>OY747721.1:31356348-32593848 GCA_963556495.2 Valencia hispanica | reverse complement strand
GTTTTCCGCCACACATAGTGTTTTGCATTTTGGTCTCATCTGACCAGAGCACCTTCTTCCACATGTTTGCTGTGTCCCCCACATGGCTTGTGGCAAACTGCAAACGGGACTTCTTATGGTTTTCTTTTAACAATGGCTTTCTTTTTGCCACTCTTCCATAAAGGCCAACTTTGTGCAGTGCACCACTAATAGTTGTCCTATGGACAGATTCCCCCACCTGAGCTGTAGATCTCTGCAGCTCGTCCAGAGTCACCATGGGCCTCTTGGCTGCATTTCTGATCAGCGCTCTCCTTGTTCGGCCTGTGAGTTTAGGTGGATGGCCTTGTCTTGGTAGGTTTACAGTTGTGCCATTCTCTTTCCATTTCTGAATGATCGCTTGAACAGTGCTCTGTGGGATGTTCAAGGCTTGGGAAATCTTTTTGTAGCCTAAGCCTGCTTTAAATTTCTCAATAACTTTATCCCTGACCTGTCTGGTGTGTTCTTTGGACTTCATGGTGTTGTTGCTCCCAACATTCTCTTAGACAACCTCTGAGGCCGTCACAGGGCAGCTGTATTTGTACTGACATTAGATTACACACAGCTGCGCTCTATTTAGTCATTAGCACTCATCAGACAATGTCTATGGGCAACTGACTGCACTCAGACCAAAGGGGGCTGAATAATTACGCACACCCCACTTTTCAGTAATTTATTTGTAAAAAATGTTTGGAATCATGTATGATTTTCGTTCCACTTCTCACGTGTACACCACTTTGTATTGGTCTTTCACGTGGAATTCCAATAAAAATTATTCATGTTTGTGGCTGTAATGTGACAAAATGTGGAAAAATTCAAGGGGGCCGCATACTTTTGCAAGCCACTGTATGTGGTTAAGAGCTAACATTGGTACTTCCAGCCTCACAAGAATAAGGATGGACAGTGGATGGTTGGATAGAAATAAACAAGTTGACACTTATGTTGACAGTACGTTTTTTGATTATGAACTTATTTTAAATAATATATATCATATCCAAATTATAATTCATCAGTCCACTGAACAAAGAGTGTTCAAACTTTTCTTCAGAAAAGCCAGATCAGTTCAACATCGCCTTGTCATTCAAAAATGGAGGCTGGCATCCTGCTGAGTTTATCTGTCAACTCCTACATGAGAAAGTTGAAAGCTATTGTTTTTCATTCATCATGTCTAATTGGTATGTTTTCGATCCAAGATCCTAAATCTGTACTTTTAATATTTGAGTCATTCCATATTTCTTTCTTTTTAATTGATCTGAAAAAGGGAAATACCAATAACCAAATAATCAAATCTTCATCAGGTATGCATTAAAAAATAAGTATTTTCTTCATGTTGTCAAGTATTAAGGCAATCTGGAATGGAATGTATATTTCAGTGTATTGTTATGACTATATAAATGGTAAAATGGAACCAAAATTCTGATAGCAAAAATATACATTTACAATGAAAGAATAACAAGCTTTTATGTTTTAAAATGATAGCTGCAGACATATTGGGCAAGTAAAATAAAAATGTTTTTGTAATAATTGGAGAAATTGAAGATGTAAAAGGAACACTAGCAAAGAAAACAGCCTCAGTATCAGTAATGTAAGAAATTATTTTATGAAAAAAAAATTGTCCCATTTTGTTTGAGAAAGCTTGAGTTCTTGCATAAATCTGAGAAGAGTTTGAGGAGATACATAAATATTGTGTTTTGCAAACTTTTCTGTTTCCTTTATTGTGTGAGAAGCCATATGCACTGAAGGAAACTACTCCACAGAATATTACAGCTTAATGAACTGAAAGAAATTTCCTAATCATCAAGAACTTCAAGGTTAAAGGATCAGTTGCGGTGAGGAAGGCTACAGATCGCACAAAATTGTCCAGAAAGCTCCAGAACTACTAAGTAGTATGTGTGATTGAAATGAAATTACTTTTCTTGTTAAGTGCCTTGACACAACATATGCTGTGAGTTGTAGCTATAATAAACTGAATTTAATTGAAGTGAAATCTGATCAACATTGGTTGCAACATTGTGCATACAAAAAAGGGATGACCATTAGGCAAAGGCCTTCTGACAAGAAGAGAAGTTACTGCAGTCGCACAACATGCTTTTGTTTATATTAGGTGTGATGAAGAATGATGGGAGATAATAAGAGGAAAATCAGAGTGAAAGACCTCAAAGTTTGAGACCAAATCTAAGAAAAGATGTAATCCACACTGTACAGTAAAACGTTAGCTTTGCGTAATAAAACAATGTCAACAATAGCTTTTTAGATGGAAGGTCCTGATTCTTAAAACAGCTTTGGACAAAAATGTCCAATGTCCCAAAGGACATTTTCAACCCTTTGTATTGGAGCAACAGACATAAGAAGCATCCTGAAACTTCATGCAGATACTGGAATATATTGAATTGAATTGAATTGAATTGAATTGAATTGAATTGAATTGAATTGAATATTACTCCCAGTGGTGGTTCTTGCATGAATAGTGATTTGAGCATGCCCAGTCTTAGAAAATAAAGGACACATTTTATCTGGAGGTCATGCATCTTCCTATTTATTGCTGCCCTGGGCAACTGTTCACATGGGCCGTATCAGACAGAACAGAACAGTCTGGGTGTTCAGATTTTCAACCATCTTCAAGATGAAATCATGTCCCGTTTTATTGATGCTAACATGTTCTCATAAAGGAAGTGGAAGTTGTTGAATTTCAATCATTCCAATTATATGCCCCTTTTCCATTAGGGTCTGCTCGGCCCAGGCCGGGTCAGGTCAGCCCCTTCCCAGCACGGTCTGGTTGTGTTTCTATTGCTGACTCAGAAACGTCAAAGTGGGCAAGGACATGGGCGAGCGAAGTGGTTTGAAAAGTCTGTGATGTCATTCGTATGCGCCACAAGCCTAGTAAACAGTTCCCTCTGGACTTTTTCTTCTGCAAGTGGGAACAGAAAGGTCTTCACCTCTCCGTTGTGAGGTTGAATCTGCCATGGAGCTGCTGGAGACGTAAAAAGTAATAACGTGCCATTCTTTATCTGGGAACGGTCAGGCGCTTTTCTATGACACCACTTCACACGCACACTGCCAGGCCAATCAGTGGCTACCACTACGTAGTTAGGTGTGAGAGTGGCATCACTTTACCGGACCAATCAGTCCATAGGTGAGCATGTTGGGTCGCTTCGGCCTGCTTCGGACTGAGCCAGAGGTACTCCGAAAAATGGGGTTGGCTCAACCCAGACAAATGTAGTAGAAATATGCTAAATAGGTGCAGACCAGACCCGACCCGGCTGGGCCGAGCCGACCCTAGTGGAGAAGGTACAATAGAATGGCATAATTTAGTTTTAAATATATAATTTTAATAAACTGTAAAATGGGATTCAGCATATCAACTGGAACACTGTTGCAGTCCGGAAGGACAAACTTTAGTTTATTCGCTATGTATGCACCTGTTGGAGAGTTGAGCATCTGGAAATATCCTGGAAAGAGTTTCTAATGTACAGTGTTGTTAAAAGAAGAAGGATTAGCTTATTCACAGTTTTCTTCATGATAATGGAATAAACTTATATAGCGCTTTTCTAGTCATACTGACCACTCAAAGGGCTTTACACTGAAGCCACATTCACCCATTCGCGCTCACAAACACGCACACATTTACACACTGATGCAGAACTCGGTAGGCAACTTGGGGTTAAGTGCCTTGCTCAGGGGCAGATCGACATGTGATAGGAGGAAGCAGGAACCTACGACCCTCCGATTGCAAGACAACCACTCTATCTACATTTTTTTCTCACGATTGTTTCAGATCATTAAACTGATTTTAAAATCCAACAAAAATGACCTGAGTAAATACAAACTGCAGATTTCAAATGACATTTTAATTCATCAAGTAGAAAATTAGGGAAAAGAAGCTATCCAAATCAACTTTGTTCCTATGTAAAATATAATTTTCCCCATTGTTGATTACTGTCAGGCCTGTAGACTCAACAGGTCACTTAAACTGAACAGGTGTGTGAACATGAAGTAAGCTAAGGATCTCAAAAAGCATCATATCATACCATGGTCTAAAGAAATTCAAAAACAGATGAGGGAAAAAAATGTCACTGACATCTATCAGTTACAAAGCTGAATCTTCCTATGAGTGATCATGCAATCAACAACTCTCCAAGAGGGCATTGACAATTCACCCAGGAGGTCACAAAAGAACCCAGAACAATATCTAAAGTCCTGCAGACCTCGTCTGTCTCGGTTAAAGTCAGTGTTCACGTTTCAACAATAAGAAAGAGCAAAAATGGCCTCCATGGGAAAGTGCCACAGCAGAGATGACCGCTAACCAAAAAACATCTAAGATCCCCAAGATTTTTTCACAGCACCATTTAAAAGATAAATTATTAAACTGACTAAGATGGTGGGATTGGATTGTAGATTTAAGCAGTGGGCACCAGGAAATAACGGATGGCAATGCCAGGCGTTGCATATGTATGTAAGATTATTCAATAATGAGTCTGATATTTATAGAGAACTTAATTAATATAATATTAAATATCTGCAGCCCTAGTCCTGATACAGTCTATATGTGAGGTTGTTTCTAAGTCAAGTCGGTGATGATCTGATGATTTTCCAGCAATTCAATCTCCAGTAGCAACCTGTCTGGCAACAAGATGCCTCTGAATGAAAACACTGTTGCTTTATAACAGTTTCATACATGACTGTCAGGATAATGCTAACAGCTTGTATTCTGGGCAGCAGAGACTATATTCCACAGTAGCATGTCCTGGAGGACCCAAACAGTCATTGGCAAACACTGCTAATCCACCTCATTTGCTTTTCCCGCTCCTCTTTAAATCTCTGTCCAGAAGAGAGAAACGTTCTAGGAAACGTTCTGCGAGTTATGAAGAAGGGTCAAAATGAAAAACATAAACTCTTTGTGTACGTTTCATGTGTTTGTTACGCAAACATTTGATATAATTGTAGAACTGTAAGATGGTTGTTCCAAACGTATAACTTTTTTCTTTACGTTTTCTCTTGCAAGAAAAAGGGTCTTTGGAGGTGAAGTGCTGCACTCGGGGCCACCTCTGCATGTTATGCAGTAAAGTTATTTTCCCATGCACAGATTTAAACATCATTTTTAAACCTGCTACCACCTACCAGCTTCAAACCTTTCAGCTCCCTCTGCCACAGGATGATATACTGCTGCAGCTCCAGTCAATGCGTGTGAGTGGCCACTGTATCTTTTCAATAGATCTTCCGAATTGTATGAAGATAACAGATGCAGGGTCATGAATCAAAGGTCTTAAACCACCCATCTAGCTGATCTTTTCCACAGGTGCTCCCGTCCGATCTTGCCTGGATCCAAAGCATGAACACGTTTTACAGATCTACACACACAGAGTCTGAGAGACTCCGCTAACCGAGCCTGACCTGCTTCCCGAGTCCTATCTGCCTGACCCAGCTCTACGTGTGAGCACAAAGCGCACTGGTTCGGCCTCGTGTGAACTGAGTTCGTGAACGCAACGACCCCATCAGATCAACAGCCTAAAGGGGAAAGGACCCCAAAAAATAAATATATAAATATATAAACACGAGCAAAAATATCAAAGCATAACTTGTGTACCCTTTGAGTTGGCCCAGCTCAAATTAAAAAAGCATCAAAGTGTTCGGGTGTTTGAAAAATAGAGATCACACATGTTTCAAATATGTCTGAATTTTAATTGATAATAAATTGTGCTTTTGTGGACCCTGAACCACACATTAAAGTAGTTAAAGGTGTTCTTTAATAGACATAATGTTGGAAAACTAACTGATGCTGGGTTTTTTTTTTTTTAAATGATGGAGTTTTTGTTTTTAATAGTTGAACTCCTCTCCTCGGCTGAACTGTTGATTGTAGCTATAAATGTTTGGCCACAGTTCAAGTCGCTTAAAGAGACAAAGTTGTGCAAAGGAACTGATGTGGAAATCATTATGACCACCTCTGACTTCCATGCTGTCGAACCTTTGCTTGCCACCAACACAGTTCTGACATGGCGGCACATTTCGTAGGTACCTGGAAACACGGTAAGTCTGAAATGTTACTGCTGAACCTCCCAAATCAACCTGTCGCCATGTTTAGACAGTCAGTAGATACGCATCACGGATGCACAGAAACATGCCACATACCATCTGTCAGATGCTTCGACCGAGTCTTTTGATCACAGCTATTCGATATATCCAGTTCACAAGACGAGACCATACACGATGTCGAGTTCACGAGACCAAGAAAAAGAAACCCATTTTTGGGGGGAAGGGTTACAAAGATGGTAAAGCAGGGGGGTCAAAAGAGTGGCCAAGGAGCCTTTTGTGGCACCCTGACCGCAATTCAAGAACTATTTTGATACAATGGAAGTTATTGTGGAGTTGACATTTTAACCATTTGTAGTCTCAATTTGTTTAGCAAAGAAGACAGTTAGCGCTACTAGCATTACAACAAAAACACATTTCTTGTATGACTTTGACACGAAAGACCCTTTTCTTAAGTCTGAGATTTCTAAACGTTTTCCAACAACTTATAGCAAAGAAGAAAAGAAACATTTTAGAACAAGTCAAACCTATTTGAAACAGAATCTTCCACTATAAACTTGCAAATTTCTCTAACCGCCTGACCCTCTTTTAATGCACCAAATTGTTGTTTGCCAACCGCCATAAAAGTACAAAGAAAAAGAAGCGGCCAGGAGAAGCGTATATCAGGCAAGGGGCGTGGCTTGTGAGTTCTACCAATCACCTATGTATTTGAGTTCCTATGAGACTCAGAAAAGACCCTGCCTCAGAGTAGGAGCTAAAATGGTTGTAATTCCTATATGTTCGAACGCGCCAGAAAACAGCCTGGTTCCCGAAAAGGTTATAGGAATTAAAAAAGGTTCCTACAGTGCGAAAGCGACTATTCTCTTCATCAGTTTTTAGTCCCTGTAAAAGTTTCCTATAAATCATTATACATTATATTTTGTTTAATGGTGTTTGCCTTGGGGCCTGTATCATCACAGCCTTTGGTTTGGGTTTGGTCATCTATAGGTGAGTTTGCACTAACAGTTTAACAAGTGTGTGAATCATATTTGTGGTCAAAATAATACATATATTTTACAGCAGAGAACACTGGTGGGATCTAGACTAAAAATGTACTTGATATTATAAAAAATAAAAATAAAAATCCTTTAAAGTTTATACAAAACTTTCCCATCATCTTTGTTCCTCAGCTTTGCTAAAATATTGTTTCTTAAGATTAATGGATCAGTGACACTCTACTGATTGAAAATATGCCACTTCATATAACTAAACAAAGCAGCCAAATTGAACATATTCTTAATTCGGTTAATATATATAAAATATCAAAGGATTTCCAAGCAATAAATTGTCCGGCAGCTCCAAAAACATTTGTCAGCTGTAGTTTTGAGTTGCTGATGACTTCGTCATTTGATACAAAGCGCTGTAGATCTAATATTTCTCCCCCAAACAGCAGCCAGTAAAATAACTCTATACTTGCGCTGATGTCCTGCCTCCATCGCCGATCTGGATGGGGGAAACAGCATCTCATCTGGGAAGTAGAACACCCTCGTCGTAGCCCACCAAGGCCTGTTCCTAGTAACCCAGAGAAGCCTGCTGGCACCGCATGAAACACATAACTCCTCTATGGGAGTGGATCTGAGGTTTACAGCTCGGGCTCCTCACCCAATTAGGCTGGACCTTGCAGGTATTTTACAATGCCACTGGGGTCTTTAGAATGAATGGTTCTGTTTTGAAGTTTTTTAGGGTAAGCATGGGAGGGAGGGGGGCAGAGTCGGCTGGGAACGCACTACTCCCAACTCTCTTTTATCAGCGCCTGTCAGATAAGCCACAGATGTACTCAGAGCTTACAGTCACAGAAAGCCTCCTAGTGGAGTTATGGAGCTAAATACTGCATGTGTATATTGTTTGCACATAACACAAAACATTATAAAATTCTATTTATTTATAGAGATATTACATAAAAAATCAAGTACAAAGCCTATATGGCAATAAATATCCCCAAAAGAAAAGCAAAGCCAATAAAAAGAACAAAAGTGGTTGTGAAAAAAGTTGTACCAAAGAAACTATATCACAAGTAATCATTTTCAATCAAACTAATCAAAGCTTACAATATGTTTAATAGGTGCTTTGGTTTAATACAAGGTTTATATACAGAGTTCTTTGATAGGAAGTAGAGCTTTATTAATAGACTTTACACATACAAGGCCATTTAAATTATATATATTTTTAGACATCTGTTGTGAACAATACAGCCAAGGAGCTCAGTTTCTGCTAGAGACAGGAGAGGTCACAAATAGCAACAAAGAAGAGAAATAAGCTACAGCGCAGTGAATGTGAATGTGTTTGCCCCCTAGAAATGTCTGCTGTTTTTGCTTTTTTGTCAAACTTTGATGTATCAGATCATAAACCAAAATCTTATATCAGACACAGAAAACTTTAGTGATTACAAAATGCAGTTTTCAAATAGCAGTTTAATTCATTAAGGAAACTTTAAGATCTTTTGGTTTATAAATACTGTCATACCGGAGGTTGATTCTACATGTCTAGAGCTAATCGGGATTGGGTGAGGCTGGTGAAATTGAAATCACCATTCCAAAAAATCTGGTTGATTTCAGGTATTTCATAAAGGGGGTGATAACTTTTTCTACCAAAACTAAGTTGACTTAGTTAGCTTTTTTCTAATAAACAAATTAGACATAATTTAAAACTGCATTTTTTATTTGCTCGGGTTACCTTTTACATACACATTGGCTTACTGATTTGAAACCTTAAGGGTTGACAAAGGTTGGAGCAAAAATAAATTTGTAAGGGGTAAGTACTTTTCAAAGCACAATAACACAGGAATCACAAAGGATTTCTCCATCCTAATTCATTTAGCTAAACAGACACTAAAATATACAAAATCCCCGATGAATAAATTACTCATCCAGACCCCCTGAAAATAAAGATGGATAAAGATCTAAACAAAGAATTCCAAGAAAAATAATCTTTAAAAAACCCAAAAGATTCAAACCTTTCAAACAATGCCTCAGTGGGGTGTAGCTTAGTTTGTTACAGTTTTGTCAAGTCCAAACTTTGTGCAGGGACAATCCTACTGAGGGCTGTTTGTGATTGCTTTGAGAATGTCGCAGGTGTTCTTAGAGATGACCTCTTTCAGTTTCCTTATACGACGGGGGCTGGAAGTGCCCACGTAGCTCTCAGGCTGAAGGACGGCCATGCCTTCGCTGACATTGCCCATGATGATGACCTGACCTTCTGCAGCCGCACCCGTTATGTTTGGACACGGGCAGTTCCAGTCCATGTTGAGGAAAGTGACTTCAAGAGGTTCTTTGCCGAAGAAGCGCAGCCCCATCTTCTCGTCTTTAAAGATCTCCTCCACAGTCACAAGGGCGTGGCCTGAGTCTTTCTCTTGTGTAATGTCTGTCATGCGACCCAAGACCACAAAGTCGCTCCTACAGAAGCTCGTCACCATCTTGCCTCTTGGCTTGCATGCTTTGCAGTGGTGGTTTTTTGGGAAGGGGCACATCTCCTCGCAGACCTCTTTTGACTCAAAGTTGTTGTCATTTCCCTCGCAGCCTCCATAGATGAAGGTTTGACACTCACGCATGGTGCTGCTGTATGCCCACCGAGGCTCGTACACCTTACAGCGACCCTGCAGGGCGGGCAGTCCACAGGGCCCAGACAACTCCGGGCCACAGCACTGTATGCAATCCTCGTATGTGTCGAAAACCTTACTGGGTGGCTGGTCGTTGTTGCTGTGGCAGTGTGTAAAGGGAAAGCAGTTGTTGGATTTGGGCTCATAGTACCAGCTGACTTTCTCCAGCTTCGTTCGACAGTCCTCGGGACTATCAAAGGGTTGTTGACATTCTTCTGGGAGGCAGCGAGTCAGGTTCCTGGCCCCTGGAGTGCTGAACACCTCTGTTGACAGTACAGTGAGTGGGTGGTGGGCCTGGAGAGAACCAGACGGGTTCTGAGCCATGCAGGTATAGATGCCGGAATCTTGCAGCCGGGTGTTATAGATGACCAGCTGTCCGATGTTTGTGACCACCATGTTGCCCCACACATTATTGGGCCTCATGACCACCCTTGCCACTCCCAAGGGCAGCCTCTTCTCCCACGTGATCTCAGGCCGGGGTTGACCTGTGACATCACACTGGAAGCTAGCTGTTTCACCCACATTTACAGTCTGGTGAATGGGACTGGTGACCAACACAGGTTGTTCAGTTTCCATTGGATGTGGAATGGTGGCCTGAAGGGGAACAGTCGTAGGTCGAAGCGTGGTCACCTGGGGAAGTGGGGGGTTTGTGTTGGGCCAGGTAAGGTGGAAACGACATGTGACAACCGAGAGGGTGATGCCCTTAGAACATGCCTCTGCATCCATGAAACACTTGTTGTAGTAAGTCATGCCATCTGAGGCACAGGTAAAGTTTGGTTCCTTCTCACAGCGGTCCCGGCATTTACACATGGGGTGGCCATCCCAGATGACACACTTGGAGCCCTGCTGGGTGCACATAAAGCTGGCACAGGATGCTTCTTTGGGCATTCCCACAGGGCCCTTCTTCCCATCAACGTAGCGGGCAGCAACACAGCTGCGGTTCCCACAGACATTTTGGCAGCACTTTTCAAAGGACTCACACTCCTGTAAGAGTGAAAAAGAAAATCACACATGAAGGATGTTCGGTGCATGGGGTGGATTTTACAAGTCAGGAAGTGCTCAACACAATATATTGCAATCAATGAAAACAATACAAAACCTTGCTAAAAGAACCTCACTTCTTGAACAAACACAAATGTCAGGTATTTTATTTGGATTGGGGTGGGGGGGGGGGTTTAGACATATTAACCCAAAGCATGGTGGGTATTTCTATTCAGCTTGTTAACATGCCTGTGGTAACAAGATGACGTGAGCTCAGGCGAAAAAAGAAATTGTTGAATGAAAGTGATAAGGAGTTCGGTTTCAATTTGCCATGCAGGGGGAGGGAGAGCAGACATATGGAAGAATGTCCTCAGTTGGAAGAATGATCTTCCATCTGAATGATCTTCCGCTCTCTATATGCTCGCTAGATTCAGCTGAAGCACTTTGTGGCTTTCTTTTTGAGAAAGGTACCATAGAAATAAACTTCCTTGCAAATTTGAAGGTTCAGGCCTAATTTTCAACTACGCTAAAACATGGTGGTGGCAGCATCATGCTGTGGCAATGTGTGTCTTGGACAGGGACAGGCAGCTGGTCAGAGTCATTAGGAAGATGCAGGGGGGCTAAGTACAGATTCATGCGTTATAGTGGCGCCGTCAAAGTCCAAATTTAAAATAAATAAAGAATCAGTGGGAAGACAGCCATCTAATTTGACTGAGTTTAAGCTATTATCCAAAGAAGGATTTGCAGAGAAAGGTAATTCTACCAAGTATTGATTCACTGGAGCTAAAGCCACACAAATCTGAAGACCCTCCATCAATTTCCATTTATTTTGCAATTATGTAATACTTTTTGGTCAATCAATGAAATCCAGAAAGTTAGTGGTCATAAGGAAGAAGACATAAAAAAAAGTTTAAAGGATGTGAACACTTTAGGAAGACACTAAAATAGTTATTTTGCATGCATATAACAAACTTTAAAACTCTTTTGCATACTAGGGATACAAATGTAAACTACCTCATCAGATTCACATTCCCGTGTGCAGGTGCTCATGGCATCCACCCACAAGTTGGGGTTCATCTCATTGGGGCAGATGCCCGTGTGCGAATAGGTGACGCGGGGCAGAACTGCGCCGCTGAGCTCCATCCACGCAGACGCGCACGCCAGGAATAAGATCCACCGTGGAAACAGCATCCACCGCATCTCTGAGCGCAGCACAACTCTACAAGTGGGGAAGATTAGAGACAGAGCTGCCAGTCTGTGATCCAGCTCCAAACGTGCACTTGTTAAAACTAACACTAGGCAAACAAAAAGAGAAAAAAAAACGGATATAAAGCACCTGATGTGTTTGAGCTGATGGATCTGATTAAGTAGCAGAGATAACCGACTGTTTTTACTCCCTAATCTGCAGCCATCACCGTCATCAACACTCGCTAAGTAACTCGCAATAAGACAATTAGGAGTTGCTCCTGCGATGCTGGAAGAAGCTGTTTTTAAAAAGTCGGAGCTCCACATCGGGTTGGGGTTGTGGGGGGGCACCTGCCTGTTAAAGGGATTGCTGGTAACCCCGTTTAACCCTTTGCGGTCTCCAGCGGCGCCAGGACGCACGGCGCGCCAAGACGCACAGAGCTAAGAAAGGAAACGTGTTGCTTTGAGAAGATGTATTTAACGACTGGTGAGATTAAAACCAGATGTTTTGTTTATTCAGAGTCTTAAGATGGAAATTGAAAATTAAAAGCTTTGCTTAACAACAGAAGTGATGCTTAACGCTGTGTGTTCTGTGAAAGAAAGTCGCCCCATCTTAAAAGGTATAACATTAACACAGTTAAAACCGACAATATAAAATTCCGTGACAGATTTACTGTAGATTTACAATCATTTTTCAATTAATTAGGTTGTACCTGGTAGAAAATGAGAGAGGCATCTCTCCAGCAATAATAAACGAGATAAGATGATCAGTTTTCAACATAAAATATTCGTTCAGTTTACATTTTGATCAAAATATGCAAGTCAAAAAGTATTGATATTCTTCTCAATATTCAATAGAGATATCTGTATTGGCATTATAGCAATAAAACATTTCTTATATTGTAATTTAAAGCCTCATTTTTGCATGATTTCACTTGTATATTGATTATTTATCTTTGTTAATGATCTCCAACTTTTAAGGTTGGAAGGTCACTGTGCCATCAGCCTAATCTTTTGGTTCTCTCCACAGGTTTTCTATTAGATTTAATTTGGGACTCTGGCTGGACTGCTTCAATATATTAAAGGGGTTCTAGAACAATATTATTGACAATTGGAAACTGTTCTTTGAGCTTCTACATAGCATATGAAACTTTGGTGTTGTTGAAAATGGCCAAGGAGCCTTGATAAATGGCCAAATACAACCCCAAGCCCTACAATGGAATTACTGGTGTTCCCCGCCCACTCATTAATATTAAAGATGCTGCATGTTGATTGGTCGGTTTACTACAATGGCTCTATGATGATAGGGTTGGTTTTGTAACCAACAGCTACATACTGCTGATGTCAAAGTGGGCGGAGGCATGTAAATTTGAAGGGGGGTGTCTACAGCTTATGATGCATTTTCAGACCTTTGCTCAAACGGGCTCTCTTCTCAGCAGCAATTACAAAGTTATGAATTTGTATAGAAAATTAGGTTGGAAACCAGACCATGCACAGACTTTTTGGTATGGTAAATTTGACACCCCAAACTGCCTAAATTAAACAACAACAAGGTAAATGCGGTTTTGAACTCTATCCCCGTTAACATTACCTCTATGCAAAATAAACAAGTTTGTCAAATAAAGTTGTTTTGATCATGAGCTCAGACCCTACAGACTGTACATTAACATTTATAGAGTCTGTTGCAAAGGTATTCAAATTCTTTTTTTTTTTTTTACAATTTGTCATGTGATCAGTATAAACCTAAAGGATTTTATATGATAGTCCATTTGGAATTAGTGCATACTATGGAAGTGAAGGAAAAACGGTATGTGATTTTTAGATAGTTTTACTAATAGAAGTCATTACAAATAGTTGTTTTCAGCCCCTTTTACTCTGATGCCCCAAATAAAACCCAGTGCAACCAAATGGCAGAATTCATCTGATTATTCAATAGAGTCCATGTTTTTGTAGCTTAATCCAAGCATAGAGCCAGCTGTTCAGGTCAGACAAGCAGGGCATTAATCAGAGAAGCAGCCAAAAGGCACATGGTGACTATGAAGGAGGTGCAAAGACCCACAGCTCAGGTGGGAGAATCTGGCTGAATTCAGCTGCCTGGCACACTTTATACAGTTTTAGATTTTAAAAAAATCATCGATACACTTTACAGTTAGAAACTACTTTGTGTTGGTCTATCTCTTAAAATTCCAATAAAATACAACACAACATAATGTATATGTTTGAAATACTGAAGCAAAAAAACATCAAACTATGTTCACTTATCCAATCAAGGTTGACTGAGGGGATGTGTACGCCCTGGATGGGTCACCAGTCTATCACAGGGCTACATAGAACCAAAAACCATTCATACAAACACTTATACATATAGGGAAATTTGGAGCGACTAATTAAGCAAACAAGCATATTTTTGGTCTAACGGAAGAAGCAGGAGTAAATGGAGAGACCCCATACATGCAAGGAAAGAACATGCAATTCTATTCAGAACCTAGCTGGGATTTGAACCCAAGACCTTCCTTCTGCAAGGCAACAGTTCTAACAACAGCCCCACCATGCAACCCCAAAGCAGCAGGCAACAGTATGTTAAAACTGAATTCTTCCCAGTCAAAAAAAAGTTTTAGATTTTCTATTATTGCCACATTTAAATGATGCCAAAGATCAAATAATCTAACAGGTAATAAGAGATGTCAATTATGGTAATCAGGCTATTTGTAATAAAAGAGACATGCAAAAATGTCCTTGAGCTTAAAAGATAATTAACATGGTTAATCTTCTGAATCTGGCACTTTTTTTTAATTTTTGTTATAACAATGATTATTCTCCAATTTAACTTGATTTCATTCATCTGTTTCTTAATTGCTAGTGTAATGGGCCTAAAAATAATAACCTACTGTATATATAGGACTGGTACAGCAATTTGATAGGCAGTAATGAGGAGAACATTAAGACCTTTGCTAACCCTGGATTGGGTGTGGTCACATTTATGAGTCATAGATTTATGAATAAGATTCTACTGTGCTCAAAAAGGATTTTCCTGTGACTGCTATATTTGACTGCCTTTAAAAATTCAAAGTGGGTTGGGATGTTTTGGAAGATCACAGCAGTCTTTTCTTTATATATCCACATGTGCTACGATGTTGTGTTTTGTGGATTTAATGGACATAAGAACAAACCTTCAGCAGTGTATGGAGGCTTACTGTATAAAAGTCTTGTTATTGAACAGCATTGCCAGCTTAAGATGCATGGAGGCACATAATGTGGTGTGCTTGAAGACAGATTCACATCTTTGAGCAAAAAACAACTGCACCCGTTGTTGGATTTTTTTTGGAATTTCGTTTGGATAAATGGATTACTTACAACTACATGTATACATCCCACATGGACACTCACTTGTAGGAAAAGGTGTGTTTTTGTTTTTGACTGGTTCCATAGCAACCTCTACATAGTTCAACCGGATATACTAATGGGTGGCAACAGCCAATATCTTTCCATCTATATGACGAGACAATGACTGCTGCTGGATTGTCTTGGAAGAAACTCAGAAAAACCAAGTAAAAAAAAACTAAAACCCTATCCATTAAACCCTGGGCTGGTAAACAGTGTAGTACATTTGTATAGAGGTGGGTGCCTTAAGATCCCAGCTGAATGATGTGAAAAAAAAAAAAAAAAAAAAGGGACACAATTAAAGAGATATTGTTTAGAAGTTAGGTTCAGTGGCATCAGTACCAGCGACCATTAAGTTGCCTGTAGTAAACAGATGTCATCTTGCAGTGCTAGTAGGAAAAGCTAACAGCTACGCAGACAAACACCCAGTTTTAGCTGATTTTCACTACTCATACTGAAAATACATACAATGCAATGCCAATAAGTGTTGTTGCTTTCCACGTTACTTTATGAAGTAACTCAAGTTGATACAGTTAGCTGTATCAACCTGCTTCATCAGTCGCGACCTTTCAGTGCAACTAGAAAGCAGTTAACTTGGATAAACGCCATCGAAGATGACACCTTACTGTGCTCTTCCAGATTTTGCAATAGTTTGGAAATTATCCCGGCCGTCTCACGGCCCACCAATCAAGTTGAGGGATACTGCCGGCTGCCTCTACTCATGTCACTTCCTACAGTAATGTGGATGTTGTTTGGCTTTACAATGGCGTCTTGTGAAAGTGTGGATGGTGCCCAATCAGCATTTTAGTTGACACACTAAAAGTCTACAAGAAATACATTGAAACAATTTGCATATATGTGGTCTAGAAGTAAATAATAAACTTCTTCTTAATTCCTTTTTTGGATGCCGATTACAAGTCCGACCATAGATCTGTTTTAGCTGAGATCGACGCAGATAAAAATAAGGTGTAGAATAAGCAGTGCTAAAACTCTAGACCTCTCAGACTTGCATCTTTACTAGATGAGCTAAACCACATAATGTGCAAATAACACATAAATCCACAACTTTTTATGGTTACAAGTCAGGGTTTTATTGTAACTGCATAAGGCATGACTTTTTTTTTTGGAATGCAAATTAAGCTAATTTCCTCATTTGCCTCGAAGACAATCCGTCAGCGCTGCATCATCTCTGTGATACAAGCCACTCAATCACAGATATGATGCTACTATAAGAGAGTGTACCAGTACTTTTTGGAAATTATGATTCATGCTGGAGCATTGAAAATGTTCTTTTATGAAAACAAATTAAACTTCCTCTCTGGTCATGTCCGGTAAACATCTTCTTGGCAGAGCACAGGCTCCCCAGCTGCGCGAATGTTGACTGAGATAAGAATCGTTTCTATCCACTGGTACAGTATAAATACATAAAGAATATATTCACTACCTTTTTCTTGAATTTTACATACTTAGATCTCAAATAAATAAAACGACTGACTCTTTATCTGCACGTTAATATTATTACTGCAACATGCTAAACAAGAAAAGGATGATATTGGTTCATTTATTCTCAAATTATTAATCAAATTAGGCTGTTTTAGAGTTTTAGTTTGGGCTTTTGCAATTTCTGAATGACTTACAATTCTTTTGTGGTCCTCGGGAGTTCTCCTGCATTGTGGGATATATAAATATCCCAAAACTGTGTGTGAGTTTCAACCATATTTAGCCAGACAGTTTTGCTTCGTCAAAAAAGTAGAGAAAAATACCTAAATCAGGGTAACATACAGAATTAACATTGAGCCATGCCCATATAAGAGCTATGTGTAGACTTAAATTTGAAGTCAGGTTTATTGCTCTCTTCTGTTAGAATTTTTAAATACTAAAATAAGACAAAATTGTGTGTCTTACTAGCTGTTACTCTCAGAGGACTTCAGTTTTCTATTATATTCTAAAAACCATCCATCCATCCATCCATCCATCCATCCATCCATCGCCTATCCGAGATTAGGTCAAAGGGGAAACAAGTCCAGGAGGGAAACCGGACATCCCTCTTCCTGACAACACTCTCCAGCTCATTTTGTGGGATTCCAAGGAGTTTCCAGGACATAAGATACTAACCGCAGCAAGTTCTGGATTTGCTCTAGGGTCCCCTCCGAGGGAAATGTGCTCAAATAAACCGAGGGCATTGCAATCAGAGGCAAGAACCATCTCCACTGACTCCTTTTGATGTGGTGGAGCCGCATCGCTACTTCAAGCTTCCCCGGGAACGATGGAGCTCCTCACTCGATCTCCGAGGCTTACCGCTTTTTCCCTACAATGGAAGTTCATTTCTCCCACTTTTATTCTGGATCTTGTTTCTTGGGTCATAACCAATTCTCCAATCTGTCTATTTTACACTGTATTTTCCCAACACTTGAGATGGAAAACCCCAAAATAAATGAACCTCTTCTCTGCTTGAGGGCAAGACTGACTCCCAACCATGAGTGAACAATCCACCTTTTTTCCAGTTGAGAAGAACGGCCGCGGATTTGGAAGATCTAACTCTTATCCTAGTCTTCTCACTCTCAGCTGTGAATTACTTGCACTTAATGAAAACAACAATCACATCATACGTAAAATGATAGACCCAGAGGTTCCCAAACCAAAAATCTGCCTCTCTGTGACTGTGTCCTGAGATCCCTGCCATAGACGCCACATATTAAGTTGAGGACAAGAGGGCACCCTTGGCGGAATCCAACGTGTTGAGTACGTGGACCAGAATCCAAGGTTGGAAGCTTCTTTTCTTAACACACAAGAGTGTAGTTAAGAAGTGTCATTGGAACCATCTGGTCAATTTTCTTGAATATTGGGGCTTCCACCCAATGCAACATTAAACAACTTTTTAAAATCATTTAAAAAAACATTAGAAAATCTTGGGGTGAATCTTCATCTACTCCAGACAGCCATGTCAACAGATAAGTCTTTCCATAGTCTGGGAACTGCTTCTCCGTTTTTTTTGTTGAACAGATTAAACTAACCATTTCCATTGACCTCAGTTGTCTTGCTAGTGTATAAATGTTTAAAAGATCTGATAAATAATTTGGAGCTAGACTATTTAAAACTTTAAAAACCAGCAAAAAAATCTTTAAATCAACTCTAAAGCGGACAGGAAGCCGGTGAAGAGATGCCAAGTTTGGAGTGATATGAACTTGCTTTTTTTTAGTGCCAGTTAAAAGCCGACCTGCTGCATTTTGGAGAAATTATAATGGAGTGCATAGAAAACATCCTAATGGGAAAACATGAATTACTCTTTCTTTGCAGTACTTTACAGGTAGATATGGCTTTGCTTTGATGAAAGGTCCCAAAAAAAACTAGACCTGATTGCTGCATTTATCTGCTTGCCCAGTTTGAGAATTGTTTAGCCTGTTTAAAAAGGCTCAACAAGCTGATAGAGAAGGCTGGTTCTGTTCAGTGGGACGACTGTGGGACCTCTAGACATGATGATGTAAAGAGGGATTCTTCATAAAAATCAAGAAAATTATGGACAACCCTGAGCATCATCGTCATGAGACTATCCTACCACAGTGTCTTCTGTCGGAGGTGTCATCAGTTGTGCTGCAACACAGACCGCTACAGGAAATCCTTCCTGCGCACAGCCATCATGATCTACAACTCCTTGAAGAACACATTAGTATGAGTTACAATAAAACTTAATTTCCCTTTCGGATCAATAAAGTATTTCTGAATTGAATGTAAACCTCAAATTCCTGACAGCAGTGTGGCTGTAAGGTGGTAATGGGTCAAGTGAGCTGAAATGACTGACACAGGTGGCAGATTTTCCAAAGCTGATAACCTCTGCTTTGCTCTCATTGAGATTGAGAAAATTGATTCTTAACCAGATTTTGATTCTATGAAAACAGTCAAGTAGTGGATGTGTTGATCAGGACCTTAAAGTCCTCCTTCCAGCCACCAACAATATTCTCATTTCCAAACCAAACACAGTCGGGGACAAGCCATGTTTTCCGTGACTTTGCCAGAACTTCCTTGAGGCCAACTGGCCTAATACAATGAGAAAACATTACAAACATCGTCACAGAACCTTTACTTCAGAAAATCTGGACTGCTTCTAATGGCAGCCCTTTAAGGTGAAATAGGTTGTCACGTTTTACAGTACGGACTCATTGTTAAGACAGAAATCCCAAACACCACCGCCTCTAAGCTGCTGTGACTATAAGCAGCTGACATTATACAAGATAAAGGCTTATTTGCATCCTTGAATCAAATAATCCGTCAATCAATAAATTGCTTGCGTTATCTTCACATCAAGATATCGGCAAACGTGAATGAGCCTCTTTACAAATCTGAGTTGCGAGCCTGCAGAGGTGAGATGAGGACAGTACAACTTAAAAAAAAAAAAATTTACTTTGAAGAGCAAGAGACGTTCCCGTCAGCAGGCGCGTGTGTTGGCCCAGCGTTAAATGAATGAAGCTGTTATTATAATCTGGTCTGCTCATTCCTTTCCTGTGTAAACCGCTTTGAATGGTTTCCCCCACAGTTCAGCTGAGGACAGCGGAGCTATTAGTCTGCCTTCCAGTGCAATAACGGTGGACTCACGCTGTGCCAGAGTGTATGTGGTGGGGATTGTTTGTTCTTGATGCAGACACTGAGATTTTTCTGAATATGTGTATGCAGAGCTGTGTGTGTTTTTGAGTAACAAGCAAAAGCCTTGTTTATCTGGGACTTGACGAGCTGGCAGAGCTGCAGGTCTCAAACCAGTAAGAGGGATTATAATTGTTTCTCCACTAATCACAAACAACTGTTCATATTATCATCATCATCATCATTGTTTATAAAGAGCTTTCACAAGCCAAAGCTAAAACAAAGTGTTGTACATCAAGGAGGAAGTATCAAACAATAAATACAATCTAAGAGTTGATATACAATTTAGTAATGCTAAACCAATTCACGCAAAAAAGTAAAAAAATGTTTAAGATAAGCATAGCAACAGTAGAAAATAACATAAAATCAATACAAAGCCTAAAATTTAGGACTCGCTTTGGGTTTAAAGCCAATGAGTAACGAGTTTTTATGCATGTATGATTACCTGCATCAGCTTATTTACACTGCTGATCTGGAACAAAATTATGGCATTAACACCTGAGCAATCTGCCCATTTTAACCTTATTGTAATAAATAACGTCTTTCGTCAGATCATGAAAATAAACCCATTGTGGCATCTTTTGACAGCTGGAATTATTTTGTGGACTTCACAAATAAAGAAAATTTAATCAGGTTTCAACATAGCAGCTTTAAAGGATAAAACTGTGCCGGGCATGTTTTTTTTATTCTTTCCTTAAGTTTTCAAACGGATTAGTGATTAGCAATACCATATTTTTACCAGAAGTTTGTGCAAACTTTTCAGTCCAAGGATTAAAAAGCATGTTACATTGGCCTAGATTATGACACTAGACTGAGCTAAAATAATATGTAAATAACCCTTAGAATGTTGAATTAAGTCCAAATGCATTATTTATTAAAGTGAAATTCTCTTGGATGCAGGCCAATACATGTTGAATAGTTTTAGGGTGTATTCACACCTGGAAGGTCCGTTAGTTCACTTGCTTTGGTCTGGACCAAGTGTTTTGTTTTTTTGCTGATGTTCCTAGTCACATGAGTAAATGCAACAGGACCAGAGTTTCTCAACAAAAACACACGTGTGCTAAGGTCTTTTAACCATTGGACAGTTCAACGGGTAAGCGGGGTAAAATAAGGAACCCACGTTCGTGGCGTTTAAAACGTGTTTTTAAACGGTGACGGAAAAATCTGAAGGGTGTCTGTGATTTTGACAGATTAGTATTCAAACCCCCGACATTTTCAACTTTAAGCACAGAGTAAACGTCACCATATCAATCCAAAAAATAAAAGATTTGAGATCTGATCTGAGCATCATCTTAGACCTTGGACACTGTACTCAATGCATCTCACAATCTGCAAGCTGACAGCACGTTGAGGAGTTACTGAGGCTTTGGAGCGCATCTGTGGCTGCAACGGGCACAGACTGCAGTGACAGATTGCTGCAGTTTAACTAGTGGTGCAAAAAGAGGGGGCATTTCTTCCCACTGAAACAAACAGAAAAGCTCCTATGTTCATAGAGTTTTGCCGTATTCTGTTCACTTCAATTGGAGAAATGTTCCCTGATTTCAAAACTGTGCCGCTTCAGCCTCCATTACGCACAGGCACAATGGAGCATTCAGGCCACAGCAGGTAAAATATTCATAATACATTAAGCTTATTAATCTGGTCGATTGACATGTTTGAGCGACAAGACTGTTTGATGCAACATGAGGTGTACAATAGGATGCAGATGGTTGGATCGTATAGATTGAACATATAAATATGAATAGAATATGAATAGACTGTATGGATGTCCAAGTGGGGACAGTCACGTGTTAAGGCAGCACATGCATAAAAATAAAACATTTTTTACTTCTCATAATGCACCACAAAGATGGGTGCCAACCGAGACTAAAAAAATAGTTTTGTTTACTGGGTGGGAAAGTTTGGTCGCTGTCGCACCTGATTTGCTCCGCACAAGGGTTCGTTTGGAACCGGTCCGAGACCACATCTTCAACTGGGTCTCTGTTCGCTTGTTTAGTGCGCACCAGAAATCGCCAGGTTGTATTCACATTCAAACGAATTTGAGTTCATTTTAGAAAAATAAACAAGGCTGGTGTGAACATGCCCTTAGTAATTAAAGATCCCGCTAATTTAGGACTCCGTAAGCTGCTGAAATGAAAGCATTGTTGGCCTAGCCAAATTTGGCACTGTCTCTAACTCAGAAATGTAAACAGCAGGGTTTAGAATCCATTTTTCTTCACACCTGTACCTGAACAGTACTGGACCATAGGACAATGGTACAGTACAGTTAGCCTGGAGCTACTGGCGTCGCACAAAGTCCATTGATTGGGAGACAGAAAAACACCACTGCTTGCTATAAGCATGAGACGTAGTGTGTCAGGTTTGTCGTCATGTTAGGCATATTAGTTTAACCCCGCCTGCCCAGTAAGGATCCAACTGGCGGTGGAAACACTCCTGAATATGCCAGATCATATAGCAAAATGAACTGCACCATTAGGCATTAGAGACATTAAATCAGTGCCAAGAAGAAGTACGTTTGAAATAAAAACAAAGCCTGATCCACTTGTTTGCAATTCTGTTGCGAATTTTTTTTTGCCATATTTATAAAACTTGTTTGAAGCTCTAGCTAGTTTAATGTCGGCTCAAAGCTCTTGTACCAAAGATGAAACCCAGCTTGTCCAGCAACATTACTTTTGGCATTATATCTCAGTTCTGATTTTGTAGGAGAGAAACCCCAGAAAACATCTAGATACTACAAAACCAACGGACTGAACAGTCGAGGACGATAATCCGTCTAGCAGAGAGTGACAGAGTTGTGGAATACGGAGTAGAAATCCAAGATTGTTTCAACAAGGCAAGGCAATTTTATTTGTATAGCACACTTTCAACAAAGTAAATGATCTGAGCCAAAGAAAAGCACCACCTCTGTCTCGTTCTGACTGTTGCAGTTCAGGTTGGAAACAGACTTAAAAGTTCCTCCTTTTGAATCTTTTTCCCCTCTTCCAATCCTTCCCGGAGATTTAAGGTATTAAAACTCCTAATTTTGTTTTCTCAGTGAGAAACTGATGTACATTTGCAGTTAAATCTAAAGTTAGGTAATATTACTCTGACCATTCATCCTCAAATCTCTTTGAAATTTCCTTTTAAACCATTAGCTTTCATGCTTATATGTCTAATCATTAAAACATATTTGAGTGATTACTAAAGGGTTAACAGATTATGTTCTGATGGAATCATTGCATTTCAGTTGAAATGTCAATGTTCTTGGAAGTATTATCATCTCATTCCTTTCTATAAAGTATGAAAGTAGAGATCTCTTATTAAGAAAATGTACTCCAGATAGGTTCATTTGAAAATGGTAAGTCTAATGAATGATACATAAATAGAAGTAACCTTATGTTTAACAGTCTGTATGCAGTTCCTCACACTGTCATTTACAAGTTTAACACTTTCATAAACTTCAAAACCCACAACATATAAGTCTTAAGGCAATGGACAGATTACACAGGAAATTCCTATCTTATTCTGTGGAATCAAGTGGGAATAAGCAGACATATTATAGGTATGCCTTCAGGCAAGGTTATTTGAGGATTCAAATCTTTGATGCTAGTTTGTTAGACCACAGACGTATTTCAACATTACTGAGACACAATAGGATGAAGACTCTTACTGCAAAGCGGAAAAGGGCAGATTAGAGTCGTGTGGTCAAAAGTTACAGTGCAGCTCAGTTCAGTACTTCGGAAGCCCCTTTTGATGCCTTCACTTGCATCCATTTTTCTATTAATGTTTCATTGTTTTATCCTGTCACATGGGAAATCACATTTTAGACACTTTAAATATTCTAAATTTTTCAGCTCAAGTCATCACCAATCAAAGAATAGCTACATTTGTTCACTCAACATTCATTTTCTTTGTGGTTTAAAAACGACCATTTCAATCAAAAACTATTAAATTAGTTTTATTTATCAGATAAACATACTCAAGCAAAATCTTGATTGTGAGCTTTCCTATTCTAAGGATCAGAAACTCTAAAAACTCCCTTTGCTGGCATCAGCAACCCCAGTCTTTTTGATGGCAGCCACAGTATCCCTGGCAGTGTTGGCGGTGATGACATTGGTAGTGGCCAAGGTCCACTTGGAGGTGGCATTTGCCACAGTCCCATTGGCATTAACCAAAGTCTTGTTGCTTCCATCCACAGTCTTGTTGCCAGTGGCGGCCACAGTCACATTGCCAATAAACCAAGTTTTATTAGCGCCGGCCACGGTCTCATTCACAGCAAGTACTGTCCCATTGGCAGCATTACCACAGGCCACAGTCCCAATGGCACCATCTGCTGTTTTATTGCCCGGAACCACAGTCCCATAGAGATCAGCCACAGAGTTATTCCTGGCATCTGCAGTCCTGTTGGTGTCGACCTCAGTCTCGGTGCCTGTAACCACACTTTCATCGGTGCCAGCAGCCACAGTTTCGTTCCTAGCAGCCACAGTTTCATTGGTGGCAGCGACCAAAGACACGTTGCCAGCAACCACAGTCTCATTGGGGGCAGTAGCACCAGTCACAATGCCACCAGCCCCAGTCACATTGCCAGCAACTACGGTTTCATCGGTGGCAGCAGCCACAGTTTCGTTCCCAGCAGCCCCAGTTTCATTGGGGGCAGCGACCAAAGACACGTTGCCAGCGACCAAAGACACGTTGCCAGCAACCACAGTTTCATTGGTGGCAGTAGCACCAGTCACAATGCCACCAGCCCCAGTCACATTGCCAGCAACTACAGTTTCATCAGTGGCAGCAGCCACAGTTTCATTCCCAGCGGCCCCAGTTTCATTGGTGGCAGCTACCAAAGACACGTTGCCAGCAACCACAGTCTCATTGGTGGCAGTAGCACCAGTCACAATGCCACCAGCCCCAGTCACATTGCCAGCAACCACAGTTTCATTGGTGGCAGTAGCACCAGTCACAATGCCACCAGCCCCAGTCACATTGCCAACAACTATAGTTTCATTGGTGGCAGGGGCCCCAGTTTCATTGGTGGCAGTGACCAAAGACACGTTGCTGGCAGCCACAGTCACGTTGCCAGCAATTACAGTTTCAATAGTTTTAGAGGCCACAGTTTCGTTGCCACTGGCCCCAGTTTTATGGGTGCCAGCATCCGCACTCACGTTGCCACTGGCCCCAGTCACATTGCCACCAACCACAGTATTGTTGGAGTCAGCGGCCACAGTTTTGTTGCCACTGGCCTCAGTCACATTGCTAGCAACCACAGTTTCATTGGTGGCAGTGGCCCCAGTCACATTGCCAGGAACCACAGTTTTATTGATGGCAGTAGCCACAGTTTTGTTTCCACTGGCCTCAGTCACATTGCCAGCAACCACAGTATTGTTGGAGTCAGCGGCCACAGTTTTGTTGCCACTGGCCTCAGTCACATTGCTAGCAACCACAGTTTCATTGGTGGCAGTGGCCCCAGTCACATTGCCAGGAACCACAGTTTTATTGATGGCAATAGCCACAGTTTTGTTTCCACTGGCCTCAGTCACATTGCCAGCAACTACAGTTTCATCAGTGGCAGCAGCCACAGTTTCGTTCCCAGCGGCCCCAGTTTCATTGGTGGCAGCTACCAAAGACACGTTGTTAGCAACCACAGTCTCATTGGTGGCAGTAGCACCAGTCACAATGCCACCAGCCCCAGTCACATTGCCAGCAACTACAGTTTCATTGGTGGCAGTGGCCCCAGTCAAATTGCCAGGAACCACCGTTTTATTGATGGCAGCAGCCACAGTTTTGTTTCCACTGGCCTCAGTCACATTGCTAGCAACCACAGTTTCATTGGCGACAATGGCCCTAGTCACATTGCCAGGAACCACGGTTTCAATAGTTTTAGAGGCCACCGTTTCGTTGCCACTGGCCCCAGTTTTATGGGTGCCAGCATCCGCACTCACGTTGCCACTGGCCCCAGTCACATTGCCACCAACCACAGTATTGTTGGAGTCAGCGGCCACAGTTTTGTTGCCACTGGCCTCAGTCACATTGCTAGCAACCACAGTTTCATTGGTGGCAGTGGCCCCAGTCACATTGCCAGGAACCACAGTTTTATTGATGGCAGTAGCCACAGTTTTGTTTCCACTGGCCTCAGTCACATTGCCAGCAACCACAGTATTGTTGGAGTCAGCGGCCACAGTTTTGTTGCCACTGGCCTCAGTCACATTGCTAGCAACCACAGTTTCATTGGTGGCAGTGGCCCCAGTCACATTGCCAGGAACCACAGTTTTATTGATGGCAGTAGCCACAGTTTTGTTTCCACTGGCCTCAGTCACATTGCCAGCAACTACAGTTTCATCAGTGGCAGCAGCCACAGTTTCGTTCCCAGCGGCCCCAGTTTCATTGGTGGCAGCTACCAAAGACACGTTGTGAGCAACCACAGTCTCATTGGTGGCAGTAGCACCAGTCACAATGCCACCAGCCCCAGTCACATTGCCAGCAACTACAGTTTCATTGGTGGCAGTGGCCCCAGTCAAATTGCCAGGAACCACCGTTTTATTGATGGCAGCAGCCACAGTTTTGTTTCCACTGGCCTCAGTCACATTGCTAGCAACCACAGTTTCATTGGCGACAATGGCCCTAGTCACATTGCCAGGAACCACGGTTTCATTGGTGGGAGCGGCCACAGTGGCACTGCCAGCGGCCCCAGTGGCATTGGTGGCAGCGGCCCCAGTGGCATTGGTGGCAGCGGCCCCAGTGGCATTGGTGGCAGCGGCCCCAGTGGCATTGCCAGCAAGTACAGTTTCATTTGTTGAAACTGTCCCAATCACGTTGCCCTTAACCACAGTTTTGTTGGTGCTAGCCGCAGCGTCATTGGTCCTGGCCACCATCTTGTTCCCCAGAACCACAGTCCCAGAAGAACCAGCCACAGAGTCTTTTTCAGTAACTACAGTCCTGTTAGTGCCAGCCACAGTCTTGTTGCCAGCAACTATAGTTTCATTGATGCCAGCAACAGTCATGGTTGCAGCAACCACCATTCTTTTGTCAGTGTTGACACTGACCATTGCTCCATAGGTACTGGTCACTGTCTGATTGCTCACAAACACTGTCAACTTTGTGCTAACCACAGTCTCTGTGATGTTGGACAAGTTATTGCTGGCAGCTATAGTCCCATTGGCACTACCCACTGTCTTATTGCTTGCAATTACAGTCCAGTTGGCACCAGCTACAGTCTCATTGCTGGCAAAAATTGTCCCATTGGTAGCAGTAGCTATAGTCACATTGATGGAAGTCATTTCATTATATTGTTCAACTTTCAGTTTTCCTGCCCTGTCCAGCCCCTGAAGTCTCACATGTCCAAGTGAGGTATGAGTTTCAACTTCATTTTTTTCCAAGAGTACTGTAAAAATAAAAAACAAAAACAATTAAAAGCAATTAGAATGACCAATTCAGAAAAATCTTTAAGATAGTGTATGTAGCTTTCAGCACAGTTTTTACATTCCCTTTCCTACCCAAGAAGAGGCTGTAGCAATCTGGTTGGACTACTCTTGCCCAATAGCAAAAATAAAACTAAGATGTAGCAACAACAACAACAAAAAACCCTCAGCCATCAACTCCCTAGCATGATCAAATTTACTCACCCGCTTTAACTTGGTTTTCCGACATAGAATCCATTGACTTGACAAGCCCAAGGGTCTTTATGGAGATATGATTTGGAGACAACACTGTAAAAAGAGACGTAGTTTCTGTTCAAAAGTAGCCTTTAAATGAATGGTTAAAACTATTAACACTACCTTTCCAGCTTCCCTGGAGTTCCTCTTTATCCCTTTTTGTTCCTCCAATGACTGACATATCCATGCCTGTAGACAAAATAAACTAAAGTTAATGATCCGTATCTTCAGTTGCACCAATTACTGTTTTTTTTTAAATGCCAGGATGAGAAAAACTGAACACATTGCTTATGACACTTTCAATCTTCTGGTTTGTAAAAAAAAACAAACAAAAAAAAAAACTTCTCACTACACATCCAACCTTCGGAGGGCCAACACATCAGTACCCAGACCAGCAGAAGCCAAACAGTTCCCATTGTGGCAGCCACCAATTGAAAACTCATCCCTCAGCTGAGCAGGCAAAAGAAAACTTCTGATGGTCACAACTCAGCTGCTGGTAATCAGTGGGCTAATTGGTTGCATCTTCAGTGAAGTCAGAGCTGCGCAAAAATCAGACCTTCCTGTGGCAAGCAAATGAGACAGCCAATTAGATTATTTGACGGCGCCAATCTAACATTAACATAATCATACATTGTGTCCAAAATTTCAAAGATATTTCAGATAACTGTGGAAGCAATCAGGGCTGAAACTGTGAGCAAGGCAGCCACTACAATATACTAGTCTAAATGTGTGATGGTGAGTCAGCAAACACCACCTGTTGTACTCATATTTTTTAACATAACCATAAGGAATAACATAGAATCCCAGAAGTCAATATGAATTGTGTCTGTATGGCGCATTTAAAAACAACTGAGGTTACCAAAGAGCTTTACAGTCAATCCAAACAAAAACAAAAAAACATAAAAATTAAAAATTCAGTTACATGAAAAATTACATAAATTCATATCAAATTCATCAAAATGTGATGCTCTGTAAAGAGCTCTAACGTCTTAACCAGTAAATTTACATTAGTCCGTAGCCTGACCTTTGTCAAACAGGTCAACCAGGGTGCTGAACTGGTGTGCAGATAAATATTATTTAAAAGTTATAAAACCCTGACCTCTCTTATTGAATTGGTTTACAATTCTATCGAGATAAAAAAAAGATTAATTAGTGTTGTTGCTAGCAGATGCTAAATATAGTAACAATTGGAACATTCAAATTCAATTCAAATTCAAAAATACTTTATTGATCCCAGAGGGAAATTAAGTGTTGTTGTAGCTCATATAATTAATTCTTTAAGGAGTTGTTGTAGATGATGATGGCTGTGGGCAGGAAGGATTTCATGTAGCGGTCTGTATTGCAGCGAAACTGAAGAAGCCTCCGACTGAAGACACTCTGTTGTTGTATGACAGTCTCATGAAGAGGATGCTCAGGGTTGTCCATAATTTTTTTGATTTTCTGAAGAATCCTTCTTGGCATCATCATCTCCAGAGGTTCCACAGTCGTCCCCAGAACAGAACCAGCCTTCTTTATCAGGTTGTTTAGCCTTTTTAAATCCCTGGCTCTGATGCTGCTACCCCAACAGATGACGGCTGAAGAGATTACACTCTCCACAACAGACTTGAAGAAGATCTGCAGGATCTTGCTGCAAACCTTGAAGGACCTAAGCTTCCTCAAGAAGTACAGTCTGCTCTGTCCCTTCTTGTAGACGGTTTCACTGTACAGTCTCCAGTCCAGTCTGTTGTCAAGGTGAACTCCGAGGTATTTATACTCCTCAACCACCTCCACTTCTTCTCCCATGATGGAAACAGTGTTTGACTTATCCCTGTTTCTGCTGAAATCTACAATCATCTCCTTTGTTTTATTTACATTTAAAGTAAGACGATTGTTTCCACACCATGTCACAAAGCGGTCCACCAGCTCTCTGTATTCAGCTTCTTGTCCATCTCTGATACACCCAACAATTGCAGAGTCATCTGAGTATTTCTGCAGATGACAGGTCTCTGATTTGTACTGGAAGTCTGAGGTGTACAGAGGGAAACGAAATGGTGAGAGTACGTATATCCCTAACCGCAGTATCCGGTTTGGGGTATATTGAGTCAAATGTTTGATTCCACCAATGAATCGTATTTCTGCGTGCAGAAGTTGTATAGCAAACCCAAAATTGCTGCATACATTAGGTCATTACAAGACTTGAGGTCTTAAACCAGGGGTGTCCAAGTCCAGTCCTCTAGAGCTGAATCAGATCAATGACTCGTTTCCAGGCCTCTCCTGAGCTGAATGACTGCTGATGAGGAAATTCAGCTAATTGAATATACTAACATACTTTGTCTCAAAACACTTGTATAACTGTAAAAATGTAGCTTTTTGTATTTGTGCAAAAATAGGCCATGTTCAGGAATATTGAGAACTGTGGAAGGAAGATCAGGCTTCTAAACAGTTTTGTCTATTTTGCTGATAGAAATGCTGATTGTCTAACAGCTGCTGGTAGGAAACAGCTGCAATACACATGATGATGCTGGTCACTTTACAAAGCTGTAACAGTGTCATGCATGGGGGCCATTGTCCAGTAGTGACATCGGTTTGGCTGTAGTTCTCCTTTCTCCCACTACCTGCACTGAACTGAAGCGACATCCCAGAACAGAACCCGCCTCCTTGACCCCTTTGTTCAGTCATTTCCCACCAGTCACTGATAAGCTGCCGCTGCTCCAGCAGCTCCCACTGTAGGGTATAGCTAATGCCACAAGCGTGTCAGAGAACAGCTTTAGGAGCAACTGCTGCACACCAAAAGACCTGAATCTCCTCAGCAGATAGAGTCTGCTCTGAAAATTCATATAAAATCCAGTGTTTTATGTCCAGTTCAGTTTATTGTTCATGTGAACACCCGTGTACCTATAAGAGTGCTCCATCTCAATATCCACTCCCTGGATGTTCACTGGTGTCAGTGTGGTGTAGTCCATGACCACTAGATGGCAGAAAATCACTTCCAATATGTTCCTTGGTATGTGTGAAATAAGCATCTATGGGCATTAGCGGAAAACATGCGACATATTGGCTGCATTAAGAACAGAAGGGGATTGAGGTGATGTTGCACAAAGGGATTTACATGAGCATAAAAATATATAAGAAGCTAAAACAGCCTAGACTTCTTTTCTATTTGGCCATTTTTTGCAAGTAAGCTGGGACTTTCTGGGTATTTTGTGAGCAAATGTAGATATGCGTAATTGATACGATTACAATTGCATGGTGATGTGGTCTATTTGATGGTGGAGAGGTCAACTTGGGATTTTCTCTGAGAATGCTAATATTAAAAATAGCCTACTCAGATCAAAAGGAATGTTCAACTGAGCAGGATAATTTCAAATAAAATTGCAAAATGTGCATGTGTATTTGTGCATTTAAAACTCCCCCACAGATTATTTACAGGAAGTGAAAAATAATACAGTGCAAATAACAGAGTTGTGCAATAATAAGGATGTAAACATTCATCGAATTTGTTAGGAGCAGTGATGGTTATAATGTCTTACAGCTAGTTTGGAGGAAGGATCTGCGGTAACGTATGCTCATGACGTCGGCGTGTTCCACTAGAACGAGACGTCACACAGTGTGACATGATGCAGTCCTTTGCAATGGCCGAAAAAACGCATAGTGTGAACCGGTTTACAGGCAAAGAGTAAGCATGACCTTAACTTTATGTCAGCTAAACCCCTCAAACGGTATATATTACCCAAAATATTCATTTAAATGATTTTTGGTCTTATGGCACTTCTCCGAGAATTCTGGGGGGAGCAGAAGAACATCCTAATCTTAGATTCACAGACATAATATTCAGAAAAATTCTGGTAATTTGTTAATGAAGTGTTTTAAAGGAGGTTTTTGCTTTGCCACTGTTTTGCATAGATCATCTTCAGTCATGCTTTTACGTCTGAGTTAGACGCCTGTGGTATGAACTGCTGGGACAAGTCAGAACCCCATATCCCAACTCTCCTGTCACTCCAGACAACATCGCCCGTGGGCATTATAGAAGAATTTGGCAGCAGAGCTCTCATTCATCTCTAGCCATCTTAGTTTCGGCATGTCAGAGACTAAAACAGGGTGTGTTCATCATCAGTTATTATAAACTTTCAACAGTTTGGAGGAAATATTAAGAAATCCTAACCACAGTTTGTCAGGCATCTTGCCGCGAGGGATCCGAGATGAGCTCTTCTTGGAGCTGTCGCTGCCTGTGTGTTTTCCATTGGATCTGACTTATGGAAATGTTTGAACGATAAAACAATATTCGTTATTTCAGCTGTTTTATCGACGCAGGTTACAGTTTTAAAATGACTCCCATTTTCCATCTGTTCCACAAATGCTGTCTCATGGCAAAGCGGCTACAAGCTGTGGAGGTCATTTCAGGTGTGGGATTTGTATTTGGCAGGGTTTTTTTTCTCTTCTTAAAATGGGGAGCAAAACAGGCCACCGTCAGGCTGCAGAAAGAAAAACAAGCCCTTCGGGGAGCTAGTGAGAACATTAGAAGGGAAATTCTTAGAAAAACAGGGTCAGCTTAAAAAAATATGTTTACTGAGAACAACGGTGGTGGGTTACTGCAGGAGCCGGAAAAGTAAAAGCTCTCTGCAGGAGGTGGGCTGATAATTACCAAAGTGCGCTATACCTGGATGTTTGGAGATGGACGGGAATGTTTGCTCTTTTTACGCTATACTGCCAAAAGTATTTGTTCACCCACCCAACTCACTGAGTTCAGGTGTTCCAGTGACTCCCACGATTACAGGTGTAAGAACTTGGGCATGCAGACTGCTTCTACAATTATTTGGGATAAAAGGGGTCAGTTTTGGGAGATCAGTGAATTTCAACGTGGTACCGGGATAGGATGCCACCTGTGCAATAAGTCGAGTCATGAGTTTACCCTGTGACTCAATAGTTCACAGTGAACTGTTAGTGGCTTTATAGAAAAGGGGGTAGGCCATGTAAAATCGTTGAGTAGGTGTGAGGATGATGAGGTGCATGCTGAGCAGAGGTGGTCAGCGGGTTCAGATGTCCAGAGTTCATGTGGCCTTCAGATCAGCTCAAGAACATTGTGCTTCAAGTCTTCATGGAATGGGTTTAGATGGCTGACATCACTAAGAGCAATGTAAACCTTCAGATGGAGTGGTTTAATGCAAGCCGCACCTGGGCTAAAAGCGCCACCTGATGTTTATTAGGCACCTCTGCACGTCTAACAGACGCCAGCAGACCCTAAATAGGCGCCACCTGGTGTTGGAATAGTATAGCACCACCATCTGGGTCACGCACAGTTAACTGTACCTGCTGAGGGTTCTCTGTTCAGGAAACCTTAGAAAGCTACAAGAACTGTTAGAAGAGGTAAGATGTAACCCAATACTTCTGTAGTTGGGGCTAAAAACGCCATAGTTCACAAATAAGTAATTAATTAAATTTTAACTGCAAGTACACACATGAAATATTTAAACAAAGCACTTGCTTAAATATTTCATTAATTTATATTTTATAAGTTACATGTGGAAATCAATTGAATTTTTTGTATTTATAAAGTGAAAGCAAATAATACATGCATTAATAATGCATATTATTGATGAGCCATAGTGGCCGTACAAATTGTTTAATGTTTAATGGTTGGTACTCTGTGACGGGGGTAAGCTGTATTGCGTCATTACCTGTTCTGCTCCGTGGAGCTGTTATTCAGACTCTTGAATTGATCTTGTTTTTTCTGTGCTGAGGCCTTTCTAAGTTATTTTAACACACAAGCACACTAAAACACACGTTTTGTGGTGGTGTACTTTACGTTTTGGGAACTCCTTGTGTTTCACACAGCTTTTCTTGGGGTGGTAAGTTCTCGCTAGCTCAGTTAGCTTAGCTTCATTGCGGCTATGGCTACTCTCCTGTCTCTAACTCTTCTCTTCTCTCTGTGTCAGATGTGTAGTTGTTTCCCTGCCTGCTTTAGTGATAATGGTAACTGTAATAAATGTAATATTTTTTGTAGCTTTTGAGGCGAGGGTATCAGAATTAGAAGCACGGCTCCGCCCTGTTGAAAAACCAGCTGATAGCCGAAGCCCATTAGCCAGGGCGGAGCCAACAAGGATAGAACCCCCTAGCCAACCTCCGATAGAGCCCGCGCAGCCGGGACCCCAGGCCGGCTGGGTGACGGTACATAGGAAGCATAGTTCTAGTACCCAGCCCCCGGGCCACCACCAACCCGTCCGCGTTTCTAACAGATTTCCCCGCTCAGCGACACACCCGCTGAGAAGCCAACCCTGGTAATTGGCAGCTCCATAGTCAGAAACGTGGCATTAGAGACACCATTGATCATAGTCAAATGTTTGCCAGGGGCCAGAACGGGCGACATCAAATCCTACCTGAAACTGCTGGCTAAAGATAAGCGTAAATACAGTAAGATTGTTATTCGCGCTGGCGGTAATGACACCCGGTTACGCCAATCGGAGGTCACTAAAATTAGTGTTGCTTCGGTGTGTAAGTTTGCCAAAACCATGTCAGACTCGGTATTCTTCTCTGGTCCCCCTGCGTGATCGGACCTGTGACGACATGTTTAGCCGCATGCTGTCATTCCATCAATGGTTGTCTAGGTGGTGTCCTGCAAACGATGTGGGCTACATTGATAACTGGAGAACATTTTGGGGAAAACCTGGTCTGATCCGGAGAGATGGCATCCATCCCACTTTGGATGGAGCAGCTCTTCTTTCTAGGAATATGGCCGAATTTATTAATCCTCCAAAACACTGACAACCCAGGGTCCAGACCAGGAAGCAGAGTCGTAGTTTAACCCACCTCTCTGCTGCTTCTGTACTGTTACCCACCCATTACCCTATAGAAACAGTGTCTTGCCCACGGCCAAAATTAAATGGATTAAAAGTTAACCCAACAAAAGCAAATTATGGAAATCTCATAAAGATAAATACAACTTTGACTGAACAGAAAAATAAATCTATTAAATGTGGTTTGTTAAACATAAGATCTCTCTCCTCAAAGACTTTGTTAGTAAATGACTTGATTTGTGATAATCACATTGATTTCCTTTGTCTCACAGAAACCTGGTTGCAGCAGGAGGATAATGTCAGTATAAATGAGTCAACTCCTTCCAGTCATTTAAATTTTCAGATTCCTAGAAGTACTGAGCGAGGAGGAGGAGTTACAACCATTTTTCATTCTGATTTACTAATTAGTCCCAGACCAATTGATAGCTACAGTTCTTTTGAACATCTAACCCTTAATTTTCCTCATCCAAGTTGCAAAACATTAAGACCATTTTTGTTTGTGGTTTTGTATCGTCCACCACCACTCTCAATTCTTGGATCAGATCTCACATTTTTTATCTGATTTAGTATTAAATACTGATAGGGTCATTACAGTGGGGGACTTCAATATTTATGTGGATACTGAAAGTGATAGCCTAAATGCAGCCTTTAGTGCTATTTTAGACTCAATTGGCTTTATTCAAAAAGTACAGGGATCGACCCACTCGGGTAAACACACTTTGGACCTTGTACTGAAATATGGTATTGAGTGTGAGGAAATAACAGTCCCCCCACATAACCCGGTCCTGTCTGACCACTTCTTAACTTTTGAATTTACTTTAACTGACCATCTTAAATCTGAAAGAAAATTTCATTATAGTAGAGCTTTATCAGACAATGCTGTAACAATCTTTAAAGAATCTGTTCCATTCTTACTTTCCTCAGTGTCTCAGAGTAACACAGTGGATGACAGCAATTCTATCTCTAACCCTTCAGAAATTGATGGTCTGGTTCAAAGCGTTACGTCCTCATTGCGTCATTAGATAGTGTAGCCCCCTTAAAAAAGAAAGTGGCTAGCCATAAGAGGCTGACTCCTTGGTTTAACGCTGAGTTGCATACTTTAAAGCAGAATACTAGGAAGTTGGAGAGAAAATGGCGCTCTACACATCTAGAGGATTCCTATTTAACCTGGAATAACAGTCTACTGCTGTATAAAAAGACCCTTCGACAATCTAGAACAGCATATTTTTCACATTAATAGAGGTGAATAAAAACAATCCTAGGTTTCTTTTTAGTACAGTTGCCAAACTTACACAGAGTCATAGCTCTGTTGAGCCAACTATTCCCCCAGCTCTAAGCAGTGATGATTTTATGGGATTCTTAATAAATAAATTTAATTCTATTAAAAATAAAATCCTTAGCATCTTCCCAAACATGATTACTTCTTCCTCAGTAAATGACGCAGCATCAGAAAGAACTGTAGAACCTCATTTGTGCTTAGGCTGTTTTGATTCAGTCGAGCTTTCGGAATTATCAAAAATATTAGCCTCATCTAAACCTTCAACTTGTATGTTGGACCAAATTCCAACCAAATTATTTAAGGAGGTGTTCCATTTGGTTCCTGGCCCCATTTTGGATATGATGACTCTATCCTTAGTAAACGGATACGTACCACAAGAATTTAAAATAGCTGTAATATAACCTTTACTCAAGAAACCTTCCCTTGATCAAGATGACTTGGTGAATTACAGACCTATATCTAACCTTCCTTTCTTATCCAAAGTCCTTGAGAAAATAGTTGCTAATCAAGTCTGTGAGCATCTAAACAGTAACGAGCTGTTTTGAAGAGTTTGTCAGGTTTTAGAGCTCATCATAGCACTGGTGAAGGTTACTAATGATATTCTCATGGCCTCAGATAATGGACTTGTGTCTGTTCTGGTCTTGTTAGATCTCAGTGCTGCTTTTGACACAGTCGATCATAATATTCTCTTAGAAAGGCTTGAATATGTTGCAGGGATCAAAGGAACAGCACTAGGCTGGTTTAAATCATATTTGTCTGATAGATTCCAGTTTGTTCATCTAAATCTCAATCTTCTTAACTCTCAAGGGTTACTTGTGGAGTTCCACAGGGTTCTGTGCTTGGACCAATTCTTTTCACCATATATATGCTTCCAATTGGTAGAATCATTAGACAGCATGGGACAAATTTCCACAGCTATGCCGATGATACACAACTATATTCATCCATAAATCCTGATGGACCCAGTCAGTTAGGTAGATTACAGGCATGTCTGGAAGACATAAAAACATGGATGGATCTAAACTTTTTTGCTTTTAAATTCTGACAAGACAGAAGTTGCTGTCTTTTGACCAGAAGTTCTAAAACAGAAACTGATTAGTCAATCACTTCATCTGGATGGCATTGAACTGGCCCCCAGTGGTAAAATGAAGAACCTCGGCGTTATTTTTGACCGGGACATGACATTTAAATCCCGTATTAAACAGGTTTCTAGGATTTCCTTCTTTCACCTCTGGAATATTGCTAAAATAAGAAACATCCTGTCCAGGAGTGATGCTGAGAAACTAGTCCATGCATTTGTTACCTCAAGGCTGGACTACTGTAATTCTTTACTATCAGGTAGTCCACAAAATGCCATTAAAAGCCTTCAGTTGATCCAAAATGCGACAGCAAGAGTTCTGATGAATATTAAAAAGAGAGATCACATTTCTCCTGTTTTACCTTCCCTTCATTGGCTCCCTGTTAAATCCAGAATAGAATTTAAGATCCTTCTTCTTACATACAAAGCCCTTAATAATCAAGCTCCATCATACATCAGAGATCTAATTGTTCCATATGTTCCCAACAGAGCCTTTCACTCTCAGGCTGCAGGTTTACTTGTAGTTCCTAGGATTTCTAAAAGTAGAATAGGAGGCAGATCTTTTAGTTATCAGGCTCCTCTCCTGTGGAACCAGCTCCCAGTTTTAGTCCGTCAGGCAGACCCTCTGTTTACTTTTAAGGCCAGGCTTAAAACTTTCCTTTTTGATAAAGCTTATAGTTAGAGTGGCTTAGGTCATCCTGAGCTAGCTCTGTAGTTATGCTGCTATAGGCTTAGACTGCTGGAGGACAGACTTACCAATTTTCTTCAGTCTGCTACTTCCTTTTCTACTACAACTCTCCAGTTGTATTACAGTACATTCTGTTATTTCGACTGTTAACTTTGTGTTCTCTCAGTGTTTTTCTCTCCATAGAAGATATACCTGGTCTGGTATCCTGCTTGGCTGCAATGCCCTGTTGGACGGGGGGCATCGACTGGGATGATCCTCCCAGTAACTGAACATCCACTGTGTCCTGTTATCAACTTTTTACTTTCTGTAACATAGAAAGTTCTCTTATATCAGATCTTCTGTTCCTTCTGTGTTTCTGCTCTGTCTTCTCAAACCCCCAGACGGTCGTGGCAGATGGCCGCTCCTACTGAGCCTGGTTTTGTTGGAGGTTTCTTCCTGTTAAAGGGGAGTTTTTCCTCTCCACCGTCGCTACATGCTTGCTCAGTATGAGGGATTGCTGAAGGATTGCTGTGGTTGGAAAGTCTGCCCAACCTCACGCCAATGACTGACGCAATCTGCTGGGAATCCTTAAATAGGAAACTTTTTAACTGATTGGAATGTTTGTATAAATGTATTGAAATGACTTCTTGTTAAGTGCCTTGAGATGACATCTGTTGTGAATTGGCGCTATATAAATAAACTGAATTGAATTAATGGTAAAATTAGTAAATAATCACAGAAAAAAATGGATATTTTAAAAAGTGATAAATTCAAGATTCCGATCAACAGGCTTTCTGAGGTGTTTTAATGTCTTTGGCTTTTCACTCAGAGACAATATAAATTTGGGTTAAAATGTATATGAAGTGAGTGCATAAGTAAAAATGGTCTTGATTTTAACTACTTAAATGTAAAGCTCTTAGCTTCTTCTTAGCTACTCTTCATGTTTTATCATGCTACCACTACAAAATTCAGTGTTTTTTTTAATTGAGATTTTATGTGACAGACCAACAAAAAGCAGTACATAATTGTGATATGGAAGGAAAAGGATTCATGGTCTTCAACACTTCATGAAAGTAAAAAAATATTATAAAATAGTGTGGTGCGTTTTTATATTCAGCCACCATGGTGGCATCATCATGCTGTGGACAAACCATTTATTAGCAAAGACTGACATGCCGCTCAGAGCAGATGGAACTGAATCCGGGAAAGAAACTCGAGACTGGAGCAGAGGTTCGCATTCCATTAGGAAAACAAAACCCATAACTCAGCCAGAGTTATAATTGAATGCTGTCTATCAAAACACCCTCATGAGTTAGAATGGCCCAGTCAAATTCCTGACCTATATCTAATTGCGAATCATTAGCAAGACCAAATCAGTTCAGACACTCATTTAATATATTTATATTATAAATTATTATTATTATGAACAATGTTGTGTTTGTCTATCACATAAATTCCCCCCATAAACAATGTTATGTGTCAAAATATGATAAAGCTCAAGGGATGTGAATAGTTTTGGCGCTGATCTAGTTTATGCATATATTTCTCATTTTTCCTCAATGACTCAATGCAATCTGCTGGGATTAATTTCATAGAAAATTTTGAACTGATTTAAAAGCTTGAATGATTGAATTAAAATGACTTCTTTTAAAGTGCCTTGAGATGACATCTGTTGTGAATAGGCGCTATATAAATAAACTGAATTTATTTGAATTTGTAAATAGCTTTGGATTAAAGAGTCTGCTACATGTACATTTATTCAGTACATTCGTAATTCTAAATCAGCTGTCCAAAATATTTCCTGCAATTTGATGCATGAATTAAAGGTTTGGCTCAGTTGTCCACCTGTAAGAGCTACGACTCTGAGCTCCATCTAGTGGATAACTGGTGCACTACAGACCCAGTCCTTGTGAAAATCTACCCTATAATGTCTGGGTTTTTTTTATTGTAAACACAATTACCAAAGCTCATTTGTTTGACATTCTTAGAAGGAAGCCATAACTCAACACAAACCATTAGAAGCTATCATAACCCAGATGATCTTAGCTGTTATTTTTCATATATATTAGATAGCAGCTTCCACACGTCTCCAGTATTCTCAGTGGGTGGCTGTGAAGTGATCCAGAAACTCAAATGTTCCCACCTACATATATGTTATCTGGTAATGCTAACGGCAACTATTATCTTTGCAACAAATCACACACAGATTGATCTTCCGTTGTTTTTGTTTTTTTATAAAAGGCATATTATTTTTTCATATTTTGGTGGTATAGAATTCAAGTTTTTATAGATTTGGTTCACAGAATAATCACACAGTTGAGCAAACATCCCTAGATGATACAAATCTCTCAAAAGGTAGCTTAAATAAAGGTACAATACAAACATAACGTGGGTTTTATCAAAAAAAGTGTATGTTTTTTTTGTCTCTCATGAGGAAGGTATAGTGGCACAGTCTTTTTCTTTGTATAGTAAAATAAAAGTTCCTCCTTTATAGCTGTTTTGCAGCAGTCAGCCAAGTTAAAATCTGATACATTCACTGGCTTTCTTATCCCACTGGCAGAAGGCACGAAGGAACAGGCTTGGGTCAAGTAGCATCTGCATATATGGCTTTTGTTCCTATTTATATGACAGAGGGATAGTTGTAAGGGTGGCTGCAGGTGTTACAGCCAGATGGAAAAAAAGACCTGATGTAGCTTCTGACAAGAACGAGGACTTTTTCCAAGAGCTATTTGACCCAAGCCTGCAAAGGATTCCAGGCTTCATTTAAAACGAGCAGAAAGTGCTCCTAAAAAAAACAAAAACAATCATATCATGAAGTCAAGTCCACATAAGAAGTGATGCACAGCTCAGCTGCCAGGTTTAAAGCCCAGAATCAGGCTGTGGTGAGCTGAGCTGAGCTGAGAGACCTCCTTTTACTGCACCAGTCCTGCATCTTTAGCCATGCCGTAGAAGATTCCTCTCTTCGATATGAGGTTTGTGGGGGTATCAAACTCTGCTATCTGTCCCTTGTCCAACACCAGCACTCTGGAGAAGGAGAACAGGGGGGTTAGTGACAGTCTGCAGCTTTAACTCCGTTAACACGGTGAAGATACAGGCTTTCTGGGTTTAATTAGAAATGAGGAATTTTAAACGGCAATCCAGACTTGGAAACCTATGCATGATAATGTTTCTGCTTTGCAAGTTGACCATCTACCTTGTATTGCTCTTTCACAAAAAATAAAAATACTTTGAAGTTTGTGATTGTAACTTGGCAAAATGTGGAAAAAGTTCTTCTCTTTCCCAGTAGGTTCAGTGAGCTGTGGCTCAGGGACAATAAGACCAGCTGTGGCAGGTTTTGTGCGTGAGGAGCAGCCACTTGAACAGAATAATAACAGCGAGGGACATCAGGCTGCATCATCCCTGATGTCTAGTTTACCCCTGAGGCCTCAACCATAAACACCCAAGGGTTTCTTTTATTATCCATCAGATGTTGAATCCTGCTTCCGGTCTCCCAATGCATGCACCCACAGCTACTACCGGCTCTGTTCCCAACAATTAGAACTCACCGAATTCCCCAAGATGGATGTGGACATTAAAAGCTGGGAGATATAATAAGCTTTTATAATATTTTCTTGCACACCTCTGACCGCCACGATCGGAAGCTGATCTGGTTTACACTCCCGCATTGGCAACAGCCACTACCGGAGGCATTAAGGGATCCTTCAGAGGACAAAGGCTCTTGTCATCAATGATTCACGTTAATGTCTGATAAAGTGATGATAATGTCACTTCACAGTGACGTCAGAATTCTGTAACTCAGGAACAGAGGGTGACTGATCAAAAAAAAAAAGTATGATAGGCAAGTCAATTTTATTTGTATAGCACACTTTCAACAACAAGGTAATTTAAGGTGCTTTAGGCATTTCTATTCAGCGCGCCTGAGTTAGTACCATGTAGAACAACCTTTTACTGCACTCATAGCTGCCAGTCTTCGTTTTTCCACACCATTGGACATCTAGAGACTGATATTTTCGCCCATTTTTTTGCTAAATAACTTAAGCTCAGATAAGACTGAATGGAGAACCTCTAACAGGTTTTCTTCTATGACTGTCCTGTAGCTCCATCTATCCTCCGGTCAACTCTGACCAGATTGTTTTCTACCATTCAGGGCCGTTTTATAAGTAGGGACAAAGGTTTAGTGACTGTTCTCTCTGACATGACGACTTTCTTCCATGTCATTGCTGAGATCCCTTCATGGCTTGAAGCTAACAGCTGACAGGGTGATCAGGATCTGGGGTTGTTGTTCTATTGTTGTTCATCCATGCGTTTATCTTTAGTCGGCTTGATTACTGCAACAGCATCTTCACAGGTCACCCTAAAAAGTCAATCAGACAGCCGCAGCTGATCCAGAACGCTGCTGCTCGTGTTCCTCACTAGAACCAGGAAAGTAGAGCACATCACCCCAGTTCTAAAGTCCTTCCACTGGCTCCCTGTAGCTCAGAGAATAAGACTTCAAAATACTCCTACTGGTTTATAAATCATTACATGGCTTAGCACCAAAATATGTTGAAGACCTGTTGTCACGGTACCAACCCCCAAGACCCCTCAGGTCCTTCAACTCTAGCCTACTAAACATCCCTAGACTCAGAACTAAACATGGAGAAGCAGCTTTTAGTTTCTATGCTCCCCTTATCTGGAACAGACTTCCTGACGAGTGTAGAGCTGCTGAAACTCTGAACTGCTTTAAATCGAGACTAAAAACCCATCTGTTTAGAATTGCCGATTAAATGATTGATGTCATATGTATGAAATGTGTTCATGCTCTCTTGCTTTATTGATCTCTCTCTTACTTTATTGTGTATCATGTGTAATGTGTGTTTCTTTTACTTTTAATTTCCATTGTTTTTTTTTGTTTTTTAAATCACCAAATCATGTAAAGCACCTTGAATTACCCTGTTGTTGAAAGTGTGCTATACAAATAAAATCGCCTTGCCTTGCCTTGCCTATTAATGCACTGAGTTCTTTTAAATCACAACTAAAAACGTATCTGTTTAGAGCTGCCTTGAGTAATGCTTTGATGTATTATGTTTTGTGTATTCTTGTTTTACTGCTGTTCTTACTTTATATACTTTGTAATGCTTTGATGTATCTGTGTGTGCTTCATGCTTTATTGCTTTTTTTACTTTATATTCTTTGTCTGTGTTTTATTGCTATTTTTATTTTAACACTTAATCATGTAAAGCACCTTAAATTACCTTGTTGAAAGTGTGCTATACAAATAAAATTGCCTTGCCTTGCCAATGTTTGCATTTTCGTGTCTACTCATGCTTAGATTTAGCTATTGTTTGTTGTTTATTTCCTCTTGACTGGATTATTCACCTGTATTTTTGTACAATTATGTCTTGCTGTTCTCCTGTTAAGTTTTTAGTCCTCCCCCTGCTCCTATAGCACCACCTCTCTCCCTCAGCCTGCCAGAGTGCTCCCCTTCCCAGCTGTTTCTCATCCTCTAATTTCCCTCTCCCAGTTGTCACTACTCACCTCTGATTAGCTCTTTGGGTGTCTTTCAGTTCAATTTAGTTTTAATTAATTTATATAGCACCGATTCACAACAAATGTCATCTTTGTCATTTCCACCTCTTCCTTAATACTCCTCTCTTAGGCTCCTCTCTCTCCTTCAGACGTCGCTGGATTCTCCTGTTTATTCCCGTTCTCTGCCAATGCTTCATGTTCCTTGTGGTTGCAGTTTGTCCTACCCAGTTATTTCCTTGTCCTGTACTTCTCTCAGCGATCACCTGTAAGTTCCTTGTCTTCCTTTTCTTTAAATTAAATTCTTAATCAGACCTCTACCTCGGATTTTGCCGGCATCTTGAGTCCAACCACTGAACTGTAAAACAGGGGCTTCTTTTCACTTTATTTCAACTATGGCCTTTTGTTTTGGCATTCTTTGTGGAGTACCTGGCTCACAGTTGTTCTGTCAACAGATTCTCTAAACTGAGCTGAGCTCTGCAGCTCCTCCAGAGGCACCATGGGCCTCTTGATTGCTTCTCTGATTAATGTCAGTTTAGACAGACGGCCATGTTTTAGAAGGTTTTCCGGGCGTCCCACATTCTTTCTATGTTCAGATGATGGATTGAAGGCTTCTCTGTGAGATGTTCAAAGCTTGAAATTTTATTTTATCCCCTTATCCTAGTTTAGACTTCACCACAGCTTCCTCCCTGATCTGTCTGCTGTGTTCTTTTGTCTTCATGATGCTGTTTGTTCTCAGACACTCTTCTGACGCCTTCACTGAACAGCTGGAGTTACACAACCTATCAGATGAATTTTGACAATTCTGCTCTACTTTGTTTTCATAATAAATTCCAAAAAGGTTTTGACAAGACAAGATGTGAAAAAAAACAAAACCCTGCTGTGTACAAGTCTGCCCAGACGAACCATAATGTCCCATAAAAGCTAATAGTGAATACTCAGTGTGTGTCTAACCTTGTGTAGTCCATAATAGTGTTAAGTCTGTGTGCGATGGTGAAGACAGTACAGTCTTCAAATTGAGTCCGGATGGTGGACTGGATGAGATCATCCGTCTCCAGGTCGATAGCAGCTGTAGCTTCATCCAGGATGAGGATCCTGGTCTTCCTCAGGAGAGCTCGAGCCAAACAGACCAGCTGCCTCTGGCCCACGCTGTAGATAAACCAGCAGACGTTCAGTAAAAACAATCTGAGAGAACAGAGAACATCTGTTCTATAGCTGCTTTTCTGCGCTGAACACACCTGAGGTTCTCTCCTCCCTCCGAACACTCCATCTCCAGTTTTGTCGGCTGGTTGCTGACAAACTTGTGGAGGTGAGAGTGTTCCAGGGCTTTCCACACGTCTTCGTCGCTGTACTTCTCAAACGGGTCGAGGTTCATCCGCAACGTCCCAGAGAAGAGCACGGGCTCCTGAGGAAGAGGCAGACATTTGAGGAAGCTGATGGACCTTTATTCTAAGCAGCAGAATCTGACACTGAACATGCTAGTAAAAATCCAGGTACATTCATTCAGAGGGGAAAAAATACCAAGTTACCTCTAAATCCATTTCAACACAAAGGTGAGGCTTTTTAGATTTTACCCTTTATTTTGTTATGTTTTCCAGAGTTTATAGGAAAATTTAAGTCTTTCTGCTTGTCTGGGGTATGAAGAAACAAAGAGATCTCCACAACTTCATGTTGGAGAACTGCAGCAAAGAGTGGCATCTTGGGGTCACCATTAGCTCCTGTCGGAATGCTGCTGTTTGGGAGTGATTCCGGCAAACAACCTTTATTATTCAAAACAAAATGCTGGATTTGACTTTTGAGCCATCAGACAGCAATTACTAAATAGTTGTTAGTATTTATGTAGTGCATCAATCTTTAATTCAGTCTATAATAAATATTCTAGAAACATTTGAACAATTACACTTATATAGAATAAGTGTACCAATACGATTTACTGGTGTGTTTTTTAGGGTTTTGTCTGTTTACAATTTACTTAAAAATTACAAACCAAATTATCATAATCAGTTCACAACAATGTTCCACATGCACAGTTCTTAGTCACTTCTGATGTTGTTGACTGTTAACAGATTTCATATGGAAACTAACTGTATGATGTAAAAATACAGTCCTTTGTCAGAATATCATTTATTTAGGCAATTTTGACTTTAATTAGGCTCTACTAAAAAGATATATCAGCTGATGCAGAAACATACAAAAATAGTCAACATTGGCACAATATATTGGTTTATCCCTAGTTGTTATTGATTCTTTTAGAAGGAAAATGATCCAAAACATATGGTTACATCAACACCAAGCCAGACCCTAACCCAGATCTTAGAAGACCTGTGGCTGAGCTGAACAGAGCATAAGGGCTATTTAGATTCTTACTGTGAAACCCTCTGTAGTACCCAATCCAACCTCAAACTATCTATATAAAAGGAGGTGGGGAACAGCGTGTATGAGGCAGAGTGAGAGGATTTCTACCTGAGGAATGATGGTGAGCTTGGATCTCAGGTCATGCAGGCCTATCTCTGATATCTTCACGTTGTCGATGGTGATCTCCCCTCCAGCAGCTTCCAGCAGTCTGAAAAGGCAGAGCGTCATGGAGGACTTCCCAGCTCCTGTGCGACCCACGATGCCGACCTGCTCAAAAGCAACGCGAGCTGTCACAAGGACTCTTTTCTAACCAGTAATGTTGCCAGATTAGAAAACTTTGCCCCCACCTTCTCTCCTCCCTTGACGCTCAGGGTGATGTTCTTCAGGACGAGGTCCAAACCCTCGCGGTAACGAACGCTGTACCTGTTGAACTCCACATTCCCATCCGTGGGCCATTCAGAGGGGGGCTTCTTGTTCTCCACCTCCCATGGGGCCTATAGGCAGGAACACACGTTTTCCGAGGGGAACACTTTCTGGCCACCATTGCAGCTCGTGCAGCTTTTATCAGAAGGGACATTTTATTTAGCCCTAAACAAAAGCATTTCATCACACGTGTACCAGCTAGTGAACACCGGGGGCATGCTCCAAAAGTACACAGTGTACAAAATGGAGTGTTTGTGTTAGGCAGCAGGCAGGGGGCTTGCTGGAAGCAGGTAGTGTAACATTTCTGGATCTAGTTACGGTTTATGGCTGCTGTGCTGTTTGAGCTGACCAGCAGAGCAGCTCTATGAAATGTGGCTGAATTCCTGCGTTTTTCAGTCTAGCATGGAGTGGGGGAGGAGTGGGGCGGAGGCAGCAGCACTGATTTAAAAGCAAACACATGTTCAGCCCTGCATGAGCTTCTTTGGAACATTAGAAACGAGCCTCGGTGGACACATCCTTTATATAAGTAGTCATGGGATGCTCAACATACCTCAGTCTCGGTTTCAGAGTATTCCTTCACCCTCTCCACCGCTACTATGTTGTTCTCCAGGTCCGAAGTCATCCGCACCATCCAGTTCAGAGACATGGTCACCTGGTCAAATAATCACGGTTTTAAAAAGTCTTTCAACACCACATTCTGATATCAACTGACCTGTCCAGTGCCTTGCAGAAGTATTCATTCATATTGAACAATGCACATCGACGAACTAAAGTTTTTGGTCATTCAATTAAAAGAAAATACCTCCACTTAGCACTTCTGAGAAAAAAAAAACATCTCCACAGCATGACACTGCCACCACCATGTTTCAAGCGGGGAGATGTTGTGTTTAGTGTAAAATGTTCCTGCTCACGAGTTTTTAATTGTTGGCCAAAAACTTGTATTCTTAAGCAGGACTTCACTTTCTTTTTGCCACTCTGCCATAATATGGGAGATTTTCAGAGTGCACAGCTAACGCCACAGGTGGACTCTGTACTTATTAGGTGATGTCTGAAGGCATTTGAGTGCCCTGGATTTGACTTAGGGGTATTAAAGGGCCTTTTTCCACCAAGCTTGTTCTTTGCTACTTTGGTGCCACAGCCTGAGTTGGCACCGGTTCTTTGGTTTTCCACTGCCAAAGCACTCGTTTCTTGGTTAACCTAGCCCCAACACCTTGCTGGGCCAGTGCTGGTGTTTGTTAAGAACCACTTTCTCAACCGCCCACATGGTGACGCAACCCAGGTGTGGAGGCGGGATTACACAAGCTTGGCGAGGCGAGGCGAAACACAAAACCGCCATTTTCGTTCACGACAATGAAAGCTAGAAATAAGCAGAGTTGGTCCTACGAGGAGACCTGGTGTTTTCTGGCTAAGAACCAGCTAAACACCGGTTCTTTTTTGGTGGAAAAGCCCTCCAAGCAAAGGAAGCTGTACGCACATCACCCATTTCAGGGTTTTTTTGTAAACCTTTTCCCTTCCACTTCACAATGGACAACACTTTGTTGGTAAGTAAAATGCACAAATTTGTGGTTTTAAAGTGACAAAATGTGGAAGAGTTGTATTGGAAAACTTTGGCAAGGCACTTTATGTGCAGCACAGCAGAGTTCACGTCTGCAGCTCATGCCCCAGCAGCTCGGTTACCTGGAGAGCGTATGACACTGACAGACCCACAAGGCCAGGGTTCAGACTGTCCTTTCCTATCACAGCGAACAGAGCGGCGAACAACACGATGCAATTCCCGATGAACTCGATACGTACTCCAAGCCACCTGCAATGACAACAGCGTTCAGTTAGAAGCTGATCCACTTCATGCAGTCATGAGGAACTTGGTATTAGGATGAAAATAAAAGAAATTCTAGCTCATGTGGCCTGAGATGTGGTGGTTGGTGTCCACTGTGTTAGTTCGCTCTTTATTTTCTTGTTGTTAATCACTAAATAAGAATCCAACTTGTTGCAATATAATAATAGATGTTATTCAACCTGGCAAACTGCTGACAAAGTTTAACCATATTCAGATAAGCTGTCAGGGCTGTATTCTGAGCAACCAAAATGAGTTTTCCCCAGATGACTGCTGCATTGAGAATGAAAGGGAACGCTGATTTTCACTGTTGGGGGAGAGCGTTAAGAGTATGTAGGGAGCAGTACTTGGTTTTAGAGTAGTTTAGAGTCCAAGATATTGTTTTCTCATTTATTTATTAAAAATAGAACTTAATGGAAGTCAAGAAAGTCCAAAAATGAGGTTGGACAGTGTCTGTTTTTAAAGCTTCCTTAAAAGAAATACCACAGTACATGGTATTACCATCAGCACAGACAGGAAACACTCAGTTGCTGTTTTTTTTTTTTTTTACTAAAATTTCATCACAGACCAAATAGTTCTAAGCAATTGAAGTGACACCCACTGGGGACGTGATCTGAGGGTGTGCGCGTGAGTAACAGAACAGATCTGTTCTACATCCACCATCTTTGTGTATTACCTTAATATATGGAATCCCTTTTGTTCCCCTTATGTAACCTACTGCTTTGGTGAAATGTTGGTCTTTTTTACCGGTAAACACTGCAAAACTGCTCTTTGGCAGGCTGCAGAGCTGCTCCCATGAAGCTCGCACGCAAGAACATCTGTGTCACTACAATCCAGCTCACTCTTGGATTAGACGTTCTACCTAGTATTCAGTCAGCTTTACGTTCTCCCTGTGTGCAACCTACCTGATGGTTTTCTTTTCCTTTTTTTCATGCGACAGCTTGTGCTTCTCCCCTAATCTCTTCAGCCTCCAACAGCTGCTGCACTCTTGGAAGGAGTTTAGTATAAAAGTGGCGATACATTGTAGTTTGGATAGATTAAGCGAGCATTCGGACATTAAATACCCTTTTGTGCCAACCTATCGGGTTATTAATAGGAAATGGCACAATCTATTCACACATTTATAGCTTCAACATGGTGAAAAGTGTTCATAGTAGTGCCTAAACAGATGTTGTAGAAGAAGGGGGTCCACAAGAAGTTCTTGATGGAGAAAAATGTAAAATTGAAAGTCGTTTTAGTGAATATATTCAAAGTAAGACTTACAGATAAGCTGGTATATTTTATTACAGTATGACCACCCTGCCCTAGCACAGATGTATTTTTTTATTCCAATAATATGTTACAAATGAGTAAAACACATATTTAAAGACTGCATCTAAGATTTTTATAAATTGAGGTCCAGAATTGGACTGGTCTGCACAGAGCACCGACCTCCAGCAACAGAACACATTAGTGATGAGTTAAAGGCGAGACTGGGAGCCAGGATTTGAGCAGACCATCCTCAGACAGGCAGACTGCATTCTAAAGGATCCCTCTCATGTTCTGCACTCTGAGTAGGGCTGGACAATACTTTTATTCAATAACGGTGATATGAGTTTTAAACACATTTCCGGTAATTTGATATACATTACAGTATTTTATTTATTTTTTTGCTCCAGTGGCCCTTATATGACAGTTACTTGACAGGAAAGGGGTCAGAGAAAGCAGGGAATGAATATACATTACAGTATATAATTACAGCGTTTCACGGACTGACGTTTCACGGCGTTCACGAGCGCAGCCGATTCAAGCAGAACAGAAAGAGCCGCGACACATTGGCTACGTGAGTGATGACGTACACCACAGACAGGAGCCCGGCAGCAGTAGTTGGCTGTGCTCAGGACGTGGTAAAGAGAGACACAAGGCTAATCTTAACGAGGCAAATTTTATCAACAACATGAGTGCTCCTAACGAGTTGAGCCCAGTTGAACACATGGACAAGACTACAATGCTTCGGGCACCAACTAAACTGAGGATTTATTACTAAAATCATTTCTGTAACAAATACAATATGCTTCACACAAAATAGGACGTTTATATCCAAAGACACTACTTTTTATATTATTTTTAATGTGTGCAATTTATGCTTGGTATATTTGTTAAATGCCATTTAATAAGTATATAACTAACAATCTGTTGTGGGCATTCTTGGCAGTTTTTCTGAGGCTTTTATATAGTATATATCGATATCGGAATTATATCGTATCTCCCGAAATTAAGAAATATATCGTGATATAAGCTTTGGCTATATCGTCCAGCCCTAACTCTGAGTACGTTTTATTAAACTTGGGGCGAAGGTACGGAGTGTTTTTATGTGAGCACAACCGGTGTAGGCATTTGTTTCTTCCCTTATCGATTAAGGTTGTAAATGAACACAGGGCGTGAGATGAGCAGGCTAATTTTTAGGGGAACAGGGTTTCCAATGTTATTTATTAATTTATGTACCCTTTTTAAGGTTGTTTTTTTATTCCACATATGTCTTTATTGTGTTTTGTGATGCTATGGATGAGTGTAGTGGATTTGTGCAGTGTAATTCCCTCTGTCCAGGGTAAATTTCTCCCAGGAGAGACAAAGACACTTTGACTTTGAAGTTGCTTGGTCAAATATTTACATTTTCTATATGTTAAGTGCTTCCTCCATGAGATCAGTGGATATGTAGTATGAGGTAATTAGTCTTTTATAACCAAATTAGAGCAAAGAGCTGCTGTTCAGCTGAGCAGAGGGAGGATACTTGCCTGTTGGACACTATACCAGGGTAGTAACTCTTTTGGTTCTCATCCACTTTCATATCACTCATCAGAACAAAGGCATTGAGTCTGCCATAGGCTCGGATTACGCTAGAGCCAGTGATGGTCTCAGAGAAATGGGAGTATATTGGTGAGCGGCTGACCGACTCCAGACGCTTAAGCTGCCGCGACGTGGCAACGTAAAATCTCTACAGGCGTTGGGCAAGGAGAGAAACAAACACAGCGTTACAACCTGATGAGGCTTTACACATGCTCAGAGATGACAAGAAAAATGCACTTAGATGAGCCCACGCACACACATACACGCACACATACAAACAAACAAACACACAAATAATAAGAAAAGCAGCTTTTAAGAACAAAACACCTGCAGAGTTATTTGATATTCCAGTTTTTAGATTTTTGATAAGGTGCCAATCCCCATCAGCTCACCAGCGCTGACCTCAGGAATGTTGTACACTCTGCACCGCAGCATGTAAACACTTTAATTAATTCACCAGTGTGCCGCTGGATTGTAATGTTGCAGCAACAACAACTCCGACCGAGCTTTCCACAGGGCGGCCAGCGCCAGTGGAGTGTAACCACTGGTGTTTTGTTTTGCATTACAGATGCAGCACGTTGTCTTTAAAATCACATTTATAGTCCTTGTAAAGAAAATCATTATATAGTGTTAGAAGCCTTGAAGCCTTTAGTACCAACAGCATGTCCTCATTTTGTTCCCAGATCAGTGAAGGGAAGGAGAATAGGAAGAAGGAAAATAAATAAATAAATAAGTCATGCAGCAAAAAGCAGACCATGCAGGGTGGATTTCAGGAAAAAGCAGCAGGACAGAAATGACCTTGTTATTACAGATCTTGCTCATTTGGAGGTCCAGGTAGAATCAAAGTATGAACACCCACAGAGTCTTCCTTCAATAAGTATCAACACTGAAGCCTAGACAGACGGCGCTTTGCAAAAATGTTCAGAGCCTTTAAGGTTCTTTTCATAAACCTGATTTCCAAATATTTTTTCACTCATTAAACATATTAAAAATAGATACATTTGCATTCAGGCCCTTCTTACTCTGAAGAAAAATCAAATACATGTCTGAATTCAGCAATTATCTGGAATTACACATTTAGTCAAAAATGTTTTTTTTCCGCTTCTGGCAAATTATAGACATACTGGGCTTGCCAGAGTTGTTTTACCTTCCTGTGTAGGGAGGCTTAGCCTACCCTTCTCAAACAACATTACTCCCAACTTCTCCCTACTCAGTGGACAAATCACAACATAAATGTTTGTTTTATAGACTTTAGATTTTCCAATTACTAATTCCTTTTTGGGCTGCCATTGTGTTACACATTGATACTGTAGTTGGGTGTTTCATACCTAATGTCATCGATCATACAACTATGGTAAGCTCAAACGTAGTTGTTATAATGATGATAATGGTTTTCCTTTTAAACAACAGGCCTTTGATGTTAGTCCTGAGCGAGTTCAGTGAAGTTATTTCTGCCTTTAATGAAACCCTGATTCAAAAGATTTACTATATCAAAATCAAATTAAAATCCAAACATTCACTTTTTTTCAGCTAATGGACATACAAATGTTTTGCTGCACTTAAAACAAGATACTTACTGATATAAACAGCCCAGCTACATTTTGCTACTAGCTAGAACAACTGCATGTAAAGCTACTATGACTACAAGCTAGCAAAAGAAATCAAATCGGTCTACCTAAAGAACTACAACAGCAATTATTACTGCCTCAAACACAAACAGCAGTCTACACCTCACTCGCTCGGCAACAGTCACACCCATGCATGTTGTATTCATGAGTTAGCACACTTGTTTCCTATTTACCTGAACCCACCAATAGAACACCATTAACGGGGCTATGACTATGAGGAACATTGGGGTGAGGGCAGAGCATATGAGCAGCACATTCAGTGTGTACCAGAAAGTGCGCATCCATATGTCAATATTATCTGGGATGTGGGAGTCTATAGCATCCACGTCTTTGCTGAAGCGGTTCAGTAACCGCCCAGTCGGAGTGCTCTCGAAGAAGGCCTGCGGGGCTCGCAGGACCCCCAGCAGCATGTTGCGGTGCGTGAGCTCGGCTGCCCGCAGCATACAGTAGGCCCGGCACAACAGGCAGTTAACCAAAATGAGCACACCTGCGAGAAGGGGGGGGGAAGGGGAAGGACAACACAACAAAACCTGCGTTAAACGGATCTGTTCCGACGGCCTCCTATTGATTTTTCACTAACAGACAGAAGCTTAATAACGCCTGATGAAGCGAGAAACAAGTTAAATCTTCTTGTTATTTGGCACAGTCCTTCTGCTTTGTGGAAAAGGCGGCTGTTGCTTAGCATTCTTCAACCGTTCTGAGGGATTTCGGTCCCTGCATAGGAACCTTATGACTAAGAATTTGCACTCTCTGTAAATCAGTGTCGCCTATTGACTATAAATGAACTGAGTAGTGTTGACAGAGGTTATATGAAGCAAAAAACGTACTTTATATTCCACCTACTTACGGGAATCTTTACAAATTACATAACTAATCCAACATTATTATGTCCAAACCTATGTAATAAGATGCTTGAATTATTAGAAAGAGCGGGACAAAAAGATCGGTCATTCATGAATTGTCAAAACTTATTGTATTGCAAAGAATATAAACATTCCTAACATTTTTTAACATAATCTTTTAACCTGTCTGTAAGCTATTTCCAAGGCTATGGTGATTTACACTATAGACCCTGTTAGGTTGCAGTCCTAAACATTGCTCCATAAAAATGAATTAAAATCGCACTTTATATGTGTCCTTGGAGAAAAGGATACCACCACATTCTATGGCGTTGTGTCAAAGAAACTGAACTTTAGAAGGTTTGTTGATAAGTAGTTCAGCAGCCTGAGATAAGAAATTCATCTGTAGTTATTCAAGCTCATGATATTCAGGCAGGTATTAACTGCAGGTAACATACTGGCTTGTTATAACCTCTCTGGAACACCTCACTTTAAGAAAAAAGAAAAAGAAAAAAGAAACGACCCCTTTAAAACCTGACCGCAGCTATCTTGGAATGCGTTGTTTGAAGTGCAATGCTTTGCTAAAATATTCAGCTTCTTGAAAATCTGTATATTTTCTCATATTACAAACGTGAATTTTATTTTATTAGAATTCTTTTATATCAGCAAGAAGTTTGGGAAGTAAAAGGAAATTGCTACATGTTTTTTGAAAAATTTTTACAAATAAAAATCTGAAAACTGTAGCCAGAGATCAGACAGATTGGATGTAGGGCATCTGTGAATATACATTTTCAAGTTTTGCCACAGATCCACAGCTGGATGTAGGTGTGGACTTTGACTACGCCAGTCTAGTGCATAACTATGCTTTTATCTAAGAAAACAGCACAATTAGTAAGGTAACACAACTATGAAACTATGTAAAACGTCAAAACACATCAAGGTTTGCGCTTGCAACGTCGACAAAATGTGAAAAATTAATGGACGTATGAAAACCTTTGCAATCCACTGTAACAGTCAAAGCAGAACAGGAATTATTGTGTTTTTGTGTCGTTTGCAGTGACGAATGAACTGAACTCTGTGGCACTGTGCACAGCAACCCGATGTAAATGGGTGATTCATTTATTGTTTATAACCAAAACAAATCTTTGACACGTGGCTGGTCTTATCTAAAAACCATTTACAAAATCTTTCAAAACAATGATGCAACGTGGTCTGACAGGAGGGAATTAAGAGGAACTCTTATTTCCCTCCTTTATCAACCCAACCAGCTGTTCTTGTGCCATCTGAGAAATAAGCTGCTCTAGGTTTCCGTGGTGATAACCTAAACATCACAGAGATAGTGAGCGTATCGATTATGCAACAGAGATAACAAACCTGGACACCCCTAGTATTAGGAAAAGGTGGACTACTTTAAACAGGCATTAAATTTAACTGAGATGTAGCATCGCTGATTCACTACAAGAGGGCAGTAATGAGCTATACTAGGTTACAATGTCTTTCTCCCTTATAGGGGTTATGAGACATGTGCATGTTGTGGGTGTGTGTGGGTGAAGGGTGTGGCAGCACGCTGCAGGCTGGACAGAAGTGTACTGGCTGCAGGAGAGAGCAAAGTAAATCCAGTAGCAAAGAGGAGTAAAGTCAGCAGCAGCACGAGGCCCTCATCCTCGACATCACATGCTAACGGAAACAAAAGCCATAACTGGAAGGTTAGAAGATTTGCTGCACCAAACATGCAGGCTGCATGCCACTCCAGGAAGAGGAAGAGTCAGATATTTGCAAAGAGAGGAAAGAACGCTTTCATGGCACAGAGAACAGAGGATCGCCTGGACCAGACTACCTGGACAAGGATGTAAACGACAGCCAGGGGTGCAATGACAACGGCAAAAATGGGTGTGCTGCTAATGATAACAATCATGGTGGAGAGGGAAACAAAGAAGGTCCCGAGGAACATGAGCACGGTGGACGGCAGCGACTCGTCTATCACGTAGATGTCTTTGGAGAAGCGGTTGATGATGCGTCCTATGGGTGTGGTGTCAAAGAAAGACTGGGGTGTGTGAAGTTTGTTGACGAGCAGGTTAAAGTGCAGCTTCTTGGCTGCACCAATGTTCCCCATGGCTAGAGTGAAGGAAGAGATCATGACCAGGATACCTAGGAAGGAGTTAAACCACAGGAGAGAGAGAAGAAAATAAAGGGTTTTGGTGGAATGAAGGAGTAAGGTAGACATGAAGAACAGCAACAGGTCACTAGGACAGGAATAACGGTGAACGTTAAGTTTCAGATCCACGGCCTCCTCGGTGCAAAGAAAACAAAAAAAAAACAGCTTTCTGTGCGCATAATGAAATCTCCCTGCACAAAACAAACAAAACGACCAGCAAATCAAACCATTTCAGATCAATTCTCCAGCACCAAGAAGCTGTGTGGGTGGAGGCGGCATACTGTAACATGAACTCAAAGTGGCTAGAGTCAGTTTCAAGACAAATAACGAGACTTTTAAAGATGCTTTCATGGAGCTAGTCAGTGTCTGGTTTCTTACCTTGTGCAATGCCCAGAGCTGCGTACACCCCCACCCTCATGTGAACATTCTCTTTGGTCTGATTTGTCAACGCGTCGTTGGTCCACTCGCTCAGCCAGATGTTCGCTCCGATGGCGGCGGCACTTTGGCAGCCGTACAGCAGGCAAATGATCACAGACAGCACTAGTCCTACTGCCTTTGCGTACTCCAGAAACACTTTGGTTTTTACCTGTGTGAGAGCAAAAGGCTCCGTCAAACTCGCAGTTTTATTACGTAGAAAGAAAACCTCATTGTTTCATGAAGATTAACATCAAACAAAATAAAATAAAAAATGGCATTTCCCCATGTGTCCAGTCCAGTTCCAGCCCAATGCTTAATTAAAAGCAATAATATGGTGCTTGAAAACTCAGTAGCTTAAAAACGCTGTAAAAAAATAAAAACATCATTGCTACCGGTAAATCCAACCGAAAACGTTCCCAAATAATGTGTCGACACATACAGTAACAGTCTCCCGTCTTGCTCCTGCCGACGAGGTTTTTATGCAGAGCAGTTAGCTGAATAGCTAGGCTAACGTTAGCATGCTAACTATCTTTTTTGACATGATTAAACTACTTGGCTTTATTGCGGTTCTTGTCAATAATTTGTCTACAAAGCTTAGAGAAATCCTTATTGCCCTTTATAAATGTTGTGCTATGCTTTGAATGTCATACCATTTAATGACTAGTGTTTCAGCTGCTCTCTGCTCAGCTGTCTGGGTCACAGAGCACAGCAAGTCACAGGATTCAGAGAGGAAGGGACTGTTGTCATGAAGGGTAAAAAAACCCAACTTTTTTATTAAACTTGATGGCTTATAAATTGTTACAAGCTGTGCCTGAATAAAAGGCAAACATGTATACAGGCTGATCCCAGCAGGCTGCATCACACAGGCTCCTGGGGTGAGGTAGACATGAAGTCAGGGAACTTCAAGGATCCCGATCTGATACTTAGGATTGGATCGGGATTTCTCTAATCTAAAGGGTGTAACAGCTGCACCTGCTACTCGTCATTTAATCAGCCAGCTTTTTACACAGAAGAGAACAGGAATAAAGGTTGAGCACAAAAAATGCTTAAAACATTAACTCTAACAATTTTTTTATTTTTTTTTTAGGTAAAAGCTTAGTTACTTAAAATGGAAACTCAGCTTTCACTTTAATGATGCAGACAAAAGCTGGAGAGAAAAAAAAAGGGTGAACAGAATGTTCTCGACTGACCCGGCCTGTTTCTGTCGTCTCTGCCTGGATTAGCTTTTCCACCGGGAGTTTCTTCTTCTCCTGAGGCTCTGTATGCTTCCTCTGGCTCTGTCTCCTGACAGAGCGGCATCTGAAGTTCTCGCTATCTCCTGACAGAATGCTGATTTGTCTGGAAAAGAACAGTGGCCAATGAATGTATGGGGAAGGATGAGGCTATGGAGACTTGGGACTAATCTAACATGATTTACTATTTTTTGATTTCTCACACCTCATAAAACTTTTCTTCGCCTCATTGATAGTAGGTTCATTATCCACCATGTCTGTGTGGTGGTTGCTAAGGACGTCATCCGGGAATAACTCCTCTTCGAATAACTCATCTGTGAAACCATTGAGACAAACAGAATGAGACAGTGTGAAACCAACAAAATCGAGCGTTAAACTCCGAAGGGATCGACTGAGAGAGGGAAAATTGTTGCTCAACCAGTGGCCTCGTCTTCCTCTATGAATTCTTCCAGAGCGTAGTTCCTGAGAAACTCGGCGAAGGCTCCGTTCTGTTCGAGCAGCTCTTGATAGGAGCCCATCTCCGACACCCTGCCTTCCACCATCACCACTATGTTGTCCACCTGAGGCAGGAAGCTGATGCCGTGTGTCACCAGGATGCGAGTCTTGGAAAAAACAAAGAAACAAAGAAAATGAATCAATACCAATAAAAAAAAGAGCAACCGATAGAGACACCTTTTATCCCAATCCCAAGTTTAGAGAGGCTTTCAGCAAAGATTTCCATCAGAAAACAGGCTCTTATCAGAGATTAAGTTTACAACACAGATTTACTGCTAAAAGCTGATATGACTTCCTCACTGGAAAAACGATAAGATTCAACTTCCTCAGCCGAATCACAGCGGCAGTCCTACCAGCAGCTGTGTGTGGATCAGCGAGAGAGAGTTTCCTCACCTTGCCTTTCAAAACGCCCTCAGGACCAATGAGGTGGTCAAAGATATGTTTGGCCACATGGGCGTCCACCGCAGAGAGCGGGTCGTCCAGCAGGTAGACCTCCGCGTCACTGTATAGAGCTCGAGCCAAGCTCACCCTCTGTCTCTGTCCGCCAGAAAGGTTGATGCCCTGCAGGACAAAATTTTGGGAGATTTTTGTTTTTAGGGTTCTACAAATAATAAATATTAGAAAATTTGAAAATTTACTTAGATTATAGGCACAAGACTTCCGGTTAGGAAGCGTTGCAGAAGTATTCATACGTCTTAGATTTTATGGGACAGACCGACACAAGTAGTGCATGAGTGGGAAGTCCAACCAGAAATTAAAATGTGTGATGCGCATTGGTGTTGGGGTGTGTCTCTAGCAGCTTTGCATGTCTACAGAGGGAAATGTTGCCCATTTTTCTATACAAATAGCTCAGTCAGATTAGATTTATTTAGATCCCTTTAGTTCGATTCTTCCAAATAAAACCCAGTGCAACCATTTGCTTTAAAGACACCACCTAGTTAATAGGCCTTAGTGGAAAAGTGGAAAGACAAAAGCTATTGTAAAAAGCCATAAGACATCCTTTTTTCAGTTTATGTAGGAAAAACTGTAAACATGTGGAAGACTGAATGTTGACTGAATAGTCGTGGCAGTATCATGGAGTGAGGAAGCATTTCATTAGCAGGGACAAACCCGCAATCAGAGACAATTTAGCTAAACACAGACCAATCAGGGAAGAAAACCTATTAGAGGCCTTAAAACATTTATAATAAAAGAGTTTACATTAAGTAGGTCATGTGTTTTCCATGACCTACTCTGCGTCCAATTGAGACTCTTCGGCCTGCAGCTATAATTGCAGAAAAAGGTAGTTCTAGAAAGTGGTAACTCCGGGGGGCTGAACACAAATTCACACCACACTTTTTAGAATTCATTTAAAAAATAATTAATACTTAAAAATTATGCATAATTTTCCCTCCACTTCATAGTTACACGCTATGTGTTGGTCAATTACATAAAACCCCAATAAAATAAATCAGTGGTTGTAAAAATAAAAAACTAAAGAAAAGGCAGAAAAGTTCAAGACGTAGAAATACTTTAAAAAAGCATTTTTTCTGCTTTTATACCTTCTCTCCAATCTCTGTCATGTCTCCTCCGGGCAGCACTTCTAGATCTGGTGTTAAGGCACAGGCGTCCAGAACACGGCGGTATTTCGACTCATTAAAACTATTCCCAAACAGAATGTTGTCCCGAAGGGTGGCATTTTGTATCCAGGCCTGCTGGGGAACATAGGCCACTGACCCCTGAGGAAAAATTCAGACTACTGTTAGTTTTCCTTTTTTGTGTGTCCAAAACTTTAATGTTTACATTCTGGGGTTGTGAGATTCCATCTGGGTTTAAAAACATATACAACTTGTGATCGCTCCACTGTATATGCAGTGCAAGCAGTCTGAAAATCAAAGCAGATCAATAAACATATACAGCTGACATGGTATTGCTGACAATGTTGGGAAACAGGATACGGTTAATTTAGACTCAATGGAGGCACACAGTGAAAGGAATACCTGCAGGTAAACTATTCAAAAGTGAAAATTGAAAAAGTTTCCAGTTTATATGATTATCCAACAGCAATCTGTGGGAAAGCATGAAATACGTCTTTGAAGACTTAAAATGTTTACTGAACTCTTGTGGTCACAGTAATCCTGAATGTGTTTCAGTTAAACTAAATCTGAGGCTTTACAATAGTAAGTCACATATGAAGCCACTTATTTGCACCACTTGTAGAGGACGGGCCTGTCAGTCCCTAGTAGAGTCATCTGTAGTTTAAGGAAGGGAGCAAAAATCTAAATGAAGTCCTACCCGAACAGAAATTTCGCCTTCCAGTTTCTCCATATCACCCAGCAGGGCAGAGATCAGGGAGGACTTCCCACAACCAACGTGGCCCACGACTGCCACCAGGGAACCCTGGGGCACCATCACATTAATGCTAGCAACACACAGCAAACATGTCAGAGACAGGAATAAAAACACAAGATATGTGAATGGACAGATTTGTAGCTAAACCTGACATACTTGTGCAGAACAGGTTGGTCTTCTTTGGCCCACGTGAATTTCCCGTTGACTGCTGAGACGGCAAACTCTGTTGAGTAACAACATGATAAAAGACTTTCTTTTCAACAGGTTTCAACTGATGACAGATGAGAAAAGCTGAGTCATCCTGCTACTCTTTAGGTTAAGAGTCTCTGGGTGAAAGGGGAAGTGACTTTGCAGCACAATTAAAAAATTTAAGAACTCAAAAGAAACCCCGACAGCACCCTTAAAAACATGCAAGAGGAGACGAAGCTCTACTTTACCTGAGCTGGAATTTCTGTCCACTGAGTTTGGGTCCAACTCATCATGACTCAGGAAATTTTGGATTCGCTTCAGTGAGACGCTCGCCTGAGAACCAGAATAAAGAGCGGCATTAGCATAAGACTGCAGAACAAACACAGGGACAATTAGAAGACAAGAACAGGTAAAGAAAGGACACCTGTACGAGGCCGCTGATCACTTGGGGAAGCATGTTCAGAGGAAATCTGAGGATGTTGAAAAGTGAGAGCGAAACAAAGGCCTTCTCTGCGTCCAGCACGTTTTTCTCATCCACAGTGACAAACACAGCAAATGTCGTCAAGGCAACCTGAAAGTCACATGGGTAGAAGAGCAGGACATCAAGGCCCAATATTACATGATGTTAATGCAGCAATTAGATTAATGTAAGCACATTATTTTACTTGTCTCTAAAAAAGAAAGCCTTTAGGGCGTACGTTTCCACTAACATTCAATGATGACACTTGGGGTTCCTTAGGGCCCCATTCTCTGATAAATCTATTCAATATCTATTAGGTATCCATAGCCCAGATCATAGAGTATAACATCTTCTACCATACCTATGGTGCATGCTTTTATTTATAATAGGTTGAATTATTTCAACTGTGTATTTACAGGCCTCTGTAAAAAAAACAAATAATCAGATGGCTACAGTTCATCCAAAAGGCTGCTGTTAAATATTAAAAAGGAAAGATTGTAATTTCTTGTTACGGGTCTATAAAGTACTAAATGTTTTTGGACCTAAATACAGTCGGAACTGTTTGTCACATGAACAATCAGGTCAGCAGAGAGTTGTTCACTCAGTAGCCTCAGAACCAAAGAAGAAGAGGCAGGCTTTAATTTCAGTGCTCCTCAGTTTTGGAACAAACTCTCTTAAAAACCTGTGCAGAGACTATTGGCTCCTATGAACCATGTAGAATTGCCTTGTGTATGAATGTCAGTGTACTAAGAATAAGTAACCAGTAAACAGGCTTTCAGTAAACGTATCTATATAATCAGGACTCAAGATTTACTCAATTCTGCTGAGGCAGCCATCAGCTACCACGTCGTAAAGCTGAAGCAAGAAATTTAAGAAGCTGGATCTATATACAGTAACTAAAGGTCACTGAATCAGTCATTAGCCATTACATTCTTTAAGTACATTAATGTATCAAGAAACAGCAACTATTTCAAAGAAAGTTCAAAAGCAAAATCAAAACAAAGAAAAGTGGTGACTAGGCCTGTCACAATAAATAAATCAATTAATCGTACGATAAATTCAAATGAGCTCAATATGTACATGCATTGTTATTATTACATTAGTTGAACATGGTTTAACACGACAATTATATAGTGTATCGCAATGATTTCTGGGGCAATTTATCTTCCAGCAAAATTTGTTGTTGTAACAGGCCTAGTGGTAACAGTCTCCCGCTAAAATAAAGGCACCAACAAGCATGCAAAATGCTTTACAAACCCAAACAAATGTTATATTTTTTACTGTTTCCTACTGATTATATTGAGAAAACATTAAAAAATTTATCAACAACGTTGTCCAATTTTAAGTTAATAAAGAGAAATGTGGTCTCTTGAGTTTTTCATTTTTTTCACTCCTAACTAATAGTAAATATTAAACTGCTAAGAGCTTACAAGGAAAGGGGCACTGGTCCAGGCCATCGTAGAGAGTGCTCCCAGGTAGGCTGTCTTTCGGAGAACGATAAGCTCCTTCTGCCGAATAGCCAGGACCTTATCTTTAAAGGAGTTCTCCCAGGCATACAGCTTGAGAACTTTGATGCCATTAAGAATCTCATTCATCAGCTTGATACGAGCATCCTTATACTTCATCTGCTCGACCTAAGGATCACAAAAACATATTTTTATAGCAGATGTACATTCCTGAAACCAGCCACTATACACAAGCTAAAGTCGATGTAAATAAAAACTAGCTGGCAATCAGTAAATTTAAGGTAAATTCCAGATGATCCAAAGAAATACAGGAAGGTTCCAGATGTGATTTACTGTATATTCAAGATTCAAGAACAGGATTGACTGTGTTTATTTTAACAATATTCATGTTACATATGAGACCTCTAAAGTGTTGGTATACCTTCACCATCTTATATATTTTGATTTATCATTTACAGTGATATCTCTTACTCACACATATAAGTTGTCAAATAACTCAATTATTTTTTCGGAGCTCTAAGAGAGCCCAATCAGGGGGGACTGTTGTCAAAAAATAACACGTGCTGCACGTGTCTGTTGTACGTGGGGCTACGTGTGAAAATGTGCCGTTTTCTTTAACTGATCGAGGTTTGGCGTCAGTGAGACTGGTTTTAGTTGCCAGATCAGTATGACCTGTCAAATGCTTTGCCAAAGACATCCAGCTAACAAATGTGTTCTTGGAAGAAGGGAAACATCCGTTTCCCATCACACATGTCTGTGTATGGAGAAGACTCTATAAAAATGTACAATGGGGTAGTGGGGTGGGGTTTTTGGGGAAGAAGGCGAAGGAGCTGCGTGTGGCTGATTGATTGTACTTGTAATCAAAACATTTACCACCAAAGGCTGTGTATTACAGAAGTCACATTGTCCTGACTGTTTATTTAACTATTGAATTCTTTGCATGGTGAAAACGAGCTATATGATTAAGTTGACTTTTTAAAACAAAGTAAAAATGTTTGACCTGATAGGCACGTGTCTTCATGGCGATGACAGCATTGAAGGGGATGAGCATGACCATGACAGCCACACCAGCGAACACAGATGCACCAAGGTTCTGTAAAATATTCATTTTCATAGTGCTTTGATTTTTAACTTCAATAGCTTCTTTAATGTACAGGTAAACTTTTGTGCCTTCCTCATTCAGGAACACAATAAAATTGGCTATAATCTCTGTGTTACGTACCTGCCAGAGGAAATACAGTGCTAGCATAATTTGCAGAGGAGCAGACCAAAGCATGTTGAGGAAGGTGGTGAGATCCATGAACCTTTGTGCATCAACAGACATCAGATTTACTATTTCTCCCACTGTAGAGGAACGCTTGGCCGCATTAGTTATCACCAGTGCCTGGAAAAACAGGAAGCTAATATTATTTTATGCAAACAAACTGTAAATATTAAAATTGCTGCTTAGTCCATTCTATGAGAAAATAGTAACGTGACTGATGGATGTGTACCTTCCTGTAGATGGCTCCTATTAGAGCTGTCCGGACGTTCATCCCAGTGACGAAACAGTACTGAAAGTGCCGGTGGAGAATGAGGGTTTGCAGTATGGCTGTGAAGAACATGAGGAAGGCAAGACTGTAGCCCCACCAATCAGGAACATTCTTCTGTTTTGTGAAGGAGATCAAAAGTCTAGCAAAGCAAAAAAGAAGAACAAATGTATTTAGTAGTTACAACTGAACCTTGCACCTTTAAAATTCATGATTATGCAAAAAAAAAGGTTAATACTCTGGCAGAGCGATTTCAGGTGTCCTGCTTCACCTGTCTGTACGGAAATTAATTTAGTTAATCCGTTTGTGCCAGAGCACAAATTATTATTAACTAAACTTTTTAATCCTTTATCTTTTTTGAAATAAATTATTCCATCTGACAGCTATTCATACAAGTATAAAAACGAGGCTGCAAAGCTTGCATAACAGTAGTTTCTAATCAAAACATAAAGGGTTAAACTTCTTAGTCTTTCATTACATTCTTAAAACTCAAAACTGTATATCCATAAAGATTACTATGACTTTAAACAATTTGGGAAAGCATAGCTGATGAAGTCTCAGCTTTTTAAGCTGCCTTTCAGGTTAATTCTTAAACATTTGACTAATATGGAGGCCCACGGTGGATGTATTTGAAGGCAACATCTCATCTTCCTTATGGGACATCTAATAAAAATCCTAAAATATAAACAGACTTAAGGCAAGGATCTACATTCCCTTAAGAATCCAAGTCTCACAAGTCTGTTTCCGAAAGCGTCGACGATTTAGGTAGGAGAAAGGCTCTGTGTTCCACAGATGAATGTGGTTTGGAGCAAATTTGTTTATTAACCCCATGAGAAAAGCAAAGGTCCTTGTGAAGACGCTGGCTAACACTGGTAAGGATGGAGTGATGCAAGTCTTGAAAGGCCCATACTAGAGAGTCCATGTTTTTACAAGAAAGACTATTGTGAGAAGCTTGTGGCTAGAAACCCAAACCATTTCAAAGTTGTACAGTTTAAAGGGCAAATCTACGAAATACCACAAAATCTATGCAAACTTCTGAATATGGGTGAAGTTAAAAATAACTCTCTCATTATTCTGTAATTGAGGTTCATACAAATCTCCCAGTTTGTACGAAATCTGGAGTTCGTAGACATTCGTGGTGGGGGCAAAGTTTCCTCCAGCCTTTTTAGGAAGTTGGTGCGGCTGCCGTTCAGTTCACAAGAGCAATTTGATGTATTCTTGAGAAAATAAAGTGATTTTCTGCCGGAATCTTCCTACAGTTTACTTACGGCCATCATACAAAACTTTTTTTCGTAAGGTGGTCGGAGGGTACCCTATGAGCAACTCAAGGCAATCTCAAGTCGATGATAGGAAGATACTATGGCTTGCGGAACATTTTGTCGGAATAGTGGTAGCCATTCCAATTTCTCCAAAATTCTGTCTCGAACATCACATTTGTGTTTTAAAAATAGTTTGTAATTCTTAATATGGCAATAATGCCAACAAAAGAAAACAAATGCACCTTACGCAGGTGTAGTTACAGGAATCTAAAAGAATTAGATTTAGCAGACAGGAAGAACTGAACAAAAGACGGCAATGCTGGTGGGAGCACCCATGGATACATAGGAACCTCTACAGCCAGTACAAGACAGTTTTCTCATGAGCTGGACTGCGAGTTGGAAGGCTTTTAGGCATTGGTACGGAGGCTCTATGAAGAGTTTGCCACGGTCATGTGTTCGTAGCATGTTCGTAGAAAATCTTGGACAAGAACTTACAAATGGGCTACAAATGCTGGATTCTTGTAAGGCTGCCTTATAGAAGTAGTAGGAAATGGTTCAAAAATCATTCGTTGGGTATTTCCAGCCAAGCCTTAAGTTGCTTTTAGCAAGCCTAAAAACTCATGGTCGTGTTTAGAGTTATGACTTCTAAATACCAGCCATACCTTACATTTTATACCTTACATTCTTCAGGGGGGTTGCTAACCTTTGGCTACAAGCAAAACTAAAGAAACAGCCATGCAGCGACTGGTATAGCCTGAAGTAGCGTTGTGCTTGATTAAGATACAATGAAGACTGTAAAGCTAGCCTATGTTGTTTGACCTGTCAGCAGGTGAGATTTAACAAAGATACAAAGGTCTTCAATAACACCATAAAAGGTTTCTAGATTTGTCGAAAAAAAAAAAAAAAAAGAGTCACTAGAGGGGTCTAAAACCTCGCTGAATAAGGCACCAAAGTTGCCACACGGTGGCAACACTGCTTCCTTCTGGTTATAGACTGGATGGGGTGGAGTCACATGACTGTACTAGTCATGTGACTCCACCCCATCCAGTTTGTAAGGTAGTACAGTCAGCATCTTAAAGGAACATGAGCATCGCTAAACTAAAACACATAATTTCATTTTTTTTAAATACTGAATATAACAACATGGGCAAAATCCCATTGGTTACAGTCATAAATTTCGGTATCTGTAAATTTTCGGTTTATCGCCCAGTCCTAGACTGTGGTCTCTGGACCCAAGAACATGTACATTAAAAACTAGAAAGAACAAGAAAAGTCACCCTGGAGTTATCTTACATAGTACACAGAATGATACACTTGCAGTTTATCATGACATTCATCTTTCCACAGCACACAAGGGTTTATTATATGTAAGGAAGGTCTTACATTTTGAAATTCAAATTAAGACACGGGGCAGTTTTGAACTTTGAACAGAACAGATATGATCGGTATTAGTTAACAATCTCGAATCATATGATAAAATGCATGGAGGGAAATTTGTGGTCAACAACTCTGAAATCCTATCTGACTGAAATTTGAAGATAAGGCTTTCACAGAACATTTGCCTTCACCAAATTTACACCCTGGGCCATTGAGGGCTTGAAGAGGAAACCTATTTACATCTCAGACAAAGCTAGTACACATTTTTCTTAAAAGAAAGCAACCCTACTTTGGATAGATGCAAACACAACATGCAAATACTGTGCTGAAAATAGTTGTTTGCAGCACTAGAACAAAGAGGCCTTTGTTTTCTAATGTGTTGCAGCACAGACCGCTTGCTAAAGGAGACAATTTTTTTTTTCTTTTTACCTGAGCAGCTGAGGGTTGATGAAGGTGATGGTATCCTGCAGGAACTTAAAGGCGGAGCCAATCAGAAAGTAGGGTCCGAAAGCCTTGATGAGGGCGCGGAGGAAGGATGGCTGATGGGGACCTCCTTTGTGACTGGACAGCAGCACCTCCACTTCCTCTGGGCTGCTTTCATTACCCATGGTTCCTCCTGAGGCGTGGTTGGTGGACGATGGCTGGGGCTTAGCGTACACTGCCTGGCTGGTCAAATTCTGTTCACTGCTGTGGGGACACAAATTAAATAAAGTCTCTGTGACACACATACAATACAAAACAAGGTTACCTCGGAACAAACTGAGTACAGGATTTAAATATAATCTTTAATGAATGAATTTATAAATCATAAAAATAGAATTGTATCTCTCAAGGTCTCGTCTATCCACCAGGCTTAATAATGTTCTTTATCCACAGCAGCCACTTAAAAGATAAATCACTGACAACTCTCACTTTTAGTACAAATTATAAAAAAATGTTTTTGTTTAATCACTGATTCTTATAACAAAATAGTTTTAAAAGAGGTAGAAAATAACGATGGAAGCATTTTTTTAAAAAATATCAATATTGGTATTTGTTGCCGTATGTGTTTTAAGGGTATATATATATATAAAATTTATTTTTATTTTTTTTATTGGTTAATATTGGCCATAACAGTTGATCTTAACTCATGTGTGAAAAGAGCAATTGAAAACATTTGAGAAACACGGGTTGGTATTTTTAGGTTTTTATTAACAGCTCTAAATGTGCTTTAAAGCTTTCTGTAATATTAGAAATGCAGTAAAAAAGAGCTACTACTACAATTTTAATAAATCACTAACTGGTTGAGCTCTGATTTCTACCATGTAAAACACGATTTGTTATTTTGCTTCGGGATGAGCTGGATCCTTTTACTTGCAACCAAGAAGTAACACAGCGGGAGCAAAACGGGAATAAAATGTCCTGTCTTCTGAAGTAGTGACCGTTAAATCCCTCAGCAGGACCTGGGGTCTCATTTATAAAACATTGCGTAGAATCCCTACTAAAAGTGTACGTACGACCAAAACAAAAAGTTTGCGTACGCCAAAAAGATTTCTGATTTATAAAACCATGCCTACGCACAGGTGTAAGCAATTTCCCCTTTATAAATCACAGTCTTCTTGAATTTGGCTCATATCCCGCCCTGAACACGCCCAAATCCGGCTATAAAAAGGTCAATGCAAAGCAGGACATGAATATTGATGCATATGAAGAAGAGGGGAAATATGGCAACAACAAAAAACCAAGAAGAGAAACTTTACGGAGATGGAGATTGAAGTGCTAGTGGGTGAAGTGGAGGCTAGAAGAGACATTTTATTTGGTGGACACAGCAGTGGTGTCACAAATTAAAGGAAGAACTGAGAGTGGCAGCATGTGGCGTCTGCAGTGCAGACTGTCAGTGCAACTGACAAGACGGTACCCGAAATAAAAAAAAAGTGGTCGGACCTCAAAGTCGAGGCAAAAAAAAAAAAACTTGCCTCCCACCACCAGAGTGGGTCTGCTACTGGAGGGGCTACGTGTACACCCGAGCTGACACCACTGGACAGGAAGATGGCAAGTATCATGGGAACATCAAGTGTGTACGGTATTGTGTCAGAGAAGGAGGGCGACACCGACCTGGCAGAAACGACAGATGAACCCGGTAAAGCACCTTTTGTACATATTTTATTACTTGGCTACGTTAAAAAATTTGACCATATTTTAAGGAGACAGACTAATATGCCGTGTCTTTTCAGCTCTTCCACAGTCTGTAGGTGGCGAGGATGAGGAGGCTGAGGAAGATGAGGTTGCCCAGCGTCCGGCTGCCATCAATTCTGTGACAAACGAGTTGAAGGAAATAAAGAGTGTGCTGTGCGACATAGTGACAGCCATTGGTACCTTAAATGATACAATAAATTTTTTAAATAAATTAACCTTGTCGTTGTTATCTCAAACGCCGCATTACATCCTGGCGGATCCTTGCTCCCTGGGTGAAGGCTTCCTGTCGAGGAGGAGGCGGCTGTGGGTCGGGGTTCTCATGCTAGGGAGGGAGGTAAGCCAGGAGGGAGGGGAATTCCAATTCTCAGTGCCATGTTATGAAGAATTCCACATGCCCTCGCAATCTTGCAGACCTTTGTAGGGTGGTATAACAGTCTGCCACCCGAGGCATCCAATGACCGCCACCTACATTTTAACAGGCCTATGGCACGCCCCACGACTGAGCGCGCACGCGTGTGACTGGAGCTATAGCGCATTTCCTCTGCTGTCTGTGGGTCTGGGAACGGGGTCAAAAGCCAGCTCCTGAGAGGGTAGCCACTATCACCTGCAAGTGATAACACGTTTAATTCAGGCGTCAACAACCAGCATTTCTAATGACGGTGAGGACTTACCGAGCAGCCAGCCATCACGCACAGCGCCTGCCTGCAGTCTGTTCCCTACACTGATGCGGTCTCTCCAAAACCGGGCCCAATTCAGCACAGAGATCCAAGAGCACAGCTCTAGGGAATCTGAATCTGCTTATTAGCCAGTCATCATCATGGGCAAGGAGGTCCGCATGATCCCTGAACAAGCGTTCTCTCCTAATCTTTCCATTTGCAAAATGTTCTAGCAACGCCAGTGCATCCATCTCAAATATTACGCTTGAAAGTAGATGGGGTATTTCTATTGGCAGCAATAACACTGATTGCTTCTTTCCTTGGCACAATGAACGTGCCAATCAATGATATATGGTACAGATGATTCAATTTATTAATTGGCATACAGTCCCGGCCCTTTTATCTGAGTTTAAGGTTTTGAGATACATTTTATGTATTTATTTTACTATTGAAAAATGTTTTTAGAAGAGCTATAGCTCACTGCAAAGCTACAATATAGATATCATTGCTGGTTCGGATGTTTATAATAACATGAATCCATAATTAATCTTTGGTGTGAGGTGAAATGATATGTGTGAGAGGAGTAATATGCAGTCTGGCTGCAGTTCACCACCTCACCAACTGCGTCGTCGATTCCCCCCGTCTCCCAAATGTCCGTACCCATGGATCAGAGTTGGCGTACAGGTGCGCACATTTTCCCGTCAAGTCGGTTTTTTATAAATGACAACTTTTGCTTTGAAAGTGGCGTACGCCAGTTTCAGGCCCCGTTTTTGTGCGTACGCAACGTTTATAAATGAGACCCCTGAAGCGGCGAGCTAAACAACAAGAAATCCACAAAATCTATTTTACACATGCTTAAAGTGCAGAAATCCTCCGTTTTGTCAAATAACTGTTGGGATTTGGCTGAATAACAACAGGTTTGTACAGCTCAAAGACAAAACCAGCTGTGATGTATCAATTTACAAGTTAATCTGAGTCCAAAATGAAATAGACAAAAAAGCTGTGGGACTGAGACAAGAAACAGCCTGTTGGAGGCCAGAAATCAGCAAACTTGTTATACAGGTTTTTTTTTGTTTACAAATGTGATAAAAGAGCAATAAAATCCTGCTTCGAAGCAAACTAAGGCCAAACCAATTAGAACAGGTTATAACTGTAAATGTTACAGCACAATGACTCCGTTAATAAATGGATTTGTTCATGGATAAACACACAGCAGCAACAGAGATCCAAAAATGTATCTAATGATTTGCAGATCTCTTAACACCCTGTGTTTTTTTTTTACTTTGCCTTTGCACTTTTCTCTTTAAATCAGATAAGTCAGTGTGCTGGAAGCAGTTTGACATATTAGAGGAAACCATCCCACTGTGTGGGTTACATAGAGCATGCTCAGAGTTTCACTTGTGCAAAAGGAAGCCAACATGCACCTCAAAGAACGAACACACAAAGATCCCCGCCCTCTAAGACAACATCCTCTCCTTTCTGCGGTCTTACAGGGAGGCAAACAAAAAGCAACACATCTAAACGACACTAACTATGCACAGCAGTGCATAATTGTTAAGTCATAGTAAAATTACGAAAGGTTTTTACGAATGCGCACCTGAAAAGAGCGGAATACATTTGCGCTTAAAGCAAGTTTTGGGGGGAGGGAAACACCTCTACTAGCTTTGCACATTAGGAAGCTGCCCTATCCTTCTTCTTCGTTAGCTTTAGGGCATACAGATTGGATGGAGACACTTTCAGCTCAATGGAATTTAGGTTTGGCCTTTGGATGGGCCACTGTAACAGATAAATCTGCTTTGATCTGAACCGTTCAATTGCAGCTCTGGCTCTAAGTTTAGGGTTGTTGTCCTGCTGGAAGGTGAACCTCCATCCCAGCCTCGAGCATTTTGAACATTCTCCTTCATCTTCTTATCAACCCTGACGTAGTTTCTCTGTCCCTGCAGAAGAAAACCATCTCCACATGATGATGCCGTCACCATCATGTTTCACTATGGTGTTTATTTGTTAAAATTCTGTTAGTTCTGCCAAACCAGTGCAACCAGTTGCATTGGAGTTTTTTGCATTCATGCCAAAACGCTGCAATATTGCTCTCATCTTACCAGAGCACCTTCTTCCTTGCATCACCTACATGACTTGTGGCATCAATAGAGGCCAGATTTGACTAATCTAACGTAAACTTTGAGTTCTCCCTGAGCCGTCTGCTCTGTTCCTTGGTCTTCATGATCCTGTTTGTTCACAAATGTTGGCTAACAAACCTCTGAGGCTTTAACAGAACACTTGAAACTCTACTAAGATTGACTTACACCCAATAAAACAAATTTGGGTTGTAGTTGTAGCTTGACACATGTCTAAGGATAGCTATAAGGGTAACATTCTGAAAGGGAGATACCTCCGAGTTGCAGATACAGTCGAGGTTTTTGCATCAAAAAGATTCAGTTTAGTGTTTCCACTACCAGCTCTGATTTTATAAACACTCAGATGGAGCTAATCTTTATTTAGAATGTTTTAATTATGAACAAATGATACTGAATGACTGAATCGAAGTACTACATCCTTTAGAAACGAACAGTTGCCCCCCCCCCTTTACAGCTTTAACACTCGTACCTCTTGGCCTTGCTTTGCTCCTTGTCCCACTCCTTTAGGAGATTCGGCACCATCTTCTCTGAGCTGTCGCGCTGGTTCAGAGACCACAGGTCTTTGGCTTCAAGGGGCATTTTGTAACCTTTGATGGCCAAACTGGAAGAGAGGAAAACGCAGCTGAATTCAGTCGAGTACATAATGCAAATCCACACAACACCATTTTCACTTCACTCAAATGAGAATCTTCTGTAGCCTCATTTCTTCAGTCCAGTTTTTGCTCCAGTGCTAGGCTCTAGACGTCAGAGTAAGCATGGGCCTGATCCTGGATCTGGATTCACTAAGGTCTAAAAACTTTACTGCACCCTGTCAATCAGGTTGCTAAAAGAGAGCAAGAAAAACACAGCAATGGTGTGGAGAGTAAAAGAGCGCCACACTTATTGGAGTAACACTGTTTTACAACTACAGATAGCTATGAAGTGGGCAATAACCTCATTCAAACTTGCAATTATTGTCACCTTAACATTTTGCACTGCCAATTTTTTATATTTTTTATATTTAATATTACCATTTAATTTCAATTGAAGTTACTTATTTAAATTGTACATAGGATGCCTTTGTTTTTGCTTTTATTACTTATTGAACCTATCTATCTCATTTTGCACCTTTCTGCAACACCCCCCCCCCCAGGGTGTGTTAATTTTTACGCTGTTGTAACTAGTGAATTTCTCCACTGTGGGATCAATAAAGTTTTAGCTTATCTTATCTGAACAATTAGGTCATGTGATAGCTTTTTGTTTTAAATTATTATGTTCACACCATCACATTTTTATAAAGATACTGTATGTTTTTTCGGCAGTAGAAGCCTTTTTTACTTTGACAGGTGCTTGACAGGAAATGGGGAGAGAGAAGGTTGGGAGTTAAACCCAGAACAGCCGTGTCGAGGAAAAACATTTATTTGAATCTTTCCAGTCTTGATCATTATTAGCAGGTACCGCTACATTGAATTTTTCCATGTATGGGCTATCTTCTCATCCAAAGGAGCAGGCTTTCCGCCATGAATACGGGGGTGGGGTCATAAAGTTCTTCCAGAGCAATTTCTTCTAATGATTCTGAACGATTGATGCTCGTGGTCTGTGTATTTTCCAGCATGACTGAGCACTATCTCACAAGGCAAAAGTAATAAACAAGCTTGTCGACAATACGATCATTGGCATTTTTAACCCCATTAAGAAACTTTGGTCAGTTCTTAAAAACTGGGTGGAGAAATCAGTGCCAACAAACATATCAACTCCAGCATACAGGATGGGGTCGCGATCAGTCAGAATTTGGTCCAGAAGTGGGTTTTTTATGACTATAAATTTGATGTACTGGCTAGTAAAAGTCATTAAAACCTGTCAACTGTTTGAATTATTCTTGAGCGCCCGATAGAAACATGTAGAATGTCTAAGACATTATTCAGTCTGGAGAAGGGTGCAAGCAATTCCACAGTATTAAACTGTTATAGTAAGATCTGTCTGTATTTATCTTTCTGGAGAGTCTTCTTTAGCAAATGAAAAAAAAAAACTGCCAATCTGAAAGTAAATATTTCAACGGGTTTTTGACGTGAATTTGTTACTTGCTCCCTTTTGAGAAGGAGAAACCCTAATAAATAAAGCTGATATATTTAGATGCTGATCAGAAGCAACCTTTTATTTTCTCATTCTGAAATATTTTTTATTACTTAAAACTAAATGGAGATTTTAGTGGTATTATAAGGTTAGTAAGTGTAGGCATTTAGAAGAGCAGAACCAAAGAGGGAAGCATCGGCCCACCTTGTGAACCACCAGAAGGTAACGGTGGATAGAAAGCCCGCTGTGGTTTCAGGGCACGGATTCTGAGGAGAAATCAGAAGATAATCAGAAAAACAAGTCAGGCCAGTTAAATGACCACAGGGAGGCACATTTTTCTCTTCCGGCTAAGAGCTCTGGGTGTGTGGAGCACACACAAACACATATATTGACTTTCAGTTCCTAACAGAGCCAAATGCATGTCAGTATGTATACATAAGATGTAAACATGCTGCAAACTGCTGCGACATGTGGGACTCACAGGGTCCGTGACGGCGCTGGAGAAGAGCGGAGGTTTCTCATTGAAGCAGGAGAGGATGAGCTCACAGAGAATCAGGCCGAAATAGAAGTAGAAGGTGGCGAAGCGCAGCTTGTCCGGGACGTCAGTCTGAAATGCACAGAAATAGAAACATCATAAAACGATGTTTCACATTTTGCAGGTTTTACCTCGTGTGGTTATTTTAACTAACAACAAAAAAAAGAAAAAAAGTGACAGACCATCATATAAAATAAGAGCCTTAGTAATAGCGTATCAATGTGCTTTGGTTCACCTCCATCTATTCAATTCAACACTTCAGGCCCCCACACAGAGTGAAGCCCCTCCATATCGAATGTAAACGTAAGTGTTGATGTGCTTCACTGAATCACATCCGACTCCCTGGAACAACTCAAACACAGCAGAGAAGCTCCTCGGATGGGTTGAGAAATATATTCTACTGTTTTTCTGAAATATCGGAGAAATGCTTTTATTCAAATGCATGAAGAGAACGTAGACTTGGCAGCAACCTATCGTAGCTGATGAAAACAACGAGAAGCGCTATTGCAGAAAACGGACGCAAAAGACGTTACCATAGCTTTATGGTATCACAGTATTTACACTAATTTTTGAATAAAACTGCAAAGCATGATGTAATTTGTTTTCCAGCCCCTTTTTATTTAATACAGAGTACCCACAGTTCTTACTGCTTGAAAAAGATAAAACTTCATAGCAGTGATAGGTGACGCTCTTTTTAGTTTACCATGCCCGTTCTGTTTTTCAGGACTGGACATGTTTGACAAATTGGTCTTTCATGTATATAGCTATTATCCTTATTAGACTTTATAAGCCAGCTGAACCAGCAGTGTGCAGCAACAAGTTGGGGAGAAGCAGCACTGAGTTCCACACAGTCAGGGAAAACTCTGGCACTTTCTCTGGCATCCCAGTAAGAAGACCTAAAACTAGAGATGCACCGATATTAACATTTTGGCCAATTTCAACAGCTGATTTTAATACTGCTGTTATGGCCAATAACCGATATTTACTGACATTATATATATTTCTATAACTTTCCCTACACTTCTGACACCGTGTAAAAGCGGCCACATTGGTTCCCTGCTTGAGTTAAAAACACAGTAATCCTGCGCTGCATCATTATCACCGTCACACGACCGAACAAATACTGCATGGCCAATCCCTTCTCCTCCTGAAACACAAAAGACAACGACATGGAAATAAACATTGGTTGATAATATCCGCCCAGTTGTGCTATCGGACCAATACCGACATTTAAAAAATTACTAACATCAGTCGATACCAATGTTGATGGCGATATATCGTGCACCGTTACTTTGAACGGCAGTTAAAGTTTAATGGATTTGAAACTGAAGCCGTTTTAAAGTAAGGGCACTGGTAACTGACCCATGTAAAGTAAAATGAGTTAGCCAAGGAAAGTAGTGGGTCACACCCCCTGTCTGTAAAAGATTACATATTCACCAATCAGATTTTTCCACATCAAACATGGACGGTCAGCAGGATGTAGGTGTGGCAAGGTATTAAAAAGTGATGGTTTTAAAATCGTTACAAGTCTCAGTCAAACGGTTCCTACAGTTTAAAGTTCTTTAAATGAAATGGCAGAGAAAGCATCAGAGTGACTCAAGCTTTCTGGCTGTATAGAAAATAGAAGGGATGCACGATATGTCAGCATAAACATCGGTATAGGCCCTATTAGTCTTTTTTTTTACATATCGGTATCGGTCCAAAAAGTAAAACCGGGTGTTACAGCGATATTTAAAAGATATGTGAATTGATCTGATTAATTATATTCTAATAAAAAGGCCTCTAGGGAATATGGCATAATAATAAGAGTCAGTGAAGAGGTCTCTCACCTAGTCTGATCTAAGTGCAGTGAGGAGTGTTTTGGTTAACCTTCCAATGAAGACATAGCATTGTGGGGACTGACGGGGTGTGAGAGTTCAAGCGTCGGCCCAGAAGGTCTCATACACACGACTGGGCGTAAAAAAATATAAGAAAACGCCGATCCAGACTTCAGCCGCATCCTTATGGTTGGAAGAAGATATTTTCTGCTAGAACACTGGGCTGATATTAATAACCGATGTTTATTTCCATCTTGTTGCCATTTGTGTTTCTGAAGACGGAGGGGAGGGGGTTGTACATGTGGTATTTGTTTGGTCATGTGACAGTGATGCAGCGCAGGATTGGGGTATACTTAATTAAAGCAAAAAAAAAAAAACTGTGTAGGCATTGTGGCCACTTTCATACAATGTGAAAAGGGTAGAAAAAAAAAAATTATATATATATATATATAAAAATAAAAAAATAAATATCAGCATATATTGGTTATCGGCCATAACAGGAGTATTAAAATCAGACATCGACCCAAATGTTAATATCAACGTATCCCTTGAAAGAAGTTTAGTTGTTTATTCTACCCTCAAGCTGAAGTCCAAGTATAAAAAAAAATTTTTTTTATAAACAATTCCTGTAATAATCAATATATATTTTTTGTAGCAATAGAAAGAACTGTTTTTTGTTTTGAATAAACTCTATTAGATCATGTTATACACTTGTCTTAATTCACTGAAGCTATGGTATTTTTACTTGGGGTTAGCTTACAATAAAAATCCCACACGGGCTGAAATTTAGTCCTGCACGTGGAAGAATGAGAACATTAACCTGATAAAACAGGTTAACTGGGGGCAAACCTTTCTCTGATTATGGAGCATATTCTAATCATAGGGGTATTTAAACACAACCTTAAACCTTCACGCGAAAGCAAACAACAATGTCAATGAGAGCAGAGAAGCATAATATCCTGCAGTGAGGACATTACTGATCTGGAGAACACACATGCTGCACTGACTCATTCTTTTTGACCCACAAATTTACTTTTAGCTGTGATGGTGCATCATTTCAGAGACAATTGCTATTGGTTACAGTTTTTGGGGGGCTTCACCACCTCCTAAAGAAGAATGTTCAACCATGTTCAAGTTACAGTGTACAGTAAGAGGTTAATGGGGAACCGACACAGTTTTGATATTGGCCTGAAGCAAGGGTGAAACAGTCTGCAGTTAAAAGCGATAAATTCAATAAAACATACCGTGTTGCTTTAAAGAATCTATGGTTTCCTCCTTTCTTGTGAGCAATTTTCAAAGTTCTACCCTGGTTAAAATCTGCTGTTTCTCTTCTGATTCAGGATTCTGGTTCATTTGTCAGAAGTGGGACTCATTAATAATCTCTCAAATCAGACATTAGAAGGTGTGACTACTCAATGCTTGCTCAGTATGAGGGATTGCTGAAGGATTGCTGTGGTTGGCAAGTCTCCATCAACGGGGCCCAACCTCACACCAATGACTGACAATCTGCTGGGATTCCTTAAATAGGAAACCTTTTAACTGATTGGCATGTTTGTATAAATGTATTGAAATGACTTCTTGTTAAGTGCCTTGAGATGACATCTGTTGTGAATCGGCGCTATATAAATAAACTGAATTGAATTATTCACCATTTATGCCTGTAGTAGGGCTGAGTGATAAACCAAAAATTTACCGATTCCCAAATTTATGACTGTGACCAACATCATTTTGCCCATGTCGGAATTGTTGGTAAAAAAAGAAAAAAAAAAAAAGATATGTAGTTTGGTGATGCTCATGTCACTTTAAGACAACGCAGACTTTTTTGCTCTGCTCTCTCCCGTCCCAGACCGCTAGCTGCCTGCTAGTCCTCCCGCTGCAGTCAGAGCTGCTGTTAAAGAACATATTAATTAAATAATTTCTAAAATGCATATCAAATGTTGACCAAAAATTGCTATTTGAAATGTTTATTGAGGGCATATTACATTTCACAATGCATAAAATCCACAAATTTTTAATTTAAAAGTTTCATAAACTTCACCTGTGATGTAAGAGGGGGGAGTCATATGCTAAGTGCTGTCTCAGCTCAGTAGGTAATTATCGGGTCGAGCGGTCATGTTACCAAGTCAGTGTTCACTAGCTTTGAATTCTGTCAATCGCTAAGAAAACTATCCTCCTGAACTGGAAAAATAAAAAGGCTTTTAATATTAATCAGTATAGAGATCAGAGGCTCAGCTCTATGCAGACGGGATCTGTGCATTGTAAGTCTTCTTGTCTAACATCTGCTAGTTACAGCTTTGTTGAAAGAATGATATCAAAGATTAGAAGCAACATGATATGTGGGTTTTAAAAGAAACAGTAAAGCTAGTTTGCAGCATTCAGGCTATTAACGTTAGCTTCGCTTAGTAAGGTTTTGTTTTGGCCATTAATCCTTCCCCTGCTCTCTCTCGACTCTTTGGGGGGCGCCTGTACGTTTGTGGTAACTTCGTATGTGTAGTAGTAAACGTTTGAAGTTTTTTCTGTGTCAAAAGCGACATTAAAATCCAGCGTTTTCCATTGATCCACCTGACAGGGCTCCCTTCTGCTACGTCACTTCCGGTCTGACGGAGGTTGAATCTTCTCACAAAAAGGTCTCCAAAAGCTAAAATAATTTACGTAAGAGTACATTTTTATTTTATTATAAACAGTTCCTGATATATTTCTCTAAACAGCGGTTTCAGGGGGGCTCTAACCTGCAGCTTCCACTTTAACCCTACTGCGTCCGAAGTCGTCGCTGGCTGAACCTTAGATGTAAATGTAACAATGTTTCTGTCTAAAATAAGTGACAGCACACTAAATAAATAAACGATCTCACTATCATAACACCAAGTCGCTCACCTCATCCACTGTGTGTACGCCTCTCTGTGAAACGCGTTATAACAGCGATCATGTCTCAGTCCAAACTGGACTCTCAGAAATGCAGGAAGGAGTGGGAATCGAATCCTGAAATAAAAGGCTGGTTGAAGCCGTTTATTGGAGGTGTTACGCTGACATACTGCCTGTATTGTAAGGGTGAGTTTTATGCCGCAATTAGTGATATAAAAACAAATTTTTTTCCTCTTTCTTTCTATTTCTATTTATCGTTATTGAGGTAAACTGCTCAATATATCATGATATTGATTTGAGGCCATATCCCCCAGGCCTAGTCTGTAGTAACAAGTGCCAACATTCCTAACACGGATTACTGTCTCTGGCTGTGTGTAACAAACAGGTTTCCAACCGCCACCCAAATAAAGAATGAAGATGAAGCAGTCTGTCCAGTCTGGGTGAAAACCTTCATCTTCCCTCTGCTATGCTGATGTTCTACTGCATGGTTTTCTCAGCACTGCGTGGCTTTACCTCCGTCTGAGCTGGCAGGCTGCCTTTAATCATGCTGAGAAAGTTGTATGGCTTCGCATGTACACAATAGGTATTTGGAATCTAATCTAGTGATGAGTCTGTGTCCTAAAAAACACTTAACGGTGGCAAACACATTGGTCCTGGAAGCAGTTTTCTGCATCATCTAATCCTCAAATAGTCAAAGTGAACGGCACACCAATCCCTCTGAACAAATTACTGTCAATACAAAAAATGTCTTTTTGGCATGTTACAATTAGAAAAGGTGGTGGCGGCATCATGCTGCAGGGATGCCTTCCTGAGCAGAAGCATGAAAGCAGGTCAGATGGATTGGAAGAAAGCCTGCTCAGAGGTCCACCTTCCAGCAGGACAATGACTCAAAAAATAAAGCCAGAGGGCTATGATGGGATGGTTTAGGCCAAAGCCCATGTATGTGAATGGACAAGTCAAAGTTCAGACCTTAAACTAGATTAGACTTGATAATTAACGCTCTTCATCCACTCTGACTGAGCTCAAGCTGTTTTTCAAAGCCAAATGGGGAAAACTTCCTTTAGATGTGCGAAGCTGGAAGATTTGTTTCTGTGCTTGAAGTGAAAGGTGGTTGCACAAACTACTGTCTTAAAGGAGTACAAATTCAGGCCACACGTTGTAGATTTTTACTAGCACAAAACTTTATTTTGATGCAAGTATCCTTTTGTAATTGTGAAGCCGTCTACAAGAAGGGACAGAGCAGACTGTACTTATTGAGGAAGCATAGGCCCTTCAAGGTTTGTGGAAAAAAGCTGCAGATCTTCTACAAGTCTGTTGTGGAGAGTGTAATCTCATCTGTTGGGGTAGCAGCATCAGAACCAGGGACTTAAAAAGGCTAAACAACCTGATAAAGAAGGCTGGTTCTGTTCTTGGGACAACTGTGGGACCTCTAGAGATGATGATGCAAAGAAGGATTCTTCATAAAATCAAGTACATTATGGCCAACACTGAGTTTCCTTTTCCAGAGACCATCATGTGTGTCGCTGTAACACAGACTGCTACAGGAGATCCTTCCCACATAAACTTGAACAGTAGGAGCTACAACATTGCTTAATTTCCCTCTGGGATCAATAAAGAATTCTGAATTGAATTTTCCTTCAATTGGTCTATCGCCAATAATCCTGATAATCCATCCCACAGTAGAAGTTTGTGTGAGTCTATAAATATATAAATCCTTTCCCGGTTACTTAAAACGGGTACTTTTCGGTTCCCATGCTCTCTTAAGAACCTGTGGTTGAATTTTCAACAAACCTTGTGGTTAAAAACAAACGCTCTAGTCTCTGAAGCGGTTCCATTTACTAGGTCACTAGTCCTTTTGCTCTTTTGCACAGGAAAGTCTTGTAATTTAGGCATCTTAGGACCTTACAGGGCTGAAAGGCAACAATCTTAGCACTTAGCCAGGTAATAACCTGCGTCAGTGGAACTAAAGCACATGCGAATGCTTTTGTAATTGACAAGTTCTATGTTGCTTTCATTAAGTTTTGCTGCTGAGCGGTGCGTGCCTCTGGAACCGCAGCCTGCAGGTTTTTGTTTGTTTGCCGGCGCTGAGTCGGTGCGGCGTGCGCGGTGGGAGTGAGATAAAGACGTGAGGAATAACAAGCCCACTATTCGCTCTCTGCTCTGTACTTAGTGGTGCCCTAAGCTTTCCCCACTAAAACATCCACTCACTGTAAAACCCCACAGCAGCTCCTGAAAAAAAAAAAAAACAAAGGCACCACTGACCGATCAAGTGACCTGAAACGACTTAGAAGGCTAAGTGGCACGTTATGTAAAAGTCCGCACAGAACCAAATCAAACGGATTCCAACCCGGTTAGAGAAGATGGCGAGGCGGTGATCTGAGGGTGGTGATGAGGCTTCTTACCTGGCCGTGGGCCTTCAGGATCTTGGAGCGGAAAGGCACGATGGCGCACAGCACGGACAGGAACCAGAAGATGAAGAGGACCCCTGAGGACTGAACCCCGTGTAACCTCTCGTACTGGATCAGAAACGTGGCCAACAGCTGGGGGGGGATGGGGAGGAGCAGAGGGAGAAATGCAGTTAAGAGTAGCTGGAACAGAGTGACTGGGGTCACGTTAGGTGAGCTGCCCTCTGACTGGGGTCAGCATCCTGATTACGATCTGTTTTCCATCAGACTCGCTAATCCACAAATTTTCTGGATTTGTTTTAAGCCTGTACAGCTCCTCTGAAAAATACAGATTATCCGAATGGTTCCGAGCCCTTTTTATTGCTCTGTTGCTGCTAAACACGGCAGGCCTGAAATCAGAGCCACAGAGGAATTGAAGCTGGTTCTGATCCGAGGTTGTGAACTATTCAATTCAATTCAATTCAAAAATACTTTATTGATCCCAGAGGGGAATTAAGTGTTGGTATAGCTCATATAATTAATTCTTTAAGGAGTTGTTGTAGATGATGATGGCTGTGGGCAGGAAGGATTTCCTGTAGCGGTCTGTATTGCAGCGAAACTGAAGAAGCCTCCGACTGAAGACGCTCTGTTGTTGTGTGACTGTCTCATGAAGAGGATGCTCAGGGTTGTCCATAATTCTTTTGATTTTGTGAAGATTTTATTTTTGTGATTTTATATGATACTGTGATGGTTAAACGGATGGCAAATTATCACAGCTCTGTTGTCCCACAGAAGATCAAATTGGAAAGTTAGTTTCTTTAGGTTTAAACGCCAGATTTAAAGACATTTTCGGCAACAACTACAACAAAAAAAGCACAGCAGCTTAGTAACTACGGATCTAATCAGAACATCATGATTTGGTATAATCAGATGAGAGGAGGTTAAATATTCAGATATTTCCCTAACAAAGGGCAGGTGTTGACATGTGGCTCAAAGAAAAGGAGTGATTAGTTCTGCCTAATGGTCTTTATCCCATCTAATGGTACAGTTCCTTCAGAGATCGGTATGCTCCGTTTATTGGCTTTACAAATAGCCCTCTGAGCAACATGCATGCATTTGTTTTCAGCTGCCTTGAGACAACATTTTGCAGGACCACCTTTCACTGCAATGTACAGACTGGACTTTGGTCTAATCTGACCAGAGCACCTTCTTCCACGTGTTTGCGTACACCTTTTGTGTTTGGGTGGATGGTCATGTCTTGGTAGCTTTGACAATAAACGACACAGATTTTGATTAGATCCGCTAATTAGCAGCCCTGGATTTTACTAAAGGGTATCAAAAGAAAAGGAGCTGAATACAAATGCATGCCACACTTTTCACATATGCATTTGTAAAAAAGAAGGGGGGGGGGGACCCAGCGATGTACTACTTTGTGTTGGTCTGTCGCTTGAATTTCCAGCTGCTTTTGCCAACGAGCTTCTTTTTACGGCGAACTCTGTGGCAGGTTCCCATGAACTGAATGGCGGAGGGGGTTGTTTGCCTTCACGTTAAAACATTTTCTCTGAAAACAGAAGGTTTGGAGCCCTCGCCCTCTCCTCACCCGAGGAGACCGGCTTGAATGCACAACCACAGGGGGAGCTGGATGAGGAATAACTCCACATGAAACTGATAAGTTTAGCGCACAACACTCCTAAGGTAACATGGTGTTGACGTACGAGAGCCAGCGTGTCATTTTCATATCATAGATGAAACTAAAACGGCAACCTTGACTTTACAAACTTGTAGCTTGATTTAAAAAAAAAAAGTCATATTTGTTTTATTATATACTTCTGAAGGAGTAGTAGTAGCAGTTTCTTACTTAGGTGCTTACAAATCTACATAAAACATTTTCTTGGAGACTTAAGGATAAGAGAAGCAGAAGAATTCCCACTTTTCAGATCTCAGTAACTTCAGAATATTTCAGTTTCAGTGATGCAACCCAAACAGTGGAACTCGTTTATTATGTTGAATAATTACAAACAGAGGGATATATTTCAAGCAGCTTCTTCAGTAAATACATGCAACCAGTAAAAGAGCCTTTCTAAAACAGAAATGTTAGCCTACTACAAGGCATGTACATGTACTCAACAGTATATATGCGCTCAATATATTGGAAGGGGCTTCTTTTGCATGCACTCCTGCATCAATGCAGCCTGTTGAAGCCCAGGTTGCTTTGATAGTGGCCTTCAGCTCCTCTGCATTGCCAGCTCTGCTGTCTGTAATTTTCCTCTTGGCAATACTGCATAGATTTAGATAAGAACAGTTTCCATACCAATCAACCTCCAGGATCCCATGGTCACACTGGACCTTAAGCCAGTTGGATTTATTGTTTCCCTACTCTTCCTCCAGACTCTGGGACCTTGATTTCAAAGTTAGATGAAGAGAACTTTGGAGCAATAGTCCAGTTCTTTGCCAAATACGCTTTTTTCTTCCACTCAATTTTCCATTACCGTGCTTGGGTATTACCCTCATAATAGCCGTGGATTGTTTTCAAAGCATTGACCTTTTGTTGCCTACCCTCCCTATTCTCTACCCTCTACTGGATAACTGTCAGCTAACAGACTTTCCTGTGATTGTTTAGGCCAGAGGTCATCAACCTGAGGCTCCGGAGCCACAAGTGACTCGATGGATCTCCTACAGTGGCTCCTAGTCACTTCAGATATAATTACTAATGCAGGCTTCAGTCATTTTTCCGTTTTTTATGAAATAATTGCACTGAATTTCCACAGAAGAATGACAAGTACCGGTGATATTTTTTTAGATCTATTTTTCCTGTCATTAGTTGGAAACTAGGAGCTATTCTTAAATAATTTTCCAAAAATACCAACATGTCACAGAGGAAATTTATCAGCATTTATAAGTTGTCCTTTTTTCAAAAGGTTTTGGAACATTTGTGGCTTTGAAAGGTTTTTTATTTACCTGGACTGAGGGCAGAAATTGCAGACCCCTGTTTTAGGCTATTTCCTAACATGTCTGTATTAAAAATATATTTCCATTGCTCTCGAATGTTGAGTTTAAGTTATGTTTTTTATTAACTGTAAACCACAACCATCAAAATTAGGAGATAAACGATTACGCTATACCATTCTCTTTGTAATTAATCTATATTTGAATGTAATTAATGATATGAACAACTTTTTTTACATATTCTAATTTACTGAGATACATCTGTGCAGAATAATTGTTTCACAAATAGCTTCGCTTAGAAGCTAAGGTGTCTCTCCAATAAGGCTGGATTCCCTGCCCAGGCGAAAAAATGTATTTATTCGGTATCCCCATGATTAAAACCGTGTGATCAGGATGGCATGATTTCGCTTTATCGACCAAACATTCGCAGGCAGTATCCACTGCACACCTAGTTTCTGCTGGACTCGGCAGCCATTACATGCACACGGAAAACAATGAGGGTAGTGACAGTGCTCTTATCTGTTATCACTGTGATAGCATCACACATCTGTGCTCCGTACTTTGAATTTGTATATGTAAAAATAAACATAGGATTCCTATGTTGCTCCAGGAGATGATATGCTCCATGTTGCTTACCATGGTCATCCCGAGCACCAGCGGGGTGATGAAATAGATGGGGGGCTGGGTGCGATCCAGCCGCATCTCGTGGAACGTGTAGAAGAGGTCTGTCCAACACACGATCCAAAGGAACAAGCCGAACGCCTAAAGCAAAGGAAGAGCAGCAAAAATGTAAATGATATAAAAACGAAAGGGAAGTGGGAGAAATTACAGAACAAGGTTGAGGGTTCCGCAGTTCAGGAAGTTGAAAAAAAACAAAACAGGTTTAATTCATTTTTATCTGTCTGTGGCGTGAAGAACTTGTTTTCACCTGTGTTGTTTTACAGAGCAAAGTACATACTAAAACTGAATGCACGACCAAGTCTCTGTTCATCGCCACCGAGAGGACGGCTCCTCAGGTCCAACAGGTCGGACTTTTGAACAAATGTTCAAAACTATTTTAATATTTAGGAACCATTTCAAACTAAGGCAGTTGGTGTCAAAAGAGGAACTTGAGATGGTCATTAATGCTTAATGTCATTCCCTTTCCACATGCATCAACAACAACAAAAGAGCTGATCGCCTTCACAGTCCAAAACCCAAGACTCAGAGCAGCCTACATTATACCAGCTTTAATGGCTTTGCACTTGATAAAGCTCCTTTCCTATATTACTGGACCAGGTAAAGCCACACACTCCAACTCAAGTCCTCTGGTGCTCAAACTAAAATCTACTCATAGATCCAAGGAGCAGGTATGGAATTCAAGAGGATCCCTCCTCCCAGACTGTTGCAGCTCAACTTCAGAAACCCTAAACCTCCTTCAAAAAGCAGCCAAAAATGTTCTTATTCAAACATCCTTTCCCTTTAGATCTTTTTAAAGGTGTGTGTATTTCTTTTAAATTATTCATATCACTTAATTTGCTCTTTGTGTTTTTTATTCATGTTTTAAGTTTACTGCTGTTTTCCTGTGACTGAACTGAGACAATAATACTCCCAGTCAGAAGGTGGCACCAAACACACAGGAGATAAAGAATAATAATTAAAAAAATGAACAGATGAGCTAATTTTTAAGAAATACAGTCAGGAGATGTCTGCTGTATTCCCAGTGTGGATAAATTATCTTTTCGGAACTAGAAGGATATAAAAGCTGTTGATACTCTGGTTAGAAATCACTATATTGTTTCTTTTTAGTTATTTTCTTCTTCTCCTCAGAGTAGAAAACGTATAAACCAGCACAATACTGCCCCTTATGAGACTGGAGTGAAAACTGGGGTATCTTTGAGGGGAAGGAGACCGTTTGGCACACTCAAGAGATGGCATGAACAGGGAATGGCGAACCAAACCATGGACAGATAAAATACAACAAAAGATGTCCTACTTACCGTCTTGAACCTGTTCAATAGGGACATCATGATGTAACCCCGGCTGGTCCTCTTCAGATAGCAGACGTAGAGCGGAAAGGCTGCCCACAGGAAGACGCACGGCAGCCATGCCAGAACGGAGAGCTGGAAACACTCTGGGAGGTTGGGCTGGTCTGTGTGGAATGTCTCATTGGCTACCTGTGGACGCACACACGATGGGCTGGTTAGCTCCCTCCATATTACAACACATGGGGCCTCAAATCTCAATCATTACTTTGCTGCACCCCGCCAACCCCCCACCCAATCCCTCCTGAGTTAACAGTTTGTAGAGCCTGTTCCACATTTACAGCTACAAGTTTGGTTTTTTTAGGGGGGGGGGGGGTATGGCACTATAAGTTTTGCACATCAGGAGACTGTTATTTCGAACACTTCTTGTTTGCAAAACAACTAAAGCTCAGATAGGGTGGAGAGTGCCGATGAACAGCAATTTTCAGGTTTTGCCTCAGATTCTGAATTGGGTTTGGGTGGGAACTTTGACTAGACCATTCTAACACGGGAATATACTCTGTCCAAACCATTACCAACCAATATCCAAACCATTTCATACCTGACATGCAGCCCTATAGGTACCTGTAGGGATATTGTAAACCTTTTTTAAAGGTAAGTAATGGAGCCGTCTGCTGCTAGATGTTTGGTACACCCTCCACATCAGAACATACCAGCCAGCCAGATCTACCAATTCAAAGCAATTTGCTATATTGCACTCAATAGTTTACTGTAAGAAAATGTGGTCACATGTATGGGGTCAAATCCGGATCAACTTAAAGTGAATGAAAAAACAGATTGTACACTTGAAAAATAGACATTGTAAATTTGGAGAGAAAAAAGTAAATTTGAAAACAGTTTTGAACTTGAAAGAACACATTGTAAATTTGAAAAATAAATTGTAAATTTGAAAAAATACATTGTAAATTTGAAAAATAAATTGTAAACTTGAAAAAAATATATATATTGCAAATCTGAATAAATATTGAAAACTTGAATTTAAAAAAATCTATAAACCTAAAACTGTAACCAAATGAAAAAAAAGGTTATTTGTAACAACTGCTGTTTTGTATTTTTAATCTTTTTTTGGCCAGTTTTTACGTTTCTCTTCCCCTTTGCTTTCAGTCCTCAGTTTACAGTTTCAATTCAGACTTTTCGTTTTCGGAGTTGAGCCTAATTTTACGTGGGGGCGGGTCTTAGAGCCCATTGGCTACTGGGGACTAGTGTCATAGAGAGAGAGAGTTCTGACCATTGAGTGGAATGCGGAAGTCATGTGGGTCATGCAGGTGCAGATCATCATCAGATAGTTCCAAACAACAGCAGCTGCATCATTGACTGCAGTTCATTCTCAGCGTTTTGGAACTATTTTCCCGGTAAGTTAATGGAATCACAACATTTTTTGGCATTGAAAAGCTTTAGCGGACTGCTCCTTACCAAAAATAAGTCATGGGTGATATTTAATGTAGCCAGTTTTGGTTAATTAACTGTGTTAATGAGCTAGTTGTAGTTTACCTGCAGCTAGCTAATTGTGAGCAGGAGGGGACTGGACAAGCTTGACGACCTATTGACGTTTATTTCAGCATGTCAAATTCCGCTTTTTAAAAATATTCAGCACAGTTTGAAATAGACTATACACCTTTATATCTCATTAATTTTAATTGTGATTTTTTTTTTGTCTAAAATAAATCTAATGAGTTGCTGGTCGCTGTATCAACAGTCTTTAACTGACTGATGCATCAGAGATTGAAGCATACATAGAGATACCATCAGTAAAGAAAAATGTGATCATAAAGATGAGAAATTATTTCTTTATTTTTCAGTTAAACCACATAAGACTGACTGCAATGAACTGCTGAAGCCCATGACCAACAGGATCACCAAGGTAACAAGATATATTGTTTTCTTGTTTTGTGTCCTCCAAAATAATAAGAGCTGAATCAAGACATTTGAAGAACAGTACTTGAACACCATGACTTTTATAAAGTTGATATTTACTGTTGAACAGTTCATTTGCACTTGTTTTATAAGTGTGTAATCGTGATTAAGTTGAGATTATAATCTCTTTTTAACATACAAGAATTTAAGAATTAAACAATAACATAAGCCTAAATAAATAACTGTAGAAGAGTAACTAAAAATCTCTTATTGAACTATTACAGGTAACCCTGCATTGCATTCATGTCCATCTTCCTGTTTTCAGATGAGTTGCTGAGCGGAGAGCTGATCAGTGATCAGGTTGGTGGAACTTCCCAGTTCTGTCAGTGATGGAGCAATAAATAAGTTGGTAAGTGGAATGGTGGAGTGCTGGAGGTGGCTGGGTGGTGATGGGGAGGTTGTCAAAATAACATCAAAATGATCAGAAATTAATTTATTTCATAGCAAAGCTAATGCAAGCATTGCAATCATTTTCTTTTATTCCCTGAACATGCCAAGACTATCTATGATTAAAATAACGTATGTAGAATCAGTGATATTAAAATAAAAGGGACATAAACATCCCTGCAAACATACCATACATAGATATTGGTCTTGAAGCTGCTGTGGGTGGGGGGCTGTTTGCAAAAGAGAGACCAAGTTCCTCCATGGCAACGATCAAGGTGTTTGGTGGCGGTTGCTTGTTGTGCTATCAGATGCTGTTTTTTGTTTGGCTTTTACTTCCAAGACACCCAGTATTGGACAGCACTTTTCTTCTCTTATGGAAGATCCGTTTTGCTGCAATTCGTAGTCTCAGCCTGATGAATCTGCTGGTTTTTTGCACATCATGACATGCAGGGGGCACGCTTTCTAACAGATTTGCTTCTCTCTCTAGAGTGTCCATGGCATTTGGGAGCCCCATTAGAGATGCACCAGACCTTGTTCGTCTCCACTCCTCCACTTTCTGAACCAGATCGAAGGCCTCATATGATGGTCGACACAGCTCTCCTGGTTTGAATTCCTTCAGGGTCAATAGGGTACGGTGCTCTCCTTCTGGACTGTCTGGACTTTGCTTTATTGAACTAGAGCACTCATCACAGATGTTGGAATGTTTCATTTGTTTACAATATATCCTGTAAGATGGTACAGAATACAGGTTTCACTGTTGGTGAGATCATCAGTACCAATCAGCTAGTCCACACTCAGGCCAGGACATGTCTCCTTAATGTCCAGGAACTCTGCCAGTAGACTGCCGTCATACTCCTGATAACTTCATTTACTTTATTTCATGTCATAAGAAACTACCCAACAGAGGCTGATGGCAGTGCCTGGTGAAACTCCACTGGTGTTGGAACAGGATTTATTTACCGTATGCTGAACAAGTTTTCAAGACGGTCTTGGGTAAACCTGCTTGTCAACACAAACAGATGTTCATGGTCAAGCGTGTCTTTTTGGATTGATAAAATTGTAGATGTTGCCCTCACAACTCCTGTTTCCACTGGTTTCCTGTTTGGCAAATCTTAAGTCCACAGAAGAGTGTTATAATGTCTTGGAGGAATGTTATGGCTTTGTTGTACTCTTCCATCTTATGCCTAAGTGCCATCACAGGGTGGCATGTAGAGCCCTGATTGAAAATATTTGACAGTACAGATTAAATTTATTGCACACAGCTTTCTGTTATGACCTCTGGTGAGGGTGAGGTTTCTCCTGCTGACTTGAGCCAACCATTTCCTCCTTCTGTCTTTTAGGGAAGCCGTACGTTCTGATCCTTTCTTGGACCGATTGCTGCATCCAAATGCAGCACAGCCAGTCATGGTAAAGCAATCAATCTATAAAGGTATTATTTAAATATACATTTTTATACATATAAAAAGTTGTACAAAACCAAATATATATTGATGTGTATAATTACACTTTTCCCTTGTTCCACCCTAAACATCTTGATTTGTAATTTAAATTTTTCACCCACTAAGTCCTTCAAAGCAAAACATTTTACTAATGAACCGTTTCTCTATTGTTGTTTTCAGGAAGGTCACCAGTGGTTGACATCAAAGGGAGCTGCTGTTAATGAGACTTTTCCACAAATTTCCACATTGTCCAAATTTGATCGATGCAGTGTATTTGTACAGATGTAATGACTGTGAGAATGATAGTAAAAATACTTTATTAAAGCGTGTTTTAAATTTTGCATAATATTGTATAAGTTTGCTTATTGTTTTTCCACAATTAACAGTTATTCTTTTTACATATCCTGGTTTTAACATTATCAAAGAATTATTTTACTGTAGTCAGGCTAGAAGCACAATGAACTGGGTTATAGATGCATGAGTTCATAAGAAAATAATTATAGAATGATGTGTTCTACCAAAAAATTCATATCAGGTCATCAGTCAACGCATAGACAGCCGCATATTTTCCTCCAAGTTATTTAAAACTGGTTAAAAACATGTAACTTAGATCAGCCTGTCATTCAGCTAATTTTCCATCCAACAGCAGGCAGAGAGAACACAGACTGAATGTCATCTGCTAGACATACAGGGTGTTTTAGGAGTAAATCCTGGGAACAGTAATATCCCATGCTTTGTTGAAAGATTAAGATCTGAAGGTAAACTGGAGCAGATTAACCACTGGCATGTTTTAAGTGTATAGGGGGACAAGGTATGGCATTACCATGCTAGCATTTAGAAAACAGGCTATAAATTGGGTATTAATACTCCAGTTTAGAGTTTCTTGTGGCGCATAAGGTTATTAGACAAGCCTATATTGAGCAGTGTAGTGCATTAATTTATCAATAAATATGATCGGTGATCTACATGCATTGTACAATGTGTTAGCACTCTGGTTTCCCTCTTAAAATGTAGAACAGTGACGAATGTCTGTTCCTCTAGAAATGCTTTGATAAAATAAAAATGCATAGGCTATTCAGTAAGAAGTAATCAGTACACATTATTAGTCAATAAAGATCAGAAATCGCCAGGAGAAATTAGAAAATATTTGATTTTGCATTCTGTCCCGCCAGAAGCCGCTCAGACTGACTGACAGCGCTGGGATGTTTGGAACTATTGAGAGCTCCATGACCCACTTGACCGCTTGTCGGCTAGTTCAAACTCTGTCGTAAATCTCTCTCTATGGCACGTTTAGTTTTGTGTTCGATGGAGTACTCCATATGTGTTCTATGAACACAAAACTAAACCTACCGCAGATGACCCTCCGCCGCCATCCCAATGTCTGGTACAGGAGGGATGACACAGGCGGCACCAACTACATACGTTGTTCTGGGGTGGAAATTACGTCAACATAAACTCTGTCACCCGATGTCCCCAGTAGCCAATGGGCTCTAAGACCCGCCCCCACGTAAAATTAGGCTCAACTCCGAAAACGAAAAGTCTGAATTGAAACTAAACTGAGGACTGAAAGCAAAGGGGAAGAGAAACGTAAAAACTGGCCAAAAAAAGATTGAAAATACAAAACAGCAGTTGTTACAAATAACCTTTTTTTTCATTTGGTTACAGTTTTAGGTTTATAGATTTTTTTATTCAAGTTTTCAATATTTATTCAAATTTACAATATATATATATATTTTTTTTTCCAAATTTACAGATGTTTTTTTTTTCAAATTTCAAATTTATTTTTTCAAATTTACAATGTGTACTTTCAAGTTCAAAACGGTTATCAAATTTATTTTTATTTTTTTTTCAAATTTACAATGTCTATTTCTCAACTTTACAATCTATTTTTTCATTCACTTTAAGCTGATCCTGATTTGACCCCATACACATGACTCAAAGAAAAGGCTTTAAAGCTGGCCTGTCATTTAGATCAGGTCCAGATTGGTGTAAAATAGTTCACACCTATATTAATGGTCATCATGCTCCTTCGAAACGTACACACTTGAAGAAGACACGCCCGAGGATGGAACTCCGTTTAGCGCGGCTCCAACTGCTTCCCACACGCCACCACGCCCATCTGCTGTGTGTTTGGGTGTGCATGTTTATGGGAAATGAGGGAATGGGTCGCTGCAGGTCCCTCACCACATTAACTCGTGGTGCCATTACTCGTTTGACAGAAGCTATTCACAGCACACGGTATTTTTTTATTATTATTCAGCCACTTAGCATTCCAGCGCTAATGATAAAAAAACAACTGCTAAGTTACAGTAGATATATATTTTACAGATTTTTGGGAAAGAGGGCTGGGTTATATGGCCTCAAATCTATATTGCAATATAATCTGAAGCATGTGCGGAAACGATATTTATTGCGATATATTCTTTTCTTCTGTTTATACATGTCAAAATGACAAATTGTTTAAACTGAAGTGCAAAATGTAAAAAGAGGAATAACATTTCTTTCTGCTTTCCTGAATACTTATTTATAAATTTAATATCACACAAAAACAAAGCTGCAACTATTTCAATTTAAAATGCTTCAAGTTCAACAGGGTTTTTTCCCCCGTTAAACAGAAAATAATTAATTTTAAACTTGCAATATGTAGAGTAAATATGAACACTGGTTATCCTCCTAAGGTTATCCTCCTTGCTTACCTGGTACAAAGTACGTAGCAGTTTGATTACGGCATCAACATGTGCAATGACGGTATGCCGGTATAGTCAAAATCTCCAAATTGATATAATTTCTACCTTATAGAATTTATATTGCCCACTACTATTTAGTTGTAATCTATCATTCATTTATCAGAATTTAAGTCCTTACATCCATAGCAAGATAATTCAACACAAAATCTGACTTCACTTTGCAAAGCTCACAGTTGAATCCTACAGGAGTTTCCATAATTGCTCCATGGAACGTCTTCAGAACCTTATCATTTGCAATTTTTAACAAAAATGGAGCAGGTTAGGCATACGGCTAACAAATGAGTCTAAATGAGGTTATGTGCAGACTATGGTAGGGTGGTAATACCAAAACAGAGTTTCTTTCGCTGCCCAAACATGTGAGGTGGCGGTGTTATTTCTCTAAACGGTGACTCCTTTTTACCACAGTGTGTTGGAGAATGGATGCATTTAAAAGTTGCAGTCTTAGACCTCTCGAGGACTGGACGTGCCCGCCAACCCCGACGTAGATGATTACAGAAAATATGATGCAAAAAGTCAAGAAAAATAGAAACTGAGGAGGGCTGCTACTTAACAGATCGACTTAGACCAGATCCTGGTTTATTCTGGGAAGAAAGATGCTTTTCAGGTTCCTTGTTCCCCAAAATCCAGCTTAAACCCTTCCACCAAAGACATCAATACTTTTAAGAAGCGTTATCCTATCTACTCCTTTTCCATACAAGGATGTTACACTTTGAAGTTAATTTATTGTTTTATATTTCAACGGCAACTGACTACTCCCAGGTTTTGCTCTAATCAAAAGACGCTAAAACGTATTCTATTGTAGTTGGTTATACATTTCTGATCTTTACTAGAAAGAACCATAAAAAAGGCTTTAAAAAACAACATTTTTAATATCTTGACAACTAGATCAGAGACTAAGAGGGGAGTGAAGCAAAACAAGCTGCAGGACATTCTGCGACTCACACGCCTTCCCTGTGATACGAGCGCATCCAAATCTCTGCGGGTATCTCTAATCCCTCTTACTCAACCTTCAACTGAAAACGCTGCGAGGAAACAGAGTATTTGTTGCCTCTTTAATGTAAAGAGACTGATAGTAAAAATGCAGTAAACACCGACTTATTTAGGAGAGTTTCATGGCGTTTCTGTTCGCCAACATTGGTGTTGCCTGAGACGTTTATAGGAAATGTAAATACCCAACATTTATCCCCTAATGGTTCTGGATCAGCTCCCTGTTTACCTTGGATATGATGTGGACACCATGCGGTAAAAAAAAAAAGTAAACTTTTTTCCCCAGTTTTGTTTTTGTTTGTGTTTCCACAGTTAAATATTTCTGATTATTAAACAAATTTGAATGCAAAGATAACCTGCGCAATTTTAAAATCCAGTTTCCAAGTCAAGAGTTCCAGTGAAATGTGAATGAACTTAAACCCTTAGAGCTGCGCTCGTAACAGTGAATCAGCATTCAGACAAGATAATCCATCATGTAAAAACCTATGGACAATGAAGTTGTGACTCATCGTTTAAAGCTGTTAGAACAACAGTAACAATAGAAACCATCCGGAGGTGAAAGATAAAGTAAACATGTTTCATACGGCATACAGTGAGACGTGACCTTAGCGCCGCTTCCCTGGCCAAACACGTCTAAGGGCCCACCCACAGGCAGAACTAAGATAAACACAGCTGCCAGCCTCCTCCTCTCCACAACCGCTCCTATCAGCAGGAGCACGTGTCCACGGCTGAGTGTGAGCAGAAGTGTGAGCAGAAGTGTGAGCAGAAGTGTATGCCGCAGGGGAAAGAAGAGATCCACAAAAAAAAGTCTGTGTTCACCTCAGCGAGCCGTGAATTCTAGTGTGGATAAACTTTTTGACTGCTTTTCTATCCTCCAATGCAGATCTGGCAGGTTTGGGTTTTACACAGCTCTAATAATGGCCTGGGAGGAAAGGAACTGAAGGCCCAAAACAGTTCAATTCTGGTCTCCTCTGAGCAGAGCACCTTTCTTCCATAAGTCTTCTGCGTCCCCTTCATGGTTCACGGCAGACTGCAAACTGACACTGTTTATGGCCTCCTTTCAACGACGTCTTTCTTGCTGCTCGTTTTCGACAAGCACCAGATTTGTGAACGTCCTGTCGACGGGTTCAATCACCTGAGGCGTGGATCTCTGCAAGTCCTCCAGAGTTACAGTTGGACTTCTGGCTGCCTCTCTTGATCATTGTTCTCCTCTAAACACCTGAGGTTAAATCACTAATAGGTGGACTCTATTTACTCATGAATGCCGTCTGAAAGCAACCGGTTGCACTCCTTTTTTTTTTTATGTGTATCAGATTAAAAGAGCCTAAATAGGAACATATTCTCCACTTCAGTTCAGATTTTTAATTGTACAAAAATTTAAATCCTTGTATCTGCCTCCTTCCAGTTCATAGTACAGTGGACCCCCGGTATTTGTGGTGGTCTCAAATACTTAAGACCACCACCTAAAAACACTTACAACTGCCTATTTTATATCGCTCAAACGGCAAATATATTTACATGCAATAAAACACACAGTGGCAACCATCGTGGGATTGCAGCAGAACCTAATAGCCCCGATCTTCCGCTCTTGAGGATACAGCCAATCAGCGTGAAGGAAAACGAATGCCGCTCCAGAATTGGCTGGCTTTGCAAATCCCAGCCAATAGCGTGTCCAGTAGCACTGATTTGAGGTGTCTCAGGTTCCAAAACTGCATTTTCTTTGAAATATTTTAAAGAATGCATTACTTTATATCGCCCAATACTAGATATTTATCTGATAGATCAACATAAGGGGTATAAGGTAGAAATGATATAAATTTAGCCAACAGTAAAGATTTTGACAATCTTGGTGCATTTTGATGACGTCATCAAGCTGTGACTACATACTACCTTTATTTTGTGTGATATTCAATTTCTAAAAAGCAGAGAGAAATGTTATTTCTCTTTTTACACTTTTTTTTTTTCGTGTCCTGTTTGGCAGTGTGGAGCTCAGAATTGGTGTCTGAGTACCAAGTAGAAGCTAGGGTTGGGCATCGTTTGAATTCGGACAATTCCGATTCCAATTCCGATTCCTTGTTTTGATTCCGGTTCCAAACGATTCTCGATTGCGATTCTTTAAAGGGACAGGGTCTTTTTTTTTTGTGCATATTTTAAATGACCTACTTTAAAATACACTGCTTGTTTACACTGCTATTTCTTCTTAATCATTGTGTGATAGTCCTACATGTGTGTAGATTGAGCTTAATTATTTACTTGCACAGTTTCTTTTTTGTTAGGTGTGTGTTTTCATTTGTGTTTTTGAGTGCTGCTGCTGCAACAAGGAAATTTCCCTTATGGGATTAATAAAGTATTTCTATCTACCTACCTACCTACCCATAGGTAGTCTTACTTAATGAAATAGTCTAAATTTTACTTAATTTAATTACTTAATTTCCCTTAATTTAATTTACTTAATTTACTTCTGGGATCAATTAAGTATTTTTGAATTGAATTTGAATTGAACTATGGAATTGGAACATGGATTTTAATTCTATGAACTTTTTACTTTCAATGAATTTCTCGCAGGGCTGTTATCTATGGACTTGGGGATAAGTATTTTTTTTTAAATTCCACAGTGGTCAACTTTCTACAGGAGAGCTTTATTTTTTGAAAATGTCATGAAAACCGATTTCCAAACATCCTGCATGTCTGTCTGCAGAATATTGAACTAAAAATAAGAAACAACTTCAACAATCCCGTTCATATTAGCTGCAGGAACATTATAAAACCTAGTTGTTGCGTTTCCCTCGGTTGCTATGGTGAACGGAGGAGGCGGAGTACATCGAGTATTGTCAGCTGCCTGGCTAACATTAGTTTAGCAATCTCAGACCGTTTGTCTATGAAAACAAAAACATGAGCTAACGTTAGCTGGATATTTGCACTTGAGTTGAACAACGGTTCGAGTATGACTTGTTTGCTGCCGTCGTGTTGACATCAGATGTATTTTACTGACCGGATTTGGACTGCAGTGCGGCGCTGGGCCGACGGTCGGATCCGGGAGGAAGAGCTAATGAGGTAAGCCGGCGCAGCGCATCTAACACAGAGCACTGAGTTCGGTTGTTTTGTTTGCTAAAGTGAAGACAAATCTTAGAGTGTCTCCACACACCTTTTATGATTGCGCAGTAACGGCAACACTTCTGGCGGATTCTTCTTCGTTGGTATTGGGCGGGTTCTTCTTCTGGTCGGCGGACTGGGAATCGAAATTAGGAATCGTAATTTTAAAAATTGAACGATTCCGGGAGAATCGACATATGAGTCCCGGTTCCAACCGATACTCGATTCTCGATGCCCAACCCAAGTAGAAGCCCAACAGATTTACTTTCACAAGCGGAGCACTACAGCTTTTGCTATAGTACTCCACTTGATATAAATGTGTGAAAAATCTTTATTATGAATTGCTGTGGGTTTTATTTTCTGATGTTATGGACACGGAGACGGAAAATAAAGGGGAAGAAAGAAAGAAGATGAAGAAGAGAGGTAGGAAACAAAAAGTCAAGAGAAAGGGTAAGTTAAAAAAACAAGAGAGGAAGAGGAACAAAAAAAACACAAGAAAACATTGAAGTCTGCCTCCATACCCACAGGACGGCAGAGAGAGGTGAAAAAACAAAAGAAAAACAAAAAAGGAAGATCGACAAAACAAACCAAACATTGTGAAATAAGAACCACACAACCACATCACACAAAAATAGATATAAAAAAACAACAACAATGTCACTGAAAAGCTCATGGTACCGATTAATCAAGATCTAGTAATGATAACCTCAGCCCAGCACCAGCGGGCAGGGGTTGCTATGTCACTGGCAGGGAGTGACGGAGGGGAAATAGGCCCCCCATTAGGTGCAAGGCCTGAGGTGCGTCAGGTGAGAGGGCAGCCCAAGACCCAACCTGACAGGTAGACAGAGACATACAGACACAGTTATACGTTCCCTCCCTCTTAAACACATACATTCTCACTGACTCACCAAGACACCCAAGAATTGACGCTGTACCATCACTCACACACCCCATGCACACTTTATGCTCCCAGGCCCAGGTACCGATGCCCCAGTAAAGCAACCAGCCCCCGGACCCGGGAGATGGACCCCCTACCTTCTAGGACGGAGACAAGCAGACCACCAAGGGCCCTACAGTGGCGAAGCAGCCCACCAGCCTAGGACCCCGACCAGATCACCTGTTCCTCCTCCGGACCCCAACCCCTGACGGCCCGTATGGAACAGGGGTGTGGAAAGACCCCTAGCCTCCATCCTCCCGCTCTAATATGGTGTTGATGCGTGCTGTTATATTGTGCATTTAAAACAGAGGGGTGGGATGTGGGGAAGGCAGCCACACATCGCCCAACCCCCACCCCAAGCTCTCAGTGTCTATATGTGGTTTAACAGTGGGCACCGGCACCAGAGGTGAAACTGACTGAACAGCTCCCCCTCTGGATGCCGAAAAGTGTGCCCACCCCGAAGTCCCTATATGTGTGTCTCATGAGAATGTTATAAGTAGGAGTGTCTAAGTTGTATAGTAAAATTGGGACCCAGGCCACCACGGGATAGCGAAGATGGAAACCCCTCCTCGCACCCCAGTGATGTGCCCACGCCCCAAGACCCTATATGAGTGGTAAAGTGATGGAGCGGGTGGACGGAGGTGTTTGGGGATGGGGAGGGAAGGACTGGGAGACAAAATGCCTTCCCAGGGAGCCAGCTCCCCCACTGACCCCTCTTTTAAAACTTTGCACTTTAGTTTAAACAGTTTTGAACTTTGTTTTCATATCATATAGCTTTGATTTTATTTAAAATATCTTCGTCTTAATGTTGTGAGAATTTCTGTGTTGCAGTTTTTGGACAAAGACTTGAATTGAATGTTCTTTAAATTGGATTCTATACTTGTTTGTAGTTGTTCTGCTGCAATGTATCTGGAATGTGGGAATGTTCAATATGTCATTTTCACATATGTAAACAGAAGAAAAGAATATATTGTAATAAATATCATTCCCACACGTTTTAGATTATATCACAATATAGATTTGAAGCCATATCGCCCAGACCTATGAATATCCTATTTAAAATATATAAACCAATGTGAACAAGTTCAAGTGGTGTGAATACTTTAGTAAGACATTGTACATCTGACAGTAAGTTAGCAGTTGCTGAAAACCTATCAAATCTAAATCCCCCAGTTACTTCAAGTTTTTTAATAGGAAGCACATTCGATAGGAATATAATAATATTCATGATGCCGATTATTAAACTTTCAAGTCAACGTCCCTGTAGGCTAATACCAGTCTTTGTGTTGGTAGATGAATTTCCTCAACTCTCCGGCTAATCCTTTTAAAATGACATCTACAGCTTGCTTTTAAAGCATAAACTCAGTGAAACAACTAAGTTCTTTTTAAATAGAAATGATTTAGTGAGACATGACAGCAAGCACCATAGGAGGGAAAGTCTATTCTTTAGATTTTAAGGACATCCTGAACTTTTTTTTTTTTTTTTTTTGCTGTTGTTCCAGAGACAAATCAGGAACATAATGGATCATGAGCTAATTGTTACAGGAATATTCCTATGTAATTAGGATTTAATTACTTATTCGGTGTCTTAGTAAATGCATCTGGGGCAGGAGGTCACGTTAGAGAAAGCAAGCTTATTGCTCCAGCATAACGTTCCTGATAAAGATGTGTCAGATCACCAGGGTAGATATCTACTGGACGTTCCAGCACTGAGGGACTGCTTCATGCTTTACTATCAGACTGGTATGGGCCGGTTCTTCAGGAGGTGAACAAGAAGACTGAAGAAGACGTGCTGGAGAAGATCAACAGTAGGGATGTAAGAAAATATCAATACGCTGATATATTGCAATATTTTATGTCACGATAATGTATCTACATGTATCTAATGTATATTCTAAAGCAATGCATCGATTTTTAGAATTTGAATGGAACGCATTTTGATGACAGTAATATTTGAAGTAAAATTAAAAGTATGACCATGGGGCATCGCGTAGCAGTAGAGTGGGCGCCCCCCAAATGCAGAGGGTATGGTCCTCGACGCGGCTGTCCCGGGTTCGATTCCCGGCTTTGGAACGAGCCGCATGTCTTTACCGATTCTCTCTCCCATTCTTCCTGTTTAGCAACTTTCAAATAAAGGCCACTAGCGCCAAAATAAATAAATAAATATGAGGCTAGTTGGTGGCTGTTTTCACCTTCTTCGTTCCGGTGGATCAACTAGATCTAGTAATAAAACTGGACGTGTTAAAGTATGAAACAGGTTGGAGTGTTTAGAATGCTGGGATTGTTTTTCTACAGTTAAATTCAGTTTTAAAAATCACAATATATAGTCTTACTTGTAGTATCGCAATATATTGTATCCTCTCCCCTGTATCGTGATACATATATCGCCAGATTTATTTTTACCAATACACATCCCTAATAAACAGTGATAGCTAAATACTATTTAAAGTGTCAGTAAGAAGGGTTGGGTAGGGAATGAGAGCGTAAGCTCTGTCCCTCCATGTTTTGGCCAAACATGTAAAATTAAATACCTTAAATGCCTATGGAGTCAGTTTCATCGTATTTTTTGAAAATTGATATACTTTCTACCAGAACACTAATATAGTTTCAATTCATGTTTGCACTTTCCTACACTACAGTTTCAAATAACCAATAAAAGAACAATAGAAGGGGTTAAAGTTGCGTTTTTAATCATACAGTGGATGTAAACATGATGGAGACCTTAGGAGTAATCCTTGTTCTAGCCGTTTTAAAAATCATTCAAAAGCTGATTTCTTTAGTTTTTAAATATAAAAAAATTTTACACAAAGAAAGCATGCAAAGGTTGATAGAAATTTGAAAAAAATTTCAATGTAATAATTCACTAAACATCATGTAAAATAAATGAAGGTTTTTTTCTTGTGAATCTGAATTATGCTGCATAACATTTTCGCCAAACTGGCACACTTTGATAATAAGGCTACACATAATCAAAGCAAACTGTGATTGTCCAATAATGACCTTGAACACAGCATTTTGTTTTAAAGGAAATGAAATCCAGCTGCCCTAAAACACGCTGCAGTGCTGGCGTCTCCCTGATGTGGGGACTGGTTCTTACTGAATTACAAGGTGTAGCTGCAGGGAGCTAGTCTGGAACTCAGCTTTAATTATCTTGCTGAACACTGCTGTCAAAAAACAGAGAGATGAGGGAGGGAGGGAGGGATGGATGGATGGATGGATGGAGGGAGGGATGGATGGATGGATGGATGGATGGATGGATGGATGGATGGATGGATGGATGGATGGATGGATCAACTAGAGCAGAGCCAGGGGTGGGGGGTCTTGCCACACTTTCTCTGGCACTTATTACGCTGCAGGGTCATATTACAGAAAGTGTAAGCAACTTTCAAATCGTAACTTTTTGAAACGTTGCCATCCCATGGTAACAGTAACCAGTCCATGCTTAAGATAAGTATATGCACCGGATCTATCCTTTCAGGTCTGGGATGAAAACAAAAGAGATATTCAGTCCTTTTATTAAGTTCTGGCTCTCCTCATAGATGAATGCTCCCAAACATGGCTCAAAGAGAGCCATCCAAACCATCCACCAAAATGTTGAGGAGCAGTAGCATTAGGCCAAACTAGCCCCGAACAATGCTCCTCAACCTTAGCTTAAAAGCAGAGTCCAGACGTCACTGTTGTCTACATCATGGCCACTGGTGCTGGTTGAAAGTTAGAGGGAACGGTACAAATACAAAGGTTTACCGTTCATTCATAAACAGCACACCTTGATGTTCAGATTCCAACCCGGAGAAAGCAATTCCGACGCCTCAATTGGGAGCCTGAGCTCAGAATCAAACATCCCTATCTAATTCTGGCTTTTATTTGTGGAATTTACTGAACCATCAAACCTGTGTATGTATTGTTTGCCAAGCAAATCCTGTTAAATTGTCGCCACCCACTTTATTTCTTCCTGTAGCTCAGCCTGAGCATCAGAAGGGAAATTTAAAACTGTGGTTCCAGTCCACACAAAGGAGGAGGTAGAGTGAAAACTGAATAATGACTTACCACATTAAGAGCTCAAACCCATAACTACGGAACAAGCTTTCTTAGACTTAAAATGAATTTATATGAACATAAGGAAAAGTGATGTCATTTCTGCTGTAAGTTCCTCGCCTTTTAGCTGAGAAAATAACATAATTTTGAATTCTTTGAAAACATTTTTTTAGGCTCTGGGCTGAAACAGCTTTGCTTATTATCCAGTTATGCCACTATTGCATAAACACACTCCCCTTTTTAAAAACATATCAGATGCAAGGCTTTTCAAAGATGTGTTTAGGATTTACTGGTAGGTGTTAAAGAGAAGATTTTGCAACTGCTTGAGACTTCGTGGAAAGTTTAACCCAAAGAAAAAAAGAGTTATAAATGTGTATTTCAAGAACTAAGCATTAAATGAGAAGTAAGTTCCAGGTTAGAGGAAATGTGTGAAGAGTTTTTAGAAGAAAAAAAAAAGGGGGAAATATAATTACAAAAGCTACATCAAGTGATAATAATCAAAAAGGGGGAAGTTGCTATTGACAAATTATGGTCTAAAACACAGATTGTTCAGGCATTACAGACAGCTTAAAGACAGCTGTAAGTCAACAAAAGACCTGAAACCTGATCTTTCACAATAAAAGAGATGATAAGAGCAAGGTGTAACAGCTGGTCGCACTTTTTCATTCCTCCTCCTGTTGCTATGAGATGAAACTCTGAGGGAGAACACACCGGTAACGACACAGGGAAAAAAAGTTGTCCTTTCAAATTTATGTTACTTATTGCAACAGCGCCTTTTCACTGAAAGGGTGTGAATTAGCTGGTTACTTAGCAACTATAGTGTCAATCGATTTGGCCTTAAAATGCAGGTGGAAAACATATATTCCCTTCTTTGTTTGGATTTTTTGCTGTTTGAATCCAAGGCAGCAGAAAATCCAACATTATCCCTCATGGCCTTTGTCACAGATAAGCCACCCAGAAATACAGGCTTCATTCTGTTTCAGCCAATTAAACAGAAACGCTCAAACAACATGATTTAGGTTAAAAAGTAACATTATAACTTGATCTAAAGAAAGAAAAAAAAATAGAGGAGAAAGAAAGGCAGAGAAACCCATCAGTGTAGAAAAGGGTTTCAAAGCTATTTCTTTGGCTTAGAGTTAGAACCGTTACCTTCCAATGGAGAAACCCTGGAACAGTGGTAATCCTCTGCAGACGTCAATATTCACGATTCAACCATATGGAAAAAGACTGGGGGGGGGGATGGCATCCATGGGAGAGTTTCATAGACAAAAACTGGAATTTAAAGAAAAGGATGTTCTTCCCTTGACATCTTATGTAAAGCCAGCACCAGATTTTAGAACAGTCAAACATGGTGGCAGTACTGTGACGGTCTGGGGTTGTTTTGCTGCTTCAAGACCTAGACAGCTATCACACTTGATTAAATCATGAATTCTGCTCTCTGGCTGAAAACACTAAAGAGCTCAGGGGTCAGTTTGTGACGTTAAATTCAAGCGGACTTGGCTTATAAAGCATTTAAGAAACCTTCATTTTGAATGACGTGCATCACAATCTACACGTTTTGAGGTTTGACTTGGTCTGCTTTGTACTGGGACCTGATGAAAGTTGGTTTGCTTGACATTCCTTTATATGAGGGGAAACTTAAGGGTAGAAGTCTAGAAACGTCAGTGGGTTGGATGACTCTCCGTTTGTTTAACTAAGCAGCACACAGCTTTCTGAAGTAGAGAAGGCCCAGATGTTTGAAGTAAAATTCTCCAGTGAGGGGGGGAGGGGGGAAATTTAGCAATACTCCACGAATGTCTGGTTTTTAAACAGCCAAAATCTGCTCATTCAGACGTAAAAGATGGCGACTATTTATGTAATAAAAACATCTCAAAGTAACGAGCACCGAGTACTTCCCCATTCTGCTCTAGTGTTAGCAACGCTGCTAACATTTAAACACTCCTGAAGCAAAAACAACAGGTACTGCATAGGAACACGATCTCTGCCAGAGCTCCACCGTGTCCGGGTTTCTGTTAGATACGAGCTTGACCTGAACGTGACCCCGTCAGCTTGTTGTTCTACTTTAATGACTAAAGTCATTAATGTGAACGATAAAGAGCAATTTCCTCCTCAAAATTTGCAAGTTGGGTGGCCGACAATGATCTATTTAAATTTCCACTGTCATCTTAGATAGAATGCAGATTATGAACAGTTACACAGTTACAGCCAGCTCCAATACTGGCAGTCATTTATACCATATTAATATGGACTGGTTTTTACAAAAGGATATCCAAATCCATAACCAAATACTGGTTTGGGGTTCTAATCAAGTCATTTTGAGTCATGAGACCACCTTTTTAACAGCCATTTAAAAAAAAATTATTATTAGGGATTCACCAATATGAAAATTTGGGCCGATTTCATTATCCAATATTAATACGGCTGTTATGGCAGATAATTGATATATATATATATATATATATATATATATATATATATATATATATATATATATATTATTTTTATTTTATTTTTTCCCAACACTTTCGACACCATTTAAAAGTGACCACACTGCCTACATTGCTTCTCTGATTTAGTTAAACACTCCAAATAGAACATGGCCAAGCCCCTCCCCCTCCCGAAACACGAACAGCAACAAGATGTAAATAAACATCAGCTGTCAATATCGGCCCAGTTTTACTTATCAGACCGATATCAACATGTTAAACAATAGGTAATAACATCGGCTAATACCAACGTTGATGCAGATATATTGTGAATCTCAAATAAAAAATTTTTTTAAACACATAATGTATTATTATTATTATTATTAATATTATGTACACATTATTGGATGTTGTTCACATGGATGTTGTTCAATTTGGCTGGCTTTTGCAAAGCAGCCAATCCAGAAGCGGCATTCATTTAATTTGGCACTGATTGGCTGTACCCGAAGAGCGGAGGAGGACTATAGATGTTAGTTCTGTAGTAGTGCCAAAAACTGTTTTCACTTTATTAATTCATATTAGGGCATATTTGGGGTTAAAAATAGTAAGATAGGCTATATTAAGCATTTTTAGAGGGGAGATTTTAGCTATTCGCAGGTGGCTTTGGTTCCAAACCCCTCTAATATCGGTAAATTTTGCTTCAACTAAAAACAAATAATCAGCTGGAGCTAGATAGGCATTTACTGAAGACTGGAGATGTTAAATCTGATTTATGTATGGAAAGGAAAGATAAAGCTATCCTCCATTATCCTTTAGCGTGTGATCATAATTTTTAAATCTGTTTGGGAGAGATGGAAATGTGGTTTATGTGGGGTCATTTTTAATCTGTAAAGCACTTTGAGTTTCAATGTTTGTATGAAAAGTGCTTTATAAAAGTTTGATTGATTGATAGTAATGGGCGATATAAGCGGTATAAGATAGAAATAACATCAATTTCGCCAACTGTAGAGAGCTTGACTATACTGACATACCGTGATTGCGCGTTTCGATGACGTCATCAAGCTGTCCCTACGTACTTTGTACCAGGTACGCAAGGGGGCAAAATACCAATGTTCAGTGTTCATATTTACTCCAGATATTGCAAGTTTGAAATGAGTTCTTTTCTATGCAATGGAAAAGAACTTGAAGCATTTTAATTCAAATATGTGCAGCTTTGTTTTGGTGCGATATTAAATTGACAAATAAGTAATCGAGAAAGTTGTTTCTATTTTTACATTTGAACTTCAGTTCAGAACTTTGTGTTTTCCTCACAGCTTGTATTTTATTTAAAATATCTTCACCCCCCCCCCCCCCCCCCATGTTGTGAGAATATGTGTTGTAGTTGTGAATGTTCTTTAAATGGCATTCTATACTTTTAGAAGTAGTTGTTCTGCTACAATATATGTGGAATGTGAGAATGTTCAAAGACAGTCATTTTGACATATATAAACGGAAGAAAAGAACATATCGCAGTAAATACCATTACCACACATGCTTCGGATCATATCGTAAGACAGATTTGAGGCCACATCGCCCAGCCCTACCTATCCTATTAACCTATTAAGGCAACATGTCAGAAGAAGTGGAGCAGCATCTCAAAGCTGAACTGCAGAATCTCCATTTGAGAAACACATCGACAGGAGAGAGTGCAGAGTTTAGAACGTCACTTGTGAGTGAGTTAAGCAAGACGCACTCACAATCGCACTCGGAGCGTTAATTTTGTCGCACATGGTGCTGCTTCTTATGGAGCGTTGGACTACGAGTGCCTTCTCGTAACCGACTCCCATCAGCTTCGGGGAGAAACGGATCCCTACGGGGTCATCCGTAATTCAGATCCATGATATTTAACTGTAAACACTGCTTGTTTTAAATCGTAGCGGTCAAGAAAGACCTGAGCAAACAACACCAATGCAAACCGATGAGTTTTATCAGTGGGGCAGAAATCTGTCAAGAGACAGAAACGGTCACTGACATTGTTTTGTCTGAAGATAACTACTGACCTATCAGGAAACTCTTGAGTAAACACAGAGGGCTTTTATTGACAGTAATGTGTCTGCTCGTGTCAGAGCGGAGTTGCTGGAAACCCAATACATCTGCTGTGTGCGCTCCCTGTGGATTTTATGCCAAGGAATGATAAACGTCCTCCCTGAGGTACGACATTACAGAGAGAGACTGTGGTGGAGCCGTTGACCGGGATGTGGCGCCAGGTTATGATCCGTTAGGGCCATCGTTCGGGAAAATATCTTAACTTGAGGAGATTCAAACAAATAACCTGGTGGAAAAGGCCCAAATGGTAAAAATGAACGGAGTCTATATTGATATGGTCTTGAATTTCCTCTCGGGGATTAATCAAGTATTTCTGATTCTGATAAAATACAGCAACAGTTTTGAGATACTTTGGATTATTCAAGGCTACACTTTTCCCTTCACGTTGGAAGGGTATACAGTAGCTTCCGATGCAACTAGCAGTGAAATCAATGCAGAAGGTGGAAGTTCCATATTAATCTTTGAATTTCTATTGCTTATTGATCCAACAGTTTCTCACCTGGTGACCAGAACCGTTCATTATATTGAATTTCCCGGCCGATGTCTGTCGGATCAGGCTTTCCGAAAACCTCACCAGTACAAGACGTTTGCTTCTCTCCCAAGTTGGCTGCTTCTAATGACCGAGACCTTTCTGCTTTTTAGTTCTTTAGGGAATGTCACATGCCTGATTCAAAACAGGATTGTAAAGTAAATCATCAAGTCGTTCATGCTTTCCATTTATATGAAGAATTATGTTGGTTTCTTTCCTTATTTTCTAAGACATTTGAGCCACGATCTCTCTGCCAGCTTCGTATCTTAATGGAAGGCTGCTCATGTACAGAATGAAATTAACCATACATCTCTTCGTCTCCTGTGAAGACCTTGGTTCCAGTCAGAGATGTACAGTTCTCACTACGGTCTCTTGGGGGGTGATATTGTACTGGCTTATCTTTCTTGTTTTCTTCTTCTTCTTTTGCTCATGATCTGGTCCTTCTCTCTCTTAATCTGCCTGCCGTTTGGCACCACGCTCTGGCTAGTCTTATTTTTGTTCCTATCAGTGGCGCCCGCAGGGACCCTGTAGTGGGTGGATAGAGTTGCCGAAATTTAGGGGCTGTTTACACGACGTTTATCAGCAAAACGGAGGTTTTTCTCTCCGATTCGGCCTCTCGTTTACACGACAACGGGAAAACGGGGAGCCGAAAACGCATCTTTTGGGAAACGGCTTCCAGAGTGGAGAGTTTTGAAAATGCTGGGTGATTCGTTGTCGTGTGACGCAAGCCGGAGAAGTTTGAAAACGATGACGTCACTGCCAGCCACCTATGGACGTGTTGCACTTGCGCACTCCGCCTTTCTACAGAAAAACAACAATGGCAGATCCAGGTATGCTGTTACTACTGATGCAGCTTCTGAAGTTATTTGGTCTCTGTAAGCAAAACTTAGAGATCATCAGGCTTCTATGCGATCGCCATCGGAAACGCATACAGTACGTGCGTCAAATAATTAATATGCCTTTATTTAAGCGGAGAACTACAAGAAGACCGCCATTGTTAGCTATCATGAAATGTTTCTTTTCCGGGTGTTGAGGGGCAAACCTTGCAACACTGCATACATGGGGCACACTGCCATCTAAAGGCCGGGCATATGTACTACATTGTTTTCCATCGCGCGCCCTGTAGTGTAAACGCAGTGCGTTTTCACCCGCGTATTCTAACGTAAACGGCAACGTTGTCGTGTAAACAGCCCCTTACGTCACACAGGCTTTGCAATCAAGTGGACAATAGAGCAGACTAGGAGGTATGAGACAGGCCTTTCATAGTGGACATTGATTGTAAGATTCGGGTTAGGGGGGGTAATCATATTTTACATGTTAACTGGGGCTCTTTAACTTCTTAGAATGATGCAGCGAGAAGTGATGAGACCGCGGAACACCAGTACACAACAACAACGAGTGTTACACTATCAAACAGTACAGCACAAAATGTTCTGTGCCGCAGAGTTGTTGTCGTCCATTTCTTTCGTTGTGCAGATCCTGCTTTTACTCCGTCTGCTTCACTGCCACCAACCGGAAAAATCAAGCGTGAAAGGGCGCATGTCACCACCGCAACGCACATCTTTCAATAATTCGATTTTCTGAGTGACATGTAAACTGGGATAAAGGCTCCCATTCTGATTAAACTATTAGTCCGATTTTTGCCAAAAGCTCGATTTAGATGAGCCTGTAAACGTACGGAGTGTTGTGCCTTATTTCTGTAGAGGTTCAGGAGAAGAAACAGCAACATGTTGCATCCATCTGCTGCAGTAAAAAGCTGTCCACTTAGAAAGGGGAGACAGGAAGCGCTGCCAGCTCTGTTCACTGACGCCACACATCATTAGCACTGTTGCTCGTGTGTTTGAGACTAACCTCCTGAAATGTGGATCGGAGGATGGGCTGAACCTTAGAATTTGTAGCTGACAGAGTTTAATCAATCAAAGGAGATCCACTGAGCAACTTTGGAATTATAACAGACCTTATTATATCTAGGAAAACACACAACTAATCAAAACAAATGTGCTTTTAAGCATAAAATGTTTATTAAAAGAAAATCTATTCCATCAATTTTAAACAAATTTATTTCTGCTCTGATAACCAGTGGTTCCATCAACATTTTACTTTCTCCAAGTTTCGAAATACAGGAAAGCCCCATTTCACAACTCTCTCTTTCAGGTTTAATGTGCAGTTAGCGGCCTAGAAGTCAAATTGAGACATTTTAGGGATTTTTCTACAAAAATCATGAACTGAGATGATGCAAAATTTCTAAATATACCACATACACACAAAAAAAAACTGATCTTGAAAATATTCAGCAACTATAGAGAAGTTTCTCACCAAGCTCGATGTGTCACAAATACTTCCTCTTTCCAGTTTTGATTCAGCTTCGGCTGTGGCCGTGTCCAGACCCACAGACGAAACAAAGTTTGGCACCACCCTGCTCCTCCCGTCAGGCTGCTCTTCCTCTCCGCTGTAATCCAAGCTGTTGCTGACAAGTCTCCATTGTTAGCATATACAACGCTGCTCATAAACAGGCTTTGGATAAGCCTGTTAATGTGTGCATTAGGTGACTTCATAAGTGAGACGGTTGCACTAAACAGAAGATTTGTATTAACTGCGAGAAAGATTAGTTTAGTTTGAGGTATTTTGCTGGAGATAAAGACGTCCATTTTTTCTACGTTTAGGTCGTACTCAGTCAACATTGCCATCAAGTCTGCTTGTAGTGTCAAGGTGTTTTCTGAGGACTGGTTAAAACCCTTGTCGTGCATTAATGAAGCAATAACTATATCACTTCCAGGCTGATTGAAATCACCCAAAAGGGTGAGGCATGGTTTATGATTGGCCAGCTCTGCCTCCCAACACCAACCTCAGTAGAACTTGTTCAGGTTGGGCTTGACTTGCACATCCACCGAACAAATGCAAAAAGGTTTTCTGGGTATGTTTGAACTGGGAAGTGGGGAAGGGCCGTCTCTGGCGGCCTCTGGAAACTCTCTGCAAGACCACTTTTGCTGTAGCAGAACCCAGACGTACATGTAGATCTTGTTAAGATGAAGTATGACAAGCAGAAGCTCCCTCTGGGGCAAGACTTCAAAAGCTCTTTGTATTGACACTACACACGGGGTATTTCACTGAACAACTACAGCTAAGCCCATAATTGTTCAAATAGATTAAAAATGACTTTCTTTTAACCCAGTAGTTTGTCTCTGAGGTGGGTATCTTTTAAAAGATAATGAAATAATATATAAACAGTTTTGATAATTGGCTGTTTTTTGAAAAAGTTAATTAAACCTTCGACAAAATTTGGCATTACAAAAGTCAAACCTGTCCTATAATTGCTGACGATGGTTTTCCATTTTTCGACGGCATTTTTACAATTGATCTTTAATAATGCGCTTCACATCTTTGATAGGCCTCCTTCACATCACCCTAAAGATTAGGGTGATGTGATACTAATATTTAGCTCCTTCCACAAGATCATATCTAAAATATTGCAGTGGGGGGAAGCAAAAATACATGGCAGCAAAGCTCTTTGACACGTTATTAGCTGGGGTTTGCAAACCAGCCAATCCAGGACCGCCACTCATTTTCCTTGCCGCTGATTGGCTTTAACCCCAAAGAGTGGAAGGCTGTGGATGTTAGCTTCTTCAGTAGTGCAAAAACGGCTTCCACCAATATATATTAATGTATATAAAGATATATTTGGTGTGTGAACGAGTAAAGTACGCAGCTATAAGCGTCTTTAGAGGGGTTTCAAGTATTCTTGTGCAAGACAAAAAAGAACAACAGTAAAAATGAATAATATTTTGCACAATAAGCAATGCAAAACAACTAAATTTAGCAAGTTGTTCTTCATTAATCCTAAGTATAAAAAGGAATAAAAATAACATTAGTTCATTGCTATTCTTTTCCTCAGCAACAGAATGAATGATTGATCATTTAAAAAAGTCACACAAAAAAAGCAGTAAAAACATGTAATTTACAGGTACAACTATTGGTGCTAACATGAGCGCATGGTGAAACTGAGGTACCTTTATTCAAGTGTAAAACCCTCCGAGTCTCATTCGCAGCGGTTTGCCCTAATATAAACCTTGTTTGAGCTGTCAAACGGACTTCAAGCTGCTGCTGAGACGTCTTAAAAAGAACATTACTGTAAATAGGGCAATTGATCAAGCCTAAGTATTAACTCTAAACTGCTCCCAGCAGGCACCGCTAAAAGCTGGGGGGATTACCGATGCCTCCTGCTCATTTGAAGTGGATGTGAATAGCAGCAACTAGTTTACGCCACCTGAGATGACATCTGTTGTGAATCGGCGCTGCATAAATAAACTGAACTGGTCGTGGCCTCACAGAAACAGCTACATCTGACAGTGAGATCCACCCAGAGGTGAATCAGCTGGACACTTACAGTAAGTACAAGGCAATGTGTTCGTGGTGAAAGCTTCTGTAAACGTTCTGCAAAGTCACCAGCTCTAGACGTACCAACTAGTCTTTTTTTCTTCATCTAAACCACATTCATGAGTTGGTGTTTTGGTTTTTTGGGTTTTTTTTTTTTTTTTTTTAATTCTGATAAAAAATCCCCACTTCCTGACTTTCCGTACTATATCAGGTGCAACGTGTAAGCGACTTCCCTTCAGGGCCTGGAAAATTACGGACAGGAAGAGAAATATGCTGACTGTTGTGGAGTGCCAAAAAGGGGAGAGGTAGGGAATGTGAACTTTGGTGAAGTGAAAGAAAATATTAGTGTGTCACTCGTGTTTAAGTTCATTTAGACATGTAGTGCACGGGATAGATGAGCGCCTGGGTCACATCTGCATATATGGCGAACAATTATTAAGGGAAGGGAAAAGGAAAGAGTTTACCGTTTATTTTACAAATATTAGACTAATGAACTGTTAAAAGTCACCTACTTCATGTATAAAAAGAGAATCCGTCGATCATAATGGGCAAGGATCGGCAAAAGCAAATGAGGTGGATTAGCAGTGTTTGCCAACAACTGATGGATTGGAGAACTTTAAATCAAAAACCTGACAAGCGAGATTTTCAACCACTGCAAGAGAAACAAAGCTAGCCACTCCCCACCCCTCTATAATACTATAAACTATCATAGAAATATACTATTTGTTAGCAAGCAAACATTGTCTCTGAGCGATACAGCGCAAGTAATATCCAGTCTAGTTTCATGTGAAGGCCAAATCTGTTACGGTTAACAACAGTGTATTAATGCCCCTTAACCTTTTTTACATTAGATTGCAACCAAACTTCTTTTTTTTATTATTAAGCCTTTATTAAACAGATCAGAGAATGTTTTAGAACAGCAGATTTCAAGTCTGGATTTAGACCTGGGCTTTGACTGGGCCGTTCTAGCAGATTGATATGCTTTGATCTAAACGTTTCCATTGTAGTTCTGGCTGTATTTTTACGCTTTCATCCATCTTCCCCCTCAACTCTGACCTGCTTCCCTGTCATGATGCTGCCACCACCTTTTTCAAGGCTGGGGTAACACCAATCCATGGCACAGAATCCTTTCCTTTCTTTATCACAACTATGCGCTACGTTGTGTTGGTCTATCACATGAAATCCCAATAAAACACACTAAAGATTGGGGCTCAGACAAAAGTAGTAGAAGAAACAAGGTGTATGAACACTTTGGCAAAGAACCGTGTCAATGCGATAGCAAGATGCGTAGCTGTAGCTGCGTCCGACTCTGGACGACAAAAAGCAAACACTAAAGCATTCACAGGTTAGGCTGAAGCACAGAACTGCATTTACTTTGTTTTTTTCCCGCATTTTGATTCATTCTTCAATCAGCTCCAAAAAACAGAAAGACACGCGAACATTCTGAGCTTCAAAAAGCAGCTTGCAAATATTCTGATTTTATCATACAGACAAGACTCTGTTCTATCTGCCATCTCCATCCAACTAATTACAAGTTTTTTGCAGTTTCCCCTAAAACCACTTCCCCATTTTTTTCTTTCTTTTTTTTATGTCACAGTGAGGGACCTTTACACATCTCATTCAAACAGACGATCAAAACTTCAAACGCAGACTTGTACTGCGGACATTTCTTCATTGCCTCAAACACCTTAACCAACAGATCAGAAGTAAAGTGTATCTTTATCGCAGACTATCTACAAAAAAAGTTCATGAAACATTCGAGCCACTGGTTACCCATGAAAACGTGACAGTTTATGGGATAAATAGCAATAAAACAGACTGCGAAATACTGGAAAAATGTATTATAGAGAGGCAAAATGAAGATGAAATGAAGATCCGACACATACACACAGTTACACATAATAAAATACATCCATCTGTTAAACACGGCGGCTGATGTGTTTATGGTTCACATGGTTCCCGACACACAAATCTCCGTCGGACACAACGTATTCTGGGGGGCGATAAGAAAACTTCTGATCCGCCTTGAGTTTTAAATGTCTTAAAACTCATCAGATGGTGCTTCATCCTGCAAATAAGATCGAAATTCCCAAACAGTAGGCTTTTAAGGCCGAATCTTTGCGCTGAAAGAGCAGCAAACGAGAGACAGTAACGGGTCGCTGTAGTTTCCAGCCTGTTGGTTTGACAAAAATCTATTTCATGTGCTGGTCTGTCCTTGGACTGTTTCTACGCTTTTATAACAAACACCTATGTTCTTTTTGTTACAAAAACGCTCATTTCTGTCGGGTAATTTTAGTTTTTCCCCCAAAGCGTTACAAAAACATTTAGTTAATTAATTCATCCAAATCCAAAGTTTAAATCTGGTTTATTTTAATATTAAGTGTTATATATATATATATATATATATATATATATATATATATATATATATATATATATATATATATATATATATATATATATATATATATATATATATATTATTTTTTTATGTAAAGGAATGTATCAATCTCCTATGGTATTTTGAGGCAAAGATAGAAAAAAAAAATAACAATTTGGAAAAAAAATATAACAGATTTCATGAGATTCTAAATATCAAGGATGCACAGCAGCTGGGGCAAAAATAGCTTTACTTTGAGTGAGCACGCCTTCCATGTGCCGAAAGAACAAACCTGACCGTGCAGCAACCAGGAGAGCTCCTCAGAACATGTATGAATTGCAAACTGCAGGTCGTGGTTGCGTGCAAGTGATTGCAACAAAGAATCGGGCATGATTGCTTCACTGCAGGGCTGCACAATGCACTGAAATTGTTGCGATACCAAACACTGGAGGACCGCTGGGATGCAGTTTTTGGAAAGCTATTATATTTTTTTTATAAGACATGACTTTAACGATATGCCAACAAATAATACTTGGCCACTAAGATAGACTTTCATTGCCCCTTGATGTCCAAGCGTGAAGCAGTTTTTTTAAATGGCCGAAATGCTTGAGCTGGAGAGAAGTGGTTGGGAAGTAGCCTGATGATGATGATGGTGATGATGAAAAACAAAAGAAAAGAGGGAGAGAAACTTGAATTAAGATACCATCATCATCGCAATATTAAACACTAAAAATAGCAGTTGCAACTTTCCCTGATGTCGTGTAAGCCCCAATGTAATGTTAATGCATCATTATTTGTACAGCAACATTATTATTATTGCTATTTTTATTATTATTATCAACGATATGTATAATAAATTACAGTGGAACTCAAACGTGTGTAAATTACTTGAAATAAAAGTTTTTAATGTGTACTTTGTTCACTTTTTTTTTGTTTGTTTTGTTTAGTTTTCTCCTCTCCTGGATTAACTGTCTTTAAAAGTCTTTAGTCATTTCCTACTCCTACGCAGTTATCTGTGTGCCATCGCTTTAATAATCCTCACCAGGCTACTGTTTGTTAGGCTACAACTTATCGGACCTAACACCGCAAATAAAATCGCTTTAATCGCTTTAAACGTGCGACACCATGTAACAACTTTGAGTGCGCACTTCGTTGGCTTCGGTAAATGTTTCCCCATCTCCGGTAAACGCACCTAAATCTACGCGTTATCAACCGGGAGCTTGTTAACGCGGTAAACGCAAATAGGAGGGATTATAGCAAGCCAAAAGTATCATAAATAAGACCCCACAACGGTCGCTTTAGCTACCCGGAAAGACAAACAAACGCGGCGAAACGAATGCGGGAGCGGTCGCCGGGGGAAAAAAGCACTCACCCAGAAGGGGAGATTCGCTCCGCACAGCCGCTCCATCTCCTTTGTGGCGGGAGAGCGGGGTAAGCACCGGAGGAGCTCTTCACCCCGTCAGTCCAACACGAAAAGGTGTCGCCGCTGTCCCTTTTTCCTCCCCTCTTCACGCGGCAAGGCGCTCGCGAGCTGTCACATGCCACACGGACAGGTTCGCGTCGCTATCTGGTTTCCTTCTTGGCGTGTGCGCGAGCCGTCTTGACCGGACCGGGGGGAAGCTGTCCAACTCGAGAACGATTTTTTTTTTTTTTTTTAGGAGGAGGCTGCGGCTCCGTCGTGATGCAAATGGTCTTCATAGGCGTGAGCTTACTTACCAAGCTCCGCCCCCTTTGTCTCCACGCCTCTTCTCTTCGCCTTACTGACACGCATCTTTACTCAGCAGCAGGCGCCCGGGGTACATTGCTGAGTCATGACTCATGACAAGAAAGAAGATTTGAGGAAAAACGTCATTTTTGTTTTAAATACTCAGAAATATGTATATTGTATGCAAAAAAAAAGGTCCAAAGGTCGCACTCAGCTAAGCAAACAAGAAGAGACATAAAGAACTACCTCTTTTGGAACAGATGGGGCCGAGCCCTCTGAGCAGTGATACTAACATCATACTGGCTGTGTGAGATTACATGATGTTCATAAAAATTGGGCAAAGTTTGTTTTGCAACTTCTAACTATACAGTAGTTCATTGGTTATGTCTGACAGGCTGTCTGAGTTTCAAATCAGAAATATGAACAGGATTGCCCGCTAAAGTTGAAAGTCTGAATTTCAAATTCTCACCAATCCTGGCTTCAAATCTAGTATGGCTGATAAACCACAAAAATGTATATTTTAGATTTTTTTTTTTTTTTATGTCCTTGCATATCTTATCTCATGTTTATTGGTATGTTTAACTTTACTTGTATCTGCGTGGAAACATGGCTTGTCTGATTGCCGAGAATACAGCTGAAGATGCTACTGAGAAGAATGTTGAAGCTGGAAGGACAGCTCAAGCGTATTCGGACAGATAAGGACGCTGGTTTCAACAGGGTCGTAGCTTGGGGACAAGGCCTAATAAATTCATCTTGGACCTGTTTTACTGCACCTAGAGTTTGGCTCAGTGGAATCTAGTAACATCAGCCGTTGTGGAATGTAGGGTGAGACTAACTGTGTATAAAAATTACAAATCCTGCTATTTTTGTGACTTGGTAAATGTAAGTTGCATATATAATCAGAAGTCAAAATTCCTGAGTTCCAAGTCAGAAAAATCATCACGATAGCCCCCTATAGTTAGAATTCTGCACTGAAAAGTTTCTCTCATATTACGACTTCAATTCCAATATGGCTGCCATATTAATAAAATGTGGCAAATCTCAGGAATATATATATGTTTTGCACTTTTGATTGTCTTTTAGTGCTTGAGTCCATAACAATGTGGAAAAACATGGTGCCATCGCCTGGTATTGCGAAAAGTATTCAGCTTGGTTAGTGTGTGAATTAGCAAACCCCACTGGTTTTATGACTGGTTACCTGGTTAATGATGTGTCCTATCTGGTCTTGCAAGTCAGAATTTAACATTTTTAGGTCAGAAAAATAATCAGAATTGCCCCCTAAAGTACAAATTCAGAACTGAAAAGTTTGAGGTTTTCTAACAACCTTGACTTCAAATCCAATATGGTTGCCCAGCCTCTAATACCTGGTGATAGTAGCGGTAATAAACAATTTATTTGCATCTCTGATGTTTTGTATGTTATCAAATCGCTTCTCATAGTACTGTACAAAATAGGTATTTGTGAACATTTTTCTTTACTGTCTCAATGCATAGAATGCAGAGAAACTCCATCCCATCTACTTGTACTGCTAATAGTTGTTCACTATCAAGGAGTGTCTGCAGCTGCGTTTGTGTTTGTCAATTGACTTGTGTTTACTGTCTGAGACATCACTTCCAAAAACAGATTGTTTATATTATAGTTATAAGTAGGAATTTTCAAGTTTCAAATCAGTGAATTCGACAGGACTGCCCCCTACAGCTGGAAACGTGAACTGAGGACTCAGAGTTTCTGATAAACCTGGCTTCTAGACTAAGGCGGCCTAGTCTAGCTCACAGTATTTAAATTGGTCACCTAGCACAACAATTAGCAAATCACATTGTTCCGATGGCTTGTTAATTGTGTGTTCTGGTTTGTACTTGCAGGTTGGAATTTCCATCTTGGAGGAATACAACAGAATGGCCCCCGACTTAAACATGTTTAATCGGGATTTTATGTTAACAGACCAACTTAAAGTTTTTAAAAAAATGCTCCAACACCCTACTACTTCCAAGTTTATTGGGTTGAACAATTTGAGTTTTGAGTGAAATGTAATGCAGCATTATTCCATGGAAAAAAATACCTTCCTTTCAACAAAATACTGCATATTAATCAGTTGGAGCATTTATAAATTATAGGCCATGTAATAAAAGACTGCATTTCCAAAAAAATTGCCTCACCCACATGTTCATGAGCCTAAAACATTTTCTACAATCCCCTGTGTTTCGGAGGAGTCTACCTGACAGCTCTTTATAGCCTAGAAACAAAACCTTTGTTCATAGACTAATAGCCCTTTTCCATTGCAAAGAACCGAGAGCCTGTTCGGAGCTGGAGCTGGGGCTGGTGCTGGAGCCAGAGCTTTCACAAAACCTCCTTCGTTTTCCATAACAAGGAGCCAACTTAGAGCCACCGTGAGCTACGGTGCTGCGTCATCGAAGCGTCACTTCAGAAATAACGCAGGAAGCCGCTCGCCAGAAATAAAGCAGACACAGAAGAAGAAAAACCATAACAACAAAGATGGATGACCTCGTTGGAGTGCAGATGCTAATCGTCGCTTTACAAGCATTTGTTGCGATATAGCGGCAAAAGGCATCGCTGTTGCAGTTACTGTCGACAAGGCAACATCTTCCTGCGGCCACTGCTGCTTAGTATAGATGCTATCCATGTTTTCAACAACAACAAAAAAACAACATTCCTAGCTGTCTGGATTTAGATATGGCGGTCCTCTATTGTGTAGGCTGTAAATCCCTCCCCCTTCCCCCATGACGTAGTGAGTGTTGGATAGCTCCGCTTTGGCCCCCCACAAGAGTTGTGCCAGAGTAGCACCCGTTTCTGGCTCTCGGGGGTTGGTGCTCGCGGGAATCGAAAACGAAAACACCGGAGCTTAGTCAGCACGGGAGCCACGGGAGCTCCAGCTCCGCCTCAGTGGAAAAGGGCTATGACAAAGACACACACCCACACTTTAGGCCTCTATCTACTTAGCAGCTATCTACACCTTAAAACCTGCTTGGATGAAAAGACTCACATTGAAAGGTACGTTAAAGCCTCCCAAAGCTATCCTAGTGTTACTGGGTGTTGAATATGTTGCGAAATTATTTTATTGGCTATCTAATATTTCTAGAAACAATTTTTATTTACTAAAGATAAGAACAAGCAATAACATCAAATTGGTTCATGACACTATGTTGGGTTGAATACCTATCCTGTGTGAAACCCACCTTTCACTTACTGACAGCTGGGGAGAAATAACTACCCCTCAACCCTAGATGAAACACTGGTAAACCTCAGCATTGTGTAAAAAATGTAAGGGTGTTTAGAGCAGTAAGCTGTAATTAACTCTTTAGCAACATTCTGATTTCAGAAAAAATGTCAATGGTTCTAACTGCACTGTATATCAATTGAGAATTATTAGTAGGCCTTTTCTGTTAGTTGGAGGTTAGTTTCTCTGTATGCAGAGCTGATTCTTTTGTTTTTGTTTTTTTGCCACAGTTCAATGAAATTTGCCAAACTCTTTTTCACAATATTGCTTCTGTTGATTGAGCTTCTTATTTATGCTGAGCTCTCTTATGGCTCTTTTTTCACTGGCGCCTACTCAGTGCAGCTCTACTCGGTTATACAGGTCCTTCTCCAAAAATTAGCATATTGTGATAAAGTTCATTCTTTTCCATAATGTAATGATAAAAATTTAACTTTCATATATTTTAGATTCATTGCACACCAACTGAAATATTGCAGGTCTTTTATTGTTTTTAAACTGATGATTTTGGCATACAGCTCATGAAAACCCCAAATCCCTATCTCAAAGAATTAGCATATCATGAAAAGGTTCTCTAAACGAGCTATTAACCTAATCATCTGAATCAACTAATTAACTCTAAACACCTGCAAAAGATTCCTGAGGCTTTTAAAAACTCCCAGCCTGGTTCATTACTCAAAACCGCAATCATGGGTAAGACTGTCGACCTGACTGCTGCCCAGAAGGCCATCATTGACACCCTCAAGCAAGAGGGTAAGACACAGAAAGAAATTTCTGAACGAATAGGCTGTTCCCAGAGTGCTGTATCAAGGCACCTCAGTGGGAAGTCTGTGGGAAGGAAAAAGTGTGGCAGAAAACGCTGCACAACGAGAAGAGGTGACCGGACCCTGAGGAAGATTGTGGAGAAGGACCGATTCCAGACCTTGGGGGACCTGCGGAAGCAGTGGACTGAGTCTGGAGTAGAAACATCCAGAGCCACCGTGCACAGGCGTGTGCTGAAAATGGGCTACAGGTGCCGCATTCCCCAGGTCAAGCCACTTTTGAACCAGAAACAGCGACAGAAGCGCCTGACCTGGGCTACAGAGAAGCAGCACTGGACTGTTGCTCAGTGGTCCAAAGTACTTTTTTCGGATGAAAGCAAATTTTGCATGTCATTCGGAAATCAAGGTGCCAGAGTCTGGAGGAAGACTGGGGAGAAGGAAATGCCAAAATGCCTGAAGTCCAGTGTCAAGTACCCACAGTCAGTGATGGTCTGGGGTGCCATGTCAGCTGCTGGTGTTGGTCCACTGTTTTTTATCAAGGGCAGGGTCAATGCAGCTAGCTATCAGGAGATTTTGGAGAACTTCATGCTTCCATCTGCTGAAAAGCTTTATGGAGATGAAGATTTCATTTTTCAGCACGACATGGCACCTGCTCACAGTGCCAAAACCACTGGTAAATGGTTTACTGACCATGGTATTACTGTGCTCAATTGGCCTGCCAACTCTCCTGACCTGAACCCCATAGAGAATCTGTGGGATATTGTGAAGAGGAAGTTGAGAGACGCAAGACCCAACACTCTGGATGAGCTTAAGGCCGCTATCGAAGCATCCTGGGCCTCCATAACACCTCAGCAGTGCCACAGGCTGATTGCCTCCATGCCACGCCGCATTGAAGCAGTCATTTCTGCAAAAGGATTGAGTGCATAACTGAACATAATTATTTGAAGGTTGACTTTTTTTGTATTAAAAACACTTTTCTTTTGTTGGTCGGATGAGATATGCTAATTTTTTGAGATAGGAATTTTGGGTTTTCATGAGCTGTATGCCAAAATCATCAGTTTTAAAACAATAAAAGACCTGAAATATTTCAGTTGGTGTGCAATGAATCTAAAATATATGAAAGTTTAATTTTTATCATTACATTATGGAAAAGAATGAACTTTATCACAATATGCTAATTTTTTGAGAAGGACCTGTACGGGTTGTGTTTGTGTCACATACAGATCATGTCGAGCTACTTTTCGGACTCTGGGGCTTCCCACCCCACACACTAGAGCTGTTACTTAATTACAATTGAAAACCACTCAAATAATGTAGAGCTGAGTTGAGCCAAGCTGCTAGGTGCTAGTGGAAAAGGGCCATAAAGGTCTTGTCTATGGCCTGACCATTCCGACACCAGAATTCTTTTCTTTCTTAGCCACCCTGTTGTAAAATTGCTGCTCTGTTTCAGGTCTTTATCCTGTTGGTGATCCAGTTCTGACCCAGCTTTAGCTGTTGAAAGAAGACCTCCCTTTTGACTGTAGTAACCTTAGATTCAATTCACTTCAGTTTATTTCTATAGCGCCGATTCACAACAGATGTCATTTCAAGGCACTTTACAGAAAAGTCATTTCAATGCAATCATAAAAAACATTCCAATAAGTTTACACTTTTAGCTAGTTTTCTATTTAAGGAATCCCAGCAGACTGCATTGAGTCGTTGACTGGCACTTGCACCCCGTTGTTGCAGACGTCCAACCACAGCAATCCTTCCCTTCCTCATACTGAGCAAGTATGTAGCGACAGTGGAGAGGAAAAACTCCCCTTTACCAGGAAGAAACCTCCAACAGAAACTTTGCTCGGTACAAGCGGCCATCTGCCACGACCGTCTAGGGGTTCGAGAGGACAGAGCAGAAACATAGAAAGAACAAAAGATCTGATGTAAGAGTACTTTCTATATTAAAGAAAGTAAAAAGTTAATAACAGGACACGGGGGATGCTCAGTGAGAGAGGAACTTCCAAAATATAAACAATATATTAAATGTCCGACCAGAGAGGAGAGGACACTGAATCACTGTTACAGCACGATAAGCTGGGCCTATCACGCAGTGCCCCGCGCTGCACTCAGACTTTCGGATCACGTGATGATCCATCTGATCCCCGCGTACAGACAGAGGCTGAAGCTCTCCAAACCTGTCGAGAGGACTAAAAAACTGTGGAGCAACGAGGCTGTGGAAGAGCCTCGCACGTGTTTAGTATCTACAGACTGGGACACAATGAGGGCTGCTTCTAACAGCTTGGATGAGTTTACAGATACTTTCACCTTCTATATACACTTCTGCGAGGACAACATTGTGCCATCACGCACCAGGGTGAGCTATAATAATGACAAACCCTGGTTTACTCTTAAACTCAAACAGCTGTGGCTAGAAAAGAGAAAGGTATTCAGAAGCGGAGACAGGGACTGCTACAGAGAGGCCAAGTACAGGTTCAGAAAAGAAGTGAACACTGCTAAACACCAGCACTCTGAGAATATTCAGGTGCAGATCTCAGAGAACGACTTGGCCTCTGTGAGGAAAAGTTTTAGGATCATTACTAACTACAAGCCTAAAACCCTCCACTCCACTGATACTTGCTGTTGGCCAACACCCTCAACGACTTTTACTGCCATTTTGACCAGCCGCCAAGCAGCCCTCACACCTCCACCAGTCCCAACAATAGAGACACTTTGGACACTCATCCCCCCACCCCCACCACAGAGCAATTAACACCATCAAAGACTTCACCCACAGCACCCTCCTCCTCACCCCCCACCTATGACAAACTCACATCAACTCCAACTAAAACCCTTCATATTCATAAAGCAGATGTGAGGAAACAGTTTAAAAGCCTAAATGCTAGAAAAGCTCCCGGCCCAGACAGTGTGTCTCCTGCCACTCTCAGACACTGTGCAAATGAGCTGGCCCCAGTGTTTTCTGGCATTTTCAACTCCTCACTGCAGGCATGTCATGTGCCTGCCTGCTTCAAGACCTCCACCATAGTCCCTGTCTCCAAGAAGCCAAGGATCACTGGACTTAATGACTACAGACCTGTGGCTCTGACATCTGTGGTCATGAAGTCATTTGAGCGCCTGGTTCTGTCCTATCCCAAGACACTCACGGCCCCCATCCTGGACCCTCTGCAGTTAGCCTACAGAGACAAAAGGTCTGTAGATGATGCCATCAACATAGCTCTTCACTTCATCCTGCAGCATCTGGACTTCCCGGGAACCTACGCCAGGATCCTGTTTGTGGACTTCAGCTCTGCCTTCAACACCATCCTCCCAGACCTTCTCCAAGGCAAGCTATCCCAGATGAACGTGCCTGATCCCATCTGCAGGTGGATCACTGACTTCCTGACGGACAGGAAGCAGCATGTGAGGCTGGGGAAGAATGTCTCGGACTCTTGGACCATCAGCACCGGCTCCCCTCAGGGGTGTGTTCTTTCTCCTCTGCTCTTCTCCCTTTACACCAACTGCTGCACCTCCAACCACCAGTCTGTCAAACTAATTAAGTTTGCAGATGACACCACCGTTATTGGACTCATCTCGGACGGGGATGAGTCTGCCTACAGGGTGGAGGCTGAACATCTGGTGTCCTGGTGCAGCCACAACAACCTGGTGCTGAACGCCCAGAAGACAGTGGAGATTATTGTGGACTTTAGGAAGCACACAGCCCCACTCCCCCCCCATCGTCCTGACTGACACCCCCATCACCACTGTGGACTCCTTCCGCTTCCTGGGTACCACCATCATCCAGGACCTTAAGTGGGAGCCCACCATCACCTCCGTCATAAAGAAGGCCCAGCAGAGGATGTACGTCCTGAGGCAGTTGAAGAAATTCAACCTGCCAACACAGATGATGATGCAGTTCTACACAGCAATCATCGAGTCCATCCTCACCTCCTCCATGCTGGAACTACCATCAGGGACAAACAGAGACTGCAGCGTGTTGTGCGCTCTGCTGAGAAGGTGATTGGCTGCAGACTCCCATCTCTGCAGAACCTGTACACCTCCAAGACACTTGGGCGCGCAGGTCGGATAACAGCCGACCCTTCTCACTCTGGACACAGACTGTTTGACCTGCTCCCCTCAGTGTTTTCTGGCATTTTCAACTCCTCACTGCAGGCATGTCATGTGCCTGCCTGCTTCAAGACCTCCACCATAGTCCCTGTCTCCAAGAAGCCAAGGATCACTGGACTTAATGACTACAGACCTGTGGCTCTGACATCTGTGGTCATGAAGTCATTTGAGCGCCTGGTTCTGTCCTATCCCAAGACACTCACGGCCCCCATCCTGGACCCTCTGCAGTTAGCCTACAGAGACAAAAGGTCTGTAGATGATGCCATCCACATAGCTCTTCACTTCATCCTGCAGCATCTGGACTTCCCGGGAACCTACCTGCTCCCCTCAGGCAGGAGGCTCCGGTCCATTCGAACCAGAACCTCTCGCCATAAGAACAGTTTCTTCCCATCTGCTGTTTGACTCATGAACAATAACCCTAAGACTGTTCCCACCACCCGCTCAGTTAAATGACCCATATTGTGGTTTGTTTTGTTTTTTTGCACCTGTCTGATTTGCACCGATCGTTACCTGCACTCATGTATATATCAATCTGTTTAGCATATTATATTTTTATTTTTATTTAAGTGTTTGTCTGTTTGTTCTCGTATGTTTGCACAAAGTACCGCAGCAATTTCCTAATGTTGTAAACCTACCCAACATTTGGCAATAAACCTGATTCTGATTCTGATTCAGTTATTGGGATGCCCCCGTCCAACAGGGCATTGTAGCTAAGCAAGATACCAGACCAGGTGTAGCTTCTATGGAGAGATAAACACTGAGAGAAAACAAAGGTAACAGTCGAAATAACAGCAAAAAATGCAACTGGAGAGTAGTAGAGAAAAAAATTAGCAAAGTGAAGAAAAGTGGTAAGTCTGTCTTCCAGCAGTCTAAGCCTATAGCAGCATAACTACAGAGATAACTCAGGATGACCTAAGCCACTCTAACTATAAGCTTTATCAAAAAGGAAAGTTTTAAGCCTGGCCTTAAAAGTAAACAGAGTGTCTGCCTCACGGACTAAAGCTGGGAGCTGGTTCCACAGGAGAGGAGCCTGATAACTAAAAGATCTCCCTCCCATTCTACTTTTAGAAATCCTAGGTACTACAAGTAAACCTGCAGTCTGAAAGTGAAGTGCTCTGTTGGGAACATATGGAACAATCAGATCTCTGATGTATGATGGAGCTTGATTATTAAGGGCTTTGTATGTAAGAAGGAGGATCTTAAATTCTATTCTGGATTTAACAGGGAGCCAATGAATGGAAGCTAAAACAGGAGAAACGTGAGCTCTGTTTTTAGAGAATATTATGATCGACTGTGTCAAAAGCAGCACTGAGATCTAACAAAACCAAAACAGACACAAGTCCATTATCTGAGGCCATGAGAATATCATTAGTAACCTTCACCAGTGCTGTGTCAGTGCTATGATGAGGTCTAAAACCTGACTGTAACTCTTCAAACAGCTCGTTACTGTTTAGATGCTCACAGACTTAATTAGCAACTATTTTCTCAAGGATTTGGGATAAAAAAGAAAGGTTAGATATAGGTCTGTAATTCACTAAGTCATCTTGAACAAGGGAAGGTTTCTTGAGTAAAGGTTTAATTACAGCAACCATAAATTCCTGTGGTACGTATCCGTTTACTAAGGATAGATTCATCAAATCTAAAATGGGGCCAGGAACCAAATGGAACACTTCCCTAAATAATTTGGTTGGGATTTGGTCTAACATACAAGTTGAAGGTTTAGATGAGGCTAATATTTTTGATAATTCTGAATGTTCGACTGAATCAAAACAGTCCTAACGCAAATGAGGTTCTACAGTTCTCCCTGATGCTGCCTCACTTACTGAGAGAGAAGTAGTCATGTTTGGGAGGATGCCAATGATTTTATTTTTAATAAATGTTATTTTATTTATTAAGAATCCCATAAAGTCAGTAAGAGCTGGGCGAATAGTTGGCTCAACAGAGCTATGACTCTGTGTAAGTTTGGCAACTGTACTAAAAAGAAACCTAGGATTGTGCTTATTCGCCTCTATTAATGATGGAAAATATGCTGTTGTAACTTGTCGAAGTTCTTTTTATACAGCAGTAGACTGTTATTCCAGGTTAAATAGGAATCCTCTAGGTGTGTAGAGCACCATTTTCTCTCCAGTTTCCTAGTATTCTGCTTTAAAGTATGAAGCTCTGCATTGAACCAGGGAGTCAACATCCTATGGCTAATTACTTTCTTTTTTAAGGGGGCTACACCTTCTAATGCCAAACACAATGAGGAAGTAACGCTATGAACCAGACCATCAATTTCTGAAGGGTTAGAGATAGAATTACTGCCATCCACTGTGTTACTCTGAGACACTGAGGAAAGTAAGAACGGAACAGATTCTTTAAAACTTGTTACAGCATTGTCTGATAAAGTTCTACTATAATGAAATTTTCTTTCAGGTTTAGGACGGTCTGTTAAAGTAAATTCAAAAGTTATAAAAAATAAGGTCAGACAGAACCAGATTATGTGGGAGGACTGTTATTTCCTCACACTCAATACAGTATGTCAGTACAAGGTCCAAAGTGTGTTGACCCGAGTCCCTGTACTTTTTGAGAAAAGCCAATTGAGTCGAAGATAGCATTAAATGCTGCATTTAGGCTATCACTTTCAGTGCCCATGTGAATATTGAAATCCCCCACTATGATGACTTTATTAGTATTTAATACTAATTCTTATAAAAAATGTGAGATCTGATCTAAAAATTGAGAGTACGGGCCAGGTGGATGATACAAAACCACAAACAAATGTGGTCTTAATGTTTTACAACTTGGATGAGGAAAACTAAGGTTTAGACATTCAAAAATTACTGTAGCTAAAAATAGGTCTGGGATTCATTAGTAAATCAGAACAAAAAATGGTTGCAACTCCTCCTCCTCGCCCAGTACTTCTAGGAATGTGTAAAATGTAAATAACTGGACGGAGCTGACTCATTTATTCTGACACAATCCTCCTGCTGCAGGCAAGTTTCTGTGAGGCGAAACAAATTAATTTAGTAAGTAAGTATGTAAGTAAGTATAAGATATGAGGAGGAGTTTATTTACTGCTCAGTAACTGCTAGGAGCCCAGGTCCATCATCCCTCCACCACCATGCTTGACAGTGTTGTGTTCATGCTATGCTGGGTTTGGTTTTCTCTAAACATGGTGCTGTGAATCATGGCTAAACATCTCTACATTGGTCCTTTCTGTCCAAAGGACATTATTCCAGAACTATAGTGGTTTATTTTGATGGAAATTCAACAACCTGGGTCACGCTCCCATATTTGTTTCAGAAAGATGTTTTCTCCAGGGAACCTTTCCAAACAAGCTGTACTCCAGGTCTATTCTCATTGCCTTAGACTTATAAAAGGATAACTGAAGCCTTTAGTAGGATGTTCACTCCTGGAAAGATTCGCAACTGACTACAATGTTTTCCACTGACTGGTATTTTCTGTGTCTGAGAGTTCTTTCAGATTGTTAGATGTTGATAGACGCCTTCTAATAATGTATAATTCACCTTTTACAACCTTTGTACATTGCTTAGCTATCGACTTTGAATTTTCAGGGGGTCTGCGTCCCTGTTGTTTGAAGAAGAGCAAAGGAAAAAACACATTTCTTTTTATGCCAGTTTTAGCCCCACTGGCTTATTTTGATTAATAAGGCTGATTAAATAATTACAACAAGTTGTAGATTTCGAAACATAAAAATAATGATTTATATATATATTTATTTAGTTAGTTAAGATAAAGACAGATACATGTATTTGGCACATGTATCTCCGGTTTGATAAAAAAATGAACATGTAGAAATATTAATTCACAACTTTCTAAGTCATTCAATTGCTGGTGATGACATGTTTAGATTTGCGCTCCAAATGCTATTCACCGAAACTTCCCTCAGCAGTCTTTGAAACTAGTTTCTTGTTGTCGTCACTTTATTTATGGGTCGCTTGCCTCCATCCTGAATCTGTCCCTCCAAGCCATTCCCTCACTCTCTGTGTCGACAAAGAAAGCATCAATCCTAAAGTCTTCTAGGACTGGCTGACCTTTTAATTGCATAACACACCCTGAAGGACAGATTGTCTTGTCTTGTGTTGCTTTCCTGCATGTCTTGGCAGTGGCGCTGAAAAAATCTTTAAAATAACGTGAAATGCATGTTACCTTCTATGTAACTTTCCAGCTGTTATCAGTTTGCCTTTTAGAGACAGGTGACGTAAAGAAAAAGCAAAACCAAGATTTGGTTCAAAAGGCACACAGCATGTGACTCTAACAGATATAAGTGAGGGTCTGTTTGATTGCAGTGATCTCAGAACCACTCCCCTGGAGCTATAACTGCCTCTTGTTAGCCACAATGGGTCACAAGCAAAGGCCACACAGGGATCAATGACGGAAACTATCTTTGTCTGAAAACTCATTCTTACAGCATTTCACACCAGATGTGTGGTGCAACCCAGGGTGAGTGAATACAAAATGCTGTTTCCAAATGGGAATTTCATTTATTTAGGAAAAAAGTCTGTCCAAACCAACCTGGCCCTATTTGGAGCTCTGACAGTTTGTGTCCCCTATTGGCAGCATTAGCTGCCCTCAAGCATTTGCAGTAACTGGCATTGAGTCTTTTACGTCACTGTGGAAGAATTTTAGCCCGCTCTTCTTTGCAGGAATTGGAGAATTTTTTGAACATGAACATGCTGATCTGAATCCAGACTTTGACTTGGCCACTTCGAAATCCCATTCTTTTTTTATTTACAAGAGATTAAGGGCTTTGCATAATTAGAACAGGGTTTCTCAACCCTGGTCCTCTGGGACCCGTGTCCTGTCCGTTTTAGGTGCCACACACCCTAAACCCTAAACAAATTGGTGATTAATTAACAGGTTTCTGGAGCACTTGATGGCATGCTGAGGAAATGATGCAATCATTTGGATTGGATGTGCGGGAGCAGAGACAGATCTATAATATGAAGTACTGCAGGTCCTGACGACCAGGGTTGAGAAACGCTGAATTAGAACAATGATCCAAAAAACACCACCAAACCCACCCCATAACTCAAGTGTTCTTGAGCTTAAGATCACAAACCGATGGCCGGACATTCAGCCGGCCAGTCCTCCTGAAAACTCCCGCAGATCTCTCTTTCCCACACTGTGACAGAGGGAGGCTTGTCAACACTGTTTCCTGCGGGGCATGCTGAGATTACTAAACCGACACCTTCTAATGTTATAATTATGCGGATTACTTTCTTCAAACATATGCCTCAGTGGGGGGTTTTGCCTTGGCCAATGAATTGCGTCGGCATAAAATGCACTCAACTAGACTTATTTTAAAACTTTTATGTTTAGTTTTAAATTACTGCATCAATGCGGTTCGGCATGGATCAGCCTGTGGTTCTGCTGAGCTGTGATGGAAGTTTGCCTTGAAATTTAACCTTCGGTACCTCTGGTGTCTCTCATTCTCTTCTTTGGAATACTCCAGAGATTCTCCATGGGGTTCTGTTCAGGCCAGTTTGCAGGCCAATCAAGCACAGCACCCCTATAGTCTTTAAAGCAGGTTATGGTACTTTTGGCAGAGTGGGCAGGTACCAGGTCCTGCTGGAAAATGAAATCAGCCTCTCCATTAAGTCAGCCGAAGGAAGCATGATGCTCTAACCTTACCTGGTAGATGGCTGCGCTGATTTTGGACCAGATAAAACACAAAAGCCCAACAGGAACATCACCGACTATAAAAACTTCACTCTTGATCCAGAGCAACTTGGATTCTGTGTCTTTCCACACTTCCTCCTGACTCTGACGTTGAATTCCAAATTAGATGTAAAAATAAACTTGAATCTGAAAAGAAGTCTTCCGACCACTAAGCAAGACTCTACTCCTCTTTCTTGTTAGCCCAGGAAGATGCTTCTCATATTTAAACAGAAGCTTAACAGACCATAACCCATATCAGGGATATAATACGTCTTTATGAGGTGGTTCTTAAAGCTCGGCTATCCCTGTCACTTGTTGCACTGACCACAGTTTTTCCTTCTACTCAACTTTCTATTAACATGCTTGGATACAGCGCTCTGTAAACAGCCAAATAACTTACCAGTGACTTTTTGTGGCTTACCCTCCTTATGTTTAGCGTCAGTGACTGTCTGCAATATTTCTGTCGAGTCAGCAGCCCTTCTTATGATTGCGTAAACCATTGTGTATCAAACATCTATTTCAGTGGTTTGATATCAGATTCCAATTTTCTGAAAAACAGAATTTGGGGCTTTTCATTAATTGTAAGAAGAAAGAATAAATGCTGTAAAAAACTAAACAACATGTATCCTTCTGTGTGAACGGACGTACTGGAACAATTGAACACTCGGATGATGTTCTAAGTTTTCGGAATAATCTTGTCCTTTTGCGTGATCGAAATGTACAGATTGTTAGAATTTGAGTCCACAGAAGTAGCCTGTTTAGCTCTGACAGCACTGATGCTTAAGTGCACTCCTTAGTGAAACATCCATCAAGGTCCTTTATGCTTGCACTCAGTCTCTGCAACTCTATATTAAGCCGTGTTCAAAACGACAACTTGGAAAATACAGCTGAGACTCCACGGTAAAGTACTGTCCACACTGCATGAAGAACACATCCCCTTATCATCTCCCACAACCCCATCTCTGTCTGATAAAGTGACAAGGAATCAAACACAAAGAAGGGTCGCTGAAGCACCTGTTGAGCAGCGTGAACCCATTGAACTGGAGATGAGGAGCCACGAGACACTGAGCCAAGTCCTCGTTTGAGGGTTGAGTTATGAGTTGCACTTTATCTCCTCAGACCAAAAAAATAAATAAAAAAAATACAGAAAAGCTGATGCAGTGCCCTTGAAGTGAATACGTTCAGGATGGTTTTCATAGGTGCAAAGTTTCATTACTAATGCAATTTCATTTTTGTGGAGTTTGATTGTTTTTCTTTTCCCCTGACCAAATGCAATTACAGCCAGCTCAAGTGCTGCAGAGTTTCTATTGTGTGAGCGCCCAAATGGAGGGATTTTCCAGGCTGCATGCAGCCAGCGTCCCTTCTCCTTGTCATCCAGGGGATCTTACTACAAATCCTTAAGCCCTTCTGTTCTCTTCCTGCTTTCTTAGAACAGTTAACCTTGACCTGCAGGAAGGGTCTTCCTCTCCTGCGATCAGATGGCTTTCTGTTTCGGTAACGTACCGCTGAAGGAAGCTACCTGAAGAAGGTGGAGCTGGCTTGGCCTGTCACAAGAAGCCTCAAGTTGTAGTTACAGTACAAGAGCTGTCACAGGTCATCAGGTATCAGCGGTTTCATGTTATATGCAATTAGGCCCTGACGGAGCAGCTCCACCCACTCCTTTGTAAGCCCATTAAACTCTCCAATCCAGGGGGGATTTCTCCGACTTACAGGATGCTGTTTGATTTGGATCACACACAAAAGAAAACAGGAAATGCTAACAGTTATCGCCATTCAGGTACAGAGATAAACACAACATGTGCAACGCTTAAAAAAAAAAAATTTCATCATTTCGTCACGTTTCAGCCACAAACTTCACTGAGCTTTAATGGGATCGGATGTCATTTAACACCATAAAGCGGTGCATCATTGTGGAAATGATGCATGATTTTCTAAATGTTTAGCAAAATAACCTGAAAAGTGTCGCATGGATTTGTTATTTCTACCAGCTTTGTACCTCTAGAGACATTTCCCCCCTTTTTTATTTAAAAAAATGTGCCATATTCTGTCAAGTTTTCAAATTATACCACAGATTCTCCAATTAATTTAGGTGTGGACTTTGACTGAGCCATTCTACCACATGTATATGCTTTGATCTAAATCCTTCTAGTGTATCTCTGGCTATATTTGCACAGTTGTTATGTTAGAACATATGCCCCAGCATCAAGCTTTTTGTAGCCATTAGCAGGTTTTCTGTCTAGGATTGTCCTCTATTTATACCCAGCAAGGTTCCCATCTCCTCTAACCTGCTTCCACACCTTTCCTATGCCCGCTACACGGATAGTGGCAAACTGCAAACAGGTCTTCTTCAGCTAAGGCCTGAATATTAGCTCGTGAAAGCATACTGGAGAAGATTTGCGAATAGCTCCCTCTACAGCAGCTATGTCAAACTCGTTTCCATTTTGGGCCCCATCAAGATCCTGAATGTCCTTAAAGAGCCGGTTGTGGCTAAATCTAACTTTAACAAACTGTTAAAATGTTCATATCTGTCTCGGCATTCGACTAGTACTTCTTAAAATTAAATAATACTGAACATCTTTTCACAATGATGTGATTTAGGACTATTCAAATAAACAATGGTTTGATTTGACTGATAAAATATTTTTAGGTACACATAATTAGAACTTAAACGTTCTATTTCTATGGTCCTCTAGAGTGTAGAGGGCCACATAAATGGCTTGTGGGCTTTGGGTTTGACATATGTGCGCTACAGTGTATAAAGCTACTGAAGAATTCAAGGAATCTGAAGAATTTTCAGGCTTATATACGATAGAAAATTACGTTGACACATTCAGTTTGTTTTACAAGAATCAAACACAGAAAAAGAAGTTTTTTTGGTTAGTAAATCCACAACCAAGGTTGTTTGAAGGTGTGGGGTTGGATCGGAGCTTCTTCTGTAAGGTCAAACCGATATTTCAGCGAGAAATGTGCTGCTTTCAAGACCACGTGTGAATTTGGTTTGATGAGACAAAACCACATAGTGCATTTACTGAAATCAGATATCCCCATGTGTGAACTCCTCGGCTTTTTCTTTAGGAGAGTGCACCACCTAGTGGTTGTTTAGCGGTAACAGTTACACATCCAAGGAGGGTTTTGATTCTTCATTGCTGCTGTGAGCTTTAACACACAAACAGATTTTAACAAATTTAATCAATAATTCTCCTGATAGAAATTAATTACCCTCACTATTTGACTTATTTCAAAGTGGCTCACCGTTAATTCATCAAGTCTTGACAATTTAATGAATTAACCTGATTTTTTTTTTATTAACTTTACTGGGAGACACTCAGGCCTGATTACTACCTGATGTGAGGAATCAAGAAATCACTTAAATAGAACCTGTGTGACAACATGAAGTAGGCTCAAAGGCCACGTATAACTCTTTGAAGAAATTCAAGTACAGATGAGAAAGAAAGTCACTGAAATTGATCATCCTCGAAAGGATTGCAAAGCCATTTCTGAGACTCAGTGAGAGCCATTATCCAGAAATGGAGAAAACATAAAAATGTGGTGAACCTTGCTCCAAGTGGCCCACCTACTGATTACTCCGAAAGCGCATTGATAACTCATGCAAGAGGTCGGAAAAGATCCCATAATAACATGTAAAGCACTTTGGTTAATGTCAGTGATCATGATACAGTAAGTAAGAAGCTGTAAAAATGGCATCCATGGGAAAGTTCAACGGCAAAAACCAGTGCTGGTCAAAAAGAACACAACGGCCCAACTTACATTTGCTTAAAAAAATCATGACGATGGCAAAGACTTATGGGAAAATATTCTGTGGGGTAATGAGACAAAAGTGGAACCTTATGGAAGGTGAGCATCCCATCATATCTAGAGTAAGACTATTAATCAATCAAACAAACTTTATTTATAAAGCGCTTTTCATACAACAATTGCAACTCAAGGTGCTTTACAGGATTAAAATTACCCCCAAAGACCACATTCCCATCCCTCCCGCACATAATCAAAAGCATGATCACTACCCCCCTCCCCCAGACCCAACCTTCATCCATGCACACACTTAAGAGCAGCAATAAAAAGCACATTGGGCCGAGTACAGATGAGCCAGGTAAGGAAACGCCATCGAGGGAGCCATCTGCACTGGCAGCAGCACATCAACTGCAGCAGCCAAGGCACTGACACAGGGCGCCCAGAGGAGGCAAGGTGGAGACCCCCACCTCCACCCAAGTGCTTCCTGGAGAGCACCCAGGCAGAGGGCTCCCACAGAGGAAACACTGGTAGGAAGTTTAAGGCTACCAAAGCGTATGAGAAAAAGAACATGATACCAGCAGTAAGACATGATGGTGACAGTGCGACGGTCTTGGCCTGATTTGCTTCTTCAGAACCTAAACAATTTGTTGTACCTGTTGAAAACAATGAATTCTGCTCTATAGCAGAAAATCCTGAAAGAGAATGCTCAGCCATCTGTTTGTGAACTTAAGCTCTTGTGCACTTACACCAGGACAATGATCCAAAGCACACCTGGAAGTCTCTGAATGCCTTCCACCCCCACCCCTTTTAGAAAAAAGAAGGTTTTGGGTAGTCTAGTCAAATTCCAATCAGGTGAATTCTGATTGAAGTGCTGCGACATGACCTTAAACAAGTTGTTAACGCTGGAAATCTATCTGGTGTGGCTGAATTAAAACAATTCTGCAAAGACCTACGTGCCAACAATCTTCCACAACAACACAAGGACTGGATGTGGCTCACCGGGATGAGTCGTCATCTTGCAATCATAAGGTTGCGGGTTGGGCTCTCATTTCCTCTTCCACCAGATGCTGACGTATATACTATACAGATAGCTAAGGCCCACACCGAATTGACAAAACAGCAGCCAGATGTCCACAAATTCAGCATCAAATGTCACACCCAATGAGTTGCAGAACAAAACATATTTATCTTCATTTAAAACCCACCAATCAGGATTAAGCGGTATGAAAATGGAAAAGGAGAATAACAAGGGAGAGGAAGCCTTTAGATGTAGGGAGAGAGAGAACAAAAAGAAGAGGTCCAACTTCATCAAGTGAAATGTGATAAGAAGCTGGACTTCTATACAACTCATCAGACTACGGGTTAAAACTAAATCCTAAAGAGAAACATCAGGTACAAATGAAGAAAGTTTAGATAAATTTAGTGTTCTGGATCGAAAAACAAGACAATAAATGTATCAATGCTTATCAAGTATAAATGTTTGTTGGAGTAACATCTTGAATAGCTAAGAAGAGTAACACGGTTAACCTCCAGGGGGCACTGTGCTACACCTCGAATTAAAACGGCACTCAAAACGGTTTTATAGAATTGAAAAATGTTCAATTCAATTGAAAAAAAAAAATCAATTCTATTTTTTATTATATTCATTTTCAAAATATGGCAACATTTAAACCCCCAGACATCACAGTCTGAACATTGTACCGACAAAATGTATGATGGGGAAGAGGAGGTAAACATTCTAATGTCACACTTACCTTTATTCTTTTCAGATACTTTTTATTATTCAGATATAATTATTTTATATCCTAAAGGAAGTTTTATTTATTTTTTAAAAATTTTTATATTAATGTCTGGAAAAGAAATTGATTTAATTTTAAGGGAACAAGAAAAATTAACCTTGCTTTACTCATTGTTACTCTTATCAAACAACTGTTTGTATGCTCATGCAGTGATAGATATGTTTTAATTTTTTTGTTGTTGCTTTTATTACTATATATTGTTGTTATTTTCTTAAGATATTTTTGTCTGTAAATAAAGGCTCATTACCCCCTTACCTCCCCCACCTTTGTCACCCCATTGCATGTTAATGAGATCAAGGTTTGGGTTTTGACTCCGACAAGGAGTTTGCATTTCCTAACCTCTGGTTCACCTTTAATTTTTTTTTTTTTATTGATGGTCTTACCTTTTTTTTTCTCAAACACCTTCTGATATACATGATAACTCATGGTGAAATATATGATGGTGAATTGGGAAATTCCTGCAGCAGGAAAGCATTCCAAAACCTTGAAACGCCATGCTCTGTGAAAAATATGTCTTTAGTTGCTGCATCCAAATTCAGTTTTACATACTAAAGCCCTTTTTTTTCTTTTTGTCCAATGGGTGTCGGTGGCATGTTTGACTCTGGACTTAATGTGTTTCTTGGAGAGCACACACATCCTGGTTGCACACCTTCCATAAAATTGAACTTGTGCAGTCTCTTTCTGGTTGTACCCGGCATGTACTTTTATAAAACCATTAACAAGAACCTGCTGTAGGTCCCATGATGAAATTTTTGGAGACTTCTTCTAGTATTGTGCAGTCCGCTTTAAAAGGAAAACTTCACAGGCAGACCTGTGTCTATTAGCCTTTGCTTCAAATGACTTCCGCTTATGGACTTTTTTTGGCACACTGGAATGGCTGATTCTATATTCTTTTAAGATTTCTTTAAACCATTTACCGGACCCATAATCTACTCCAATCTTCTTCCGAAGGCCTCAGACAGCAGTATTATAATAAATAATATATAACTTGATGACCTGCCAGTGCAGTTTGTGATAAAGTTTAGGGTATGGGGTTACAGGTAAGGGTTGGGGATGGGAATGGTTTAATGTTAAGGCTATGGATTAGGTTTAGATCTTAAAGCATGGAAGTAAAAATTCTTCGAACTGTGATCGGTAGGACCTGAGAATGGCTCCTTTTGAAAAATGTTGAAATGCACAAACAAGGCCTAGCGCAACAATTCATCACTGCTGGGGTTTGACTCAATGATCAATAATCACCATAGAGTCCTTAAAAGATCCTGAGGGCTATGAGGCAATAACAAAAGTCATGCAGTGGACCCAAAAACAAGTTTGTCTGTGCTGAGCCAGCGCATCAGGTAATCATAAGACAACATACGTGAGAGAAGGGCTTAAAGTATCAACAAATGTCTTCAGAAGCCACACCTCCACTCACCTGAAAAAGGTATCGGTTTGGAATTTGCAAAGGGATCCAAAAATTGGACATTGAAAGGTAGATGAAAATTGCATTTCTTTGACAGGAATTGAAACTCTGGAAGGTCCTGATGGGTACCAAAGATATCCCACCGGACAGCTCTGATCTATCACAATCTGGGAGCTTTTTCTTTTGGTGCAACAAGGGAGCTCCAGGCTGTGCTGTGGGGTCAAGCCATGACTGGCGATGCGGAAATATTCAGGCGCCATCCCTCTTGTTAGAGGGTCCTCATCTAGGTTTTTTAACAGGACAACAATGAAGTTCACAACATCTGAGAATAGATTTCTTCCAGGAAAATACACTCCCTGTTTTGAGCCATCCAGGATGTTCACCTGATCTAAATACTATTTAAAAACCTTTGGAGATGGATGACAAGGTCTGTTTACAAAAGTTGATGTCAGTTCCAGTAGATGGCCAACGAGAAGCCATCGTCACCACCTGCAGCCTACAGGGAAGACTTGCACCAAACATGCCTAAGCAAATTTTTTTTGATCACAAGAGCAGTGAGGCTTTATTTGATGGGTTTTGGGGGGGTTCCCAGTTCATGGTCTCCAGCTTTTGTTCAGCTGATGAAGTGCCTTCTTCTTCCTTTTTGAATTTTGAGGCTTCATTAATAGTTGATCATGAACCAGCGGCTCAGAATGCAAATCGTAACAAATAAACTCAGCAAAAAAAGAAACGTCCTCTGACTTTCAACTGTTTTTACTTTCAGTAAACTTAATGTGTGTAAATATTTGTATGAACACTAAAAGAGTCAACACCATAAGACATAAACTAAAAATGTTTCACAGACATGTGACTAACAGAAATAGAATAATGTGTCCTTGAATGAAGGGAGGCTCAAAATCAAAAGTACCAGTCAGTATCTGGTGTGGCCATCAGCTGCTTGAAGTACTGCAGTACATCTCCTCCTCATGGACTGGACCAGATTTGTCACTTCTTGCTGTGAGATGTTACCCCACTCTTCCACCAAGGCACTTGCAAGTTCCTGGACATTTCTGTGGGGAATGGCCCTAGCCCTCACCCTGCAATCCAACAGGTCCCAGACGTGCTCAATGGGATTGAGATCCGGGCTCTTCGCTGGCCATGGCAGAACACTGACATTGCTGTCATGCAGAAACTCACGCACAGAACGGTGGGTTTGTGCCCATAGGCGGCGTTGTTGCTGGTGATGTCTGGTAAGGACCTGCCTTACAACAGGCCTACAAGCCCTCAGTCCAGCCTCTCTCAGCCTATTGCGGACAGTCTGAGCACTGATGGAGGGATTGTGTGATCCTGGTGTGACTCGGGCAGTTGTTGTGGCCATCCTGTACCTGTCACGCAGGTGTGATATTCGGATGTAGCGATCCTGTGCAGGTGCTGTTACACGTGGTCTTCCACTGTGAGGATGATCAGCTGTCCTTCCTGTCTCCCTGTAGCGCTGTCTTAGGCGTCTCACAGTGCGGACATGGCAATTTATTGCCCTAGCCACATCAGCAGTCCTCATGCCTCCCTGCAGCATGCCTAATGCACGTTCACGCAGATGAGCAGGGACCCTGGGCATCTTTCTTTGGGTGTTTTTCACAGTCGGTAAACAAGTCTCTTTAGTGTCCTGCGTTTTTAGAACTGTGACCTTAAATGCCTACTTTCTGTAAGCTGTTAAGGTCTTAACGACCATTCCACAGGTGCATGTTAATTAATTGATTATGGTTAATTGAACATGGATGGAAAACATTGTTTAAACCCTTTACAATGAAGATCTGTAAAGTTATTTGGAGTTTTACAACATTATTGTTGAAATACACAGTCCTGAAAGAGGGACGTTTCTTTTTTTGCTGAGTTTATTTCCCCAGTCTTAGGAGTTTGGTCTGGAGTGCACCTGCATTTTTTTCCTATGTGTTTTATGTAAGTGAAAACACATTCTGATATTTAGTGACGGCAGATGGCAGTTCTTGCATGATGGTGTTTGGGGAACCCCCTTCTCTATTGCCACCCTGGGCAACTACCCATATGGCCCCTTTCAAAAACATCACTGATAAGAGGTAAAGTTTGGATACGTTAAGAAAGTTATTTATACAGCCTTCTCGTTGGCACGGTGAAATAAACCAGAAGAGGTTTGACCTATAGGACGTTTTATTTTGAAAGGTGGTGTTGGTGTGGGCAGGCGGGTGTGCGCTTCTGCTCAGTGGGACACATCTGGAGAGCAGCTGCCTCATCAGATTGGATCTGCTGAGGAGTAAATCCTCTCAGTAACCATCCAGGTAGAACTTTGTCCTCCTCTCAGATTCACTTACGGTGGTTATGTTGTGAGACCCCCCCCCCCCCTTCCCCATCCACCGGACTGAGTAGCACCAACAGCTGGCTGAGGGCGGGGAAACATCTGCGCCAGCGCCTGTTCCGGAGCGCAGCAGTTGGATGGCTCTGCGCCGCGGCTCTCCCGGAGGGAACGTCCCCAGAATGAAGCGCGGCTGCCCGCATTGCAATCACAGCTGCAGCAGCTACGATGGGACACGCCGAGAAGCAATAACAGAGTAACATCTGCAGCTGAAAAGGACTCACCAAGAGAAAAAAAAAAAAAAAGAAGAAGAAGAAGCTTCCAGGCGGGAATGAATGAGATGAGAAATTCTTCTGAGGAGTCAAACTCTCTCCCTCCAAGACCACCGAGTTTCTCCAAAGCTCATGCAAAGAGACGGTTCGTCAGGCTGGGAAGGAAGAGCAGGGATGGTTCTCAGTGAGTATGACCCGCTTGGAAACCTATGGAGCTGTTACAGCCAGGACAGCTGGAGAGAGTTAGGAAAGATGCAAACTTATCCTCTGGTTCTTTTGAGCTTATAAAAGATTCCAACACGTTTATTACCTTCAGTTAAAGCGAAGCAATAACAAAGCCTCTTTGTGCCTATCCATTACTTTACAATGAAAACAGTAATAAATTCTGATCTTATAGAAGGAGGTTTTTGATGATTTCATGTTTGATTACAGGACGATTATCTCACATTTACACAGGATTTACTGACCTAAAAAAGTGTAAAATATTTAGTTTTTAACAAAATAATCAGTGGCACAATAACCTCTAACACTGTTTTCTTTTTAGGAACATCTAATTAGTAATCCAAGAATTTGTTTCCCTGGGGAATAAATGAACCAATGGCCACTAAGCAGGACAAGGACCCATATTTATCTTACCAGGAGGTTTGGGAGAAAATGCCATGAAAAAGCATTTTCTCACCTTCCCTCACAAATGTAAACATGCAGAGTTTGCTGAACCCTTCTGAGACTTTAACTGGAACAGTGTGCTTTAGTCACACAAGATTAAAGGCAGGGTATACGATTTCAATTTGAAAAATTTTTTTCTATACTGGGAGAAATGCTCTTCGTATACCGATGGCAACCAATAAGTTTGGAGTTATTTAACACGACAGAGTAATCATTAATCCCTGTACGGGGAGAAACCTTGGGAAAACCTCATCCAATCAAATGTCACGGTCCGTTCCGGATAATAGGGTCGTAAGCCAAACTTCCTTGTCCAGCACCTCCCTCTCTGTGCGTCCCCATGTTTGTGCATGCATCGCGCATTCACGGCTGTAAACGGGAAGTGAGGTCGCGCTACCAAAACATGTACTATAAAAATTGTAAAAAAAAATTAAATTTAAATTCACCCTATATTATGTTGAATGCAATGTCAACATTTTCTTACCTGTGAATGTGCCATGTACTCGATGGAAGCCGGAGGACGCGAATCTCCACGAGAACCAAGGAGACTGTGCTGACTGCGCGTGCTTGTGTTATTGAGGCGTGGCTTAGGGAGAGAGCCAGAAGAAAGGGGTGGGATTTTTATTTTGAAATAACGCCCTCTTGAACAGCCTTCCCAGAAACGTATACCCTGCCTTTAAATAAAGCATCAAAATGTTGGGAAAGCACCTTATGTCCACTGATGAGCATGGCGGAGGATCTGTGATGCTGTGGGCCACCTGGAAATCTTTTAATCAAGTAGCTTCTCCCAGTAAACTGAAAAGAGGCGAATACTCTTTGCACAAGATAATGATCCAAAACATGTGAGTAAATCAACACAGAAATGGTCCACCAGATACAAAACTTCCCGTGACAATCTCAGTCCCAGGCCTAAAACCGGTGGGCTGAGCTGCAGAGAACCCGGGACTCTAAATGGGCTGAGGTGAAAGAACCCACCCCCCTAAGCACAACCTTGCGTTGTGTGTTGTCCTGTTAGGCAATAGGGTGTTGTGTAAAGTAGAAGTGGCACCAATGCAACCGATGATTGTGACACTGGCAGTTTTGTTTAAAAAAGAAATAGTTTTCCCTTCATAATGAAAAAAAAAATTTTTTTCTACACATCTGTATCAGGGGTGCCATACGGCAATACGGCATTTCAGGCAGTGTTTGTGCTGAAACTGTATTTGGTTTTATCCAAACATGGCGGAGAAACCAAACTCTTTATCAAACATGAACCTGTAAACATACTGCGGTCCCTGGAGTAATGTGCTTTTGGGGACATTGTCAGGAGAATTGTGGGGGTGATGTGTAAATGTTACATCTGATGGATTATGAATAGTGTGGAAAATAATCAGGCGGGCTGCAAAGAATTGTTTTCGCTCCAGGTCATTGCAGAGGTCTTCCCATCTTGGCTTTTGAGTTAGCGCACACCTGAATACTCAAGACCAAGAAAGCGCCAAAGCACTCACTTCTCTAGAGGCGGTCCCCCTCGGCTGATCATCCCTTAGTCAAGTTAATTTAATTCCCAGCATCTGACGCCTACCTGCTCTTGTATTCAAAAGATGTGCTTGGTTTCCAGATGCCGAATCAGCATTTTGGATTATTTTCTGGTTCGAGAAATCACAAATTTGGCCTGTATTTGCCTAAAACCTACTTGGATAGATTTTCATCATGCCATGGACTTCAAAGAAAGTGTTTTTTTTCATTTTACCAGGAAGAAGTATGATTTAATAAAGCTTCTACTCACATGTCATCACTCGTCAAATGCCTCTAACCAGAGGCTTTCACCTCTGGAAGAATCAGAATTAGAAGCTTTCAAATCCCAGTCTGGGGACTGTGGGGTAACTGCAGAGAACTTTTGAACTATAAGAAGCTTAGAGCCCTGGTAAAGGGTGAACAACACTTCATTGTTTCAGTTATGCACAGAGAGAGCTGAGGGCAGGCATGCTGAAGGGGACCAGGGCTGGGTAGAGAACTGTACGTCTCCTGTGTTTTAGAAACGATTTCAAAAGTTCTGCTGTTTGGGTTTGGTTTTTCTATAAGTTGCTAAACTCTTGCCTCCATCTTTGATCAACCCTCCCCCCCTCTGCTGCATCTTCATCTAGGTCAGGATTATCCACTGGCACTTCCTCCACCAGCAGGTTGGCTGAGGGCGTGGCCTTCAGACAGCCGAGCAAGAGTCGCATCTGTCGCCAAACCAACCGCCTCTCCGGTGTCTTCCATCGCAGTCCCGTCCCTGACTCTGGCTCCATGGCACTGACTGCAGGTCTCTGGTCATCACGGTCTGTTCAAGTCAGGAAGGGAAGCAGTAGGTCACGTTGGTTTCATTTTCTGCCTGAATGTTTCTCCTCAGATTCTGATGCCAGCATTCTCACTTTGAAAGAAACGGTGCTGTGCAAATAGTATTCGTACCTCTTGAACTTCTTCATATTCATAACAGCAACCGACTTTGATTTTATTTTATTTATATATATATATATATATAAATACACACATACATATGGCAGGGACAGCATCATGCTATGAAGATGCTTTTCTTCAGCGGGGAACGTAAAACTGGTCAAAGTTGATAGGAAGATGGATGGAGTTAAAACTGCAGTCTGGAGAATATATTTATGTATCAAAGTTTTATATATCTTGAAAATGATAGTGGGGTTCAATACTATGATAGAAGGCTGGTGCTCCACAACATTTGTTATTCTTCCTAAGTCCCGCCTTCTTCCCATAGACCCCTATGCATTTCATGCTGACCGGCAAATTTTTTTAGCCAATAGAATTCGAGTTTCCGCCTTGTCGGCTGTCAGTCAACTTACATGCTCATCACGCGAATCAGTGATGATGGGGCTGCGCACACAGGCCGCTCCTGTTTACAGTCACCATATTGGAAGAGAGCGTCAGTCATGTCACTCACCTCCAAAATGTCCATAAAAAATACAATCAGGTGATACTCGATAGTGCTTGCTGCTTTCCTCTTTGACCAGCTGTGATAACACAGGTGATGCGCGTGCACAATTATTGAGGTGGGGCTAGAGGGAGAGGGAGGGGGGAAGGATGTTTTGGGAGGGGGCTTGAGAGTGGGATTCAAAAAATCTCTCTCTCCCCATTAAAAACTCCGGACAGCAGCTTTAAATACAGAACAATACTAGAAAAAAACTTGCTAGAGGTTGCAAAAGATCCGAGACTTGGGTGGAGGTTTACTTTCCAGCAGGTCAACAATCCTTAACATACACCTAAAGGTGCAATGGAACAATTTAGGACAAGCGTGGCCAACTCCAGTCTTCAAGAGATGGCATTCTGCTCCAAACAAAGCTGAATTAATGACTGATCTACACCTCTTCAAGATGTCATGAAGTTCAGCAGAGATCAACTTGTGATCAGACCTGATGAACAATTCCTTTGATTCAGGTGTGTTGAAACAAGCAAGTTATGTGCAGGACACTTGAGTCTGATGGCTCAGATCATAGCATATACTTGTGTACTAGAACTGCCTAGTCAAAGCCCCGACCTAAATCCAATTCAGAATCTGTGGCAAGACTTGAAAATTGCTGACTGAGCCGGAAGTATTTTGCAAAGCACAATGGTAAAAACTTATACACGAGGATCAAACACAAACTTTTTTGTAATATGAAAAAAAAGTGAAATAGGACAAGGGGTGGGAATACTTTTGCACTGGAAAAGTACCCCAAAACTCAAGACTGCCGGGAGCAGTGAGTAGTTCAGAACATCTCGACTTTGACTTTTTTTTCTACTTTAGCCAAATAAAACATCCATCTAAACTGTACTACATTCAATCTAACTTTATTTATAAAGCGCTTTTCATACAAAGACTGCAACTCAAAGTGCTTTACAGATTAAAAAGGAGCCCATTTATACACATTTATACCCCCCTCCCACCAACTTAACCCCAATGCGTACACACACTCAAGAGCAACATTGATAAGGACATCTGCCCGACTACAGATTAGCCAGGTAAGGTAAGGAAACGTCATCAAAGGAGCCATCTGCACTGGCGCCAGCACATCAACAGCAGCAGCCATGGCACTGACCCAGGGCGTCCATAGGAAGCAAGGGCGAGACCCCACCTCCACCCAAGTGCTACCTGGAGAACAGCCAGGCAGCCACAGCCGACAATCGCTCCCTAGGCAGAGGGCTCCCATAGAGGAAACACTGGAAGGAAGATAAAAATAACAGGTTCAAATATAAAAATAAACAGTGGAGAAATATGATAAGACTAAGTAGTAAAACACTGATAAAATATAAGCACGTAAACAGACTATAATAAATAATAATCAGTTAAAGGCTAGGCTAAAAAGGTGAGTCTTGAGCCTGCACTTAAAAACATGAACGTTCTGTGCGGCCCTGAGGTCCTCCGGCTGCTTGTTCCAGAGGTAAGGGCCATAAAACTGGAAAGACGCCTCACCGTGAGTACGTGTCCTGACTTTAGGGATGACACGGAGATGGCTGCCAGAGGAGCGAAGAGACCTCAAAGATTCACATGGTAAAAAACTGTTCTAAGAGATAAGAGGGCCCAAAACCATTAAGACACTGAAACACCCTTAAAAGAACCTCAAAATCAATCCTAAAACATACGGGGAGCCAATGCAATGAATTTAAGACGGGTGTAATGTGCTCCCGCCTCCTGGTCTTCGTCAGGACACGTGGTGCTGAATTTTGTAGGAGATGTAAACCTGACATACTCTTTTTGGGAAGACCAGAAAGCAGGGCATTACAGTAATCAATTCTACTGGTGATAAAAGCATGCATCAGTGTCTCCGTGTTGGCCCAAGGGAGAATGGGGCGAACTCTGGCAATGACATTTCAGCACCTCTTACATCATCTCCTCTTTCCACACACTCTTGTTTTGTTGCATATCCACCGCATACAAGCGAATGTGGCCACAGTGCTTGTAAATAGTGAACTTGCATCATCCATTATTTTCAACCACATCTCAGACCAAGTAATAAATCCCCTTTCCATGTGTGGTCTTACATCTGCAGTGGTCTGCGCCGAAGCACTGCCGGAGGATGACCCGTCCGAGCTGTCCAATCAGATAAGCGCCCCTGGAATCCTGAAGATCTTTGGGAATGAAATCTGTGAAGGTGCTCACTATAAGAGCGTCCTGGCCACCACGCACTCCAGTGCCAAAGAGCTCGTCAAGGAGGCCCTCGATCGGTGAGAACATGTGCTTCTTGCTCGGCGGGTCTGCCTGCCACATGTGGATGTGTGGTCTTGTGTTTCTGCTCTGGGTGAGTTACGTCTCTACACATGATCCCTCTGCCAAAGCTCATCTACACTCAGAGAATTAACTGCTGCACGAACTTAAAAGCAGGAGAAAGAATTCACTCAATCCTATGAACTCCCCTCGGCAGTAAGCTGTTCTGTTGCTCTAATTGTGGGGTAACCTGCTACTGGGCTGATCTTTGGGGATGTTTTTCTTACAGACCTGTTCACAAGTGTACATGCACTAATCTTCAACATGTACGTATTCTTTTGATAGTCTACAGATTTTCATTTGGATTAAAGTGCAGCAACATTTTGTCAGTCAGTTTTATTCATTCCGAAATTGTTTTTGATGTTTTTGGGATCCTTGTTCTGTTGGAACACCGAAATGTGTCCAGGTTTGGTGCCCCGGTACCACTGGCAGTAAAACAGATGCCAAGTATCATGCTACCAACACTATGCTTGCCATGTTTCCCTCACCTGGCCCAAACTGCCACTGTTAAATGACGGAAAATGATTCGCCAAGTTCATGAGCAACTCTGGAATCACCAATGCCCAAGCCAATCATCAATTGCAAGCGGATGATCAGTGCCCATAATGAGCCTTACATCAATGTGGACTAATCAAGAAAGAAGTGGTGTAGAAAAACCCAACACATTTAAGCATGCCCACCTGGACAAGCAAAATGCCTTTTGGATAAAAGCTTTTTGAATAGAGGACAAAAAGAGTGAGATGAATGGTCTCAAAGACAAGAATTATGTTTGAAGGAGTCAAGGTGAGGCTTTCAAACCAAAGAAGACTGCACTTTGCTGGTATGGTGCAGAAAGTGGATGGAATCATGAAGATAATTCTTCAACTTCACTTCTAAACACTTAGACCTTTGAAAGTTGGATATAGTTGGGGTATGAAAACAGAACAAAGATCCCAACCAGACATCCAACACTGGTTTTGGAATGGACAAATCAGGCTAACAATAAGCTTCTGGATTGACTTCAATGTCAACCATATGAATATATTGTATTTTAGACCTTGTGTGCATCACAGAAAATTTCATAATAAATTCAGGCTTTCGCATTGTTCAACAAGCAGTTTAAATTTAGTTGAACCAATCCAGTAAGAAGAAAAAGCACGACAGAAGACATTTATACATATTTCGTAAGGTTGCTGAAAGGTCAGCATGTTCAAGTGTATTAAAAAGAAAGTCCGCCTAACCAATTCTTCTTTTTATAATTGAGGAACAGAGCAGACAGTGTGTATGTGCACAAAGAAGTTGAGTTCTGAAAGGTCGAATCCAAACCACAGACTTGTGTGAAACAGTCAGTGATGGCCCAGACTCTGAGGCAGCCTCTGTCTGTCAGTCTTAGGTTTCATTCAGAAGCAGAACAGACAGAATGATTAATGGCAGCGGGATTCAGCCTTTAAAGGCAAGATAGATGAATAACCCTGTACCAAAGAGAAAGGTTGACAAAGAGGAAACTCTGACAGCAACATTCAGTAGCCGATTTAGTTAACACAAAGCACATGAAGTTTTGTTAAAAATCAACACTGAAATACAATCTTTCTTTTTAACTTTTGCTATTAAACTGCCTGAAAGACTTCACATTTATTGGGTCTGCTAAAAATGTTGGATTGATCTATGTTATATTAACATTAATGTATATTGACAAAGGTGCTGCCAAACCTGCCGCTTAACAGTAGAAACAAATTTTAAGCCAGCTCAAGAATTTGTGAAAACCTAAACAGAGCTAATAAGTGAGATAATTACATTAACTGTAATTATTTTCTGAAAAGAATTAAATAAACAGGCTGCTTTGAGACCACAGAATGAGATTACTTACACTAGCTGGAAGCGTTCTAACAAGTTGGACAGTTTAACTTTAAAGAAAAGGAAAACCATTGTTTAGCTTCATGTGCTACATGCTAGTAACAAAAGAGGCTAACATCCAGTTTTTAATATCAGTATTAGATATGTGAATTTTAGTGACAGGTGGTTTTTCTTTTGCTTTTAAAGACCATCCCGTCCTTGCATGTCCACATTCTAGCCACAAAGCCTAGCTTGTTCACAGTGCAGGGTTGGACTATCCAGGACTGTCCCTTGTCCCAGATCCAAGGTCATGAACAGGATCTCATAGTGTAGTCTTAGAGAAGCGGGTGTCTGGTTAGGGAACTTTGGGGTCCCATCTTAGCTTTTAGCAGATTAAGTGGTTCTGTTGATGTCCTCAAGTCATGACCTCCAGTGGACACTGGAACAGCTGGGATGACAGTCAGCTCTTCATTTCTTGTTCACAAGTGATGGTAGAATGGAGCGGGAGATGAATAGATGGATTTGGACTTTATATACCGTAATGCAGAGATTGCTGCCGTCTGTTGTGGTTAAAAAAAAAAGGAAAAAAAAGGAGTTGAGCCAGAAAGCAAACCTCTTAGTTCTTACCATCTCCAACTTTCACCTGCGGTCGTGAGTTACGGAGCATGAGTGAAATAAGGAGATTCTCCATTGTGTGGCTGGGTTCAGCCTTCATTCTTTTTCAACAAGGCAGTTTGAGATCATTTGAGCTTTGTTACACGGCGCCAGGGCAATTTAGCTGGGGGGGCCACAGCTTATTTTTTGGGGTGGAGGCGGGGGCAGTTTTTATTTAACCCCCGTTGGCAGTGTGTTACATACTTCCGGGTCAAATCTGCCTTTTTTGGCACCTTTTCTATGTACATATTCATATTATGCATCATTTGAAAGCTGAGATTCTTTCAGGGGTGGGCTGGCCAGAAGGAGGTTCAAGAGTTTTCCCGAACGGCTGGTCTGTGTTTTAGATCGGCGGCCAGAACGTTTGTTTTTGTACTTCAAAAGCAGCCGCGGTTGGGCCACTGTCACGATCCGGCTGTGTGTCTGCTTGTGTACGTGAGTGAGGCATCTTCCTGTATAGAAGATCTTTGTAAGCACTACTGGTGGTGCTGCAGCTGCGGGTTATTAGTACTTCTCTCTGCTGTTGTCAACTATTTCAGTATTGTTTGCTAACTACTACCAGACGTCAGCAGCTCTCTTCTCCTTTGAAAGGAAGGCCGCCTAACCTCACAGTGCTTCCAAATATAGGTCGCCTCAGTGCCAGAAAGTTTGAGATATTCATGCGGAAAAAATAGAAAATTCTTATCCACGACCCACCGGAGGTAAAGAAACTTCCAAGCTCCAAGCTGAATTTCAACACCATCCTATCCCTGCTTGTGATTCAAATGATGTATGCCAATCAATTGTACAATTATAACTGTGGACACAGTAAACGCCTCTGTCAAATCACTCAGAAAGCAAATAAATGACAACTTGCCGTTTGAAGCCACATTTCAAAACCCAGGACAGAGGCATCTCAAACAATAACTGTCTGTTTTACATCCACATCGGTCCAGTTAAAGATCCTCCTTTGAAATAGTTAGCCAATAACAAGTCTTATGTCCAAAATCCAACATCATCTGTTGCTCAAAACCTTGATAATTCCCTTCCTTGTTTGTATTTCTCAAAAAGTTTAATCTTAACTACCATTAGCATGCAAGTTAGCCTAACAACACAGCACACTTCTTCTTCTTTGTGTTCATCAGCGGGTTACAACCAACAAATTGATGCATTACTGCCACCGACTAGTATGGAGTATGAACCAGATTCAATACATTGCATTGTTGGAACTTAGGGCGTTGTAATCTGTCTTGAATTTCTAACCCATGGCGCCGTGCCTGCACGGTGCTTCGTTCTCCTAAAAGTAGCTATCAGAAGATAGTCCATAAAGGGAATGTCATTGTCTGCAACAATAAGGTAGGGTGTGAACCCTAAATATGCTTAGTTGGTACTGAGGGGCCCAAAGTGTACCATAAAATGTCCTCCTCCACTATTAATGCAACACTAAATGCCTGAACAGGTGAGACAGGGCAGGATGGATCCATGTTTAACATGGTTTACATTAATTTCTGACCCTACCATCTGAATATCATTGCTAAAATCAAGACTCAATGGACCAGACAACAGTCTGTTACTGTCAAGCTTTAGTAAGTGTGAGAATTTTGCCTTTTAATTCCTATTCTTAGCTGATAGTAGTGGCATTTGCAGTGGTCTTCTGCTGCTGTAGTTCATCTGCTTCAACGTTTGATCGGTTGTACACTCAGAGATGGTGTTCTGCATTACATTGGTTGGCTGTGGTAATGCGTTATTAGCTAACCCTGCTTATGTGAACTATTGTTGCCTTTGTTCACATTGGACATCATTAAAGGATGCTACCTGGACACATTCATTTTATACAGACCATTCTCTGTAAACCCTGGAGAATGTTGTCATGAAAATTCCAGTAAATCTGCAAACTCTGAATAACTTTCTTCCCCATTCTGATGCTTGGTTTATACTAATCCTCTTTAGCAGATCTAGATTCCTAACTGCACTGGGTTACTACCATACACCGATTGCCTATTTCAGTTAACAACCAAATAAAGAGGTTTACCTAAGAAAGTGAGTGGGGAGTGCATATTCTGCACTTTAAACTTGACCTGTAACTTGACCTTCAACAGTCCAAATAGGATTCTCCAGTTCAGTATTAATTGGCTTTGGCCAATACTAAGCTAATCATTCAATAGTCAAAATAATAACAACAACACTACTGTTTCACGTTTTCATTTGACGCAATTTTCAAAAGTGTTAGGCTAACACTTGCATGTTTTTTCTTTGCTTTGATATGACTGATTTATAATAACTTTTATACAGCATGTCAGTGAGGTTTCAATTATTTGCGTGTGTGTGTGGGCGGGGGAGCAGAGCAGGTCGCATGACACAGAAAGATAGAAAGTCAAACAGTCTCTATTTCACTGGAAATTTTATTGTACATACAAAAAAAAGGCTTTCATTGTCAGGATAAATACAGTTTTGCAAGCGGTGCACAAAAATAGGCAATGGTCATCAAAAATTACCTGCGTTTCTTGTTGGGGGTGCGGCTGATGAAATCGCAGACTATGGACCAACAACAGGTATTGGGGAAAGAGTTTTGTCAGGCAATCCGACACCAACTATTTAAATATGCCTTTATCTGCACCTCTCTGATGCCTGTGATACTGGTATCTAGTAATACAGTTGTCTACATGCATGGACAGGAGGTAAACTCTGTTGTCTTGGTTGAATTCCACTCATTCCTTGCTTTCAAAAGACTGTAGACTGGGTTATATGCATATTACAGGCAGATCTACAAGTACAGCTCAAAATGTTCACTCATTTCAAGTGAAACTCATGTATTATATAGAATTTATTACACACAGAGTAAAATATCTCAAGCCTTTTTTGCATTTTGAATAATTTGGTTTGCAGATAATTCAGTATCTCAGAAAGTTTTAATATTGAGAAAAAGTTATAGATTATTCATAGAAAATTGAGTGGAAGGAAAACCTCTGGTAGGAAAAGGTGGACCAACAACAGGGATAAGCACAGTCTTGAGAGTTGGGTTTGAGAAAAATTACAATACAGTGAAAAAGGAAATGAGTGATAATATTGTTTAAAACTCGTTTTAAATGTTTTGACCTGTACTTGTACAAAACTTTGAAAGGGTAACATTTTTTTCTTAATAAATGAAATGAAAACTGAATTTCTTGATTTATTCAGGTTCTTTGATTGTACAATTTGTTTGGGCTAGCTAATGTTTTTAGGCGTAACAAAATAGGAAAATCTGACGAATTCTAGCTTTTTAAACTTTTTTTTCTATGCCTTGTGAGGAGGAGTGTGATGATTTTAAAATGGTTATTTTAAATTGTATCGAATTGATTTAGGTATGGGCTGAGAAAGGAGGAGTCTGAGTCCTACGTCCTTTGTGACACCATCGGCTCTGTTGACAAGCATCAGTGGAGGACAGAGGGGTTCAGGGTTGTGGGTGACCACGAGAAACCTCTTCTCCTGCAGTCACTATGGAAACCCAGAGAAGGCTTGGCAAGACGTTTCGAAATCCAGAGGAAAAGTTCAATAGAGGAGAAGACATCCAAAGAGAAGGACACCATCACAGCTGGTAATGTCAGCCTTAGGGGTGATTACTTCAATACCTTACCATACCACATCCTAGCTCAGGGTGACTACCAGTCAACATGTCTCTGAATGCGAGTCTTTTTAAATAAAGCACTGTCTGTGTTCAATCCAGTTCTCACTGTAAAATGTGTGGGTTTTTCCTGAGAAAATCAGCCAACCCTTTCAGACTATTTTCATTCTTTTCAATTTTTTTCCACATGACTGGATTTTATTCTCTCTGACAATAAATCTTTGAAAGTTACAGCCTAATGCATTTTGCAGACAAACAGCGATTTAACGGGCCTTCTTTCGGCGACACGCCCTCTCTGTAACGCTTTATTGCTAGAGACAAAATCAAATAAACGCTTTTACATTGCAAAACACTGTATCCACAGATATGCATGAAGTGTGACATGACTAAAAAACGCCCAGAACTTTCCACAGATGGTACCTTAAAGGTGCTGGGTTGATTTTTTTGTGTGTGTCAATTTTACATAGATGATTTCTAACGGAGGCCCCAGCTGTAGTTTACACAGCTGTGGTCACATCTAAGTGTGTGTCCTGTTTTGTGTTTTGCTTTTATGAATGTTGTAGCTTGTGATAACGCTCTGTCAGGGACAGCTTGTGGATCCCTGCTGCGGAGCTGAGCTTTAAAAAAAAAAAGTTTCCATGAGTGCTGTCTCTGTTTCCACTGAGGTCGGCTTCCTGAGTGGGGCTTCTTCTTGTTGACTCTGGCAGGAACAGCCCTCGTGCAGAGCGTTCACAAGCCTCACCTTGCTGCAGGAAAATACGGGCGTTGCTCTATCATCAAATTCCAACGCCCCTTTGCCTTGATGGCTTTATAATGCAATCCAATTTGCTCGTTGTTTTTACGCCTTTTCCCAGCAGAATTATTTGTTTACTTGTGCCCACATTAGGTATCAATGCCCAGGCCCGAAAGCTGCAGAAGAGCCGGTCCAGGGTTACCTCCACCCTTGTGGAGAGGACTATAGGTCGGAGTCAGAAGCTCTGGAGGAGCAAAAGTGAGATGGATCTCTTGGACGGTGGGGCGGAAAGTTACACAGAGCCTGATGCACGTACCAAGGATCTTCGAGAGCGCCTCGGTCACTCTTCAGCCAACAGCCAGAAGTCCCTCAAAACAAACCCCCAGCAGATTCCCAGTCACAGCGTGCAGGCGCCCTCCGAGGGGGACGGCAGGTTGGGGTCTAAAACAGAGAACCTCTGTCTGTCGAGGCCGAGGGGCGAGCGAGAAGGAGAGGAGTGGGAGAGGGAGGAGACGGAGAGCAGCGACGATAACACCACACAGTACTCCATTCACCCTCCTCACGACTGCCCGTACCTGCTGCTGCTACAGGGCTGGAGCCTCACGCAGGTACACGTCCAGTCACAGTTCAACAATGTGGGAAAGGGAAAAGCAGAGGGTGGTATTCTGGTAAGCATTATTTCAAAAGCAAAGTAAATAAATATAAGAATTAAGCACTAGACACATAGCAAAAACATAGACAAAACTGCGAAAAAATCCCTTAATAGATCCTTATCTTCTCAGGCCAAGCATGTTTAATGGTCAAAAGGGACACAGTGGGACTTTTGCAGTCAGGTTCGGTTAGTATCTAGAGCTTTTACAGTCTTTACACATTTTAAAAAGACATTGAGTACACTACTAATAGTGACTAAAAGAGTGGGGATCCCACCCTTAACAACTGAGCCTGATGTGAGATCACAGACTACATGAGTTGTCAGATCAACCGGAACACATCAAACTCCGGTGGGGATGACATTAGAATGCCTTCACAAGCATGCCAATTGGTGGCAGTATTGCTCTGGTTTGTTGTTATAATAATGAGAAGAAGTAAACAAACATGGTTCAGCAACCTACTTCTTGCATCCCCACCCTCTTTTTCATTGCACAGCACAATATTTGTTTGCAGTTGGGAAAGTAATCAGCTGACACCATCTGATTCCATCCGGACTGGGCTCCAGAAATCGATTCATGTTTGATTGACTGTGATTGCAGTCAGGTCTGTTCCCTTCAAAAACTTGCAGATTAGCTTCTTTATTCCTAATCCACCAGGTTTTTGTGCCAACTAGCCTTGACGACTGTCTCTGATTAGCTGAGACTAATGCTAATTTTGCCCAAGTAGGAATGATGGATCAAATTTAGGGAAAAAAAGCAGTAGTGTTTTCTGACCTTTGGCTGTTGTAGATAACTCTCTTGGAACAGTCATTAGGCTGGGAGCCTAAAGCTAACGGCTATTTGGTGAGAGGCCAGGACCACCACAGAGTTTTCCATTTTCAAAACTCTCCTAGCAATTTATACAAATGTCATTTTACTAATATTTCAACCATTGTAATGTTTGCAAGCCTATGATTATTTACACCGGAAATGGAGATGGGAGGTGGTGCCCCACCAGGGATCTTCCTGTGTGAAACACATAGTCTGAACATAATGTAAAGTATTTCTTTTCATTCTACCTACCAATTACAAAGGCGGTGTAAAAATCAGTGATGCTATTTTTACTTTACGAACAGCTTTACTTTCATGTCAGATAGTTACTCCAAAAGCAAACACTGTACGTGTTCTGTTCTAAGTATGTTTCACCCAGGAAGATTACCGGTGGTTCCATTCCTCCTACCTCTATTTTCTGTCTGAATTACATCGGCTGCTGAGGACATGCTGCTCTATGCGAACATGATTGTGGTTTAAAGGTTCACAAATAGGGTTAACTATAAACCACTAAGAGTTTTTGCACAACAATCTTACTATAATTATTATGAATGGCAGCCACTTTGTTGAAGGAGATTCTATATTAAAAGCAGAGCTTCTGAGTTGAGAATTAGCAGAACCATCCGAGGTTAAAGCACCTTTTGCAGTTTAGCACCTGGTATCAAACGCCATAAAAACACTACCTTCTGGGTTGAATTTGGTGCATGGCTTTTACAGTATACTGTATGCATGTGGATGAATACGATGTTTTTGGGCAAAATAAATTCAAAACCCAAAAGGTGGGATTTTTGTTGCGAAAACAGTGCCTTCTTTGTAAATATGTGTAGACAGCTTTAAAATAAATGTACCTTTCATTACAGAAGGATAATATCATGCCAATTATTTTAAGAAACTGGGATATCTTTGAGAGAGCTAAAACACATTTAAAGCACAAAATACATCCAAAGAACAACAATAAAAGATGAAGCGTCACCTAAAACTACTAAAAGATAGTAAGATGGAATCTAAGACAAATACAAAGCTGATACATGATGATTGGCTTTTTTGGGATTGCTGCAGTAAAAACATATGTTTACTCTCCAATTAATGGACAACCAGGGAAGATGTTTTCGATTTATTGCTATTGAGACATATTTTATTCAAAAAACTGTCACCAGTGCATTCTGGATTTTGTTTTTCATCTTAAATTAGTAAAATTGTTGTCTTTAATAATCTATAGAGAGGTATAGTTCTCAGATGTTTACAATGGACCACGGTTTACGGCACAACAATGGAGATTTGCATCTTCAAACACAAAGTGGGGCTTTGAAGACTTCCCCATCAGCACCTCAGTCTGATCTTTAACTGGGAGGCAGATTCTTCTTAAGAACTTCCATTCATCGGCTGGTTGGAGACGAGTTTTGATAGTCACAAGCCATTTGCTTGGTTACAAGTGAATCCTAGGTCCATATCGAGCGTCCTTCTTCATGCCGTAGAGATATATGTAATAAAAACATATTAAACTTGTAAATAATCCCGATTTAAACCAATATTTCACTAAATTTTCTGTACACTGACTCCACTTTCACTGAAATGGCCACAGTGTACAACGTGACAGGAAATGGCCTTTGCCCCTTTATACATTTTTTCTCTTTGTGCTATTTTGTCACTCTATAGTGTTTCACGTAATCAAACACGTTTTAATAACAAACAAATATTAGCTGGGGCAGTTCAAAGCAGTTTTTTTTTTTTACATGAAGATAAGGAAAATCTATTCTAATCAATTTGTCCTTGTGTGAAAAAAGTAATCGCCACCCTTAGCAGCAACAGCTACCATCAACTGATTGTGATAACTGGCAAGGAGCCTTTCACATCTCTGTCTGTCGAAATTTGGGCAACTCTTCTGAACTTGCTGGTGTCCTCTAGATCACTTATTGATGGCTGGACATTGCGCTTCAGGATTTTCTGGTACACAGCAGAATTCCCGGTTCCGTAAGTCCCAGCAAGTTGTCCAACTCCTGAAGCCGTAAAGCAGCCCAAGACCATGATACAGTTCCATTTTTAAATCATGAACTCTGACCTTAACTGAGGCAAGTGATGGCTGCAGAGCTTTAGGTGTTGTCCTAGGTTATTTTGGGAGCCCCTCAATAAGCCGTTGCTACCAGTTAGCTTTCGCCTACGGTATGTTGCATGATTTTTCCACTTGCGGATCACAGCTTTCGCTGCAGTTCACTGGAGTCCAAAAAGCTTAGAAATACATTTGTAATCTTTTCCAGAATGATAGATGTTTACTGGTATGGGAATCACTAAGCATACAAGTACAGGAGCACCACCTACAGGAGTGGTTTTCAATTCAATTCAATTCAGTTTATTTATATAGCGCCAATTCACAACAGATGTCATCTCAAGGCACTTAACAAGAAGTCATTTCAATACATTTATACAAACATTCCAATCCGTTAAAAAGTTTCCTATTTAAGGAATCCCAGCAGATTGCGTCTGTTCTTCAGAGATGTTATATAGAAATAAACAAACTGCTGTTAATTACTGCATGTGTACCATAATTTTCGGACTATTGAGCGCACCTGAACATAAGCCGCACGTTTTCATCTTGTAACATGAGATATTTACACAGAAAGACTGTACACAGGAGATTTTTTTTATATTTAAGACGTGCTTTTTTCCCAAACACTGCCTGAAAATTGGCGTAACGGCACCAACACGGGATCAACACAACACGACAGTAACATGTCTGGTTAGAAAATAAAACATACTTTAGCCTACCAGAACAGTCATTGGTCGCTATCTTAATTTTCCTGTTGCGGCTTGTTGTCCGATAATTACGATTTCATTTGTTCGGTGACTGACTGTTAATCTCTCCTCTCAGGACTTTATCATCTACCTGCTAGCGGCCCCACATATTGTTATTGGCCAGCCAAGTGATTGTGAGGACAAGTCAAATGTTGACATACTCCTCTTTGCTGATGATATCCTTCCAAACCACTGCTTCCTCCACCGCCACAGCGTTGGTAGCCCCATCACGCTCTCCCTTTGCAAAGACGCTGCTGTCACGAGGAACGGTGAAGCTGTGAAAGATGACGCGCAGCTGAGCTCCGGTGACATTATCGGACTGGGAAAGCATTACCTTTTCCTTTTCAGGGATCCCCTAGCTTTTATGCACAGGGTGAGATGGTCTTTGACAAAGAAGACCAACAGAATTCTGTAGTTTGCTGCAGAACCAAAAGAAATTACACAACTCGACATGCATTCTTTTCATTTTTTCCAACTACAGGAAATAAGCGATGCTTCTCCTGAACCCATCTTGTCTGCTGCTCCATGGCTACTGTGTCTCAACCCGCCTGTAGCAACAACCATCAAGAGCACAGCAATGATCCACTGCATCAACTGCATCCCAAACTGCACAAACTTCCGAACCTCGACCTGCAAGCAGTCTCCTAACAAAGGCCCTCCTTTTCTAACGACACCCGGAGGCCACATCCTGACTTTGAGCTATAAGGTTGAGGATGAAGATCACATTGTCAAGGAGATTTTTGCTATGGAAGGTAGCAGCAGCATCGCTGATGGAGCCCCTCTGACTGTCTCCTTTCTGCTGAGCCTGTGTCTTCAGTATGCATCGGCTTATCTCCACACTTCAGACCTCCGCAGGCTCCTGCTGCTGAGCGCGAGTGAAGTCCAGAGTGCCACGTGGGTAAGTTGTGGCAAAGTTATGGGAATCTTTGCCAAGAGGCAGATATAGGAAAAGGTCCCTCTGGCTATGAACAATCTCTTCCTTGTCAAACATAATTGGTCCTAATGATGTGATTGTTGCAAACAGCAGAAAAACTGCAGTTGCAGCTTGTTTGTCAGTCACATTATCTTCTCACAAGAAAACATTGGGCCGACTCTGAGTTCCTACTTGCTGGATTAGTCTTGGCAGAAATCATAAAGGAAGTATCCCACAGAAGGCAGGTTACAAGAGGTTGACATGATGCACATCTCGGTGAGCAGCTGAAGATAGTTGATGCTGATTTGTGGCATTAAGGTGTGTAGATGTGGCACAGGTTCCCCCCCCCCCCCCATCAGAATAACGTCAAAATGCTAAGGAAAAAAAAGACAAGTTGAGAAAAAAGGCATAGTTGTTTTTTCTGATTAAAGTCAACATACAGGAAGAAAAGTGAGAATAATATGATGAAGACCAGCTGGAATTCAGAAACTGCTGTGTTCTTACCAAATGTATGTCAAGTGTGGTCCACAGGATGTTTACATGCTACATGTTAAAAAGTTTGCATAAAGTTTCAAGACACAACTGTCACATGTCTTTGCTCCAGTGTCATATCAACTTTATTGTTTAAAAACTTTTTCCAATTCTTTTTTTCTCGTCATTTGGACTTGATATCTCATTCATTTAGACTTTTTCACACCATTTTCACTTTTTTTTGTCCCTTTCATTTTTGTCTTATCCTTTCAACTTTTTTTGTCCCTTTCATTTTTGTCTCATCATTTTTAACTTTTTTTCTTGTCCTTTTGACAAATCTTCTGTTATTTCATTTTTAACGTTAAAATGGGTGAAACACAAGGAAAAATTCTCCCTCCTAATTTCTGCTCATTTGTCTTCTCATCTCTCCATCGCCGCCGTAGATGGCGAGCATCTGAAAACATCGATTTCAAAGCCTTACCACAAATATTCCTTGCATTTAGGTCTGGACTTTGACTGGGCCATTCCATCACATACGGATATGCTTTGACATAAACCACAATGCGTTTTGCAAACCATTACATTTGGATCTCATTTGACCAATCCACCTACTACCACATGTTTGCTGTGTCCCCTGCATTGCTTTAAGGAAACTGCAAACATGACTTGTCATTCTAAGTTGTTTTATCAGTTACTGCTTTCAATGGAGGAAATGAATCTGGATCAAATCGATCTCTTCTTCTCATGCAGGAGTGCACCACGAAGCTAGCTGCTGTTTATCCAGAAGTGTGAGCTCTATTTTGGATTTGCAGTATAATTCCTTCTACAATTTCACCAAGGGCACTTCAGATGTTTTGTTTTGTATTGCAGCAAGGGTTCAAACCCCAACGACCTCGAAGTACGCAGCCTGAACGAGGTGATTTCAGGATTGCGCCCCCTGGTGGTGTGGATGGCCAACAGCCTTGAGCTGCTGCAGTTCATTCAGCATCAGCTACCTCTCCTTCTGGAGTGGAGAAACTGTGAGGAGAAGGAGCGGGGGGAGGAAGAAGACTGGGACAGAGCTGAAAGCAAGGAAGTGGGAAACTTAGGTTGGTGGCGCTGCTGATGCAGTGCCAATGTTTCATATGTTCAACTCAGATATGGACATTCTTGGAAGCAGGTGAACTTGTGAACATGCTTTTGCAGCGATGCTGGAGCTTCGTCTGTCGTGCATTCGTTCAGCCAGCGAGGAGACGACGGGTGTCCTGGAGGAAGTCATCTTGCTAGCCTTTCAGCAGTGTGTCTACTACATCACTAAGGTAACAGCTGATTTCTTGAGACAATAATACTGTGAGAAGTAGATTCTGACAGCTCCTTCCTTTCCCCCCCCCCACTAATGATTAAAATATATGCCTCGAGACGTTAATACAACCAAACTTGGGTAGGGAATAAAAGGCCTGGTCAGTCACTTTTACATCTTTTTAACAGGCTGAGCGACTGTACTGTAACCTAACACAGAAAGCACGGCGAGGGCCTTTGTGTGTGTTTGTGTATAAAGTGCTGTTGGTGAATGAATACCATTCATGCTGTATGAACCACTGCAGAGAATAATCTTTCACTTTAAGCTGACTCACTGAAAACTACATGAAGTTATCTGGCATTGTGTTTTTCTGGTCTTACCGTACAGGGAAAGAAAACCAATCTCACAACCCGAATTTAGATAGAAGGACAGCTATTAGTTGTGCACTCCACAGATCTGTACTTTATGGGAGAAGGGCAAGAAGAGGACCATTATTGACAGAAAGCCTTAAAGACATCATGTTCGCAGTTTGCCACAAGTCATGTAGGGGAAAGAGCAAGCATGTGGAGAAAGGGGATCTGGTCAGATGATAGAAAAACTGATTTTTTTTAGACGGCACAATGTATACTATGAGTGCTGATAAACAAAATCTGCAAATGTCCCTAAACATACCATCCCCACAGTGAAACATGGTGGCCGCAGCGTTATGCTGAGGGGATGCAGAGAGAGGAAACCGGTTAGAGTTGATTGGGAGCAGCATAAATATGGGGCAATCTGGGAAGATTAGCTCTTAGAAGCTGCAAAAGACTTAACACTAGAGTAGAGGTTGATCATCCAGCAAGACAATGACCTGAAACATAAAGTCGTGGTTACAATGGAATGGTTCGGACTGGAACACCTTCATGTGATACAATGGCCCAGTCAAAGTCCAGATCCTAAATCTGTGGCGAGACTAAAGATGCTCTGCATCCGATGTGACTGGGCTTGAGCTATTTTTCAAAGCAGAACGAGTAAAAATCTCAGTTTCTACTTTTGTTACTGCAGCCAAAGTTTGTTCCTCAAATTAACTGAATAGCATGGTTACTGGTAAAAAAATGAATTTTCTGTCGTAATGTCAAAGGGGTGTTGATACTTTTGCAAGGTACTAAACCTGTTACTTTGCACTTTGGCTTTATATGGGCTTAGTTTGGTTGGAACCTGCTTTAAGGCTATGTGACCAGTTTTATACAGTTCAGACTGTATAACTACTGTAATACCCAGACTAACCGATCGAAATGGCTCTGCAGTTGGGAAGAAATTAGCTTCTGTGCTAATTTGAACTGATGGGAATGCAGTACTGCCATTTTTAACAATGATGCTGTGTTTGCGGCTGCAAGAGTGAGGCCCAGCTTTTAAGAAACAAACGTTGAACATCTGTGCCGTTTCTCACCAAATGCTCCAGCGCCAAGCCAAAAAGCGTTGACGAGACGTCTGGGGAAACAACCGGTTCAGGCTCAGCGCTACTGGCTTTTGTGGTTCCGTTGGACATAATAAATGTGTGTTATGAATCAGAAATGGTGGTCAACACAAACCTACTGGATGAAATAGAGCTATTTGATTCAAAAACAATCCTGTTGGTGGGAGAAAGCCAAAGAGACTTATCAAAAGCCAGCCAGGTTAGCCGTTTTCCCAGGTTTACCACTTTCTATGCTATGCTTGGTGAAAGGTGTGCCCCCGCGGAGTGATTTTAGTTTCTTGTAATTCCTGCTCATAATATTTCCCAAAATATCTAAACTAAAGGCAAACTGTCAGCTTTTCCTCTACACAGTGTTGTTGTAAAGAGTTTATAGTGCGCTTTAATCTCATAGTGTCCCCTAACAAAGACAAAAGAGCATGCGGAGGCAACAGCATTCAGTTCTGCGCTGTACCACACCCATGGAAGCGCGCCCAGGAGGGTTTCAGACAAGTTTCCAGTGGAGCTGCGTAGGCGTGAGTGAAAAACCCGTCCAAAAAGTACTATTAAAGAAACTGGCCTATTTAAGTTCACAGAATGACCTCTGTTCCCCCACCACAAATCAGAGGCCAATAGATCGGGGCCAGTATTAAATTATCCTTCTTCCGACGTCCTGGTTGCTCCAGAATCAGCATTTGAAGAACCGTGGGTGATGAAATGCTGAGACTGAAGCCAAATCAAAGACAGCATTAGTGGTCTGCCATGATGTTAGCAGCAGCCAAGCCAAGGTCTCACATGTTGTGCCAGCTGGAACTCAGATGCATCAGGTTACGGACTCCTATATTATGTCAGTTTCACAGGCAGCAAGACACTAAGAATGCTAAGTCTTTGGAGAGGAAACTATAGGAATTCTTCAATAAATGCCATCCTGTAAGTTTGACTCAGCACATTTTTGCTGAGTGCCGTGGCTGTGGTTGTCTAACTACCTTACATACATACTGTACACACCACTGTTGTCTCTCAGGAAGTCTGCCTGATGAACCAAATGGTTTCCAGATGTGGTTTTGTCAGTTCAACCATCAATAATCTAAATGTAAGGTCAGTAAATATGCACGTTTAAAGAATCCATTTCAGAGGTTGGCAAAAGTATTCCCTTACATTAAACATTCAATTTTGTCGAGTTAGAACTACAAAACCTTGATGCATTTGAAGTGGGTTTTTTACGGGGTATACCTGGAAGTATGGAAGGACAATGATACATGTCTTTCAACGTTTTTTTTTTACGAAAAGACGTCTGAAAATTGTGCTTTGAATTTGTACTTACCCCCTCCTCAGTTAGTACTTGCAGCAGTGTTTGGGGTTTGGCTACCAGCTTTACACATATAGAATGAAAATTCTGTACATTTATTTTGCAAAATTTCTGAAACTTGGTCAGATTGCATGGAAAGCATCTACAAATAGAAAATTAAAGTCTTGTCACAGATTCTTATTTGGATTTAGATCTGTAAACATGACTTTGCTTTAATCTTTAATGTATATATATCATATACATATATATATATACCCATCCATTATCTATCCATCTATCTGCCACCATCATTTTACTTCAGTACCATTTTCATGAATTTCTGGTGTTGGTACCTCTAAAGCGTGGTCACCAAAAGATTCGAAGTATGACAAAAAAAGCAAAAACTAAAGCCTTCATTTTTCTTCTATATCCCAATACAAATGTTGACAGTTTTTGGAATTTGTTTCTCTGAAACACGTACTTGTTTTTTCCTAATACGAGGAAAATTGCAGTGGGAGGCAACACAAAAGACGCCACTGGTAAGCAAGTATTTTGGTTGAAGAGATGTTTTGATAAATAAAAAGACACTATATGCAGACTTGTGGGCAGACTGTGTTTATTTGTCCGTCGCAGTGAATGCACACATAAGCAGACAATGGTCTGTGTTGTCTTTTTTATATTTGCCCTCAGACTAATGCTTGCCATGCATGCATGCATGTGGTCATCTGTGAAACCAGTGCTGCTGAGGATATAAATCCTCTCTGGCTTGTCTGCATTGAGTGACATTTTCCAAGCAGTAGGTCTTTCCAAGATTATTTAGTGAAATGTTCTGCCGCTTCTATTGTCTTCCGCATCCCAGTCCTTAATGCTATCCTGTTAATGTTGAGCTCAGCCTAGCTTCAGGAACCTTGCAGTAACTGTAAAAGGAGCAGCTCACACTGGATTCCTTCAGTGCTCTTCACTCAGCAGCCCTCTTTGGAGCACAATGCCAAAAAGCTCCCATTCAAAGTCGTGTTCAGTTGTTTAGGAATGTGGATCTATGGCTGGCACTAACCTCAGATACTTTGCGGGCATAGAAGGGAGATCTTAGGGAAAGGGGGAAGTCTGCGTACAATTAGTCCTAACAAAGCTGCGGTTGTTCGGCCTCACTGTGAAGAACAGAAAAGACCTTTGGATGAAAAGGTGAAAATGTTAGCAATTCCGTTTTACTTTATGTCTGGGACTACTTCTTGTCCTAAAGTAAACATGTATTAGTTGTGTTTTAGTGTCAGATTTAAACTCTCATAAGTTCCATGGGTGGTCTGAAATTTGACCTGGAGGGTTACGTGTTTTGGTTTCTCCCAGCACTCGAATCTTATACCACATAATGTTAACTTTTCCAGCCTCTAATTGAGCCACAGGAATTGTCAACAATCTCCTGATCTGCATGGATAAGTGAGTCGCATCACGTTTCTTTTCTGTCCAACCAGTTCCTGTACACGGTCCTGCCGTGCCTTCTGGACTGCAATCCTTTTAGGGAGAGTGCCGGAGACTGTGTCCGGGGCCTGGGTGGTGGCGGGATACACATCCCTGTGGCGATCAGGCAGGTGGTGGAGGTCCTGGACGAGAGCTGGAGGCTGCTTTTAGACTCTCAGGTCCACCCAGAGGTTTCCTCTCAGCTCGTTGGCTACCTCTTCTACTTCATAAACGCATCGCTATTCAACTCATTAATGGAGAGAGGTACCAGCACAAAGACACACAAAACACCAACATCAAGACATAAAATACCAGCATACAATGCAAGCATCAATACATATGAAACACCAGCATCAAGACCAGGGCCAGTGCTAGTCATTTGGGGGCCCTAAGCACAAATGTGTTGTGGTGCCCCCAAAGTGTTTTAGCTACATCTGTCAAACTGGCAGATGGGGGAGTGTCTCAGGCAGAACATTTCTGAAACACATAGGACAACGTACCCATGTGTTGCAGGTCTGTATCAATCTAATAGTAGATATATGCAAGTATGTATTGTCTTGTTGGTACCAACTTCAGTCGAAGTAATTCTCTTTAAATACAGATGTACACTATTTATTACATCCTGGGGCTGCAGCTAATAATTATTTTGTAGTCGATAAATCAGTCAAAATATTAAATGAGTCATTGATAAGTCAGTGATTCAAATCCAGCCCTGCTTTCTGCAGCAGCACCTTATGTACGAACGTATTAATTTGCCTACCCTGTCACAGACTCCCACAAATTAAAACGACTCTTCAACAATGTAAAATCTAGACCATCTCAGATTAGGTCACCGCCAGGGACCTGATCTGAGGACAGTTCACTACGGAAGTGTATTCTAATGCAAAAAGTCAGATCTTGGTGACCTGAAAATGTTAAAGACAGCGCTACACACAACTGAACCTTGTAGGCGTCTGTTTGAACAGGTGTCTGCCAAACTTGAGATCGAGGTATGATGGAACAAACCACTGAAATGGGGGGGGGGGGGGCACTTTACTTTACTTTTGAATTTAATCTATTAACATGCTAGAAATACTTTTGTTTTTAATGTTATTATGATTACTAGAATCATGATGATTTTTCATCAGCTTGATTTTTTTGGTGCCCCCCTAGGAACTTGGTGCATTGGGCAGTGCGCCGGCACTGATCGAAACGTTTTAAACACCAGCATCAACACATAACCTATCCTTTTTTTAATGCCTCTGAAGAATTAAGATTGGGTTAGTAACAGTGCCAGTACAACCATGACAGGTTGACAAATACTACAGGAAATCTGGACTTTTTTTTTCTTTTAACACAACTAATACAACACAACTGACTCTGGAAGAGGTTGAAAATGTCCCTAACCAGCTTTCTCTTCATGTGCACCCAGGCTCAGAACCAGGCTTCTACCAGTGGTCCAGAGGTGTGCGAATGCGGGCCAATCTTGACCTGGTTCTGGACTGGGCCCACGCGGCTGGACTTGGAGAACTGGCCTTGGAGCACACACACACTCTCTCGTCAGCTATCAACCTGCTGGCCACTCCAAGAAAGAATTTACTGCAGGTACAAACAAGTTGCACACATAGACTGAGAAAAAACAAGACCTATGCAAATCGTGCTTGTTATTTGAACCAGCATAAACAGATTTTAATTTGAGATACCGTCAGATAAAGCTAAAAAAACTTTTTTTAATTGGAGCTTTCTGACATTCTCAGTCTAAAGGAATGTTGAAGGTTTTGCACCACAAATGAGGATAGATCAGGATTTTAGAAGCAAGGCTCTGTTAAACAGTTATTAGCAGTGATTATCTAGATTCAAACTAGTTTTATGAACCTTTAATTCCTCATCGCAGATGTATTGGATGGTTTTTTGATGATTATTTACTTGGGAAAGGGAGAATGGAGGCGGTGCGTCACCAATATTCTGCCTGTGTGGAACACATACTGAGAATAAATCGTGTGAATCTTTTCTAGTCAGAGCAAATATTTGCTATAGTATACAGCGAAAGAAAAAACTAAAATATTATGGTGGTCTTTTGACTCTCCTGGATTCATTCTAAATGAACACAAGAGACTTTTCTACTGTGGCTAAAATCTTATTGTTTATAACTTATTTGTTTATTTAAAATATTTATTTGTACGTTCTAACCGTACACAGAAGTACAGACCCATTCAATAAATTAGCATATTACTGAAAAGTATCAGAGTATTTCTGAGTACTTGATCTAAGAAATTCAATTCACTAAGTGATTGATGATAGAATTTTTCAGTTTAGAGCTAATGAAAACACTACATATAACATAAGAGTATTACATCAGACCAAAAAAAAAGGATTAACACAGAAATGTGATCTTAATGAAAAGCATGTTTAATACCTGAATAATGGTTGTTATTTTTCCAAATGTAATGCTAATCTAACCCAAATTGAAAATCCATTGAATAGTTTCTCAAATTGAAGTGGACAATCTTAGTTGCTACAGTAAAGGAAGGTACTAAGAAATACATTGTTGTCGGTTCATATTACTAATAGTATTTGTTGGTTGGTCAAAGACTATATAACGATCAACAAATACCAGCAGTTATCTAACTTGCGGCTGGAAATGGGTGCAAAATCATTCCCACAACCAAGTACTGACCTCGAGGGTAAGTGGAACACACACAGCATAAGAGTGTCATGAGATTTGTGAATTCACAAGATAGGCACGCAGCTGCAGAGTAGCGCAGTTGGTAGCACTGTTGCCTGGCAGCAAGAAGGTCCTGAGTTCAAGTTCCAGCCTGGGGTCTTTTTGCATGGAGTTTGCATGTTCTCCGGGTACTCCGGCTTCCTCTCAACCCTCCTTATCGTGACTGTTAGGTTAATTGGTCTCTCTAACTTGCCCTTAGGTATGAGTGAGTGTGTGCATGGTTGTTTGTTCTGTGTGTTGCTCTGCAATGGACTGGCAACCTGTCCAGGGTGTACCCCGCCTTTCGCTCAATGACGGCTGGAGATAGACACACAACCCCTGAAGGATAGACAGCATAGATAATGGACAAGATAATGCAGTATTCAATCACAACAGGCTTCAAGTTGCTTGCTAGCCCCATTCTCATTAAAGTGTGGCACCAACCAAAGGGCTAGAACAATCTATATTGGAGTTAAGGTTGGCTGGAAATTTCCAAAAACCAATGAGATCTTGAGAAGATGTTTGCATGGAAAGCTTTAGTTCTATCAGAAGTGGAAGACAAATATAACTTACACATCATAGCTTTAGATTTTCTAATCCATTCAAGCAGTGCTTTTACATTAAATTGACACTTTGTTGCTACCCTTTGTCTCCTGATTGAAACAAAGAAAGCAGAGGAAGCTTGTCCTTTTGCAGACTGGTTTAGGAAACACTACAACAGGGTCTTGAAGGTTCCCAGACACCGATTCTGCACCAGTGTTATAACTCTTTTCCATACCTTTCCCTGACATCACCCACTTGAGTCCAGGCTTCTGGACGTCATTATCTTTGCGTTTGCACTACGGTAATAGTGACATTTAAAGAGGCAAGAGCAGTAGCTGTGCTTTATGTTTGAGGACAATCGATCATCACGTCCTAAGAATGAAACGGTCACAACAAAGATAGTCTCTTGGAAATGTAGAAACATTTTTTCCTTTTCTTTGTTGTGTGTGCATGTGTAGACGCCATGGGCATCGTTGCGCTCCGACTACCCCGCCCTGAGCCCGGCCCAGCTGAACCACCTGCTGAGTTTGTACAGCCCAGCGTCACCCAGCGCACAAACATGGGCTCCATCTGCGCAGGATCGAGCTGCGACACACACCACAGGTGAGAATTCCTCCTGCTGTGAAAGAGGACTATCTGGGGTCGTTCTTACATGTAATCTATTTCTGTTTTGCGATGTGCCACCCTCTTCTTCAGCTGATATCCTGGAAAGTTTTGACACCCACCACCCGCTGGAGCTTCCCGACGAAGGTTACCAGCTTCAGCTCAGACGGCCAGTGACAGACCCAGCTCTGAGGGAACAGCTGCACAAGCTCAAGGAGTTTATTACCATGCTGTCTGACCCTTGGGTTAATGACGCAGCTGCTAGGAACCACCAGGTCACAAAATATTGATTTGGCCTTTTTTTTATTTTCATGTACCGTTTTGATGTAAGCGAACGCATGCATGGGTGTCTGCTCTGGTTGTTACTGTTGGTTCTCTGATAAACTGTCAACCAGTCCACCAATCCTGACTACTAATTGACTGGTGAGATCCTAGCCCTCAGAATGGTTTCCTTGCTATGTCGATGCCGTAAATAATAATGAGAAGTGAAAGGTTTTGTGAGCCCTGCGATGGAGTAGTAACCTGTCCAGGGTGTACCCTGCCTCTCACCCAATGACAGCTTGAGATAGACAGCCCCGCCCTGTGACCCTGCAAGGATAAGCAAATTTACTAGATAATGGACGGTTGGAAACACCTTTGAAGATCGTCAATTCTTAAAGCTCGTAATGTCTCTACGGCTGCTGTCTGACACTTTCCAATGTCGCTATGCATGTTGGCATGCTGAAAAATCTGCTCAGAGTGTTTTCTAAACTAAGCTGTTCTGTATGTTGATGCTGCTCAGATGGAAGCTCCTCAGGGTGACAAGGACGTCCTCCAAAAGGCTGGTTTGGAAGCCTCTAATTCATCACCGGATGACCTGATTCTACTTCAGGTGTTGCCTCCACCCGCCTCCTGTCTAAACTGGGATGAGCTCAGCACTCAGAAACGAACAAATCTAACAGAGCTAACAGAGACCAGTGAGTTGGAGAGGTCAGCTCTGGACCCTCCCTGTCTTCTCACCCAACCGAAAACACCGCACACAATAGAGCTGATGAATCCTGACAGTGAAGCAGACCCCCCATCCTCCTATGCGGACAGTGAAGGTTCAGTAACACATCTGCTAATCATGTTCTTCTGCTAACTGTGATTTCATAAGCGAAACTGAACATGCTTTTAAACCCCGCCCCCCCAGGTGGTTTAGTGTCTGAATGTCTGGCTGCCCTCAATGCGGACCATTTAAAGTCTGACTGCAGCGGTGTGAAAAGACTTGTGGAGCTAAAAGAGGAGGAAGAGGAGCCTCAAGAAGAGAACGCAGATGACAACAATGAGGTTTTCAGTTTGGAGCTGGAGCGAGGCGAAAGGGGACTCGGCCTTGCTCTGGTGGACACAAGGGTCGGTAAAGTTAATGTATTACAATTCAGCTAGGATAATGTAAAACAGTAAAACAGAAATGCCTTTTTTTAGTTCAAATTTTTAATAAAAAAAAAAAGAGGAAACATGGATTTCACGTGAAGTTCCGTCCAATCTCTATCAGTACAGTAAAATGTGTTAAAAAAACAATGTTTTCTAAAAAAAAAGAGAAAAGAAAAAGAAAACACGTAACATGTTTATTATATGACCACCTTTTGGTACTGGCTAACATGATATTCCACTTTTTTTTTTACATGATTACAGGATTCAATGTAAGATGAAGGTGTTGGGTATACATAGCACCTATTATTCTAAACCTATATATTTTGTCTGCGTAGGTTTTGACCAAGCAAAAATACCTTGTTGATAAGTGGTTTGTATAAATAATAATGATAATAATAATTCCTAAACAAATCTATAAAACATGAAAAAAATGCCAGAAACAAAATAGTTTAAATGTATACGGTCCTTTTCTAGTCATATAGATTACTCAAAGCACTTTACACTATAGCCACATTCATAGACTTCTAAACCATTACTAATTAAAGCAAAAAGGAAGAGCAGTGAATCTTTTTGAAATATCTATTTCAGTAAACATCTGCAAATTGAACAAACAAAAATTAAATTAAATAAAGCACCCCTACATCTCTGGGTTCTTTTATTTCCATAGTAGAAGAATAAATGAACAACTGTTGTGTGTCTCTTCAGGGAATCATTTTTTTGGGAAGTAAACTGTAACGTCTTGTTTTCATTTTTGCAAAGTGGTCAATCACTTGGCTGCACTCAGTCTGAAGCAACATGATAATATTACTGTTTATTGCTGTACAAATATGTACATAGCTCAGAGTCTCCTATCTGCAATTTTTATTGTGTTCAGTTTTCACATGTGATTATAAGAACAGCTAAAGCTGCTCCGTTTACAAAGTTATCCCACCCTTCCTTATGACAAAAAAGTCACCTGACCAAAAAGCATTCTGTAACAAACTGACAGGTTTTTTCTTTTCCAAAACTGACATAGTTACTTCCCAGGCAAGGGTCCTAAACAGTATAGGCTACTTTTACAGGGCGCTCTCTAAAGTATACGTATAAATTAAGGCTGTCAAAATTAATGCATTAATGCGGGTCGATTAATTTGTGGAATTAATGCCATTAATTTTTTTAACGCATGCACAGAATGACCTGCCCTGTTTACCCCACAATTAAACCCGCGCTGCTTTCAGTGCTCGCTTGTCACGTAAACAGTATGACAACTGTTTGATAACTGCAAATAATAACAGTGGGAACCAGGGAGTAATGTAAAGGTTCGGTGTCGATAAACAAATAATCCCTCTATCAGTCAGAAAATTTAAATTAAAAAATACTTAATTCCTCCCAGAGAGAAATTAAGTGTTATTGTAGCTCATATTATTAAATTTTTCAAGGAGCCATTGTAGATCCTGATGGCTGTAAGCAGGAATGATCTCCTGTAGCAGTCTGTGTCGCAGCAAAACTAAAGAAGCCTCTGACCGAAGACACCGTTGTTGTAGGATAGTCCCATGAAGAGGATGCTCAGGGTTGTCCAAAATTGAATAAGAAACTGTCAGCTTTACATTCAGAAAATGTTAACCAGTTAGTTTACCTTAGCAACTGGCTAAAAGATTAATAGGTAAAAAGCTCCACGTGTAAATGTGATTGTGGAATTCAAAACAAAAGTTCCATCCATCTCTCATGTATTTCCTTAAAAAAAAGAGCAACAGCTTCCGGTTTCGTCCTTCATTTACACCTAAAATGTTACTTTTTCGTTCATATTTTGGAATGTTAATTAATCGTGATTAATTTACAGCTACCCTGTGATTAATTAGATTAACATTTTTAATCGTTTGACAGCCCTAGTATAAATCAAATATTAATTGTCCGCATGTGTGCATGCAGGCTACGCATGGTGTTAGCGTGTGTGAGGGAGAGAGCACAAGCTGGTAAACTTGCTAGATTTAGGCTACAGATGCTAATAATGTGGGCAACATTCTCTAACAGTGATCAACTTGTCATTTTTTTTGTCAAACAAGTTGTGAATTTGTTGTAACATTACAACAGGGGACGAGGGTCCGCGTAATGCTTATCAGTTCAATTTTCCCTCGTTCCACGTATTTCTATGACGTTGCGCCCGTTGTGAGAATGGACATAGACATATATAAACATATATTCATACTAACCCACAGGCTAACAAGCTGCAACCTAAGCTATAGACTGAATATGAAAACGCGATACAGCTTTATGTATCTATTCTTTATATAGCCTTCAGTCTGTAGATAGAGCCAGGCTGTATCTTCTACAGAATAATGGATAGTAATAATAATAGAATAAAAATTTAGTAATTGGAGCCCAGACACAATTTTGCAATTTTCTAAATTTCTGATCCTCTGATTGAAAACAGAAAATTGGACAAACAGTTTAAAAATCCAATTTTTTAATTTTTCATGGTGAATTTTTTTTTGAAAAATTGGATATTTGAATCCATCTTTCTGTTTTTGCAAATGTCTGCTTGTGTTTAGAAAATTGAACTGATAAGCGTTACACGGACCAACGAGCTACTCTGTGCTCAAAGTGATGTGACCAGCTCCAGCGAGTTCCACTGTTGTTGCGTTCAATCTTACCCAGCTACAGAGCTGCTATTTCCTAATTGGCTATTATGGCCCCTGACAGGCTCGAGTCATGACTAAAGCAGGCATGGAGAGGCACTCATAAAATGCAGTTTCCAGCGAGAGCAGCGCTATAATTTTACTGGGGCACTGGAGACTTTTACTAAGCCACGTGCCCCAGTGAATAAGAATGAATAGGCAACCCAGTCCTCAAACAGCAGTCCCTCACAGCTGCTGTTCCCTGCATTAAAAATAAAGCTGTCTTTTTAGTAACATTTTAGGAAACTGTATCCTGTTACAGCTGCAGTTAGTTAAGGGACCGAATGCTCACAAGCTGTCCACACAGTACGCAGCAAATTCCGTTGTTGCTAAAACATTTGGCGGTCAGGTGAAAAGCTGTAAGTGTGTAATCCTTGCTGTCAGTGAGAGGCTGACTCTCAGTTATCATGTTCCCGTCCAGAACACACCCATGAAGGTAAAGGGCGTCTTTATCCGTGCAGTTGTGCCAGACTCCCCTGCAGCCAAGTGTGAGATGCTGGAGCCTGGAGACAGGATCCTGGCTGTCAATGGAGTCAGTCTGCTTGGACTGGATTATGAGAGGTAGGAACGTTATCCAATATGACAAAACACTTCGTTTTGCAAAAAAAAATATGGTCGAACTGCTTTTATTTACAGTACGTGTTCTCTGCCTCTTTGCCTCTGTTAGTGGAAAGGAGCTGATGCAGTCTTCAGGCGCCAGACTGAGGTTACTGGTGGCAAGATCACGCTTCATGGCTGCAGCCTTACAGAATGAATGCTGACTCTGCAGTTGTTAAGGGAGTACTGAACCACATTCAGCTCTAAGCAAGACTTCGAGAGCTTGTTGAACATTTGGGACACCTACAGAATTGCACTAAGAAATTAGCTTTAGTTTTAGATGTTCAATGTTAATTAGCAGCTTTTGTAATTACTGTCTAACAGCTGATGTCTTCAAGTGATACTGGATTTTGTTTCAAGTAAAAGAGAATTTGCTTTAAAAGTTTAAAAATGTGTTCAGACAGAAGCCAGCCAAGAACACAGAACCCTGTTAGAGATCTTTAAAAAGCCTTGAAGCATTTGTGTCTTATGGCAGTAGAAAAAGTCCTTCTGAAAATAAAAAAAGGAAACTTCAATTCAAGTCCATTTGTGAATAGGGAACAAAAATAATTCCACAATAAGAAATGATTTATTGTGAAAATCTTGGTTCCTCACTTATAAGTAGCCCTCGTGTCGATACTTTGCTCAACCCTATTTGGCTTGTAAGACAGCACGGTTTTGGGAGGTTGTCAAAATATTTTTCTGGCAAATGTGACACATGCCCTTATGTTCTTTTTGGTCAGAAGAGGTTTTCACTTTGGAACTCTATCATGGATGCCATTGTCTCTTTCTGATTGTTGAATTGTGACCTCTCACCTTTACTGAGGCAAGTGAGGCCTGCAGTGCTTTAGATATTGTTCTGGGTCCGTTGATGACTGCTTGGATGAGTTGTTGATGTGCTCTTGGAGTAAATATAGGTAGGCTGGAAATTCATGTGAAGGGTTGTCACTGTACTATTGGACCAGAGAAAAAAAAAAAGATTTGTAATCACATTTTCAAATATTTAAAGTCTATACTCGCTTGTCCTTAACCTCAGCGTTATCTCCAGCAATCATTAGGTAGTCTATCACAGGGCAACATAGAAACACACAGGACGAACAACTATACATATAAACATTTGTACCAAAAATAACTTTAGTGAGGCCAGGTAAACAGTCATCTTTTTAAACTGTAGGAGGGAGCCGGTTCTTGGAGTACCAGGAGAGAACCCCGACATGAACGGTTGAACATGCAAGTTAACGGTGCTACCAAATGCGCCACCGTGTAGCTCCAGAAATCAAACCATCAGTTGAAAATTGCATTTTGCATTCACTCTGGTTACGTTTGTCTGACTTGTTTGATTATCTGTAACATTTAGGTATGACACAAAAGCAAAAACATGGCCTGGCACGACTTCCAAAACTGTGACTTAAATGTGTTACACCCTATGAGCCTCATATTATAAACTCATGATCGTGCCACCAGTCCCATTGTACGTTGGAAGTACCGGCCTTTACTGTTCGTCGTAGGTCCCAGTTTGTCAGGAAAGAGCTAAATCTATGGCTGATGCTCCTGTCACACTGAAGGTTTACAGACAACTGATTGTAGCTAGAAGAGATTTTCATCCAATTATTTCTCAGACGGATGACAATCCCACAGTCGTACACATTGGACCAAAACAGTCAGTTCCAGTTAAAAATCGCTGTAGAGTTCACCAAACTTTAAAAATGTACCTTTGTGATGTGGGGACAGATTTTTTTCTTTTATTTCCCCAGCATGTCTCCCTAAGAATTGGTTGGCATGGAGATGGTGTCCAGTGGTTGTTATAGAAACTTGGTAATAACCCCAAAGTGCCAATCTTTTCTGCAGTTCTCTAAAAATGAGCTTTGGAGATGTTTCTCTATTATTGTACCATCCAAAAAAAACAAACACAAATCATCTTCTAGTCGTGTTTGTCTCCATTTGTTACTGTAAACCTTTTAATTACTGCTCTGGTTGTAGATACTTTTCTCCATAGCTATGTTGTAGCAATCTCTTGCCTCAAGATTAACATGCATCGTCATTACTTCAATGACATCTTGTCTTGGTTTTTTTTCTCAATTTTTAAAAGGCAACCAGGCCAAATGCGTTTCTGTAACACATACCCCAGGGAAACAGTTGTTGAAACTCTGTTCAACTTTAATATGCAAAGCACAAATAAAACATGAAGACAACATGGTGGCACTGGTGATTTAGTTAACAAAAATCTAAATGTGCAACCCCCCCGTGAATAAATCTAATCAAAACTTACAAATTGTCCACATTTTCTTCATCTGCGATTAAAAAAAAAAATTATAATTTTCACTAGAAGTGAGGCTGTTTACTGGTCGACTCAACTCGCCTGCAGCGATAAACAAATAGCTTGTAGGTTAATTTGGTTTCCATGAGAAAATTGGGCAGCTCACTTAAAGATGGGGCGAGGTTTCCTCACCTTTGAACTTTCTTCACCCTGGTGCCGACCCACCCAAAAGCATGTATCCCTGCACACTGGCCAACAATATTCTGTTGCAAGCATGCAGGAATTTATCTGACAGTTCAGAGGTATCCTGGGCACAAATCCCTTTCTGTCTGCTTCAGTACAGCACAGAGAGAAACTGTGGTCAGCTCAGGCTAATCCTCACCACATCTGGTTCTTTTTTGACCTACCTCATCTTCCCCTGGTCTTTTGTGCCACCTAGGGGCTGTGACCAAGACTGTAGCACGAAGGGCCACACAAACTTGCATTTGTTCTTCAGCTGAGACTGCGGTTGAAGTAAACAGCTATTCCGACAGCTGATGAGAAAAAAAACACACCTCAGAGTGTTCAGAAATGCTTAGTGAAAAGAGAGAACAATCTCTCCCAAATGATTTACTCCAGCTGTTTCTCGAGGATCTCATGAAAAGCCAGAGGGATACTGTTGGCCAGTCAGTGAGTTCTGGGTCTGCCCCAGAATCTCCTCCCAATGGGATGTGACCGGAAAACCACCAAAGGCAGGCACCGGGGAGGTATCAGGTCTCCGAACCACCCTGGTTTGACTTCAACTGGCTTCTACTTCTCACATGGCGCTTACGGCTAAGCGTCTCACTCCATTTTAATATGTTGAGCCCAGCTACCTGATAGAGAAGCCTTCTTCAGCGGCTTGTGTCCTGTATCTCATTCTCTCAGTCAGAGTCCATGTCCAGTGACTGCAAGTGATGGTCGAAAGTACACAGACCGTTCTTCAACACAGTAATCCAAAGCAATACTTGCATTGACACAGATAAAGAACCAATCCACCTATCCATACCAGAGAGAGCTAATCCATCTTTTTTACCAGTTGAGAACCATTAACCACGGACTTTAAAGAGCTGCTTCTGATCCCAGTGGCTTCATACATGGTGAGAACAGGTCCAGTGAATGCTGAAGGTCACGACTTGAAGATTTTAACAGAATCACATCGCCTGCATAAAGCAAAGATGAGACTCGCTGGTCTACATGACGTATATAGTGCGGCTGCTCGGACTAAGATTTTGGGTTAAAAAATCTTTAGAGATCTGGTCAATTGCTGAATCAGTACTTTTCAATAAGATTGAAAAGTACCTGAAGTTACTTAGAGTATACAGACAGAATAAATGGGCCAGCCATGGCGAAAAAACTAATTGAAACACAGATGTCCTCCAAATAATAATTTTTTTTTTTAAATCGATGTTTATGAATAGGGAGAACGAGCCTTCTATAAGTTCTGTCAGCTCACGAGCTGCAAGGTCTGCAGCAACATGAGAGCTAAAGACAAAAACACAGACATGTCATGTCTTTCAGTGGAGTCTGGGACAGAGTTAGGAAATAAACATGAACAAATGTCCTGATCATTGTGGATGTGAATACGAGGATTTTCTTTTTCTCTTTATAAGACATGTTTTAATGCTGAGTTCAACAAGCGCACTTTTAAAGGGAGATTTTCTTTTATAAAAGGGGAAGAAGATGAGATTCTTCTGTTTTTCACATAATGCTTTAGTTCTTTAAAAATGACACTGAAATGCTTGAACCCCAGCACAGTTATTTGTGAAAATATTTACGAATATCAGTAAATGTGGGTCTCTTTGGCTATTGATTTCTTAAATTATTTTTCATTCACTACATGATAATACACTTGTTGGTTAATAAATATAGTCAGAATGGAAAAATTGGAATTCAGGAAAATTTTTATTAAAAAAGTGGAATTTTCGAAGAAAAAAAAAATTAAAACAATTGGGTAAATAATGGAAGGGATTGAATATTAATGATAAATAATATATTTTTTGAAAAGAAATAAGCTGATGAAGCTGACAAGTAACCAATGTTTACGGTTTTAAAAAGTTTAAAATGTTACTGTTCTAAAAAAAATTTAGTTAATAAACTGAACTTTAAAATGGGGGGGGGGGGGCTATATGAATGTTTATTTCATAACCTTTAAAAGATATGTTTGTTCATACATTGTGTTTTGTATTATCTATTTAGTGTAGATTGATTTGCAAGGACTGCGTCTAAAAATCAATGTCATATGTAGCGTCTGCAACTCTGACCTGAACAAATTAAAAGCGGTGTTTGCATGTGGAAAGTACAGCTTAAAGTAATATTCATAGGACGTACTATGAACAACGGCTACTTGGGCGTCGCCACATTGGAGTCCCAACTTCTCAGACTGCGCTAAGTGCAACGTCTTAAACTCGAGTGCGACATCATTCCCAGCTCCAAGTCCTGGCTTCTAAAGTAAATGGAATGCGGCATTAGCTCAGCTTACCAACTTGAATAAAAGGTGAAGAATGTTCTACAGTCAGATTGTATTCCCTGATCCATCCTGGTGTGTGTAGCTTTACTGGGTTAAAACTAACCAACTCCGGCCTTTACAGCACAATACCAACTTTCGGATTAAAGAAACACCCCAACAGTTTTTTGAGAGTATTTAATAATTTGAATCATACTTCTCTAAATGTAAACTCGTATCTTTTTGTCGAGTTATTTGCTCTTTGCCTAAACCTGATTTTGGCACCCAACAGGGGACACTGGACAACGTCTCTCATTTTGTCTTTTTTATTTTCTCTTGTTGCTTGATGAGTCATAGAAGTTACATAAACTAAATACAAATTCTTGGATCAGTCAACAACTTGAACAACCTTAATGAAAGGTATTAAGTACATTACGTTAAGATTTTAAGTGCACATTTTTTAAATTCATCAAAAATGTATGCGCACACTGTTGTAAAAGGAGAAACAAATGTCAAATCAAACAAATACAAATAAATGCCTCTCAAAAAAGCAGGTGAAACATACATACCAAAACCATCTCTGTGATTGGCAAACAAACCGAGCCCAACAAAACCAAGGAGCTGTCTGGCTGACCTTAAACAAACACCTCTCTCTCTCTCTCCACCTGAAGGCTGGTTAACCCCACCTGTTGCTTCTGGCACTACACTACCCTCTAGTGTGCAAATAATTTAAGTACCAAATAAAATCAAATACTGAATTTAAAAAAATACAATTCTTTTTCTGCAACATGACACCTATACTCCAAAGAAAAACATTCCACAAACGTCCATGCCAATGGGAGTATTAGAAATTAGGGATAAAATGTCCATCAGCAGTGTGCTAAACTGTGTGTACTCTTTATTTACCCTGCCCTGCTCTGAGCATCCCTGTGAAAGCTCTGCTGCTTGACCAAATAAGGTCGTCTTGTTGGTTGGATATACAAAGGCTTGCTGAGACGGACGATAAACAGCACGCAGCCAAAAAGGCTAGAACCAGACCAGATCCACATAACTGCAACGACTAATCTCTGTCCTCTAAACGTTTTGTTTTTTTAAACCTCAAGTTTGCTTTTTGTGCCTCTTTTTAAAAAATAAGAACCTTTTTGTCATTCTGTCATTTATTGCAGTTAAATCTGAGCTGAACAATATTTAAGGTTTACCCAGTCTTTACTTAGTCTTGACTGAGGACTATTTATCTACTGCTACTATAGCATCAAAGGAAACAATCTATATGTCTAGACATGACTGAACTGGAATGTGATGCAGAACGGGAACTAGGAGTTGTTAGTGTAACACATTGCTTTACAAATCTATTAACCCTCCTCTTAACTTTTTTCACATTTGATTAAGTTATAACCACAATTGCACAACATGAAGTTGTGCAATTGTGGAGAACATCAGCAAACACACAAACAGCATCATGAAGAACAAAGAAACACAGCAGACTGAGATGTTCATGGTTATAATTCACTCATGCGGAGAAGGATCTGTTGACGGGATAGCTATTCATCTTGCTCTCCACAAAGCCAGCGTTGATGGGAAAAACACCTGCTTGCAGGTTCCCACAAGCAGGGCCGGCCCGTGGCATGGGCAGTATAGGCAAATGCTAAGGGCGCCGTATACTCTGGGGGCGCCAGAGGCACGTTAGTAACTTTATGCTTCATTGTACTTCATTGACACTGCAACAAGAGGAGCATTAATGGGATTTACATGGCATTGACTACCATATATATGCTCCTAATTGGTAGAATCATTAGACAGCATGGGATGAATTTCCACAGCAATGCCGATGATACACAACCATATTTATCCATAAATCCTGATGAACCCAGTCAGTTAGGTAGATTACAGGCATGTGTGGAAGACATAAAAACATGGATGAATCTAAACTTTTTGCTTTTAAATTCTGACAAGACAGAAGTTTCTGTCTTTGGACCAGAAGTTCTAAAAAAGAAACTGATTAGTCAATCACTTCATCTGGATGGCATTAAATTGGCCCCCAGTAATAACGTAAAGAACCTCAGCTTTATTTTTGACCGAGACTTGACATTTAAATCCCATATTAAACAGGTTTCTAGGATTTCCTTCTTTCACCTCCGTAATATTGCTAAAATTAGAAACATCCTGTCCAGGAGTGATGCTGAGAAACTAGTCCATGCATTTGTTACCTGAAGGCTGGACTACTGTAATTCTTTACAATCAGGAAGTCCACAAAATGCCATTAAAAGCCTTCAGTTGATCCAAAATGCGGCAGCAAGAGTTCTGATGAATATTAAAAAGAGAGATCACATTTCTCCTGTTTTAGCTTCCCTTCATTGGCTCCCTGTTAAATCCAGAATAGAATTTAAGATCCTTCTTCTTACATACAAAGCCCTTAATAATCAAGCTCCATCATACATCAGAGATCTAATTGTTCCATATGTTCCTAAAAGAGCACTTCGCTCTCAGACTGCAGGTTTACTTGTAGTTCCTAGGATTTCTAAAAGTAGAATGGGAGGCAGATCTTTTAGTTATCAGGCTCCTCTCCTGTGGAACCAGCTCCCAGCTTTAGTCCGTGAGGCAGACCCTCTGTTTACTTTTAAGGCCAGGCTTAAAACTTTCCTTTTTGATAAAGCTTATAGTTAGAGTGGCTTAGGTCATCCTGAGTTATCTCTGTAGTTATGCTGCTATAGGCTTAGACTGCTGGAGGACAGACTTACCAATTTTCTTCAGTCTGCTACTTCCTTTTCTCCTACTACTCTCCAGTTGTATTACAGTACATTCTGTTATTTCGACTATTAACTTTGTGTTCTCTCAGTGTTTTTCTCTCCATAGAAGATACACCTGGTCTGGTATCCTGCTTGGCTGCAATGCCCTGTTGGACGGGGGGCATCGACTGGGATGATGCTCCCAGTAACTTAACATCCACTGTGTCCTGTTATCAACTTTTTACTTTCTGTAACATAGAAAGATTGCTGTGGTTGGAAAGTCTGCATCAACGGGGCCCAACCTCACGCTAATGACTGATACAATCTGCTGGGTTTCCTTAAATAGGAAACTTTTACTGATTGGGTTAAGTGCCTTGAGATGACATCTGTTGTGAATTGGCACTATATAAATAAAGTGAAGCTAATTTAATTGAATTGACCATACGTTCTTACCATACTGCGACCAGGGGAGAGTTGAAGGGATCACACATATAATTAGGTCACGGTGCAGAACAAAACATGAGGCGCCGCAAAGCAGGATGGGAAACCACCTCCATCAATCAGACTTCTTTTACCCGGCCGCCATTTGGTTTTCGTTCAAAAAAAGTTTATATGTCAAAGCGTCCCAAATTATCAGCAGGAAAAAAAGAAAAGAAGAGGAAAAACGCAACAAAGACAAAGGTAATGTTACAGTAAAGATGTTAATGATATTATTCTGATGTTACAGAACTATGATCAATAATGCCATTAGCCATTAGCATGTATGGTTAGCTAATCTAAACTCAGCAAAAAAGAAATGTCCTCTGACTTTCAACTGTTTGTACTTTCAGTAAACTTAATGTGTGTAAATATTTGTATGAACACTAAAAGAGTCAACACCATAAGACAAACTAAAAATGTTTCACAGACATGTGACTAACAGAAATAGAATTATGTGTCCTTGAATGAAGGGAGGCTCAAAATCAAAAGTACCAGTCAGTATCTGGTGTGGCCACCAGCTGCTTGAAGTACTGCAGTGCATCTCCTCCTCATGGACTGGACCAGATTTGTCAGTTCTTGCTGTGAGATGTTACCCCACTCTTCCACCAAGGCACTTGCAAGTTCCTGGACATTTCAGGGGGGAATGGCCCTAGCCCTAACCCTGCGATCCATCAGGTCCCAGACGTGCTCAATGGGATTGAGATCCGGGCTCTTCGCTGGCCATGGCAGAACACTGACTTTGCTGTCATGCAGAAAGTCACGCACAGAACGAGCAGTATGGCTGGTGGCATTGTCCTGCTGGAGGATCATGTCCGGATGAGAATGCATAAAGGGTACCACATGAGGGAGGAGGATGTCTTCCCTGTACCGCAAGGCATTGAGATTGCCTGCAATGACAACAAGCTCAGTCCGATGGTGATGTGATATACCGCCCCAGACCATGACGGACCCCCCAAATCGATCCCGCTCCAGGGTACAGGCCTCGGTGTAACGCTCATTCCTTCGACGATAAACACGAATCCGTCCATCACCCCTGGTGAGACAAAACCGTGACTCATCAGTGAAGAGCACTTTTTGCCACTCCTGTCTGGTCCAGGGAAGGTGGGTTTGTGCCCATAGGCGGCGTTGTTGCTGGTGATGTCTGGTAAAGACCTGCCTTACAACAGGCCTACAGCCCTCAGTCCAGCCCCTCTCAGCCTACTGCGGACAGTCTGAGCACTGATGGAGGGATTGTGTGTTCCTGGTGTGACTCGGCCAGTTGTTGTGGCCATCCTGTACCCGTCACGCAGGTGTGATATTCGGATGTAGCGATCCTGTGCAGGTGCTGTTACACGTGGTCTTCCACTGCGAGGATGATCAGCTGTCCTTCCTGTCTCCCTGTAGCGCTGTCTTAGGCGTCTCACAGTGCGGACATGGCAATTTTTTGCCCTAGCCACATCAGCAGTCCTCATGCCTCCCTGCAGCATGCCTAATGCACGTTCACACAGATGAGCAGGGACCCTGGGCATCTTTCTTTGGGTGTTTTTCACTGTCGGTAGACAAGTCTCTTTAGTTTACTGCGTGTTTAGAACTGTGACCTTAAATGCCTACATTCTGTAAGCTGTTAAGGTCTTAACGACCATTCCACAGGTGCATGTTAATTAATTGATTATGGTTAATTGAACATGCATGAAAAACATTGTTTAAACCCTTTACAATGAAGATCTGTAAAGTTATTTGGATTTTTACAACATTATTGTTGAAATACAAAGTCCTGAAAAAGGGACGTTTCTTTTTTTACTGAGTTTATAAATAGCCAGCGCTATCTGCTAGTTCTAACCAAAATATTAACAGTCAATGGTTCTAACAGATAAGCCTAGCGCTATTATTATGGAAAATAGTAATATGAGTACCTTCCTCAGACAAATGTGTAAATATTAGATCTAATCAGCAGGTGCATTAATGTTAATTTCATTGGCATCATTATCTCACGTTTTCCCAGCTTGTAATAATCAATCAAAATACCATTATTAATCATAATAATAATTCCATAGTTGTAATGCCAGCTGTTAACTGTGTTACAGCTCATATTGTCTATAAAGTGTGTTTATCAGGTTAAACTTTACACCTGTGTTAAAGTGCACATCATTAACGTTAGAGCATAACTTAGCATTCCCACATGCAATTCTTATTCTAAATGAAAAAATATATATTTTTTATTTTAGATCTATGATAAAGTTTATGTATTTATGGGAGACCCCCGCATGTTTTTTTTGCACCTGTCTGATTTGCACCGACCATTACCTACACTTATGTACATATCAATCTGTTTAGCACATTGTATTTTTTGTATTTAAGTGTTTGTCTTTTTTTTCACCGTATGTTTGCACAATGTACCGCAGCAATTTCCCTAATGTTGTAAACCTGCCCAACATTTGTTCGCTTATGCTTTGTGCCGGCTCTCAGAGAGTGGGAACAGTTTTGCAAAGCACCGTAAAGAAAAAAAGAACAATTCTTAATCTGATCGATGTTTTTTTAACGCATACATTTATATAGTTCGGGGAAACACAATTACAAACTGGGAGCATACATGTTTTACTTTAGAAATAACTCGGGTTCTGTTCTGACGCTGCAGTAGACAGGAAGAGGCGATCGCGTACAGCCCCAGCCTACTTAGTGGTGTCAGTAAACTTCAGACAGAGTCCAACAGTGTTCAGACGGGAGCTGTCCGAAGCGCATGCACTTTGCTCCGTTCGCTGTGCCTGCATGTGCACGGAACCATGACCGAAGCGGACCTATACACTCTGTACAAGGGCGTCTATGTGCCCAACGCCATACACACCCCGGAGAGCCTCAAATACTACGAGGAGTTTACTTTCCGTCCCGACGACGTCGTCATCGTAACGTATCCCAAGTCAGGTGAGGGTAATTGTGCGCCTTTTTACTTCTTTTGTTTTTTTGCGCAGGGCTTCGAGACGAACACACAGGCAGCGATTGGGGTGTTTTCTGTAGTTTATTTACAAAGTTGACTAAGAACCGGACTTTACACAGCAGCCCGGAGTTATCTTGTATCCGGAGATAAGCTTTCATCACCGCTCCACTACCTTCACCGCAGGGCCGCCAGCAAGATCAATGACTGAAAAAAAAGGCAACATGTGCGCTGCAGCCAAGAGGGCCAAAAACGCGCGAAATTTCGTGTGCCTTTTACACGTAACCAACATGTAAACAACGCGCAAACTTGCCTGTTAATACTGATTTATTTTTTAATTTTTTTGGTACCTTTTCACCCCTGTAGTTACACCCTCTGCTTTACTCCAAAATAACTAGAGTCCTGTCAAAAGACTTTTGGACATGCTGGTATGATATTTGACAGATGCATCAACTATTTGCTTCACATAACTTATGTTTTCAATATTGAAATATTGCTGTTTAATGCAAAGGGCATGTTTTTGTCCTTTTTTTGTCAACATGAAGTAAAACGACATTTTTGAAAAGTAATTTAGAAAAGTGATGCACTATCTGAGTGGTAAGAGGGAGTGGCAGGAAGGAATCTATCTAGTAAAAAATCTCATAGTATATTATTCATCATTTGAATGTATTATTTGTGTTGCAATAATTACAAATATATTGAAAATGATGAGGACAAAGTATCTTCTCCACAAAAATAGCGTTATCTGCAGCCTGCTGTGATCTGCTGAGCTCCACAAACCAAGCTTCTATTCAATTCAAATTCAAATTCAAAATTACTTTATTAATCCCAAAGGGAAATTAAATGTTGTTGTAACTCATTATGCAAGTTCCTTCAAAGATTTGTTGTAGATGCTGATGGCTGTGGGTAGGGATGATCTCCTGTAGCAGTCTGCAGATCTGAAGAAGCCTCTGACTGAAGACGCTCTGTAGTTGTATGACAGCCTGATGTAGAGGATGCTCTGGATCTATGGCGTCTTCTTTTCAACCACTTCAGGGTTTTGTGGCTGTAGTTGAGGTATTATTTGAGCTTTTGTGATGTTAATCAGCTGCTGCTGTCAGAACTCCTATGAAGAAGCTTAGTCCGGTTCCTCAGGGTGGTGAAGGGAGCCAGGACTGCTACCACAAGATGCGGAACAGGGAGGAGGATGAGGAGGCGCACCTGTGTGATCCAATAAAATGTAATCATTTTTCAATCAGAAGAAAAGCAACCGATTTGATGTTTCATTTGGTCAGAGTAGTTAAGTGTTGCCACAGAAGTGAAAAACAGCAAATCAAATGATTCGTTGCGACATATTGTGATGTTTACAGCAGGACAATAAGTCCGAACTCTGAGCCGAGAACGGACTGCCTCTCCTGCGGGGCGAGAGAGGACGAGGTGGTGGGCCTATATGAAGCAGCAGAACAATATTAGATGTTATGCTGGAAACAATGAGGGAAATGCAAAGGGTGTTAAAGGGAGATTATCCTGTTATTGGTCAAAACTTTTCATCCTATATAGTCTTATTAGAAGTGCATCCACAGCTGATATGCGTCTTCTGTGTGGACGCTGCACGCGAATCTGCACATATCAGCTGACCGCTCGCTGGAGCTTGTATGTTAGTCAAGCTGCCTTATTTGACTCTGCAGATCAGCCTCATATTAATGTGTTCTGTCCGTGTTTCATCACCTTCTCTTGCGCTGCTTGATGAGTTACTCCTGCTGCGCTGGAGTTTACTGAGTCTGGGGACATCTGTGATTGTGTGTGTTCCGGTATCAGTGTTGGCCTCAGTGGACTCTGGTCTCACATAGCTACTTGCGTTCAGGTATCGTTGGATTTACAAATAACTATTTAGCAAAAGTAAAACTAATTTTGTTAAAATAATGAAAAAAATATTGAAAATGATCGGGATGGAGTATCTTCTTAATATCACCTTCGGGAGATTCAAGCAGATGACAGAAATAGCATTATCTGCAGCCTGCTGTGATCTGCTGAGCTCCCCTCTTTTCTGATTGTTGTATTGGTTCATCCCACGGTCTTGGAAGCCAATCAGCAGCGACATAACCTTACACGTAAAGTACGTGTTGTTTGCGCGTCATTAACACGTTGTTTACGTGTTGTTTGCGCGTTGATTATATTCACACACAAAGTATGCGTTGTTTGCGCGTTGTTAACGTGTTGTTAACGTGTTGTTTCGCGCGTTTTTGGCCCTCCTGGCTTTCGATAGCAATGCCACGCTGTGAACCAATTGTATGGAGGACTACGGGGGTCATTGGAAAAGCAATACAGCATTTTGACGAGGAGTGCTTAATTGTGAGTTAAAAATATAGATTGCTAAATATAATTTCAAATTCAACAATTAATTTATTTAAAAAAAGACAAATTTGAAAAGCATTTTGTAATTACACATTTTAAATTGAAATACTAAAGAGGAATTGCAAATTGTATTTATTATTTGATTATTAAATACTGTGATTTGAAAACGTTTTTCAAATCCTATTTCAAAATGGAGAATTAAATAACACAATTAATAAGTGAGATTGTAAATATCTTTCCTTTTCATACATTTAAAAAAGTGATTCCCTTTTCTACATCCGTTTTCTCTTTCCAGCTCTCATTTTCAAATCCTTTTTGCAATTGCATTTCCTAAATGGTTTACCCTCTCCTTTTAGCATTCGAGTGACCCTCCTGGTCCCTGAGCACACTGCAAACCAAGTTCAACCAATCACAGCTGCTCCTCGAGTGTAACCAGCTCTCTCATTGGTTAGACAGGAGCTGTGCAGCTCAGCAAGGTCCACCCAAATATGGCTGTCTAACCAATGAGAGAGCTGGTTACGTTCGAGGAGCAGCTGTGATTGGTTGAACTTAGTTGGCTGGGGTCCCTAACATAAGCTTGGACACCCTGCTGAGGGCAGAGCCTCAGCCTTTAGTAGGTGCTAAAATGTTTTTGCAAAAATTTCGCCGTTTTTTTTTTTTTGTTTGATTTGAAAGTTTTTAATAGTTTGTTTTAAAAAAAATGCATGTAGCATGTAGGCTAAATGCATTTATCTGAAGCTGAAAAAAGATGCTGAGACAAATAGTGTTTCATGTTGTCACTGAAATGGATAGCTAAGAGATCAGAGTATTGTTTGCAAAATAGTTTTTTTTTGCATCTAAAGGGACAACTGAATTGCTGTTATTACATTGTTCTGTTTATCCGCTGAATTTGAAATGCTTAAAGGCAATGTTTGCAGTGGTATTTTCTTATGAATGTGCCTCTCTAAGGCCCTGTCTACATTAGGCCGTTTAAGTGCTTAAACGAATAAATATTAGCCCACATTAGCCAATGGTTTAAGGTTCCCCTTTTTTTTTATTTCCACACTGTCATGATTCATCAAATACATTATAATATCATTCAAAAACAGTCTTAATTAATACAAAATGCATTTTTGAGTCTGTTTTACATCTCTGTCTGAGTTTTGGGCCACTCTTCTTTGCAGAATAGTTTTAATTCGACCAAATTGAAGTTCTGAAACATGAAGGGCCTGCCTGAGGTCAGGCTATGGTGTCTCAGTCAGATTTTAGGTCCAGGTTTTGACTAGGCCAGACATTCCGTGCTGGAATTATTGATTTGTTTTAGATCATAATCCTGCTGTGTTAACCCAAGTTCGTTTGATCTTAAAGTCATGCTTTTTCTGTCATAAGCCATCACACTACCACCACCATGTTTGACTGTGTTAGTTGTACAGCACATGTGATGGGTCATACATCTTTCTCTCTTCGGGGGTAATAGCTCTCACTGTGGTTTGTTGGAGTGCCAAACCATTAGAAATGGCTTTGTATAACCCTCTCCAGACTTATAGAAGTCATTGACTTTATTTGGCATTTGTTCTTGCTTTTTGAGATCATTTGTCCTACTTCGTGTTGTCAGACAGGTCCCTTTTAGGTGGGTTGGGTTTCATTCAATCAGCCACAAACAGTACATTGTCAGACTACCTATGTCAGACTACCTATGACTGCCTACTTAGTCATGAAGTGCAACTGTTTCCACTGGTCTCCCAGCTTGCAACTGGAAATCCTTTGAATTGGGTGTGATTTTTATTCCTAGACCCAAGTTATAGTTTCCATTTTTAATGGAAAGCAGCACAATTCAAGACAACAAGAGTTCAGTTCTTTTGCAGCTGTTATACAACATGGTGTTCCTTTGGGTGTTCTTAGGTTTTAGGAACAGGACAGTATAACAGAGCACTTTGATAGCTTGCTCAATTTCTTTCAATACTACTCAAGTAAGATATCACAGTATGCAACCAGATACTCCTTCTTTGTAAAAAAGAATCTCTTATTTAATCTTGGATCTAATTAGTAAATCAAAGCCCTCGGCCTGCCATCTTGATCCCAAATCCTACTTCTCTTGTTAAATATTGCCTGTCCTCTCTTGATACCATCTCTCATTCCATCCTCCTTGACAGGCTCTCACCAATTGGCAATTCCCATATTGCACTCAACTGGTTCCACTCTTATCAGTTAGGCCGCTCTCAGTTCGTACAATTCGAATCCTTCAGATCTGACCCCTCCCCAGTTACCAGAGGTGTTCCCCAGGGCTCTGTCCTGTGGCCCCTTCTCTTCATTATTTACCTTCTTCCACTTATATCATATCGTCATATTTTCACTGCTTTGCAGATGATACCCAGCTTTACTTGTCTTCTAAACCTCAATCCTCACTTCCGCCCCCCACCCCCTTCCTTTTCTCTTGTTTAGCTGAAATTAAGTCTTGGTTCACCACTAGCTTTCTTAAATTAAACAGCGACGAAATCCTGCCAGTTTTTCTCTTATGGTTGATGCTTCCTCTGTTTCTCCTCCCCCTCAGGCTAAGAGTCTGGGTGTCATCCTTGACAGCATTCTTTTCATTTAAGTCCCATATCCATAACATCATTCTTGTTCAGTCTAGTCAATTCACAAATCAATTACTGTAATCCACTCCCTGGTCTCCCTCAAAAGTCCCTCCATAAGCTCCAGTTGGTTCAGAACTCTGCTGGCCACATCATCACCAAAACTCCCATATATCATATATATATATATAACACTAGACTGAACGAGAATAGAGGCAGAGTGGGGGGAGAAAGAGGGGTGAAGATGATTAATATTGCGTAGGTGACAGTAGGCATAGGATGCCTAAATATGATGGCTGAAGATGCCATCATACTCCTGCTTCAACCAACCCACTGTCATCTGGACAAGGCAGGCAGCACTGTGAGCATCATGTTATCTGATTTCTCCAGTGCATTTAACACAATTCAGCCTGATTTGCTTCGTCAGAAACTCCTGAAGACACAGTTGGGGCCCACAACAATCGCCTGGATCAATGACTACCTGACCAACAGACCACAGTTTGTGAGACTGAAGGATTGTGTGTCAAACCAGGTGGTCAGCAGCACAGGAGCACCACAGGGGACCGTACTCTCACCATTCCTTTTCACTCTGTACACCTCAGACTTCCAGTAAAAATCAGAGACCTGTCATCAGCAGAAATACTCAGATGACTCTGCAATTGTCAGGTGTATCAGAGTTGGACAAGAAGCTGAATACAGAGAGTTGGTGGACCGCTTTGTGACATAGTGTGGAAACAATCTCCTTACTTTGAATGTGAATAAAACAAAGGAGATGATTGATAGATTTCAGAAGAAACAGGGATAAGTCAAACCCTGTTTCCATCATGGGAGAAGTGGAGGTGGTTGAGGAGTATAAATACATCGGAGTTCACCTTGACAACAGACTGGACTGGAGACTGAACAGTGAAACCGTCTACAAGAAGGGACAGAGCCGACTGTACTTCTTGAGGAAACTTAGTACCTTCAAGGTTTGCAGCAAGATGCTGCAGATCTTCTACAAGTCTGTTGTGGAGAGTGTAATCTCTTCAGCCGTCATCTGTTGGGGTAGCAGCATCAGAACCAGGGACTTAAAAAGGCTCAACAACCTGATAAAGAAGGCTGGTTCTGTTCTTGGGACAACTGTGGAACCTCTGGAGATGATGATGCAAAGAAGGATTCTTCATAAAATCAAAAAAAATTATGGACAACCCTGAGCATCCTCTTCATGAGACAGTCATACAACAACAGAGCGTCTTCAGTCGTAGGCTTCTTCAGTTTCGCTGCAATACAGACCGCTACATGAAATCCTCTCTGTCCACAGCCATCATCATCTACAACAACTCCTTAAAGAATTAATTATATGAGCTACAACAACACTTAATTTCCCTCTGGGATCAATAAGGTATTTTTGAATTTTATTTTGAATATCACCCCTTTCCTTCAACAACTTCGCTGGCTCCCTGTTGTGCAATGTATTGAATTCAAAGTCCTTTTTTTCACCTCCAAGGCCAACCACATCCTCTCCGACGACCAAACTGTAATTGGGAGGTTTTCAACACCAACAGTCAACAGATGGGTTGTCACAACCAGCTAAAAGGAGAAATGCAGTGGAGAACCTCCTATAGACAGGCAGATGACAGGAAACCAGAAATGGGTTGGTGACTATTTATGACAACATGACATAACATTTTTTTTACTGAAGAAGGTTTTGTTTGAAAGATCTATAATTTATGGTATTTTCAAAAGCAAAAAAAGCCATGTTAGCTTTTACGGTTGGGGTTAGTCTCAAAGCTTACCCAAATGGATTTCCACGTTTTTTTTGTTGAAATTTTAGTTAAGATTATTCAACTCAAACTTCCAAATTGTAATCTTTAAAACAATTACAACCAATTACGTTGTTCTAAATGTATAGGAGTTTTCTTTTGTGTCTGTTTTTGTGTTAAAAAACAGAGAAAGGCCAATCCCAGTTATACTACTGTTTTAAAATGTTCATAAGTTTAGAGGTAAGTGGAAAGCCTAGTATTCACTTTGGTGGTACTTTTTATACACATTTTGAGAACTACTGCTCTTGACAATGGATTTTCTGAGGTTTCCAGTTATACAGACGATACCAATATATTTTGCTTTGAGCCTACAATCGACTAGCTTAATATGGTAACGCTTCAGCTTGAGAGGTATGCGTATCAGAGCTCCTTAATTCTAGGAATGTTTTAAAGGTGTTGTTAGGTTAATTTAGTTATAGACTTTATGTGGTTGATAAAATGAATGTCTAAGTCCATGATAACACTGGTTTTCTTGCATGTTGTATTTTGCCTCAGAAAGTCTAGTGCCTTGGATTTTTAGAACCAAAAACAATGAGTTCTTTGTTTTCAGGATTTAAGGTGCATAGAGAAAGTTGTGACCCATGTAGTGATGGATATTTTGGACACACTGACTTACTGTGATCAAGTGGTGAAACTGAATAATATGGTTGCATGACATCAGTATATATGTTGCAGAAGATGTGGGAGCCCTAAATCATCTATGTCAGGGACAACATACTGTATACAGAGGAGCAAAAAAGTATTTGGCAGCCACCGATTGTGCAAGTTGTCCCACTTAAAAAGACGAGAGAGGTCTGTAATTTTCATCATCGGTACACTTCAATTGTGAGAGATATAATGTAAAAACAAATTCCAGGAAATCACATATTATTTTTTTAGGGAAATTATTTGTATAATGGTGCAAATTCTTGCCTTCACAGTCCTGTTACTATTTCTTAAGAGAAGGGACAAGATTGTACACCTGCACAACACTGGGATGAGCCAATTCACGAAAGCCAAACAGCTTGGTGAGAAGAGATCAACTGTTGGACCAATTAATGGAAAATGGATCATTGACAGTCTCCCTCAACATGGGGCTCCATGCAAGATCTCACTCCGTTAGGTACACATGATCTTGAGAATGGTGAGGAAACAGCCCAGAACTACATGGGGAGAACTGGCCAATGGCCCGAAGAGAGCTGAGACCACAGTAACAAAGGTTTTGAGGCTGCTTTTCTGCAAAGGGGATAGGAGGATGTAGACTAAGAATGAATGGGGCCATGTATCGTGAGATTTTGGGCAAAAACCTCCTTCCATCAGTGAGAGCATTGAAGATGAAATGTGGCTGGATCTTCCAGCATGACAAACACCCCCCCCCCGGCAATGAAGGAGTGGCTACGTAAAAAGCATTTCAAGTTTCTGGAGTGGCCTAGCCAGTCTCCAGACCTCAGTCCAATAGAGAATCTGTGGAGTGAGTTGAACGTCTGTGTAGCCCAGCGACAGCCCTAAAGATCACAGCTCTAGAGAAGATCTGCATGAAAGAATGGGGCAAAATACCAGCAAACCTGGTGAAGACCTACAGCAAATGTTTGACCTCTGTCATTGCCAACCAATGTTACATTACAAAGGATTGAAGTGAACTTTTGTTTTGGGCCAAATATTTATTTTCTGCACCATTATACAAATAACTTCTTTAAAAATCATACTAGGTGATTTCATGGATTTTGCTTTTACATTCTCTCACAATTGAAGTGTACCTATAATGAAAACTACAGACATGTCTCATCTCATCAAGTGGGATGACTTGTACAGTCAATGGCTGCCAGATACTTTTTTGCCCCCCTGTAGATGCTTAATAAAAGTTGCCTGATATTGTAGCCTTGATGAACCTCATATGTGGTTTTCTTTTGTTTGGTTTGATCTATAATTTCGAAAGTGACACAAAGTAGTTTCGATCTGCCTGATAAGATCTGGACCAGAAGTAGTAGCAGCAGACTTCCCCGCTAACTCTTCGTGTCTACGAATTGGATAGATCAACTGTGTCAAATGTAGCACTATGACCCAGTAAAAGCAATACAGAAGTTTGTGTGTATCACTGTTAAATCTTTACCCTTTGCTTCAGTGACATATTTGAGGCTTCCTCTCGCTGTTTTCCATTATTTTGTTTGGTTTTTAATCAGATAAGCCTTCACAGAAATAGCTACCATTTCCTCTAACATTCTGTTCATAAAGGCATATAGGGCCTTGTTGTTATCAGTAGAATACGGCCTGCTGATGAGGTGAGGAGACATATCGGTACTTCATCCTGTCTGAGGCTTTGGTATTCAGCTGAAAAGAACCCGAAATATGGGAAGTATATTATGTGTAAACGGCAAATTCGTTAAAAATGATAACCTTCATCAAGACACTTAACTGGCAGTAACAGGTGGAGGAGCCTCAATTTATTTACCTTGCATAATATAAGGTATGTACGTTAATGGATAGTTGAGGTGTTATAGGAATCTTTACCTACATTGTGGCCATGTTTTCTCCACAATGATGCCAGATCAGCAACACGGTGGTGTTGTGGGAAAATATATTGGTAATAGTTAAAGTAATAGTTGGAAAGGACCTTTTTGTCTTGATGTATATTTGTCCCATTTAATTTTGGCTGACTACCATGGTTTCATTATTTATCAACCTAATTTTAAAATATACCATCAATTGTTTTGAATTGGAAAGTATTCCTGTGTTTATTCCAGTGCTTCTAATGTGGAGTTTATAAGGTCTGTTTCCCACAGTTCTAGATCTTTTTTATGTTTTGTTTTTTAAATCACATTAATAGTTTAGGTAAATTGGGATGTCTCTACCTATAAAAAAACATTTTTTTTTTAGAAAACTGGATTTTTTTTGTTGTTTTTGAAAGGTTTCTTTGTTAAATTGGTAGCCTTTCCGGATAAATCATTAAGCGAACCAAGTGCTGTATTGACAGGCCAGTAATGCTGCAACAGTAATACACTAAACACAGAGAAGGCATGGATAAAGTGAGCTAAGAGTTGAGCATGAAGTTTGAAATTGGGGCTGTGACGTGGTTTTCAAAAACCTGGGGATTGCTTGTCTTCACAAAAATGCAAACATGGTATTTTAAAGTTTGTTTTTAATCCACACTGGAACCAATTTCTTTAAAAAACAAAATATTGTTTCAGGGCTGAAATTCCCCGCGACGTTTGGGCCCTTTTTAGTCACACTCTAAGTACCTTCATACTGTATCAAAGGATCGTTAGCCGTAGCTCAGCCTTGTTGTAGAATTGCAGCCCCTACTAGGAGGCCCTTCTTTTAGCATTAGCACAGAATGACCGAGTTTTGGTGGGCGGGGCCCAAGCCATGCGCCTCTATTGTCAATTGAGTCTCTAACGTTCGCATCTGATGAAACATTGACAGACATGCATTTGCGCACCACAAATTGCCCAAATTCCAATATTACCCTATGTATGAAATGTAATTAGGTTTTGGCCTAATTATATTGTGTGTTGAACAATAATCTGTTTACAAATTACAGGCTTAATAAAATATTTGATCATCGATCCGTCCTCATTACGTCTCTAGCTTCACCACGACAGTAATGGCTCAGTTATCGGCTACTGTAAGTATGTAAGGGCGTTTCAATTTGATCCGGAATCTGATCCGGACGGCGAGGCTCCTGAGGAGGAACCAGAAAGGTAGAAGACGTCTTCCACAGGTGATCCGGGCAGACGTGCTGTGCACGGAGGGAAGAGGCTGTGTGTATGTGTGTGTTTGTGTGTGTGTGTTCTCGTATTGCTATCCTATTTAGGACCTTTTCTGGCATATGTGTGTGTGTGTGTGTGTGCGTGTGTATGTGTGTGTCAAGGTATTAGGTTGTAGGTAACTGACATCCGATGTATCCAATCAGAGATCCAGCATGAGCTGTGGGTGGAGTCTCGAGCAGACTCAGCAGCCTGTGAAAAGGACTCGGTTGTTATGTGTTGCCTGGGACAGACGAAATAAAGATGGATGCAGAGGACAAATAAGTTGTGTCGGCCAGCGCTTATTTGACAGTGTGTGTGAGAGATGCGTGAGTGACAGAGATGAAAAGAGAGCAGGGAATGAATACGCTGCATCTTTTAAATAGGGTAAAAAAAAAAAAAACGAAACGCACTATGTGACGGTTGGTGTTGATTTTTTATTTATTTTTTTGGGTCGGTGTTGAATCTGTTGCGGTCGGAGTTTAATCTGTGGCGCACCGCCACAGATTCGTCATGTTTGGGAAACACTGTTATATAACAGCTGAAGGACATTATTGCAGACATATAGGCTACTTACTTGTATAGGGATATTTGCTGGTTCACGGAGGGTTGGTATTGATCCTGGTAAAAGTTTAAGACGATCTGCGAATCCACTGCTGTATTGTCCCAAGTTAATAAAACATCCGTCAGAGAAATGTTTGGCACAAACGATCACTGTCTTCGGGAGTCGGTCGGGTACATTCCCTGCATAAATAAAGTCCACCCACAAGCTATACAGTGACTCTGAAGAGGGGTGGACAGTGACGATGGTGTCTGGACTCCATGTTGTCAGTTTGTTGTATGGCTTTTACCGTAGCTCTCGTTGTTTAGGTTGTAATACGCGCCGTGGGGGGAGGGACTTGGAGAGTGTAGTTCAGAGAAGGGGGTAATTGGCTGGAACTCAGTGACGACATATGCCGAAACGTGAGGTCATATGCCGAACTGCAAAACAGCCCGTTTCTGAGTGCTAATTTCACTATGTAGGCAGACATACCCGGGGACAAAGGAAACACTAATCAGTCGGTTTAACCCCTTAGGGGACATAGGCAGGCTGGGGAAACTAACAAATATGACCAAAAAACTCAAAAAATGCTAATTTCATGCCAGGGGCACTTTACAATTAAGTCAGACAAATACAGCATTAATCTTAGATTATTTCATAGATTTTAAATGAACTGATCCTCACTTTCAGAAACAAAAGGAGCTTGCCAAATACTTTTTTGCCCCCCTGCAGATGCTTAATAAAAGTGGCCTGAGAATGTAACCTTGATGAACCTCATATGTGGTTTTCTTTTGTTTGCTTTGATCTATAATTTCGAAATGACATAAAGTAGTTTCGATCTGCCTGATAGGATCTGAACCAGAAGTAGTAGCAACAGACTTCCCCGCTAACTCTTCCTGTCAACGAATTGGATAGATCAACTGTGTCAACTGCGATCTAGGGAATCACATATCTGCCCAACAGCACAGTCCATGATGCGATTAAAGACAATTAAGTCAGACCAATACAGCATTAATCTTAGATTATTTCATAGATTTTAAATGAACTGATCCTCACTTTCGGAAAGAAATGGAGAAGAAAAAGAGCTTGGATCAGGATTACAGTCGTCAATCTGAAGAAATCGTTTTTATATTGTCAATTCATAGGGGTTAAGCTCTGAAACGGAATAAAATTCTCCTCAAACTCAGAGGAAGTTTGTAATAATTGACAGATATTTTATGAGAAAGGCTGAAAGAGGAAATCTACTTCCTTTAATTCAATTTATCCATCAAGTTTGGTGGATTTTTTTCTATGTACTTGAATGAAAACTCTGTAAAACACTTAATATTCAGCATGGGCGGTTGGATTTAAATGTTTGCAGATCACAATCTCGAATTCCCGATGGAATTTAAAGTCGACAGAAAATATGAACTCCTAGAAGAGAATAAACTGGGAGTTGACAAACATAACATGCCGGGGAGAAATGTTCAGCATGTTCTCACTGTCGTGTTTTCCGTGTGCAGGTACAACTTGGATGCAGGAAATCATTCCCCTCATCGTAAGCGGAGGAGATCCAGCCTCTGTTGAGACTCTGCCCAACTGGGACCGTGTTCCCTGGCTGGAGGAGACCCGGGCCGCCAATCTAAAGCTTGAGGAGAGGCCGTCTCCCCGCTTGCTCACAACGCACTTCCACTATAACATGATGCCGCCGTCCTTCTTTCAAGCAAAACCAAAGGTAAAACCTGCCACAGAATCTGTGGTTAGGATCGTTGCTTTATTGTGACATTATTAACACTGTTTTTAAGCTCATAAAATCCTTCTTGTGTTCTCAAAAACTGTATTTCTTAAAGTTTAAATTTGATTTCATGATCCAAATTTGAAAAGGATTTGAGTTATTACGTCACAGCTTTTTCTTCCAAAACAAAGCCATTTAAAAAAAGCTTATTTAGAATTCTATTATCGATTTTCAAAATTTTTTTTACCCAGCTCGTTCATGTTTGTGTATGTTGAAATCATTGTTAAAACATTAAAATAATTGTCGAAAGCTAAGAAAGTTTACTTTTGAACATTTTGGGTATTTAGACATTTTTAAGCGCACGATTCTGACCAAAATCAACAGATCTGGTTAGAAGTTCATACACACTTGGGTACAGATATTATATTAGCTAGTTTTTTAATCCAGTCTTTTTGCTTGATCCAGTGATTGTACAGCATCCATTTAAACTTGGCTAAATTCATCTTAGCATATCCATCCAGCACTAGTTCGGCACCAAACTCTCAGCCTCAAACAGAGGACGTGCTAGACTTCTTCTTTGTCTGCCATATGGACACTTGGTCAAAAAAAAAAAAAATCTTGTCGTGGCAAGTTTTTACCCATCATTTTTTTAAATGATAAGGACGTATACAAAAGTATTTCATGTTTATACATTTGAATTAATATTCAATCCAAAGAACTTCAGCAGAGAATCCTCATCAGTCAGATGACTATATGCAATTTTGTTCTCCACAGTGACAAAAAAAAACACTGACTGTGGCCCCAGTAAACACATACAGTCGTGGCCAAAAGTTTTGAGAATAACATAAATATTGGAAATTGGAAAAGTTGCAGCTTAAGTTTTTTAACTCAGGTGAGAATGTTGACGAGCACAAGGCTGGAGATCATTATGTCAGGCTGATTGGGTTAGAATGGCAGACTTGACATGTTAAAAGGAGGGGGATGCTTGAAATCATTGTTCTTCCATTGTTAACCATGGTGACCTGCAAAGAAACGTGTGCAGCCATCATTGCGTTGCATAAAAATGGCTTCACAGGCAAGGATATTGTGGCTACTAAAATTGCACCTAAATCAACAATCTATAGGATTATCAAGAACTTCAAGGAAAGAGGTTCACTTCTTGTTAAGAAGGCTTCAGGGCGTCCAAGAAAGTCCAGCAAGCGCCAGGATCGTCTCCTAAAGAGGATTCAGCTGCGGGATCGGAGTGCCACCAGTGCAGAGCTTCCTCAGGAATGGCAGCAGGCAGGTGTGAGCGCATCTGCACGCACAGTGAGGCGAATACTTTTGGAAGATGGCCTGGTGTCAAGAAGGGCAGCAAAGAAGCCACTTCTCTCCAACAAAAACATCAGGGACAGATTGATCTTCTGCAGAAAGTGTGATGAATGGACTGCTGAGGACTGGGGCAAAGTCATATTCTCCGATGAAGCCTCTTTCCGATTGTTTGAGGCATCTGGAAAAAGGCTTGTCAGGAGAAGAAAAGGTGAGCGCTACCATCAGTCCTGTGTCATGCCAACAGTAACGCAACCTGAGACCATTCATGTGTGGGGTTGCTTCTCATCCAAGGGAGTGGGCTCACTTACAATTTTGCCCTAAAACACAGCCATGAATAAAGAACGGTACCAAAACACCCTCCAACAGCAACTTCTTCCAACAATCTAACAACAGTTTGGTGAAGAACAATGCATTTTCCAGCACGATGGAGCACCGTGCCATAACGCAACAGCGATAACTAAGTGGCTCAGGGACCAAAACGTTGAAATTTTGGGTCCATGGCCTGGAAACTCCCCAGATCTTAATCCCATTGAGAACTTGTGGTCAGTTCTCAAGAGGCAAAAACCCAATAATTCTGTCAAACTCTAAGAAGTGATTATGAAAGAATGAGTTGCTATCATTCAGGATTTGGCCCAGAAGTTGATTGAGAGCATGCCCAGTCGAATTGCAGAAGTCCTGAAAAAGAAGGGCCAACACTGCAAATACTGACTCTTTGCATAAATGTCATGTAATTGTCAATAAAAGCCTTTGAAACGTATAAAGTGCTTGTAATTATATTTCAGTACATCACAGAAACAGCTGAAACAAAGATCTAAAAGTAGTTTTGCAGCAAACTTTGTGAAAACTAATATTTGTGTCATTCTCAAAACTTTTGGCCACAACTGTATAAACAATTGGATTAGACGATTGGACCTAAATTGCACACCCGCTTGTGTATAATCGAATGCCTTAAGCGGTATTGCTGCAGAGGATATGGTCATAAGGTTTTGGACTTTTACCTCGGACTGATGACCTCTCAAGGGGGTTTTGATGTTGTTCTGGAGGCTCAATCCGCACTCCTTTGCAACACTGGAGACTGGAAATAAGCGCCACTTCAGCCAAAGTTATCAAATCAGGCAACATTTCTCCAATGGAAAATATCAGAAGTCAAACGGAGACTCTGAACGGGCCGTTTCCTGATCAGCAAGCTACTGCTTCAGCGGGAGAAAATCCAACCGCATGTGCCGCTTCCGCACCGGTCGTTAGCACGACACCGGGATCTTTAGGATAAGTTTTATTTGATATAGTGTCCAGGTCTGAGATGATGCTCAGATGCTCTCATGGAAATGTTTTGTTTTGATTGATTGATTGATTTTTAATTACCTGTACTGTGTTTAAAAAGTTAAAAATGTCTGCACCAAGTGGTCAGGGGTGTGAATTGTGTCAAAATGACAGACTGCCTTCAGATTTTTCCATCACCGCTCTAAAAAAAACCAAAAAGCAGTCAAAGATGGAAAATCAGTCAAAGATGGAAAATATTCGGTTAACGTGGCCCCTGCTCTCAAGGTACTTTACAAACCACTCAGCCATGGCACACAGAGTCATTAATTTAAAAGTTTTCAGTCCAATCTGACTCAAATCAGTAAAATTCAATCTAAGGCAGTTATATTTAAACTAAACTCAGCAAAAAAAGAAACGTCCCTCTTTCAGGACTTTGTATTTTAACAATAATGTTGTAAAAATCCAAATAACTTTACATATCTTCATTGTAAAGGGTTTAAACAATGTTTTCCATGCATGTTCAATTAACAATAATCAATTAATTAACATGCACCTGTGGAATGGTCGTTAAGAACTTAACAGCTTACAGAAAGTAGGCATTTAAGATCACAGTTCTAAAAACGCAGGACACAAAAGAGACTTGTCTACCGACTGGGAAAAACACCCAAAGTAAGATGCCCAGGGTCCCTGCTCATCTGCGTGAACGTGCATTAGGCATGCTGCAGGGAGGCATGAGGACTGCTGATGTGGCTAGGGCAATAAATTGCCATGTCCGCACTGTGAGACGCCTAAGACAGCGCTACAGGGAGACAGGAAGGACAGCAGATCATCCTCGCACTGGAAGACAACGTGTAACAACACCTGCACAGGATCGGTACATCCGAATATCACACCTGCGTGACAGGTACAGGATGGCCACAACAACTGCCCGAGTCACACCAGGAACACACAATCCCTCCATCAGTGCTCAGACTGTCCGCAATAGGCTGAGAGAGGCTGGACATAGGGCTTGTAGGCCTGTTGTAAGGCAGGTCCTTACCAGACATAACCAGCAACAACGCCGTCTATGGGCACAAACCCACCTTCGCTGGACCAGACAGGAGTGGCAAAAAGTGCTCTTCACTGATGAGTCACGGTTTTGTCTCACCAGGGGTGATGGACGGATTCGTGTTTATCGTCGAAGGAATGAGCGTTACACCGAGGCCTGTACCCTGGAGCGGGATCGATTTGGGGGGTCCATCATGGTCTGGGGCGGTATATCACATCACCATCGGACTGAGCTTGTTGTCATTGCAGGCAATCTCAATGCCTTGCGGTACAAGGAAGACATCCTCCTCCCTCATGCGGTACCCTTTATGCATGCTCATCCGGACATGATCCTCCAGCAGGACAATGCCACCAGCCATACTGCTCGTTCTGTGCGTGAGTTTCTGCCATGGCCAGCGAAGAGCCCGGATCTCAATCCCATTGAACACGTCTGGGACCTGTTGGATCGCAGGGTGAGGGCTAGGGCCATTCCCCCCTGAAATGTCCAGGAACTTACAAGTGCCTTGGTGGAAGAGTGGGGTAACGTCTCACAGCAAGAACTGACAAATCTGGTCCAGTCCATGAGGAGGAGATGCACTGCAGTACTTCAAGCAGCTGGTGGCCACACCAGATACTGACTGGTACTTTTGATTTTGAGCCTCCCTTTATTCAAGGACACATTATTCTATTTCTGTTAGTCACATGTCTGTGAAACATTTTTAGTTTATGTCTTATGGTGTTGACTCTTTTAGTGTTCATTAGGGATGGGCATTTGATTAAACTGTCTTCATCGATCATCGGGAGAATTAACGATCGATTTTCGATTAATCATTGATATTTTTATATTAAAATTCAGTGTTCATAGGCTATATTAAAATGCGTGTTTCCTCATTGAGATCTTCTTTACAAGTGGGACACCTCTTGTGGCAGTTAAACGGAATTAATTCACAGTAATTGCACAAAGAACATATGCGCTATAAGCAGCGGAGCCGACAGCTAAAAGACGGTAGGTTACTCATTGACAAGTGACGCTCATATTCTTTTCTTCTCCAAAAAAGTAAAAAAAAAAACATGTTAAACAATAACTTAATAAAAAAATATATAATACTTATAGGTCTTATAGTTTTGTGTTACATTTGGCAAATAGAGTCGAGAAAGAGGATGAGAGAGATCAGCGTACCTAACAATGAATTAGGCTCATTAACGGAGTAAAAAAGACAAAAACAAAAGAAACCGTAACTTATATACAACTGTAGCATCAGTCTACTGATTTTTGTTGAGAAAGATGAGCATGTTAACATGCGCTGGGGTCAGACGCCAGCGCCGAGATCACCTGCTGTGAGGGACAGACGTCGCTGTGATACACAAACCTCCGTGCTAACTTGGCAAGCATCTGGAATCTTGTTTAATTTATTTTCCACCAGTCTGTAGGGGTGCAATCCAGTGGTGGCGGAGCCTCCCTCAGAAAGTTATCGGTGAGTAAGTTTCTCTGCTCGTTGTGCATCTCGGCTCCTCCGTGCTAACACCGACTTGATGCTAGGTTGAGACCAAGAGCAGGATGCTCCGCTTCTAACCAGGGTTGGAAGTGCGTTCAAGTAGCTATACACAGCTTTGCAGTGTTGGCAGTGAACCAATACTTTTTTGTTTGTTTGTTTGTTTAGTCAAAGTGGTCCCACGCCACACTTTGCTGCAACCTCTTCATGACAATGCTGCTTTTGAAATACACAGAAACTGGCAAGAAAATGAGTCGACCTGTGGGTTTTATTTTCTGTCATTGCCCTCATGTGGTGAAGTGTTTAACTACTGCCACGTAGCAAAATTAATTGCATTCCCTCAAAACTCGCACTACGCAATAGAACATGCGTTAATTGATCGGTAAAAAAAATGTAATCGATGAAATTCTTAATGACCAATTAATCGATCGTCGATTAATTATGCCCATCCCTAGTGTTCATACAAATATTTACACACATTAAGTTTACTAAAAGTAAAAACAGTTGAAAGTCAGAGGACGTTTCTTTTTTTGCTGAGTTTATATTCAGTTCAGTTCGTTCTTGTTAGGATACAGTCTAGTTCAGTCAGTCATTACAGGCCAGTAAAAAGCTGCCTTTCTAAAGAAAACAGAAGCATGCATTGTATTGTCACTTTGCAGTCCCCCAACCTGAGCAAGCAGCGGGCTAAAGGAAATGCTCCTGCCCCTGGGTGGGTTGCCATGTACCTTGACCGGCTGGGGGTTGTGGAAGAAAACAGCTAAATGCAGAAGAACTGGGTCAGGCGGACCTTCTATTGGATGAGAATGCAGTTAATGGGATAGGAATAGTAGGTCTAACAATGTCAGAGTCAGAACAGTGGTCAGTGTGTCCTTCAACAGATTAAGCCTGTAGCGGCATAAAAATTGGGATACTTATAATTCAGATGTTTTGCTTTTTTTTAAAATTCTGCTTAAACCTTTTTACGTTTTTTTTTCATGCCAGAACCACAAACATCAATGCATTTTATCTTAACTTAAAATAGTAGAACAGACAGATGCAAAGCAATGTATAATTGTGAGATTGAAGAAAACGGATACATTACGGTATTACGGTATTTTATTTCTTTTTTACAAACAAAAATCTGAAATTGGTGTGCATTTGTATTCAACCCCCTGTCAGTCATGACTTTTTGAGTCTTTCGGATTGTGTCTCCACTAGCTTTGCTCATTCATCTCCGCAAAATAGCTCAACCTCAGTCAGATTGGATAAACGGTAAATGGGACTTCTTAGGTTTCTTTTCTTGACAATTTTCAATCAAATTGTGATTGTTGGGTTGTGTGACTAATACTTGTCATGCTGACAGATTGGCACATTTGAGCTGGAAATTGCTGCAGCTTCTCCAGAATAACAGAGCGACTCCTAGTGGCTTCTCTGATGAATAGTCTCCTAGCCCAACTTGTCAGTCATGTATCCCATTATCCAGGTTTCTTTTGTTTCAACACAACAAATACACAAACCACCAGGTTTTGCATTATAAATGACACAAGAGATTTGGTGGGAAATACGTTGGAATATATTTTCTAAGTTTTCAAATGGACTGTTATACGATCTCTGCAGGTGATCTACGTCATGAGGAACCCCAAAGATGTGTTCACGTCTGCCTTTCACTATTACAACATCACCTCGTTCACGGTGAAACCAGGTCCACAGAGAGAGTTCCTCCAAAAGTTCCTCGATGGAAAAGGTTACTTCCTTTATCTTTCTATCCAGTATGCACTGTTTATCTGTTGCAGATTATTAATCTAATCTTATCCGTGTTTCACAACTGAAGAAAAATCGTACCTAATGGGAGAAATGTGTGAATCGGTTCTTTTTCCAGTTATATTTGGCTCCTGGTTTGACCACGTAAAAGGCTGGCTGAATGCTGAAGAGAAACAGCATATAATGTACATCTCCTACGAGGAGATGATAAAGGTGACAGCTAAGTGCTTTGTTTTTAAACAAGTCATTCAGAAATGGGGAATCTTTCAGTGAAACTCTCTGTGAACCTGAGGTGAGCTCTAAAAAGGAAACTGCGTTGTGCCTTCCCGTGCAGCAGGACCTGAACGACTCCGTGAGCAGAATCGCTCAGTTCCTGGGGAAGCCTTTGGATCCTGATGTGTTGGCGAAGATAGCTGACAGGTGCTTATTCAAAAACATGAAGAACAACCCGATGTCCAACTACTCTGTGGTGCCTCAGGAATTCATGGACCAAACAAAGAGTCAGTTCCTTCGTAAAGGTACGTTTTAGTAGTTAACGTAGCCTGTGAGGGGTTTGGAACAGTTCTTGGTTTTAGGCTCATTGTTTTTAGTCCAAATTTCTTTCCCCGATTTTAATAATCCAGTGATAACATGCATCAGAAATTAATGACGTAGCATTTACCTTTTATTGTAATTTAACCGTGATTTTCAAGGGCATGTCATGTCACGTAAAAACTGAAAAAGTGAGGCATTTTAGTGAGGTTAAAGCTGGTTCGGATTTCATTGTACAGTAAATTTGGAAATACTCCTGATTTCAAAATGCCTGTCAAAACCAACAGGCTCAAGCCCGCCGAAAAAGCTCCCAAAGGTTACAGAAGTGGGATGCCGTTGGTTTCGATACACCAAATTATTACATTATACATTATTGTATAACACAATGGCCACCCATGACTGCATTTAATGCAGGTTAAGTTGAGCATCTTACTAGCATTTATTCTTATCTATTCATATTTTCGTGATTGTTTTTTTATTTTATTTACTTTTTTATTTGATCTTTTCAATGTACTTGTAGCTTTATATATTTTTTGTATTTTATTAATTGTTTGTATTAGTGCTTGTGTTTTTGTCTTGCACAGCACTTTGTAGCTTGACTTGCTGTAAATGGGCTACAGGAATAAATTTGACCTTGACCTTAAAGTACTGATGACAAAGTATCCAGCTGGGTTTATGACGTCAGGAGCTAAATGGGGATTTATCCTGCAAGGAGGAGGAAATTAGGAAAAAAGCTGTCTAGGAGACTTAACAAACCAGCACACTGTGGCTGGATTTAAAAGCACTTTGTCACAGAGGTGAATGGCTGCTTGCGACAAAAACTGTCATTCCAAACACTACATTTCTAGCAGCATGCAGACTGACGTAGTACTTTCTGCTCTGGTTTATAATCAGCAGTGTTTCTCTGATGTGCACCAGCATGTGTAAGCACATTCCTCCCAACAAACTATATCATCAGAAGAGCCTTCTTGTTATGCAGTGATTGTGTAAGTCTCACTCTTATCGACATAATCATTCCATAGTTTACTATTGAGAGTTTTAACTGTGCTACAGTAATGTGGCAGTTAAAAGGTTATTCCAGTAACACAGTCACAGAAGAGCGACTACTAGTGGAGCGACTACTATATGTACAAAAACAGTACAACCCTGGAATTTAAAGGGGATTTACTTTCTTTTTACTGTTACGTTTTTTTTAAGGATTTGTGTACAAAATGGCTTTATGTAATTGATGAGATATATTCAGCATTTTCTGTTAATAGAAAGAGTTGCAGAAATGTTCCACTAAGTTAGAGCTTCTCTTGTGTTTTATTTCAGGAGTAGCTGGAGACTGGAAGAACCATCTTACGCCAGAAGAAGCAGAGCACTTTGATGCAGTGTTCAAAGAAAAAATGAAAGACGTGAAATATAAATTTGCCTGGGATTAAACCAGTTTAGTGCAAGGGATTTTACATGTCCGTCAGACCATTGACTGAAAATGTCAATACCATGTTTAAGAGAAAACATTTCAAACGCACACCTCTTGTACAGTGAAGTTACAAAACAAAACAAAAAACCTGGGAAGGCACAGGTAAAATGGATTGGGGAAAAAAGCTAAATCTCAACTGTGTTCCAGTGGAAAGTTGGAAAACCAGTGGGGATAGGTAACTGCTGTCTTCAGTGACCAGGCGAACTACATTAAGCAATGTAAGCCAGATACAATGCATTTCTTAGCATTTAATGTATTCAAACATAATATAAACCCTTTAACCACCATGTGTATAACTATATTAGTAGCTATAACCGTTTACAGGTGCAGTAGCCATACTGGAGTATGAAGTCGAGGTTGCTGAGGGCCTTTGATTTTTCCAAGTCGTTCTTCTGACTCAATATTTTGTTGTAGTTGACTTGAAAACGGACCAATTCTAATTTCTGAGTAGAAAGCAAATCAATGGTCCATATTTCCACACAACCGCATAGGGTGATTCCACGATGCCAAATTTTACATCACAGTTAGTCTCTCCACTTGAGTGGTTGCATGTCTAAAGGCATTTACTTCTTGTGTTATAGTTCGGATTTTTAAAGTGGTGCTTGTGGGTTTCAATTCAGAGTAACTTAACAGGAAATTGGGCAGACATGTAGTGAATGACCCAGGACCAGTAGTCAAACCTTGGGCAGCTGTGCTGAGGACATACACCCACTGTTTATGGTGAGCCTACTTCACCACAGAGCCACGTGGTGCTGAGCTCAGTGGATATTAACCATCTATTCATTTACACGCAACTGTTTTTACGTACTGTGCGTTGCTGTTTTCTCAGCCAAACATCCCTGTTACTACATGAAGGTAAAATTGTTGAGGTTGCCATATGAACCAGTCAGCTGAATCAGCTGCAACCCGTCGGCCTCTGCCAACGTTTCAGCTCTTAGCACCGCAAAGATTGATCGGTTTGTGAAAATGTAGGCAATATAGCATTGTGTTCCCTGGATATTGACATTTTTAGAATTAGTTGCTTCAAATACCTTAAATCAACCAAAAAAGGGACCTAGCAGTTAGCCTTTCACCGCTCTGAAGATTTTTTTCTGCAAACTCACTGCCACATGACATCTGACTTTGGAAATGCCTGATGTTTCGAGGGACAACGCAAAACCTCGACCATGGTGAAGTTCAGATGACAGCTTCTGCCATAGGGGTGTACATGGCATGCCTAAATTGCTCATATCTAAAAGCACAACGGGTTTTCTATACTGCCTAGCAGTATTTTTGTTGTAATGTGGGAAAGACTGCAACTTGTACTCAACAAAAATACCAAGCACATTAACTCTTGAGCAGCTAAAATCCCTGACAAAAAACTACTCACTACTGCTTTCCAGTACCCAAGCGCTTTACCTACTGCAGCTAAAAGAAGTAATGCAACATACAGGCCTCAAGAATTTACACATCATGATATTTTATGTCAAATATGTCCCATATATTATATTGTATCGATATTCAAAAGCAATGTATCTATTTTTATTTGAATGGAACCATTAATGATGACAGTAATTTTTGTAGTAAAATTAAAAGTTTGACGACTAGTTTGGTGGCTGTTTTCACGTTCTTCGTTCCAGTGGAACAACTAGATCTAGAAATAAAACTGGATCAGTTTGGTATGAAACCGGTTGGAGTGTTTAGAATGCTGTGACAGTTTTTCCACTGTCAAATTTAAGTTTTAAAAATCACAATATATAGTCTTACTCATAGTATCATAATGTATCGCAATATATTTTATCATCCCCACTGTATTGTGATACATATCGTATCACCAGATTCTTGCCAATACACATCCCCACTTTATTCTGCTTTCTTTTTCCATTTAAAAATATATTTAATTATTTTCGGCTAATTTTCTTTCTGTTTTTATTTGGTGTTAAAGTGGATGTATGTTTGGACATTACTAATGATGTCCAAAACTTTCACCAAAGCAAACATTTCTTCATTTTCTTACTAACTAATCTAAAAACATAATGGGTTACTATTTTAACTCCTACCTCTGTCTCCTTTTATTATGCTTTATTCCACATCCACTTTATTGTATAATACGGTAGAAAGTTGTATAAAACAATTAAAATCTCCTACACTGTGTCTCTAGTAATTGACTATGTAAAATAGGCTGAATTTGAAAAGCATAAAAAATTAAGTAATTATGTAAATGCACAAACATGAACATTTTTGTTCCCTTATCATTTTTTTAGGTACTCCGAGATTTTTAGGACAAACCCTGGTAGGTATATGCAAAAATGTAAAATACTGTGAAATATTCTCCCTTCCAGGACAGGATCTAGGTTGTCTGCTGTGTGGTCAGACTGTTAGAACCACAAATATACAGTCTGCTGAATGTAAAACTGAAGGTTTGTGGTTTGAAAAGTAACATTTTATGTTTTATTTGTACCCCGCACTAAACATTTTTTTCCCAGATCACAGCATGTACAGTGCAGCAGACTTAGGTGGCAGCCATTCAAATGTGTGTCGGCACTGCAACAAAAAAGAGGAAGCTTAATGGTAAACCTCCAGACTGTGATTTCTAAATTCTCTCTTTACATCATACGTGTAAGTATAGCTGAAACAACAAAACAGAAATGGGTGTTATTATTGCTACCTTTACTATTCTTTTAATGCATTTATTACTTTTAACGTATATGTTTTTTCTCTCCTCCGTCTCCTTATTTGCCTGTAAAGCAGTCCAAATTATCCTGCATATGAATGTCGCTAAAACAAATCAACTCGCCCTGCTTTTTGTTTCCTCCTTCCACTTCCCACTCATCTTATACGTCATCTGCTTGTTTTGGTTTTCTATAGAAGGTACGCCTGGTCAGGTGTTTCTGGCTTTGTCTCAACTGGCCTTGCTTACTCAGATAATGTTTAGTAAAACACAATCCACTGATCATTTTGTATGTGTTCTATGATTAAGATTGAGCTGCACTGTATGTAAATGGGATTTAAATCCAACTCAGTAAATGGGTTTGACTGGAATGAACTGAATTGATTCAAATTGAACTGCATCATGATTTGTCTAGTGTGCTGCTTTATGATTATCTGCCTCAAATGCGTGGTTCGTATGGTCAGAAGGCTCAGGCTGCTGGAATTTATAGCATCACTTCAGTCAGTGAAGCTTTTGTGAGCTGCAGCTTCCAAAATAACCCTGTCATGGGTCCAGCTTCCTGTTGTACATTTACATAATGGATTTGAAAGAAATTCTCCAAAGCGAAGTAGGTAGTGGGAAATTTACAGTCAATTTGATATGTCAAGCACATGAATGGAGCATTGTCCAATGGGAAAATAAAGATATTTATGGTTAGCAGAGTCATGTTGCTGGCCCTGTCACCAAGTGAGATAAAAACCACAAGGTTCCTCTAAAACCATTTGCATCATGTGTCTCTGTTTGTCTTTTACACACTTGAGAGGGAGTGACAGGTTTTCAATGCTAGATGTAAAGATTAGTCAGCATGATGCTATTAAACAGGCATTTTCTAAAGGGATAATAATGGTTGAGTTATAGCTGTAAAACAGAACAGGCAACATGTCTTGTCACAAAGGTATTGCTTACTATGTTCTCACCTTTTAATAAAACAAGAAGTGGCATGTAGTAATCTGAAGGTTGTGAAATATTTGAGACGTCGGCTCATTCTCCACATTATCCAGGGTTCTCAAACCTAAAAAAAAGAATACTTGACACATTGATCATAGTATTAAAAAAAAGGAAAAAACGGCGTTCTCTCTACACATCACAGCCAACTCAACATGGACACCGATTTAAAGAGTTCTTTAATATGAACCAACTGTTTCAAATAGATGTCATTTGTTCCCATTTTTGAGTCTATTGTACTAAGAATGCAAACAATAAGAATTGTCAGGGATAAATTTGTGTTTGTACAAAAGTGAAGTGTTTCCCGAAGAGGTTTTGGTTGAGTTTGCTTGGACCTCTTGAAATGGGTTTCTTAAACCCATTTCAAGAGGTCCAAGCACATGTCCAAATATTTTTATGTAAGTGTATGGCTTACATAAAAATATTTATCTCAAATAGATAATATTGGTCCTAAGACACACAAATGTGAAACAAAACAAAATATCCAGTAAATACCTTTAACAGGACCTACGAAGGACATCATTCTACTGCTAGTGCAAAATCAGAAAATGAAAAGACACACCTAGCGATAGGTATGACTATAAATGTTTCTCATTTTGATGGAGTAAGAATGAAAGAAGCTACAGAGTATGAGCAACATGTGCAGAGCAGAGAGCTTCTCTTGTTTCCACAGAAATCAGACACTTGTATGCCTATGTGGAAATCTTTACTGTGCAAATGTTGGTGACTAAAGTGGTTTTTATGTCACATGGCGTCATTCTGGACATGCTGCTGACAGCAAAGGTCTTGTTAAATTGTTAATTGAGAGCGTGAGTCCATATTATGTACTGAGTTCAGTTGTGTAATTTTTTACAGAGAAAGTATGTGTCGTTGCCAGGTTCCCAACGCAACACCTTGATGGATTCCTGGTGGTCTCCAGAGAATCCAACTATGCCTCCCTTTCTCTGCTCCACTACCAGTGGTTACAACATTTGGTTAGCTGCTCCAGCAGAGGATAAAATGATAGCTTTATTGTTTGCAATTCAGATGTGCATCCAGCTTTTATGGTATCACAAAGACAAACAGGACCTCACCGTCATTTGTTACACCTGCAATTCGGAAAACAAGTAGGAATTATTTACTGTTGTGCTCAGCCACCGGGTTAATTAATGTTAGCACCACACGAAGATAACTATTTGTGTATCCAAACACTGACAACATGTTCACAACTGTGTAGTGACCACGCCCATTATAAATTCCAGACCTGACTGGTCATTAGGCATAATATTTGTCAGACGACACACAAGAAAGCAGGTTCAGCCTCAACTGTGTCAAGAACAAGCTGCAACATCTCCAACATTTAGGGCTGCAACAATAGATTTCTCTGTTCTTGCAGGGTGCAGTGTGTACAGTACAGGCCTGAACAGTCAGGTCTTCACAATAGGCACTGACAAAGAAGTGGCCCTTAGCATTATCCTCTGTTTAATTTCTCTGCAAAGTCAGAGTTTTGACCTCAAGCTTGAGTTGAACATGTTTGGTTGTATACTAGGAATGTAAGAAAATATCGATACACGGATATATTGCGATATTTTATGTAATTATATTTTATTGATATTCAAAAGCAATGTATCGTTTTTTTTGTGTGTGTTTTTTAGAATATGAATGGAACCATTATTGATGACCGTAATTTTTTAAGTAAAATTAAAAGTATGACTGGTAGTTGGTGGCTGTTTTCACCTGCTTCGTTCCAGTGGATCGACTAAATCTAGTAATAAAACTGGACATGTTGAAGTATTAAACAGGTTGGAGAGTTTGGAATGCTGTGAGTTTTTCTACAGTTAAATTAAGTTTTAAAAATTACAATATACAGTCTTACTCATAGAATCGCAATATATCGTATCGTCTCCCCTCTATTGTGATACATATCGTATCGCCAGATTTTTACCATTACACATTCCTATTGTATACCATTTGTATTTGGAACCTGGATTTTCTGAGTTCCCATTCAGAAATGAAAGAAAGAGGTCAGGATTTAGACTAGGTATGGCTCTCCACTATGGCTGCCGCACATGTAAACAATAGTGAAAGTTGATGGCCGTGCTATAGTTATCCCTTCACAACAAATTTTATCTAATTCAATTCAAATTCAATTCAAAATACTTTATTGATCCCAGAGGGAAATTAAGTGTTGGTATAGCTCATATAATTAATTATTTAAGGAGTTGTTGTAGATGATGATATCTGTGGGCAAGAAGGATTTCCTGTAGCGGTCTGTATTGCAGCGAAACTGAAGAAGCCTCCGACTGAAGACGCTCTGTTGTCGTATGACAGTCTCATGAAGAGGATGCTCAGGGTTGTCCATAATTTTTGGGGATTTTATGAAGAATCCGTCTTTGCATTATCATCTCCAGATTTTCCACAGTTGTCCCAAGAACAGAACCAGGTTTTCTTTATCAGGTTGTTGAGCCTTTTTAAGTCCCCAGCTTTGATGCTGCTACCCCAAGAGATGACGGCTGAAGAGATTACACTCTCCACAACAGACTTGTAGAAAATATGCAGCATCTTGCTGCAAACCTCGAAGGACCTAAGCTTCCTCAAGAAGTACAGTCTGCTCTGTCCCTTCTTATAGACGGCTTCACTGTTCAGTCTCCAGTCCAGTCTGTTGTCAAGGTGAACTCCGAGGTATTTATACTCCTCAACCACCTCCCCTTCTTCTCCCATGATGGAAACAGTGTTTGACTTATCCCTGTTTCTTCTGAAATCTACAATCATCTTCTTTGTTTTATTCACATTCAAGGTGAGACGATTGTTTCCACACCATGTCACAAAGCGGTCCACCAGCTCTCTGTATTCAGCTTCTTGTCCATCTCTGATACATCCGACAATTGCAGAGTCATCTGAGTATTTCTGCAGATGACAGGTCACTGATTTGTACTGGAAGTCGGAGGTGTACAGAGTGAAAAGGAATGGTGAGAGTACGTCCCCTGTGGTGCTCCTTTGCTGCTGACCACCTGGTTTGACACACAATTCTTCAGTCTCACAAATTGTGGTCTGTTGGTCAGGTATTCATTGATCCAGTCGATTGTTGAGGGCTCCACCTGTGTCTTCAGGAGTTTCTGACAAAGCAAATTAGGCTGAATTGTGTTAAATGCACTGAAGAAATCAAAGAACATGATCCTCACAGTGCTGCCTGCTTTGTCCAGATGACATTGGGTTGGTTGAAGCAGGTGGATAATGGCATCTTCAACTCCACAGTGATAAGCAAACTGCAGTGGGTCCTGATACGTTCTTGTTTGCTTACTCAGGGGTGCCAACAGAAGTCTCTCCAGGACCTTCATGATGTGGGATGTCAGGGCAACAGGTCTAGTCATTGATGACTGATGGGAAGTTCTTTTTGGTACTGAAACAAGGCAGGATGTCTTCCACAACACTGGAACCTTCTCCTGAGTTAGGCTAAGGTTGAAGAGGTGCTGCAGAATCCCACAGAGCTGCTCTGCACAGGCCTTCAGGACTCGGGCTGACACCATCTGGACCTGCAGCCTTGTTCCGGTTCAGTTTCTCCAGCTGCCTCTTCACCTGACCTTTGGAGACAGACAAGTGGGAGGGGGAGCCAAAGGGGGTAGCAGCATTTCCTGACTTGGTTGAAGTCAAACTTGTGGAATCAGAAGAGTCCATGGCTGAGGTGAAGGATAAAACATCCGAGGTGTAACAGGGAAGCTGTTGATCAGAGGAGAGTGGGATGTCTGTTTGGCTGGGAACAGGAGAAGAGGATGCTGAGGTTGTTCCTGAACTGAACCTGTTGAAGAACGTGTTCAGTTCATTGGCTCTGTCCAGACTTCCATCTATCCAATCCTTCCTGTCCTTAAAGCCTGTGATCTTTCTCATTCCTGACCAGACATCTCTGATGTTGTTCCTCTGTAGTTTGTTCTCCAGTTTCTTCCTGTATGCCTCCTTGCTGTCTCTGATCTTGACTTTAAGTTGCTTCTGTATACTCCTCAGTAATTCCCTGTCTCCCTCCCTGAAGGCTCTTTTTTTCTTGTTTAGCAGTTCCTTCAGGTCACTGGTTATCCAGGGTTTGTTATTAGGGAAGTATCTCACTGTTCTGGTGGGAATGATGTTGTCCACACAGAAGTTTATATAGTCAGTCACACACTCAGTCATGGCATTGATGTCCTCTCCATGTGCTTGGCAAAGAGTCATCCAGTCTGTGGTCTCAAAACAACCCTGCAGGGCTTCTTCAGCTTCCTGTGACCATTTTCTCACAGTTCGTTTTGTCACAGGTTGCCTCTGAACAAGTGGTTCATATTCTGAACAGAGAAAAACAAGATTGTGATCTGATTTTCCCAGAGGAGGTCTTGGTTTGGACATGTATGCATCCTTTATATTTGCATAAAACAAATCCAAGGTCTTGTTTTCTCTTGTGGAGCAGCTGACAAACTGTTGAAATGTTGGAAGTGTAGTAGAGAGCGAGGCATGATTAAAATCACCAGATATTGCCACAAATGCATTGGGGTGCTGTGTCTGTAGCTTAGCAACAACGGAACTGGTGACATCACATGCATTGTCGGCAACGGCTGAAGGTGGAATGTAAACAACTGCCAAAATTACACTGGTGAACTCTCTTGGCCGAATAATATGGCCGAAAACTTACTGCCAAGAGTTCGACATCTGGGCTGCAGAGACGACACTATACAGTAACATGTCCTGGTTGACACCATCTGTTGTTGACAAGCACTGCTACTCCACCTCCTTTCCTTTTCCTGCTCGTTCTCAGATCTCTGTCTGCTCGTACAGTCAGGAAGCCTGGCAGAGAGACGTTGGAGTCGGGGATATGATCCAGCAGCCACGTCTCCGTAAAACACATAACACTGCATTCACGGTACTCTGGCTGAGTCCTTGCAAGGGCATGGAGTTCATCCATCTTGTCAGCCAATGATCTGACGTTGCCCATTATGATCGATGGAAGAGATGGCTTGAACTTCTCTGTCTCCTTTTCGCTCCTGCTCTGCATCCATGTCTCCTCCTTATCAACTCATTAGGGATTTGTGGCTTCAGTTGAGGTATTGTTTCAGCTTTAGCGATGTTAATCAGCTGCTCCCGGCTGTAAACCACATTGTTGCCATGGTTACGCATCATGACAAGTTGTCAAAAAGTGACAAATTTACAGCAAAAATCCTTCCAGCTTCACAGCACCAAAAATTAGAAAGTATACAGGTAAGAAAATGCAATCTTCCTCAAGAAAAAAGAGGAACCAATGTACAAAAAACCAAAACTTAATATATAGCCAACAGAGAAACTCCAACATGCAGCACCCCAGAGCAGCGCAATTCTAGAAAGGTACTATCTAAAGGTACTATCCAAAAAAACAGTTGAATTTATGCACATGAATATAGTGTATTGTGGATCCAGTAATATAAACAATGTCTCATTAAAACAGAAGCACACATTACAGTAACGACCTATCTTCGTAACAACTGTCTGAAAGCATAAAATGAGGAACAACACATTCTTATTTACTTGTATTGCAAATACTGGTTAGAACACCCGTTTTCTTAGTTGCAGCAAAAAATGTGATCAACTCAGGTGGAACATGATGCCCAGTTCCAAGTTCTGACTTCTGAGAGAAATGGAACGCAGCATAGTTAAAGGTAGAAAAACCAATAGGATCAGATTAGATAAACTTTATTGTCCCCAGAGGGAAATTTGTTTTGCAGCCAGCAAAGAACGATTGCAGTTTTTTTTAAACATACACATTAAAAGAATTACAATTTTCAATTTTTCACCTAACGAGGACAAATGAACCTTTGTACCTTTTTTTGTTTTCTTTTACAACAGTGTATCTGCAAGAAAATGGCAGCAACCTGTAATGAAGGTGAATAGTGTTTTTTTAAAGTTAGATTTATCATGTCAATATTCCCCAACCCTAAAAACTTAAAGTATTGTTAAGATTGTTGCTTCTATTTTCCTCATTGTTGGTACCATGACAGCAGCAATAAATCAATTCTTTTAAAAATAAGATGGAATGCAGTTGTCGAGTGCTGTTGCATTAAATTGCTCTACTTAATCTAACTGGTGTCCTTTTCAAGAGCCTGAGTTATTTATTTATGGTTGGTTTGTTTTAATAAGAAAAAATGACCACAATGGACTTTTAATCATCACTTTTATTGTTATTGCATTAAATGCACAAAATAATGTGATAAACAGTTGATTCCATATCCTCAATCCATGTTAGAAGTCCAAGTCAGTAACAGTCAACTTCTCTTCAGTTATGCTGTAAATGTACCATGCTTAAGTGTGCCACTAGATTGAGATGCAAACCATCAAAAATGAATAGTTTTATACGTTTTATATGCCTAACAACCAAACTGGATACTTAAAAATCCAATTGTCCTCCAATTGTCCATTCATAATTGTGACTGTAGGGGGCGCTCTTGTTGTACAGTGCCGAAATAAAGTGTTTCCAACCGTAGAGATTTTTTGTGTTTCACATTTATAAGTGTCAGAGCAAACAAATTTTAATTTAAGACAGAGATGACATGAGTGAATCCAAAAAAAATTTGCTTTTAAAAGATAATCTAATTTTGTGAGGAAAGAAAAAGCTATTTAAACCAACCTGTTTGTATGTGAGAGATTAAGAACAATACTTTGGTTCAATGTCACAAGTAACACCAGGCTTGATTAATACCAGACCTATAGAATCAAGAAATTACTTAAACAGAACCTGCCTAACAGCAGGAAGTGGACTAAAAGAGCTCAAACAGCACCATATCTGACACAGATCTGGAAAGGATTACAAAGCCATTTCTTTGAGACTCCAGCAAATTTGGGATGGATTGGATGGATTTTATAGGAGAAAGATAAACACTCTACTGGACACTACTACTGAAAGAAAGGAGACATGCAGCCTATGATGAAAGATGTAGTGAAGTATAAAGGTTTTAATGTCTTTTTTTAAGGACCCTTTTGGAACAACATCTTAATAGTATCATAAAACTGCATCTTACCTTTTGTTTATTTGGGCTTTACATGGTTAAAGCAGTTGCCATGGAACCCTCTTGACAGGTTCAAGGGAAACCATAAGTAATTTAGCATCTACAGTATGATGCTTTTGAACATGCTGGTGATTCAATGCACTTACTTGTTTCTGCATGATTGTGTAAGTGTTCCTTACAGATGCGTAGAATTCCTCCTTACTTTGGCTTTCATATTGAAATCAACCCCATGCATGCAAGATTATGCTTTAGAACACTACTATGCTTCATGGAAATGGGGGGAAAAATGCTTGTAGAAACTTATGACAGTGCTACAGTTGATTTCAGCACAATGATTCTGCTCTCTGCGGAAATACAGCCAGACAGAAACAGTCGTTTTCCCCACTGTTTTCTGTTTCCTCTATTTTTATTTTCTTAGTTTCGCTGTAGTGTGGTGAAAAATCACACTACTGTATAACTTAAGACATTGCTCATGTTTTAGGGCTTAATGCCTCTCACATTGACTTGAAAGGGATTCTAAATGGAACCAAAAATGATGGTTTATATGAAAAGAGAGTAAATGCAGATGATCACTGGTCTGATTTCTGAAGTGGTAAGTGAAGGGGGGGAAAACAAGAGAACTTCAAGTGGATGGCTTTGGCATGTAAAAATGTGGACTACAGCTCACAAAGTCATGCTCCAAAGCCTGATCAGAAGCATATTTGCTGACCGTGGGTGTTATACTGACCTCTGTCGGTCCATTCTAGCATTTATCCATTCTATCAGTTTGATGCAATAATAATAATAATAATAATAATAATAATAATAATAATAATAATTGTATTTAATAAAAAAATAAATAGATGATAAATATACCTCAGTAATGCATTAGGCAAAACAACGCAACAAAAACAACAACCCCTAATTCTAATAACTTGTTCCTGGTCCCACTGCTGACTCTTTCCTGAAAAATTCATTAAAATCTACCGATAACTTTTTGGGTTATGTTGCTAACTGACTAACAAACAGACAGACAAACAAATCCTGGCGAAAGCATAACCTCCTTTGCGGAGGTAATAATATTAATAATAAATATTATATTATTATCAGACGGAAGTATTTTAAATATCTTTCTGAATAGGATTATTTATTATTTTTATTATAATTATCTCACGTTGCGATTCATAGACTGTATATAAATTGCGATTACGCCATGCCAGGTTCATGTTGTGCAGGAAAATAAACAACTCTTCGTTACAACCTGCCAAATCCCTTGAGACTGCCCTCAAAGTTTAAAATCTCACCTTTTAGCGCTGAAACGAAAACAAGAAAACAAAATTATTCGAATGGACTGGTACACATATATAATAAATTATACGAAAGACTGTCGGATTTTTTTTTTCATGCGTTCTTCTTCAGAGAGAACTGGCCTTTACTACCTTGTAGTATAACGTGAAAGCAGCATTGTATTAGCTTCATAGTTGGCTCCGATGCTAACGTTCAAAAGCCTTTCGTTGCCAAAAATGGCGAATAATTGAAACAGTGCTATATTGTCAAAGTATCGGTGCTGTGACGGAGGACCCGCTAACACTTTTAAATAAGCAGCTGGTGTAAAAAATGACAAATTATTTGTTGCTAACATTAGTTAGCATGTTAGGTGTGCTAGCTAAGATGAAGATGCAGCTACCATGGTTATCTCTGACGTGCAAACAGACATAACAACAGCAACCCAGAGACGCTGCTACTGTAACAGCAGGTAGTAAAACTTGTTTGCTCAATTAGCTTGTTTTCATATGTTGAAAGATGACTTAATAAATTACAGAATAAAGAACCTTCCTATCTGATCTGAAATTCTCCGGAAAATAGTTGCTAATCAAGTGTGTGAGCATCTAAAAAGTAATGACCTGTTTGAAGAGTTTCAGTCAGGTTTTAGAGCTCATCATAGCACTGAAACAGCACTGGTGAAGGTTACTAATGATATTCTCATGGCCTCAGATAATGGACTTGTGTCTGTTCTGGTCTTGTTAGATCTCAGTGTTGCTTTTGACACAGTCGATCATAATATTCTCTTAGAAAGGCTTGAACATGTTGAAGGGATCAAAGGAACAGCACTAGGCTGGTTTAAATCCCATTTGTCTGATAGTTTCCAGTTTATTCATGTAAATGATCAATCTTCTTCACTCTCAAGGGTTACTTGTGGAGTACCACAGGGATCTATGCTTGGACCAATTATTTAAACTATATATATATATGCTTCTAGTTGGTGAAATCATTAGAGAGCATGGGATAAATTTCCACAGCTATGCCGATGATACACGCTATATTTATCCAATAATCCTGGTGAATCCAATCAGTTAGGTAGATTACAGGCATGTCTGGAAGACATAAAAACATGGATGACTCTAAACTTTTTTCTCTTAAATTTTGACAAGACAGAAGTTTCTGTCTTTGGACCAGAAGCTCTAAAAAGAAACGGCTTAGTCAATCACTTCATCTGGATGGCATTAAATTGGCCCCCAGTAATAACATAAAGAACCTCTGTTTTATTTTTGACCAAGACATGACATTTGAATCCCATATTAAACAGGTTTCTAGGATTTCCTTCTTTCACCTCCGGAATATTGCTAAGATTAGAAACATCGTGTCCAGGAGTGATGCTGAGAAACTAGTCCATGCATTTGTTACCTCAAGGCTGGACTACTGTAATTCTTTACTATCAAAATGTAATTAAAAGCTTTCAGTTGATCCAAAATGCGGCAGCAAGAGTTCTGATGAATATTAAAAAGAGAGATCACATTTCTCCTGTTTTAGCTTCCCTTCATTTGCTCCATGTTAAATCCAGAATATAATTTAAGATCCTTCTTCTTACATACAAAGCCCTTAATAATCAAGCTCCATCATACATCAGAGATCTAATTGTTTCAAATGTTCCCAACAGAGCACTTCGCTCTCAGACTGCAGGTTTACTTGTAGTTCCTAGGATTTTTAAAAGTAGAATGGGAGGCAGATCTTTTAGTTATCAGGCTCCTCTCCTGTGGAACCAGCTCCCAGCTTTAGTCCGTGAGGCAGACACTCTGTTTACTTTTAAGGCCAGGCTTAAAACTTTCCTATCTCTGTAGCTATGCTGCTGTTTGGAGGACAGACTGGCCACTTTTCTTCACTCTGCTACTTTTATCTTCTACTCCTCTCCAATTGCATTATTTGCTGTTATTTCAATGGTTAACTCTATGATTTTTCGCAGTGTTTTTCCCTCCATAGAAGATACACCTGGTCTGGTATCCTGCTCAGCTGTGATGCCTTGTTGGACGGGGGGCGTCGACTGGGATGAAACTCCCAGTAACTTAACATTTTTCCTCTCCTGTTATCAACTTTTTACTTTCCTTAATATAGAAAGTACTCCTATATCAGTTCTTTTTGTTTTTCTGTGTCTCTGCTCTGTCTTCTCAAACCCCCAGATGGTCGTGGCAGATGGCCGCTCCTACTGAGCCTGGTTCTGCTGGAGGTTTCTTCCTGTTAAAGGGGAGTTTTTCCTCTCCACTGTCGCTACACGCTTGTTCAGTTTGAGGGTTTGCTGTGGTTGGAGTCTGCATGAACGGGGCACAATCTCAAGTCAATGACTCGATGCAATCTACTGGGATTCCTTAAATAGAAAACTTTTAAACTGATTGGGATCATGTTCGTATCACTGAATTGAAATGACTTTTCTTGTAAAGTGCCTTGAGATGACATCTGTTGTGAATCGGCACTATATAAATAAACTGAATTGACTTGAAATGTTGCTAACATGTAGTAATGATCAGAAATATACGTGCTCCATTATTTAAAAGTCATTCAATCATTGCAACAGATCCCAGCCGTTGTTTGCAAACTGCAAACAAATTTTTGTATTGCTATTTTAAAAGGCAGCGTTTACTATTCCAATAGTGTTGATCAGAAAAGATTGGAAATACATTCTTTATTTTTATCCCTTATTGTGTTATAGTGCATTTCTGCACTGTTTATACACATGATTTTGCAGTAACTATATTTCGTTTGTTCTGATGCTGTTTACCTTTCGTCATCACTTTTCTGCTTGTACATGCCATCATTTGTTCTCATCCTTCCTGATCTTTTCCCTCTTACAGTCTAAGCTCCAGCGTTTTGCCGAGGAGAGAGAAAATATGATGCACCGACAGATCTCAAGAAAACGGACAAGGCCGAGGTATGCTATGCCACTGGCTTCTTCTATGCGGTGTTTCACTGCATCGTAGCTAACATAATAACAAACTCTGCTGCTAGTTTCAACATGAAAAGATTCGTTAAAAAGCTCAGTGTTCATTGGCCTGAGAGTTTCCAGGTACATATTTTTCTGCTGAGGTGTTCCGGGCACGTCCCAGGGGAAGACCCAGGACACGCTGGAAGGGACTATGTTTCTCGGCTGCCCTTGGGATTCCCTCAGAGGAGCTAGCCCAAGTGGCTAGGGAGAGGGAAGTCTGGACCTGTCTCCTTAGGCTGCCGCCCCCGCGACCCAATCCCGGATTAAGCGGAATATAATGAATAAATATGTTTCTGTTGCTGTAAATCAAACACATTGTCACCCTGTCTCACAGCCAACAGCAGATATCCAGTTGCTTGTTGGTAATAAAGGAGCAATATGAAGTTCAATATTTAAAAAAGCTGTTATGAAAACGTCGCCCCATGTTGTTCACAAGTCGACTTATTGTCTGCTGAGCCATGTCATCCCTCTCTTCTTGAAGGGCGGCCGTCAGGTCATTGAGGTTCAGGGGTACAGAGTGACAGAGCCTCTACATGACCACTTAGCTGATCCCACAGGTTTTCTATGGGGTTTAGGTCTAGGGGAAAGTTCAGTCCCTTCTATTGGTGGTACCCCAGTCTCCAGCAGCCGTTCCCTAATCATGCGAGCTCAACGAGCGGGAGCGTTGTCATCCATGAAGATGCAATTGGGCCTGTGTTGTTCATGCAGGGTCACAATGACTGGATTAATGATGATATTCAGATAGGATGGACTTGTGACATCCACAAAATAAAGGGCAGTTCTGTATTGACTAGACACACCTGCCCACAATGCAACAGCACCCCCAAAGACTCGTCTGGTGACAGTGACATAGTAGGGACGTAGGAAAATATCGATACGCCGATATATCGCAATATTTTAAGTCACAATATTGTATCGATATTCAAAAGCAATGTATGGATTTTTATTTTATTTTTTTAGAAATTAAAAGGAACCATTAAGGGTGACAGTAATTTTAGTAGCAAAAGTAAAAGTATGACTGCTAATTGTTGCTGTTTTCACCCTCTTCGTTTCAGTGGATAAAAATAGATCTAATAATAAAACTGGATGCGTTAAAGTATGAAACAAGTTGGAGTGTTTAGAATGCAGTGACAGTTTTTCTATAGTTAAATTCAGTTTTAAAAATCACAGTATATAGTCTTACTCATAGTATCCCAATATATTGCAATCAATCAATCAATCAATCAAACAAACTTTATTTATAAAGCGCTTTCCATACAAAATTGCATCACAAAGTGCTTTACAGATTAAAATGACCCCACATAAATCTACATTCCCATCCCTCCCCCACAGATTTAAAAGCATGGTCACAGTTATACCCCCCTCCCCCCAACCCAACTCCCATGCACACACACAGTTAAAAGAAAAAGTAAAAAAGGACATTGGGCCGAGTGTAGATGAACCATGCAAGGAAACGCCATCAGAGGAGCCAGCGGTAGATCAACAGCAGCAGCCGAGGCAAAGACACAGGGCATCCAGTGGAGCCAAGGCCAAGACCCCCACCTCCATCCAAGCAATATATCATATCCCCCCCGGATTGTGATACATATCGTATCACTAGATTCTTGCCAATACACATCCCTAATGGATAGTGCTCTCTTTGACGTCTCCAACATTGTTGACTGCTCAGCGTGAATCAACTTTCATCAGAGAACAGATCCCGATGTTCTGTTGATCAGTTGTTAGGGGTGGTCTTGGTCTCATGTTGTGTAAAATGTGAGCAGCACGACGAGGACTGTTTAAATACCAATTCTGATTGAACCAGAACATTTATTGGTCAATTCATGGCTCAAACTGCTGTTGTGAATTCTGCTGTCAAGCTCCTTGTTAGAGAACAGCAAGCTGTGCAAAAAGTACTGAAGGATTGAACAGTTGGACACGTGCATTGAAAAGGTCACATCAGGTCAGGTGTAAAGGTTACAGTGCGTTTTAGGTTCATCCTGAAATCTCCCCAGAAAGCCGAACCCGATAAATGTTTGCTACCGGAAGATGTGTTGCAGTGTGTTCCTGGCATGACTAATATCTCAGTAGAGCTGAGAAATATGACTGAAGAAATGTTTGGCATAGCTTTTCTTTTTCTGTTTTATTACAAACGGAAGCAACATGTTCATAAAAGCATCAATAATTATTATTTAATGAGATTCTTCTTTTTTAAACTTACCATAAACTAAACACATAATTCCCTTAAGCATTGTGGGAAATTATTGTAAATGGTAAATGGCCTGCATTTGTATAGCGCTTTTTCAGTCAGAGGACCACAAATCGCTTTACTCTACATTCAGTCATTTACCCATTCACGCACACATTCACGCGCTGATGGTGGCAAGCTACTACATTGTAGCCACAGTTGCCCTGGGGCACACTGACAGAGGCGATTATCGATTACAAGTAAAGAAGTAAAAAAATATGTATAAACTTTGTCAACTAGCAATATATTGATATTCACAACTCATTTGCTGTTCTGGTTAGGTGGGCCAATGTGATTCAGTATGATAAAAATAAAAATAAAAATCTAAGCCTGTCTTTATCACTTAAGTTGCAGTTATCAGTTTCATTGCCTGTCGTCTCTTGGCCCTCAGGGAACTGGAGCTGCTTTGTACTGAAATCTGTTTCCCTTCCTTAGTTACTGGTTTTGTTTCTATCACTGACAGAGCGCAAAGATTCGCCGAAACTAGGTCACCTGGTTTATGACTAAACAGCTGCAGTGAATCAGCAGGGTTAGGGCCACAGGTGAAACTTAAAGCCATCAGTTTCTTTAACATCACCGCCTGTCTTTGTTTGGTTTTCTCTTTCTCCTTCATCCTCTCACAGATCCGCATAGCCCACCTCATGAATAGGATTCCTCGAGAAAGGCTGTTTGGAGAAGAGAAATAAAAGAGTGAAATGAATTAGCGCCTCACCCAGACAGTCAGCGTTAAAAGCCAGGCGGGGGATTGCTCCACTACCACCCAGCTGCTTGTGGTAGATCTCAGTTTGTCCTAATCTGTGTTGAGGCTGGGCCCTTTTCCTGGGAAATGAAACCATGGCTGTGGCTGACAATCAGAGACAGACCTGAATGAGCCTGGCTGTTAGTTTCACTTTCATTTCTCTCTGAGCTGGCTGGCCGTGAAACCTAGGAGAGCTCAGATAGAGGGAGGGAAGGTGCGGTGGGAGGTATATAAATAAAAACAGGAAGCGTGCCGGTCATTGTTGGATCTGGTTAAAGAAGTTAAAGAGCTGCAACCCAGATGTGCTTTGTGGTGAATTAAAAAGGTGAGAAAATGCTTTTATAGCACACTGCCTATAAACTCGTTGTTGGTGTTGTTTAAAGCTGGGCTAGAATGGCTGTTGTGTTGTTAAATGCTTGTTTAAAATAGGAAGGTTGATGTAAAGTGGATTTTTTATTTTTTATTTTTATACAGAGTTTGAAGCTGCTGGGTGCCGACACAGAATGATTTCTCACTTTGTTGTGTTTGGTTGTTACAAAGCGCACCATTCATTCTTAGTCTGTTATATTCTGACAGTAGTGACTGTAGGGAAACCAAATGTCCTATGAATTGTTTTAAATAAATGAGCGAACTGATGTATAGGTGCGGTTTATCTAAACTGAAAGGTTTTTACCGACAACTGGGTGTGATCAAGTCTGTGTGATCAGGTTTTGAATTCCTCGCCCATCTTTCCCTAATATGTCTGTTTTGCTCATTTAAAGCTGTCATCTGTATTTACACTTCTAAAACCGGACTGTGTCGAATGCACAGCAGCATAGACCCTAGAGATGACAAATGTAAAAGTAACACCCCCCCCCCTCCCTCTTCTAAGTGGCTCTGTTGTTGTTTTGTGCCATCAAATCTCCTCTGCCTAATTTAGCCAAGCTCTCTTCAGTTTCAGTTTTCAAATGCAACGCTGTAGAGATGTGTATTGGCAAGAATCAATGCAGAGGGGAAGATGTATTGCGGTACTATGAGTAAGGCTATATATTGTAATTTTTAAAAGTGAATTTATCTGTAGAAAAAGTGTCCCAGCATTCTAAACACTCCAACCTGCTTCATATTTTAACACATCCAGTTTTATTACTAGAACTAATCGATCCACTGGAACGAGGAAGGTGAAAGCAGCCACCAACTAGCGGTCATGCTTTTACTACAAAAATTACTGTCATCATTAATGGTTCGATTCAAATTATAAAAAAAGAAAATAAAAATGGATACATTGCTTTTGGAATATCGATACAATATCGTGACATTACATATCTCAATATATCGGCGTATCGATTTTTTTCTTACATCCCTGGTTTTATAAATCTCTTTGCCAACATAACTGGGTTGTTTTTACTAGAAAAGCAGACATGATCCGTGCTTCTCACAGGTTTGTTGTAGATAAGCAGTACAGTAGTTTAAATCAATCTGTTTTTGGAATCATCCTAAATGCTTCTGTATCTTTTTATTTGATTTTATTTCCTGTAATGTTGTAATGTTTTATAATTCAAAACTGCAGTCTTGAATTTGAGTTTGAGGGAATAACAGTGACTTTATGAGACTTTGATAGTTTTAGAATTCAGTTTGGGGCTAGGATGGGGAAAGGGAGACATCCGTGGAAAGATGCTAAGGCTGCCAGTGAGCCCACACTGAACGACCACATACCGTAGACTCAAAGAAACAACCTAAGATTTTCTTACCACTACTTCATAATATTTGTCCTCAATGGTTAATATCAAACGTGGGTAATCCTAAATCTCAATAGACACCCCCCCCCCCTCCAAAAGGAGGTCTTCCTAAGCATAATTCCAAAAGGTTTCATTGATATTTTCTAGTGTGATTTATTAAATTACTGGCAAACTGTTGTTCAGTATTTATGCATTGATGGAGGTCTCTTTTCCTTTAGGGAGATGGAGGATGTTCTGGAAAACGTAGTTGCCTTGGTCAAGCAGCACAAGGATGGGATACCACTGAAAAAACTGTCCCAGTTCTACAACAAGACATACCACACTAACCTAGCTATCCGGGAGTTAAGCTTTAACTCCATGCTGAACATGGTCTCCTCCCTCGAAGACCTGGTAGTGGAGGGGAATGTGGTGTTTCACAAGGAACATCGTCGTCAAAGCCCGGATGCTACTGAAGCAGGATTCAGACCACCTGCAGCTCAAGCTGAGAGAGCGACAAAAGCCCAAAAAAAAAAGACTGCAATTATTCTGCAAAACGTTGTTGACTTGATAAGGGAACTTCCTGAAGGGATTCTCCTGAAGGAAGTGGCAGTAGTCTACAGCCAGAAATACCATCAGAACTTGGCCCTGTCGTCTCTGGGTTTCAAAACGATGTCATGTCTAGTAGAGTCTCTGAAAGTGGATCTAGTTGTGAAGGGGGAGATGGTTTTCCATAAGATTTACCTCTCTGGAAGTCAGCCTGTAGCGGCGACATCGACACAAATCAAAGAAAACAGGCGCCCCACAACACCACAGGCAGCTGAATCTCTTAGGGAGGGCAGAAGCACTAACCCAACAACTCCAATACCTGCGTCTCAGAGGGATAACAGCACTCACCGTGTGTCTGTCCCTCACTCAGTGATTAACTTTATTGGCCCCCCATTGATGGCCTCTACCTCTTCGTCATCGACCCATTCGGTACCTGGGAACCCACCTGTTGCTGCATCCCAGCCAGCTACGCAGCTGACCCAAGACCAGCTGTACCTGAAAGTAATGCAGGTACGTTTTTGCAATAAATCATTAATTTCACCGCTTTTATTCAGATATAATCATCAATAACTTGACATTACTGAATATGTTTGAGAATAAAAGGAGGAAAACAATCAGGAGCATCATAGCGGCTATTCCGATGGAGTTTAAAAGAAGACTGATTACCTTGTGCTTTGTAAAGAGTTCCTGTATAGATTGATAGAAAATGTCTTATCTTTATTGATGCAACTAAATATACTGTCGTGTTTACACCCAGTCCATCTGTTGCGAAAGACTTTTGTAACATCATCTTGAAATATCTCAGATCAATGAGGTTTCAATCCTGACTTTTATGTAACAGACAGATTACTGGAACTAGTAGAATAGGGTGGGATTTTTACAGATATGCACAATTGCTCATTGACTGTTTGAGTACATCTACTGCTGCTCCCCAAATATATAATGCTGAAAATGTGAAGTATTTCTGTCTTGACTTAGCCATATGTTTTAGATGATTATCCTAATTAAAGACCTAATGATGACCCATTTTTAGTTTACTCCTGAACAGCCGGTGAGCATGTAGATATAGGCTGTTTTGGAGGTCTGGTTACCCCAAGATGCCACTTGGGGTCACGCAGTCCTCTACCAATAAATATTGGCGAATTTATTATTTTTTTTCACTTTCCTTACCTACCTACTCAGTAGTAGCGTAGTGACGAGATAAACATCTAGCCTTAATTCTCTCAGTTTAAGTTTTTTCAAACTGGAACTGTGACATTGTTTCTCAAACTGTAGATATTGGTAACTGTAGGCGAGGAGCTATTTTACTGTAGCCATGTCCTGCCATAGTTGAATGGCATGTTTTTCGTGTGTTTCCCAATTTGAAGAGTGGGTAGGAGGAACATGTCTGCATGTTCTGTCATTTTTAAGCCCCAGGGAAACGGGAAGTTGTGAACAAGTATTCATAAGTAAATTCAAATTAAAGATAGGACCTTTCTACATTTTTCAGTATTGGATTATGTTGCTGCAGTGAAAGAAGTTAATCATTTTAAGACTTTTTTTAACAGAGTGCCAGTAAATACAGAGAGTTCTATATCTGTGTTCTAGGTAGTAAAGACATATCATCCAGCAGTTCCAACCATGGAGCAGCTCCAAACCTCCTACTCTCAGATGTTTGGGGAACCATTACCACTCAGGCAGTACATGTCCCTGTATGACAACTGGGAAGCAAAGAAGCTGCCGACTCGAGCTGAACCAGCAGCAAATCCCGAGACTAACCCATGGCAGAGAATTGAAGGTAGCCACACACGGTAGCTTAGTGTTGTATTCGTTAGTCATCCATATTTTGATTGCCTCTAATTAAAACAAAATGGTCGTTACAATTTGTTCTTACAGCAATGCAAAATCCTACAAAGGGCGCTGAACCAGAGACCCGACCTGCAGCTGGAGCGACCCTGCTCACTGCAAGCGATTTCCCAGTGCTGGGGGAGAGCGCGGCTGTGACAAAAGGGAAGAAAAGCAAAGCGAAAGAAGCCACCCAGAAAGATGACAGCGCGTCTGTCTTCAGAGAAAGACATTATGCGCAGCAGAGGGAGGTCCATGGAGGCAACATGCGGGCCTTGGAGGCCATGGAGGAGGACGAGGAGAATCTGAAGTCGAGAAGGAGGTACAAGAACATGGATCCGGAATGGATCAACAGCGTGGCGGAGAGCGCCATTCGAGACATCGCCTCTGAGGGAGAGCTGGTCACTAAAGAAAAGGTGAAATGGAACAAAAAAAAGCTTGTCTTCCTCTTTTTTTTGACCAAACCGTTCAGAAGTAGGAGAAATGATTGGGATTTGTTTGACTAAGGTCAGATTTTCTTCAATAATTTAAAGCTGACATTGCAGTTACAGTTAGGTTAACATACACAATTGTTTGTTAGTGATTAACATTTTGACCAGCTGCAGATGAAACAGCTGGAAGACAAAATTGAGAAAGGTATTTTCATAACGAGGCTCTGTTGAAAGTTGAGGTAGGGCTGGGCGATGTAGAAAAAATATAATTTTCATATCAGTCGATATCGATATATATCACAATATAAAACAAATAACTATTTTTGTCAATATTGAACATTCTCTGGTACTATTTGAAGATATCAGAAGGTTATGTTTATAGATTTATTTTCAAAAGTTGAACATGTCATTGACATTATACAACCGTTTCCGAAAAATTAAAGGAGGTTAGGGCTGGGCGATAATAGATTCTAAATAAAATCTTACATTTTTTTAAATGCCAAATTCAATTTTTGATATAAAAAGATTTTTTCCCCCTTTCTATTCTTAAAAAAATTACAAATGACAGAATTTTTTTTTTAAACTTGCTTTAATTTTAATCATCCTTTCTTGGAGTTTACCTTAATTTAAAGTCTAAATAAATACACGCTGTAAAACAAGATGGAAGGCCTTGGGCGGCCTGACATCACTTTGAACTGTAGAAACCCAAGAGATGCATTGGCGAATTTCTTTTCTCGATATTCCAAAAATTCAATCTTACTTAATAGAAGGTTCAATAAATCGATACAATCAATACATTGCCCAGCCGTAAGTTGATTGGGACGTTTCCTGTTTTTAATTTTTTCTGCTCTCTACAACTCCTTCCAGGTGATATCCCGAGTTTGCGAAATGATTCCTTCTTTAGACCCAGGAATGCTACAACGAAAACCTTGGAGTGTTCAAGCTCTTAAAGATCTTCAGTACCTCACAAGAGAGATCAACATGTTCATAGAGGTGGGCACACATATGTTTGGTGTTAAGTATTTAATGTTTGAGTGTTACGCTGCTGTGCTGAGAAAGATTTTTGCTCATTCTGTAAGGCCACCGAGGCAGTGACGTCCATCTGCACGCTGTATGAGCTGGGCCAGTCGCTGGCAGGCCTGAAGAACAAGAAGCGCTATGAGGAGCTGAAACTGGGGCCCCTGTGCAAGCTCCCCCTTGTACATCGCTTGTTCAAGATCGAGAGCAACACCAAAGATGATGATATCCATGAGATCGAGACCGTAGACATCCTAAAGGTGCCGCTCAAGAAAATCCAAGTTGAAGTGAAATGCAGACTTGAAGATTGATGGTTTAGAATTTCTCAGCTTAAACTTTAAAAATACAAACGTCTAACATTGCTTCTTTTCTTTTTCAGCAAATTAATATTTTTAGGAGGAAGCATTCAAAGCAAAGGCTAGACCTGGCTGAGTTTTTGAAGCATCTGGCTGATCATTACAACTGTGAATCTCCATACGAGCTGGGGATCAGGATTCACAGCTTTGGGCTGCCGATTTCGGTAAGACACCGGACATTCTGCAGCGACAATTACTTATCGGTTGACTAATTCCTGCCTTCATCTGTTGTGTTTTATTTATGGATACTTGTCTATGTGATGGGATCACTCTTTATCCATTTGGAGTAAATATCTTAGCAAAAAATGACTGATTTCTGAAAACATTTTTTTAGATTATCAGAAAGTTTTAAGTCATAAAAAAAAAAAATTTAAAGCAGTAAAAAGATTCAAACAGAATAAAAATTAAAGCTGCAAGCAGCCTCGAACAGCCCTTGCAGCAAAGCGCCGTTTTGGCCTGTGTCGCGACTGCGGGACCCACGCACCGCCCCCTCAATTCCACCTTAACGCTTCAAATGAGCCTCCTGATCAAATCTGCATGAAAAAGTGTTGAAAAGTCAAAAAAGGGCAGCTTTCAAACAAAATGGCCGACTTCCTGTGGGGTATGGGCACTGGCTTCAAAATAGTTTAATACGTCTTCATAAACTATAAATAGTCAGTAAATTTCACAATCCTGGTTGAAAGCAGTGCTTTAGGAGCTCTAGGAGGAGTTCGTTCAAATACGACGTATACAAATTAGACAGAATGGTGGTTTGGATTCAACATGGCCGACTCCCTGTAGGGTGTGGACCATGGCTCCAAGATACTTTTTAGTAGGTCCTGAGACACTCCATTGGTATTCCGGATTTCATAATCCTGTGATAAAATATGGCTTGGGGCTGGCTGTTTTAAGGTTTCTAGTGGGCGCTGTGGAGTAATTAAGCCACGCCCACTACATATATTTCACCATATAGGTCTCTCCGGGGTTGGACTGCTATTCATCACGGTGAATCTGGTCCAGATCAGTTGATTTTTCTGGAAGCTAGAGCCAAACGTATGGCTACGGCATGACGCCGCACTTCGCCATGCTGCCACACCCCCACCCTCTTTCGTAGCCTCTCAGTACAAGACACATAGTTACCCCAACTTGTTTATGGTCACTGTGCACCGTTTCATGTTGATTAAGTCGAGGGTGTAAAATTGGGACCTTTCACAGCAAAATATTACACTTCCTGTTCTGAGGGGGCGGGGCTTAACTTATGTCAGCATTTGACCATTGGGATTTGTCAGGGACCTCATGACCATCCACCACAGAAGGTTTCATCCATCTGTGACTTTCTGAATAGGATATATAACAACTTTAATATTTTTGGTTTTTAGTCAAACTTTGAGGCCTGGCCCCACCCCCTCAACATTTACGAAAAGTCAATTTTTTTTGAAAACTTTTAATCCCCCATGCCTTGTCAAAAAATCAATGAGGAGTTCATCAAAGTTTGACATGTGTGAAATGCAAAAATTGACCCTTTGACCCAAAATGGCCGCCTTCCTGTACATTTTTGTTCAGGACATTGATATATTTTTTTGTTCGTCTTGGAGAGTTATAACAGTGTACCAAAGCATATACCTCCACGTTAAACCATAGGGCATAGGTAATCTATAGGGGGCGCTGTCAAGCCATTTGGCCATTCCCATTTTAAATTTGTTTAAAATACGTAAATTTCACGCACACCTGACACCACCGCCGAATATGGTGAGTTTTTGAATATGATAAAGCCTCCAAATAGCCAATTTATTTTTGGGAAGAATAATAAGAAACAGTACAGATACAATAGGCCTTCACAGCGCTTAGCTGCTCGGGCCTAAAAATGTAATCAAAGTAAAATGTAACTCATTTCATTCAGTTCTGCCACATACAGATGCCAGGCCAAACTTGTGACCTATATTTTTCCCACTTGTTTTAAGCATCTATCCTGCTAAATTGTTTTCGCTATAAAGTGACATACATTTATTCTTGAAGTATTTAACCAGTGACAACAATTTGTTATTTTAGCTATTAATTCTTTGTTCAAATGCTTTGAGAACGAAATGACGCATTTGTTTTTGTTTTAATGCGCAACATTGCGTACGCCGCAAAACAATTGCGCCAGTGGGTTGTCCTTCATTTGCGAGTGATCTACTAAGATCACCCGCACAGAGCATTAAAGCTGCAAGCAGCCAGTGGATTCTCACAGCGACCGCGAGACTCACACACCGCTGCCTAAACGCCTCCTCAACGCTTCCACTGACCCTGATGATAAAATCTGCATGACAAAGTCTTCAAAATGGCAGCTTTCGACCGAAATGGCTGACTGCCCGGTGACGCCTGTGTCCGGCAATGTCAGTGTGCCCCTGGGCAGCTGTGGCTGCAAAGTAGTAGCTTGCCACCATCAGCGTGTAATTGTGTGCATGAAAGGGTGAATGACTGAATGTAGTGTAAAGCGCTTTGTGGTCCTCTGACTGAAAAAGCGCGATACAAATGCAGGCCATTTAACATTTACCTGTGGGGTGTGGACACTGGCTTTAGACTTTTGTAGAGCTCTTTAGAAGCTAAAAAATATGCACTGAATTTAACAATCCTAGTTGAAAGGATTGCTTGTAGCTGATTGTCCTAATGCTTCCAGTGGGCGCTGTGGACGAATTAGGCCACACCCACCAAATATTGGCATTTCTATCTGTTAGGGGTTGGACTACTATCCATGTTGTTGAATTTGGTGCAGGTAAGAGCCAAATGTTTTTCAATGACATGATATCATGCTTCGCCATTCCACCACAGCCACACCTCCTTTCTAAAAATCAAAGTAATGGACAACAAGTTATCCCAACTTGTTTTCAGGCACTAGATGAAAAAATAAACACTACAGATACAATAGGCTTTCGCAGCAGAGGAATAGGCGCAGTGGATTCATGGCATACCCGTCAAGTCTATGGATGTTAGAGAGTTCATTGCAATTAGGCCAGAATGTCTGTGAATTATATTTTTTGTTTGTCATTAATAAACTTAATGCGTGTGGTGTACATGCGCCGCTCTCTGCTCCATGCAGGCGCCGCATTCCAGTCATCTTGAAAGACACAAAATGTAGGTTTTCTTGTACCTGATCTACATGACTAGGCCTGATTTAAAACTGGTTTGTGTCTCCCCTGAAGAGCCTGATCAAGGCGAGCCGATGTGAGCAAGCCCGCTTGGAACAGGCCAGGGAGGTCATCCAGAAAGAGCTGGAGGAGGAGACTATGGAGAAACTGAGAAAAATCAAGAAAAGCATCTTAGAACCGATGCAAGGCGCAGGTTCTTTCTCCTCCACAGGAAACGCCGATCTCAGGAAAAAGTATGCCTCTATGCCGGCGGGCGATGTCGTGTTGGAGGTCTTGTCAAACGCCCAGGGAGTGTTCAGCTCCAGGATGGTGAAGGTGGGTGCCAGACACTGACAAATGCACTCTATTAACAGTAGAGGTAGGAGATCCCGGCCACTTTCTTCCCAGTTAGTCCTTGGCCCTCTGCTCACAACTGCAGGGAGGTAGGCTAATTCGTGGAAGTCTTTCAGGGCAGCTCTTCGTACTGAAGCTCATTAAAGAAATGCCACCATCATCTCTCAAGCCTTAAAGCTGCTGTGCGGAATATTTGAGGGATACAAATATTTTTTGAATCCCACTACCAAGGCCCCTCCAAAAACAGCTTGTGGTCCCACTGTTGTTCAAACATGTCAGTCTTTAGTCATGTATATAAAAACATGATCTATATGGGGCTGCATAGCGCATAATTAGACAAATGCACAAAGGTTTAGGTGAAAAGTAAATACAACCTGTGATGAACAAATCACATTTTTATCTGTCAGTTTTTATCGTATTGGGGGGGATCTCATCCAGAAAAAGAAAAAGTGTGATAAACCAAGTCAGCCTTTACTGACCTTAAAGGATTTAAGTGGTTAGGAAGTAGCCAGGTATGATTGATCAAATCCACCTGAGTAACTCGTCAGAAATAAGTGGTTTCTCCTCTAAAAAAGTTAAAACTTTTTACTGTTAGACCTCTAGAACATTCAGGTCGATTTCAACGTGAATACCAAGAAGGAAAGACGGCAGCGGTTTCATTGCTAAAGATCTGGAAGACATCGGTTTGCAGTTAGAGGATGAGACGATGAGTGTTCAACCGCTGGAGTGGATGTCTGGTTAGGTTCACGTTGAAGAAGACGGATCCCGACATATCTGCCAAAATACTACTTAGTAACTAAACATGAGATTCTCATGATATGATAACCTTCAGTAAAAATACCACAGTTTTAATGTATTTACTCAAAAATGTAAAACACAAATATGTAACATAATCACATTAACCTTCTTTTAAACAGAAAAGGATACGTTAATCCATTTTTTTAAAGTGGCCATAATATTATGATTATTGCCATTAAAGCTATTTACCAAATATTTATTGCTTTTTTATATATATAGACTTCAAGAAAAATATAAAATAAACACTCGCTAACCTTTTGAACAGAACATTATACCTTTCTGTTCTTCTAAGAATAACATACATATAACACACTGATATTAGCTGGTTAATTAGTCAGGATATTATTGGAGCTGCAACCTGCAGTTGGCTGCTTAGCAGACATGCTTACTGCAGTTACCTCGTAATGATGAGTGGTTCTTTAGTTTCCACAGCGGGTGCCTATCTCCAGCAGTTATTGGGCGAGAGTTGGGGTACACCATGGACAAGTCGCCAGTCCATCACAGGGCAACACAGAGACACACAGGGCAAACAACCACACAACCATACCTAAGGGCAGTTTAGAGATACAGTCATGTTTTTGGACTATGAGAAGAAGCCAAAGTACCTGGAGGGAACCCACAGGGAGAATATGCAGACTCCATGCAGAAAGACCCCAGGCCAGCTGCAAGGCAACAGTGTTACCAACTGCGCCACTGCACAGCAACATAAAGATCAAAACATCTATATTCACTTTTCTAGTCAGTGATGGAATAGGAAGCTTCTTTCAGTCAGCTGGCAGGCAGTGTGCAAAATGTGGGGGGAGCGGGATCTCTTAAGTTACTCTTAAGTTCCATGACTTTAAACCCAAGAATGATATAACAGAATGTTATCCATCCACCCACCCACTTATCCTTGCAGGGTTCACAGGGTACTGCTGTCTACCCATCACTAATACTAGCTTTCAGGCATGGTGGTATAGGGGTGATGATTTGGGCTCATTTTGCAGACACCGGAGCAGAGTACCTTGCAGTCATTGAGTTTATCATAACTTCTTTGGTACGCTAAAGGAAAGTAAAGAGTGAAATGTCAGGCTGTTCTGTCCTACAGCTGAAGCTTTACCTGGAGTAGAACATTAGGTGAATTGTCTCAAATACAGCAGAAATACAACTAGATCAAGGTGTTGCCTTTGCCCGGGCATAGTCCAGACATTGAGAAATGGTGTGGTGGGAGGTACCTGCACATCTTCAACTGAAGTAATGTAGAATAAAGCAGATTTCCTCTACAACTACATGAAAGACTAAGAAGATCATACGGGTGACTTTTACATCAACTGGTTCTATAAATTACTGAATCATTGGTTGGATGTGACGTTTAGTTTTCGTCCATATTATTTGCCAAGAGAGTTCACCAGTGTAATTTTGGCAGTTGTTTACATTCCACCTTCAGCCGTTGCCGACAATGCATGTGATGTCATCAGTTCCATTGTTGCTAAGCTACAGACACAGCACCCCAATGCATTTGTGGCAATATCTGGTGATTTTAATCATGCCTCGCTCTCTACTACACTTCCAACATTTCAACAATTTGTCAGCTGCTCTACAAGAGAAAACAGGACCTTGGATTTGTTTTATGCAAATGTAAAGGATTCATACACGTCCAAACCAAGACCTCCTCTGGGACAATCAGATCACAATCTTGTTTTTCTCTGTTCAGAATATAAACCACTTGTTCAGAGGCAACCTGTGACAAAACGAACTGTGAGAAAATGGTCACAGGAAGCTGAAGAAGCCCTGCAGGATTGTTTTGCAACCACAGACTGGATGACTCTTTGCCAAGCACATGGAGAGGACATCAATGCCATGACTGAGTGTGTGACTGACTATATAAACTTCTGTGTGGACAACATCATCCCCACCAGAACAGTGAGATGCTTCCCTAATAACAAACCCTGGATCACCAGTGACCTGAAGGAACTGCTAAACAAGAAAAAAAGAGCCTTCAGGGAGGGAGACAGGGAATTACTGAGGAGTATACAGAAGCAACTTAAGGTCAAGATCAGAGACAGCAAGGAGGCATACAGGAAGAAGCTGGAGAACAAACTACAGAGGAACAATATCAGAGATGTCTGGTCAGGAATGAGAAAGATCACAGGTTTTAAGGACAGGAAAGATTGGATAGATGGAAGTCTGGACAGAGCCAATGAACTGAACACATTCTTCAACAGGTTCAGTTCAGGAACTAGCTCAGCATCCCCCTCTCCTGTTCCCAGCCAAACAGACATCCCACTATCCTCTGATCAACAGCTTTCCTGTTACACCTCAGATGTTTTATCCTTCACCTCAGCCATGGACTCTTCTGATTCCACAAGTTTGACTTCAACCAAGTCAGGAAATGCTGCTACCCCCTTTGCCTCCCCCTCCCACTTGTCTGTCTCCAAAAGTCAGGTGAAGAGGCAGCTGGAGAAACTGAACCGGAACAAGGCTGCCGGTCCAGATGGTGTCAGCCCCAGAGTCCTAAAGGCCTGTGCAGAGCAGCTCTGTGGGATTCTGCAGCACCTCTTCAACCTTAGCTTAACTCAGGAGAAGGTCCCAGTGTTGTGGAAGACATCCTGCCTTGTTCCAGTACCCAAAAGAACTCACCCATCAGTCATCAATGACTATAGACCCGTTGCCCTGACATCCCACATCATGAAGGTCCTGGAGAGACTCCTGTTGGCACCCCTGAGTAAGCAAACAAGAACGTATCAGGACCCACTGCAGTTTGCTTATCGCTGTGGAGTTGGAGTTGAAGATGCCATCATCCACCTACTTCAACCAACCCACAGTCATCTGGACAAAGCAGGCAGCACTGTGAGGATCATGTTCTTTGATTTCTCTAGTGCATTTAACACAATTCAGCCTGATTTGCTTTGTCAGAAACTCCTGAAGACACAGGTGGAGCCCTCAACAATCGCCTGGATCAATGACTACCTGACCAACAGACCACAATTTGTGAGACTGAAGAATTGTGTGTCAAACCAGGTGGTCAGCAGCACAGGAGCACCACAGGGGACCGTACTCTCACCATTCCTTTTTACTCTGTACACCTCAGACTTCCAGTACAAATCAGTGACCTGTCATCTGCAGAAATACTCAGATGACTCTGCAATTGTCGGGTGTATCAGAGATGGACAAGAAGCTGAATACAGAGAGTTGGTGGACCGCTTTGTGACATGGTGTGGAAACAATCGTCTCACCTTGAATGTGAACAAAACAAAGGAGATGATTGTAGATTTCAGAAGAAACAGGGATAAGTCAAACACTGTTTCCATCATGGGAGAAGAAGTGGAGGTGGTTGAGGAGTATAAATACCTCGGAGTTCACCTTGACAACAGACTGGACTGGAGGCACAACAGTGAAGCCGTCTACAAGAAGGGAGAGAGCAGACTGTACTTCTTGAGGAAGCTTAGGTCCTTCAAGGTTTGCAGCAAGATGCTGCAGATCTTCTACAAGTCTGTTGTGGAGAGTGTAATCTCTTCAGCCGTCATCTGTTGGGGTAGCAGCATCAGAGCCAGGGATTTAAAAAGGCTCAACAACCTGATAAAGAAGGCTGGTTCCGTTCTTGGGACAACTGTGGAAAATCTGGAGATGATAATGCAAAGAAGGATTCTTCATAAAATCAAAAAAATTATGGACATCCCTGAGCATCCTCTTCATGAGACAGTCACACAACAACAGAGCATCTTCAGTCGGAGGCTTCTTCAGTTTCGCTGCAATACAGACCGCTACAGGAAATCCTTCCTGCCCACAGCCATCATTATCTACAACAACTCCTTAAAGAATTGATTATATGAGCTATACAAACACTTAATTTCCCTCTGGGATGAATAAAGTATTTTTGAATTTGAATTTGAATTTGAATTTACCACACAGCTTTTGCATTTTTACTGACTCCACCTCATGTTTAGACCCGGTATCCATGGCTACATGCTACAGGAATGCAGAAGTTTATAAAAAGCTGTCGGTCAAAGGGAACGCAATCAGCTGCTTTCAGCTCTATTACAGCATCAGCTAGTGTTGGCTCAGTCAAATATGCTCCATTCACAGTTTGCTTTGGGATCAGTCCAAAAACAAAGTGGCCCTGTTTCTGTGTGTAAGGCAAGGCAATTTTATTTGTATAGCACACTTTCAACAGCAGGGTAATTCAAGGTGCTTTACATGATTTGGTGATTTTTAAAAAACAAACTAAAACTAAACTGTTTGTGTACTCAAACTTTATGTCATGGAAGGGGTTCCTAATAAAGAGCTGTGTTTCTTTGATCAACCCAGCACATCCAGAGCTTCTTGATGCAGGTATCAGTTGATCGTCTGGCGAGAGCTCTGTTCCAGCTGGCGATCTGTGGAGGCTCCCTGGCCATTCCACAGGACCTGGTGCCCAAAGACAAGACCCCCAGAACCACAGAGGAAGCTAAAGCAGTGGACAGAGCTGCACCAACCCTCCCCAGTGAAGGTTTCGAACGAGAAAAATAATATGACTATCATGTATTTTGATGACTTTGAATGTTTATGACTATCATGTATTTTGATGACTTTGAATGTTTTTTTTAGCCAGAGTGGACTACTGTTAATTGATTTGTGTGGTTTGTATCTCTCAGCCAAAGTGAAGCAGTTTGTACAAGACAACCTGGCTGCTCAGAACTCAGCCATCACTCTGGCACACATCGCTGCTCTGGAGAAGAAACTGACCAAACACTTTCACATCAAAGATTTCGTCTCCTTAGAACAAGGAACCTTCCTGGACTTCCTGGTGAAACACATTCAGGTACATCTACATCTTCCTGTGTGTTTCTGATGGGAAAGTTACCTGGAAAGTTCTCACAACTGCTGACTGACTCCCTCTCATCCTGCCTGTGTTCGTCTGCAGCTGTTGCAGGAAGCTCTAGGATCAGCTTTGTTTCTGGGAACCAATGTTCAATCCACAGGCAGTGGTTTCAGACCCACCAGACAAGATGTGTTTGAATTCATTAAGCAGTGCGGCAGCGTCTCCTCCACTGATCCAGACGAGGTGAGTGGCTCATCGGCTTGAAAACAGTCCTTGCTGTGAAAGTAGATAGTGGTGTTCATTTCCTAATGTCTCATCTCTAGCTCGCTCACATCGAGTCAGCACTGAGGTCCCACTACAGGGTCCGCGACAGTCGGGACTTGGGGTATGGGACCCTGCACATGCTGACTGGCTTGGTCAAGAAGCAACGAGAGCTTCTTGGTGGAGGAGAACTAAGCCCTGTGTACTATGAGTCTGCTCTGCTGGCCAAACACAGCAAATCAAGGTTGGAGTCATTGCTAGGCAGACTTATCTCAACTGATTTGGCAAAGGAATGCAAAATAGATTCTACTTCCATCTTAATTAACAGTGCCGTGACTAATCTCTCAAATGTTTCCCTTAAAAAGTATTGAAAGTGGTTATGAGTCAGTGGGACGCCTGGGTGAGATGTCTAAGGACCAGGCCCTGGCCAGCTTGCTGTCCTGCCCTCTGCTGGAGGATTTAAACAACTGGAGCCAGTGGGAACTGATCTTTAAACCCAGTCATGGGCCCCTAAAGGACTTCATTGAAAGAAATGCAGGTACAGTCCCTTGCCACTTAAAGTTTTTATGTTTTTATTTTTTTTTATTATTATAACCACTAGAGATGTGTATTGGTAAAAATCTGACGATACAGTATGTATCCCGATACAGGGGAGGCGATACGATATATCGCGATACTTTGAGTAAGACTATATATTGTAATTTTTAAAACTTAATTTAACTGTAGAAAAACAGTCACAGCATTCTAAACACTCCAACCTGTTTCATACTTTAACACGTCCAGTTTTCTTACTATATCTAGTCGATCCACTGGAATGAAGAAGGTGAAAACAGCCACCAACTAGCGGTCATACTTTTAAATATACTTCAAAAATGACTGTCATCATTAATGGTTGCATTCAAATTCTTAAAAAATTAATAAATAAAAAACAATACATTGGTTTTGAATATTGATGCAATATCGTGATATATCGCCGTATCAATATTTTCTTACATCCCTAAAAACCACTAACTTCAATGCATTGTATTTGGATTTTAAATGACATATCAATGCAAAATGGGGCATAACTATGAAGTTAAGAAATAAATTGGTTTTAAAGGTATCTTACAAATAAAAACCTAAAATCATGGTAAACTTTTGTATTCTGTCCCCTTTACTCTGATACCCCTGAATACATGTCAGTGCAACCAATTGTATGCAGAAGTTACCTAATTAGCAGATAGTATGCAATTTAATCTTGTTATAAAACCATATCCCAAGCTTTGAACAGCTCACAAAGCATAGGTCAACTGCAAACCCTTCAAACATGGCCGGTGTTCTGAATGAACACCGTACCCATCAGAATGGCATACCTTTGGGTCATGTGCATGTATAGCAGTGAAACATGCGGAATTGCACTTGCTTTAAAATCAAACCATCATTTCAGCCTACCTCAGACTACAAGCGGTATGTTTTGGTGGATTGTATCGCATATTATATACACATTACCTAACTGCATGACTTATACAATCACAAGAAATGTTAAGAGAAGTTTTCCATATATTATTTTTAGCAAGAGGGAGTCGTGAAATGATGTGCTAAATCGTTAGATCTGGTGTTAATAGGGCCATTGTAGATGAAAGAAAAAATTAATTGGAGTAATTTCTGCCAAAAGACTCAAAAGATTAATTTCCCATATTTTCAAGAAAAATCTCGGAAATTCTCTGATGTTGAAAAGTTGTAAATTTGTGAAAGAAAACTCAGAAATGTCCATGGTTAAAGGCGTACATTTATGATAATTAAGCCAAGATATTTTCCGACATTGTAAATTCAGGGGGGGAAAAAAGAAGGAAAAAAAGTTTGCTGAGATTTTAAATCAGCTAAGTCCAACAGGAAAAGCCAGTCCTATAAGATTTAAGTGTTAAGTCTATGTGCGTCTAGATAATTTCAATTGCAGGGATGTAAGAAAATATCAATACACCAAAATATCACAATATTTTATTTCCCGATATTGTATCGATATTCAAAAAAAAAATTTTTAAACTATTTTCCTCTTTTTTGGTGTGGATTTGAATGAAACCATTATTGATTACAGTCATTTTTGTAGTAAGTGTATGACTGGTAGTTGGTAGTTGTTTTCATCTTCTTCGTTGCAGTGGATCAACTAGATCTAGAAATAAACCTGGATGTGTTAAATTAGGAAACAGGTTAGAGTGTTTAAAATGCGGTGGCAGTTTTTCTACAGTTAAATTCAGTTTTAAAAATCACAATACATCGTCTTACTCATAGTATTGCGATATATCGTATCGTCTCCCCTGTATCTTGATACATATCGTACCGCCAGATTTTTACCATTACACATCTCTATTCAAAAGTCTACGTGGCTAATCCTGTATCAGAACGACTTCTCCTGGGTTAAGACTTGCTATGAACGTCTCGAGAAAACAGCATTCCCCTTTATAAACTGTATTTTCTATTAAGCAAAGACCTATCAAAACAGCATAACCCATCACAAACACTGGTATGCTGTTTCGATAAAGTAGGCTAAATTGACAGACAGCGCCATAAAATTCTATTTCTGGTATGGCGTTCTAACAGGGCATGCCACATCGACAAAACACTGTCCTCCTGAACTGATAGGCTGATAGAATGAGAGCATTAATCACTGAAGAAGTCAAGAGACCCCCTGGTCGCTCTGGAGGGACTGCAGAGATTCACATGTTATCTGGAAGAATCTGACACAACAACTGTAAATCATATACTTAACAAGTCTGACCTTTTTTGGAAAGGACACCATGAAGTACGGTGGTGGCAGCATCATGCTGTGTGGATTCTCTATCCTTTCACAGGACAGGGAATCTGGGAAGACTTGTTAATAGGTTGATCTAGAGGTAGAAAGCTGGTAGGGACGACAAATACTAATACATGTCCACTTCATGATTATGCACTACTACGCGTCGGTTTGTCACAAAAAAAATCCCAACATGGTAAAGTAGTCTTCAGCTACCGGATGCATAAATAATGGGAGATTTAATAGTTGTTTTCTCACCACACAGCAAATACAGGCCTGGCAGCGCTAGAGGTAACACCAGGTTTGCTGCTGAGGATCACCACAGACACAGGTGACAAACACTTCAGCAACGCCGTGGCAGCCCTCGACCCTGTTGGCACAGCCAGCCACCTCGTCTCCATGGTGGTAGCTGATGGGATTGACAATGCTCCCACGGCTCTCCTGGCCAATCACATGGAGAACTCTCTGGCAGCAGCTGTGGCTGAAGAAGGTAGTAAATGTGTTTTATTGCACAGCGAAGACGTATACAGAGCTGTGGTTTTGCCTTGCAGCTGTACTGTCATTGTTTCATCTGGAAAATTCTGTTTCCTCAGATCTGTCCAAAGCGGAGGAGGATGTGATGTGTTACAGCAGAGTGGCTAAGTTCCTGCTGCAGTGTTTGACGCGAATCCCCACGAGAACCTGTCAGGCGCTTCTGCAGCAGGTCAGTAACTACCGATTCCCGTGACTTACAATCTGGCTTGCAGCCTCCTTTAGATTGTCAGCACTACAGCTCTGTTGTGTATTTCTGGAAATGGAGCTCATTTTTGTGTTTGAATGTGACTTGCAGGTCTTCCTGGAGCCCTTCTCTCGTGTCTTGGGTCAGGCCAAGTCTAAAGAGGTCCTGATCACCGTGGCTCAGTCTGACCCCAAACATCTGAGCTGTCTGCACCGGCTGGGCATCCTCCTGGGAATCACAGATTGGGTCAAAGACTACCAGAAAAAGCTGACCCCGCCCCAGATCCAAAACTATAATGGTTATAAAGCTTATCGGAATCACGGCAAGGTGAGAGTGCAAGTAAGAAAAAAATTGACTGACATCAGCTGAAATGTAAAGTATTTAAAATGGATTTTATGCCCCTGTGGATCTTTAAACTTGGATTTGGAAAACTAATTGCCAGACTTTTATCAAACATAATGTAGTGAATTAACCACATTTCCAGATGACCGGCTTTAATTTAACTCACCGAAAGAAATGATGGCCATCAGTTTGTGACCCTATAAGCTGAAATAAACTTGGGTTGTGCAGCAGAACAGTGTTCCAAAGCAACACTAGCAAGTCCACTTCCGAATGGCTCAAGAAGACAACAAAAACGACAAAACAAAATGACTTTTTGAGTGGGCAAGTCTGAACTTAAATCCAACCGAGCTGTTGTGGCATTACTGTAAATGAAATTCAGTTCAGTTCAAAAATACCTTATTCATCCCAAATTAAAATTAAAAGTTACTGTGACTTATATCTTTTGAGTATTTTCAGAGTCGTGGATGGTGATGCTGTGGGCAGGAAAGACCTCCGTTAGCAGTCAGTCTCAGGAGGCATCCGACTTAAGACTGTTGCGGTGTGACAGTCGGATGACTGTAATGACATTCTGACAGCTCAATTTCCAGGCAGCACAGACAATTCTCCACAGTGACATGTCCTGGATGACACCATAATTTTTTGGCATGCGCTGCTAATCCACCTCGTTTGCTTTTGCCGCTCATCTTTAAGCCTCTGTCTGGCCGTACGGTTAGAAAGCCAGACAGAGAGACGTTGGAGTCGCCGTGATGCTAATCCCAAGGGTTAAAAACTATACCTTGTTGTCACGGTTGCGCGTCATAACTGTCAGAAAGTAAATAAAAAAGTAAGAGCCAAAATCCTTCCAGCTACACAGCATCTAAAACAGAGGGAATAATTGCCCAAACATACAAAGCCTCAACCAAACAATTATGATCAAAAGCGCAGAAAAAGAACTAATCAGAACTTACCTAACAGAGCTACTCCAACATGCTGCCAACATAAGCGGTGCCATTCAACATTAAACACTAAACATTCGTTGCCTCCTAGAAAGGCATAGCTACTTATTGCCTTTAGGGGGGTAATTTGTTCTTCCAATATGGTCAGGTTAGTTTAGATTAGGGTTGGGCGATGTCCCCCAAATTGGCAGTTGACGATGTTTACAGTAAAACATCTTGATGGACGATGATCTCGGGGGGGGGGGGGGGGGGGTGATTTTTTTTTTTTTTTTACTTTTATCTCTTTACATAGGCCTGAAAAACATTTTTTATTTATAAAGTAGGAAAAACCTTAATTTTGTAAACTGTACTTTCGTTATTTTACTACACTAATACAGTATAAGTTGTAATATGTTGTACTTTTCAACTTGTAATACATTTCACGCAGCTGCGTGACTCACTGAAAGAAATAATGAAGTGGCCACTTAAACGGGACCCACTGTACTCACCCGGGCTTTTTAATACATGGCACTCGGTTGCAAGTAAAGGGAAAAAAAGAGACTGATGAACCGAGCTGTAAAGCACAACAATGTATTTTCGTGGTGGACCAGTCGCTGATGCCAAAAAAAAAAAAAAAGTCCTCAGAAACCCATAAGGAAGGCGGTCAGGATCCACCTACTACTCCAGGTCGTTCTCCTCCCAGGTAACAGCCTGTGCGGCGGTCCTCGCTCGCTTCTCAAAACAGAGGTGAAACGGTACTCAGCTCCTTTCATGTGCAGCCTAACAAGTTTTTGCGCACCTGTAACAAAGCAGCTGATTGCTGCCCTCCTCCTCCTGACTAATCCAGATAAATTCAGTTTTTCTCTCGGAGCTTCACAGAGGGAAAACAAATGCAAACAAAACACACCAAATCCATACAAACAAACCATGCAAAATAAATACAAAAATATACAAATATTTCTCACTTTACAACACATACGCATTAGTTAACCTATATTCTCAATGTTTACAGAGCAGACCATGCAAAGATTTTAGTTAAACTATAGAAGAGACTATAGGATTAGTGTCTTGTGTGACAGGGTGGGGGGTGTGGCATCACGATGGTGGCTCTCCATTGTGATGTCGGTCAGCCATCACGATGGACGATGATATCGTCCATCGGCACAACCCTAGTTTAGATTGCTTTTTTTCTTTTAATAAACAAAGTCATAATCTGAAAACTGCTTTCTGTATCTACTCAGGTTATCTTTATCTGATAATGCAAAGCAAAAAAAGCAAAAATCAATCTCTAAGGGGTCAAATACTTTTTCACAGCACTATGTAAAGAGAGGATTGTGAGAAAAGTACAGTATACATATAACACATCACAGTCATTTAGCTGCAATATGTGCTGATTTATTTAATGTTTGAGGTGTATTTCTGTTTCTGTAGCCCAATCTGACAGATTCTGAAAGCAGCAGTCTGTCCGCTCTAAATATGAGTGAAGACGAGTTCCTCGAGGATGACATCACAGACAGCAGCTCTGTGTCTTCTCAACTCAATCAGAGCATCCAGCAAGGTGGATGGAAGGTTTTCTTTTTGTTTTTCAATGTCGCTCTCCCGGAATGAGGACTAAACCGATTCTCGTTCCTTTCTGTTCCCCAAACATCTTCCTCTAGTTAATGGTGACCAAGCCAAGGACGACGAAGAGGATGAGGAGGAGCTGTACGAGCTGGCCTCATTTTCAAATGGAGAGACCTCAAACGTCAGCAGTGAAGCTGAATGTGGTCAGACCGAAGAGCCGCCGGACAAGTCCGACACAGATGAAAAGGAGGTTGAAAGCGGTCAGTCAGAGGATGCGTTGTGTCATCAAAAAACCATCATTGAAGACATCAGGTTTGTGGGTTTCTTTGTGTGTTCTCTCAACAGGAGTCAGATTTTTCAGTTGAGCTGATTTGTAACTCTTCATGTTTCACCCTGCAGGAAAAGTGAGTTTGGCATCGGGGTGGAGCTGAACGCAGAAGGCCAGAAGTTGATGCAGGTCCACCAGGAGCGGCTAGGCCGCAGCTTGGACCGGCTATCCACTGAACTCTACAGCAAAGACACACACTTTGTCCTAGAACTCATTCAGGTGGCTGCTCATGCATTCGCAACCCCTAAACATCAAACCTAAATGTATTTAAAACGAATGCCTTTGCAAAAAGTTGACATGATTCCTCTCTGACTTTTCTGCGTTTCTTGTCAGAATGCTGACGACAACAGTTACCCCCCCGAGGGTGGTGTTGTCCCAGCGCTCGCCTTCGTGGTTGAGAGAGATTGCATCACTGTCCTCAACAATGAGACTGGCTTCCAGGAGAGGAACATCAGGGCCATCTGTGACGTCGGCCGCAGCACCAAGGGCAAACACAAATATGGTTACATTGGTAAATATGTGCTCTGTGGCTTTCGTGCATTTATCAAAGTGGAACTTTATCACGAGCTAGCCATCTGACTGTTATAAAATATCATCAGGTAGCTTTTGTGTGCTTAAGGAACACATCTTCTTAGAGATACACAGATCAAAATACTGTGAGACATTTCCGATATACTTTTGTGTGTGTATGTGTGTACTCCTTTATTTAGCATTTTTAGGACTCTTTCTATAATCACTTACCTTCTGAAGACCAGTGGGCCTTATGGGGACCAAAGTTCAGTACCTATGGGGTGTTCTCCCAGTTTAAGGGTTAGAGTTAAGGTGTGCATTAAGTTTAGGTTAAAGTAAGTATTTGGAATGTAAGGGTTACACTTAGGGTTAGACACAGTTGGAGTAACTAAAATGAACAAAATGGAATACAAAGTTCTAAAATTGCAGGAAATACAAACACTACTTTGAAAGAAAGCTTTAAAAAGTAAAGCTAAAGTAGAGTGCTGTAATTGGTTTAGCCTTCTTGCTGTGTATTAAAGCGTTTGCTCTTACACTCAAGGGCTGAATGAACATCTCTCACCGTGTAGTAGAAAATACAGTTTCCCTTTAAATGGCCTCCTTTTAATTTATATTAAACACCTCACTCATGCTTTCTCCTTTCCTCAGTAATAACATTCGCACTGAAGAGTGTTCTTATGAGTGCAACACGGCAGTGCTAACATATGGTGGCTCAAAAAAAAGGATCATTTTGATGTTTCTAACAGAGCGTTGAAGCCTTCAATCATCAGATTCTGAAGGGGCACGGTGGCGCAGCTAGTAGCTTGGCTCACCTCACAGTTAGAAGGTCCCGGGTTCAATTACCGCCAGGGACGCTGTGGGTGCTGAGGGTGTGTTTGTTCCCCTACATCATCAGCACCCACACCCTGGGTGGGGTTGGCGAAAGGGCTTTTCTGTGTGTTTTTTGCATGTTCTCCCCGTGTTCCCTTGAGCAGCTAATGTGAGCTACTCCCACAAAAACATGCACTAGTCCTGGGGCTATATACTGCCTCCTCCTGGCCGGCTGGGGCACCTGAAGGGTTGGGGAGGATCTGTCCTGCTGGGGAAATCCCACCCCGTCAGGTGAAAAGGAGGGCCTGCTCACTCCCCAAGCATGAAGGAGGCTTGTGTTTCAGTGTGGGGCCCTCCCGGGGCTGGCAGAGGGGGAGCAGAACCCCAGGACTAAGATAGGAGCAAAAACCGTGGGATAAAAAAAAAATCATCAGATTCTGGTCACGGACCAATTTTTCACTGCAACTCTGCTATGGATGTTTGCTTATTTTATTACTTTTGTTGTTAGGTCTACAGTATTTTTTGTAGGGTAGTTGCACTGTGTAATATAGCTGCTTTCCTAAAGTAGCCCATTTAACTATGTTTACCGTCGTTTTCGGACTTTTGAGCGCACACGAAGATAAGCCACACGTTTTCATGTAATAACATGAGATATTTACACAGAAAGACGGTTCATGGAAGATTTTATTTTTTAGCTTTAATTTAAGACGTCTTTTTTTTTTCAAACTCTGCCAGAAAATCGGCATAACAGCACCAACACAACATGAAAGTAACATGTCTGGTTAGAAAATAAAGCATACTTTAACCTACCAGAAAGGCAATGGGCGCTATCTTCATCTATCTCTTCCTCTTGCGCACTAAAGCCACTGAAGTCATTTTCTTCAGTGTCTTTATGTCCTCTGAAAGGTTTTGTCATCTTTTTAAACTGACTCAGTTCTAGGGATGTGGTTTGGCAAGAATCTGGTGATACGATATGTATCACAACAGGGGAACGATATGATATATTGCGATACTATGAGTAAGACGATATATTGTGATTTTTAAAACTGAATTTAACTGTAGAAAAAGTGTTGCAGCATTCTAAACACTCCAACCTGTTTCATACTTTAACACGTCCAGTAAAAAAAGTAGCAGCTTACAGTCAGAAAATTACGGTAAATTGTATTTTTAGAACAGTGTGAGGCTCTGACTGTAGGTAGTGATGGATGTATCGTCAAAAAGACCACATTCCGCCAGTCCACATTCCCAATCTCTACATGTTTACCCTTATATTTGAACTTTTTGAATATGTTTTGTTTGATGTTAAAACATGGCGTCTGAATGATCTTACTTGTGCTACTTCATACAGGACAAAAAGGGATCGGCTTCAAGTCTGTGTTTAAGGTCACAGATTGTCCTGAGATCCACTCCAATGGCTTCCACCTGCGCTTCGACAGGAACTGCGGCCCCATGGGATACATCCTCCCCCACTGGACCGAGGAGGAGAGGCCTCTGGACGCACAGCTCAAGGACATCCATCGACACAGGTTGGATTACTGAACACAATAAAACCTTTTCAAACAGCGCTATTTTATACAGCCGCAGAACATCTTCTTTTTTTTCCTCTGCCTATCTTTATTAGCTGGACCACAAAAATCTGCCTTCCTTTGCGTTCTGAAAGTCATCAAACAAGGAACCTGTTCCATGACGTCCATCCCTCCCTGCTCCTCTTTCTGCACCGCCTGCGCTCCATCACCATCTATAATCAGGTAGGTCATTGTTTGCTCGTGCAGATTGCAATCTTTCAAAGTTATTACTGTACCCTTCTAATAAAAGTAACATGTATTTTTTCCCCCCTTTATTTTCTTTCTGTCTCCATCTGCAGAGTGAGAAACGGCTTGTGACTATGACTCGCAAAGACCTTAATCACAATGTTTTGGAGGTGGAGCACACAGAGGGCACTGAGCGCTGGCTGGTGGTCAAAACCACGCTGCAGCCCAAGAAGGTGATGCACACGCTTTATTTCACTCACCAGATTTTATAACTCACTCCACTACATAAACGTTGTACTAAACTTCAAAAGTTGACGTTGAGAAAAATACTTGGTACCGTTTTCGACACCGGAGCAAACAGTTATATTTAATAAAGATCAGAAAAAACTAACCAAATTGGGTGTGGTGATATTTTCATTGTCTTCATTAGGACAAAGAGAGAATGTGTTTTAGCACCCATTTACAAAACAAAAGGACATTGTATTAGGGCTGGGCGATATAGAAAAAGAGCATATCGATAAAGGGAATAGTCATATTGATCGATATTGATAATTATCGATAAATATCATAAAACGTAAAAAATATATTTTAAGTGCCTCCCCGGTCATTTTGTTATTCTTCAGTGAACTAATTTTAACTAAGAATTACGTTAATTCATTTTTCAAACACCTCTTTTTATCATGAATAAGTTTGTAAGACACAGAAACAAATCAAGAGACCTGAATAACATCAGTAAATAGATTGAATTCAACAAACAGAATTCAATGATAATCTAATTTTCATTCTTTCTTCCTTCCTTTTTCATTTACAAGGTGCAACCACTGCAGTTTGGTTATGTTTAAGTTAGATAAAGAATTGTTACGCATTCTGGTTTTTAGCGATTGTACTGTCTATTTGGCATTTACCTTGAACCTTTCCTTGGAGCAATCCGTGAGCTGCTTTGAATCAGATGCATTTCTCCTTCAGATAAAAGAAGATGTTGAGTCGACTGAGCTCGCACTGGCTTTCCAGCTGGGTGGCAACGAGAACGAGAGTGACATCGTCTGCCAGCCACAAAAGCAGCCAGTGTTTGCTTACCTGCCCCTTCGCAGTTTCGGCTTCCGTTTTGTCATCCAAGGTGAGAATTCAAAAGGGATTGTTTGTTGAGGGGTAAAATAAGATAGAGGTTTAATGCCTCATTTCATATTCTTCTTAAGGTGACTTCGACATCCCTTCTTCTCGGGAAGATGTCGACAGGGACAGCTCATGGAACCAGTGGCTCCGATCAGAAATACCACAACTCTTCCTCAAGGCCATGGATGTCTTCACTGTAAGGAAGAACTGGTCCCATACAGGAAACACACAATGTCACAGATAATATTTAAAATACTTTTCTACTTAAAACGGAAGTCATCTACATATAGTTTGTTTTTTAAATGCTTGCTGTGTTTCAGACTCACCCAGAGTACCAAGGACTGAAAGGCCTCTGTCAGTTCCTGCACTTCATCCCCCTGCCTGATGAGGTGCTGGACTTCTTCAAGCCTGTTGCAGGGCAGATTATTCAGCTGCTGAAGGGCCGGGCCTTCCTGCCGACACTCAGCTCAGGTATCGCTCTCAGCTGCGCTTTGTGAAAAAAAACCCCAACTGTAATCTAGCAGAATTTCAAACCAGCGTCATGTAACTCCGGCATTGCTCCCTGCCTTTTCACAGGCGGTAAGGTAGAGTACAAGTTGCCGTCCCAGGTGGCTGTCTGTCAGGACGCCGTGATCCGTGACGTGATCAGCGGTGACGAGCTGGAGAAGCACCTGTCTCTGTCTTATCTCCATCCGGGTCTGAGCCCCCCGCCGCCCGCTTCCCTGCTCACCCACATGGGAGTCCGATACCTGCGGGGATCAGACGTTACCGCGGTAACCACGGCTATGGCAAAGGAGCTGGTCAAAGAAGAGGGCATCCATTCAGGTGTGTGGTGGAGCAGTTAAATTAGCCCAGGAAGCTGCAAATGTTGTCCTAAGCGACAGCAGCCGACTGAGTGCTACTGAGGTGAATTCAAACCGGGCCTCCTTGTTTCAGAGGGAGGCCTGCGTCAGTTGGCCAGGCTGCTGGTTTGCAACTTTCGAGCGATGGAGCATGGCTACGGGGAAGCAGAGTCCATCCTCCAGAACCTCCGAGAGCTAACCATTGTCCCTCTGGCTGACGGACGAGTGGTGGCGCTCAGCGAGGAGAGTGTGTTCTTCCCCATGGAGGAAACCAAGACAAAGAAGAAGAAAGCTCAAGCTGATTCAGGTAATCCATTTATTTTAGCTTTAAAGTCTCCAGAATGTCTATTGAAAAGTGAGTGTTTGAAATGAGTCAAATAGTTTGATTACACAGTGAGACGTTTGGGTTGCAACCAGTTTTCTTTCAGCACTCAAGCTTTTTCCCCATTTTGTCACATTCCAATTAGAAATGTCAGTGTATTTTATTCACATTTTAGGTGAGACGGTGAAACATGACTTTTCAAACTTTCACAACTAAAGATCTGATAAGTGGGGTTTGAATTTGTATTTAGCTCCTTTTACTGTGATTCCCTAAATAAAATGAAGGGTTGCCTTCAGAGCTCACATACTTTAGTCCACCTAGTATATAATTTCATTTCGGTATAAAACCAGCTGATCTGTGAAGGCCTCAGAGGTTTGAAAATAGTGAACAAAAAGCATCATGAAGACCAAGGAACACATCAGACTGATCAGGGAGGAAGTTGTGGAAACCATTTAAAGTCGGGTTAGGTTATAAAACAATACCCAATAGAATAGAATAAAATAAGAAACCTTCGCCCTCATATGCTTGAAGTGCCATCTCCCATTAGAGAACAGATTAGAAGAGATTAAGGGATTCCCTTAGTGTTTAAGACGTTTAAATGGAATAAATTATTTTCTTGTAAATCTCCTTCTTGACCAAGGGAACTTTGTATCTCCTGGCTGATGGGAGAAGGCTGAAACAATGATTAAGAGGATTTTGAGAGTTCCTCTGTGATCAGGATGGCTTTCCTGATCACAGAGTGCTCATACAGGTGGGGCAGTGGGGTTAGTGACGAACCAATTATTTTCCCCTTTTGCCCCTTGATAGCTTATTTCTCTGTTTGCTAGTAAGAAAATTGCACCAAGATAGGATGTTAAAGGCGAGAATAGATTCCACAAGTGACTGATAGACCATAGATGGAACCTTTTTTCTCTCACGTTGTTTTCGTTTTGGACATTTCATGAAGCAAAGTACGGTATGACACACACGGCCATCCACCTAAGCATTAATATGAGAGGTCCATGGTAACTCTGGAGGTGCTGCAGAAATTCACAGCTCAGGTAGGAGTATCGGTTGAGTGGAAAGCCTCAGCTGCTATATAAACTACTAACTTAGCAACTGTTCGGCCAAGACAGTCTTAAGATAGAAGGATAACCTCATCGCTCTGCTTAGAAATACCTTTTATCCAAGTTAGTCATCACCAGGGCCAAACAACTGCGTCTCTTTCACAGCGATAAACTTGTTTTGGTCATTGCAAGTATTTAGAAATGCATGTTGTAGACACCTCAATTAATTAGTTATGTGAAAATGTAAATATATGTTTTAAATTTCTAGAAAAAAACAGTCTTGTAGGCTGCTGAATAATGAGGCAATAATGATTAAAGCATCTTACCTTAAAAAGTTGAATTTTTTTTATGTCTCCCATCTTTCGTTTCTCTTTGCGTAATAAGTTAGGGCAGCGACAGGTAGCCAGAATTTGTTTCACAGATTTCGAATTTATTAATATATGACAAACTGTTATAGAGAGAAGAAAACTGGATAAATATCTATCAGGGGTCGCACGTACCAGCCTCCATCTGTGCTCGAAAGCTCAGCAGAGAAAATATTTTCAAAAGCATGAAGCGATTGTAAAAACAGAACATTCTGTTCTATTTTTATTGTAACACCCAGGTGAGCAGTGCAGATTCAGACTTTCAGATATCTGACTCATAGAAACTCAGACACTGCTTTAAAAAGCTGCACCTGCCTTGTAGGAGTCAGCACACTTAGACGTTCGGAGAAGCGCTGTAGGTGTAGGACAAATCCGTCCGCAGTCAGGACGAACCTGACCTGTTTCTAAGAATAAGCAGATGTACAGATACCTATATCTGAGCACGCTCACATAAAAGTACAGGAACACCGCCCTGGTTTTGCGTCACCACGTTGAGAAACGGCAACCAAAGCCGAGCTTCCGAGTGCCAAGCATGAATAATGGATCTTTCACACTTTGATGTAAGCCTTCTGCTTCTGCAGTTTAGCATCTTGAATAATCATGTAGGTTAGGTGTTTTGTCCTGATGTTCCACTGTTCCAGAGCTCTATTTATTTATCCCCGCTTCATTGTTTCACATGAGCACCATTGATGACTTCGTTCCAAATTCACAGTTATCAGTTTATGAAAGAATTGTTATATTTGACAAATTTAAATTTTAAACATCACTTTATTCACAGCTAAATATCACATATGGTGTTTCAAATCTTAGCTAAAAGGAGATAAGTATTTCTCAGCTGAATCTCAGTTATTTGTGACATTTCCTTGTCCTACATGAAAGCATGTGTGTAAAAAAGACTCGAGGCACTGAATGTATCACTGACACCAAAGGAGCTATATTGAAAGTGTTGATGTATTAGAAGTTTGTCTTTTTAAGTGTAAATGTGTTACAATGGAACCCCGTTATTTGCATTGGGTTAGAGACCACAGCAGTTCATGAACAGCTAGAATCCAGCAATACTTGAGACTAGGGCTGGGCGATATAGCCTCAAATCTATATTGCGATATAATCTAAAGCATGTGCTGTCGCGATATCTTTTGCGATATATACTTTTCTTTTTTATATATATATGTCAAAATTGCAGTTTATGAAAATTCTTACTTCCCAGGTACATTGCAGCAGAACAACAACCTCAAAAAAGTTTAGAATGCGATTTAAAGAACATTTATTGTGCAAAATGCATTAAAAAAACATGAAAATCTTTTTTCCAAAAAAATGCAACACAAAAATTCTCACAACATAAAGACGACAATATTTTTAAAAAATGTAAAGCTAAATGTTATAAAAGAGACACAAAGTTCAAAATTGTCTGCTTTCCTGGCTACTAAAGGTAATATTCGCACAAAAATAAAGCTGCACGTATTCGAATGAAAAAGGCTTCAAGTTCTACAGGTTTTTTTTCCCACTAAATGGAAAACCACAAATTTTAAAGTTGCACTATGTAGTGTGAAGACGAACACTGAACATCATTATTTATCCTCCTTGATGATCATAAAAATCTGCAATTGCGGTAGGCCGGTATAGTCAAAATCTCTACCTTTTGCTAAATATATATCATTTCTACCTCATACCTTTTATATCACCCACCACTACTTGAGACCCCCTCTAGAAATACTTATAACTGTCTGTTGTAATGGTTCACACACTCAACATACCTTAATATGCATCTTTATTACACAGTGAAAACCATCTTAACATTACCGCAGAAGCTAACAACTACAGTCTGCTTTGCAAACGGCGGCCAGTAGCGTGTCAAGTAGCATTGTGCCTAGGTATTTCAGCTTCTCTAGTTGCTTCTTTGGAACATTTTAGCGATGCTAAATTTGCTATTGGCAAATTTTCCACGAATAATTTGGAGTCATGTTCCATAGAAAAATCCATGAACACGGAACCTCGATTAGGCGGACGTCCACATTATGTCAGATGGACTGTGTTACGGATTTGCGCATGGTGTGTGGGGCTTTATTATCATAGATGCAACATACACTATACTGCCAAACATGTTGGGTCATCTATTCATGTTAGTAAATTCAGGTGTTCCAATCCCTCCCACGGTCACAGGTGTACAATGTACACAACCCAGGGATGTGGTGTTCGGAGTGCACACCCCCCCAAATTGTGCCTCTAAGTGGTATGGTAAAACCAAGGGGAAGTTGTGCGTTTTTCAAGCTGTAAATTAAATGCAATATGTATTCGTTATGTTGTCATAGAGAAGCCAAGGCATTCTATTTTGCAATTAGGAGAAGGACAAACGGCAGACATTGCACACTTTGAATACTTTGTTGAAAATCCCAGTGAAACTCTCTACGGTAGGGTTTTGGAATTGCGATTTATTCTGTTTACATGACATTCTGTCAGAGGAAACGAGGAGATAACAGGAGATAAAGTTGGTGGCAGAGTTAAAATAGGTTAGCTTCCAGGTCAGAGATTGCTGTTGGATTCAGGTCTTTGCATTTACAGTGCACGGACTGTGCTTGGAGGTGAACAGAGATGAGTGAGATAACTTCAGAGAGACGGCTAAGTTAAAGACAGTGTTCTCCTGAAATATTGAGCAGTACAGGCATCAGTGGGGAATCGAGGCTTCAGGCGGCAGCCTCAGAAAGCAGCAAAGTAGGTCAATAGAGGTTTCCTGCTTAAGGTGGTGAGGAATGTGTTTAGGAATACATCCAATGTGAAAAGTAGTCCTTTATTGACAGCAAGAGCAGTTTTGGATCAGATTTCCCTGGTTCATATATGGATACTCTGCGATCTGTCTAGAACTAAAGCAGCACTACAGGAGCACAGCGTGACAGACAGTAACAACCTGCCAGGCAGCTTATTCACCATTTACAATCACATCGGTATTTTTCCATCACATTTTATCTTTGTTCCCCTGTTAGGGGGGGAATGTGAATGATCCAGTGAATGCTGCGTGATGTGACATCAGAAGTCCAGATGCACCCAACCAAGATTTTGTAACAGATTTATGATCTGCACATTTTCTAAAGCGCACATCAGCTAGATTTTGCCAATTCACATTTCCCTGGGAACCCCCCCCCCCTCAATAATTTACATTTTAGGAAATGTTATCCCTCTGTCTGGATCAAGTGAAATGTAAATGGCCTGTTTTTTATTTCAAAAATACTTTTACATGCACATTTTGTAAATGTTTTAAAATATCCTAATCAGTTGCACATTTCTTGCTATTTTTAACAACATTACAGTATTTTACTGTTGTAATTTTACCCTTTACTGTACAGTAGAGTGTTCTTATAGTATTCTTAATTACGTTTTTTCTATTTTCTATTTTTATCTTTGTATGAATCTGTCACTTTGCTGCTGTTAGGCCTACATTTCCTCATTGTGTGACAATCAAGGGAATTTCTATTCTAAATAGCTAGTGTGTTGAAGCAAGACATAGTGAATTGCAAAATCTTTCATTTATTTATTTTGACTGTAGAGGAGCCTTTCTGTGATTGGTTACGAGTTGTTTATATCAGGAGCAGAGGAGATGTCACACTGTGTGTGAGAGACACAGCAGTCGGTGTTATAAACCTTCACAGTTAAAACATATTTGACCAGTATTTCAAAATAATAACAGAAGTGACATTTCAAACTGTCGGTGGCGACTTATATTTTCAGTTCGTATGATTTTGCACAGTCAGCATTACTAACAGCTACGTATTTCTGCATGTGTTACGCGAACTTGAACTTCTGCCTCTGATTTCCAAAAGACTTACAACATTTTCTAATCCAGCATGGTTAAACAGAGCTGGACTTTTCAGAGTAATAAACCAGAACTTTCTCACAGTACTAATATTGTAGTACCAATACTGACATAATATAAATATTCAATTTTGTGTTTTTGCAGGACCTCTGTCTGCGTTGTACAAGGATCTAAATGTTGTTCACCCCTCTCTGCTGAGCTGTTTGGGCCCACTGGAAAGCCAGCAGATCCGAGAGCTGCTCAAAAGGCTCGGAGTCCATGAGCTGGAGCCGCAGGAGCTGCTGGAACAACACATCTATCCCACAATAAACAGCACCAGATGGAAGGTGACTCAAGGCAACTTTTAACATCTGAAAATGTCGCATGCTAATAATCTCGTTTGATCTAAACGTTTTTCTTTTTGTCATTTTTCTCCTGCGATCTCCCTGCTTATTCCAACACAAGTCAAAGCCTGAGTCGGTGGTTGTGAGTTACTTGGTTTTCATCAAGCAGCACTCCTCCTCCAGTCAGGAATACTCGGACATCGCAGTACCTGTCCTCACCTGCAGGGGTCTGCTGTGCCCCGCCACCGAAAGGGTGCATTTCTCTGAGGAATACGGCAACATCGACCTGCCGAAAACGCTGCCTGGTAGGAGCAAATCAAACACAAACTCACATACCCATCGCACATCTAGATATTAAAGGTTGATTTTAGCCTCCGAAAGATATAGAGACTGTCCCAAACATTTACTAAAACTAGCGCTTAGATGATTGCTTGTGTGGTCAAAGCATAAACCAAAAGAACTGGCATGACATCTATGTTGGAACAGGCCACAATAGGAGTGTTACACAACAGCTGTGAAGTGTTTATTATGTTTTGGACAACAGATCAGAACCTCTACTACAGAAAGGAGAGCACACTTACAGTCAAGAGCATTTATAAAGGATACACTGTTAAACTGATGCCCTTTTGACTCATTTAACAGCAAACATTTGATGTCAAGCTCAAATTGTTTTGCTTCATTTTCTTTTAGAACAACAAATGTGTTCCTCAGGCTTTGGCATTTCCTTGCAACCCACCACTGCCAGAACCTCAGCTGGCTTTGGCTCCATTTAGAAATACAGACAATCTTCTTTCTGGCAACATTAAAAAGCAGTGAAACGGATTAATTACACTGATATTTCACCTTGCTCGGATGATAAATAACTGACATTAGCAGCTAAAAACCCCACACCCTGTTACCTGCCCACATCTCTGTTTGCCGTGTAGCTCCCTCCCACCATCTTTCTGATTTCCTTGCTTGCGTAAACCTCTGTCTCGCTTGTCCGTCTGCTCTCCCCTCCACCAGGCTGTGACTGGATCTTGCTGAGTCCGTGCTATGTGGAGACAGACGGCGATGTGGCGGGATGGAGAGAGCTGTTCGGCAGGCTGGGAGTCAGGGATGGCCTCATCATCCGCAAGGAGCGCCGAACGCTCACTCCTGAAGAACTGGTGAGGAGCATAGAGACCATCATAAAATGTCATATCGACGCAGTTCACAGGATTAACAGGTTAAAATCATTTCAGTCATATAAAATAAAGTTCAGTCCAAATATAGTCAGATAGACACTTCCATTTCTTTTTACAGTGGAGTTTAATAATATTTATATTATAAAACATTTTACACCAGTTGGTCAAAAATAATCATCTAAGGCAGTGGTTCCCAACCTTTTTTTTTGCCACAGACCTGTTTAATGTCAGACAATATTCACACCGACCGCCAGATAAATGCAAAAAAAATAAAAAGAAACAACTGGCATAAAAAAACTGGGTTTAAAAAAAATAAAAAATGAATCCATAGATCCAGTGTGTGCTTGTAATTTTATTAGCAGCGTCCCATCTCATCGCACCAACAGCATAACATGAGTAACATCTTCTCTGGCCATAACGCTCTCTGGTCTCCATGGTAATTATTAAACATGCATTTAAAATAAGATTTACCACAAAAACAAATACAAAATGCATGAAAAATACAAATAACCACAACTCTGAATCAGTGGCGGTAACGACACATTCCCATCTGGGGCAGTTTTTAAAGGCTTCATTGCCTCATTAAAAACCCAGTTACCACATATTAAACAGAGCAGGGGCTCGATGCATGAGGATTACCTGGTTGGTAAAATATAGCTTTCTTTCTCTTGGAAATTGTTGGCTCTTCTCTCACTGGACCTTTTCCTTTTTGCAAAGATACTTTTCAGAGGGCTCTTTTTTTAAATAATTCTGCTAGCTTGTGGGTTTGTTTTAGGGGTGACGTATTACGTGACTGAGGCAAGCATCATGTCATGAGTCACAATAGCCAGATGTAACCAATAGATTCTGGTCATTTTTCAAAATTAAACATCGTTTAGACTTTAGATTGTAAATAAAATGGAAATACTGTAAGTTATTTGTTTTTTCTGTGCGGCCCAGTATCAAATGGCCCACGGCCCGCTACCGGTCCGGGGCTCGGGGGTTGGGTACCTCTGATCTAAGGAACCACAGCCAGTTTCTATGAAAAGAAAAATAAGTAATCGCAGCAGTGGCCCTGTTAGTGGGCCATTCAGGAACACAGCTCAGAACTGAAGTTGTGAGCTTAGGTGTACTTTCTGTGGAAAAAAAGAAAACCACAAGAAGAGAGAGTTAAAGGCAGCGGGGTCATTTATCATCTCTCTGTCAGGAGAGAGGCACGGTGAAACAAAGAAGCATGGAACCAGGTGTACTCACCAGTGTTGTAATCAAGTCACCATTTCTCCAGTCCAAGTGCAAGTCCAAGTCACACAGGATTAGTCCAAGTCAAGTCACTTCAGGGCAGGTCTGAGTCCAATTCACAAAGAGTCCTCCAGTCCAAGTCAAGTCTTTATCACCTGAGAGCAAGTCAAAAGTAAGAGAGCAGGGTGTAGATTTTAAGACAAGAATAACATCAGCCATACATGATTTACCTAAGAAAAAATATAGTACTCATAACCCCATGGTATTACTAAGCTACCACAGTAGCATGTGCAAAATAATAAAACATGTTTAAAATAAATTTGAAAAAAATAAATAACTCACATGTCACTTATATTCCTATAAAGGCTTTGAGAAGTTATTCAATTTAACAAGCTAACATTAGCATCGGCTACATGCTAATTCCAACAATATCGGAGTCTAGGTTTAAGTCCCAAGGGTAAGTCATCGGCGTTCTGCTCGAGTCAAGTCACAAGGCCAGTAAACGTGACTCGAGTAGCCCATTCCTGGTACTCACATGGGGAAGAAAACAACACTCCACAAATCTAATTGCAAGCCGTATCTCTGGTAATTGATGTTTCAAGAAAGAAACAGCTAAACACCATGAAACAAGAAGCAGAGTGTCAGCAGTTTCTTTGTCAGGGACCCCTTCTAGAAAAAAATAAACATCAAAGAACTGAGCCAGATGTATTTTCTATGGGAAAGAATCACCTTGTGCACAAAGTTAATTGAAGCAGAAGCTCTGTCAATGGCTTTACCTTGAAATGAGACATGGCTAAACTGGGCTAGATGTTGCTTTTAATGGAAAGAGAGACTGAGAGAAATCACAAAGTTCATAACAGCAATAACGAATGCAAAAAATTTAGATAAGGAGAGTAGCAGGACAAAATACGAGTGAGGAAAAGTGGTGAGTATGAATTCCAGCAGTGGAAAACTATACAGCACAATCTGAAAATGCTGTGTGAGCGGGCCAGAGTCCCCATCTGCATCTATGAGTCATCGTTACAAATAGGTTAGTGATTTAAGAGGAAAATGCGAAGGATTATGAGTCACATTAGGAACAAGAGATCAATGGTTGCTTTGAGGTAGACGAGAGGCGAGTGATGTGTCGCAGACTGTGTTCCCGGTTCCTCTTTTAGCCTCGGCTACAGCCACAAGGGATAAAACATGGATATGAGATGAAACTATCTATTGCCATGTGACCAGCTGTGTTTTCTTCATCCAACACAGGAAAAACAATATACTCTGCTTAAAAATACAGCACACTGCATGTTAATAATATCAGCAAGTTTGTGGCTTTTGAGAGATTATATAGAAAGGTCTGGGAAGAAAAGGTCAAGAAAACATCAGTCTGATTGGCCCCAAATGGATTTAAACACTTAAGTGAAATGTCATTAGTTACTGTGGAGCTCATTATTTCCCCTACTCTTCTATTAGGTCTCCAGTCCTTGGTCGGCTGAAAGTGCAAGGTGGCACCAAAGTCCAGGAAAGGACTGTGAGCTCGATGACTACCCCTGTGAGGAGTTCCGGGCCCTGGCCTCGGCTCAGCTACCCGGCTCCATCCTCCTACAGCAGAGGATGGCTTTGTTAGAGCTGCTGGAGACCAACTGGGACTCTGGGTAACACACTTAGCATGTTTCTCATCCGCTTCCCCCACCCGGATTATTCCACTTTCAAAACCAGCAGCTTCAATAGATTCCTGTAAGGCCATGGATAAGGGTTTAGGAATTACCTTAAAACCGGCCGTAATCCTTTTCACCTCTGCTGTACCCATTAAGTGATTATTGAGTTAAACTACTAAAATGCTGTGCTGCTTACGCTGGCGGAGTTGGGATTTGTTTTCCGGGTATCATTGCTTTTCAGGAAGTCCAGTCTCCTGAGTAACTGTGAACCAGTTGTTCAGTTACCAAATCCTCCTTGATGCCTTCCTCTGTTAGTTTTGGTTTGAATAGTATCGACGCTGATTATTTGGTCCTGTTCTTAAATTTCATTCAGAAATATTTTACTTATAAAAACTGATAAAGTCTTGTATAAATTTGGATTAAGCCCCTCTGATTAGCTCCCTTGCCTTTTACTGTAACAACAGTCCTCTGGTGTATGTCTCTATTGGCTTTGCACAACTGGAGACTGAAATCATTACGCTGTCATTTTTTGCAAAAATAGGCTCAGTCAGATTGGATGGAGAATGTCTGTCGAGATCAAGTTTTACCACAGATTCTGGACTTTAACTAGGGCATCCTAGCACGTATATAGGCTTTGATGTGACCCACTGCTTTGTAGCTCTGGCTACATATTTAGATCTATTTTTCTTGTCATTAGGTTGGACACTATGTACTTTTTTATGTCATTTTCCACAAATATCAAAACACCACCAAAGACAATGTATCCATCCTCCCTCCCTTTTTTTTCAGTTTATCTTCACTTTAAAACCTACAAATAAAGATAAAATGGTGGTTCTTTATAAAATGACAACAAATTTCTTATATTTATCCAAAATGTTAAGTTGTCGTTTTTCAATAGATCATAACATTTGTGTTTTATTTAGTTGGACTGAGGGTAAAGATCGCCCTTTTCATTGTTAAGGTTGGAGATCCTTGGTTTAGGTGGAGAGCCATATCTTAACAAGTTGCCAGTTACTCCACACCCTTTCTATTTTCAGATGATACATTGAGCAGTACTCTTCAGTAAAATCAACCGAGGCTTGTGGTTGTAATGAGACAAAATGAAAGTTTAAGGGTTAAGAATCCCTGTGCACATTGACATAGTGAGGTATGTACTTTTTTGCTTGCTCCAACTCTATCCTTTCTCATTGTTTCAGACACCATTACTCTCAGTACCTCACAGCTCAGGTTATTGACAGCGACGGCAGACCGATCAAAAACACCAGGTCCTCCTTTTACCACCTATTGAGCAGCCTGGAGTGGGTGCCAGCTTATCGCCCGCTAGAGGAAGACAACCAAGAGAGAAAGTACCTTTGTCCTAGCTCGGTCTATCTGACATCACCAGAAGTCACCAGCCTGCTGGGGACTCACGTCTTTTATGTGGACATTCGCTCCAGCGACTTCAGCAGAGCACTAGGTAGAAATACACCCACCAATACCAGGACATCAGTTCTAATGTAGTCGACTCGCTTACTCTCCAACTCTCCATCCTAATTTTAGGGATGAGAGAGACGATCTCTGTGGATGTTCTGATTGAGTACCTGAAGAAATGGTGCATCAAACCAGAAGAAGACAACCAGCAGCAGAGGTCAGCTGTAGACGAGACAGAGGGAACGTATTTCACCACAACCGTTAAGCACATCCACAACGTCTACACCTACCTCAGGGACAACTGTTCCTCCAGCAGCCTCAAGGAGCTCTTCCAGCACACCCCGGCTGTGTTTATAGAATATAAAAGGTACAATGTGATCTGCACCTGTTTCATTTGATTTGGTTTAATATCTGAGTTAACCCTAAAGCACCTGGTGGATTCTTCTTTTCTTCAGGCATAGTGAGAACTGGTGCTCAGGACGCTTCTATCACCTGAAGGAGGTGTGTTGGAGTGATAACACCTCCATGTTCCAGCGTTACAAACAACTCACTCAAAGGGAGGACAGCCCCATCATGCAGCCTAAAGTCCTGGCTCCTTTCTACAACCAGCTGAAGGACATGAGAGACTTCTTCTTAAACGTAAGCTCCTCCAATAAGGCCATTCCTCAATGATGCATCTGCCTAACAACAGCTGCAGAAAAGGTTGATTTCCAGCCTATTTAATTCATTCTGACTGAGTCACACGTGTGACGTCACCCTGGGACCTCTCTGTGAGCTCCGACGGCTGTTAAAACCTTATAAATATCCTGCTTTTTATGAGTTGTGAAATCCGTGGTAGATTTCCCTGTGGTTCTCCTGATTTTCTGTGCAGCGAATCGGCACGAAAACGGAACGCTTTAAAACCTGAATGTATTTCATTCAGCGATAAATGTAAAGGTCCATAAATATTTGTTTAAATTCTGAATGGATGATTATTCCTGTCTCACATTGTTCTGGGAATGACGTCTGACCCAGGCTGGGTGGATTTTAGCTGCGAGTAGGAAAGGAAACAACTGGATTTGATAACTGTTGTGGTGGTAACCTGTATAATAGAAGCTAAAAGCAACTCCTATCTTCCCAGTCTATTTATCCAAACACTCTAGGAAAATGTTCACAAATAGATATGGTACTGATGATTTATGATATGGTACTACAAATTGTAAGTAAAACTACAACTCTCACCACACTGTATTTGTGCTGCAGCCATATTGGATCTTAAACTCAGCTCTGGGGGTGGAAATTTGACTTCAGAGTCGGGATAGACCAATAGATCCGTCGGCCAATATCAGGCCAATATTTACTTTTTTTTTTTTTTATTATATTGGCATCGACCGCTATACCTCTTTACTAGAGTCGATTGCTGTCTGATGGCTCAACAAAAATCAAATCCAGCATTTGTTTTTATTTACATGTTTTTTGCATATTTAATATTGGTAGTATATTGATTTGTTTCAATAACTTTGGTTACATGTTTCATTTGAATACTTTAATAAGGTTCAAGAATGGGTTAAATTCAGTGTTCAAAAACTGATTAGGCTCAGAAATGTTGTGTATCTACAGTTATTTATGTGACATTTTATCCGCAAATAAAGTGTAAAAACATTTCGACGTCGGCCATGAAAATTGGCCCAAAAGATTGCCAGCACATATCGGCCATCAGCTGACCATGCCGTCTACATATCGGCATCGGTAATAGAAAAACCCATATCAGTCGATCTCTACATATGAGTAATATGTCAACATGCTATCCATCAGCCCAATTTATCACGAGCTGATTGAGAAAAGATAAAAAGCTCTACCATCATGCTCCATTACTCAGATGAACCCCACTGTGTGCAACCTTTCCTATCAGATTCTGTATGAAAGCTTTCCAGTGGCGCTTCGGATTTCTCTGCCTTTTAAAAACCAAATGACTAAAAAACAAAAACCACATGTTTGTTGTTGGAGATGTATTGTGAGTTATTGATGAATCTGTGGCGATAACTCTTCCATATAGTGCCTGAACGTTGATGACAGTCCCAACATGAAGCAGTACGTGGGTTTGTTGGAGCTGATCTGCTCCTCGGTATCCGTACCAACTGCTGAAGTGCTACAGGATGTATCCGTGCTCTACGCCAAACTCGGTAAGGGCTTTTGTTGCAGAGGCTTTCTTCTCACTTGGTGTCTCGCAGTTCTTCTCTCTGTCCCATCTGTTAACAAGTCTTGTCTCTGATGAGGATGAAAAACTATTTGTTACAGCCTGCTGGGTTTTCTTTGGATTATGATCATAATTGTATTGAATAGTATTGGGAAGATGTTTTAGCAGAAATGTAGACTTAATGTAAGCAGTTGGAACAATTTATGGGTTGAGAAAATCACAGCAGCTTTGCCCTATCCTGATATACCTTTATTTATATTTTGTCACATTAAAACTTAAAACTTCAAGGACTTTTGGGGGGATTTGATGTGAGGCAGCAAGACTTGAAAATCAACGTGTTATACAATCTGACTCTAGTTATTTTGTTAAGAAGAATAGGAAAACAATTCAGCTTCTGGATCCGTAAAGCTGATAGAGACTAGAGATGCAGAAGATCAAGAATAAAACAATAATTTCCATATAGTTGTTGAATACTGCAATGACAATATCAATTCTGAATAACTATTATTTTGTTTTTCATTGTTTTTCCTTCATCCGAATTTCTCCACCACTTTGACTAAAATCCACATCTTGTTTGTAAAATGTCATTGAAAGTCCATCAGACTGTCCATTTGTATTATTTGCATGCAGAATAAAAGCCGGGTTGCTACACTATTCTTATATGTATTTGGGGGTGGTATATTATGAACTTGTAATTGATTACAATAAAAGCGACAATGGGATTTTTTTTTAAATCACCAAACTGCACACTGGAACCACAGTTAATCATATTTTCGGATAAAGTGACATTATGCTCACATGGACCCAACAGTGTATAGTAAAAAAATAATAAAAATATAGCGATTTCCGCCAATATTGTCAGTTTTGGGTTTTTCAGACATCGTTAATTGGAATATATCTTCAACTCGTATCATTGTAAGAAAATTATCACGATAACCAAAAACGATACGATAAATGCCCATCCCTATATGTATTTATACAGTTTTGATAATTATGCTCATCAGCCACATACAAATCCTAATAATGCATATTGAAGATAGCGTTTTGAAAATTACATTATTAGTTTTAACATAGATTCAGTAAAAAACATAATCAGACTGCAAGTTGGGACTGATGTGGTACCATAACTTTTTTTTCTTTTTTTTTCTGTTTCCTCAGCTCAAAAGTGTAAGTGTAAAGTGTCCGGAGACCAGGAAGGCATTCATCACCCCAGATTCGATAAGAGTTACTGCTCCCAGTTGAAAGGTGGGCAACACGTCCTTCGCCTCTTTAATCAGACGGACTCTCTGTCCGCCGTCGGACCTTCTCTGCTGTCTGTCAGTGACATACACGTTTTAAACGCCCCAGGGGAGAATTTGGTAGAGCAGCCTGGAAATATTCTCTCTGGAGAGGGAAAGGTACACAGGTGCAGATTAACACCAGGGCTTGAAGTAATCAGTGAATGGTGGAAGAATTGTTTTCAATAATCATAAACCTACCATTCATCATCTATCTTACACACACTTCATATTTTTCTTATTTCTGAAGGTTAATTCTAGTTCATCTAATTCCCCACTCAGCAGCACGATGGGTCGTTTCTGGCACAGCTCGGGCAGCAACTCAAGCTACAGGTTATAGCTGCTAGCATCATAGCTCAGTGGATTTTACACGTTATTTAGTTTCTGTTTCATTTTGAAAAAGGCTTCAGGTGTTCTTGCTCAGTTTAGGTCAATAAGTTATGTGAGTGAAATCCATATTAGATCTGCCATTTTAATTTTCAAACCTAAGAGTAAAATACATAAAGTTTATGTATTTTACTGTTTTAGGTTTTTTTGTCACAGTTACAACAGATCATCAAATCAAATTTAATATAGAAAAAAATGATTCAGATAAAGACAAAATGCAGCTCCTAAATTATGAAGAAAAAAATTGATTGAAATTGATGCATTCAGTTAACAAAAGCACACAGTAGCACAGTGCAAACCATCCAGAATTATAATTGTTTTGAAATACTTTATATAAAAATCCGACATGAGACGTGATGCTAAGCCCCTCTCTCGCCCGATCATAGATGGCCCACCATCAGTCACAAGAAGGTTGATTTTATTCATGTCCAGAGAATTTTTATCAAAAAAACCTTTCAACAAACTATACATGGCCTCATCTGTTGCGTGGCTCTTGATGGGCAAAAGGCACAGCAGCTCCTCTTTGAAAAGCTCCCCGTTAGAATATCTCACAAAAACAGCCAGTTGCATCTGTAGACTCGTCCCCAGCGCAGCGCAGCTGTTATGGATTAAAGGTGTTTGTGTTAATTGGTGACCAACAAATGCCTGTTACTAGACACAAGGATGGCCCTTAGCTGCCCTCATAAGTACCTTTTTTTTTTCTTCCTGCAGAAATAAAATGCAAGCATTTTTTTGGTCTCACTCTGTTAATTCAGAGCATTTTGTAGGGATGGCCGCGGACCAATCAGCAGCCGCTCACGGGCCGGACTAGGCCCGCGGGCCGTGAGATGAGTAGAGCTGACATACATCATTCACGGGGGTGGGGCTGCACTCTGTGTTCTGCAGCAAGAACGTCCTGGGTCTGACATCGAGCCTGGGTCCTTCTACGTGGAGTATGCATGTTCTCCGTGTGCATGTGTGGGAATTTACCTCAACTGATCGTCACAGTATTCCCGTATGGCAGTGATTTCATGCAGCCCGACCACTACCACGTGTGTTTTAACCACTTTAGGCAGAGAAACAAACCAGTTCGATCTCCAAAAAGCTGCCCAAACTTTACGGGCAACATATCACTCCTGTGCTTGTCTAAGTGAGACTGACTGACTGAGTCCCTTCTCTCTGTATCCAGTCATGGTATCTGACAAGAAGGTCTTCCCCACAAAGGACAGCTGGGTGAGTCTGACACGGAAGCCCATGATTGGTGATGACAAAGAGCTGGAGAAGGTCTTCAAGCCACACAGGGAGGTGTGTCTTCTCTACCTGCCACCACCAGAGAAGAAGACTGTTCCCATGAGTAAGACAGGTACGCTGCGTCCGCCTTCACGTTCTCAACTGGTCTATCTCATAGAGTATTTCAAAGATTCTCACTCGCTGTGTGGTCTGGCAGGTCAAACGGACACAGGAGATCGAGCTACTAAACCGGCCTTCAACGAGAAGGACCGACTCTCCTTTCTGGAGATCTGTGGTATCCGTCAACTTTCCCACTGTGTCAAATCGGAGCCACAAACTGAGAACTGGAGGCCCTGTTCATCCATGCAGTCTTTGGTGCACTTTGTCGTCCCCTACATCCAAAGGTTCCTCTTCCACCATGAAGAGCTGGCTGAAGTCTACTCAGAGTTGACTGACAGGAACATTGCAGAGAAGCTCAAGCGCCTTTCCTTTGGACAGGTGAGCAAGTCAGTTTGAGGGAATATCACCTCTAGATGCCTAAAGACTCCCAGTTAGCAGATTCTAGAAAGAAACCAGAATTGAGTTGTTGCACAATTTGGTTCCTACCTGCTGAAAGCACAGACGAACATGTGGAAAGAAATGCCGTTCTATGATGTGGTCTGGTGTCAGGTGGGGAAGCTGTATATCTGCTACCAGCTGGATGTCGCTGACAATGAGGCTCCAGTGATAGAGCTGCAGGATGTCATCTGCCTGCTGAACGATGAAAAGGAGCTCTACATCCAGAAGGATCACATCCATGAGAAACTGGAAATCCTCAGGTTTGTGTGCTCCCCAGCCTTCACCTGTGCTGTCAAACTATCTGGTTTTCTATCTGCTCATCCATTCATCCATCTGGTTTTCTATCTGTTCATCCATCCACCTATACATCCATCCATCCACCTATCCATCTGGTTTTCTATCTGCTCATCCATCCATCCATCTATACATCCATCCATCCATCCATCCATCCATCCTTCCACCTATACATCCAATTATCCATCGGGTTTTCTATCTGCTCATCCATCCATCCATCCATCTATACATCCATCCATCCACCCACCTATCCATCCATCTATCCATCTGGTTTTCTATCTGCTCATCCATCCATCCATCTATACATCCATCCATCCACCTATCTATCCATCTGGTTTTCTATCTGCTCATCCATCCATCCATCTATAAATCCATCCATCCACCTATCTATCCATCTGGTTTTCTATCTGCTCATCCATCCATCCATCTATACATCCATCCATCCACCATCCACCTATCCATCTGGTTTTCTATCTGCTCATCCATCCATCCATCTATACATCCATCCACCCACCTATCCATCCATCTATCCATCTATACATCCATCCAAGCTCAGACATTTCACATCATTTGATGTGAAATATCTGAGTTTGCCTTTGTGTGTTGCAGTGAGCTGGTGAAACTGTTCTGCACAGAGAGCAGCCACAGAAAGGACCTGAAGCAATTCCTGACCATCCTGATAAACAGCGTAAGTGATATACGATCACTAATCCATTTCCTTTCAAGAGTCATACCTCGCTTGCAGACTCACATCCTGTCACCAACGCTGACTGTAGCTACAAGTAATGGCCTTTCCCCCTGAAGGGAGTCACGTCTGTGTTACACTGCAGCTTGGCCTCAGTCTCAGTTGAGCAGCGCAGCAGCAGAGGCGCTCACATTGGGCCTCCACTTTTATCCTTCTCTACTGAAGATCCTCCCCTCGTCTTTTTTGTGTTGAAGAACAAAGGCAGCTCATAGTGATCAAAAGGAGGCCTGGATAAAAGGCAGCTGGAGTTTTGGAATAAAAGTGGATTTATTAGGAAATTGGAATATTTATCTGCCTGACTGACGTGATTGTCAAAGGTTACACCCAATTATTCCTCAAGAATCGGACATATTCTTTTATAGAGCATTCATCATTGGTTGGCAGCACACATTAACAAAACCATCAACGTTTCAAAACAACTAATAAATATACACTATATGTTGGGAAAATGTGATTTTCAAAGTCAAAGACTGCATTAAGTAACTGTTTCACAACCGGATACAGGACCAAAAGGCCCTGGAGAGACTGATGAGGAAAGAGAACGTCAGAGAGCTGCCCAGCGATGAGGAGCAGTGGGAGGTTCCAGAGCCCCTCAGACCAGAGCCAATTATGGACAGAGGTACCTAACACACGCACACACACACGCACGCACACACACACAAGTCTGTATTTCTACCCATATTAGGACTTTATATTGACTTCCATTCATTTTAATAGCTGCATTTATGCCTAACCATTACCAGTTTATTCCTAACCCTAACCATAACCAAAACATAACCCACACCATATCTCTAAACCTAAACCTTAACCCTAAAAAAGGGGGTCCACCATATTAGGACCGGGCTTTTAAGCTCCATCGGTCTTCAGAAGGTTAGCGAATATGCCAGAGAAGGTCCTAAATAGGATAGCTAAACAAGAACACACACACACAGATGGATGGATGGATCATGAATCCATCAGCAGCTCGGTATATGTTGGTGATCTGCTGTGGGTTGGAGTCAATTTATCCCATGTTGTCCTGTCACCATGGTACCACCAATTCGTTTATTTACTAACGAAGGAAATAAGTCAGAGTCACAACATCGGAGCACGAAACATTGGTGTCACTTTGAAAATGTAAATAAAGAAATATTAAGAAGTCCCCCCTCCCGAATCGAGGCCGTGTCCCTCTAGGGGGCGCATCCGACACTTTGAGAACAACAGCATCGGGGTAGTTTTATACATGCTCGTTACTCGAGCACCGTATCTTTATAAGATGGGAGGGACCTATGAAACGTCCCAAAGTTTGTTGTTGTTCTCCTCAGCAGAGGAACCAAATTCTCTGTTCTAGCGGAGTGAGTGCAGGTGTTAGATTCCTGGAGGCACTGGCCGACTGTTTCGCAACAATAACTCCTCCTAATATTTTAAACACAATATTAAACAGTTTAGGTGGTTAGTTGACAAGGTTTCTACTTTTCTAGGAAAGACTGGGCTTTTGCTGGACGCTACTTTCACCCCTAATTGTGTCATCCTCACCTATTATAGCTCACCTCCAGAGGGTGGAGTCCACCAGAAGGCTGGGTCTAATCCCTTCTCACTTTGCCTTGCAGTGTTTGATGCTGGCATGAAGTTGTACAGTTTTTTTTTGTGTAGCGTTCTCCAGTGAAGGTGTATTGAATCAACTCCTTTGTAATAGACTTGTAGGTAAAGGTTCTTTTTCTTGCCATTTAGAAACCGGCTGGGTCTATTGATCAATCTGAAAGCATTGAGTGGCTTCACCAGCAAGTCACCCCGTTCGGTTCGATGTTTGTCGATTTCCGTGAGTCTGGGATAAAGAAAGCTGGTCAGCAGCGATCTCTGTGTGCAGCCCAGTGTCGGCGTACGACAGCAACCTGCAGCATGAGGGGATTTCTAACCTCCAACTGCCGCTTCTGCATCGTCTCCGCTTCTCTCTGGGCCATTTTCTTTATCATCTCACAGCAACATCCGTGGCTTTCACCCACACTCCTCTTCTTCTGCACATAAAGGATGTCTGGTGTTTTTTTTGTTTTTTTTTTCTCCTCCTTCTTCTGTCTGCTAACTTGGATTTGCTGGCTTTATGTGCGGCGACATAAAAGCGCAGCTGTTGCCAAGGCTCAAATAGCGAGAGGAGCAAATCCCTCACTGCAGCAGAACACACACGGACATACAGACATACAAGGATCGTTACGATCAAAGACGTTTTCACAGCTAAATCTTTTCTAGAACTCACCGTTCCAGTCAGCAATGTGTATACTCACCATGGCATGGATTTCATCATTCTTATGGTGTTTTAATGTGTTATTAAACTATTCTTTCGTCAAGGTGGACTACTTAAGTGTACCCCACTTCTCATAAACTGACTGGCTGCTGGAGATGGACACCAGCAGGCTATTTTTATACAATCCACACAGGTTCAGAATTATACATACAGGCTGGAATATACTCCCGCTTGAAGGTCAACCACACACTGTATGTGACCACCAACAAAAACGTTTATTAGCTTTAAGCTCGGAGATGGTAGCAACAGCTTAATGCTAGCGTGCTTTATGCTATCTAAAAGCAGTGTTGTGTTTGTCTCGTTGGGTGTTTGAGATCTTTGTCTTCTTGGGATCCCCAGTGGTGTCCGATGAAGCGACGTTTGCAGTGGATTTCAGGTAAAGATGGTGCATTCGGAGGCTGTCGTCAACCAGCACAGCTGCCTCACAAACAGCATGACGGTGCTGCCTCCAGGTTCGGCAGCCGGAACAGGGTTCTTAGGTTTTGAAGACTCGCCACGAATATTTATGAAGTTTGAGTGTGTTGATTTTAAGGCAGGCCATCTTCCAGTTTACGATGAGCTAGAGCCCGGATGGTTTCTGGATCGTTCCTGAACATCCTGACTAATTTTCTGTTATTTGAGGGTGACGGTCTGAGTCAACCGATTGATACTTGGACACAGTTGGGTGTTTGACTGAACAGTGATCCCAAAAAACACACCACAACAACCTTTTGAGTTGAACCCAGTGGGTTGACATCAGGTACCTGGATTAGCCTTGAATCTAAAAGTCGGCTTCATGCCAGGGAATCAGCCAGTTTAAATGCGTACGGTTCTAGTGGATCAGTATATACCCCAATTTATTGGGATGTAAACTTCAGACTGCCATTGTTCCTGTCTTCTAAAAGTGTGATTATAGACATTTAACTTTTAATTTTATGACTCTTTAAATTTGTTGTTTTGCAGTGTTTTCCAGGAGTCTCTCCTCCATCAGCTCCCCAGAGGAGACGAATTGTCCCGCTCAGCCAGACGGGGAACAAACGCTGCACTGCTGGCCTCCTCGGGCGTCTATACTGAACACAAACAGCAGCCGTGCAGGTAGCTCAGACGCTTCCTTGACAGATGAAAACCACATTTGGTTATACGTTTGTGTTTTTAAAGGCTTAAGGTTTTTTTTTCTCTCTCTCTCTCTCTCTCTCCTCCAGGTCAGCCTAAAAGTGATGCGGTAGAGGCTGTCTTAAAGATGTGGCCTCCTCCTGCCGCTCCTAAAGACAGGGACACGGAGAAGGAAGGAGGTCCCAGCAGAAGAAGCTGTGAGGCAGACCAGGCGCCCAGAAACAGCAGCAGAGCTGGAGACCTTCAGGCCCCTCAGAGAGTCCCGAGCCATCCAGAGGAGCGTCACGCCGACGCTTCGGCCTTCAGCGCGCCAAAACCTCCAGGTTCGAACACACTCATTTCTTCTTTTGAACCGACAGCACCTGGTAAAAGCATTCCCATTTCATCCCATCACACCCCCAACTGTATTGGGATTTTAGGTAATAGGAGTGGAGGGGAAGGAGAAGGATCGGCAGTTTTAAAGAGTCATTACAAGTAAAGATCTGATAAGTGTGGTGTGCATTTGGATTTGGTTAATGCTTTGTACTTTTTGAAATAACTCCCAGCTCAGTGATAATAAACGGGAAAAAAAAACCTTTGTGATCAGTAGTTTTAAAGTCTTGCCACAGATTCTCTAATGGGTTGAGGTTTGGACTTTGACTAGGCCATATCTCCTTGTGGACTATCTTTTATTAATGCAGCAACAGTGGTGCATGTATGCCACAAGTTCTTTCTATGACAAGGTTTGCATAGGAAGTAGTTTGCTGCAGTAAAACATTGCCCTCAGCATCATACTGCCACTGCCATGTTTCATCATGAAGAGGGTGTGTTCAGGGCGATGTGCAGGTTCGGTTCTCCTCCACAAAGCATCTCGCATGTGATCCAGAGAGTTCAATGTTGGTCTCATCTGCCCAGGGTACCTTCTTCTTTCTGCACGTTTGCTGTGTCTGACTCATGCACATGCCCACCAGTTAGAATCAGCTCATTTGGTGTAAGAGTTGGGAAGTAGTTTGCCCGGAGCTTGTTCTTGTGTCTTAAAGTGACAGCGATCACCACGCTGCGATCTTGGAGTTTGGAAGAACTTTAAAGCAGTGAGAGTCGGAAAAAGGCCAAAGCGGTCTCTGCAACATTGGCAGATTGTATGTGTTCCAACACGTTGTGCTAAAGCGTCCTGTTCCATTTGGTGTCGTCTGTCACCCTGTTAGAGCGCAGCCAACAGAGCGAGACCAGTGAGTGCGGCAAAGCTGAGGGTGGAGAGGAGAGCCTCGGTGCTACCAGACCAACGAATCCTCCATCTGAGCAGGCTGCAGAGTCTTCCAGCAACCAGCCACCTCCAAACAGCCTGTAGGTGTCTGTTTGTCTCATAATGTCTGAATTATGTATGTAGAAAAACTAATGTTGGTATTTACTGTTCCTCCGTACGCCCCCCCCCTCCCCCCCGACCCACCAGGGCGGGGCCTGAGGCAGTGGTGCCCTCCGGTACATTCCAGGGGACTGCAGCAGCTGCAGACCCGCAGCGGCCTCTCCTCAACATGAACTTCCCTCTGTGGGACCAGTCTCCACGGCCCACACTGGAGGACATGGAGCTCCCTCGTCAGAGACCCGACACCGTCAGTACACTCTCTCCTCCGCTCTGCTCTGTTGGCGCTCAGGTTTATTTTCGGCGAGCACGTTTCCTTAACAGCCCCGTCCTTTCGTAGGTGGTGTTTCTGGACGAACAGATGGACCTGGCAGCGATCGGCGAGTGGGGGGAGCAGCTGGTCAACTCGTTCCTGTGCCACTGGAGAGACAGCGGCGACGCCGGGCGACCCACCCACGTCCTGTGGTGCAACCAGAGCGGAGAGAGCGGCCAGCCCTACGACTTCAAGCTCACCTTCGGAGAGGCGGGGGCCGTGTTTGTGGAGGTGAAGTCGACCGTGAAGAGGGATAAATCCTTCATCCACATGTCGGCCAACGAGCTGGACTTTGCACTGAAAGAGAAGGAGCGCTACCACATATACAGAGTGTACAGTGCCGGGGACGCTCAGAGCGTCCGCCTGTGTCGCATTCAGAACCTGGCGCAGCATCTCCACACCAAGGACCTGGCACTGTTCCTCTTTGTGTAGTTTCTAGTTAAGTCTGTATAAGTATTTGCACTCTATCCTCACTGGCAGCCTACAAGTGTTTTATCTATTGTACCTTTAAACTTTTATCTACTGCGTATCAGGTATTTTATCCCAGTGGTTTTATCCCACACTTCTAATTCCAGCTCCTTTTTTTTAGATTCCAGCGTTTCTGTAAGATCAAATCTCTTCATTCATCTAAAGGAGTTTCTGTTTCTGAAATAATCTAAAGGTGTTTTATGTACAACTTCAGTAAAAAGTGGCTCTGTCCCTTTAACTTGACTCTTCAGTTGAAATGTTTGTAAAGTGGAAGGAAAATGATGCATGTTTTTCTTACTTATTTTAAAAATAAAACTATATTAAGGGAAGGCTGATTGACCTCTGATGACTTATAAATGTTTGCTAATAATTCAAAATGAGAACGTTTTAGCAGTTCAAACCAACACTAACACGGGGTTAACACTACTTTTGTTCAGATTTGGAAAGCAGCTTCCCTCAGGTGTGACTACGCAGCGTCATGACGACCAAGGACCACAGCAACCAGGTCGAGGAGAATGCTATAGGGAAGGGATTAGGTTGGAAAATAACTTCACAACCTTTGAGCTTCTCAAATCATCTGAAAATGGATAGTCTGGCACAGCTACCAAAACATGACCGTCCACCCAAATCGACTGGCAGTGCAAGGATGGTGGGTTTTTATTTTTTATTTTTAAGAGAAGCCCTTAGAGGCCTACAGTAACTCTGGAGGTGTTTCCACAACACCTGGAAGAAGTCATGGGCCTGCACACAAAGCGCTGGATGTGATGAAATGCACATCACCCTGAATATAACATCCTTTTTACCTATTTCTTTAAGGAAAAATATTAACATCCCTTATGGTCAAACACGGGGGTGACATCATTATGATGGCTTTCTCGCGAGACGCCGTATTTGAAGCGAAGGCGGAGCTGACTCCCTCACACGCTCCCGTCTCAGCAGGATGAACTTTGACCCCGGAGGCACATTTAACATCTCTACGATGCACTCTGACCTCCTCCACCTGACCTGATCCCCTCGTCAAGCTTTTAACGGTGTAATTATTATTCCTCACTGATCACTTCCCCCTCCTAACGGCAGTTCGCCTCCGAATTCATAGAATTTCTTTGACATTTTTTTGGGATCCTTCACAAATATCTAATTATCCACGTGTCTTAACTGCTGTGGGTGTTTTCTTTTCAACAGCTTGGAGTACTTCTGTAATAGGTGTTAGGGGAGATGTTAGATCCCTCTGATATATGGATCTGTTTCTTCCAAAGGATCAGCCACTGAACCCTCTACTAATTGAATCAATGATAGGACACTTAGCCGGGCCCTTCACAAGCAGTTCATAAAAAAAATCCAGGGGAGTATCTCACAACCAACATACTATTGCTTTGTTCTCATTAAGGCTAGATTAGAAGAAGTGCATTTATGGCTGCACAGCTGCCCTGTTGTTTCGATCCGGTGCTGCGTTCGAGTGGAGCTTGTACGTTCGGCTTCCTGGTAGAATGAGCTTACTGGTACGGAAAGTCCTCGATCACTTTTGGTCTTCTGTGTTACTGTTCATTCACTAATATTTTAACAACAAGGTAGCATCGCTTTCAGTGTGAATCTAAAGATTTTCAAAGTGTCACATCCTCTAAACACTGGTAAATGTCAATCTCCACAGACATATTCTCATTTCCTCCCTTCCTACTTCGGTTTTGTACATATATCTTTTATTCATATGCTTAGCTGCTAAATGTCCATTTATTTCTTTTAGTAGTCAGTAAGGATGTGTATTAGTAAAAATCTGGCGATACGATACGAATCACGATACAGGGGGGGGGCGATACGATATACTGCAAAACTATGCGTAAGACTGTATGTTGTGATTTTTTTAAAACCAAATTTGACTGTAGAAAAACTCTCACAGCATGTCGTAAAATACAGCTCTTTGAGGTCTTATATACTATTATTATTTTATGGGACACCAAATTTAGTTTTTATTAGTTTTAAGTTATACTCATTCATATTAATAGTTATAAATGCTTGCATCATATAAATCGGTGTAACAAAACTATGAAATATATACACATTTACTTAAAAGAATTAGCTATGCAATGGTATTCTAATGAATTAAGATGCACCCGTAAACATGCATCTTAGTTATTGATTGATTAAAAGTTTACCACTGATATTTCCGATGACCCACGAAGGCAGCATATAGTCTGTACGGAGACAGCGAGCAGCGGCGGCTCACCGGCGGAGCAGCGCTATGATTGGTCGGAGCCTCGAGCAGGGGGGAGGGCATTCCCTGCTCCGCCCATCCCTCCGTTTCCCAGTCTCCCATCTCCATCTCCTCTCCTCCCGTCCTGGAGATCAGAGCGATGCGGAGACAATAGGACGCAGAGCCGCAGGGAGGGCAGCAGGATGCTCGGATCCACGTCCAGCAGCGACACACGGCTCTGCGGAGGCCGGCTCCCGGCAGAACGAGATCTCTCTGACCCGCGTGTTTATCATCGTTAGTCTGCGTGTGCGGGGTGGACACTACTGCGTCCATATGGGAAGCCACTGAGGGGGTGAGTGATGGGAGAAATCTCCAGTCTATCCTCACCTCCACCCCGACCTCCTCCTCCTTCTCCTCCTCATCGGTGCAGACAGCAGCGTCATGCAATGTCCTACCTTTAACTCACCGCCCGCCTCTGATTCATTTGCTTTACAGCTCTTGAATGTTGTGTTTTGTTTGTTTTGTTTTACCGATCACAGCACAGCTTTCCATTCCCGTGATCTGTTTTGGCGTAAACTGGTTTTTAGATGATGGATATAATATGGTGTGTGTGTGTGTGGCTGTGATTTTTCTCCACCTCTGAGCAGTCTAACATGCAACAACGCTGATCACTGTGGGGCACCACCTTCACAAGGCGCAACTGCCTGCTACTGAGAGAGGATGCATATTTTTTGGTGGATTTGCAACATAAAGAAAATGACTGTAAGAAAATACATGCGCTTGTTTCAGGAAATGCACTGATCAGGCGTTTATGGCTGATACTGATTTTAGTTGTCTTCGGAGACTGACTTCAATTCAAATTCAAAAATACTTTATTGATCCCAGAGGGAAATTAAGTGTTGGTATAGCTCATATAATTAATTCTTTAAGGAGTTGTTGTAGATGATGATGGCTGTGGGCAGGAAGGATTTCCTGTAGCGGTCTGTATTGCAGCGAAACTGAAGAAGCCTCTGACTGAAGACACTGTTGTTGTATGACTGTCTCATGAAGAGGATGCTCAGGGTTGTCCATAATTCTTTGGATTTTATGAAGAATCCTTCTTTGCATTATCATCTCCAGATGTTCCACAGTTGTCCCAAGAACAGAACCAGCCTTCTTTATCAGGTTGTTTAGCCTTTTTAAATCCCTGGCTCTGATGCTGCTACCCCAACAGATGACAGCTGAAGAGATTACACTCTCCACAACAGACTTGTAGAAGATCTGCAGCATCTTGCTGCAAATCTTGAAGGACCTAAGCTTCCTCAAGAAGTACAGTCTGCTCTGTCCCTTCTTGTAGACGGTTTCACTGTTCAGTCTCCAGTCCAGTCTGTTGTCAAGGTGAACTCCGAGGTATTTATATTCCTCAACCACCTCCACTTCTTCTCCCATGATGGAAACAGTGTTTGACTTATCCCTGTTTCTTCTGAAATCTACAATCATCTCCTTTGTTTTGTTCACATTCAAGGTGAGACGATTGTTTCCACACCATGTCACAAAGCGGTCCACCAGCTCTCTGTATTCAGCTTCTTGTCCATCTCTGATACACCCGACAATTGCAGAGTCATCTGAGTATTTCTGCAGATGACAGGTCTCTGTCATCTGCAGAAATAGCTTTCACCTATTTAGATTACTTCTACTTTTCGCCTATTTTTTTGTCTATTTGCCTATTTTTTGACTTTTTGCCTATTTGGATTTTGACAGATTTACATTTCCCCCCTAAAGGACTAGAGGTGTAAGGATAGATTCCGATCAAAAATATTAGGTTCACAAGAACGAGTGGAGATTTTGGCAGTATTTTTTTTGAAAAATCAAGAGTCTCAAACATAAATGTTTCATAAACGCAAACTGTGTTGCAAAGAATCTGGAATCAGTAGAAAAAAAAATACCCATCCCGGTTTGACTAGTCCATGTATTGTGTTTTTTAAAAGCTTTTTAAATTCCAGTGTGGTTCTAATGTCAAACGTCGACTATAGCGCTGGGCATTCTGGGTAAATACAACCAAAACAACCTCGCACAACGTCTATGAAGTATGCTCCCTTATACCCTTTGCACGCCGCCTCATACGCAGCCGCTTCAGCCGCTTCAGCCGCTTCAGCCGCCTCGTGCGAAAAGCATAATTCTCTGTAGTCCTCTGCTCACATTATAATTATTGCCAAAGAGAACAACAACAATCCTAAAACCGCTCAAATCTGATGCGAAGCGTCCCCGTGTTCAGTGCTTCTTGGTGCGGCGCCACCACAGGTGAGGAGGTGAACGTGTTGCTTAAAAAGCGTGCTTCGTTTGACGAGGTGCGGTGTGAAAGCGAGCCGCACCAGCTAAAAAGGAAAACAACATTTTGGCCCCCAATCAAAGCGAGCCAATCGGACTAGCAGATGTGATGTTTTCGGTTGTGAACCGAATGCCGCCCTTTAGAAGGACAATCGGAAGCTCCGAACCAGAAGCCAGCCTCGTTTATGACAAACGATTCTTCTGTTGGCTCCATCCAGAATTCTGAACCTGGGGCCGTTTGGATTTTAGTTTCTTCTGTGTTTCTGTTTTGATCATTTGCTTGTCACTTATCTACCTAGATCTTGTCATTTTAGTTCATGTCAGTTTGATCTTTTGTTCTGGGGTGTGTATTTCTCTCCCCCCTCAGCCTGCCAGTATGCTCCCCTTCACAGCTGTTCCTCCTCTTCTGATTTTCCTCTCTCTGCTGTCTCTCCCCACTGCAACCACTTCCTCCCGATCACCTCCTCAGGCTGCCTTGTGTTTTCCACCTCTCCCTCAGCATATAAACTCCTCCGTTCTCATTCTCATCTTGCTGGATTCTTTCCGTTGTTCCACTTGTTCCTCGTGTTGCCTGATTTTCTGCTTGCTCCAATTCCTTTGTCCTCAAGTCTCCGTTGTTTTTGCCTCCCAGTTCTGTCCGTGAGTTCCATAGTTATCATTTTTTGATTAAACATAATTTTCAATATCTGCTGCCTCTCCCTGGTCTGCATTTGGGTCGACTTCCTTACACCGTGACAGAACCCACAGACAATTCGGGTTCTCTCATGCTTTTATAACACGGCATGCCTAAAGACGTATTTATTACCTGACACAACTCAAGAACTACTTGCTTTCTTATTTCAAAACAAGAGTCTCAAACACACCTTATAATACACTTATTTCACCAGACGAAGCGACATGTTGACAGTAGTTCCTAACAGCAAATGTTTTTTGGTTTTTTTACAATTACAACCAAGATTTTATTTATGTCAAATTATCCTTCTATAAATCTCTTCTCAGGGTAAAATTTAGTTTAGTTCAGTATTTCGAGTCGAAGTGTTTTCGATTTGGTTCGAACGGTGAAAAGATACAGTCGATATTCCATCCATCCATTATCTAAGATGAAACAAACAAAAAAACAGGCAAACCTTTACACACATTTTTTTTCTTCTTTTTAATAATTCTGTAAAGATATATATTTATATTTAAATGTCGTTATTTTGAGAGCACATTAAAGCAAAGTCACAAGCCCTTGCTTGTGTGCTCAAACTTGTAAAGCCGATTTGGCCAACAAAGCTGATTTCGATTGGAGATTTACTACACAGTGACATCTAGTGACACAAACGATAAGCTGCAATTAACTTAGTTCTGCTCAGCTGGGGTGCAGAAGTCTTTTTTTTACTCTGTATTGCATCATTACTCCTTCCTCTTCGTAGTAAACACTTATGTGGTTGTTGTCTTTTCTGTTGATGGGAACTGCAACCCCCTCAGCCAGACAACCTATCGCCAAATGGTGCTGTATCCATTCTTTTTTTTTTTTATCATTTCTTCATCATTATTTTTACCTCCTTTGAACTCCATCGTTTTTTAATGAGCAATTACTAAAATTTCTGGTATTATGAAATATTGTTGCGTAAAAAAATGTCTTGTGTAAATGTTTGAAGGGGACTTTAGGGCTTGAAGAACTCTCCAACGTTCTCTCATCACCCCCAACCAGTTAAGGCAGATGGCCACCCATGCTGAGTTTGCTTCTGCTATCGATCTCTTCCTGCTGAAAGGGATTTCTCATCTCTACTGTGGCACGCTACAGTGTGCATGGGAACATTGTTTTTTTTTTTTATAGCTATACCTTTTTTTTTATTACTATCTTCTTTATACAATTTGAGAGACACCAGCAGATTCTGATTGTATAAATGTTTCACAAAAATAATTCTTTTCACATAAAAAAACCCATCCCAGGTTTCTTTTGTAGATATCAAATTATCAAACCCTTTAGGCTATTTTCTAGGGTTATCTATAACACTATGACCCCCCCCCCCCACCCAACCCAACCCTTTTATCTAGGCATTTAATTCAGACAGCGGCTAAAATAGTCCACTGAGAAACAACTTTATCTTGTGCTTATCCAAGATCGGGTCACGGAGGGTAACAGGTCCAGGGGGGAACCCAAACATCTCTCTTCCCAGCAGGCCTTTCCGGCTCATTCTGGTGGATCCCAATGCGTTCCCAGGGCAGAAGGGATAAACAGTCTCCTCCCAGTGGGATGTAGCACTGGAAACCTCTAAAAGGAAGCAACCAGGAAGCATCCTTGATGGAGCTCTTCATCCTGTCTCTAGGATGAGCACAGCCACCCTATGGAGGAAGCTCATTTCAGCTACCTGTATTCAGGTTCTTGTTCTTTCGGATGGAATCCATGTCTCGTGACCATGTAAGGTGAGAATGGGAGTGTCAACGAACAGGGAAATCGAGAGCTTTGCTTTCCGGCACAGCTCTTTTTCCATCATGACAGACCGGAGCGGTACCTGCTGTGAGCTGGTAAAACTGGGTCGTTTAACTTGATTTGTCAGCTCTGCCTGATTGCTGTGTTCTTGCACTGTCGCAGCTTTTTAACACTAAAACAAACTGGAGCAATATTTTTTATTTTTTTTTAAATAAAATGATTTAAAAATGTCTTGATCACTGGAAGATGATCTTTTTTTGTCAAGATGAAGGTGTGGAGCAAAACCTAAACGCCTCCAACTTTAAAATTGGAAGGCAGTTGGTCCACTTTCACCAGTGATTAGTTGTTGATTAAAAGTGGATTATCATATATAAAAACATGTCTGCTGTGAACAACATCTTCCACGTAGAAAACATAGTTTTGTCTCATCTGACCAGAGGAACTTCTACCTGCAGGACTTGCAAATAACACTTTTTATGACTTTCTTTCAACGGTCGCTTGCTTCTTGCAGCTCTTCCTTTAAAAATAGAGATGTGCAAAGTTGGTAATTAATCGTTATGTCAACAGATTACCCAAATGTGAGCAGTGGATCTCTGCAGCTCCTGGCTGCTTCTCTGATTAAAGCTCTCCTTGCACGGCTTTGTTGGTTTGGGCGGATGACCACTTTTTGCTAGTCTTGTGGTTGGTTTCCATGGATCGAACAGGGCTGTTCTATAACCTTCTCCACAAACTTTATCCCTGCGTCCCTCGATATTTCCCTCAACACTTCTCAATGTTGGTCTGTCGCATCAAGCTCCAGTGTAAAACAGACTTAAGTTTGTCTTTGTTGATATGACAACATTTTCAAGGCGCCGCACATTCGAGCCAAACTGAAACTCGATAGCCTATAGCTTTAAATGTTGTCCTAAAGCCCCTACATCTGCTGTTGTATCCGTGGGTGTTGTTGGCTGAAGGTGTTCTCGTTATCTCTCCTTTGCTACCCAGTGGTCCTCGTCATAGTGTCCTATCCTTTCTCATTATTCCTCCTCATACTGACTAGTCCCTGTCAGTGCAGAATTTCTTAGTCTTACAGACACCAGAAAGGAGTTTCAATCTGTGTATGTGTGGAGTGGTCAACGACTTCTTCTGACATTGGCCCGCATTTACAGTCAGAAGACAAAATGACTAAATCTCTGTCATGCGTGTAGGGGACAGGAATGTGGTTTATTATTATTATTACTTAAATAAAAAAGAAAAGGGGATGAAGATGGCATTGCTGTAATTGTTTGGAGGACAGTGCGGCTGCACGAGCGGAGGCAGACGTGGCTGCAATCATCGCCTAAACATGCTCAGCCTAAAGTCAGCGCTGCCCGCTGGTTGCGTAAGCAGTCTGGGATTTAGTCAGCCATGGCCTGTAGTCGCTGCCCTGTTTTCACACAGCCTTAAACCTGGTGGCACAGAGTGTCAGCGCGGAGCTCAGAGGAGGCGGGAGGGAGGGAGGATTTGCCATCAGCCGAAAGGAACATGATGTATTTTGTTTCTGTTCCCAGGACATTGAATTTTGAGCTCTTGTGGGAGTAAACAGTTCTGAAGGATGATTTTGAAGTCACAAGTAAATATTTATCACAGCCAAAAATTTGAAGACGAAAAAAAGAAGAAGCTTAGATTTGCAGTCAGTGTAAACAGTTCTCCTCCTTTTGTTTGATTTTACTTTCATTTAATGGTCCTGGCTCGTTCTTAAGATTCGATACATAAAAGCTCAGATAAATAACATGAGACTGGCAGTTTTGCACATTTTAATTAATTTTCAATAAAAACGAACCCATAAAGAGCAAGAAAAAAGAAAGAGTCAAAGAGAAATATATATCTATAGTCTTGTTTTTCAGATCATTCTTTTCCATCTTTTGTTGTACTCTGTTTGGTCTTTTTTCCTTTTTGTTTGTAAATCCTTGAAACACCACCTCAGCATAAGCGTTTGCTATCATCAATTATGTGTTTAGTGACTACATTGGAGTGAGCGCAGCGACGTAGGAATGTAAACATATTTTCTGCACTGTGTCAAGACATGAATGTGGTTCATTCAGGCTTTGAGAGAGCAGGAATATCAGCAGATAACAGGAAGGCTGAACGTGTTACACTGGAGTTCCTCTGACTTATCCCTTTGAGCCTTTATTCTGTCATGGATTATGCTGGATCGAGAAATATTTTTAGACTTTTTGTATTCTCACAACTTTAACCTTTAGGGCTTACATTCTTTAGAGAAATTAAACAGAGACTGCTATGTCAGTAAATCTTGTCGGCATTACCATGCCAACAGCTGATATGTCTCACCGAACAAAGCTGGTTGAAGTTGCCTCTGTTCCAAATATAATAAATAATGACCACTCACTGTCAGCTCAGACCATCTCTATCTACTACTTTTTCAAGTGGCTATGTATTGAAAGTGAATATAAAGGATTTGCTCTGACTAGGAGTATAGGAAAACATGGTTAGACATCAACAAACATCATTAAATATATTTTATTAAATGGAATGGTCAACAATGGGGTTGGGGTTGTAGGCATTGTCCATTTTACCATTAGTACGGATCCAATCAATGTTGACGTGAAAGAACGCTTTAGTCGTACTAGTTGTTTTAGGGAAATGGCGATATTGGAGCCTTACCATAAAGGCGATTAATACGGTTAAGAAAAATATTCTAAACCTTTGAGATCTAACAATATTGTCCAGATAAAACGGTTGGACCCTGCAGCATTGGGAACTTTAAGCCGCTCTGACCCCATTTACTCGGAAATACAGACGGTTATCCATACATAGACGTGAGACTGCGGTCTCTCCAACACTGATGATTTAATCCGATTTGAGTCAAATCAAAATATGCACACTTACCCATACATTTGAATCTCCGATGAATCCAAAATCAGAAACCAGAGAACACCATTTCACATGGGAAGCAAAAATGTGTAACTTGAATTAATTACTTTGTTTTAAAGCAGTCATTTTATAGTGAGTATATAAGTAGATAATAAAACCTGTTACTGAAAAAGTAAAAAAACATTTTTTTTAGAAACTTTAATGCAACTAATAAATCATTAGTTCGTATTAATTTTAAGTACTAAAGAATGAGAGGAAGAATAAGATTTAGCATAGCTGTCTCTAAACCTAGGAGAGAAATAACTTATCTACTAGTTAGAGTTTGTATCTGAGACCCCTACACGGAGCAGATTTTTTTTTTGTATTACCTTGGGAAACATTCACAGAGGAGATAAAGAACTGTCTTTTCTTGCTGCACTGGAACAGCAGATGGTAATGGGATTGTGGCTTCCCCGTGTGTCTACACTTTCACGAGACAGTTGTTGAGTTTGTTGCCATTTTCCTCACCGCACAATGTATGTTAATACGAGAAGCTAAGTTTCATCATTAATAGAGGCGAATAAGAACAATCCTAGGTTTCTTTTTAGTACAGTTGCCAAACCTACACAGAGTCATAGCTCTGTTGAGCCAACTATTCCCCCAGCTCTAAGCAGTGATGATTTTATGGGATTCTTCATAAATAAAATTAATTCTATTAAAAATAAAATCATGGGCATCCTCCCAAACATGATTACTTCTTCCTCAGTAAATGACGCAGCATTGGAAAGAACTGTAGAACCTCATTTGTGCTTAGGCTGTTTTGATTCAGTCGAAATATTCGGAATTATCAAAAATATTAGCCTCATCTAAACCTTCAACTTGTATGTTGGACCCAATTCTAACCAAATTATTTAAAGAAGTGTTCCATTTGGTTCCTGGCCCCATTTTGGATATGATGAATCTATCCTTAGTAAACGGATACTTACCACAAGAATTTAAAATAGCTGTAATTAAACCTTTACTCAAGAAACCTTCCCTTGATCAAGATGACTTAGTGAATTACAGACCTATATCTAACCTTCCTTTCTTATCCAAAGTCCTTGAGAAAATTGTTGCTAATCAAGTCTGTGAGCATCTATACAGTAACGAGCTGTTTGAAGAGTTTCAGTCAGGTTTTAGAGCTCATCATAGCACTGAAACAGCACTGGTGAAGGTTACTAATGATATTCTCATGGCCTCAGATAATGGACTTTGGTCTGTTCTGGTTTTGTTAGATCTCAGTGCTGCTTTTGACACAGTCGATCATAATATTCTCTTAGAAAGGCTTGAACATGTTGCAGGGATAAAAGGAACAGCACTAGGCTGGTTTAAATCATATTTGTCTGACAGATTCCAGTTTGTTCATCTAAATGATCAATCTTCTTCACTCTCAAGGGTTACTTGTGGAGTTCCACAGGGTTCTGTGCTTGGACCAATTCTTTTCACCAAATATATGCTTCCAATTGGTAGAATCATTAGACAGCATGGGATAATTTTCCACAGTTATGTCGATGATTAACAATTTTATTTATCCATAAATCCTGATGAACCCAGTCAGTTAGGTAGATTACAGGCATGTCTGGAAGACATAAAAACATGGATGACCCTAAACATTTTGCTTTAAATTCTGACAAGACAGAAGTTGCTGTCTTTGGACCAGAAGTTCTAAAACAGAAACTGATTAGTCAATCACTTCATCTGGATGGCATTAAATTGGCCCCCAGTAATAAAGTAAAGAACCTCGGCGTTGTTTTTGACCGGGACTTGACATTTAAATCCCATATTAAACAGGTTTCTAGGATTTCCTTCTTTCACCTCTGGAATATTGCTAAAATTTGAAACATCCTGTCCAGGAGTGATGCTGAGAAACTAGTCCATGCATTTGTTACCTCAAGGCTGGACTACTGTAATTCTTTACTATCAGGTAGTCCACATAATGCCATTAAAAGCCTTCAGTTGATCCAAAATGCGGCAGCAAGAGTTCTGATGAATATTAAAAAGAGAGATCACATTTCTCCTGTTTTAGCTTCCCTTTATTGGCTCCCTGTTAAATCCAGAATAGAATTTAAGATCCTTCTTCTTACATACAAAGCCCTTAATAATCAAGCTCCATCATACATCAGAGATCTAATTGTTCCTTATGTTCCTAACAGAGCACTTCGCTCTCAGACTGCAGGTTTACTTGTAGTTCCTAGGATTTCTAAAAGTAGAATGGGAGGGAGATCTTTTAGTTATCAGGCTCCTCTCCTGTGGAACCAGCTCCCAGCTTTAGTCCGTGAGGCAGACACTCTGTTTACTTTTAAGGCCAGGCTTAAAACTTTCCTTTTTGATAAAGCTTATAGTTAGAGTGGCTTAGGTCATCCTGAACTATCTCTGTAGTTATGCTGCTATAGGCTTAGATTGCTGGAGGACAGACTTACCAATTTTCTTCACTCTGCTACTTCCTTTTCTCCTACTACTCTCCAGTTGTATTACAGTACATTCTGTTATTTCGACTGTTAACTTTGTGTTCTCTCAGTGTTTTTCTCTCCATACAAGATATACCTGGTCTGGTATCCTGCTTGGCTGCAATGCCCTGTTTGACGGGGGGCATCGACTGGGATGATACTCCCAGTAACTGAACATCCACTGTGTCCTGTTATCAACTTTTTACTTTCTGTAACATAGAAAGTTCCCTTATATCAGATCTTCTGTTCCTTCTGTGTCTCTGCTCTGTCTTCTCAAACCCCCAGACGGTTGTGGCAGATGGCCGCTCCTTCTGAGCCTGGTTCTGTTGGAGGTTTCTTCCTGTTAAAGGGGAGTTTTTCCTCTCCACCGTCGCTACATGCTTGCTCAGTATGAGGGATTGCTGAAGGATTGCTGTGGTTGGATAGTCTGCCCAACCTCACGCCAATGACTGACACAATCTGCTGGGATTCCTTAAATAGGAAACTTTTTACCTAATTGGAATGTTTGTATAAATGTATTGAAATGACTTCTTGTTAAGTGCCTTGAGATGACATCTGTTGTGAAATGGCACTATATAAATAAACTGAATTGAATTGAATTGAAAGTCGCCAGTTGTGTCATTCCCACCGACCAGCTGCGACTCGTCGATCTGGTCCATGTCTACGAAAACATCAAGCCATCCGAGGGTAATTTCCTAACAACTACAAAACCACAGCAATTTACTATCATCTATGCCCAACTCCCAAGCTGAAGGAAAATCCAAAAGTTTTCAAGAAACTCACTGTGATATGACATCTGTATATGGAAAGTGAGGGAACTCCTACTCATTAATGTCACAGAACATCACTTCAAAACGGCCCAAAAGAACTCAATGAAAAGGTTCGATTCATTGTACTTTCCCATGTCAGTCGCCTTGTTTCCCACTTGCAAGGCAGTTGGGATACAACTCCTTCTCTAAGTAAGAAGGTTATTGAAAACTACTGACACATGACAGATTTGTGGCGCATTCCCATTTTCGATTTATTGTAGTGTTTTAACCTACCTATGTAAACTGCTTCCAACGTCTCATTAAGAACTTCAATGTCAAAACATGTAAAGCTTCTACCGCTTAGTTCCTTTGGAAGTTACCCTGTCAGATATTAGGGTTTATTTAGTGAGACACAGAATGTTAAATGATTACATAATGTACTTTATAACACTTGTTTAATCTGCTACCACCTCTCCTATGAGTATTTTCAATGTCTTCTGTCTCAGATCAACACAGCCTAGCAGCAGTGTCTCAACAGCAACATTCTACCCCATAAGATAAAAAAAAGAAATAGGCTGCTTTTGCTTTGCACGGCCCCCATCTGATAACATTGATATATTATTTTGTGATTCCATATTAGATTCCTGATGAATATCGGTTGTCATTCAGGATGGCGTACTATAATGCTGCGTTCACACCGCCCCAAAGCATCAACGCCAAGAGCGGCAAGAGTACATGTTAAGTCTATGGTAGAGGCCGTCAGAGGACCGTCAGAGTCTCAGCTGCACTTTTTGCACTTTGGCCACGTCAACTTTTCATGCTTTTGCCGCTTTTCAAGCTTCAAAGCGGCAAAAGCGAGAAACGCAGAAGTTCAGCTAGCTGAACTTTCAGGCGTCCCCTGAGCGTCAACCAATCAGAGCGTCTCACAGTAGTGACGTCCCAACAGTGAGACGCTCTGATTGGTTATGCGGGCTTTGCAAGCTTTATAAGCGTCAAGCTTTGCAAGCATCAGGCTTAATAATGTACAGGCGTCAAACTACTCGCTTTGTGAGCGTTGTTTGACGCTCATAAAGCGTGCGGTGTCAACGCGGCATAAGTTATCTTGTTGTAAGGTGTTTTCAAGTCTTGCTCTGTGTGCCCCCTTTTTAACTTTGAGCACCTGCCCGTCTAAAGGTCTCTTCACGGCCCTGCTCTGTGTACATGTTGCTACAATCTATGGGATCGAGGGGATGGCACAAGATACTCAAGGTGATTATTTTATCCACAGTTCGAGTACATGGACAAAATACACAAGCAAAGACACGCACACACTCACAAGCAAGCTGTATAGATAAAGTAAGCAGCTGATCCATGACAGGAACAAATGGCCTGGGTTGCCCACAACTCCCTGGCCTCTCTTCTAAATGTGTGTGTGTGTGTGCGTGTGTGTTTATCACGTGTGTCAGGGACAAAGAGTGAGTACAGGCCCTCTGTGCTGCCATGCATCACCCAAACTGACTCATCCCTCCTCACCTGCTGCCACCAACATCTCTCCCTGTCCACATCACTCAAGGAGCTCACGCCCGCCACAGAGGAACATTAAGGCCTGGGTGTGGGAATGACAAGAGTTGACTTTCGAATGTCACGAGGTATGAAAGCTTGCATCTTTTTTTTGGGACTTCAAAAACTGGCAGTGGAAAGAAGCAAAGCATCTGTAAGAAGGTAAACAGGATTTCTGAGGAGATTGGCAAAGGAGTGCATTAGAGATAAGTAAACACTCCAAATGTGAGAGCTATCCAACTCTCTGAGCAGCTTATGTAATGGTTGTGTGTTTGGCCGCATCATGCGTGTTCCTGTATTTCCTCCACATGTGCCTGGATCTACAAGCTGTAGGTCAGGACTTGGCAGATCAGCCTCCCCAGGAAGGAGGGGGGGGGGGGGGGGGGGGGAGAGAGAGAGAGAGAAAGCAATTGGTAAGAATAATCACACTGCAGTAGGAAATGGATCCGCTGAAGCTGATTGTTATTGGCTTTCTGTTTGTGTGCGTGTGTGTGACTCAGCTCCCAGCAGCCACCCATGGCGAGTAGCTTTTAGAATTACTTAGGCCTTCACTGCAGATAATTAGTATTTTCAGTGACGACCACACTGCAGACCTGACAGGCAGACTGGGGGGTTTAAACATCCACCCTGCAGCACTCACCCTAAAAAAAAAACCCTCACACAGAACAAAAACACACTCCCCGGGCATTTTATTAGAGTCAAAGTGATAGACCAACACAGAGTGATGGAAACATTTGCAAGATTTAAAACTGTGTTGCTTTTTTATTTCTTGTTTTTGTGGCCTTACTCAAAGAATGTCAGAGGTAAATGAATTTTTTTTTTATGACAAAAAAAACAGATTTCTTTTAGAATTTAAAGTGAGCAGCACTACAACAGAGGATTACAAACTAAACCACAATTTATACATAATCACATAAATAGAGCAAATGAAACAAACGCTGTGTAATTATTGGTTAATTTAATAGAATTATCCACAAAAATAAGTATCTTACAGTCACATTTGGGATGTACTGGATGAGGTTCTGTCTTTAGATCTAGCAGTTCATCACAACACAAAGCATCAAATTAAACCCAATTTTGTGCATAATTCCACTAGTTCATCCAAACCAGATCCGTCTGTAATCCAGTAACTCCGACGCGGCACTCCACGGTAGCCGTGTCCGAATTTGTTTCATCGCGGATCTCCTGAGCGGCTGCTTGGTTCAGGAAAACTGTAGGTGTTCAGTCAGAAAGCACGCAGCAGTTAACAGGATCGAGCCTGCTACATGTGGAACATTTACCGTGGCGCACTGAACAGAAGGATTGGAAGTGGCGAGACACGATCATTTCAGCCGTGTTCACTTACAGCAAAGAAGTTTCACAAATTTCTCAGCTTTCTTCTGTGAAAATTGAGGTGTAAAAAGGAACTGCAGAGGTTGTTTGAAGGCGGTGGGTCCTCCAATATGTTGCTGTTGATTGTCTTCACAGCACAAGATGTGTTGCAAGTTGACAGGCGGCTCCTGGCCACACACGCAACGTTGACTATATTAAGCTCATGCATGGAGAGAATTGTAGCGCCACATAGTTTCTCAGCTAAACTGTTTTGGCTCTTTTTGGATGAAGGAGGTTACACTCTGGTCCATGCCAACCATTAAGGGGTCAAAGACTGATGGAGCACAAATAACAATTAGGCAAATGGCTATTTCCTCAGATTATTACATTCTGCCCCATTTTTTAGGCGGGGGTCCACTGTGTTTCTCTAAATGCATCAAGACATGAAATGCAAGCAGGAAATAATTGAAAAAATCTCTTCCCTCTCTGGTTTTCATGCAGGGATACCAGCTGTGAGCTGCTTTGCCTCTCCTTTCTAAGAGTTCACTCACCGCTTCTTCACCACAGTCCATCATTTGAAGCAGCCGCCATCATGAGCTCCTCTCCGCTGGTTTCTCGAGCTAACGTGGACATCTTGGACGAGCTGCAGTTGATCGCAGCTCAGAACCTGGAGAGGCTGGAGGTCAACAAGTACTATGAGGTGATCAGGGAGCTGGGGAAGGGCACCTACGGCAAGGTGGACCTGGTCATCCACAAGATCAGAGGTGAGGGACCAGGTGTGTTGTTATGCTGCTTTCTTGGACAAGGAATCCGAAATTTACAATCGTTCTTTTTTTTTTGCAAAAGGTACAAAAATGGCGCTGAAGTTTCTGAAGAAGAAGACGACCAAGCTGAAATCGTTCCTCCGGGAGTACAGCATCTCACTGTACCTGTCTCCCTGCCCCTTCATCATCAACATGTACGGCATTGCCTTTGAGACAGACGAGTACTACGTCTTTGCCCAGGAGTACGCTCTGGCAGGAGACCTCTTCGATATCATTCCCCCACAGGTGCCAACTTACAACCACCATACGGATGATTGTTTCATTGCATAATTGTTTCTGAAATCAGGATTTCCCCCAGAAAATAATCATTCAAACACGGAAAACCATTAAGAAAGTATAGCAGTGAGGTGCTTTTCTCAGCGGACACTGTTGAGGGTCTTGTGGAGAGATTTTCTTCATTTCTACATAGACTGCTAGGATTTTAACTGAACGACCAATGAGTTAACTTTGTACCTTTATATTGCAAGTAGTACCACCAGCATTAATCCTCTTCAGCATTGACTATGTTATTCTCTGTTAATTGTGGGTTTCGAAGCAATTATCAGCACCAACCAGGTAAAAGATTTAAATGGGGAATGCAGTCTGGGCTCTGAATTTACTTCCATGAATAAATACGAATATTACCTTATTTCTGAAAGGGATAAAGCCTTTCAGGCATTTTGTCAACCCAAGACAGTTGATGTCTCTGTTCTAAACATTTATATTCCTGCATGCTATTGTGTGACGTTTTTGAATTAAAACATGGAGGAACGCAAACCGTTTTGTCTACTCCTGTTAATGGCTTCAGGTTGGAAAGATCTAACTGTACTGCATATGTTCTCCTTCCATCTGATCTTTAAGGTTGGTCTACCTGAGTCAGTGGCAAAGCGTTGTGTGCATCAAGTGGCCATTGCTCTGGATTATCTGCACTGTAAGAAGCTCGTCCACAGAGACATCAAACCTGAAAACATTCTCATTTTCGACAGAGAGTGTCGCAAAGTCAAGCTTTCAGACTTTGGGATGACCCGTCGGGCTGGCTCGCCTGTAAAAAGGGTGAGTAACCGTTGGGTTATGTAGATGCTACAGGCTCTGTTTTTCACTTGACCTGGTTTTGACCCGTGGTGTTTTCTCCTCAGGTGAGTGGCACCATTCCATACACGGCCCCGGAGCTTTGTGATGCCTCCCGCCAAGAGGGTTTCTGCGTGGACTACAGCACTGACGTCTGGGCCTTTGGTGTGCTGCTCTTCTGCATGCTGACTGGCAACTTCCCTTGGGAAAAGGCGCTTCCTACTGACACTTTCTATCAAGAGTTCATCCACTGGCAGAGGAGGAGGACAAATACAGTGCCATCTCAGTGGAGGCGTTTTACCGAGCAGGCGCTGCGTATGTTTCGCAGACTGCTCTCGGTGGAGCAAGACCGCCGCTGCTCCGTTAAGGAGGTGTTCGGGTACTTCAGCCACTCCTGGATGCTGGACGCGGAGCACGATAACAACGGCAATGCAGGGGGCGGAGGTAGCAGTGAGATGGTTAGCGGAGGAGGAGGGGGGAATGTGCGAGGAGATATGGAAGGCACCATCTCAACTTCTTCGTCAGGGGAAGAAGATGAGGAGCTCCTAGTGGAGAGGATGAAGCAGCAGACTTTGTCGCCTCGTTCACCACTCTCGCCCCTCTCTCCCATGGCGGTGGAGAGGGGCAGCGGTGGTGGCGGGGCCAAGGGAGCGATGATGGACCCAGGTGGGGGACACCATTTTGGGTCTGTCTCCACTACAAGCTCTGTGTCGTCCACCAACAGTTATGACCGAATGCCACGAGAAAATGGTTCCCCCGGCGGCCGCTTGCTGGTGGCCACGCCCATTGAAATCTGCGTGTGAGCAGGCGAACTTTGGGACCGACTCAACCCACACTTTTATACCTCTCAAACTACAATAGGCATGCATGTATAAAAAAAAAGACCCGACTAAAAGTACTAACGTGTCTCCTGTTTTCAACATCTTTGGAAGGAAGTTAGCACGTTGAAGACTTAGAAGATCTTGATTGAATGCGCACTTTTCTCACAAGGAAAGATTTTTCGATTGGATGTCACCAAGAGAGGCTTTGTTTACAATCCGGGGACATTTTGGAAAAACATTTCATGAGAATAGAGAAAACGTTAAGAGATTCCGTGACTAAAACCAACGGAGAAGAAAACCAAAATGTATTTTATAGAGCAATACTTGCAGCAAAAATAATTAGAGGAAAGACTTTGAAAGGTGCAATGAAGGATTTGTTTCTATGATGAGGACTAAAACAGAACTCGAAGAAACACCCTAGTTAACGGGGTGAGACAAGGTGAAACAAAAATGTGAAAGTGTGTTTGTGGGTTGTGTGTGTGTATGAATCAAAAAAAAAAAAAAAAAAAGTGAATTTATTTTGCTTTGAGATACAACGTATTTATTGAATCGTACGAGACAAAAAATTTTTTTTCTATTTTCTTTCTTTCGGTTGTTTTTATAATGTAGCGTTCCTTGTTTTCCACTTTAGCGAACACTGTTAAGCGACATCCGACTCCACTTCCCTGTGCAGGACCCGGCGGTTGGCTGATGAGTCAGGGTGTAACGGTTTGCTCAGTTTGTGAGACACCATCATACGTGATACTGAGTACAGGACGAGAGGATATTTGTTTTCACAAATACTGTTAAGGTTTCAAAAAATTTACAAACTGTCTTTTGAAAAATCTTAATAATTATTAATGTCAAATATGTGTGGGTTTATGCTTCTCTTCATCTATGGTAGCCAAATGTTCACAAGTAAAATCTAAATTAAAATTTTCGATTTGACCAATTGTTTTTTTTTTTTTTGATTTATAGCTAGAAAGAATCGAATGTGCTTCCCTAAGAAAAAAGACCTACGTAATTTAATGTCCATAGGAAGATTTGAGTCAGATGCTAGCTTTAGCATTGTTAGCTTCCCGTGGTTTAAATTATTTTCTAACAGTGCTTAGAAATAACGTGTGTTGTTTTTTCCTTGTTTATTTTCCTATAGGGCATCAAAATTACAAACCAACAAATTTAAAATTTAAAAGTAATGGTGTCAACTTTCAAATGAGAATTCATCGGAATGTTATTAGCCAGCCCGATTAGCAGTCTTGTGGTTGATGCGGTCAACACCAAAACTACTATTTTTTTTTTTCTTGCTTCGAAAACAACAACAAAAAAAAAACGTTTCCAATGTAGCTTGAAGCACTTATCTTAATAACAATGGCTTAAATCTGTCTCACCTGGTGAAGTCAGGCCAACACATTAGCTAGACGGGGCTATGTGAACAAGAAGTGTCAATATTTCGTACCACAAACTGCTGTTACACCCCGGCTGATGAGCATACCGCTATTAATCCTTGTACATTATGCGACATGAAGCAATTCCAGACAGAATATTCTCAATACTATTGGTCTAACTTTGTAAGTGAGAGAAAAGGCTTATGATGTCTGTTTATTTTTATATTCACTCTTGAAATGCTTTTCGTATGGCCTTCATCTTTGAAGCTTCACTGGAAAACGCTTTTTTGCTTTCATTGTATTTTACTTTTTTGTTTTGTGTAGAACATCTGCATTTCTTTTGAAACTGCTATCTAAATACCGTCTGTAGACTAAAAGAAAAACGTAGCTCAATTTGGGGAAAAGAAACAGAAAAGAAAATGACACCAACTTTTTAAATGCATGACTAGCTCACACTTACAGCAAAAAAAGAAAGAAAAAAAATCCAATTCCTAAAGAAAACGGTTTTGAAGAACTTTGTGAGCATTTTTGCAGTAGTACAGTTTCTTGCATTGAATACCAGTGTTATGATCTCTTGAGAAATAATAGGGCTAAAAAAAGAAACAAAAACCAATTAGTATTTTCTCAGTGTGAAATATTTGTGTTATCGTGTGATCATCTCACCACTTTCAAGAACAGACAAAAAATAAGCATGAGGGCACTAGAGCGAAAGGCTGTAATTAGGGACTTTGTTTTATCGGAAGAGTTTTCTTTTAAATGGTCTCTGATGAGGTAGTGAGACTTTTCACTTTTGTATTTTTATCACATTTAAGTGATGGGGGATAAAACATAAAAAAAAAACACAAACCATTCCTTTTTGACTATGAGAAGACAAAAACAATGAAAGAAAAATAATATTTTTCAAAGCATAAAATCATGTGTAGGAATGGCTGATGCTTTCCACTCATCAACCTGCATGAATGTATGTGCTAAAAAAAAGCTCTCTTGTAAAAAAAACCCTCTCGGTGTTTCTCGAACCCCAAACCGTAGTAACCTGTAGATGTGGCGTAGCTGCCAACAATATGTTTCTTTATCTTGTGAGTGTCAGTAGCCTCAGCATGGATACTCCCCGACTGAGGAACAGCTTAGACCCAGCTAAAAGCCCCGTACATTGTGCATTTTCATCATGTCCGTCCGCATCGGTGGGTATCTATGCTCAGTACAACGTCTTGTGACAATCTCTGACCTCATCAGCAGCCTTCTGACTCAGAACAAAGGACCGTCCTGATACAGACAATGTAGCCCTGCTGTTTTCTCCAGCTGGCTGTTGTGAGCAGCACACTGAATTCACATGACCACATGAAACCTGAACATGAGCTCATCGTGCAATCAAAGCACACTGTAGATAAGTCTGTACAGTCATGTCTAATAGTGTCTTCACTTTGCTGGGATTTATTTTGCAAAGTTTAAAAAAGTAAGGTAAACAACTGAAAAGGGATATCCCTGTTCTATTACATGGGGGATGTAATTCTTGCATCTGTCACTTATACAGACTACTAGGTTTTCCAAAAGAGGCATTTGAACCTTTTCTTTGTTTGAAGTAGGTGTGGGCCCATTGCAGGTTTCCAGGTACAGTCCCGTTTAAGACCACTTGAAAAATGACAGAAATCATATTTTGCATGGTCGGATCTTAACTTAATGTTATGTATACGGTCTATGATCCTAACAAGGTTCCAAGTAGAGCTTCAACATGCAACACGAACAAATGGGAGTGAGACCAACCATTTTTTAAACATGCAATTTACAGAAAGCAAGACTTAAACTGAGCAGGCTGTTTTACAGTCCACATGACTTTAAAAGGCCAGATCTGTGCAAAAATGTGGATTCATTGTCATTTTCTGTCAGACGGTCACACTGTCATGGCGTTCTGTTGGCAATGGCAAAAAAAACATTCCCTTTTTGAACGTGGTCAGGTTTTTGAACTGCATTAGCAGGATCTCTCGAAGCGCGCCATCGCTGCTGAGGTGGGACGCAGTAAGTCGTTTGGACTTTCCTAAATGAAACTGAGGGTTATGGAACAAAAACGTCAAGTGGAAGACCAAAAATAATTTCACCAGCACTGAGCCGGAGGATCCAGTTGGTCTGTCCGTCAAGAGACTGGTTGATTCTCGTCCCAAAGAAAGGCCGTTACTGGTGCCGACTGCAGCCCGATAACCATCAGACGGCATCTGAGACTTAACGGACTTCAAAAACAAAAAACGTCTTCAAAGACCTGGTCTCCTTGAGAACGCCACAGAACTGACCGTTTGGACTTTGCAACAGAGCACCCAACATGGGACATTGAAAGGTGGAAGAAAGTTTTATTCTCTGATGAGAAAAAATGTAACTTTGATGGTGCTGATGGTTTTGAACAATACTGGCATGACAAGCAGATCCCACCAGAGAGCATCTCTCATGACTGAGGGCCCTCGTCTCCGTGGTAACAACTAGGTTTTTCAACAGGACAACACTACAGTACTCAATGCCCGCAGGACAAGAGGCTTCTTCCATGAGTGTAGCATCACTCTTTTACACCATCCTGCATGTTCCACTGATCTAAATCTAATTGAGAAACTTTGGGGATGGATGGCAAAGGAAGTTTACAAAATTGGACAACAGTTCCAGACAGTAGATGTCCTTTTGTGCGGCCGTCTTCACCACTTGGAGAAATGTTCCCACTCTCCTCATGAAAACCCTTGCATCAAGCATGCCACAATGAATTTATGAAGTGAAGTCCACAGCAATAATGGTGGAGCTACTCCTTTCTGAGTCCATGTTTAGAACTTTGATTTCTGATTGGGGGGGTTACAGGTTTTGATCAGCTCTAAAACAGCCTGTTTCAGTTTAAGCATTTTCAATACATTTCATGCTCAAAAAATGTTTCGTCTCACTGCCATTTCTTCTTGTTGCATATTGGAGCTCTACTTGGAACCTTGTTAAGATCCAACCATACATTCTTTTTTTGCCATTTTTCAAGTGGTCTCAATCTTTTGATCGGGACTGTACAGCCCTTTCCCAAAAATTAGAATGACATGGAAAAGTTTATTTATTTCCAATTATTCCATTCAAAACGTTAAACTTCCAGAGATGAGAGATTCAGGGCCCACAACTTAAATGATTTCAAGTATTTAGTTTATTTGTACATAATTTCGGCTTCCAGCTCATAAAACCCACGAAAACAGGAATTCAAAAAAATTGAATACCATGAAGAAGTCACCATTTACTTCTCAGTTTTTGCAGAAAATTTTTTTTTGTATCACATCAAAACAATCAAAATATGATGCTTTCAAAACGATATGTCAATCTTCAATACTTGGTAGAGAATCCCTTTGCCTTAAACATTGCCTTGTGGCATTGAGGCAATCAGCCTGTGACATTGCTTGGGAGTTATGGAAGCCCAAATTTCCTTGATGCTTGCTGTCAACTCTTCTTTGTTTTTGGGTCTTGTGCTCCTTATTTTCCTCTTGATAATACCTCAGATTCTCAATGGGGTTTAGGTCCAGCGAGTTGGCTGGCCAGTCAAGCACTGTGAGGGTATGGGCATCAAACCAGGTTTTGGTGCTTCTGGCGGTATGGGCAGGGGTCAGGTCCTACTGGAAGATGAAATCTGCATCTCCATACAGATCCTCAGCAGAAGGAATCATGAAGTCCTCTAAAACATTCTGATAGACTGATGCGGGGACCTTGGATTTAAGAAAGCAGAGTTTACCAACACCTGCACCTGGCATTGCACCCCAAATCATGACCGACTGTGGATATTTTACACTTTACCTCAAGCAGCTTGGGTTCTGTTCCTGATCCGTCTTCCTCCAAACCCTTGGACCTTGATTCCCGAATGAAAGGCACACTTTAGTTTAATCGGAAAAGAGGACCTTGGACCACTGGTCAACATTCCACTTCTTCTCCTGGACCCAGTTGAGACGCTTCCTATGTTGGCTCAGGCTCAGAAGTGACCCGAGGAACCTGATAGTTGTAGCCCATCTACCGGATGCGTCTGAATGTGGCGAATCTTGTCCGATTATCCGCTGAAGCCCACAGTCAGCTCTTCTGCTGGTGCATCTTCTCCTGGCACATTTTGCCCTTCCACTAGACTTTCCATTGATATGCTTGAACACAGCACTCTGTAAACAGCCAGCCTCCTTAGCTATGAACTATTGTGATTTACCCATCCTATGGAGGGTATAAATGATGGTCTTCTGGCCAGTTGTCAACTCTGCAGTCTTCCCCATATTGAATTTAACAGAGTATTGAACTAAAGTGAAGCAATTTAATGACACCTGGGAAAACATCTGCAGGTGCTTTGAGTTTAGTAGTTGAGTTGTGTGTGACACTGTTTAAAACATTCATGGCCTGTAAAATTTGGGCTGATTTCTTCACAGTATTCTAATTTTTTTAAAATTCTTATTTCATGGGTTTTATGAGCTGGAAGCCCAAATTATGTACAGATAAACAACTAAATACTTGAAATTGTTTAAATTGTGGGCCCTGAATCTATAATCTATGAAAGTTTAACATTTGGAATGGAATTATGGAAATAAACTTTTCTATGATATTCACATTTTCTGGAAAGGGTCTGTATGTTCCAAATGTTCTGTAATACTGTTCCTATGGTTAATAGACGGTTTAATGAGATGCCAGAGCAACTTGAGTTTTCTACAGCTGCCTAAAGCATAGATAGACCGCAAGGGGGTTTGGAAAAAAACATTTACGCTAAAAAAAAAAGCAGGTGGTCATGGTGTGGAAACCGAGGGAGCGCATCCTATTGCTCATTTTAAAACGTAAAAAGGCGATGAGCGGCATATTAATACGTTGGCTGCAAGCTCAATACCTGAACCAATAGGTTTTATGCTATTACGACTGGAATGACGAGGTTTAACGTTCCGTGCAATAAGCAATGGAAAGCTAATACTTAAATTAGTTTCCTTATGCTATATTTTCTCTAAAGTTTTCAAATCTAAGTTAGAATAAGAATAAATAAATGATATTGATGCATTGTTCTAACAGTAATAAATTATTTGTCTTTTTTTTTCCTATGAGGACCCTCCAGGAGTTCTGCACTTAGGTTATTGTGAAGTTTGAAATGCCCCAGCCAGCTCAAACTTTGTTCTTGTTTTTAAACCAAGAGTGAAAGAACCAACTACTCATTCTGGACTAATTACAGGCCTTAAAGATGACCATACCACGAGAACCTCATACTGGCCTATGCTTAGTTTGACCAAGACACCTTTTTTTCTTTCAGCGTAAAAACTAAAGTGCCATTGGGTTCTCCTGAGCTGGTGGCTTTGCGACTGATGATTTCCTTGTTCTCACCAACACCAGATTTCCAAAACGTTATCAATGAGTAGCTCAGTGGCGTTTGAGCGCTCAGTCAAAGGATGCAGGACATCAAACTAAATCCAAGTTCATTCAAATGGCGCCATTTGATTAGCATTAGCCACCAAGAGACAAACACTGAGGCTTTAAAATGTTAAAACCAGTCGTGCCTACAGAATAGTTGTCAGTATTTTACCTAATTTTAAAACAAATAAAGCAGCTCCATGCTTTGTTGTTCAAAGAGCAAGTTTATGCTTTTTCACAAATTGCTTCTAAATGTGGGATTCTGCAAAGAGCTGAGGATTTAGTAATTACACCCGACATCAAGGTGAAATGACACAAATAAAAGAAACGGAGTGGCAAGTACATTTTTTTTGCGTCATTTACTTTCTATAACTAGGGAATTTGGTTCGGATTTATATCAGTATTTGGATATTCATGAATGTGTTTAAGTGAAGATTTTACCTGCCCTTTCGAACATTAGATGTAACCAAGTAACCATTACGCAAACAAATTCCACCAGCATTAATCTGTATGTTAAATGCAACAGGGAGATTTCATCCGGTGTAATGTTTTGTCAGCTGGATATTTTCTGTTCAGATGCTAAATCACTGATGTCAAACTTTTGATTTGATTCTGGATTTTTTTTTTCTTTTTTAAACATCAAGCAGCAATAATGATTCAATCAAATGATCTTGTGTGGGGGACATTGAATTACGTCAATGAATAGTTCCCAAACTGTTCATATGTGCACATAGGACTCCCAACATGTCTGAAACGTTGGTGAAGGTGGAACCAAAGATGTGTCATTTGAAACTGAATCATTCTGTAATCTTGTGACTGTTTTGGTAACAAGGCGATAAAAATTTAGCTAATTACACAACGGAGATAAAACACGCATCATTTGCAAATATGCATGCAAAACCAGAATATGTCATTGGTTTTCTTTGCATCAAACACTTGCGGGGCGTGAATTAAAAATGGCGATGTATCTTTTTGATCATCGAGATGTTTAGGGGAGCAAAAACGGATTTGTGAGTTTGTAGAAGCCATTTGGCTCTTCTTCGTTTCCTTGTGTCAGTGATTGCTGCTTCACCATCTCATCCATAACGTGATATGTGCAATGAATTTCCATTGTCTGTTTGGTGACCCATTTCCCAGCGTCATGATTTTAGCAGTTTTAATGAGTAGATGACCGCAGCACTAGAATTCGTATCCACGTTTGTCTTTGCAAAACAACTGTCTTCCTGTAAGCTGAGATTTAGTCAATAAAATGAGAATGTGTTGGAGTGAATTGCATGACATTTGATGCTGATGTCCTTGAAGTTTGATTTGGCAGTAGACCAAATTTCAACACTGCTCTTTTGTTCCTGAACGTCACTCGGACTTTTTGTCAATTTTTAAACCAAATGGTTTATTTCAGACATGAATTCACAAATGAAGTCTGTGAAAACCCAAAGTCCTAAACAGTTGCTGCTCTTCCGAAGTCTAAATTTTCTTTCCCTCCAATCGGCACAAAAACTATAACCTTCTTCAGTAAGCCAGTTTAAAATCCCAATAAAATACATGAGCAAAATCTGAAAAATTCAGGGAATATAAATAATTTTGCAAGGAGCTGGATTCAGCTGTAAATCTGGAGCATCAAGGGCAATTCTTTTTAGATATTACACATCACACAAACTCCAGAAGCTTGAACAAAATATTTATTCTGACAATTGCGAGACCTCTGCAACTCCCAAGAGGTGACGGTCCAAAAAAACTTGCCATGAAAAATCCGATGATGGCAACATTAAAACAATGAGTTGGCAGTCGTCTTCTGGTGGTAAACTGAAAACCCCCACAGCACTGAGGCAGGTGGAAAAAAAGGAACTGGAATGTAACGTTTAGTGTGTATAGGACAGGAAAAGTCTTGACATTATTGTTGCAGAAAACCTCCTCCTGCTCCATGTGTTACTGGGGTAACAGCATTAGGAAGAAAAACAAAGCAGGTAAAAAACAAAACCATTACAATATCTGAGATTCAGCCCTGAGAGCAACAGTTTTTTTTCTCTTTAAAATACAAACATTTTTTAAACAATAAAACATATTCAGAAATGTATATTTGGTACAAAACAACTGAAGCTTCTAGATTTGCAAACAAAGCTGCGTAAAGGAGACTGCGTCCTACTGTTTAACTGCAATAAAAACACAAACTGAGAAAACAACAGAGATGGCACAAGAGGATCAGCCATTAAGTTTTCTTTAAAAAAAAACAAACAAAAAAAAACAAACAGGTGAGACTTTGATTCCTCTGAGATGCTTCATGCAGCTGGTGACAAAAAGGAATAATCTGATGCTGCCATTGCAGCATTAGCATTGCCGTCGGCTCAATGCTGCCCTCTATAGTGCTACTGTAAAAATACGCTGATCACAGGCTTCCTAAAGAGTGACCAGGCAGCCTGAGAGCCCTGAGCCTCCCCTCCTGTCAGATTCAAGACACAGGGAGGTGTATGGTTCCCGCAGGTCACGGAGTCCTCTGGGATTACAACAGAAAAAGTGCGTGCCAGGTGCCTCTACTCAGGACGTGAGGACCGACTGATTTGTTCCAGAGTGGAGAGGAACCTTTACACCTCTGGAGATCAGATAAGGCTTTTTCAGATAAAAGGTTCAGGTGCAGATACTCTGAGGGCCAAATCAAGAGATGAAATTAAGTTTTTTTTTATGATGAACTGTAGCCCCCAAAGCTTCTGCAGAGCGAGAAACTGGAGTTCAGCTCAGACTGGGGAGACATCCAACGCAACCAGCAAAGCCTTGCATTTAAAAAGGGACCTCCTCTTTACTAAAGGAGGACACGTATTGGATTATCATTCTACGACGGCATCCCACGGGAAGGCGGACTGAAATTCGTAGAGTCCGACTGATTCAAAAGGCAGCGCAGGCGAAAATAACACGGGCACGTGTTTAATGATCCCAACCAGACGTGGGAGGCCAAAGTGCTTCGGAGTTGCACAGAAAAAAAACACAAAAAAAAAACAAGAGCAAAAGTAAAATCATCACCAACGATATGATGACGTTTCTTTGCAGTGGAAAAGGTGACGAAAGAGCTGAACAGTGCTGTAGAGCCCAGACTGGAGTGCTTTCTGTTAGAATGCATTCAAACACACACACACACACACACAGATGAACTGCATCGATGAAATCATCAGGGGTAACAACAGGCGCTGCATCATCTAAAGCAAAGGCCATAATACTATCACCGATGGTCCAATGTCATGCTTTTATCTGAAGGAATGGGCAAACATGAGTGACTGGAGTTCTAGCCGGTCTGTTGCTTCACGCTGCTACCCGAGCAGACAGTCTGACTAAACGGGTAAATGGAGGTTTTGTCTGAATATGATCAGTAATAATTTCATTCTAAGAGGAGTGGAAGTCTCACCGCTAGTGTCAGTAATTAAGCTGAAAATGGTCCCATGTATGGGATGTAGAACTACATTACGGGATATTTCCAACCTACAACCTAACTGGAGACTGTTGCTGAATGTGTCAATATTTTCTCAGCTGTTCAACATCCATATAACTTTGCTTAAAAGTATGTTGGGGGACGGAGCTGACTGTATCAACCAAAACAACAGTCACTTGTAACAATGTAGGCGCTCATGGTCTGCTCATATGGCGTTGTATCCCACAGGAACAGTCTGAGTCTTTCTAAAGCTGTTAGTACGGAAGAGGATTAGGGCCACTGAAAAAAAACCCTAGTTTTAATAACAGATGTAAGCTGTGCAGGAGAACTAATTCTCTGGAAGAAAATGTCGGATCTAAGGGATTTTTTTTTTACATGGTTGAGGGTTCCTTCGAAGATGTCACTGAAGCTTGTTGCTCCCATGCGCCGATCTGAATTAAAGACAGAATCCAGAGAACAACGGAATTCCTAGAGTCAGTATTCTGATATTAAAGACAGAATTCCAAGAAAGGAGTCTGTATTCTGCCAACAAAATTGGAATTCTGACGTTAATCTTACCATTCTGAGAAAGGAGTTGGTATCCCGAGAAAAAAAGGTTGGAACTCTGAGGTAAGAAAATTGTAATAAAAGAAGCGGTATTCTGAGAAAAAAGCAGGAATTCTGAGAATAGTCAAAATTCCTTTTCCCCCCTCAGCCTTCCATTGCTTTGAGGACTTATTTGCATTTATGCAAACTCATTAAAATACCATATAGGGAACTATTACATATACCTTCAAAGAACCTCAAATTAAAAAAAGAGAAATCTTAACTACCCCTTTACTTGTACCTTGTTAGCCCCCTTGTATTATATAAGGTGCAGCAAACAGCAAAAAGACTAATGTACCACACATTAATCATCTTTACTTGAAAAGCAACACTAAAATATAGTGGCAATCTAAACGTTTGCTCAATTTTGTACAATAAAATGAAAATAAATATTACCATTACAACTAACTATGCCATATTTTGCCGCAAGTAGGAATAACTGTTGCATCACAAAAAAAAAAAAATCACGTTTCTTTTATTTAAAGCATATCGTGTAAGGTCCAGGAAACGGTGGTATTAAGCTCATCTCATGCCTACTAGTTTGCTGTGTGAGCGCAGCAGCCTGACTCCATTACACTCATTTCTGTCCCATGTTGGAATACAAAAAAAATTAAAAAAGAATTTTCTTGACTGGTTGGAGAACATGAAAATGCTTAAGTGATACCTTCCAAAGGAAAATAAAACACACACACACACAAACATAAAACGATTAAGCCTCTGATAAACAGCTGAGGACGCCGGTAAGAAAAGTTCAGGAATAAATAACCAAATATAATCAAATACTTAGAAAAATCTTAAAAAAATTAAATATCTTTGATTATTATTCATACTGATCTGAGCAAAACGAACAACCCCATATAAATATCCAGACAAATGACAAATTCAACATGTTACTCTGTAATCTTCCTGCAGTTCACAGGTGGGGTCGGCTTGAGTACCGGCAGGCCGGAGTCCTCTGGCTTTAACAGTCACTCTGGAGAGCAGAGGAAGTCGGTAAGGTTTGTGGGTGCTAGCTGACAATGGGGGGGCTGGTCCACCGTTGTCATGGTTACTGGCAGACTCCTGCAGGATTCTGTAAAAACGAACGAATGACCACATAAAGACACATTTCTACACGTCTCAGACTAAGTAGCAACGCTATCAACCGGGAGCACACGCTCACTTCATGGTGATAAGCAGCTAACGGTGGGGTGTGGATCATTTTCTTCAATACAGTCTTGAACAGTTTATGAATGGCTTGAAAACAACCCAACAAGTTAAAACTTAAATAGTGCCTTGAAGAAGTATTTGCAACCTTTCACCGATTCTACAAACCACAAACAGTATTTAACATGAAGGCTAAAAAGCCATCTGACCAGAGAACCTTCCACATCTTTGCTGTGTCCCCTACATTACTTGAGGCAAACTAAAACAGGATGAATGGTGATTTTAATTTGCCTTTTTTTCCCCCTATAAAATTTATTCTAAAAAAATTTGTGGGACACTCCTGCTGACAGATGGTCTCCCACCTGAGCTGCTGATCTCTGCAGCTTCACTGGAGCCTCTTGGCTGCCACTAGGGATGGGCATTCGATTAAACTGTCTTCATCGATCATCGGGAGAATTAACGATCGATTTTCGATTAATCATTGATATTTTTATATTAAAATTCAGTGTTCATAGGCTATATTAAAATGCAGTGAGAATAGAAAAATAGCGTGTTTCCTCATTGAGATCTTCATTACAGGTGGGACACCTCCTGTGGCAGTTAAACGGAATTAATTCACGGTAATTGCACAAAGAAAATATGCGCTATAAGCAGCGGAGCCGACAGCTAAAAGACGGTAGGCTACTCATTAACACAACTGACACTCATATTTTTTTATTCTCCAAAAAGTAAAAAAGTAAAAAATGTAATGTTAAACAATAACTTAATAAAAAAAAAAAAAAAAAATACTAATAGGTCTGTTAGTTTTGTGTTACATTTGGCAAAACCAGTCGAGAAAGAGGATGAGAGAGATCAGTGTACCGAACAATGAATTAGGCTCATTAACAGAGTAAAAAAGAAAAACAAAAGAAACCGTAACTTATATACAACTTTAGCAGCAGTCTACTGATTGTTGTTGAAAAAGATGAGCATGTTAACATGCGCTGCGGTCAGACGCGACAGCAGCCTGGTTACCAGACTGACGATCACCAGGCTGCTGTCGCGTCTGACCTGCAGGGCCGAGATCACCTGCTGTGAGGGACAGACGTCGCTGTGATACACAAACCTCCGTGCTAACTTGGCAAGCATCTGGAATCTTGTTTCATTAATTTTCCACCCGTCTGTAGGGGTGCAATCCAGGGGTGGCGGAGCCTCCCTCAGAAAGTAATCGGTGAGTAAGTTTCTCTGCTCGTTGTGCATCTCGGCTCCTCCGTGCTAACACCGACTTGATGCTAGGTTGAGACCAAGAGCTGGATGCTCCGCTTCTAACCAGGGTTGGAAGTGCGTTAAAGTAGCTATACACAGCTTCGCAGTGAACCGAGACTTTTGTTTGTTTATTTTTTTTAGTCAGAGTGGTCCCACGCCACACTTTGCTGCGACCTCTTCATGACAATGCTACTTTTGAAATACACAGAAACTCACAAGAAACTGAGTCGGCCTGTGGGTTTTATTTTCAGTCATCGCCCTCGTGTGGTGAAGTGTTTAACTACTGCCACGTAGCAAAATTAATTGCATTCCTTCAATTGATCGGTATAAAAAAAAGTCATTGATGAAATTCTTAATGATCAATTAATCGATCGTTGATTAATTATGCCGATCCCTAGCTGCCACTGATTAATACTTTCCTTGCCCAGGGCGTCAGTCCAGGAGGATGCCCAAGTCTTAGTAGGCTTACAGTTGTGACGATGACTGAGTGAACACATCTCTGGGATGCTGGGAGAGTTTTTCCAACCCAGCTCCACAACTCCTTGGTCTCAGGCCTTCACAGAGAGGTTGGATTTATACCCAGATCAAGTTAGGATTTACTTGTCGTTAGGTGACATTTAAAGGCAATTAGTTTCACAGAATTTAATTTAAAAGGATGGGAATATAAACGCACGCCACACTTGAACTTCAATCTTGCATCACCTGCTTCATGTTGGATTATCACATTAAATCCCAGATAGATAATTTATGGTAAAAGTCGGAGGTATGAATATTTTTCAGATACGGCGTCCACTGTCCTGCAAATTTACCAAGTTGGTTAACTTGCGAAGAGACCCGACAAAGTCAGGTTGATGGGACGGGCGGAGGAGAGCGTGCTGGGAAGGGCGTGGAAGGGGGGGCGGGACGTGCTTGGTCGGCCTTGGAACCCGTTTCATTTGCTTGTAGTTCTGGTTTGCTTTGGTTTTGGGAAAGCTTACATTGAACACATCAGGATGTTGTGTCGGGTTTCTAAAAACTACGACCCTGAACAGGTGGAGGTTGGAACAATCAATGCATTACCAGATCACCAAGAGCCACACTTACCTAATGAGGTTTGTGTTAACCGTCACCCGTCGTCCCTTCGGCTCCCTGGAGGGGCTTTCAGTGTCTTGTTCTGATTAAAAAAAAAAAAAAAAAGTTTAAACAGTCAAAACTTTCAGCTTCGCCTCTTGGTTTTTTTTATCGTTTTGTTTTTTTTTCCCCCCACACTGCTGCTTGTGGTTTCACAGAGACTCACCTTGTGCTTCCTACACTTCATGGAGAAATTCTCTTCGACGAGCACGCAGTCTGCCGGAACAAGAGGAGAACGCTTTTAGAGCCGTCCTGCTGATTCGTCTGAAAACTTCTACCACCCACACGTAAGACTTCAGGCTTTGGCGGAAGCCATTGCAGCCAGCAGCACCTCACAAAGCTGCTATTTCCACACACATTCATGCACACACGGCCTCACACTCAGCTACTGTTACTGGTATACATGTTCAGCTTTCTTCAAGTGGGTAAGCTGATCGGAAAGCAAAACACACACAGTGCCTTGCAGAAATATTCAAGTTACGTCCACAAACAACGTGTTTTACTGTATGTATGTATGTATGTATATTTTGTGCGATTGATCGACACAAAGTAGCGCAACATTGTGAATTTAAAGAAATATGACATGATTATACACAGGGATGCATGATACAGTGTGTGCACAATTATTAGGCAAGTGAGTATTTTGAGGATCAATTTGAATATAGAACAAATTCAGTACTAACGGTCAATCCAAAATGTTAATACACCCGAAACATGAATTTTTGGGCTAAGGAAATGTGAGTGTGCACATTCTCAGGGGAGTACATATGTGTGCACAAATATTAGGCAACTATTAATGTGCAGAATTAATATGCGACTAAATGAAACAACACAATTTTACCATTTAACTTTATCATTTACATCTGTTAAAGTGAACATGATTATCAAACAACTCAAATTTAACAGAAACAAAAATTTAAACAAAAAAATCAGTGACCAATAAAGCCTCCTTTCTTTTCAATAACGGTAATAATCCTGTAATTCATGGAATCTGTCAGTTTCTTGATCTGTTCATGATCAACGTTTTGTGCTGCAGCAACTACAGCCTCCCAGACACTGTGTTCAGAAAGGTGTACTCCTTTCCAACCCGGTAAGTCTCCTGTTTAACAAGGGCCCACAAGTTCTCAATAGGGTTTAGATCAGGTGAGGAAGGGGCGCATGTCATTATTCTTTCATCTTTCAGACCTTTACTGGCCAGCCATGCAGTGGAGTATTTTGATGCAGGCGATGGAGCATTGTCATGCATGAAAATCATGGTCTTCTTGAAAGAAGCAGATTGCTTGAAGAAAGTGTCTTCTAAAAACTGGCAGTAGGTTGGGGAGTTGATTTTGAGCCCATCTTGAACCCGAAAAGCTCCAATTAGCTCATCTTTAATGATACCAGCCCACATTAGTACCCCACCTCCACCTTGCTGGCGTCTGAGTCGAAGCAGAGCTCTGCGCCCGTTGCTGATCCAGCCCCATCCATCTGGACCATCAAAAGTCACTCGCATCTCATAAGTCCTTAAAACCTTTGAAAAATCGGTCTAGAGATATTTCTTGGCCCAGTCTTGACGTTTCAATTTATGCGTCTTGTTCAGTGGGGGCCAGGTTTCAGCCTTTCCTACCTTGGCCATGTCTTTGAGCACTGAACAACTTGTACTTCTGGGCACTCCAGGTAGGTTGCAGTTATGGAATATGGTGGAACTGGAGGATAATGGGTTCCTGGTAACTTCACGCTTGATTCTTCTCAAACCTTTGGAAGTCAACTTGCGTCTTTTTTTATCAAACACGTTCCTTGCGACCCTGTTCACTTTTTGCACCAAAACATTTGATTGTTCTGTGATCACGCCCCAATATTTTACTAATTTCAAGAGTGCTGCATCCATCTGAAAGGCTTTTTACAAGCTGTTAAATCCAGGTCTGTTAAATCTCTTTTTTGGCCCATTTGGCCAGAGGAAAAGAAGCTGCGTAATAATTATGCTTGAATTCTAGTTGATCTCCTTAGGCAACACCCTCCCTCATTACACAAATATACAGTGGTGGCCAACAGTTTTGAGAATTACATAAATATTGTAAATTGGAAGAATTGCTGCTTAAGCTTTTATAATAGCAATTTGCATATACTCCAAAATAGGGATGGGCATAATTAATCGACGATCGATTAATTGATCATTAAGAATGTCATCGATGACATTTTTTTTACCGATCAATTAACGCATGTTCTGTTGCGTAGTGAGTTTTGAAGGAATGCAATTAATTTTGCTACGTGGCAGTAGTTAAACACTTCACCACACGAGGGCGATGACTGAAAATAAAACCCACAGGCCGACTCAGTTTCTTGTGAGTTTCTGTGTATTTCAAAAGCAGCATTGTCATGAAGAGGTCGCAGCAAAGTGTAGCGTGGGACCACTCTGACTAAACAAACAAACAAAAAAGTCTCGGTTCACTGCGAAGCTGTGTATAGCTACTTGAACGCACTTCCAACCCTGGTTAGAAGCGGAGCATCCAGCTCTTGGTCTCAACCTAGCATCAAGTCGGTGTTAGAACGGAGGAGCCGAGATGCACAACGAGCAGAGAAACTTACTCACCGCTTACTTTCTGAGGGAAGCTCCGCCACCCCTGGATTGCACCCCTACAGACGGGTGGAAAATGAATGAAACAAGATTCCAGAGGCTTGGCAAGTTAGCACGGAGGTTTGTGTATCACAGCGACGTCTGTCCCTCACAGCAGGTGATCTCAGCGCTGCAGGTGCTTTCGCTTCTGACCCCAGCACACGTTAACATGCTCATCTTTCTCAACAAAAATCAGTAGACTGATGCTACAGTTGTATATAAGTTACGGTTTCTTTTGTTTTTGTCTTTTTTACTCCGTTATGAGCCTAATTCATTGTTAGGTACGCTGATCTCTCTCATCCTCTTTCTCGACTCTTTTTGCCAAATGTAACACAAAACTATCAGACCTATTAGTATTACATATTTTTTTATTAAGTTATTGTTTAACACTTTTTTTTTACTTTTTTGAAGAAAAAAAATATGTGCGTCAGTTGTGTCCCTACTCCAGAATGTTATGAACAGTGATCAGATGAATTGCATAGTCCTCCTTTGCCATGAAAATTCCCCTGCATTTCATTGCTGTCATTAAAGGACCTGCTGAGATCATTTCAGTAATCGTCTTGTTAACTCAAGTGAGAATGTTGACAAGCACAAGGCTGGAGATCATTATGTCAGGCTGATTGGGTTAGAATGGCAGACTTGACATGTTACAAAGGGCAGTGATGCTTGAAATCATTGTTCTTCCATTGTTAACCATGGTGACCTGCAAAGAAACGTGTGCAGCAATCATTGCGTTGCATAAAAATGGCTTCACAGGCAAGGATATTGTGGCTACTAAAATGGCACCTAAATCAACAATCTATAGGATTATCAAGAACTTCAAGGAAAGAGGTTCAATTCTTGTTAAGAAGGCTTCAGGGCATCCAAGAAAGTCCAACAAGCGCCAGGATGGTCTCCTAAACAGGATTCAGCTGCGGGATCGAAGTGCCACCAGTGCGGAGCTTGCTCAGGAATGGCAGCAGGCAGGTGTGAGCACATCTGCATGCACAGTGAGGCGAAGACTTTTGGAAGATGGCCTGGTGTCAAGAAGGGCAGCAAAGAAGCCACTTCTCTCCAACAAAAACATCAGGGACAGATTGATCTTCTGCAGAAAGTGTGGTGAATGGACTGCTGAGGACTGGGGCAAAGTCATATTCTCCGATGAAGCCTGTTTCCGATTGTTTGGGGATCTGGAAAAAGGCTTGTCCGGAGAAAAAAAACGTGAGCGCTACCATCAGTCCTGTGTCATGCCAACAGTAATGCATCCTGAGACCATTCATGTGTGGGTTGCTTCTCATCCAAGGGAGTGGGCTCACTTACAATTTTGCCCAAAAACACAGCCATGAATAAAGAATGGTACCAAAACACCCTCCAACAGCAACTTCTTCCAACAATCCAACAACAGTTTGGTGAAGAACAATGCATTTTCCAGCACGATGGAGCACCGTGCCATAAGGCAAAAGTGATAACTAAGTGGTTCGGTGACCAAAATGTTGACATTTTGGGTCCATGGCCTGGAAACTCCCCAGATCTTAATCCCATTGAGAACTTGTGGTCAGTCCTCAAGAGGCGGGTGGACAAACAAAACCCCACTAATTCTGACAAACTCCAAGAAGTGATTATGAAAGAATGGGTTGCTATCAGTTAGGATTTGGCCCAGAAGTTGATTGAGAGCATGCCCAGTCGAATTGCAGAGGTCCTGAAAAAGAAGGGCCAACACTGCAAATACTGACTCTTTGCATAAATGTCATGTAATTGTCAATAAAAGCCTTTGAAACATATAAAGTGCTTGTAATTATATTTCAGTACATCACAGAAACAACTGAAACAAAGATCTAGAAGTAGTTTTGCTGCTAACTTTGTGAAAACTAATATTTGTGTCATTCTCAAAACTTTTGGCCACAACTGTACATCACCTGATATGCTTCAATCCAATAAGCATTCAAGATTATACAGCTTGGAGTTGGAATATATCTGTATAAATGATATGGTCAAAATGCTCACATGCCTAATATTTGTGCACACACTGTACATCGGCATCAACATCAGTTTCAGCTGATGGTAGTTATTTTTTAACACATCGTTCCGTTAAGTAAATCTGGGCCGATACAATTATTATTTTTTTTTTATGTTTACTTCCATCTTGTTGCCATTTGTTTCAAGAGGGGGAGAGGAGGGTTTTGGCCAAGAGGCATTTGTTTGGTCATGTGACAGTGATAGTTAGTGACAGTATTAAACTAAAGCAGAGAAGCAATGGTCACTTTTACACGGTGTAAAAAGTATAATAGGTAAATACATGTAATCTATATAATATCTGTAAATACTGGTTTTCGGCCATAGCAGCAGTATTAATGTTGGATATCGATATTGGCCCAAATTTTCATACCGGTGCATCCCTTGTTAAATATATAACCAAGAAAAACATAAATACATAATTAAAAAGAAGGGAGGCGTGTTTTTGTCGTCAGCCCCCACACCTCCACTCTTAAGACCACTTAACCTATAACCTTCATATCAGTAACCTTATGGTGATACAAGGTGGTAGCAGCATCATGATGTGGGCAGGGATGGAGTACTACTGTCCTGACTTGAGTCAAGTTTGAGGGACTTGTGACTTGACTCGAGCAGCAGGCTGATGACTCGCGCTTGGACTCTGACATAACCGATGCTAACCTTGTTATACCTTGTTACATTAGCTCAGATTACTGGACAAATTTACTAACAAAGTCTGTAAATGTACAGATGACATGTCGATTATTGTTTGCTAATTTATTTTAACCATGCATTATTTTGTATGGATGTGTATTGGCAAGAATCTGGCGATACAATATGTATCACAATACACATCCAGTCTTATTACTAGATCTAGTTGATCCACTGGAAGGAAGAAGATGAAAACAGTCACCAACTAGCGGTCATCCTTTTTAATTTTACTACAGGAATTACTGTCGTCATTAACGGAGGCATTCAAATTCTAAAAAACAAAATCGATACATTGCTTTTGAATACAGATACAATACTGTGACATAAAATATCTCGATATATTGGCATATCGAGATTTTCTTATATACCTGTTATTTTGTATAGGCTATTGTGTTAGCTTGGTGATCGCATGGGAGGATTGAGAACTTAAAAAGAAAAAAAATTAAACAATGTATCGCTGCCATTATTTTAGTCATAAAATCTACACCCTGCTCCTTTATTTTTGACTTGCTCTCAGGTGATCATGACTTGACCTGGAACATTCTTTTTGGGACTTGGCCTGTAGGACTTAGCGACTTGACTTGGACGTGATTTAGACTAATCCTATGTGACTTGGACTTGAACACGGAGGACTTAGGTGCGACTTGGGACTCGAGAGATGGGGACTTGGCTACAACACTGGCTGTGGACATGCTGTTCTACAGCAGGCATAGAGAGCTGATGGAAAAATAAACCTAATACAGAGAAATCCTCAAAGAGAGCCTGTCGGAGTCTACGTGTAAACACTGCAGATTGTTCTAAACACTATCGACCTGGGACTATTTTCAATGAGTTACTCCTAAAAAATGTCAAAAAGCACTTATCAATTATGCACCATATTGTGCTGCACTATCTTTTTTTTTTTTATGCAATTGAGCTTTGTAGTTTTAATGTGACAAAATGTGGAAAAGTTCATAATGTGTATATACTTTTGCGAGGTACTGAGAAGTGGTAAAGTGGAAAGGACAGGCTTTTCGAGGAGCCCTCACCTGACTCCAGAGCACACCTGTAGTGGTACTTGTTAGGACAGCCTTTGAAGATGCAGCCCAGCGTTGCTCCTGGATTGTGGCAGGCTGAACACATCTGGAAAAACACAGGTCCAAAGAGGACCAGCGGAGTTAAATAGACCGATTTCGTCCGGCTCTAGCTTCTAAAGCCTCTGGCTATCATCACCTCCTTAAAGCACAAATGATATTCAGAGACCAGATTTGAGCTCACTTTACAGACAACATCTACTGTAGCAAAGATTTTTCATGGGAAAAGCTGATGGCCTGTCCAAGGGATGATGACAACCTCAAAACACGCGTAACACCTCCTAGATCATATGTTTGTTTGTTTGATTTTAGGGGCACACACAAAAAAAGGAAATATAAATGACACATGTGGAAAATAGCTAAAGATTCTGAAAACAAAACGACATTACAGTAACTAATGGCAATTTTATTTTGTATCAAGTAGAAGAAATGAAAGTAAATCCCTCAATAAAATTATGGAATCAACTGAAGAGAGCTTGCGGAGCAGAACGAGCTGGCTATTAAGAGAGGAAGACATGGCCCCACTTGCAACAAGTGAACTAATCAGAAAACTGTTGCAAAAAGCTAAATCAACAAAGAAATGTGGAGCAGGTACAAGCAAAATGTCCACGTTGTAACAGAGAAACGTCCAGGTAGACCAAGGACGTCATGAATGAATGGAGACAGAAAACATCTTGAAAACAGGAACTGTACGAACAAAAGAAATGGAAGAGAAAAGGAGGGGAACTTTGATCTACAGGATTTACGTTACAGGAGCCTAACTAGAACCATAATCAGCAGCCTAACGCGAAAGCGACGTCCCAGTCCGCCAAAGAGAAGCTTTCATAGACTGTAGACGACTGAAGGGAAGTGGGATTTCAGTGAGGAATCCTGAATCAGCATTGGAAAATGAGATGGTTTAGACCCTTTTCTGATTCCATCAATCCAAAGCAAATTTGATGATGATGAAGCTGTTTCACAGGACCGTCATGCAGCTCTTCATCAAGCAAAGAGAGTTTGCTTTTTTTTCAGGAGAGGAAGCTCTACATTTCATACCATAATCCCTCCTGCAGCTGACAGATCTTTTTCAGCAGCCGCTAAAACCAGCAAAGAGATCATCAGAGGCCATCAATTCAAATCTGATGTTTCGATTCATTAATACCGGATTTCTCCTCTACTACGCCATCCATTATCTACACCAAATGGTGTCCAAAGTCGGGCCTCAAGGCACCGATGTCCTGCATGTTTTAGATGCCACCCTGGGTCAACAGATCTGTATCAAATGACTGGTTGATTACCAGGCCTCTGGAGTACTTCAATACATGACGAAGAAACCCTTGAGGATTGGAGTTGGAGACCCCAGATCTACACCTTGTGGACAGGTCATATTCCTCTGGTAAAGTGTTATTTCAGAAAAGCTGCTTGTTCAGGAAGAGTGTTGAGATTTCAACATGAAGATTTCTCGAGTTCTCTACAGATGAGCCACATTTCCAAACCAGAGCAAAGCCTAAAAAAAACAAAACCTCACACTGATTTAAAGGTTGAAAATAAAAGCAGCTGGAAGTGAATCGGTGCTTTAGGTTCTGTTCGTCAGCACCAACGTTCTCCAATGTTTCTTTTAAACTGAAACAACTAATCCCTTCATGTTTGCTGTGCCTTAGGTTTGATAACGCTTCTGAGGTATGAACCTTGATTAAGTACCGAAACTCGATACCTCTTTGGCACAGACTAAAAAAACCATTTGGTAGGTACAGATACCAAAAAAAAGAAGATAGTTTTCTGTGCTTTTCCAATAAAATGTTCCTCTTAATGTGTTGCTCCATTCCTTCTGCTGCCACGCGCCATGTGACTGGAGAGGAGACGAGCTCGCTCACTCACACACAGCCCCGCCTAGCACCTTTCAACAACACTTCTCCGGCAAAGCGTAACAAGTTCGCGGATGAAACTGTCAAAAAACAAAATTCTGAAGTTTAGCTACATTTTGTAGAAGTAAACGGCAACAGAGCTAAATGCAACATCTGCGAGAAGATTTGTGTCCCGAAAAACGGGAATACCAGCAATTTAACAAAGCATCTCATCATGCATGGCGTCATCTTTCGAGCTGAAGCTTTTGTTTTTTTACAGTCAGGTCTGCTTTTGTTTTTGTTTTTTTACAGTCAGACGTGTACCGTCTGAGTCCACAACCTTCCTGCATAAGCAACAAAAACACTGGAGGTGTCTGAGGATGAAAGGCTCATAAAAAGCATAAATGTGCCATTAAACAAACTTCCCGGCCGTTTGTTTTCTAGTGCTAGGTAAACACAGTTCAGCGGGGTTGTTATTATTGACATGAAGGGAAGCATTAGTATTACTGAAAGGCTATTGTTACAAAAATAGATATTTTGTGCCTTTTCTGCTTGCACAAAGGTTTGCCGTTTTTGCTTAGTGTAATAAAAAAAAAAAAACCTTATAGTACTTGGTTATCCTCTCTTAAAATTAGACTTCAAAAAAACAAACATAAACACACATACATACATATATATACATATATATACACATATATATACATATATATACACATATACATATATACATATATATATACACATATACATATATATATATATATTTACATATATACACATATATATATATACATATATATATACATATACATATATATATATATATATACATATATACATATATATATATATATATATATATATATACACACATCTCTCTAATGGTACCCAGCCCTAACCACAACTACATCTACAGTATCCCCATTACATTAAAAAGCAGTTTTACCGTCTCCCGAGCCACTTTGACCGCTTCCTCCAGCCCGTAAACTTTGCCCTTGACAAGGAAGACGCCTGCCGACCAGACGCCGCAATCCTCATGGAGCCAATATTCACAGGGCTCGGCAGGAAGCACGGGCGGGCTGTACCAGTCCTCGACATCTGCAAGACCGCCGTCTGACAGGACCCGCTTGGTTGCAGGGCTGCTGATCCGACTGCTGGCCCACTTGCGGCTCCCCAGGAGGCCCTTCTGTTTCAGCTGAGCTCCTGGGTTGCAGGCCCAGCGCCTGGCTCTCGTAGTGGCAGAGGAAGAGTCGGAATCGCTGGAGTCCTCCTCATCCTCCTTATCCGCTTTGAGACCCGACGCGTCGGCTGGTGCTCTGGTGTTCGGCCGGTAGCCCTCGGGATAATAGGGTCCGTGGAGATCCCCCAAGTCGATCGAGTTGGCCGACTGGCCGCACAAGCAGCAGACGAGGGCCCGACGGTGTGAGCCGTGGGTGGAAGGCCGACCCAGCTGCAGACAGGAGGTGCTGGGTACAACGGCAGAGACGAAGCGACTGGAGTGAGCCTGCTGCTGCTTCTGCTTGGGTTCCGTCTTTACGTCCTCAGGGTAGTTTATTATTGTGCACAGAGCAGGGGACGACTGCTGACGCTTGACAAGGACAAATGGAGAGAAACTGTCCAACCTGAGCTCCTTCTTCTCCTCCTTGTAGTTGACATACTTGAGCTTGATCTCAGGCTCCTTTGGGGAGAACATGGAGGAAGGCTGGCTGCGTTTGGGTTTCCTTCGCCTGCGTTTCAGGGCACTGGCCGCCTTCGTCTTCTTGGTGGGCGAAGCTTTGCGTCTAGGAGATTTGCTTTTGGGGTCACCCTGGTTGTTCTTTGGAGATTTTGGTGGCGGCCGAAGGGGCGAGACTTCTGATAAAGTAATTTCCACCGAGGGTCCGGGAACAGAGACCGACTCCGGCTTCTTCTTTGAGTTCTTGTGTGCGGGGAACTGGACACTTGACTGGGATGGGGGTTTTGTCTTGGACTTCACAGGACTTCTCTGAGGTGGGCTCACTGGTTTTCCGCTTGGCCTCGTAAATCGAGGTCTTTTAGCAGGTGTTCTGCCTCCTGACATTTCTGTCTTGTTGATGAGTTCTGAAACAGAGGTAGAGTCATTGGAACTTTGAGCATCGACGTCACAGGGTTTACCCTGCTTTACTTTCAGAGTTTTTCTTTTGACTGCTCTCGCCGAGAACGTAACCTTCGCCTTCCTCTTGGATCTGGGGAAGGCAGAATCATGTGTTGTTGGCTGGGAGGCACTGGGTTTCTTATTGGCGAGTATGCAGCCTGACACTTTATAGCAACTTGAGTTTATATTCATGACTATTGCCTCCAGTCGAGTCCCTCTACCTGAACGCATGGGCAGTTTCCTTTCTTTTATCGTCCTCTCTAGCACATTTGCATTCCCGTTAATGCGATGAACACCACTGGTTTTGTTCTCCGGATCATTTGACACACAAGCATCATCAGCAAAGTCAATCAAAGGTTCCAATAGGGCCTTCCGTCTATGGGATGTCTGTTTACTCTCATCGCTGGAGTCTAACCTTTCCGGGCCGTCGCTGACCGCGGAGCTTGCGCCAGTGGTTCCGTCAGTGCTCAAGGTGTCACGCACAGCATCATCAGCCGCCTCTAGATGATAGCCATCTGCGCTGGGCGAGCTGGAGGCCTGAGGAAGGAGGAACACATCATCCACATCGTCTAATGAGGTAGAGGGTGGGGAGACGGGATCCTCCAAAGGACTCTTGTACTCCCTGCTCACTGAACACAGATCTGTGGCACCTTCGCTATTGGAGACCACTTGGTCCCGTTTCATAGCCTCAATGAAAAGCCCATCAGAGGTCCCCCTCTCCTCGTCCCGGTGAGTTTTCCATGAGGATTCACTTGGTGCGCTAGAATTTGACCAGCCATCACGCAGACCGTTCTCTAAATGAGTTTTATTTTCAGGAACAATGCCGTCTCTTTCTTCTTCTACCAGTGACTTTTCATCGTATCCATCGCTAGGAGGAACTCCTCCGTTAAACTCTGGAAGCTCTCGCACATCGTATCCTCTAGCACCATCCTCTGGTCCCACTCGAGGGTGAGAAAACGAGGGGAACAGTTCTACCTGGGTGACTAGGTTTGCAGGCTCGTCGTCCTGCTCCGGGTAATGCTGGTTAAGTTCATAGCTGCTCTCCTCAAACCCATTGTCCGTGTTGCAGTGAGGGTGGAGGGAAAACTTGCTGACGGGCGACACACTGTACAGAGGGGAGTTGTGAGTGGAGAAGACATGAGAACTGCTCACGTAGGACAGAGTGACTGTAGTGTGGGCTAAGGCATTGTCTGGCTGAATTTGCGCGACACCCGAGGAGCCGGCCTCTGAGAGCTGGAACCCGGGGATGGTGGATCCAGAACTTAGGGCCCAGCCGGAGCCCTTGACCTTCCGCAAGGCATCGTGAGATGACGAGGTGAGGGGGCGTTCTTCCTCCTTCCTGGTCAAGTCAGTTAAGCTGGGGACAGTGGAGGAAGGGACACCTCGATGCTGGAGATCATCCAAGCTCCAGGGTGGTTGCTCCATAACAACTGGAATGGATGAGGAAAAAAAATAAAAATAAAAAAAGAGTTTCATCAGCATGAATGTCCTATTAATTTTAGACTTTTTGCCACTTGCCAGCATTAAAAAACCTAAACAATGACATCAAGAACAACCCAGAAAGCACAGGAGGTTCTAGTCTGCCATGAACCGGGATCTGGTGGAAGTGACGGAGGATCTACACCACCATAATGTGAGAATTTGCCAAGAAAAAGCATTTTCCTCATTATTGACCCTACAACCCACTGGGTTCTGGAAATATCGTTTATGGTGAGATGAAACAAAGATTTGGCGACAAGATTTATACTTCAAAAAGTTGAGATAGGTGTTCAACCCTAAGTACGCCGTGCTGTCAAGCATGATGATGGTGGCAGCATGATGCTTAGGGTTGTTTCACCTTCAGTGATACTGGAGCATTGCTTAACGTGAATGAAACTAACAGCTAGTCCATTTTCCAAAACAGATGAAACTTCCCCAATTCACTGACCCTCGGTTAGATTTCAGATTTGTTGATTATAAAAAAAAAAAGATGCAGTGGTGCCCACAACCCAACTCATTTAAAATAAACACTACCCATTCTGTCGACATTGGTCAAATATCCACCCAAAATGCTTGTCGATGGGTACAAAACAGGGGCAATTATTATTATTGTGGCACAATTATTTGAAAAATTAAAAGCCTTTAAAAGTTTTAAGTCACAATTTCGTAAGTGGGTAACTCTACACATCTATCTTCACAACTATTTTAGGACAAAGGAAACTGTTAAACCGCGACCCCCGAAGTCACACCGCTGTCATGAGCTAGGTAACTGACGTGTACTTGGGTTCTAATTCCTGTTGTGAAGAACAGATACAGAAAAAAGCAATAACCGACAATTTGTCTCCTAGCTTCGTTCCAGTGTACTTTAAAATGGCAACTATTTTAAGGAGTTATTTTAGGAGGAAAATAGTTCTACAGACGAACACTGAACTTTTCCCCTCCACAAACACTGACAGGTCAGGGTGGCTAGTTAGCTTAGCAAGATAGCCTGGCCCGGTGTAGCTGCAGTAATCTCCCCTCGTGTCAGTTTCGGTTGGGTATTTAACGGCTTCAACGAAACGTTGTAAAAAAACGGAATGTTATACTTTAATACTTATGCTCAAATACCGTTCATCAAACTACTACTATCTGCCGTCATTTCGGCTATGTCTATTACCCCAAAAATATAATTATTTTAATAAAATATCAACTTACTCCGCAGAAAATATGGCCTCTTCCTCACGAGCTTTCATGACTGTCACTAACTTCTAAACAGAAGGAAAACGCAACTTAAAATCCAATATTTCAGCACAAATGGCAACCTTTACATATTTGTATTAATACCGAATAGAAGAATATATGATTTCTATTGCACGTTTGCTAAACGTTTCCACAGACACATCCCAAAAATAAGCGATAAACTACATTTTGTTAAATTGCTGAATACTTTTAGGGAGTTTGGCGTTGCCTTCATGTAGAAGGGTCCGTAGTGGGGCAGGGCCCCGGCCGCCTGGGTGAAACAAAGACAGGACGGAGGTAAAGGGCTCTCTCCTGCGCTCGCAACTTACCCGGACGGGGAAAAAATCTCTGCGTTTTTAAACATTCAGTTAGGATTTCATCCCAGCCCGAGTCTCCATCATCAGCGCCTCCCTTTCCTATGAATTCCGGTAAAGCTGAGAAAGAAATGGCCCTTAATTAAATAAATATCCACTCACTTTCCAGGAACACACTACTCTGATAGCGGCGGCGTCATGTTGGAACCTAATCTCAGACTTCCGGAATTAGCCTTCAAAATAAATCAGTAAAATTCCCACGCACGGTAAAGATAACAGTTTAGCTCCAATACGGCATTTATCTCATCGTCCAGGTGTTGACTGTAGAGTGTCTAAGCTTTAAGAGGACCATGACCGTGTTGCAAGACTCTCAGCCGATAAAGATGAAGCTTCCCCCCGATTTTCGGTTTGGATAAAAGCCACCGTTGCATCCAGCTGTGTTGACTTGACAAAAGAAACTTGAAAAAAAAAAACTGACCACTGACAATCAGCTCCATTCCACTTTAACTTTCAATTAAACTTGCTTTAATTTGCCAACAGTTTTCCTTTTTACCTTAAAAAAAAAGATTTCACTGAAATCAATAAAAAAAATCCACTAATATTTTCACCATTTACTAACCCATCTTCCTTTCTTTAACTTAATTGAACTTTTAGGCTGCCATGTAAACAAGCCAAAGGCCAATCTGGACAGAAAGTTTTATGGTCAAACAAGACAAATGGAGCCGTTTGGTCTCGACAATGAACTTTTGAGTGGAAAGGTCAAGATGAGGCTTGTGCAAAAAAAAATGGTGGCAGCATCATGCTCAGGGTCGCTTTGTTACAAACAAGGCAATTTAAACAAACTTCATATATTCAGCCAAGAAGAGACATCAAATGTCCAGGCAGAAGGAAGGTGGTTGAGGTTTAATGTGCTAGGGTACACTAAATTAGATGTTTGGAGTGAATGTTTATATTTCTCTGTTTTTAAGTTCAATTTTGACCTTGCATGGATTCTAAAAAAAATCCACAAATTCAAAGTTATACACCCACTTCTGTTTGTAAATGCAATAAACCTATATGACCTTTCCATTTACCAACAAACGGTGGCAGCAGCCTCTATAGCTCTACTCAAAAAGTATGATTATTTTTGGCTTCACGTATGACCATGCAGTTTTTTTTTTTTTGGGGGGGGGGGGGGATTCAGATAACTCAGATAAAGTCCATTGGATAACAGAAACGATTTACAGACACTTTGTAGACCTTCTAGCAACATCTCTGAATGCAGTTGTATGTGTTAGCAGTACTAGCAGTTGACTATCATTCCGTCCCATTGATAGAACACCGATTGCTTTGACACCCATATCCTGTACATTTTTGTAAAAACAAAAAAAGTCTGTGCTGCTTGCCTTCCAAATCTGTTTGAAACTTCTACTCAGGATAAGAGAAATGCAGTGAAATTTTTTTTTTGTAAAAAGCCCTGTTCTTTATTTTGCTGGAGCAAACGGGAAGTATATCGATTTTTCTTAAATGCATTAATCCATCAAAAAGACCTGCCTTAAACAAAAGAAAACAAAGTAGGAGAAACGGGGCATAAGAAAATCTGATGGAAGTAAGAGGAATAAAATATTAAGTTATTTTATTTTTATTTTTGGCATTACTAATTTACCTCCAAATGTTTTATTTAGCTAAACTTAGTCCTTTCAGATTCTCTTTGATGAATATTAAAAACAGTCAAAAATGGTAAGACCTTCAGGTGTAACGTGAAAATAATAACCACAAACTTCATAACCAGAAAAGGGTGCAAAAATATTTATTGCTAATAAACCTGTAGTCACTTGGTGTATATTTGCTTTATATTTACAATAATAGAGTACAGAGGTATGGGAATGTAAAAGAAAAATCCCAGCCACTTAAATAAATATAAAGGGACTGCCACAGAACAAGACAACAAAAAAAACACCAACCGGTGGAACTCCCATACAGCTGGACCAATGATTGCTGCGAGAGCGAACCAAAAAGAACCTATAACTTTTAACATAGTACTTAAATCATAGTCGGTGAATCCGTCCATTTGCATTCCGTTTGTGTGCACTTGCCGTATTTGTTAATTCGGAAGACTTGTCTTCCAAAGCAGCCGAACACTTTCATTCCAAAGCTGGCTCACCGAGCAACACGTACATGTGTGCCGTGGCGGCGGCGGTGCAGAGGACTCATAACAGACTGAACACGGGACTCATTCCTATGGTGTCGCTATGCAAGTGTTACTTCTCAATATGCGCTTTTGCTTCTTCAAGCCAGTCAACAATACAGCTAAATGTCTTTGGCTAGCAACAGTCTATAGTGTTAAAACAGTAGCGTACACAGTCATAGTTTAGTGTATGCATGGCATATGCTCTTTTTAAAAACATTATTTACAATAAGACGTAGAAGGGTGGGTGGGTGGCGAGGGTTACAAAAACGTCACAGTTAACTGAAGTGCATGGAATGCAAATTCTAGACATGAAATTCAAACTTCATAGCGTGTCTTCTTTAATAACATATGATCTGTGTGATCTAGTGACCAGTGTGTAGTGTTTCTAAATAAGTCATAGCGGAGCTAAAATATATCCGACTTCTAAACATGCAGCATGGCAGGCGGGCGTGATGCTTCGCTGTCAGAACTCCTTAGCGTCTTTGTTTTCAAACAGGTGGAGTCTCTGCTCCGCCGTCAGCCCTTCCTTCAGACTCTGGAGGGAAACGAAAGAAACATTCGGTGTTAGGGCACGACTCACAAAAACTGAAGTGTGTTAGAGAGGGATTCTCCTGTATTATTCTGTTGTCACCCTGTAATAATTAAAACTACCCAGGTGTGTTTAATATCGTTACTTTTTAAGAGTTTTCTGACTGTAAATAATAATAACAATAAAAGTGAGGAATTTAGCATCGAGAGTAAAGATCGTAGTCAGATCTTGCGTGGAAGACAGCAGGGTGTGCTACACCAACCCGTGGGTGTGTCTGCTTTGGTTTACCTAAAAGGAGAGGAAGGAGTAGGCCTACACGTCTTCAGCTAACTGTCCCAGGGCATGTCTCGATTCACAGACTGAGGACAGAAGGGGAGGAAAAAACAAACACACACACACCAGCACGTGTGTGTTAGACCGCTGTGGTGTTTGATTTGCAACAAAATCCCAACTGCACTTCAGATGGAGTTATAATATATAGTGCCATGGAAAGGTAGTATTACTCCTTGAAGCCGTTTCATGGTACAACCACAAATATGTGTTTAAACAGGATTTTATGACAGGACCAGACCATCACAAATTAGAGCTCAACTATGGAGTGGAAAAAAGATATATTTACTTGGGTTGGTCAAGTGTGGTCAATGCTTTGTAGAAGCATCTTTAAATGCAAATACAGCTCCATGTCTTTACCAGCTTCACATGTAGAGAGCGTTCCTGAATTTCTGACCTCCCACTAACTTGAGCTAAAATCCTTCTACACATTCTTACTTGGATTTAGGTCTGGTCTTTCACCAAGTCATTTTAGCACATGAACACGCTCTGATTCAATCTCAAGTGCTTTGCAGCCTGGTTTTGTTGCCCTGTATTTATTTCCTTCCATCTTGCCATCAATTCTGAACACTGCTATGAGATTAGGTCAACAAACAATATCCCAAGCTTTACATTTCTCCCCGTCTCCATGATGCCCTTTGTTCACTAATGTTCACAAAGTCTTCACACAATGTCTGGATTCCAGGCTGATTCCCAATTTGCACCCAACTTTTTAGGTTTTTAGTCATAAAAAACTTGGAAACAATCATTTTCTTTCCACTTCACAGTTATGCACCACTTTGTGTTGGTCTATCAAATAAAATCTAATTAAAATCCATTCAGGGTTTGGGGTTACTTTAGCAAGGCACTGCAGGTTGATAAAAAAACAGCCGGGTTCATGCACTGTTGCATGCAACCTTTCAGGCGACCTGCGGAGGGCAGCAAATAACTGGAACGTGCATCTCAGGCCTTTCTGGAGGGAAACAGGACTTCTATGTATGCTCTCAATGTGTTGCTGCTTCACATCACAGTGATGAGGTGATACAGTTCAGCGAGAGCTCTAGTGGACTGCTTGACAGATGCAAATATTAATTGTTTTTCTAACCTACCTTTGACCTCAGGGTACGCTCCGAGCGCTTGGCAGCAGCCGCTGCCATCTTCAGGATGTCAGGGTTGCTTTTGGACTTCATTATATCTGTCATGAGAAAGGTCGGAAAGTGTGTTTTTTTTTTTTATGAGATCAGTGTTCGGATGGCGGGCTGCGTTTCAGGGAGCGTTTGTGTACCGTAGCCTCCTCGCTCCAAGTCCTCGAGCGACGGCTCTCCGAGTGCCTCGTGAGCCAGCTGCAGCTGGTCTCGGAGCCGGCCAAGATCGCGCTCCGCCTTGGCCTTCACGATGCTCAGCTCCGTGTAGATGTCCTTGTACTTATCTGTTGCATATTTCTTGTCCTGCAAACACATTGTTTTGCTTAGTCAGACACAAAGCACTCGCGAGGCCAGCTTTGAATTCCTGACGGCTGCCAAATGAAACCACAAAGGAAGAAACGTTACTCGTTGAGCAGCCTGGAGTTCATCTTTGAGGGAGTTGATTTCCTGCTTCAGGTACTGGACCTCAGACTCCTTCACCCTCAGCATCACCTGAGCGACAACACAATGAGAAAAAAAGATGTAGTCGCTCTCACAGCTGCAGAGACTCCTGAAGGGAAACAGCTGCTGCCGCCAAACCCCACCAGTACAAACTTGTTTAACGATCTTCTTCATGTGATTTTATGCACTGCAATGACTAACTGAGCCTTGCCTCCAATTCATACAGCTCCTTCCCTTGGATGGTTGTGTACTGATCTCCTGCTCCATCCTCATACGTCATGGAGCGCATCTTGGTGATCTCTGCTGCCAGACGGTTGTTCAGCTCCTAAGAATGGCCCAGAGAAGAAGCTCAGGACGGACTCGTGTAGTAGTTACAAACACCAGGTCATTATGCAGCAGCAGTGTGTGTGTGTGTCTGCACCTGGTTGTGTGCGTTGAGCTCCTGGTTCTCCCTCTGACACTGCCTGAGGGCCTGCCTCTCGGCCTCCAGAGCCTGGGCCAGGTGGGCGTTTTCCAGGCACTTCTGGGAATACTGCTCCGACAACACCTCGATCTCCCGCTGGAAGGAACACAGCTCCTCCCTGGGGCAGAACGCAGGCTATGACAATATGTTCACCATCCACGACACACATTCAAGAAACACTTGAAATTTGGATGTATTTTACTGGGGTTTCATGTCGGGAAATGGAGGGGAACTGCCGCCTTCACAAGGCAAGTCACAGTCAGGTAACTCAAGTCCACCTGTGAGTAATTTAATCACAGATCAAAGCCACATTATGTGTTAGAAAGGCCCCGTCACATAAAATCCCAACAAAATCCATCAGCATTTGTGGGACAAGTGTATGAATACTTCTGACCTCAATCATCTGACTTTATCATTCTGATAAACTACTGTACACAAGATGTTTCGCAGTGCTGAAGACAGGCACGTGAAACGAACAGAGTCTCCATGCATGTTCGTGCAAGAGAAATTCGCACCGATCAGAATAAACCAGCGGGTCTTAAAAAACACAGATGACAGCTGATTGGCAGTGTGTAGCAGCATGGCTGAGCCCGACAGATCCTCCGTCATCTACCCAGAAACACCAGCTTTTAAACAGACATCCAATTCGACATAATGACTACTTTTAATCATTTAATGTGTTGTCAGTAGATCAATTTCAGAAGAAATGAGGCAACAACGCCTCAGGTTAATAGAACTAAAGCACCTGCAGAATAAAAGCGATGAATCCAGGCAACGTACGACAGCAACTATTACATTTATACGGCTGTGGCTTTGTAAAACTTACTTCCACAAGTACTCCACGCTCCTTGAGATGACTTTACAACCACAGACTTCAATGGCTTGTATTGGGGTTGACAAAACAACATAAACTAGTGGTTTTAGTGGTGTGTAGTGCACATATTTGCACTCCCTGGATCAATATTCCACTGAATCGCCTCCACTGCTTTTGCATTCTTTGGAGGTATGATTACCAATTTTGCACATTTGCCTGCATGTTTGGCTGAAGAAAAGCACCCCCAAACCATGACGCTGCCACCACCATGTTTCGAGGTGGGGATGGTGCATCAGGCTGCAGCGTTACTTTTACTACACTTAGCTTTTTGCTTATAGCTTTATATTGGTCAAGATGTGTTCAGACTGGTGAGGGGGCTGTGGAAGAATTTTAGGGGTATGAATACTTTTGCAACGCACTGAATATCAGTAAGAAAGAAAATTTGTCAAATAAGGCGGCCTACTGAAAATACTCATGACCCCAACAAGTGAAGGTGTTCGTTAAAGCCATAAGAAGAATCCTAAAACTCAGTAGACAAAGTAGATTATCTGGCAGTGCTTCTGACTGGCAGGGATCATGGAGGTGTCCCTACTGGTTTGGGTGGGCTGTATCTGCTCCTGTCCGTTTATCCCCCTTGATCAACTCACTCGTGCTGTCTGTGGATCTCCTCCATATCTGCGTTCTCGGCGTTGCTGGTGGCCTTGCGCGCCTTCTCCAGCTCCCTCTCCAGCTCCGTCCGGTGAGCGTTTTTCATTGCTTCAATAGCTGAGATACCAGGGAGGGAACAGCTTCACTGACAGTTTGAGGAGATTTCTCGGAAACTTTCGTCAGAGTTAGCGCACAGTAATAGTTTATTCAAGGCCTCGTGGAGGGAGTTTTTACCAGCAATTGTGGCAGCCGTTTCCTCCTCCAGCAGCCTCTCCTTCTCCTCCTTCAGGTTCTCCAGCTCTCTCTGGTGCTTCCTCTGGAGCTCTTCGATCACCTTCTGATGAGACTCTTCCATGGCGGCAAAGCCCCTCTCACAGGTGGCCTGCAAGAAAACAAGGGTCGCAGTGAGCTGCAGGACAGATCCTCCTGTTCGTCTAGGCTGAAGGGGAAGGGGGAAAAAACATGTCCCTTATGTGAGACAGTAAACATTCATAACTTTAATCGTTAAGTTAGAGCCTTTCAGCCATGAGCAACTGGAGTGTTTGAGGACCGAGGGGGTTAGGAGGAACAGTAGGAAGCACAATGCAGAGAAGAAAGTCACAGATGGTCGGAGAGGAGGGTAAATGAACCAAGAGCTGCCACTACCTGTTCCCTTCAAACACGAGGAAAATCCTAATTCCAAGCAGCACCTGCAGTCTTTAAATCCTAATCTTTCCACTTGGCAGAATGTTGGGCTACATTTCCATAAAACTACATAAACAACAAGACATTTGAAGGCCAAAGAAATACCTTTGTGTGCTCTGAGCGAATACAAAGTGGAACCAAAAGGAGACGTTGCTGGATTTTCACGCGAGGAAGCTTCTCCCTGGGGAAACTAACCCAGGGACTGATGGAGAAGTGGAAAAGTTCCCCCCTCCACCCCATAAACACGGAGCCAGTGTAAACTTCCTGCTCCGAACCGAGCAGCAGCTTCAGAAGCTCGTGAAGTCATTTATTCGGAGACTAGAAACGATCCAGGTTACAGCGGGGGGCACAGAGGCACTGCTCACTCTGAACCGCACTCGACCGAAACTCCTTCACTTCATTTGTTTCAGGTGCACTGACGTTTGTTAAAGCTAGACATCTTACCGCCTCAGCCTTTATCTCTTATGGAACGAACAAATGCAGGATTTCTTCCCAACTTTATAAAAAAACGAGGAAAATAAAACATACCATGCGCTAAATGCGGTGAATTTAAATGGAATTGCTGGTAAAAAAGATAAAAATAATAATGTGACAAGCCTTTTAAAGGATTTGGTTATCAGGTGAAATTCATGTTTTTTATCAACTTTTGTGCCCAGTCTTTGCATGGATGTGATACCGGTATTAACGTAAATTGAGGTTTTAAAAGGTCACAGGTACTTAGTGCTTAATTTCGTACTTACATTTATTTTAACTAGAAAATACCCGAGGGTCCAGTTTGTTTTCCCAAATGTATGGTGCATAGAGCGATGCAAACCGCCCCTCCCCCACATGTTGCTACACAATGCTAGTCAATGGCTATAATAATCTCCTTAAAAAAATAAATAATCAAAAGTCTGTTTGAATAACACAACATGGCAACACTTTTTAAAAAGTATTGCGATGAACTATGAGCAAGTTTTTCTTAAGCAGCTGAATAAGCTCCCTACTAGACATGTAAGAAAATATTGATACACTGATATATCATGATATTTTATGTCACGATTGTATCAATGTTCAAAAGCAATGCATCATTTATATTTTTTTGAATTTGAATGGAACCATTAATAATGACAGTAATTTTTGAAGTAAAATTTAAAGTATGATTGGTAGCTGGTGGCTGTTTTCACCTTCTTCGTTCCAGTGGATCAAGTAGGTCTAGTAATAAAACTGGATGTGTTAAAGTATGAAACAGGTTGGAGTGTTTAGAATAATGTTAATGCTTTCTGCTGTTAAATTCACTTTTAAAAATCACAATATAAAGTCTTACTCATAGTATCGCAATATATCATATCGTCTCCCTGTATCGTGATATATATATCATAGTGCCAGATTTTTACTAATACACATCCCTACTCACTACCTGAGCAGATAGCCCGACTAACCAGCTGATAGCAGCTTTTTATACTTGTTACTTCATAAAGAGCAAAATGACAAAGGTACGATATTCCGTGAAATTACCAGTTCAAAACCACATGTAGCTTTTTTATTCTATATTTTTATCAAAAACAAAATGATGACAAAGATAGCACAATTATGTCTTTAATAATTAATAAGCTTTATTATTTTAAGAGCTGTCAAAATAAATGGTGCCATTCTGTTTGATAAATAAAACTAATAATAGCTTAAAAGCAGTTAATGTGACATATTTGCAATTTATATTTTTGAGCCACTAGTTTGGTATTTTTTACACATACCATGAGTATCTCATACCGGTCCATTCTGCTATTCAGCTGCACATCATTTCCTAGTTTGGTATTTTAACCTATTTGCAGAAAAAAAAATAATCAAAATTTTAAGCAAAAAGAAACACTGAAACATTTTCTGAATGATCTGCTTTACGAGTTGTCTTGCTGAGCAAAAAAAAAAAAAAAAAAAAAGCTAATTAAAGTAGGAACGAGGATAGATTTGCAAATAGTCTTTCCAATGGATGAATTTGGCTAGCCTAGTTTGGCTTTAAATGACCAGGGTTTTTATTTTTTACCTGCAATGATTAGGTCCCCATAATGACAATGGCAGTAAAACACAATTTATCGTTTTCCAGCACAAGCTCTGCACGACCCCACTAACCCGTAACAGTTCGGAATCGTTTTTTTTTTGTGTGTGTTTTTATATGGCTAAATATTATGAAATGCAAACTACGACCTCAGGTGAATAGCTCCCATCTTGATCCACCCAAATGTTCCGCTTAGAACCTTTGGATAAACGGACAAAGGTACGCATAAGTGAGGCTATTAAATTTGTTCTAATCTGAGAGAGGGGTTGAGACGTTTTGTTGTGAAATGGATTGTGAAGGTTGGAGTGAGGCTCATGTTCGGAGATGCTATCTTTGTGGAAATAAGTGTCCCAGAAACTAAATATCAATCACAATTCTGCTTCATATGCATCCCTTAATATGACATACATTTCAGTTCTGCATAATAGTTTAAAAGTATAGTAATAACCCTACAACATAACATAAAAAGTACCGGCACGTTCCATTTTGTACAAATAAGTCGGAATTTCCAAGTTGATAAAAATGAAATTGAGCGCCCCCCTAAAGTCCAACTTAGAACGTCAAGAGTTCAACCAATTAACTCTGACCTGAAAATCTGTTTGGCTGTCACATTAAAACTGAAAATAACCCCAAATAAACTTTTAACTCCAAATTTGAACTTTAGATTTTGGCCTTTGCATCTCTTCAAATCAGTAGTATACATAAAACTGTACTTCTGAATGAGCCATTACTGTTCCAAAGCAGAAAATGCAAAGCAATTTAATGTTGTTGGCTCGTACCGCTAACAGTAATCACATGTATCAATAAGCGCAGCAATTCAGCTTGTTTGTGACTTGAGTTCCGACTTTAGAGTCAAATGAAACGGAGCAGAAATTCTCAAGTTGTTTGGCAAAATAATCAAAGTCGACTTTCTAGCTGTTTCCGTGGCTTCATCAGCAAATGGTTTTTAATATCTAGACCAACCCATTTTTGTAAAATAGGACAAAACAGTCCCATAATAACATTGTAGATGGGCAACTATTTTAACTCAAGTCCAATTAAACTTTCTAATTTCAAATATAAATTGGAAAATAATTAAGGAGCAATGAGATGAATACTATCTAAAGACAGCTCTGAATGCACCAGAATTCCAGAAAAAGCTAGCAAGAAGACAGAGATAAGATTATTTTGTCAAATACTTGAAACAGCATCTTTGACAATGAGCAAAAGCAGCACATCAAGTTAAATTGTTAGTATGGAAAAGCCAAGGGAATGAGCAACTGAACACAACATTTCATTACAGCCAATAACCTCCTAAAAAAGGTCAGATTACATTTTTTTAAGATTATCAGTTTCAAATAGGAATTTTAAATTGCGAAAACATGAATAATAAAACTCATGCGAAACAATAAATGTGGGTTCATGTGCTTACGTCTCTTGGATCTTTTTTGGTTGATAAGAGATTATCAGCTAAGTAGCTCTACAGCTAAAGCTGAAGGAATAGTCACATGAACCCTACAGGAAGTTAGTTTTCATGCAACACAGAGGAAACGTGGTTTACAGCACAAAGAGCCAAAGAACAGTGAATTGGGTTAGGAAGGGGAGTTAGGTTGGGTAAGGAATTGGATCTGGGAATGCCACAAAGGAAAACAAGGCATCACAGACGGGAGGACGGCAAGGACAAGGAGCGCTTCCACCTTAAGGTTTTCCAGGTCTCTCTCGTATTTCAGCCGCAGAGTGTTTGTGTCACCCTGCTCATCCCGTCGCCTCATCTCTTCGGCCAGGAATGAAACCTGGCTCATCAGCTCCTGGATGCGCTCCGGCAGGGCTGAAGTTTGGACCGAGGCTTCCTGCAGCGGTGCATGTCCATCCCTTTTGTACTTCTCTTGATTCGCTGGACTCAGCATGGTTCGCAACTCTTCCATTTCCCGTTCTAATCTCTCGAGGAGTTTCCTCCGTTCATCCGCATTGATGTTTTTCAGGTTCTCCATGCAGTTCGTCATTGAGTCCATCTCTTTAATGTTTTCCTCTGAACGAAGGCGGATTGTTTCATTGGCTTTTTCAACTTCTTGCCTCAATTTTTCCAGTTCCTTCTCGTAGTTGTTTTTGACATCTTGTAACTCCTTCCTGTGCCTTGCTACCAAGTCCTGAAGTTCAATGGCTTTATCTACAGAATCTATGGGCTCTCCTTCAATCTGGATCAAAGTTAGTGGTGTGTCTGAAGGTTTCAGAAAGGCCAGAGAAAGCTGATTCTGAAGATCTTCCAGTTTGGACTGGAGATCACTAGCAGTTTCCTTCAATTTAGGGCAATTTGAACAATTTAAGCTCCCCGTCTGCACTACAGTCTGATTCTGCTTTAGCTCTATTTCATGCTGCACTTTCAGTCTAACAATCACATATGACAGGCATGCTTCTTTGAGGGAATCTAGAAAATATCTGGAAGACCGTTTATGTTCCTGGCCAATAAAAAAGCTAGTTACAGCCAAAGAGAGAAGTTTCTCATCTTTGTTAAGTTCCAGACTAGAAGCAAACTGCCTTAAATCATGGGACCTTCTCTCCAAAGTTTCTCCTAGCTGTCTAAGAATCGTAGCATATGTTTCATCATCGAGCCAGCAGTACATTTTTGTGAAATCCACTGGTATTTCACTCTCTGCTTCTCCCTGGGAACAGACCGTGTTCCCCAGCAGCTCGAGGCTCTTCTGTGCCTTTATCTGCTGGAACAGCTCGGACTCACAGATCTGTTTGTGTTCTTCAGGTTTTAATTCCGCATTGCTCAACACCTGGCTCCAGAACTCCCACTCCAGTACTGACCTCATCTCCTTTCCACTAATGCAAAGAGGTTCTTCCTTACACAGACCATATAAAGTGCTTCTTAAAGGGCCAAGCATCTTCTCTACATCAGCATCTACCTTTGATATAATCTCTACAACTTTATCTAATGCCTCAGACCTCATCTCCAACTCAGCTATCACTTGCTTGAAAAGCCCTTCGTCATTAACCTGCTTATCTCCTACATTTTCACCATCAACATTCTGTCCATCTCTACACTTCATTTCTAACTTATCTCGCAGCATCCTCACTTCTTTTTCTGCTTCGTCTAGCTTCTCCCTGCTAACTTGCTCAATTTCCTGATTTAGTGCAACTAGTTCATTGTTTCGGGCTTCCAGCTCTGTACAGCGGTGCTCTGTATTCCGAAGGCTTTCCTCGGTCTCAAGCACCTTAGCTTGAGAAGCTTCAAGTAGCTCTTTGAGATGTTCATCCTCTGGATGTAATTCCTCATCCTCGTAGTCTGCCTGGAAACCCAGACCTCTTAGTGTGGCCTCTTTCAGCTGGAGCTTCTTCTCAGTGTCTTTAAGGGTGTTGCCTAGTTCCTCCAATGTAACTAATGCTTCATGAAGCCTCAAAGACTTCTCGTTGAGCTCTCTCTCATAATACTCCCGGTCTATAGCGCTAGCTTGATTTTCAGCCAGTTCGGCCTTCAGTCTTTTCAGCTCCTCCATGACTAGTTGACGCTGTTTCCCGCCCTGGTGGCTGACGAGTTCAGCTTTTAGTCGGTCTATTTCTCTGTCGGCTTCGGTTAGCTGGTTTACTATCTCCTGACATCGTTGTTTTAATGCACTGTTTTCAGTCATTAGAAGTTCAACCCTCTGAGAGAGAGAACCAATCGTCACATCACTCGTCTCTGAGTGGTTTTCTAGTTTGGACAAAGTACTGTAGGGGCTTTTTAGGTTGTCCAAACTGTGCTTCTGAACTTTCACCATCATATCCTCCATGGTTAGAAGACGGGCTTCATATTCTCGTATGCTCTCTCCTGCTCTGGCCAAACTCTTCTTAAACGTTTCCTTTTCAATCTCCTGCTGGCACTTCCAGGCCTCCAGCAGCTTCTGAAGTTCATATTTTCCTGCAGTATTTTGAGCAAAGCTGTGGAGTTTAAACGCTCTTCCGAGCTCCTTCAGAGTCAGAGGTTCATCGGTCAGCAGATCTTCAAGTTCCTGAATCCCGTTTGGACTGTCCTCAATCAAGAAACTAACTCGTTTTTGGACAAGTTCAGTGGCAGTGCCTTCCAGCACTTGTGGTGTTTGATCAGAAAAGTTAGGCTCCTTGATGGAGTAGTGAGAAAGCGAAAGGCCAAGCTGTGCCTGCATGTTGCGCTTTTTCAGCTCTTGCAGCTCCAGGAGTTCTTTGGTCTCCTGGTACTTCTTTGTTAAACTCTGTGCTTGGGAACTAACCGGTTCTGGCCTCTTCGTCTGGGGCGTCACATCAGCCTCCAGACCCAAAGGGTGCTCCAGCTTGGAAAAGGGGACCAGACAGTTGGTTAACACACAGCAGGGGAGACAAAAAGCTTGCTAATAATTCTCAGCGTTATATCTACCAATCATCTTGCTGTCATTTTTAAATCAGAAAGTTATTCCCCCATTTCCACATAGTAATCCCAAATAAAACAAATAGAAACTTTTGTTTCAAATTTCCTTTTAAAGTTATTGTACAAACAAAATGCAAAAGGAAGGAAAATAAATGTCTGCGGTTAGTTAATCACAACAAAGCATGCATGTTAATGGTTATTTGTTACTTCATGTTGTAAGTAATGCAGTATTAGTTCCAGCTAGAGAGTTTACTCAAGAACAGAAGGCATACAAGGTCCTTTTAAGGTATATTTATAACACCGGTGCAATTCTTTTCTAAGACAGCAAGTTGGACCATCCAACGAAAATCTCATTTTCTAGTGTACTGCAGATTAGATTACAAACACAAATATAGCACAACAAATTGCAGTGGAGTTTCAGCCTTAAATATCCTAAAATCTATCAGAAACAGTCCACGACTCAGCTTTTCTTTGCCAAAATCATCCATACCTCAAAAAAGAAAAATCCAACATCACACATCTATGTCAATGTGTACTGTAGTTCTACAGAAGCAATGTTAACACAACAAAAGGATGATATATGCAGAAATTAATGAAAGATTTAAATCTGAGATCCATGCTGAAAATTAGAATACAAGACGTTATTTCAAGTTAATCAACATTTTAATAATCACTACGAAGAATATTTCACTCTAATTTCACCTGAAGAGAATGTTTACCATTTTACAGAATTGTCTCATAAGCAGACGTTAGAATTTAAAACGAGATATAAAAAAGTAGATGAGAAAAGAGGAAAACTGCATAAAACTGTGCTTTGATTAAATATTGAAGTCTTTGTGACTGCAGATGTCCAGTAGCAACTTTATCAGGACAAAATTGGGAAAAAACATCAGAAATATTCAAAAGGACGAGGGAACGTGTTCTCTTTGTACCTTTTTTTTTTTTTTTTATCGAGATGCACCTATACATTGGCTAATGCCTGGAACTGTCCGATGTTCCACTAGCCTGCTCCATATCTACATAACTACAACGCTCCTGAGAAGGAAAGTTCATGCTGAGGGAACAAGCCTCAAAAATAGCTACTTTCAGTCTCAGTGACAGGTTTAAAATTGAAATCAAAGAAAGGCAAAGAGATATAAGAAACTATTTAAAAGGAAACTCCTTTCTAGAAAGGTCATGTCAGCTTCTCACTGAGGCTGCTACTTCAGATTACTAGACTTCGGCAGGTGGGGGTCATTTTTCTCCATCATAGGTGCGTTTCACTATTTGAACTTCAGGGTAATTTAACCAGATCTTTTTCTGACAGGGTAATCCGTTTGCCCGCTCCTCTCAGCCACCGTGTCTCCATACACAATTGACCCTTTAAGGAATAAGCTAAGACGTTCGCATATCACGACTGTTTCAGCAGCAAGTAGCATCACTGATCAGAAGCAAAAGGAGAATAGAGCAGCAGAAATAACAAGACCTTGACATGGAAGAAGCAGGGCTTGTTGCTGTGGTTCTGTTTGCTGTTGTTTTAAACTGTTTCACCAGCAATTCTTCTTATTTTTACAAACCTGGTGGTTTGGCAACGTCTAGGTCCGGTCAATTTATCCTGAAATTCCAATAGTGGAAACGTGCCTCATGTTTCACTTCGACTGCTTTGGTTGTTTCCTACAGGACTTCTGGTGTTGCGTCACAGAGTAATTTGTAGCCGCTTTAGGGATGTCTTATCGAATTGGCAAAGGAATGAGTTGACCTGGAGCCAAGTTTACCGGGAAGGCTGAATGGATTACAGAAATGTTGATTTTATTTTTCAAGGCTTTAAATTAAACAATACTTTATTTGTACCAAAGGGAAATTAAATGTTGTTGTAACTAACATCCCCCAAGTATGTTCAAAGAGATGTGTGTGGGGAGGAAGGATCTCCGGTAGCAGTCAGTCTTACAACAAATCTGAAGGCCTCTGACTAAAGACTGGTGCTGTATAATAGTCTCATAACAGCTCAATATCCAGGCAGCAAAGATTTTTATTCATATTTCACAATAGCATGTCCCAGGTGATCCCATTAATTGTAGGCAAGCACTGATAATCCACCTCATTTGCTTTTCCCACTACTCTTTAAATATCTGTCTGTCAAACCTCTGTCTGTGTTGGAACCTGCGAAATTTGGAAATATTGACAGCCTTTTGAAAAGCTTAGAGTAAAGGTTAAGTTCTCCAGAAAGTACACATGGAGATTGCTGTTTCAGTAACCATATCAGGGCTAAATGTACTCATTTCCAATAGAAGAGGCTATGGAGACGCACTCTTCCTAAGGAAGAAACTATCTAAAAAATTGTTGGTAGTTTTAACCCTGATAAGCAGGGATTACAGATGTGTATGAATCCTAAATCTATAGAAACCTGTGAAAGCACTTCAGTTTATCGTCCCTGTGCTTCACATTAGAGTGAAATAATCCTCTGCCAAGTCACGTTAGCAGCTAGCACGCAACAGTCTTTTGGTCCATACTCGATGCATTTCTGAAATGAGTAGAATGAGTTCAAAAAAACAGAACAGACAGAACGCAGAGAGAAGATCATTAACTAGTAGAAAGCGGGTGTAGTAACAGGATTTCACAGTTTGATACATGCAATGAACTCATGCAAGGCTTCATACCGAGAATCTGTAGCCTTTAATGTCAGTTTGTTTTGTTTTATTACATAAACATAACATGCAAAGAAAGTTGCACTAAGAAGATGGAAGTTACTGCCCAGCACATCACATCACGAACTCTTGAACCTTACGCTACAGCAGAGCTAAATAAATGTAATGAAGCTGCAAACACACCGGGGAGATGTAACCGGAGCGGGTGTCCTGCTCTCGCTCCAGAGCAATCCTCAGCTGAAGCTCCAGCTCCTGCTTGTGCTTGTTTGAGTCAAGTAGCTGCTGGTGACAGCTCTCCAACTGGGCCTTCAGGTCCTCTATCTGTGGCAGCAAGTGAAAATATGAACAGTTTTTAGCAGGCTTTGCTAGACACCAGCTCAACATACTTGGCTCTTCTTTTGTTTTGGAAATTACACAATGACCTAATAGGACTGGGTGGTATACACACTTTAATCTATTTTAAAACCAGCTATAAAACTACACAATACCCAGCCCCACCCCAACTTTCCTATGTTTTTGTCATAACCAAGCTGAGCTACAGACTTTGTTCACAGCTTCTTTTCGTTGCCAACCTCACTACTTTGTCCATGTAGGTTGATAACCTGGCTTGAAATCTTACAATGTGGCTTTGTGTTAGAGAAAGCTGTTCTGAGGAACATCAGAACAGTTAAGTCCAAAGACTTGCTTTGTCATCTAATGTCTACCCTGTAGACCAATACCTCTGTGTGACCAGAACTAAGGCATTTAAACTCTGTTCGCTCATTTTTAATGCTCCAGAAACCCAAACATCTGGGGGAGAATGCTCATTGTTGCTAAATAGTGTTTTAGATAATTATCAGTCTAAGTGAGATTTTACAATTTGACCTCACAGGTGATGGTGATTTCATAATCAGCAGAAATGTACCTATGATAATTATGCATGCTGATCCAGACTACGGCCCTGATTTATCAAAGGTTTGTACTTGTTAAAAACGAGCGTTAACCTCACAGCAGGAGCAAAATTATGCAGCAGGTGATTTACTAAGCAGGCGCAGGGAGGACAGCGCCTGTTAAACACGCAGCAGGATGTGCGCATTCCCTTTAGCACTTTTCCCCCTGATGAATATTTAATATGGGCGTTTGTCAGTAGGCGCAAATATTGGGATGAGAATATGCACATAAGTAGGCGTTCCACGCGCAGTGTGATTTATCAAACATGAAACTGTTTTTGTGCCTATTTTTACCGCCTCTGATAGGCATGTCTTTACGCCACTATGATTCAACATAAGTTTTTTACTGACAAACAAAAAATATAATCCAGACAAGTTCTAACCTAATTGTAATTAACACTCTAATGGCCAATAACTTGACAGTTATGTAGATTTTTTCCCTTTTTTTCCAAAGATGCATGACTGCGCGCTCAACGAGTCTACACCTGTTGTCTCTTGAATATGGCGCCTGCATGGAGCAGAGAGCGGAGCATGTAGCATGAGAGAATCATCTCAGACCTGGACACTGTACCTCAAGCATTGTGCTATCTAGGAGCCGACCGTGTGTTGGAGAGCTATTAAGGCTTTGGAGCTTATTATAACCAGCTGGACCGGTGACAAGACTGGTGCAGCTGAACCACCGGTGCACAAGGAGTGCATGCTGCGGGACTTTCTCCCGCTGAAGCAAAAATGTTCCCTGAATTTAAAACTTTGCCTGAAGTGGCATTTCTAATTCCAGTCTCCATTGCGGGAACGGAGCACGGATTCAGCCTGCAGGACAACATTTAAACCCCCCATCAGAAGTCATCTGTCTGAGGGAAAAGTCCAAAACGTCATGCCAACATTCTCTGCAGCAATCCCCCTTAAGACAATTGATTACACACAAGCAGGTGTGCAATTCAGGTCCATGCGGACCAGGAGATAGTTTTGAGACAATGGGTTTAGGCCACAGCAGGTGAACTGTCAATATATTAAGTGCAATCATTTAATTTCATTGTTTAAATGTCAGTGTTATTTTAAATTCAAGGGTAAAAGTAGATTATGACCTGATTTCTTTTTACCTCATCAGTCAAAATGACCGACAAGAAAAAGTCTAGCACGACCTCTGGTTTAGAGACAGAGGAGTAGTTCTAACTTTGGTTTTGGAAAAAAAGCTGACCCCTGTGAGTTCAGGTGGATGATCATGTCTTAATAGGTTTGGAGTTGTGCCAAACTTAGTTTTCAGATGTGGATTGAACAAAGCTTTGTGAGATGTTCTAAGCTTTGGATACAGTCTTAAAACCTAACCCTACCTTAACTTCTGCCCAGCTTTTTCCCTGACCCGTCTGCTTAGATTTAACAGCTGGGTTTATAATGAAACTAAATCAGACAAAGATGCATTCTATTTGATAATACAGCGACTTCTAAAGGCGCTTGGTAACATTAATTTTAGAGGTAAATTTAGCTAAAAACAAATTAATTTCTATTGTAAAGATGTTAGAAAACCACAAATTGTTTCCCTTCAAAGTCATGCGCAATGTTGTGTTGGTCTATCACATTAAAAAAATTATAAAATACATTCGAGTGTGAAGGTGTAAAGTGACAAAACGTAAAAAGGGTTTAAGGGGACAAAATATTTTAGCAATGCGTTTTTATGGACCACTTGACTCCTAGCTAAATGCCTGTGAGGGCTTCCATCTACTCTTTAGTTCACACGTATTTCTCTGAGCTACTTGAAGAAATGGATACTGTAGATGAAATACAAACTAATCTGTGTGGTTGTTTCTGCAGCTGAAATGATGTAGCCATGACTACAAAACTAACCCACTAAATGGGCCAGATAAACGTACCCCTTGCTTGTAACTGTCCAGCAGCAGCTCTAGCTCTGTGGTCTCCCTGGACTGTGCTGTGGTGGGCAGAGGGACCCTCCTCTCCTCTCGGATGGGCGTCTTCTCCACCTGTCGCCAGTGTTCTTCGATCACCTCCTCCACCCTCTGGTGCTTCTCCAAAGACGCGGGACTGACTGAGTCTGTGTGCATGACTCCATCCCCACGCTCACAGTCTATCCTGCCTCCATCTGTAACAGACGAGGGCTCAGGGCCGGCCACGCACTCGTATCTCTTCCGTCTCTCCTCTCTCCTCCGACTTCGATCGAGGTCACCTCCGTCTGCCTGGAGGCCCTCGGCCTTCTGCGCTCGCTGCTGAGCCAGAGCCTGAGCAATGGGCCTGAACTCGGCCCAGTCAAAGGTCTTCGAGCGGCCTTCTCGTCTTCGTTCTCGCGCTCTACTTTTTGTGACACCTGGAGCAGATTCTCTCTCCACTGAGGAAGCCTCAGAGGAGGGCGAGTCCTGAGCTACATCTGGTCTAACAAGACCGTCAAGAGCAGAGAAGGAGCCATGATCTTCTGTTGAGCTGAAGAGCAGGACAAAAAGAATGGTTAAATCCCAGTACTAACTTGACTTCAGTCTACCAGTTCTGGTACAAATGCACAAGACTCAGAGTCAAACCCAACAGTTAGTGTCCCTTGTAATTTAGCTGGACAGACTTAATGAAAACACAAAGCATCGACATTAATAATAAGTTTTTAAAAAAGCATCGCCACTGTCTGTGTAATCACTTTACACGCACACCGCCAGGCCAATCAGTAGCTACCACTACATAGGTAGGAGAGTGACATCACTTTGTCGGACCAATCAGTCCATAGGTGGGCATGTTGGGTCGCCTCGGCCTGCTTCGCACGGAGCCAGAGGTATTCTAAATAAAGAGATTTCCTCGGCCCAGATAAAGCTAGTGGAAAGGCACTAAATAGGGGCCGACCCGATCTGGGCCTGAGCGGATCCGAGTGGAAAAGGGGCAATGGTGAGTACAAGTCCAAGCAGCATGTTGAACTGCACTAGATGGATTTAGTCTTTTCACAGTGTACAGCGGTCTTTATAAATGAGATGCAACAATCAGAGTTTTTTGGGCCGATTTCAAGTTCTTCTAAAGCTTTGAGCTGCCAATACTGATTTTAGCTGATCCTGATTTCTCTGCTGTGTTTGATTTGTCTACGTAGTCTGACCTCCGATCTGGGAACGGTGCGAGATCCTAGTGGTCAAGTCTTGGCCAACCACTGAGATTCGCTAATCGTTGCGGTGCTAGCTGCTAATAGAAATACACGGCAACAAGAATGGGTTTAATCTCCATTTGATGTGTTGAAATAAAAATAAAAAACTTGCTGAAAAATAAAACATACAGTATTGTGCATTTGACTGTCTGCAATGCTCACTACGTTTTACAGACGTAAAATGTTGTAAGGTCATCCACATTCAATACAAAAAAAATGAGGCTGCTCAGCAACATTCGGTTTTCCAAGCTGAAATTCCAAATTCAGGGCACTATAATCAGGAGTTAGAAACAATGTTTCAAAGCAACGTTCCCACAATGTGTTCAGCCTTCCAGTTTTCTGTTGAACTCTCATGTGATGTTAGATAGAAACTAGGTTTCTATGGAGGCAAACTAGATTTCTCTTCTAATAGCTCATGACACCTTTTTTGTACTAACAGCTTTTTAGCTTGAAAGCCTAGTTTATACTCCTCCGTATATCTCTTCACCAGGATAGCAGGGGGTGCAGATCTTTTCTGGCAGGTCTGCCTACCATTGCAGTGAGGAAAGTTTATTTACTTCAGCTTGTAAATGGACATCCACTCAAGGAGCAATGGCCGACAGAGAGGAAATTTTAAATGAGCTGGAAAGCTTTTTACTAGAAGTGCAGCTAATAAAATACTCTAAAAATGCATGTAAGCAAAGACAGAGGTCTATTTTGTTGTTATCTACACCTCATTGTGTTCAAAATCACCAAAACACCATATTAGATAAACTGGCCTTGCAATATAAAGCATCTAGTGGCCAAAAGTTGCATCGACTAATAATCACATCAACTACAGAGCACCGTTCTGGTGAAATGATGTTGGGCTGACCAGTCACAGACGTGCTCATTCTGTTGCATTCGACAGATGGTAAAAAAAAATTGAGCTCAACTCCGTCCGTGCTTGACGGAGAGACTTTGCGTCGACGGATAATGGCGCTGCGTGTCTCCGCACCTCCACAGATGGAGAAGTATAAACTGGGCTCAACAGGTTTTAGCAGTTCAGTCCTCCCGAACATTACTCAGATATATAAAACTGGTCTGGCCTAACTCGCACTGACCTGGCCACGTCCGGGGCGGTGGAAGGTCTCACGTTCTTCATGACTGCCTGGATCCAGTTCCTGCGTATGCCTGCCGTCATGGCCGACAGAGTGTGAACTCCTTCCTGGGTCTGAACACGGATCGCCACAGAATTAGCAGAAATCAGGAAGCATTCGGGCAATGGGTTCAAGAAATCTTTTTCACTCAGTTTAGTGCTCAGTAATATAAAGTGTGTAAAAATGCATATTATTTGAATTCAGGAATGAATAAAGCTCATTACAGCACTGTAGAGTACGACCTTTAGAGGATTCTCTTCCAGAAAACAAGGGGGGTGGAGACGGGACAGAAACGAGCAAAGTTTCTTACATGTATTTGAAAGCCGTAGTTGCGTTGAGCCTGGTATTCGGTAACATTGTAACAGGTGGACAGGTCAATCTCACCGTCCAGGTCGGAGGCCTAAAGGGAGAGAAATTCGGATTTACAGAGCAACATCATAAAAACGAAGCACAACAAACAAGAAAGGTCAGCATGAATCAGATGAGCTCACCTCCTCTGCAATTGAATCTTTATAATATCTCAGGCTGTGATCCGTCAACACGAACCAGTATTTCTTCCACTACACAAAAGACAGAGAAGTTTTTAAATATTAAATTCCAAACTGAAGTAATATAAAAAGTATAACTGTTAATAAAACCTGCTCTACATGGCGGCAACAGCAGTTTGCTTCTCTTTAGATCGTATAAGGAGACATTTTAAAGCCGTCGGGCTCCACCCTAGTCTTTTAAGTCCATTGAAGGTGGAACATGAACGAGGCTGCAGCGCTGTAAAGGCTACAGACACTAGAATGGCTTTAGGAGTGCAGTTCGGACACTGTTTGAACTAGTTTTGGTTTCTGTTACCATAAACCGCTCATTTCTCACAGCTTATGGATGATTCATTCAGCTGAGCAGATTGGGACGTTCAGTACCTGGCCTTGCTCGTCCAGCTTCACCATCCAGCCTTTCTTGAAGTTGAGCAAATCCGGCTGAAAACAAAGAAACAAGGAGCACAGAGAAAAATGGATCAACAATAAAGAACTTTCAGCCTTTTACTGCTACTAACCCTCTAAACAAAAGCTGTGGATCATACAGTTCTTCGTTAAAGTATTCACACCCCTTAAAGCTTTTCACATTTTGACATTGTACAACCACAACATTCATGTGATAGACCACCACAAAGTAGCTCATAGCTGGGTTCAATCAATTTCAGTAATAAAAATCTAAAAAGTGAAGATTTGTATTCAGCCTGCCTTAATATGACAAGCAACAAGTTTCCTTTCAGAAGTCGACTAAATATAGAGACTACCAGAATATGATTTAATCCAGTTGTTCTGTGAAGGCCTCAGAGGTTTATTGGTAGGGTTGGGCATCGTTTGAATTTGGACGATTCCGATTCCCATTCTGATTCCTTGTTTCGATTCTGATTCTTTGGAGGGACAGGGTCATTTATTTAAAAAAAGATTTTTTTCGCATATTTTAAATGACCTACTTTAAAATACACTACTTGTTTACACTGCAATTTCTTCTTAATCATTGTGTGTTGGTCCTACATGTGTGTATATTGAGCTTATTCATTTACTTGCACAGTTTCACCCGCCCGCCTGGATGAAATAGTCTAAACTAAACTTTACTTAATTTAATTACTTAATTTCCCTTAATTTAATTTACTTAATTTACTTCTGGGATCAATAAAGTATTTTTGAATTGAATTGAACTATGGAATTGGAACATGAATTTTAATTCTATTAACTCTTTACTTTCAATTAATTTCTCACAGGCCTGTTATCTATGGACTTGGGGATAAATATAAAAAAAAAAAATTCACAGAGGTAACATTTTTACAGGAGAGCTTTATTTTTGAAAATGTCATGAAAACCGATTTCCAAACATCCTGCATGTCTGTCTGCAGAATATTGAACAAAAAGTAAGAAACAACTTCAACAATCCCGTTCATATTAGCTGCAGGTACATTATAAAATCAGAAAGCTCTCTGTGGAACTCCTCTAGTTGTTGCGTTTCCCTCGGTTGCGATGGTGAACAGAGGAGCCGGAGCACATCGGAGTATTGTCAGCTGCCTGGCTAACATTAGCTTAGCAATCTCAGACCGTTTGTCTATGAAAACAAATACATGAGCTAACGTTAGCTGGATATTTGCACTTGAGTTGAACAACGGTTCCAGTATAACTTGTTTGCTGCCGTTATGTTGACATCAGATGTATTTTACTGACCGGATTTGGACTGCAGTGCGGCGCTGGCCTGACGTTCGGAATCCGGGAGGAAGAGCTAATGAGGTAAGCCGGCGCAGCGCATCTAACACAGAGCGGTCGGTTATGTACAGGTATAGCACTGAGCTCTGTTTTGTTTGCTAAAGTGAAGACAAATCTTGTCTCCACATACCTTCCATGATTGCGCAGTAATGGCAACACTTCTGGCGGATTCTTCTCTGTGGTATTCAGCGGGTTCTTCTTCTGGCCGGCGGACTGGGAATCGAAACTAGGAATCGTAATTTTAAAAATTGAACGATTCCGGGAGAATCGACTCCAGTTGATGCTCGATTCTCGATGCCCAACCCTATTTATCGGAGAACATTAGTGAACAAAAGAGCATCATGAAGACCAAGGAACACAGCAGACAGGCCAGGGAGAAAGATGTGGAGATGTTTAACGAAGAGCTAGATTTATAAGGCGATATCCAAATCACTGTACTGTTGTAACCCTGCCAACGCGTGGTGGGGTAAGGAAGCCCATCCATCCCAAAAGCAGCCAAGAGAACTATGGTCAGCTTTGCAGTTTCGACATGTTTGACACCTTCGAGCCTTGATGGAAAATGTGGCAGAAAACACTGGGTCATTCTGAATTTAAAACACGTTGGTGGTGGTGGCATCATCTTGTAGGGACACTTTTCTTAAGCAGGTATTATGAAGCTGGTCAGAGTTGGAAGGAGAAAAGTACAGGGAGATCCTGGAAGAAAACCTTTTAAGAGGCAGGGGAAAAGGAGGTTCACCTTCCAGCAGGACAACAACCCTGAACATACAGACAGAACTACAACGAACCAAATCATCTATTAATTTTAGAATACCCTTGTCAAAGTCTCCACCTAAATACTAATAATACAACTTAAAAATTGTTCCTCATGGATGTTTTCCATTCAACCAAACTGAGCTCGATTGTATGTGCAATTTTGTGTTGGTCTGTAACATATAAAATCAAAAATAAAATATGCAGAGGTTTGTGGCAGTAACATGAAAGAAAAAAATAAATAAAGTGGTATGAATACTTTTTTGCAAAGCACAATAAAAGACACACAACACACTCCCAGTGGGTCAGCTGTGAGGAGAAGTTGACCCCATCAGTGGGATGGACAGTTTTAATGCCCCGGATTGCTGAAATGTTGCCCACTGAACAGGGGCAGCTTCTACAATGAGTGCAGCTTAGTGCTCAGGACTGTTGTGGTCAGCTGATTGCCCAAACCGTGGGAACGACAACACATCCATCCAGTAAACTGGTGACCACAGGTAGCCGTGTGAAGAGGTGATATTGTCCCCCCACCCAACAAACACAGGCAGCAGAGTGCAATGATTGCATGCATCTCTAAAACCTGCACACATGGAGCATAATGAGCAGTATAACCTGCAGAAGAGAGGAAGAGGAGTGGGCTGCGCTGCCCTTTGCAGTGATGGGGTTTGGCCAACAACAACCCAACCCTGGTACCACCACACCAAGGCCAGGGGGACATCAGAAACAACACAGGTAAGTTAAAAGCTCATATCAGAGACTACTCAGTTTCCTAAAGTTGACTGGATCCTAACTTTTAAGATAGAGTGCACTGTTAACCACCTGCATGGTAGCTTCCTGAGTATGCCAGAGGTTAATGCCCACCGAGGTATTTCTCAAGGTTCAATTCTCGTAAAGCGTTGCCTAACCAATTCTGGCCTCTCAGCCCAAGCAACAGCAGCCCGGCGACCGTTCTCCGCTCTGCTGAGGCCCTGGCACTGCTGCTGACCCCGGATCCTGCGGCTTAGCAGAACAGGGGAGGCTTTGTCTCGGACACCATGGACGCTGGGGGACAAGGGTCCTCCGCTTGCAGTTCCTAATCAGAACAAATCTAAGCCTGCTCATTTGTTTGTCATTAGAAAATAAAATCCTTGTACTGCAAGAGTAGTGTTGTAACAAGCGCTTTTTAACTGCCAACAACATAACGTACCACAATGTGTTGCATTCATACGTAACATAAAAACGCAGCACATGGAAGACTTTGATCACAACGAGAAAAGGAGTGATCCAACACTTTAAAGTATCTGTCAGTTCAATTACAGAAGTAGTCAGCTGCCTTTAAGGCCATTTTTGCTACCTGTGCGGTCTCAAACACCAAGCAGACAACTGACAGGCTGGAAAGAGGCTCAAGAACTGGATATCTTTCCCGGGAGCAGAAGGGAATCAATCCAGATCTAAAGAGAATAACTGGATGATCAGGTTCTTTCATTTTTTATTTTTAGCCGTTTACATAAATAGCTAAGGGTTAGCTACAGCCAACCCTTAGCTATGAGGGTTTTTGTCCCTGGAACCAATCCAAGTCATTAAAGAACAGCTATCAGACACAATTGTAATACTTTATTAAAATCCGTGCAGTGCAGTGTATAGTCATTGACCCAAACTTAACTCTAAAACGACCATAAAGTAACACACTGCCGTACATGCAATCAGTATTACATGGTTTCCATTAGAACAGTGGACGCCCACCTATTGTTGGACTTTCCTGTGAAACGTGATTCCAAACTGTTTGCAGAAAACTCGTGTATTTATTAAAATATCTGAAAGAAAATGCAGCTTGGGAGGCTGCGGCCTTGGAACAATGCTACTTGACACACTTTTGTCTGCCGATTGCAAAACCGCTAATCCAGCAGAGCCATTCGTTTTCCATGGTGCTGACTAACTGCATCCCAAAGAGCAGAGATAAGGAAGATATTAGATTCTGTGATAGTGCCAAGATGGTTTCCACTGTGTTTATCAATACATAGAGATATACTTGGTGTTTGAACCGTTAAAATATTCAGTTTTCAGCTATTTGTGGGCAGATCCGGTGCCTAACCACTCGAATACCAGGGGTCCATTGCATGGTAATTTATGATAAGTTATGTGAAACAAATCAAAATAATGAGCAAAGAAAATCCCATAATAAATGTATAAAGGTACAAGGTACAAAAAACACAAACTACATACGTTTTACATGTCAAATAAACCTTTTGCCACTTAGATTTACTCAAAGTGGTAACGTTGTGATCCAAGCCGCTGTCAGGCACAAACTGGTGTTAACAGGTGGTGTTTGGCTAGCGAGTCCTTTATTTTTCAGTTCATACCATTTGCCACCATCCACTCCAAGATACACCTGTATTTTCATTGCAGTACATCGCCGCATCTTTTCAATAGCCTGTCGCAGAGACGCATTTTTACCTTGACCGTGACATTCGAGCCATCGCTTCAGTTCTGGCAATCGACAATCAGCAGGGTCGCCATCAAGAAAAGCCCCTGGTATGTCTTTCTCCGTCAAAACAACCTCCTCCATTTTATATTTCCTCATTTGTGAGATGCATTTAAATATCACATACAATTTCTGCCTTCATATCAACACCCAAGCGCTCTGTGGGAGATTTTTCTATTGGTAAATGTGGTGAGTTTGTCTAGCATTAGCACCCAGCAGCACTTGTGCAGCTAAATTGTGAGATCAACTGTAAAGTAGGTCTTTGTGTCCCACTTGACACAGAACGTTTGTGTGTTTTGACATCTACAGCTACAGTCTTCAATAAAATCACATCCTGCTCCGGCTGACTACTTTTACCAGTGGAGCGTTTAGCGGAAGTAGCTAGGTTAACCCTAGCACGTTTAGTCTCCATTTTGACACGACTCGTTCATAATTCGGCTAATCGCAAGTTTCAGTTTGGGTGCAGTTAATCGCAGGTGGACAAAACCGAAATGACTGGGAGCTGCAGCAGCCAATACAGTCGCTCTTTCTCTTACTGAAAACGTTGCTTCAGTAGGTAAAAATAATAAGGCTTTTTAAGACCCCATGAGTACCTCATGATGTAGGTCTGGGAACTTAGGAAAAACAACTTAAGCTAAAGAATTTGTCAAAACTGCTAAGTTAAAATTGTTGACTTATCCTAGTTTTTTGCAGGTCAAACGTCAGGATCTCTTACAGCTATAACTGACAAATGCTTTGATTAGGACCAACTCGATGGTTGGGGTTAGATTGAGACAACCTAAATAAACAACAGATGCCAGGGTTTAATTGTGATCCACCCAAATTAGGTACACTTCACCTAAAACATACCCATATAAAATGTAATTACTGGTAATAAATAAAAAAAAACACTCAACGAATGATGTGCAAGTTGGCGATTACTCCTAAAAGTCTTGACTTGCTAATACTGTGGGAGAGTTTAGATTATGTCTTTGATTCACGTGGCTGCAATAGAGATAAATCAGAGTTTAAAAAACTCCAGAGCTGAGCAGAACGCTTACCGTCATGATGGACTCTGTGGTCCTTCGATCCAAAGACTTGGCTCTCCTCAGAGGGGGCAGGGTGGAGGGAAAGTCCAGACCTTCATCATTGTCCTGCCTCTGCTCCTAAACGGCAAATAGGTAATAGTTTGTTTCACAGCACTGTAATTTAACAATTAAGTAATCATAATATCAGTTTATGAGGTCAACTGAAACTATGACAAGCCATATGTGAAAGATGCTGTAAAGATGGAAGAAGGCCCAAGCTCCACCAGGTGAGCTGAAGCTCCGCCTCCTGAATGTGCTATCTGCTGTACATCTGGTGACAGCAGTGAAACCAGTCGAATCACAGGCGACCCCGATGGAGGGTGGGGGGGGTGAAGAATAAGTCAGCGCTCTGGATCCCTGTGAGAACTCAGAGTATTACTTGTGTGCATTACTCAGCACACCAGCAGTCCACACACAGCTTTATCTGTGTTTGTTGGGGCCGTTTTCATTGGTGCATGACTAACGGAGCGTCCAGGGCCAGGACAATCAGCATTACTGTGCTGGAGTTCCGCGCTGCTTGAGTCAGCTTTCTAAGTCAGTGCAGAGGGTCCAGGATGGGAAAAGGGAAATGTAATCACCAGGGGAATCTCGCCAAAGAATGGAAACTCGAAATAAACACAGCACTAACTTCTGACCTCTGACCAGAAAGCAAAACAAAGAGGGCAGGGAAAAGAAATAGATGGAAAGTAGAAGGAAAAAGACAGGAGAGGAGAAGAATAGTGGTAGAAGTACTGGAAGGCAAAAACAGAGACAGAGTTCTGGTGGGTTCGCCTGCGTTTCTTCTGCCATGTGATGATGTTCAGTATTATAGCTCATTAACTTCTCAGCTTCTACAGTAATCCTCCACCCAGTGTCAGCTCTGGTGGAGCTACTGTTACCTCTCTGAAGAGCCGTCTGTGCTCACTGCGGCCCTGTCTGGCTCCCCTTCTCTCCGTCTCCTCCACCTCCATTTTCTCTGGATTCTCCAGCTCCAAGGCCTCCAACTTCTCAATAACACCGGAGCGACTGAAAACACAAACACACACTTCAATTAAACAGAAGAACTACTACTGGAGCTGGATTTAGGGCACCTGATCAGATGAGTTATTCTACACAGCTTTGACTTTCATTGATCCCCTAAAATGTGAAATGTGACAGCAAAGAAGACAGATTAAATTAATTGGTTAATTTATTGTTTTGTTTTGGCATTGCTCACCCCTCGTAAAAATCTATTCTTTATTTTTAGGTAAATGAAGATTATTTAAAGGCCCCGAAGAACCAAACAATCTTTTCTTTCCTGAAACAAAGATAAAAAGTATAGCTGTGCAATATTTCAAACCATATCAATTTGTGGAAATTCACAATCACAAAGGACCAACTGGATACAATATTTGGTAGGTTATGCTACACAGAGAGACCCAGACTTCCCTCTCCCCAGCCACTTGGACCAACTCCTCAGGGGGAATCCCAAGGCGTTCCCAGGCCAGTCGGAAAAAAAAACATAGTCCCTCCCAGTGTCCTGGGTCTTCCTCTGGGTCTCCTCCTGGTGGGATGTGCCTGGAAGACCTCACCAAGGAGGCGTCCATCCTAACCAGACGCCTGAGCCACCTCAACTGGCTCCTCTTGATGTGGAGGAGGGATGACTGAGCTTCTCTACATATCTCAAAGGGAGAGCCCAGACACTCTGCAGAGGAAACTCTTTCGTATCCGTGATTTCGTTCTTTTGGTCACCACCGTTCCCACCCACAGATGAGAGTAGGAACATGGATCGATCAGCAAATCTCTTCACCACGACAGACCGGTACAGTGCTCGCATCACTGCAGACAGCTCCAATCCACCTATCAATCTCTCGCTCCCTTTTTTCCCTCATCCGTAAACAAGACGCCAAGATACTTAAACTCATCCACCTGGGGCAGGACCTCTTCCCCAACCCGGAGAAGGCACTCTACCCTCTTCCGGCTCAAGACCATGGTCTTAGAATTGGAGGTGCTGATCCTCATCCCGGCTGCTTCACATGGTCTGATGAAGCCAACAGTACCACATCGTCTGTGAAAAGCAGAGACCTGATCCTGAGTCCACCAAAAAAAGATGCCCTCAACACCTTGGCTGCACTTAGAAATTCTCTCCATAGAGGTTATGAACAGAATCGGAGACAGAGGGCAAACTTACTGTCCATAATGTGGACCAGGCTGTGACACCAGTCATACAGGAACCTAACTGCCTGTATCAATGGGCCTGGTACCCCATACTCCTGAAGTACCCCCCTTCATGTTATGTATTAAAATACTGTTTTCTTATAATTTGTCTGGCCGCTTGGATGTATTTCTACTATCCACAACCGACAGGGATCATACTGACCAAGATGCTAAAGTTCAGGGAGAGTTGAGAGACTTTGATAAATGAAAGGAAAGTGCAACAAGAAAAAATTGGGTTCATCACAATCAATATCATCATTGTAATGTTCAACAAAAATATTGGACAGTTTCCCTTATAATCTGCAGCCCTAGTAATAAAGAGCAAGATTGTAAAACAAAGCCAATCAATCCTCTCTCTCTAAAAAACCTGGCTCTATGTGAAAATATATTGCCCCCATTGTTAAATCATGAATTAACCATAATACATTTCAGTAGTCAAACACAAGCCTGATTAGTACCTGACTGTTAGACAATTTTCTGTTGGAGTGATTTCTTGATTCTAACAGCATGAAGTAGGCTAAGAGATCTCAAAATGCATCTTCACCGATGCTAAAGAAATTCAAAAACAAAGTCATAGGCACCAATCGGTCTGGAAAGGCTAACAAAGCCATTTCTACAGCTTTAGGTCTCTGGTCCACCAAAGTAAGGGCCATAATCCACAACAGGAGTGGCCGGCCAACCAATACAACTACAAGAGCGCATTGACGAAACTTCCAAGAGATCGCGAGAGAATACAGAATAACGTTTAAAGCAGAGCAGGTCTGGCTAAGGTCACTGGTCATGTTTAACATCAAGAAAGACTGGATGAGATGTGTGTAATTTTGTGGGGTGGTGTTTCCGATGCTTAGAACCTTGGCTGAGGTAGAGGAGTAAACAAAACAAAACATTGTGAGCCGTACCACAACATATTATATAAAGGCCTAGGTCCATTTGTGAGTAATGAGTGCCATACACTTCTCCAGTCTTTAGTGAAGTACTTAAAACAAATACTAGAGTTGTCAAAAAAAAAGACCACAGAGAGAGGAGGAACAGTTAGTCCCTGGTCCTGCCTGTTCAAATAAACATGGGACTTCCTAGTTATTACTGACATGATTCCAAAGATCCAGCAGTGGAAAACGTTGAGGGCTCTTGGCCTTTATGTGGGTAGATTTACAAGTAAAAGTCAATATCCTAAAGTAGGAAATCAGTTGTGAAAATACACATTTTCTAATTGCTGCTCCTTTTGGAGTCACTTGTATCTTACTGTTTTTACTAACTCTTAAAGGTAAATAACATAACTAATTCACAATTATAAGTCGTCATCGGCCATGGTGGAAATCACAGCATCGGATCATACTGAAACAGGCCTTTGATGAAGACCCGCAATCCCGATCCATCTCACAGGATCAATCCGTGCCGGGACCGCAGTTCCAAGAACAGCCCACACTCACATCTGCAATCGTCCTCAATCTGTGACACAGTACACTTAATGTTCGGACACGCGCCCACACAGGCCTTTTGTTCAGCGACAGCGATCTGCATTTCAGAGAGGAAGGCGGTTAAAGCCAGTGGGAAATACTGTATAACTCTAGCCTACATGTTGCCCTTATTTGGGGACTCAGAAGCTAGAGCTGTTGTCCTTAAATGGGAATAAATGAGAGGGGAACAGAGTGAGGCCTAACGCCTACCGACTGACTTCCTTTTGTTTTTTAAACATCAACCGCAAGATGGGAAAATGAAAACCTCAACAACGTTGAATTTGATCAATCATGTAAATAAAAGTCCAGAGGGATGATGTGTGTAATAGCACAGGAAAAGTATGGCAATTAAAAGGTAATCATCCAGATTATTGATAAATTGGTTATCAAAAATGTTCAAGGATGCTTGTTAATGTGCCAGTTTACTGCAAACATTTCCAAAGCCAGAATGTTCCGAGACAGAGAGCTCAAAACATATCAAACATACGCTTTAATACGTTCAGCTTCATGTTATTTGCTGAAGTTTCACCCTTGTGTTAAAGCAGAAGACTGAATTAACAGCCCACGTGGCCTCAAGGAAAAAAAGTAATTCACTTTCTAGAAACTTCCTCTTACACAAATCCTGAAAACAGCTAACTCCATATTCATCCCTCAGTAACCGCTTACTTCCCCGCTGTAGAGGTTTCCAGTTAATGTGACCTTGCAGAACTTGGTACGGCGAATTTAAATAAACAGACTTTTAGTTTCTGACCGACCGGTATATCTTGGGACATCCAATGATGGAATTGGAGAAAAAAAAAAAGGAAAAAAAGAAGAAGATTTTTCGTAACATCGATATCTCATTTTATTCATAAATTCCGGGCTATATAAGCTCCTTCCGGTGTGGCCTTCTGGTAGACGACAAGTGCGCTTGGTTTGCAGCGCCAACAGATCTTGCAGTCACCAGAGCTGGGAGGCGAGAGAGCGATCAGATGGATGACGAAACCCAGAAGAAACGTCATAAAGTCTCTCAAGTGTGGGAACATTTCCAACTTAAGTCAATAAAAATGAAAAAGAAAAAAAAGAAAAAGTGTAGAATGCATACGCTGCAAAGCTGAACCAACGTTTCACAACAGCACAACTTCCATGTCCCATCATCTCAGCAGAAAGCACAGGCAAGATATGTGATCTAGAGTTTAAATGAAGATAAATAGTTGGGTTGTAACAAAATATCGATACACAGATTCCACTGACTGTCATGATATTGTATCGATATTCAAAAGCAATGTATCCATTTTTAATTTATTTTATTTTTCAATTTGAATGGAACCATTAATGATGACAGTAATTTTTGAAGTGAAATTAAAAGAATGGCTGTTTTCACCTTCGTTCCAGTGGATCAACAAGACCTAGTAATAAAACTGGATGTGTTAAAGTATGAAACGGGTTGGAGTGTTTAGAATGGTGCGACACCTTTTCTACAGTTAAATTAACTATTAAAAATCACAATATATAGTCTTACTCATAGTATCGCAATACATCGTATCGTCTACCCTGTATCGTGATACATATTGTATCGTCAGATTTTTAACCAATAGACATCCCTAATAAATAGAGTATCATCAGAAATGCTAATGTGACTGAAGATAATTTGCTTGTTACCAATAAAAGACAACAACTGTTACAGGTCTTCATAAGACCAAAAATGTTTGCTTGTCAACTTATTTAAAACCCATCCGTTGTAAGTTGCGTACTTCTGGGTCAAATCTGCCTTTTTTCTCGACCCCAATTCTATCTTTATATGTATATATTTGACATCATTGGAAAGCTAAGATTCTTGTAATTCCAATGATGCCTGCCGATCAAGAATACAATAAATAACTATAGATACAGTCAAGGCCTTTCGCCAAACCGCTCAGAAAGAAAAATGTCCAACACACAGTATGAAGACTCACGTTAGTGACGGAACCAAGCCATCTCGAACAAAAACTGTCTACTTACATCCATATGGGTCCAATTAATGTCTTCAATAAAATAGTTAGTCCGCGACAAGTCTGACGTCCACAGTCTGACAGAATGTGCCTGAAACCATTTGTAATCGTCTTCCTTATGAGTTGTTCATCACAATGTTTTCATCAGAGCTTAAGTTAGCATGCTCACATTAGCCTAAAAATAACAGCATCTTATCGGAGGAGCTAGCTTTTGATTGACATCTTACTTGATCCAATAGGTGAAGGGTTATCCCCTTTGCTGTGGCAAAATCTTCAATATTGGCTGATGGGTGAAAAGCAATGTTATCAAAATAGCTGAGGTGCTGGAACGTTGTACATTGATTTGATTTAACTTAAATGTAAAGAACGTTTTCAACACAGCTGAAGCTTGCGTCAGATAAACTACTAAATATAGATTTTTTTAATTTAAATGGCTTGTTAAACTTATTCTAATTAAGCAATATGTAGCTCGTTTTATTTTAGGGCTGGGCGATAAGGAAAAAAAAGATTCATCACGATATTTTTCATAGTTGATGGATATATCTCACAACATGAAACTAATCACTATTTTAGTCAATATTTAACATTCTCTGGTACAATTTGAAGATATTAGAACGGTATTCTTGATTTACAGATTTATTTTCAAAAGTTGAACATGTCACTGGACATTATACAACTGTTTGGGAAAAATTAAAGGAGGCCAGGACTGGATTAAAAATAAATTCTTCGATTTTTTCCCATGGCATAAGAAGGTGGAAGGCCTTGATCATCATGACATCACTTTGATGTATGGAAACCCAAGAGATGCATTGGTGAATTTTGTTTTTCCTGGAAAAAAAAAAATCTATCTTTGTAAATGGAAAATTCAGTAAATCGATGTAATCGATATATTGCCCAGCTCTAGTGTCCACTCATGCCCTTACTGGCAAACGTTTACATTGGCCGCTCAAGTTACATATACAAGGTATATACAGGGACTTCAAAATATATTTTAAATACCTTTTTAAGATTATTAAGACCTTCTAAAATAAAATTAAGACTATTGCAACAAACTGATAATTTACTAAATTATTAATATTAGACTATTTAGTTATTAAATTCTTTTGCAATGGCTGAATCAGAAAACAATTATTCCCTCGTTAGACTTCAGCCAGTGATAGTAAACACCAAATCACCTCAGCCGGTAGGTACAATTTTCGGTAGGACTGCGTCGCTTCGCTGCACTTCACTAACAATTAATGGGATGCAGGACGTCAGCGACAGCACGTCTGTTGCGACAGTAAGTAAAGTCACGAGGTATGGAAACCCGAGCAAACTGCAAGCATAAAAGAAAAATATGTTTATTTTATAGTTTACATTCGTCTATTTTTGATAGAAACACTTGTTTTAAAAACATATCAATACTAAATCAAATTTAAGACTTTACTAAATCGATTCAAGACTTTTGAAGGGACTTAATTTTCCCTCAATCAATCTCTCAACTTTTAATACGTGTCAAGACCCTGCGGATACCCTGGTATATGCATGTTGGACTCCACCTATATTGCTCTTTTGCTTTTTCAAGCCTGGCACAAGCGAAGGGACCTAAATGGCGCAGGAAACTGGCGGTAAGAGGGAAGAGAGACCCCCTTCCTGCCACCTCACCCTCTTGCTACAGGATTTGTTCAAATGTTCTCATCTCTGGTGTGTAGGGAGCCTGGAATCTGGCCGAGATGCAGATCAGTGAACGCACGGTAAGGAAGGTGGGTGGCTGTTTTCAGTTTACAGTTAGGACTCCAGAAGCAGAAGAACGAGATCACTCCTTTGAGTCGATAGGTTCTAATTTGATGAAATGCAGCCTCTTCACTCGTCTCCCTATTAAAACCACATCAGTTCGTGGAGAGCGTAGCAGAACACATGAAAGCCTTGTGCGTCTCTACATTGTATGCAGACATGCCTTTAAAAGGATAAGTCTGAAGCTCAAGTATTTTGAGACCAGCCTCTGCAGTTCAGAGCCGAGATTCTAAGAAATCGGTCCGTTAACCTGCTTCAACGTTTAAATCATTAAAGGCTTCACAAGGACACTGAGCTTTTACAGAGCCTCTCATTCATGCATTTCTGTGCCAGAATACAGCCTTGATCAAGTTAAATAGGTTTTGTGATTTAATAAAACTGGGAATGTTAAAAACACTGCTTATGAGAAGAACACCCTGGCGTCTAGGGCTCTATTGGGTCTCAGTCCTGATCAAAGCAATTATGTTTATACTCAACCAATTCCAACTCAATCACCTCATTCAATCTGCTGTCTCATGCAGTCATATCAACTGGAACTACAATTAGGAGATCGGAATCCCGTCACAAATCTCAGGCCTAGAAGTGACCAAAAATGGCTGCCAGAGAAGAGTTTTCAAAACCAAGAAAAGACATTAAAAATTAAAGCACCAGTGAGAAAAGAAATATCGGAAGTAGGCATGGGCCGGTTACCGGTTTCAAGGTATACCGCGGTATGAAAAAGTCAAGGTTTCAAAACCAATACAATTTTCCGTCATACCGTCCCTGCGGTATAAGTGTTTTTTTTTTATGTGACGTCTCGCCAGGGAGAAAGTAAAGGTCCCTCTCCCTCATGCTGTGTGAAGCTGCAGCGTAAAGCGCCACTCCCTCCTCCCTCCCAAGCTCCCCCTCCCCTCCCCCGCGCACACCTGCGTTTGTTGTGAGTGACAAACGGGCTGAGCTGCGCTGCAGGCTGTGTTATGACTGATGGAGGCGAGCCCCTAGAACTTTTTCCACCCTCTCTAAGCGGATGTTTGGGATTACTTCGGCTACCGTAAAAAGCCTGACGTTCACGGCTTGGAAGAAGAAGGTCGCCCGATGTGCAAAATGTGCTTGAGAACAGTGGCAGCCCGAGGAGGCAATACATCGAATATGATTGCGCATGTTCGGGAGCACCACCCATCGTTGTATGCTAAATTCAAGGTAAAGTTAATGCTGTCTTGGAATGAACGAGCGTATTAGCGTCTGACATCAGTGAAATGAGCTTGTTACCTTGGCAGATATGGTAACTACCTTATCTTATCTTTTCTTCATCTCTATCCTTAGTAACTTTTTTGAACTGAGGCAGATAATGGTGACTAGCATGCTAATGATGATTCATCTTAGCATGCTAGTTAGTTACCATATCTGCATCAGTAAAAAGTTTTTTTCCTTTGAAAAAAATAAAATAAAATACAGACATTCAAAATACACATTTTAGAGCTGTAATCATAATACCGTGAAACTGTGATATTTTTGCCTACGGTTATCATACCGTCAGAATCTCATACTGGCCCATGCCTAATCGGAAGTTAGACATAAATATCACATCAGCGCATCTCCAAAGAGAGAGTCACAGACCTTCTCTCGGGACTGAGGACGGCCTCTCTCTCCTGCCTGTCGGGGCTCCTGAACCGGCTCCTCTTCTCTGCTTTTCTGGCCTCGGCTTCCAGCCGTCGGGAGCGCGGCGTGTCATGGTGGCCGCTCCTGTGGCCCGCCGGGTGGCTATCGGTGCTGGTGACCGTGCTGCCGCTGGCGTCCGAGTCCAGAGAGCTGACCGAGCCGCTGATGTGGGAGCCGTTTGAGAGCAGGGAGCTGCCGGAGGGGAAGGGGTCACTGGGTGCTGGAGAGTGGCAGCGCGGAACGCCTCCCAAACTGGAGCAGGAGCCCGTCGGAGAGAGGGGGCCACTGGGGGCATGGGGTGCCGAGCCATGCAGCGGGAGGCTGCTACGGTCCACTTCATCACCGTTCACTGACCCGGCATCAGAGCCCTGGCCCACAGGCACACAGTCGCCTGATAATGAAGGAGAGAAGAAGCTGTTCACAGTGCCTACACATCAGTCATGTCCAAATGACATGCGTTTCAAATTGGGCTAAAAAGGAACAGAACTCGTGTTTTTTACTTTCAAATTTCCAAAGTTTAATTTTAATGCACTGCTGGTATTTCAAGAGTTCGAACTTTAAACATGGAAGTTGTAAAGAGGAAGGCTGGAAGAACAGATGGATGGACACAAGGACAAACTGTTGGATGGTTGGAACGTCAGATGGATGGACGACAGTAATAACTTCCAGTCAACGGAATAGGGAATTCAGCCAGAAAACACAAATCATCTAACCTGGGAACCAGGATAATTCCAGAGTTTCCGGACTGTGTATGACCTCCCAATTTTGCAGATTGTTTCCAGACTGAGTCTGTTCTGTTTTAGGGAAAATGATTCTAATTTCTAGAGATGAATTGTTCCGCATAGAAGCCAAATCATGTTATCCTGAGGTCCAAAAAACAGTCGTTATATTGATTTGTAGCATTTACTGGCGCTTTAAAATCAAGTGATCAATCCAGTTATTAAAGAAACAACAGATGAAAAAAAATGTTTTGTTGAAATGAAATTCTATAAAAAGAGGGGGGAAAAAAAGAACTGACCTGCAGTGGGCAGCGGTGATCCCGACGGCTGGTCAGCAGCAGCCCAGGCCGCTGCGTTCTCGGCCTCCCGCTGGTTCAGCTCTTCCTGCCAGATGATGGAGCTCGAGTCTGGAGCCTTATCTGCTTCGGGGATTCCGGAACCGGTCACGGCTACCTTGGCTGGACCCGGCTCCTGGACGAGAATGCGAGGGTGCGGACCCCAAAGCTGTTTAACCAGGAGGTGGGCTGAGAGCCTTTGACAGGGCGTACTGTGTGAACACGTTACCTGGGAGGTGGTGGGCTCCACTTTCCGTTTCTTTTTCTGGTTCTGTTTGTTAGTTCGGGGGTATACAATCAGCTGTTCGCTCCACCTGCAGGAAAACAACATTTTGCCGATTGCTTGAGTGTTACCATCTCGCCGACCAGATAACCAATTTAAGAGACATTACCCGTTGATGATCTCTTTATTCTCTCCTCTGATGAAGTACTCCTGATCGGGGGTGATTATGCACAGAGAGTTCTTCTGGCCCGTCTTGGGCTCTGCGTCGACGACGTCCGTGCAGAGGTTCATGTTCACCGTGCCCTGAGGCAGCGTGCTTGGCTGGAGGAGACAGCAGGACAAGTAAGCCTTTAGAACTGTATCCAGCAGGGGTATTGGACGCTACGTGTGAGGAGCGGTACGGGAGATGGGTAAACAGATAAATGTGGGAACAGTTTGAAAAGGATGGCTCGGGTTTGTTTTCAAATGTCCATGTTTGGATTTTGGATGGCCGAGAGCCTGACTAAACACCGATATCTCTGAAATCATATTCCCAACTGTTCAAAAATCAAGCAGGGACAATCTATGAGAAAGCGGGCCGATGAGATTTCACAGCACTTCACAGGCCTGTGGTGGACGAACATCATGGTTACCCAGGCGAATCCTCTCAGTTGTAGAACACGCTAAGTGAAAACGGGGGGGGGGGGGAGAAAGACTCTGTGTGTGTGTGTGTGTGTGCGTGCGTGCGTGTGAGAGAGAGATCAGCGGAGAACACAGGACTGTTTTGTAAACCGGCACCAAGGAGATGTATCGACGCATCCACAGATGAAACGCTGGATGTTGTCTGAGCATCCACTCACAATCCCGCTGCTCTCTTATCAGTCTTAGCCGCACCAACATTCGTCACAGATGCTAGACAGGTGCTTGGACCCCTTACAGCTCCTTTTAAGGCCACAGAGCACGGATCCAGCTTTATAAAGATCCGAGTGCAAACCTCCCAAGAGCTGCCAAATAAGGGAGTTACAAAACGTCACATTAAAGAGGGTTCAGGCCCTGTGGAAAATTTCCGCTATTGGAAAACAATTCAGAGAAGAAAAAGAAACAAAACAATGTAGTTCTAAAAGAGGTGCAGGAAAACAGTCTGATGCAGCTCTGACATCAGACATTTTTAAAACCAGAAGCCCTTTCTCACTTTTGACATACAGAGTATATTCAGCTGGAAGGAATCAACCAGGAAGTCAAAGCAGTTGATGAAATCCTTTAGTAGAGCCACAGATTCACTACAATCTGCTGTTGGTGGAGGAAGATAAATAACAGTCACACCGTTTGGCATTGGTTTTCTGCGTGATTCATTGCAGCTACTTTAAACTGTTAGCTGGCATTTGTAGAGATGCGCTGATCACAGGTATGTGGGATCATTTTCAATCACTAATTTTGGCCAATTCCAGTTTCTCTTCAGGAACCAGCATTCAAAACATCTCTTTGTAAACTTCCTGCCATGAACGGTCTTTCTTTGTCTAACATGAAGAGCTGAGGCGATGTCACAGAAAGGAGAAGTTATAAAACAGTTCCAAAGCTCACATTTTAAATGTTAGCATGTTATCTAAGCAATTAGCATAATTAGTGATTGTTGCTTTCTGAAATTCCCTCAGGTGGCCTCATTTTGCTTTTCTAATTGGACCAAACATGCCCAAGACGAGTCTGAACTGATCCCCTATAGCAAGCAGCATTTTTTTTCTTAAGTCGTACCTTCAAAAGTCAGCTACGAGAACAAGAAGTCACATGACCAACACCATTAGAAGTCCATCTCTGTTGTAGTAGCTCAAATGAACAGTAGACAACAGTTTCCTTTCAAATCACTTCCTACTATTTCTGTACTCCCCCCTGACTCACACTGATTAAAAAAAAAAAAAGAGAAAACTTTAAGTCGTCTTCCTGTAGTGACAACTTCCACACTGAAGAACGTGGCGGTTAGCCAGACCTGGTAGGGATAAGCACTTACAGTTGACCTATATACTGATCAAAAAGTGACCACTACAGTTGTGTTACTGGTATCCAGTCAAGCTGAGAACAAGCAGAGTTCTCGGTGCATCTCTAGTCATTTTAGTGACATGTCAGAATATTAAAATAGTTTAATTAGACATTTAGGCATAGAAATAAAAGAATTAAAAAAAACATAACTTTTACATCTGTTTACCATCTTTTAAAATGGGCATGCATTGATATGAAAATTTGGGGCGATACTGATTTCCAATATTGATACTTCTCCAATGGCTTGAAAACCTTTATTTACCAATATTAGATTTATTTCCCTACACTTTTGACACAGTGTCAAAGCGACCACACCACCTATCTCCCCTGCTTCAGTTAAAAACCCCACAATCTGGCACTGAATCACCGTCACATGACCGAACAACCCCCCACCCTGAAACAGATGGAAATAAATAGTTGTTATTATCGACCCAGTTTCACGTTACTTATCGAAATAACGATATATTAATAAATGACTAATATCGGCCAATACAAATGTTGATGTTGATATATTGTGCATCCCTATATTATGGTAAGGCAAAAAAATAAACCATTCACAGCCCTACCTATTACTAAAAAAAGAACAACACTGGTTGCACATGCTAACCTCAAGAACATTTAGCCAAACATTTACTGGATACGACCAAACAGGACATGTAAAAATGGATTAAATTTTAGAAAATAAATTTGTTTAAATCAACAATTTTTGTTTTAAATAAAAAATATTCGCTGTTCTAGAATCAAGATCAAATCCCCCCCCACCCCGATAGAACGAGATTCTACATTTTCCGCTTTTGTTAAAGACCAAAAGGTGACCACTGGGAAATATTTTAGGTCTTATGATTATGATCAAGGACATAATTGAAAGAGAGTGTGTCCATCAGTAAAATAAACAGCATACTACAGACTCGCCACTCAAGCAAATAATGCTAATTAATGAGCTAACAACTTGGCAGAAAAGCCAGTCCATGCAGGAAGTATGTTTACCAACACTAAATGTAGCCGCTGATTATTTTACATGTGGTCCTACTCTTCTACCACATTATTCCCTTTTCGTAATACTCCAGCTCAGTTAAACCCTGGTATGTTTGCTCAAGATTTTATATATATATATATATACTCCAAAAGCTGTCTGTCTGCAGTAAACCATCCCATTTAACTGCTACAAGGACTTCCTGTATTTAATGGAGACAATTCTGACGCAACCAGCGTCAGGCTCCAGAAATGTCGACCTCCTGAGATGAAGCAGATGCGTGGCTGAAGCTTGCTTTACTATCTTATTTGTTGCCGTGATGTGGAGCCTGGATTCCTGCAGTCCATCTGACCCCGCTGCTGTCGGCTCAGGAGAAAACAGCGCTCCGCTGCTGGCACCGAAAAAAAGGAGATGCATCGGCCAAGACAGCCGTTCAAAACACAAATCATTCGTCCTGGTTCTCATTTTCTACACAACTGGGCCGGTTCTATATCTGCATGTTATGTCTGCAATCCACGGTGGGGTAACTTTGCAACGAGATAATGTCAAAGGCAAGAGTGTCCCCGTGGAAACCTGAGGCCCATCCAATAAAACGGAACATACCCCAATCAGACAGAGATGCTTTTAATCGAAATTAGGGATGGTTATAATTAATTGACGATCGATTAATTGATCATTAAGAATTTCATCGATTACATTTTTTTTACCGATCAATTAACGCATGTTCTGTTGTGTAGTTTGAGTTTTGAACATTGACGCTGATCTCTCTCATCCTCTTTCTCGACTCTTTTTGCCAAAAGTAACACAAAACTATCAGACCTATAAGTATTTTTTTTTTATTAAGTGGTTTATCAGGACTATTTTTATTTTTTTACTTTTTTAGAGAAGAAAAAAAATATGAGCGTCAGTTGTGTTAATGAGTACCATCTTTTAGCTGTCGGCTCCGCTGCTTATAGCGCATATTTTCTTTGTGCAATTACCGTGAATTAATTCCATTTAATTGCCACAAAAGGTGTCCCACCTGTAATGAAGATCTCAATGAGGAAACACGCTATTTTTCTATTCTCACTGCATTTTAATATAGCCTATGAACACTGAATTTAAAATGAACATATCAATGATTAATCGAAAATCGATCGTCAATTCTCCTGATGATCGATGAAGACAGTTTAATCTAATGCCCATCCCTAATCGAAATAACCGTAAAAAACAACAAATAACGTTACCAAAGGATTCTGTGAGGAAAAAAAGTTTGGCTTTGCAGTCAAACTAAGTGGAGTACACCCACTCCATAAATGACATAAATCCTCCAGAAGGCTTTTACAGGCTGAGCCTAAGGGCAATTTTACCTCAGCAGGCTCTGGGCAGGAAACTGCTTTTTTATAAGCAGCATGATCCTCAAAACAGTTTCATTCATCAGAACTAAGGAGACAGAACCCAGCTGCATTGATGATGGAGAGCCTAAGAAAGCCGTCCGATGGGAATTATTCTCACTAGAGGCTGGATTGTGGAACTGCTGTTGCACTTTTCAAACCGTGATGTAGAACAGGCGCAGCTATAGATCAAAAAAGAAGCCTCCTCCCAACTTCTCCTTCAGCCCTTTCTCATGGTCATTGACCTTGAAGCTTCAGGGTGGTCTCACTCGGTGTTCTGACACAGCCTTTGTTTCATTCGGAAGTGAAGAAACTTGTGAAACCGCTGCTGTTGTGATATTAGAAGCATTGTGATCCCCGTCTGAGGAATAGCCGGGAGCTCGCTCCGGCGGGCCGTTCGCGAGGAATGTCTGGGTCTGTGGCACATCTGACGTCTCCTCTGTGGGTTTTAGGGGCTAACGTTCCCTTTCTCCAGCGCTCTCTGGTCCTGGGGGCTGCGAGCGCACTGCTTGTTCACCAAATAAGGGCATAGCAGGAGGAATGCTGCTTTAGATGGGAGAGCATCTTTCCCTCTTTTTGTGGTGAAAACACTTTAGTTATGTGGGGCAAGTGTTCCAAATAAGACAGCTGCCTAATCGGCAAAAAATAGCAGGAGGCGTCATTGCTCCGTGGGTTCAGAGGCTTGGAGCATCATTATAGGGCTGATTGTTCATTCAGGTACATTGAAGCACCTAGTTTAGCTCTGCTAATTCTGCTAATAATGAGGCAAATTAACTAACATTTTATACCTAAAACATCCAAGAAATAATTTGGTTTTTGGCTTTGAAGGCTCCTCCAAATGGGGGACACAAATTAGCCCTACTTTTCCCCAGGATTTGAGGGAGGGGTCTGGTGTATCCTCCATAGCCCACCCTATCCCAAGATTCACTCTGGGCCTAATGGAAATGTTTTGCTCCTGTCACGATGTCTGTAACAAGCAGGAGAGTATAACAGTTTTAAATAGTAGCATATTGACGTCTGCCGATTCAAAAATTTTAAGCTTAAAGCGGTTGTGTTGTTAGGTTTTTGTCATTTGCATAGGTGTGTTTTTAATAAAATTTCTTTAAATTGATCTATTTATTTAAGAATTCATTTATTTAAAAAAAGATTAAACGAATAATAAAAAAACCTCGATTTTACCAGCTTGTATTTAGCGCCGTCACGGTTGCTAGACGACAGGAAATAAACGGCAGGACAGGAATAAATCTGAAGGATAATGCCGTGCTCACACCGCCGAAAGCGTCAACGCCAAGAGCGACAAGATTACATGTTAAGTCTATGGTTGAGGCCGTCAGACTCTCAGTGGCACTTTATGCGCTTTGGCCGTTTCAACTTTTCACGCTTTTGCGGCTTTTCAAGCTTCAAAGCGGTAAAAGCGAGAAACACAGAAGCTCAGCTAGCTGAAGTTTCAGGCGTCGTCCCCTGAGAGTCGACCAATCAGACCGAAATGGTATGGACCGTCTACTGATACCAAAATATACCTATGCTTTCAAGAGTAATGGCTTCAAAACTGTAAAAAAAAAAAAAAAAAAAAAAAAAAAGGCCTCTAAAGGTTTTTTCCTCCCGCTTGATTCCAAGAGATCTCACTAATATTAAGGCAGAGCTGTTCTAAAGCTACGGCTGGCGAGCCAGGAGTGGCACGGCTGTTAGGCAGCTGGCTCTACCCGAGCAGCTAGCTAGTAATAAATCAGCTAATGTCAGCTTGTTGAATTTGAGCAAAATTACTAAAAGGGATGACTTTCTGCTCAATAACCCAGTTTACCGCAAAACTACATTTGATTTGGTGTTATTTTTATTTATTCCGATTTTTTGCTTAAGTCTATGTCATAGATATCATTGTTGTACTCAACAGATTATTTTCAGAAGAAGGAACAAATTTTGCTACTAAATCATAAGTTACAGTTTCTGTGTAAACATTGCAATACCATTAACACGGCGATTCACGCTTAGCTCGGATGAAATAGTAACACATGATTACAGATTTGTCAACGTTGTCCGATAGTGGAGAGATTTAGTTGCATAACGTCATCTCTAGCTATGGAAGGCTAGATGGGTCATTTCTGGGAGCTATGTGCAAAAGTTTTTTTTGCAATGCCGGCTGGTGGGAAGGGCATGTTTTGAAAAAGTTTCTTTTTCCAGAACAACTTCTTGAGGTCGTTTTTAGCTTATGCAAACTGTTAGCTGCTTTTGATTCCAAAGAGGAGAATAGCAAAGCCAATACCGGTGTGTTCTGAGAGGTTTCACAGGCTTGTTTTGTTAACACGCAGCAACAAGGAAAATACTGAGATCAACAGAAAACTCCAGTCTGTCTGGATATGGCTTCTGAAACCCTCGGTGGGATGCTTCGACCTTGAACACTCCCTCTGTCCCCGCCCCTAATAGTTCGAGGTCAGTAGGTAGAGGTCGACGAGATCGGTACCGTGAACAGGTTGATGTGAATGCTGAAGTTTTGGAAAGGTTTAATCCTTGGGGTCTGGAGCACAAAGAGGTCATTTCCCTGACCCACACTTCCTGCCTTGGGGAGCAGATGAAAAGATCTGAGGACAATGTGGCGGACGGTTTTGGAAATCATTGCTACAATGAGAGGAAAAACACACGCGTTATTTTCCTCAAGTTTCCTCCCATTGTCATCTCTGGCTGCACAGAGAGAAGCCCCGGCCGGGACTTTAAGGCAAAGGTGTCATGAAGCTATTGTAGCGCTCGGTTCAAGCACACACTGAGTCGAATAGAAATGGAGTTAATGGCACGCCAGTTCCAACCATCCCAGAAGGAGCCCCGCGTATCTGTGTGCCCCCCCCCCAATCCCATATTGTTTGCACACAAGCAAACTAATCTCCAGTCAGATCGGCCGGCATGGGTTTGGTCACCCGTGTCGCATTCCCCCGGCACCACAAACAGAAATTAGCTTTCCTCAGATGATTATGGGGCTTCACCTCAGCTACTGCTCTCACCAACATGTTGAACAAGTTTGAGGTGAAATTATTCCTATTCTGCAGCGCTACCGAGGTCAATAAGCAGTTTCCACTGAGCTCGCGCATTTTAACCCCTGCTGATGTGGCAGCCTGCGTTTCTGTAAACTTTCTACAATGGAGAGCCACGGCTGTGTCATCACAACACCGGCCCAAATAGCATATCTCTTAACGATCAGAAGCAAAATACTGGAGCTGTGTGTGGGAGCTCGGACTCATTAAGCCTAGTTGGTGTGCTTTCAGTGGCTGAGTCGGGTGTCGTCCCAACCACAAACATGGACAAATTACCAAAATCAGGTACATGTGTCCTCCACAGAGTCTACCAAACACATTTTCTGCAAAAGAGCTTAAGGCGAACAACAGTGAATGGAGCTGGAACGCATTGTTATGAGTCAAAAAATTCCCCACACCGTGTTTACTTAAAGTGGGCCACCCTGGTACTCCAGCAGGCAACCCAAATATACTTGGCAAGATATTCGCACATTCATTTTGTAATTTTTTAAAAACAATTCTAAACAGAGAAATCTATTATACCGCTGCCAAGAAGAACCGGCCACGTTTTCATGACGGTTCCATGCTTCGCATCTGTTGTGTTACACTGATTCCTCTCAGAAAGCTATGTTATAGAGGTTCTGTTATAAGGCTATAAACAGTTAATATCTTCCCTGCAGTAGATAACACCAAGTCTTAAACTAGTAGTGGGCAAAATAAACAGTATGAGGTAGAAGTGAAATAAAATAAAATAATAAAACGATTTAATAGAGATTTTGACTATACCGTCCTACCGTGATTGCGCATGTTGATGATGTCAAGATGTGTCTATGTACTTTGGAGGATAAATACTGATGTTCAGTGTTTGCATTTACACTAGATGTTGTAAGTTTAAAATGTGTAATTTTCTCTTCAACGAAAAAGAAACCTGTTGAACCTGAAGCCTTTTTGGTTCAAATATGTGAAGCTTTATTTCATGCAATATTAAATTTATAAATAAGTCAGGAGAGCAGAAAGAAATGTTATTTCTCTTGCACTCCAGTTCAAACAATTTAGAATTGTGTGTTTGAATTTTTGCGGTGCATTTTTTCGGAAAAAAGGTTTGCATTTTTTTATGAATTTTGCACAACAAATGTTCTCTAAATGACATTCTATGCTTATTTGAAGTCGTCCTGCTGGTATGCAAGACTGTCATTTTGACATAAACAGACGAATATATTGCAATAGATATCCATAGCGCACAAGCTTCCAATTATATTGCAGTATAGATTTAAAGCCATATCGCCCATCTCTATATGAAATGGTAGCTTATTATGCAAACTATATTTGGTTGCCTTTCTGCTATTGTAGTGTCACAAGCTTTTATTAAATGCTTAATTAGGCTAACTGCTTCGGTAACCAGCCTGCAGTAAACTCCAAGCCACATGCAACCATTCCTGGCTCCAACACTGCCTCCATGGGCTCATACTGGCAACACTATAGCTCTGGGATCAAGAAGTTTAGGCAGGCATATTGGATTTTTAGGTTGACACTAGTGGGAAACCTCTGACCATTCCACTTAGACTCTTCTGCTTGATCTTTACCTTTTTGAAACTTGAGAATTTAAACATCCACAAAAAAACACACACACACAAAAAAAAACAGATGATGAATCGGAAATCCTTTAAACAACCATCCAGCGGGAACGGATGGAGCTTTTGTTTTTGTTCTTCGTGTCTAAAAAGAGTCCAAGACATGTTGCACTATGGTTTCAAAATGTCTGTCAGTTGGGTGGTACTTGGAAAACGGAAGAACTGGAAAAAGTCTGAGACCAAGCAGTAGATGGGTTAAACTTCAATAAAAGGAGCTCTCCATCTACCATGTGGTTCAGCTGGAACTTTTATGTATTAAACGAGTATTTGTTATTAATCAACTAAAAACACAAACATTCAACTGTCTTTAGGATTCAGTCATGTGAGAAAAACACTGAATTGAAAAGGTACATCCACCTCCTCTTGAATTAACTACTTCAAAATAGGTACCACTTTATGCTTGCAATTTTGCATATAAGCTAATAAACCAAAGAAAAAACGTTTTAATGACTGGAGATTAGAGCTGTAATTGGGCCTTAAAAGATAGGCCCGACCAAGCCCGAGCCCGCAGAGTATATTTTGATTAACAGCTTATTTAAGCTCAAACAAGATTACAGCCCGACATTATTCAAAAGTCACACATCAGGGTTTACGCTAGAAAACGTGACAGGCAGGTTTTCAATTTACTGGACAAATGTCTCGCCTGAGTGCATTTCCGTGTGCGCTCTTGACCGCTTGCTCTAGATTTCAGGAGATTTTATCCGACTTGTGGGCATCAGGGAGCTTCTATATAAATGCAGGAGTCTTCTGCAACTTGAGACTTGGGATGTCTGGTAATAGAGCATTTACACTTCAGCATTTTCTGTCTGAGAGCGCAGTGCAGCAGTCAGAGCATGTTTTCTGTTTTGATCTGAGAGAAGGAGTGGCCTGACACCTGGGTCTTTCACATCATGGTGCATGCAACATCTTGACATTTATTTATTATAAATATTCTTGGTCTGTAAAACTGAGCAAAACCTGGATATTTTCGGGAATTTTATTAACACCAACGGAAACCCATTCACACACAAAGCTTTGTTTTTTTTGTCAAGACTGAGCCATTTCCTACATTTTAACATAGTTGATTCACTTAGAACTTGGAGAAAAAAATACTAAACATCTTGTTCACGCTAATGAGATGATCAGCTGACCGCTAAAACCCGAGCCCGGCCTGGGCCCAAGATCTTCAGCTCTACTGGAGATGTTGATACTCCAATTTACAAGTCTAAACAAGTAAATTTAATTGAAAAAGTACTGTTAAAAATCAGTAATCTTGCCACTGAGTGTGCCAACTTGTGTCCGTCATACTGTTAAAACTTTGTCAGTAAATAAACAAGCTCAAATTTAAAGCCCTTCTATCTTTTCTGGCATCTTGGATTAGGAGTAAAAACTCCACCCAGCGCACCTCCAGATCATCATTGGAGAGAATCAACCAACAATGCTAACCACCCAAAGCTTGAGCCGCCTTGATGCTTGAACAAATAACCAGCTTTGTACCCAAATCTCCGCACGGCAAGAGGAAGGACTGTACGGGGTAGCACTCACCGACTCGTCCAAGGCGAAGCGCAGGCAGCCATGTTCGTACAGCACAAAGAATCTCCGCTGCCATTTCTGAAAAAAAACCAGAACATTCTCAGAACAGCATAATTTTTAGTTAAGTCCAAAAGAACTGACCTATTGTTCTCCATCCATGGAGCTGAAACAATATCCTCAAGCATTTGCTCTCATTTCTTAATTTCAGATTGTTAGGAATTTGACCACAGAGTACTGCCCCTGTGCAGAAAAAGTGTAAACACAATGTCTGCAGAAGAATATTTGGAGGAGTGCGGTGCATGCTCTTACCCGGGATCTTTGCATTGGATTGTCGAAGTCAGTTCCCTCAGGGGCCAAGCACAGCCATCCAGCATAAATAGGCTTGGCCTATAAAAATTAAAAAAAACACAGGGAAAGCAGGAAAGAACAGTAATTTAGATCATTATTAAAGCTGAGGCAGAGTGTGAGCCAGGGGGGAGGTGGGGGGCAGGGTAAGAAAGATGCTGGCTGAATTTAATTGAAGGAAGCCTTTCAGGGGTCCAGATGTTCCTCTGTTCCTGTGGTACGTGGGTTTTAGCTCAAAGCATTTTCGTGTGTTAGAATGGCCTAGTAACGTCTACAGAGCTAAACTGATGATCTCGACATCAAGTCTGTACAAACTGTATGCTTGCAGCTGGAGCAGACTGTGGATCTACAAAGTGTCGACTCGGCGTAGATGAACAGAAAGGCACGGCGCACAAAGAGGAAAACCTTCGCCCTTCATAATTATGTAATACCTGGTGCGTTGGTCACACTAAAACACACTGAAGTTTGTGGCTTCAATGTGAAAAAGTTCAAGACTTTTCTAATCGACTTATACACTAAACCTAATATCTTGACTTGTTTGACCACCATCTACTTTAGTGGAGATGGAAACAAGAATCTAACAACTGTTCTGTTTCATATTGAGGGTTTAACTGGTAACCCTTAGCAGGCAGCTCTGATTTTAGCCGCTAGTTCGCCCAGCCACTTCCACAAGCCCGACCCGGTTCCAGCTGGAAGGCAGGAGGATCCGATCTTGACGCCTGGGATCCTGCTGCCGGCCGCGTTGTTGTTGCTCCGTGTCACTGCATGCCTGCAGTGAATCCATACATGCCGGGATGAACTTGTAGGAGCGTGTCTATTAAGGAACGTTTAATGAGCTGAACTCATTAAAAAGAAAAAGGGGGTATTTTACAGAGACGGCGTGCTGTGGTGCTCGTAAATCAAATGGGTTTGGGAGCACTACAAAGCATGATAAACTATCTCAGCCTTGCCCTGATGTCATGAAGCCTAAAGAGATTATTTGAATGGGGGGGTGCTGTATCAGAGAGCAGCTGCTCCAGAGCGGGGGAGGTGGAAGACTGAACAGACCTCCACTAAAGCGATGTTCCTCTGTCCGTTTAGGCCACACGATTCATACTCTCCCTTCCCATCCCATCACCTGACCTTTGCAGTACACCGAGCATGTGCGAGACGTAAACAGGAAGCAGAGGCTTGGCTGAGTATCTGAGATGAACACTAGATTAGGTGTAAAGTACAGCCTGAGAGCTGCTCAACAAGATCCGACCAGGGCGGGGACAGAGTCGAGGTGTCGGCTGTCCAGACGTCGGACCCTATGAGGGATGTCCTCGTCGACAGGCATTGCCACGGATACCGGTCCCTCTTAGGTCCCTCTTACTGATGTCTCAGATGCAAAATGATTTATTTACGGTTAATAGAAATGGAAGTGGGTTGGGCCTAAATGGCGATTGGGTAAACTGACCCAGAGCTATCCCTGATAGTAGACCAACAGTAGCAGGTATGAGAAGCAGAGTCTCATCATGGACTCATACACTAATCATTTAGGATTTCCGATGGGAGATCTCGCTACCGCCAACACAAATATACCAATATATATAACATCCAGGTTATTTAATTTATAGCCTAAAAGACTCCTATTCAGCTTTCATTTCAGAATTCTACACCTAATATTCCAAATGTCCCAATCCAGTCGATCTAATACCTAAACTACAGCAATAAAACAAGGAATTTAAAACAAATATTTCTTAAAAAAGGTCACAGAATATGGATGAATCAACAGACAAAATGCATAATCTAGATCTGTCATTTTTAATCCATGTCCATCTGGTAAAGTCTTTTCTTTTATATATATTTTTCTATACCTGGGAAACATTTTGTACAAAATCTGCATTGGCTAGGAGGCGGAGCATGATATAAAGTATGCCACAGAAATATGAAATAAGCTCAGAAACAATGCTTTGTGACTTTAATGATTTCTACATAAACCTAATCCATCTGCATCACTTCTTCTGACATATGGCCTCTTCCTTGTCACCATCAGATGTGTGTTCTCTTAGTTTTGCATCAGTTGGATGATAATAAAAAAAACTGTTCCCTATAAGCAACACTAAACAACCCCAGACAAGGCCAGAACACCATCCAGCTGTTGCCAAACTCTTTCAACTGTGAGATGACTTCAACAACATCCTCATAACAACTGTCTATTCAAACACTAAAAGTATTTCCGGAGCAGACCTTCAATCAGTTTAATAACCATGGAGGAGGTATTCCAGTTTGAACATACTCCAACTTCAGTCTGCACAGTAAACGAGGTGAAAGAGAAATCACCAAGACGATCGATCGCCAGGCAACTGCTTCACTTTGTAGGCCGATTTAGATACATTTCAATAATTCACCAAAAAATATGGTTAGTGAACATTGCAATGGATCAGAAGTAACGTCGTGTTAGTCATAACAGGGCTTAGCTTTATGATTTAAACTGCACTACCTACAGAAACAGGCATTGGTGTGAACAGCAGTTTTATTGCATACACTATAGAGTTTATGTGAGCGCAGGGAGAAGGATAGGTCAGAAATGATTTTAATTACAAAACGTTTCCATTTAAACAGTATATAACAGCACAGAGCAAATGTTTTGTTTCGGTTATTTTACCTAAACGGCAGCATTTGATGGGAGGTCGTTAACGCATCGTATTTAAATATACACAGCATTACCAAAGTAATTTCCAAATTAACGCAATTGATAATTGCATATAACTGGTAATTTCCTTGGATTAAAATGAGATCACTGAATCATTTGAATATGCTGTGAAAGAGATGCTAAATACACAAGTAGTGAAGGTGATACTAGTCTCACCCTGTGTTCAGTGTTATCAGTCCATAGGATGTAGCAGTTAATGTCATCATGGATATAATAATCTGTTTAGGTCTAGACTGCATTATTAGAGATGGATCTCAATAAACTATAATGTATTTTAATAGGTTTCCCCAAAGGCCTCTTTACTGATAGCTGACAGTACGTTATATAATTTTAAAACAAACCTTTATGATGTGAAAAGTTTCTTTTGAACTCACAATCCCCTCATATGCGTCATCTCAGCCACGGACATGTCCATCAATATTTATGATGGGCAGTTTCACCCCCACCACTTGCATGATGCAGAATATCCCACCAAAGCAGCTCTAACATCCACTTGTGCTCCCAGCACAATTTCCATATAATCAGTATCCGAACTGACTGGCATTTAAATGACGCCATTCCACTATAGGTTGCAGTCATGGTTCGTTTGCTACGTGGATGCTGCCGCATTGTTCACAGAGGGTGATGTTACAAGTTTAATAAAAGACTCGCAGTTTGCTGTAAAAACCTTCAGGCCATCATTCAAGCCTTGTGCATGCATTCAAAAGCGGGTACAGTATCAAAAGATGACTGATTAACTTGTAGACCATCTCTTTAATGCAAGGTTTTCGAAAAATACCGTGTTGCTGCTCCATGAATTTTTGCATAGGTGTAAACCAAACCATACTATAATGGTTCCTGTTTGCCGCGGAGACCGCCCTGCTGGCGTAATGCACTTTTGCAAGTAAGGGTAAATGCACTTTTTTGAGTTTAATTAAATTCTCATCATTCTGGACTTTTACTGGCAATGCGCGAATATTGCGGCATTCGTGCCGGCATGCTTGATAGTAATATTACCGCAATATCACTGCAACGCTGGACCTATGAATGAAGATAATGCCTTGGTGCAACAGAGGGTGATGTCATGATGATGTGTGGAATGTACGCTGAGCCTCGGCTGAATGACCAAAAGGCTCACACATGCCGGTATTGATTGTCTTTTGAAGCATCCTAGTGAAGCATCCCTAATACAATCTATGGAAGTGGCAGGTTCTTATCTGAGGGTTCCTCGCAATTCTGCCGCAAGATCCTGCAATGAATAAAGAGCGGGATCCAAGCATATTCTAAGAGCGGTGTCCTCCAACAATCCAGGTGACAATCTGTGTATTTCCCAGCATGCTGGAACAAAGCGTCACGAGGCAAAAGTGGCTCAAAGTGCCAAGAACACTTCTATTCTGACCTGTTGGCCAGAGAGGGTTCAACTTTTAAGGCCACTTAGAACCTGTGGTCCGCTCTACAAAAGCAGAAGAGAATTAGAAGCAGCCCTAAAACGGTGATCCTCTCCAGGCACCAGGAAACCAAGAGTGGGACAGCATTTCTTCCGGAGGCTGAAATCCAGAATGTCACCCACATTCCATGTATTAATGAAGCTTATGAAATGTCTCTAACTGATCCTCCCTATAGGGTTGAAATTCAAAATAAATAAACTTTTGGCCACAACTGCATTTCCAAACACTTGTGCTGCTATTAATGCGGGGAGAGTGGAGAAAAACCTGTTATGAAGCCAATGTTAATAAACTGGATTTTACTGATTTATGAAAAAGCCGTCGACTGAAAGAAGCGCTCTGTGCAAGACCTGCCCCACAGAAACTGAATCCTCTATATTCCATTTACTAACGTAAGGAGCCACATCAGATGTTCTCACCGTGACTTAATGTCTGAAATCTGGAGGAACAAAACCGACCGGTTAATGAGCCACTAAATAAAAAGACTGGCTGCCAAATTTTACCTCCAACTCTGAGAAGGAGAAAAAAATTTTATTTTTATTTTTTACAGTTGTGGAGAACCTTTTATTGTGGAGCTGCAGAATCAGCTTCCATGAGAAACGGCTCCTTTACTGACCTCTTTCATCATAAGTAACTGATCTAAAGCTGGTGAGCTTTAGGGAGATCTTGTTTGACTATGGTGTAGGCAAACTTTTAATTAGCATACCAAATACTCTGACAGAGGAGGAGGATGAGAAAGTTCAGTCATGCAAACGGGATCCTTTCACTGCTTTCTAAGCTTATAGGCGACACCAGGTGGATCCATGATCCAAGAAGTACCCCCCATTAGGACCCCAGTGATCCTTTTAACAAAAGGTTCCCAACTAGAAAACGTCACCTGTTCTTCCAACATAAGCTGCGTTAAGCGCTTAGGAAAGGTTTTCAGATTTCCTAAATCTCTTGAAGAAATCCCACTTGGTTTGTGCATGTAGACAACAGCCTCCAGCACGAGGATTTGTGTGTTATATAACTGATTGGTCAAAACAACTCAACTGACGGCTGAGCACCATTTAGACCATCTAACAGGGCGTCGGTTCTACTTCAAGGTTCCAGAACGGCCCTGGCCCGTCGAGGCGGACTCCATTCGACCCCTTGAAGGTGCGCCGTGGTATCTGGCACCAGGATGCTAGCAGTAGACCCATTATATTACCCCATTTACCTCGCTTCTAACTTAGAGGACATCCCATCCACTCATGGGTACCATGATGAAATGAAGTAATTCAAAAATATCGATCTTTTGCATGTCTCCAATCAGAGGTTATAATATTATGCCTGATTACTATCAGCTCTTTTTAAGCCTTTCAACATTAATTAAACATATAAACTATTGCTTCTGTTGAACTCCATCAGGGAATCCAGTGAGCTGGAACGGTGGGATTAAGCAGCCTATGGAAAACGACACAGCTTTCCCAACCACACACTTCCCATCCCCGCCCCCCCATCATATCCCCCGCCTGTGCTCTCCCACGTTTGTGTTAACCTCAGCCTTCCGGCGTCCTCCATCACTGTCCTTCCTCCCGATCATCTCTGCTGGACAGCGGGATTACTTTCTCTCCCAACGGGCCCCCTATCTCCCGACGCAGTGGGAACAAACGATTTGTGTGACTGAGAGAAAGCCGTGGTAACAGACGGGGAAGGGGGGTGGAGATATATAACTCCTTGGAGCACACTGTCTGTAATAAAGAAAACTCTCTCAGGCAGCAGCAGCAGTAACCCCCCCACCTTTTATTCTACCACCGAAAAGAAGAATAAGAGGCCGTTTCTGCTGGTCCCTGTCCTCTGTGTGGTACAGCCGTTCCGAACCAAACTCTCCAGCTCCCTCTGAGCTCTGATCGACTCACATTTAATTTGGGACTCAAACTCACTTAGCTAAATCGCCTATTCATGACGTTTTAACCACATTAGGGGGAGCTGGAGGAGCTTTCTTTCACCGGGTTTATTGGGTTCGTCTCTTCTGAACACTGGGGATGTTTCACAAATCCCTACCCGCGCCTTGGATCTGTTAAGCGAGACTCAGAAGTCTGATCCTGCTTTACATGCTGTTGCATAACGGTCCGGTGCTGCTAACTGGTTTGAAGTTTGTCCAGATGGAACGCTCACAGTCTGTCCTTGTGCGACTGGGCTCCCTGCGACCCGTTTGGACTGGTGACAACCTGGGAGCAGCTTCAGAAAAACACATAAACAAAAACGACAATGATAGAGGAAGGGAAGCCATGAAGCCTCTCTGGCTCTGAGTGCCTTAATACCAGCTGGAAGGGTCAGAGGGAGACTAGAGGAAGTGAGGTAACCATAAGCCCCCCCCCCTCCTCAATCCAGTCTACGCCGCTCAAAGGGTTAACCCGATGAGCGCTGGGAGCTTAAAGAGATGCACGGGTTCCAATAGAAGTGAGGCCGATGTTTTGATGTTTTTTTACACGCTGCGCTCAAGGGCCCATCTGGGATCAATTACAGGATAGATCACAGACCAAACTGATGATCTGAGAGAGAGCCAAATACAGATCACAGATGAGCAGCTTTATTTTGTCTCCCCCTCACCATGGCCTCCGACAAACGGCTTCAGGTCACACAGTCCGTCAGTGGAAGGTGGCTTGGTGCAGCGAGAGGAAAGCCTCCATCACATGGTTTAAAAACGCAAAAAAACTCACTTATATGAACACCTACCGCAAACTTGATCCTCATTACTACACAGCAGATCCTCTGATTGAATCACGCTCACACAAAGTCTCCAGTGATCCAACTGATCCAACACTTCTGTTTACTTTTTCTCTAAGCTACACGGGTGCAGCTGTCGGTCCCCTTTCTAAAAACCCCAGCCACACTTGTGAAAGGGGGCCCCATCTCATTTCTTAAAACATGTTGGCCTAAACCTGCTTACACAAAAAGAAATTCAGCTTCTAAATTGGAGCTTGAGTTAAGAAAAAAAAGAAGAAAAAAAAGGCCACCCCGCTGGTTTTTGATCAACTCTAGTTCCCAAACCAGAAGTATTCATCCACTGTTTATACCAGTGCTATGTTGAAAAAAGAAAATCAATTGTCTGATTCGGAATAGATTCTTATAAAAATTCCTAAAAATCAATTTGGGCGTTCAAAATTCGATTCATTCATTTGACGTTGTTTGCCCTTGTTTACAGCAAAAAGAGGAGGGAAAAAGTCAATTTTAAGGCTTAAAGAGGCTATATGCAACTTTTTCCCCAAAATAAACGTAACAATAGCCTTTTTATTTGACCATTTATGACTCAAACATCTCCTGATGAGCATACTGACAGCTTGTCAGCTCACAGTGGGTGCACCTATAAGCCTGTATCCAATTTTTTCTATTTTCTGTCGGGTCGGATTTCCCCGCGCTGTCTGCCGATGTGACGTCAAGCGCGTTCATGTTAAATGTATCAGATCATTCTGCCACCACCGCTAGTCAGCAATTAGCCTACACTCGCAAGCAGTTCAATGGATTGTGCGAATACACAGAAGAAACCAAGGACAACATTGACACCAACAGTAACTCCACATAAGACTAAAAAAGTTAAACCTCTGACAAGTGCTCGATAAAGATCGAACATTGAGAGCGACCAGCGTATGTGCGCGCGCTGCGAGAGCGAGCAGAAAGGAAGAGCAGTTCCGTTTTTTGGCCACAGGTGTCAGTCGCGAGTTTAAATTTCAGAAAATTGCATATAGCCCCTTTAAGTCTGAAAGGGTTAATACAGTTCCCCCACCCCATCCACCGGTAAACTGTAACCCCACCCAGTGTTGCATCACTGCAATTACAGTGATATAATTAATTACAGGCATATAATTAAGATAAGGGCTCAAAAAAATAATAATTTTAATAGCACTGACCTATATTAATATCTCAATGGAACAGCTTGGATTGGATCATGATAATCAATTCTCACTCTTGAGAACCAGAAGGTTTCTGTGCAGCTCAAAAGTCAAAAATACGACAGATCAAACCTGGATTGCATTACTCAACGCTGATTGCAAATTCTATAATTAATAAAAAAACAACAACAAGGCTTTTTATTTAGGAAACATTTGTTTTGATGTTCAAAACAACAACAAAAAAGCTGGGAAATTGTCTCAAGATAAATAAGATAAATACAGATTGGTTGGTGACTGGATTTGTTCACTAATATTGGTTTTGGAAACTAAAATAAAAATCTGAGCTTTTTTTCCGGCCAGTCAATGCACCCTACCTGAGCACGGTTGTGCAGACGCAACACTCTTCAGTGTGGCAGCTGTAACTGAGAAGACTCGATGTTGCCTATTTTCCGTGACAGTGAAAAAGTATTAAAGCTACAAGAAGCTATTTAATTAAAAAATAATGTTTTTTACAGGCTTGTTTGGGTTTTTTTCCCCAGCCTGCTATGACAAAAAGCTGCACTTAGGCCGATGTAAGTTAATCTTGGTTTTACAGCAACTGCTCACACACACACCTAAAATAATGAACTATCACTTATGTCGGAACGGATTACACAAAAATAAGTGGTGTTTTATATTTTAAAGTTATGGTTCTTAGTAGGGATGGAAGAAAATATCGATACACCGATATATCGCAGTATTTTATTTCTCGATATTCAAAACAAAAATAGCGATTTTTTTCTTTTTTTTAAGGATTTGAATGGAACCATTAATGATGACAGAAATTTTTGTAGTAAAATTAAAAGTTTAACTAATAGTTTGTGGCTGTTTTCACCTTCTCCTTTCCAGTGGATCAACTAGATCTAGTAATAAAACCAAATGTGTTAAAGTATGAAACAGGTTGGAGTGTTTAGAATGCTGAGACAGTTTTCCTACTGTTAAATTGAGTTTTAAAAATCACAATATATAGTCTTACTCATAGTATCATGATATATCGTATCGTCATATTTTTGCCAGTACACATCCCTAGGTCTTAGCAAGAAATTTAAATCAGCTAAGACCGTTATCAACAAACACAACAAAAACAAATATTGGGTGCATTTTAACATTGCCCTTCTGTGTTTTCACGTGAACTCAGTAATCTGTGGGAAATACTCCGGTTCAGGTTTGTCTTGTCAAAGAACTGGGATTCCACGCACAACTCCCATCTAATGCACTGATAATACACACAAATACCCCCCACTAAAATCACATCTCTGTGTGTTTTCATTAATATAGAGTAATTTAATCTCGGGTTTATTTTTTAGTGGCCTTTTTTCTCAGTATTTTATACTTTGAACGATCAAAAACAGCTTTAAAAGAGCATGAAATAGAACCCTTTACTAAAAACGCTAACTGGGACTCTTAACTGGAGTGTGTTGGGGTTCTGGCTTACCTGGGTCAGGTCCTGGTCGGTCAGCAGATGCAGCTCCCTCGGTTTGAAACAGTTCTGACATTTACTCTTATTGAAGAAGTTCGCTTGGAATTTCCTACATGTGTTTTCCTTTGCGGTAGACATTATATGTTAACGCTTATTCGAGAAAAGAAAAAAAAAAGGAAAAAACTCACTGGGCTTATCTTATTTTCCCCAAAGACCTTGAAGTTGTAATCTCCCTGTGTGTTTTCCCACCCCCCACCCCTTCCCCGTTATCCCAAGTTGGAATAAGCTCCAGCGTTGCGACGCATTTTCGAGTAACAAACGCAGTTTTCAGGTCTTCGGCATCTGCAACGAACGTTTCCTCTTCGTTTCGTTTAAACTGTATCCAGTCGTTGCTTCTCGGATAAATAATTAGCTGCCATCAAGCCAGACTTGTTTTTTTTTTTTCTCCCAGCACCCAGCTCTGTGATGAATGCTTTCCAGTCGCTGGCCTACAAACCACAAAGAGAAGAGGGGCGATAGGTGGCTAATATCCTGTTAGCTTCCCAGTGGGTCTCAAGATCGATAGCGGGATGGCGAAAACCGCGATAGCGGCATTCGCACGACTGCTGCCTTCAAGCTGCAGGCGGATAGAGCCCATTCAGTAAAGCGGGCTCAAAAGCCCAAAGAACAGCTTTACAGTCAGACAGCAAACTGCAAACCCATCCGCAGCAGTCGCTCCATGCGAAGTTCATCCAGCGCTCCTTAGCTCCCGGTTAGAGGTGGAGGCTAGCAAGCTGATACAAAGCTAATGAAATCCTCTCCTGGCTCGCTTCTTCAACTTGACTTTTTTTTTTCTCTTTCTTTCTACCTTTTTTTTTTTTTTTAGAACGCCGACGATTTGAAGGTCCAAATATTAAAATGTTTTCCTCTCTAGTAAAAACACTGCAGGCAGACCAACCACTTCTTGGCCAGTCATTGAAGAGGAAACGAGCGTTTAAAGGTTCGGTTCCATAACTAGCCCCCTTATAGCAGCAATGGGTTTATTTTCTTCTTTCCCAACGGAGCGAGGAGAGGAGAAGGGAACACACAAGCTCCGGGAATTCGAGAGGAATCTCGCGATAACTGCGCACTGCTGCCACCTACAGACACAGCAAAGTTACTAAAATATTTAGATTTTTTTTAAATCCATAACATGTGAGCTTTTTTGATATTGTCACCATATAACTGTGTATTTTTTATTTATTTGGTTTCAGTGCGATTAAGTTGAAAACCTTCAGGAAAATTAAAAGTTCCTATATCGGAGCAAAATTAAATGGCAGGCAGACGGTGAAAAAAAAAGAATCAAATTTGTTTATTTGCATGTTTAAGAAATATTTTAGGATAAACTTGCTGCAGTCTTAAACAAACTCTTTTTTGCTTTTTGTAAGCGTTTTTTCTATAAACATTTTCGTTCCCATCGTAGATTGCCAATGGTAGAACACCAAAAGAACTTTACATTCAGAAGAAGAAGGCAGGTCAATGCGTTCCAGATTTGTTTGTCGGTATTTCAGAGGCAAGTGCATAATATGGAGGTGTTACAGGTAAGTGAGTTTTCTGAGGACACGCAGAGTACATCAACAGCACACTATTTCTGCTAAGCAGTGGTTCAGTTAGTAAGATTCCTCTGTCAAATCATGGTGGACAAAACAATGACTTGTTTCTAATAAAAGATTCCCCTTATTATTTCATTAGTTGGTAGGCTGCTTAAATAGTATAATACATTGGATTTAGGTGAAAGGAGCTAGCCTGCAAAAGTAAGCTAGATTCAAAAGAATTTTATTGACAGAAACATTAAACTTAACCAAAAATAATGTCAACAGGAGGGTTAAAACTGATACTCAGTGCACTTAAGCAGTGCATATATCATTCAAAGACTTAATAATCTTTTTTATTTTTGAAAATATCGCTAAGTATTAAAGTTTATGACCTCAATATCACCCTGCTCCTTTCTGCCTCCAATGGCTTCATTTGTAAGATACCAAATGTTTACTGCACATGTAATGATGAAATGCACTCTACTGCCAGAAGTATTCACTTGTGTGCCTTAACACATATTAACTTGAGTGGCATTGAATATATGTAAGTAGAAAAGAACTCAAAGAGCGCAGAGGAGGAGGTAACGATAATATTGAATGCAATGTTGGCCCACCTTTTGCAGCTGTAACAGCTTCAACTCTTCTACACTTTCCAAAAGGTTTAGGAGTGTGTTTATGGACCTTTTTGACCTTTCCTTTAGAATCAGATTTTTGAGGTCAGGCACTGATGTTGGGCAGGACAGGAAGTGGTCGTCCCCAAACTTTTCCCGCAAAGCTGGGAACATGATGTAGTAGTCCGGTTGATTAAAATTTCAATAAAAGAAAGTTTACCTCCCCTTTTCATCATAGCCTATCTGGTAGCTTATTACTTAGTCATTTTGAACCGATACAGGGCACACATCAACACTGGACGTAACAATAATGAACAAAATTAAACACAGGAAATACTACGGTCAGCAACGCTGTATATTGTGCAGCACCATGCTTTTCACCGCTTTATTCAACACTGCGAAGTACTTGGTGATGTAAGGCTTGAATGCAGCTGCTCTGCTATGGAAACCCGATTCCACAAAGCTTTCTATGCACTGTTCCTGAGCTAATCTGAGGATCAAATGAAGTTTGGAGCTCTGTATCTACTGATTTGGCAGGAATTTGGTGCCCTCTGGACACTAAGCATCTCAGCCTCCTCTGACCCTGCTGTGTGATTACCACTTAATGGCATAACTAATCTGGCTGTATACTCAGGCTTATTTTGAAAACTTGTTTGTGCCTCAACTTTAACCTTCTGGCTGCTCCAATATTTCCATATCATGTTCTTTCCTCTTGATGCCATCTATTTCCTAAAGTGCGCTAGTCTGTCCTACAAGACATTCCCATGAGATGATGCTGCCACTGGTCTACTTCCCTGTTGTTTTATGCAACCAAAAGCCCAGCTAGGTACAAACATTGGAAATTAGTGTTGCCTATTGATGTTAAAGTGTGTGGTTTTTGTTAATACTCAATACTTGTCCCTGTACAAATAAACACATTCAAGTCAATAACTGAAAAAACAGTAATGTGTCTGTTAGAACAGTTTATATTAATATCGGATTTCTGCTGTGTATGTAATGTATGTGTCTAATTACTACTGTGATATTTCAGAACCAAGCTGCTGTTCCTGTATTATTCAGGTTTTCTTTTTTTATAGTGTTTCATCAAAATTTGAAGTGTGCCAGGATCTTTACCATCATCAATGAAGTCTTTGAACACAAACTGTTATAATGGAGTGAGCCCATAACCACATTTTAATGATTTGCTATAATTAACAACCTGAAACAAATTGACCAATGAGAAAAAATATGAAAAGTGATTCATTGATCAAGTTATTTTAAATAAAAATACTTAAAGCATTGTGTCATTATTTACTAGAATTTAAGGATTTAATACAAACATGTACATTTAGACGGCAGGAGGATTGGATGACTTTATGTACAGCATGTTTATGTCCTACTGTGTCGAACCCAGAGATAATATTTCTTAACCAGCCTCATAATGCCCTGAAGCAAAGAGTGGAGCTGACATTCAAACTTGTGGTTCGTCTCTTCAAGATGGCACCAACTGAGCATGCTTCAGACACTGTCCACTGCATATGTGTGTATTAACGCCTGACTCAAGTGGAGGCTATTATAAGCAGTGTGTGTGTGTGGGGGGGGGGGGGTTCCAGTGGAGAGCGCATAATCAGACACACAGAGAAGCGGCGCCGGGTGAGTGGCCAAGGGGGCAGAGAAGGGCCTCCATTACCCAACTGAATCCATTAAAGAACAACAGCCAGCCAGTCCTGCTGAAGGATTAGCTCCCTGTCCATGCTGTAAGTGAACCAATAATAACACAGATTACAGGTGTTTGCGTCTGTTGTCCAGTTGCTATAGTGGTGCACGCACAAGCCGACTAACCTTAATCATGTGTTAGCCCAAACAGGGAGCTAAGAAGGGAACTGGATCGCTACAGTGATCATGAGCTTTCAGTATGGATTAACCTTTATCTTAAGGTGCTTCCACTTGTTAGTTAGGACAGGAAAGGTTGGACATTGCCTTCAAATGTGAGCCTCTCTGGTTGCTGCCATTAGGGTGTCCTATGACAATGTTCCAAAGATGACAGTCTGCAGAGTCTCCATGGCCAGAATATATTTAGCTGTTCACCTAATTTTACATCGGAAGTGTGTTCGCCAAATACAGTTCACATACAAACCCTCACTGAAGGAAGCTGAACACATTTGGTACAAATTTAGTCAAGAACACATATAGGAAAACCAAACATATCAATCTACTGCATGTTAACCAGTGTTTGAAAAATAAATGCTGTCATAGTGAAGGTTTGAAAGGCAAGCTTTTTCAATGCCAACAGTAGAGTTGTATATCTTGTCATGACGACGTCATCTTCAGCTTCCTGAACTGTCCAACAACTGTTTTGAAATGCAAATGTGTCAGTTCCCAAACTGGGAGATGACCTAAATATTCTACCCTCTATAGCCCTGAACAGACACACATGATGTGTTTCATAGCCTCAGTTTTGCCAATTTGCTTATTGTGGGTATATCAGAAGTAAGGTTACTTTGTAAGCAAAAGTAGCATAGTCTCTTGAAAGGGTATTAATTTTTTCACATGATGTCCAACCACAAACTTAACTAACAAAATAGTGCATAACTGTGAAGTGGAGGGAAAACAATCATCCATCCATTCATTATCTATACCCATCTATCCTCTGCAGGGTTGCAATTCTCTCACACAGTCATCGGGCAAAAGGCAGGGTATACTCCTGGACAGGTCATCGGTCCATTGCAGGGCAACATAGGGACACACAGGACAAACAACCATGTACATGCACACGCACACACACACACACACACACACACACACACACACACACACACACACACACACCCACACACACACACACACACACCTAAGGGCAACAAAACAGTTATGTCCTCAAAGGTTTGTTAGAGAACATCAGTGAACAAACAGCTTCCTGATGAATGAGGAAGACAGCAGACAGGTCAGGGAAAAGTGGGGAGAATGGTAAAGCAGGTTTAGGTTATAAAAACAAGCTTTCAACATATCACAGAGCATTGTTTGATCCTGAAAATAGAAAGTCAAGTCAAGAAGTGAGGCTTAATCAGAGAAGCAGCCAGGAGGTTTTTATGAAAGAGTGACAAAGAGAAAACCATTGCTGCAAGAAGGTCGGAAGAAATCTAGCTCAGATGTGGAAAAGGTCAAAGGGTGTACATACTTTTACAAGTTCCTGTATGTACAACGTAATGATAGCGCCAGTGACTGTTTTCCCTCAAATCAACGTATAAATCCCGAAAAAAAACAGGAAATACTGCGCAAAACAAGACAGTTTCATATTTCTCGTTAATACTGAGCCTGTTGACTTAGTGTCAAATTAACAGGCACTTTTGAACCAGCATTACAACTATAAATTTGCAAAAAGAGATGTTAGATGCTGACAGCCTTTGATCATGTTGCCCTTTTAAATAGAAAAACACACTTTTTACTGGGCTCTAACAGATAAAACCCATAACAACCAGATACAAGAGATTAAGGATTTTATTGTGGAATCTTTGAATGACTGCCCCACTGAAGGAAAGTAAAATATATTTTTATTCTTACGCAAAAAGAACAATGTCTAACAATGTTTAAGTAGAGACTGAACTGGGAATTTGATCATAGTATCTAAACTACGTGCACAATAGTTACCCAGGGAGATCAATCACTAGAAGCAGCCCACCAGATGATTAATGACGGGGAGGTCTACACTCTGCACAAGACCAGCAAAGGTTTCTTATATTGATGTCAGTTTCAGGTGATTACTCAAAAGAATGTTAGCAGGTAGAAGCCATAAGTATAGGAAGTCACTCAGCAGAGATGCAAAGGGAGACTGAGGTAGGAGGAAACAGGAATCCAAGTTTCACCAGTGCACTTGAAGCAGATGAGAAGGGAAGCACCTCTAGTTACTGCGGCCAGTGTCAAACAATGTGGCAAAGAGCTTTAGGTCTTCCTAAACACATGGATTTTGATGAACAAATTAGACACAGGTAAGTTATTTACAGCACTGGAGTCCAGTTTAGCTCAAGGCAGTGTGTCAGACTAAGTTGATCAAGACACCGAAAGTAAGGGGGTTGCACAACAGCTGAATCACATTTAAAAGGTCCGCTGATTTGATGCAATGCATGACGACTCAAAGGTAAGGTACAACAGCAAACAAAGAGTCTTTATTACTGAGTCATCGTGCCATCTCTGTCTGAAAAGGGCTCATGAAGCTCCGGTTAAACAACAAACTTTAATGATTGAATTGATCTAGTTGCAGTTGAATTCAGACTTGCTTTGTGTGTTGGTAACTGACAATGTGTTTGTGTCTACCAACATACTGGTGTCTCATCTCTCACTGACCCCTCTTTTTTATGCTTTGCAGATCATGGGCCTCCCCTCGGTGATGGTGTTGCCCCTGCTGATAGTCGTTGCAGCCGGAGTCTACTACATCTACAATGAGGTCATGCAGTTCATGTCCAAGACCTTAGTGCGCAACAAAGTCGTGGTGATCACTGATGCTGTTTCAGGAGCAGGAGCTGGTACTGTTCAGAACATTTGACCTTGCTTGATTCCTATGAAAATGTATCTCTGCCAGTTCTAACGAACTGTCACATAAATCCAGATTTAAAGAATTGTTATCAGAGAAAGGACACCGCATATTTAGTGATGGCATTATGAATGGAGTAAAGGTGTTGTCAGGCTGCAGCATTGGGCCATACATCAAAACGGTTTGATAGCAATTGCATGGGGGTTTGTGTGAAGCTGTTTGGTTGCCCAGAATGTAAAGTGAACTCTTTACAACTCATTTGGAATGAGAGGAAGTGTAGTTGTAGTTTTCAACACTGGGTCAATGTGACACCCTTAAACCTCACATGGTTGGCAGTTGCAAGACCTAACCACCCGTCTTTATGTCTCCTGAAATGTCCATTGCAAGGAATCCTTAGTCTTTGGTGTGGTGACCTTCAGTCACTGTTTTGGCACTTTCCCGATAACAATTTCTTTCCACTCCAAGACCTCCACTTAGTCCCTCCTGCTCCCATTTTAGATGTGCCTGCTCCTTGGAAAGCGAATTGCTTGCATACCCAGAGCTGGCCTGCATGTGTACCAAAATATCCTTTTGTGGGCCAGATAACAGGACACATTTTTTTCAGGGTAGTTTTGTGCTAAGGGCTGTACGGCGGAGCACTTGGGATCTTTTTTTCTGCAAGGCGACAGTTCTACCGTTTGTATTCCGACCTTGCGTCTTTCTTCTGTAATTTCCATGTTCTCCCCATGCATGCATAGGTTCTCTTAGGGTACTCGAGCCTTCCCCCACAGTCCAAAAGCTGTGGGGTAAGCTGGAATCCCATTCATGGGCGTTCTAAAAAATATCATATAGACAATGGATGGATATTCTTATGCTAAACTTTGATTGACAAAATAATTTTTTGAAATCAAAGATGTATACATTGATTAACACAAAAATCCATATTACAATTTTTAAGCAATTTGCTATAATGGCATTTTGAAAGAGAATGTTTGTTTGCTTTAATTTCAGGGTCAAAAGAGAGATTTGTTTTATTTCTGGGCTTTAGATGTTCCGGTAGATGTATTTCTCGTTGGAAATGAACTTTGCTATTGTTTTCATATTTTTTCAAAATATAAAATAGTCATTTAGCATGCTTTTGTTGTCTTCTTCAGAATGTGCCCATCTTTTTCATAAGGCTGGTGCCAGACTCATCCTGTGTGGAACTACTTGGGACAAGCTGGAATCTCTGTATGACTCTCTGATTACTTACTCTGACCCGAGAGAGGTGAGGAAATGAAACAAGGATCAATGGTACATGTCAGAAAGTGTGTCAATTTAGGTTCATCAGACTAATCCTACTTCTTTTTAATGGTGCTCGGTCGATTGTTTGGCTCAGTGGCGGCTGTAGATGTTGGCCCTATGGGCAGTTACTCAGGGCAGCATGAGCACCAAATAAAATATTAAACTCTGTCAGCTGCTCTTGAACAAACTACCAATATGCAACATCCACCATTGGTTTGGCTAACTACAGGGTTGGTTAAAAATTAATTTACTAAAGCAGTGCAATATCATGTACAGTCCTTTGTCAAATTATCCATAAATTCCTCATAACTTCCTCACATTTTTGATGCTTTTATAAAATAAGAGTTACAATAACATTTAATATTCCTTTGGGATTCATAGAATATTTTTAAATTACACTGAAGACTGCACGGTAGCTCAGTTCGGAGCCCTGTTGCCTTGCAACAAGTAAACCCTTGGTTCAAATCCTTACCTGGGGTTTTTTGTTGTTCTAGACAATAGGGTGGATGCATAAATGGAATAGAATTTCCAACCATGAAGATTTTATGTGACGAACCACCGCAAAGTAAAACATAATTGTAAACCAGAAGGAAAATGAGACATTGTTCTTCAAGTCTTCCCACAAATTTTCATTTAAATTTAGGTTTGGGCTTTATGTGGGTTGTTCAAACCCATAGGTATTGTTTGACCTGTATGTTTTGGGTCAATGTTCTGCTGGAAGTTAAACTCCTATACCTTAATATTTTGCAGCCTGTAACAGACACCAGTCTGCTACTGGCTTTTGTAAGGTTTGTGACAGTGACATGAGCGGTCCATGAATGTTGGAATCTGCTCTTGTTTTGATCAGAAAGCCGCTCTGTCACCACCTCCCAGATAAACACTTCCTCTGCTCAGCACAATGGAAGGATATCCTGTCTGACAGCACGCTGTCCTCATGTGTCTTCGCTCACATACACCAGAGCCGTGGAGCCTATGGCGAGAGCAAGTTTAGATAGCTGTGCGGGGACACAAAGCAAATCAGTATTTGTTTACTATGAAAGATGTTTTCTTTATTGATAGCTTGGTTATCCTTTCCTGTCCTTCTGTGCAAGGCTTGTTTCCTTATTTCATGTTCCTGCAGGATTGGAATAAATCATTTAATGCCGAAACATTTGATTCATCTATTACTACTTCAACATGTTTTTAGAAGACTTTAAAAAAATTAAATATCCAGCATTTTATGTTTGTAGACTTACAATCCATTATCCACATAACAAAATAGAACTTGTTTTAATTTAGACATTCGCCCCAAAGCTGGTGATCCTGGATTTCAGTGATATGGACAGCATGGAAGATGTGGTGGCTGAGGTCATGGATGGCTATGGCTATGTGGATGTGCTGATCTGCAACAGCAGCATGAAGCTGAAAGCCCCCGTTCAGAGTGTCTCCCTGGAACTGGACAGAAAAATCATGGACATCAACTATTTTGGTCCGAGCACTCTCGCCAAAGGTGGGCGGGATGTTGTAACTAATCAGCTTCGAGTTAGATTTAATCAGTTTTTACTCTGGTCTGTAGAATGACTTTACCTAAACGATAAATTGTGGCAGGTGTTCTTCCGGGGATGATGTCGAGAAGATCGGGACACATTATACTGGTCAACAGCATCCAGGGCAGACTGGCAATCCCATTCAGAAGCTCATGTAAGTTGCCAGCTAAAGGTTTACGCTCCAGACACACAATGAAATAAGTCCGAGTTCACATCTGAGGCCAGATGTTGTGGCTATGACACAAACGTTGTGAGAAATTTCACTCAGGTTAGATGAGACCAAAATTTACCTTTTTGGAATACATGCAAAATGCTATTTGTGGAATGAAACTAACAGTGTGCATTACCCTGAACGCACCATCCACACATTGGAACATGGTGGTTTCAGCATCATTTCAAGGTGGGATCTTACTTTGGGAGTGTCTGTGGCAATACATGAAAAATCTCCACCCAATAGCTGTGCCATCATGCTCAGACAACAATGCAAAAAATAAAAAATAAAATCAAAAATAAAATCAGTTATTGGATATGCAAAAGTTATAGAGGCCAACTCACACAGTCTTTTTTCACTCAAGAGTTCTAAATACAAATGCACCTCACACTTTTCAGATTTTTATTTGTAATATTTTTCTATCATATAACAGCCCAATACATTTCCCTTGAGTATGGAAATTCCACCTAACAATATTACAATTGATAGAGCTCACCCGGGTCATGCAGAACATGAAGGTTTGAGGTTCAGTTGAGGTAAAAAATGTTTCAGGAATGACATCCATCAAGTGCCTTGTTAGAAGTGCACTACAAAGTCATTTTACCACCATTGCATATCTTGCTAATACCTAGTTGCAGATGGGTTTAGATGCATCCAAAATGGGGTTTTAAAGAGAATAAAGAAGAATTCCTTTGGAACAGTAAAGTATCCTGATATTACTTCTTATCCAGGGGAGTGGGATTACTCATAACTCTGCTAAAGAATACTGGAATGAGTAAAGAGTGGAAACAAAATGTCCTCCACATCTTCCCATATATGAATCATATTGACAACCTGTGGTTGGTTCTCAAAATGCAGGTGAATAAAAAGAGGCCAACAAACCGATCATCTCAAAGTACTAATAAGATGACAATGGGTCAAATATAATTCTAGGTTTTTCCAAGAAGTTGATACACAATGTTCCCCGAAGTTCTAAAAAACAAGCTGTGTGAATGCCAATATCACACTTGACATAAATTTGATGCATTTGCTAATAACTAATTGAAACGGATGAATCATTTTTAATTGTTCTTCAGTAAACCAGAAACATGAAAATAGAAGTAAAAAAAACAAACAAATAGCTTTTGTGTCGCTTCTAACATTTTGCGCCACGACTCTACATTGTATATTTGTACCTAATGGGTACCTGTGCGTTACACAGTGGCACAGTTTTTAGCACTGTTCCTTTGTTACTGGAAGGTCATTGGTTCAAATCCCTTTGTGGGGTATTTTTGCATGGAGTGTGCTTGTTATCCCCTTGCTTGTGTAAGTTCTCTCTGGGTACTCCAGCTTTCTTCAACTATCCAGGGTGTACCCTGCTTCTCGCCCAATAACAGCTGGAGATAGGCACCAGCCCCTCCAACTCTGGAAGGATAAGTAGATATACCGAAAGATGGATGCATGGATACCTACGTATCTGATGTTGATGATCAATTAAAGTACAAAATGTTACGGAGCATTCTGGATATTTCAGTAAAGTTGGATTTGGAATTTGGAAAAAATTCCTGTTCATGAAAATAATAAACAATCTTTGTTATCAGGCTGTTATTAAGACAACACTGTTTAAAAAACAACAACAAGTTAGCTAGCTACAAGTAGTAATGCGGTTAAGAAGATGACTGCAGGCTCTACCTGAGCAGGTAGTTTGATTAATTAACCCTCTAACACGATCTTATTAGATTGTGGTTTTCTAGAAAGAGCAGAACGGGAAAGTTTGATACAATTTAGCACTTTTAAACCACCACTACCAATACAAACACAATTACTACTTATACTGTTTCCCAACAATTTTGTGTAAAACCTATAAAATAAAAAATAAAATAAAAAAAATACATAAAAAAACAGTTCTTTACTCAAGGTTCCCAAAAGATTTACATTCGCTCCTCCGGTTCGGGTTTTCAGAGTCCTCTGCAGACCGTGTGGAGTTCACTCTCAGTCTGTTCCACTGCCTCTATACTGTGACAACTCTGACGCTAGTAAAAAGTTGTTGGTTTTATTTCCATCTTTCCCTCAGGCGGGGAAACAATGTAGGCTAATTGTTACATTACACATTCTGCTGAGAATACTTGAAAAAGGTAATGAGGGCCAGGACCTTTCATTACTTCCTGCAGTCAAAGACACTCTCTGGTCTGTATTTGGCCTCTTTTCATTGGTTTAGGCAAATCTGAATACAGCAGGGGGGTGACAAAACATAATCTTTTCTTCAACAACTGTTTATTTTGTTCTATTTGTTCACCTCCCAACCCCCCACACCAACAAAAAAAAAAAATCTCCAGGTTTTTCCTCATACTGAGTAGATTAGATTTTAAATGTAGTTACTTCCTCATTCGTAGCATTTAGTTACTGTGTACCTAGGAACTAGAGTGCTAGAGCTGACGGCTGCCACCGATAAGGCCGAAAACGATTACACAAAGAATGCTGTGTGTAATGCATGGAATGAGACTCCGCAGACAAGCTTGTGTTGTTACATGTGCTGCGTCCGCTGACAGATGCGGCCTCCAAGCATGCGGCGCAGGCCTTCTTCGACTGCCTCAGGGCCGAATTTGAGGAGTACGGGATTGTTGTCAGCACCATCAGCCACACCTTCATCAACGCCTCCGAGCCGCCACCCATCGTGGAGCCAGCCCCAAAACGAAATATCTTGGCTGAATGTGAGCATGACGCGACCAAGAGATATGATGCAAATATTTACACAGATAAAAATGTTCTTGGGGCGAGTCTGAATCAGTCTGTTTTCTCCCCTTACCCCGCAGATGTCACCAGCCAGCTCACCCATGGTGTGCGGCCTTCGGTCCTGGCCAATGAGATTGTGCAGACGGTGAACAGGAAGAGGAAGGAGGTTGTGCTGGCCCACCCCATCCCCAGGGTGGCCCTCTACCTCCGTTCCCTCTTTCCTCCCTTTCTCTTTGCTGTGCTGGCGGCTGGAGTGAAGGAGTCCGTGTTGGCTGAGCAGATCCAGTAGAAATAGACGGAAGTGGATATGAAATCAAGCAAAAGAAATGCTTGGAAATGTCAGTCTTAAAAGCGGTTGCCTTAAGAGCTTCATGCTGTTTTCTCTTACTGGCTGACGCTTTCAGAGTTTTGATTTTGTCAAGCAAGAGTTAAGCGATGACATTAAAACTGGGTTAAAAACAACTTAACTTGGATTTATTTTGGATTACTTTGCGATCCTCATCCTGGATCAAATTTGGAATGATCCTGAACTTGGGTTTGACTCAGTATCGTAGGTTATGTATTAAAAATGGGTCAAAGAGACCAACATCTAATTATAAGGCAACCAAAGATTTGTTGAAACCTAATAACTTTAATTACTGAGCAAGTAATATTTGTGTTAAACTTTATAATTGTCATTTTCATGTAATTCTGCAATAACAATCATCAGATTTAAATAGATGAAGACAACAGCTTGATAATGTCTTATGAGAATTTGATTGCCAAACAATTGAACTTTCTGGATCTTTCTTGTAACTTACCAGATGTTTTCCCCAGAACCTTTGTGAAACTTACCATGTATTTGTACTTTCATGGAACATACTGGTTACTTTCCCCAAACGGTGAATTCAATTCTAAAAGGATTGCTATTTTACTGGAACTTACCAGATACTTTCTGGAACCTACCAAGCACTTTCCGACGCTTACCCCTTTCTTTTCCAGAAGTTACCACATGCTTTTTTGAAGTTCCGAGGAACTTCCTAGAATATTTACTAAAAATTTTCTGATGTACTTCATTTTTACCAGGCAACTTTCACAAATATAACTGGTAAGGATACAAAACGCTCTGCAATGTACCTTGTAAGTTACAGAAACTACTTGGTAAGTTTCAACAAATTTCTGGAAAGTACCTGGTAAATTCCAGGACAATTCAGTAAAGTAACCCGTTAGTTCTAAGAAAGCACTGACCTTCATATATACCGCTAACTAAAAATCTTAGTGTCTAATATCTGTACAAACGACAGGAGGTAAACAAACTAGTTGTCTTTGGTGAACTAAAGTCATATACACAACCCTCTAACATTAACAGTAAATGTATAATACAGCATCGTTTGATCATTTTACCATTTCATCCAGTGAAAGAGGTTAGGTGAAGTCTGATCAGGTACATTTCCAGTTAAAAACAAACCATGATGGTGCTTCTACTTCTCTCTTCTCTAACCCAACAAACTGGGTCACTAATTTTGACCTGTCTACTCAAAAGTGAATGCAATAAATTTGACTTAGCTGTAATCACTTTCTAATGTGAAAAATTATATATTTTATTTTTAAAATAAGTTAGTTTGTTCATGAGTTTTAATTAAGCTAAATGAAAAAAACCTGTGTGATGGTTTTTAGCTTATGATAGTGAGGCAACTTAACATAAGTGAATAGGACTACATCAATCATTTGCACATAATGCTTTGAATTTGCAAGATGTGCAAGATGTGGTACCTTAAAAGGTTTAAAAGCTGGTGTAAGTGGTGGCAATAATGAAGTGATAATGTTACCGTTGCAATTGCTGGAATGTCAGAGTCAAAACAGCGAGTGAAGGTCATCAGAAGGGGAATTCTTGTAGATCATGTAGACCTCTGAGATTTTGTCCCCCCCCCCGACCAAAATTCTAGAATGGAACAAATCAGGCCTGCAAGCAGTGAATGCAGATGGACGCTTGTTTTTTTTAAATTGAATTTTAGTGATATTTTCACACAAAAAATACATTCTTCTTGAATTAAAAGAAATGTAGCTTCAATTTTGTTTTCTCTTTTTAAAGATCTAGGAAGATTTAACGATCTCTTTCCCACAGAAATTGGACTATTTTGTTTTTTTCCATTAAAATCATGCACGTTTGGTTTATTATCGAGCTGATAAAAATGAAAAACAATGTCATGAGAAGTTTCTTAATTATGAAATATGAATTTCTTTGGCCTGAAGTGCTTTTAACTTTATGATTTTGGCCCTCTTGGTAAAATCTTTGTACACCCCTGGTGTTGATACATTAGACAGCATTCCAGGACAACTTTAATGGAGTTGTATTATGGCAGTGTATTATGCAAGGTGATATAATTGACCAAATACCTGCTATGGGGGTGTGAAACTAAAGATGCAAAAATATTTTACATTAACTCCCCCCCCAGAATTATTACTTTTTTCTGAAGTGTGTATGGTAAGTTATTATCCTGGAACCGATCTATTTTTTCCTGAATATGCGATAAGAAAGTGTCCGTTATGTGATTTATTTCCTTTCTACTTTTGAAAGAAAAATTGTTAGATAAATGATCAATCAGTACACATCAGGAAACGACCTCATTTGTGTTGGACAAACTTTAATCCATAGATAAATACTGCAGGACAAACCATATAAGAAAATTTTTCTTTGATTGTATAAGGCAAATGGAGTTTATCACATCTGCTAATTTTCAAATAAGAATTTTGTTAGAAATGTAATTATTACATTTTCTTCATGTATTAATTTAAAATGTTTTTTTGGTGCAGAAAATGATTGTATTTCGCAGATATGTCCACTAGATGGCAGCATAACTCATGACAATTCATGTTTTATCTGCCTTTTCTTTATTTGCCCTGTACTGCAGTGTGTCTATTTATTCAACTATACTGGGAAAAACATAAATAAAAATGTTAGACTGTTTCAGTTATAAAACTACTGTCACCCAACGTTTTTCAAGCATTGCATTGAAAAAAAAATAAAGAAATGAAAAGAAACTCCTGTAAAAAGGGCATTGAATCCTTAAAGCGAACGCATGTCACAAACATTGGCCAGCTTTAAATGTAAATTCAGCAGGTCCAATCAATTCAATTTCAATTCAATTCAGTTTATTTATATAGTGCCAATTCACAACACATCATGGCAAGGCACTTTACAAGAAAAGTAATTGCAATTCAATTGTACATACATTCCATTTGATCCTTCAGTTCATTATTGCAATCAGTTTAAAGGTTTTCAGTCTAAGGAAACCCAGCAGATTGCATCAAGTCATTGACTTGCAGCATTCACTCCTCCTGAACGAACATTTAGCGACAGTAGACAGTCACCTGCGTTTGGCCATTGACTGCACAGCAATCCCTCATACTGAGCAAACATGTAGCGACAGTGGAGAGGAAAAACTCCTCTTTAACAGGAAGAAACCTCCAGAAGAACCAGAACCTGGCTCAGTACAAGCGGCCATCTGCAACAACCGTCTGGGGCTTTTGAGAAGACAGAGCAGAAACACAGAAAGAACAAAAATAACTGATGTGAGAGTACTTTCTATATTAGAGAAAGTAAAAAGTTGATAACAGGACACGGAGAACATTCAGTTACTGGGAGCACCATCCCAGCCGATGCCCCCCTTCCATCACAGCTGAACAGGATACCATACCAGGTGTAGCTTCTATGGAAATAAATAAACACAGAGAGAAAACAAAGTTAACAGTTGGAATATCAGCAAATAATGCAACTGGAGAGTAGTAGAAGAGAAAAATAGCAGAGTGAAGAAAATTGGTAAGTCTGTCCTCCAGGAATCTAAGCCTATAGCAGCATAACTACAGAGATAGTTCAGGATGACCTAAGCCACTCTAACTATAAGCTTTATCAAAAAGGAAAGTTTTAGGCCTGGACTTAAAAGTAAACAGAGTGTCTGCCTCACGGACTAAAGCTGGGAGCTGGTTCCACAGGAGAGGAGCCTGATAACTAAAAGATCTGCCTCCCATTCTACTTTTAGAAATCCTAGGAACTACAAGTAAACCTGCAGTCTGAGAGTGAAGTGCTCTTTTAAGAACATAAGGAACAATTAGATCTCTGATGTATGATGGAGCTTGATTATTAAGGGCTTTATATGTAAGAAGAAGGATCTTAAATTCTATTCTGGATTTAACAGGGAGCCAATGAAGGGAAGCTAAAACAGAAGAAATGTGATTTCTCTTTTTAATATTCATCAGAACTCTTGCTGCCGCATTTTGGATCAAATGAAGGCTTTTAATGGCATTTTGTGGATTTCCTGATAGTAAAGAACTACATTATCCATCTTGAAGTAACAAATGCATGGACTAGTTTCTCAGCATCACTCCTGGACAAGATGCTTCTAATTTTAGCAATATTCCGGAGGTGAAAGAAGGAAATCCTAGAAACCTGTTTAATATGGGATTTAAATATCAAGTCTTGGTCAAAAATAACGCTGAGGTTCTTTATGTTATTACTGGACGCCAATTTAATGCCATTCAGATGAAGTGATTGATTAAGCACTTTCTTTTTCAGAGCCTTCTGGTCCAAATTCTGTCTAGTCAGAATTTAAAGGCATAACATTTAGAGTCATCCAGATTTTGATTTCTTCCAGACATGCCTGTAATCTACCTAACTGATTGAATTCTTCAGGATTTATGGATACATAAAGTTGTGTGTCATCAGCATAACTGTGGAAATTTTATAACAGGAGATATATATATATATATATATATATATATATATATATATATATATATATATATATATATATATATATATATATAATATAATATGCCATTAGAATATCCTTAGTAACTTTCACCAGTGCTGTTTAAGTGCTATGATGAGCTCTAAAACCTGACTGAAACTCTTCAAACACATTGTTACTGTTTAGATGCTCACAGACTTGATTAGCATCTATTTTTTCAAGGTTTCAGATAAGAAAGGGATATTAGAGAGAGGTCTATAATTTATTGAGTCATCTTGATCGAGAGAAGGTTTCTTTAATTACAGCGACTTTAAAAACATGCAGAAGATCAGGGAGTTTTCTGCTGTTCATGTGTGTAATTTGAGAGCTGTGGGGGGTTGGGCCTCACTATCTAGTCCAGCTGGTAAGCGCGAGTGCGTCCTCCAGGTCACTCTCCTCAGGGGAGTTCCACATCTTTTGTCTCCGGGGTCCTCAGGAAAGGAATGCGCCTCTAATGTCCACATGAATAAATGCAGCTCCTTGACATTTCCACGTGTCAAACAGAAAAAAAGATTTCTCTAAAGAACTCCGCCGGAGTCTCCAAACTGGCATTTTGAGCGGACAAATTTACATATGTCACCATCACCGTTTGCTGTGTGTGAGATGATGGTGGTCTGCCCCACACATGAGTCATTGTTTAACAGGACTTCACCGATAGTTGAAGAGCCCGCCGTATCATACGAGCCATGAAATTGTCAGATTTATTTCTGCTTAAAGGTAAATCAAACAGAAAAGCACTGGGGTGTGGAGCAATATCAGTGAATGATCTAAGCCTAATAGTTTCTCTCAATCATCTGTCCAGGCTCTCTGGTGAGCAATATGTAGATAAGACTCAAACACGGGGAAGATGATTGTCCTGAAGCAATATTCATGGTTGATGCTTACTAAATGCAAGGCATGACTTATAAATGGAAATCATCTCACAGGGATGTCTGCTGCTCTGAAATGGTCTCACTATGTGCAAAGTGATCACCCTTATCAATTTTTAAAGGCCGGGATATTGACACTAACCTGACTTATTGAGGTTATGGAGAGGCCATGGTAATGATTCTCTAAGCTTTCACTTACAAACACCAGAGGGGCTGGCTCGTGCTTTAAAATATTGGACAGAGGCAGACTTTACTGCTCCAGTGAGCATTAGTCTAATGTCTCCTTTGTCCATCCCTTCTTATTGCTTTGGATATTTGTATCCCAACTAGCCACCTATAAATAAAAACATGTCTTTTATTTCAGTTAGCACGCATCTTGTGGATGTCTAAATCATTCGATCCCACACAATAAGGTATTTTTCCTAACACTGGGAGGCTGACAGTATATGTTGTATACCTATGACTCGTCTAACCACGTCAGATGTCTGTTTGCCTCACATAAATCTTTTGGAGTTTACTTGATGGAAATGTTTTAAGTTAGTGGCTGTTCAAATCTTTATGGACATCTTAGTTCTGGCAGTTGTCTAGACATACTGGTAGTCCAAAGAGTTGGATATTGGTGGGGCAGGAATTATGATAGGTGATTTAAGCCAGATTGTTTTGTTCTTCTGAAAGGCATGTCTTGACTTAATTGCAATGAACCTAATAGTAATCAACACTCTAATTGCCATAAACCTGTGCTTTTCTGGGGGCTGCCAAAGCACTACTCCATGTCTCTGGTCAACAACAGTGCATTTACTTTTTTTAAAAATTTTAAACCAAAAAACTTTTTACTTTAACAACTTCAGCCTCTTTCATTATTCAAAAGATCTTTTTGTACACAAATGTGATAAAAAGATCCTTGTGGGGAGAACCAAGGAGCTGGTGGTGGATTTCCTCAGGCGCAGCCGCAGATCACACCGACACTGGTGAAAATCCAGGGAGTAGACAGCGAGATTGTGGACTCTGTAAGCATCTAGGTCTACATCTGAACAATAAACTGCACTGGAGCCATAACACTGATGGTCTCTACAAGGAGGGTTAGACCTGCTGAGGAAACTGAGATTTTTTTGGAGTGTAGGGGGTGCTCCCAAGGACCTTCTTTGGCTCTGTGGGGCAATCATCCATCTTCTATGGTGTAGTGTGTTGGAGCGGCAGCTTATCAATGTGAAAGATGACGTCCCTGTACGTATTCCATTGAGTAAGTGTGAAATCCAGTTCCTGTTTCACGGATGTTAAATGCATGTAGCACGTTCTACATGCACGTTTACTCAGATTTGTAGAAGTTTCAGAGGTTCTTTCCTCATCTTTACCGCTACCCTCCTACTCCATGCATGTCATCATGTTGGTTAAATTCGGCCACCCCATTGGTCTAAAACTGTCACGTGGCCAGCTGTTTTACTACTTTCTCATTACGGTCAAAACAAACTAGTCCTAAATTAAAACATCAATCATAAAAAACTGGGTTATTACAAACGACAGTGTAATTTACTTTTCAAATGTATATTACATATTTACTCTAAGAAGCAAACAGTACTTAGAGGCGAGAGTTCGGAACAAGATGAAACAAAAATCACCTTATGAACTACTAGCCAATTTGATTACAAATAATTTTCGAACAAGCAATGTTTTTTTTTGTTTTTTTTTTTAAGATGGGATAGCTGTCTCTTTTAAGGTAGTAAAGTCAAATTAAAGTAACATTGATTTTGAGTTTCTTTACATTCGACTAAAAATGGCATGTTGAAAATTATAAATAGCTCCGCAAAAATCAATGAAAAAAATATTTATTGGCAGTACAGCAAAAAACCCTTCTTTTAGTTGCTGACAAAGTTTTTTGCATTTTTCCACAACACTTCCTTCCTTCCTTCCTTCCTTCCTTCCTTCCTTCCTTCCTTCCTTCCTTCCTTCCTTCCTTCCTTCCTTCCTTCCTTCCTTCCTTCCTTCCTTCCTTCCTTCCTTCCTTCCTTCCTTCCTTCCTTCCTTCCTTCCTTCCTTCCTTCCTTCCCCCCACAATCCAATCTTGGACAAAGGGAACACCATGGATACACAGAGCTATACAGCAATATTTAGTTTCAAGACTTAAAATACAGATATGGCAAATAAGGTACACTGTTTTTAGATTTCAGAGCTGTACATGTTTTGAAAATATCAATTTCCTTTATGGAAGAGCAGATAAAGAGATGTCTATCTCAACCACGACCCAAATTATAGATGGACAAGGTTGAAGTTGGTACCAAACATAAGTCTTCTCCCTGACTCCAAGCATTTACCCTGCAGAAACAAGCGCAAAATCTTACTGAGAAATGTACTTGTAAGAGCAACCACTCTTGACAAAAAACATATTTGCCTTTTAAACTATTCTTAAAAACATGATTTCCTTCATTGTATGAAATCCTTCTGATCCTGTGCAGACTGCAAACTAAAGTATAAAAGTTGACAAAGTTGTCTTCCTAGACTCAGTGTGCAGGATTAAACTGTTCTGTCAAGGAATAATCACAGCATCACATGTCATCTTGATATGTTTTTTTAGTTGCAAAAGTCTTCTTAATCCCTAAATCTGCCGGAAAGATTACACATATTCAATCTTAAGGGAAACTTTTTCCTTAATCTCCCACAAATCCTCATAAATCCCAGATCCACCATGTTTTACATTCCTTTACTTAAAATATCTCCCCTTACCACAATAAAAGCATCTGCAAGAATAAAAGCTGCACTGCCAGCTGCATTTTTTTTTTTAATAAGCTTTAATGTTTAATCCTTTGGGTTCATTCTTTTGGGCAGAAAACATACTAATGTTTCTAATGACCTTAACATAAGGAGGGTCCTGGCATATATTTATGTAACCAGAGAGATTTAATCAGCTTTGACAGTTGAATATTTGTGCAAAAAACCCCAAAATATAAATATATAAATAAAAATGAGCTCAAATCATGAATCTTTGTACCCAAAAATGAAATAGGATTAATTTGTACAGAGCACAAAGCTTAGAGTATTTTTGTAGACTTCATCACTTTTAATAACAGATCTCTCTTGGAGTATAAAACTCGTTCACGGCCCAGTAGTAAATGTTAATAAAATCTGAGCATCTCCATTGATTGTCTGCCTATTATCTATCAATACACTGGTGGTACGTCAATGTTCAATGTCACACACTTGGTCAATGTGTTGCCTTATTGCTTTCTTATAACCAAATCTGATTTTAACAACTGACACCGAAAGAATACTGAATCATTTATTACTATTTACAAGTTAATCTCGTAATCTGGACCCATTGTTATTACTGTATGTTGCATACAGCTGAAAATCTACAGCAAAAGCATTTGAGGCAATGTAACAGTTAGATCAGAGTTTCAAAGCACTGCTTTGTCATGAGGGTATGGGTAGTCAGCATCTTACCTGCAGCAGAGAGCTCTCCTAGGATAATCTTTTCTGATTGAATACAGATTGGTTAATATCAGTTGTTATATAGCATAAGACCAACATGGAGTTCTCTTTACTTACACTCAGAAAAAAAAAGTTAATTTGGTTGATGAAAACAGTAGTTCATCGACCCGTACAATGCTCTTATGAATGCAAGATTGCAAGGCAACTTGCCTTCCTACAATTTCTTCTGCTTTATTTGCTTTTTGTGTCACTTTGATGCTTCAGATTATCAAAAAAGTTTTAATTTCAGATGCAGATAACTGCCTAAAAACAAAAAAAGCAGTTTTTGAGCAATAATTTCATTACTATTAGATAAAAATCGATATAAACCAGCTTGGCCCTATGTGAAAATGTATTTCCCCCTAAAACTAACAACTGGTTGGGACACCATTGGTTGCAACAATTGCTATCAAGTATTTTCTGTAACTTGCGATAAGTCTTGGAAGAATCTTGGCCTGCTTTTCTTTGCAGAATAATTTTCATTCAGCCACATTGGGGAGATTCCTCTGCATGAACAGTCTGTTTAAAGCCATGCCACAGAAATCATGGTTCTATCAGTTATAGCAATCTGTCTATGAGCAGCAAAGCAGCTCAGTAGCAGTACCACATCCATGTTTGACTGTGGATATGACTTTCGTTAAAATGCTGTGTTTGTTTTCGAAATGTCAAAATTCAGGTCAATTCAATTCAGTTGATTTGTATAGTGCAAATTCCCAACATGTGTAGTACCTTGCTAAATAAAAGTAATTTATAATCCAGTCGTACATACATTCCAATTGATTCAAAGGATGTGAAGGACGTTGACACAGTGCAATGTGATATTGGTGCTTGCGAGGCACAGCCACCTTGCTGAGCTTCAAGGTATTGAGGTCTGATGAGCTGTCCCTCTCTGTGCATACTGCATATTATGAGAGCTGTGGGAATTTAAATGCAATAATATTGACACTGTGCAATTAGGGTGGGGTCGTTAGGTCTAGTGCTTTTATACAGTAGCTGCATGACAGGAATGCTGCCTTTTTGTGAAGATGAACCAGGACGTGCAAACATGCAGATAAACAGTGCTAACTTTCCCCGCCCTCGCCATGAGGCTCACACCCTCTCCCGAACCTCATCTTAATTATAGCGGGGTGACAACAAGGAGGAGGGGTGGCTAATGAAACAGAAGGGGCACCAAGGCAAAAAGAGGCCTCTAAAGCCTGCTGTCGCCGGGTGCCTTGACACCGGATCAGGTCCTCACCCTCTTGGCCTTTTCAGGCCAACGAAACCCAACCACGAGAGACTTGAAGAGTGGCAGAAGCTTCTCAAAAGACTTAATTGGATTTTTTCTCTGAAAATAAACCATGGTTCTTAGAGAACTGCTCCACAATGTGCAATTCGCTTGCGTGTGTGCAGCATGCCGATCATCATCAAGAGGATCACGTCTGAGAAACTGTTTGCTAATCTAGACTTACCTCTCATCAGACACGATGGAGAGGGGACCACACATTAGCGGAACCATCACAGTGCCTCACAACAGCATTCCTCTCATACTCAAACTGGAAGGAGAGACTCTGTGCACATCTCCTTTCAGGCCAGCTGAAATCAGTTCTGGACTTTGATTAGGCCATTCTAACGGAGCAATATGTTGTGGTCAAAGCCCATTGTTCTCAACCTGTGGTAGAAGTACCACTGGTGGTACTGGGCTACCAGTAGTGGTACTCAAGAAAAACCCTATTGTTTCTGTTTGGCAAGAATGACTTAACTAGCTACTTATGTGGTGTTGTATTCACCAAGGGGTCGTTCTAAATTGCCTTTAGTTATGAGTTTGTGCGTGCAGGGTTCTTTGTCCCGTGTGTTGCCCTTAATGGACTGGCGACCTGTCCTGGTTGTACACCACCTCTCACCCGATGAATTGAGCTTCGGTGTAAAGATGACACACTTTACTAAAAGGTACACAAATTAATTTTTTTCATCCTGAGCCAGTAGGTGCTGAAATGAACAGTTACATGGTGAATGAATAGTCTCTTAGCCCCATCCACTCCCTGTGGGAAGAATCCCCCCATTTGCAACTTGAATCTCTCCGGACCGGTGACCCGAAGTCTCTCAAAGTCACGAATCTTGCGAGAAGCAGTACCACTTTACGGCAATACAAAACGACAAAACATTCTTCCCATATAAAGTTACCAGTAATGTGTGGCAACACACTTCAAAAATTTAAATTCACATAATTTGGAAGGACGTTATGACTTTGGTTACCTCAGTTGACAGGACTGCTTTTATATTTGCCGGGTATGTGCGTCTATGGTCACCTGGTTTAAAAACACGGGCGCACAGTGAGGAGGAGGGGAAAACAGTTCATGCTAAAAGCACGCCAAAACTGTCTAGTGGGCCTATAAACTGCAAAATGTGAACCTCCACCCCAGTCTCAAGTCTTTTGCAGCCTCTAATAAATTTTCCTCCAGAGTAGATCTGTATTTAGCTCCATCCATCTTTCTTACAACTCTTAGCTTTCCGCCACACATAATGTTTTGCCTTTAAGTCCTTGATGTCAAGGTTTTTTTGATGGAGGACCCAAATGCAGCATGAAGTATGGATACAATATGTGATGCAATTAATTAACAAAATTTGCAATGGATCACAGAAAGGCATCAAAATACAGGGACTGGAAGACAGGAAGTATTGACGAGGAACCAGCGGAAAACAAAGAAACCAGAGAGCTTAAGAAGAAGGAGAGGGGAGGGAAACATAACAGAAAGAAACACCAGTAACTTTAGAAAGACGTTAAATCAGAGATCAATATTCCTAATACGGAAATTAAGTAAAGTGGAGCCGACAAATGAGGTATAGAAATGAATAATAAAAGATCAACACAGTAAAATAAAAGTAGAAGTGACTACAGAACCTAACATAGATAGGAAAAACTAACGCAAGAGTAACTGATATTAGACATAAGTAAATAAATAAGGAATGAACCAAAAACAATAGAAACTCAAAGTACAAACACCTGAAGGTAAAAGAGGAAAGGAGAAGAAAACGTAGTGGAAGGAAAACACTAAGTAGGAGGAAATTACACAAACCTCTAACAATCCTAACGCTAATAAGATAAGGCAACTGGATGAAGAAATGAAATAACTGAAACTCAAAACAGAAACACCTAAGGGTCCTAACACCTGAAGGCAGGTAATTGAGGGAAGTGATGACAAATGCACATCAAACTTGCACAATAGATTTTTAATTCACTTTTGAAAAGCGTGTGTCTCATGGCCGACGGCAACTCTGGAAGAACCAGAGAGCAAAAATCATGTTGAGTATGGTGATCTGGTTACATGATAACAAAACAAATTTTTTTTTAAAATCCTACATGGAAAATGGGATGACTGAAAAAGAAGCTTAATACTAACACTGCACATCGCCTTGATTACAACATCCTCACAGTGAAACTTTGGTGGTGGCAACATAATGGTGTGGGCATGCCTTGCTTCAACTAGGACAAGGAAGATGGTCAAAATCATGGAAAGAAATCTGTTAGGGGCTGCAAATGACTTGAGACTGTGGCAGGGATTCACCTTCCAGCAGAGAGAACAATGCAGAAATACATATAACATTTCAGTTAAAACGTGGAAAAGTTCAAGGGGTATGCATACCATAATGTATCCATAGCAAGGCCTTAAATGTTTTTTTTTTCTGCAGCATGGTGGTTAAGCAGATAACATCCAGGTTTTGGATGCTTAGGTAAATATTTTTTTTTGTTTAGTCTTTATATTCATAGCAGTTATTGTCAAAAGCTCTTACTTAAAAAAAAAAAAAAAAAAAAAAAAAAAAAAAAAGTTCACACTAATCATGGAGCTGTGCAGCCTTCTTGCTGTGGTAAAAAGCCAGCATTTCATCATCCTGTCTGCATGTTTTTACAGCCACACTGAGACTAAAGCCTGTTCTGCGAGCATGGCCCATCCCTTAGATAAGGCGCGTGTGCTGCCCTACGTAGCGTTTAAACACAAAAATGATGAGACACCGCATCGCCTTGAAACCACCCATGTGTCACTGCTTGTAAAAGTTTCAATTTAGAGACTAAATGAGTAAAACAAATCTGTTGCACAAAAGCATCCATTCTCCACTGGAAAATTAAAAAAATGTTAATCCACAAAGAGGAAAGCCAGCTGAAGTTTTTTTGGTGACAAAGATGCTTTCAGAAATCTCAAAATCCATCCCTGAGACAAGAAGCACATAATATACTAAGAGCTGATGAAGGCTGTCGATAATAAGGGGGGGTGGGGGCCCTGTTCACTTGTGGCGTGCAACACAACAGCTAAGTGTTGGCAAGGGAAACATTAAAGCAAAATTGCATCCGTAAAACAAGTCTTCACCGGAGCGCCTCATCAGGACAGAAGGCGAAATGGCTTTTATGGCACCCAGATTGCATGTCATACCCAATTTACACACTGTACTCGTAACAACGCCTACAGATTTATTTGGCCTAATGAAAGCCTCAGCTGTTTCTCTCAATCACACCTCTTCACATCTTCACCTTAAACCTTGGTTAAACTTCTGCTGGCCGGTGACTCTCCCCTTGTAAGGAAGAAGAGGGGATCAGAGAGAGAGAGGGTGAGAAAGAAAAGGAATGGTGGCGTGTAGACAAGAGCAGAGGATGGAATCTTAATTGTTTGTTAAGGAGACTTTTTGTTCTGTTGTGTAGGGCTCACAGCATTTTCTTTATGTCCTCGCTGAAAGGTCCAGTGTCCTTTTGTGGCAGTGTGTCCCTCTTATGTGGACACTAACAGGTCTCGGATCACTACCTCCGAAAAGAGGGGCTGGTAACTGTTGTGTTTTTCTTGCTGGTGGAACCTGGCCTTTTGATTGGCTGGGCTCCGGATGCAGAGAGGAAGGGTTATTTTGGATTTGGGAATGTGAGGACATGGGTACTGTTGGGTAGTCTCTGTGATCAGTCACAGGGTACTAATGTGAAATATAGGAACTGATGTGACTTCTATTGCATATTTGAGCTTCTTGGAACGCCCCTTTGTCATGGACAATGTAAATGAAAAATATTCTAACTTTTCTTTTTGTTTTCGCTTGTGTTGTAGTCCAACTCTAAGCAATGCTTGGCTGTGTCATCGAAGGAAAAGAATACATTGTTTCCAAAGAATAAAAAAATAAATAATAATTGTGTCCTGCAGTTGTATTTAGCCACTCAAGTCAATACTTTACTGCATTGCCTACTGCTGCAACTACAGCTGCAAGTCTTTTGGAGTGAGTCTCTACCAATTTCGTACATCTTTCGCGAGTCATGCGCTTTTTTGCGTCTGCCGCTGAAGTTGAAAAATCTGAACTTCGGCGTCAATTTGTCAACCAATCAGGAGCCTGGTGACGTGGTGTCACGGGGTCAGATCTGGCAAAATTCATTCATAAAACATGGAGGAAATACTGATAATAGTCTTGGCTAATCACCCCGAGCTAGACAACACCAGTTGTTTTCTCTACAGAGACAGGAATAAAAAGGACCTCGTTTGGAGGAATATAAGTGAGGAGATAGGGCAACCTGGTAAGTAGTGATGGTGAGATGAAGCCCCATGACACATTGAACCACTTGAGCCAATTAGTTCAAGAAAGGAAGGGTTCATCTCACGGGGCTTCATGTGAACACAAACCCCCCTACTGGCCAGGTACATAATCACAGGCAGCTGTAGCTCTTAGCCACTTTATGCGTGATGCATTAAGGTTAAGTCTGCTATGGTTCTTGGGAATGACTAGGAGTTCCACAAAACATAATTTCTCTACATAAAATATTACATACTGTCATGTTTGGTATATAAAAAGGACCCAAAGGCAGCAAAAATAAAACTTAAATGATTTAATTGAAAACAAAAAGCAAGGAGAATAAACTTACAGCACTGGGAGAACGAAAAATGCAGAGATGAGGAAGAAACAGGAACTGGGCAGGAAACAGGAACCAGACAGGGAAAGAATGACAACGGACCAGCGAGTAGTGACTGAATGAGAGAAGAATTTATACTAGGGAGGAAATGAGGAAGTGAGAGGAGACCAATGACCAATTAGGGAAATCAGATGCAGGTGAGAGGGAGAGAGCAGGTGGAAACAATCAGCTGGGAAGAGAGGTAGAACTGTAGGGAGACAGAAAACTCTAAAGAAACTAGAAACTAAAGATAATATGTCTGGAAGGGAATCTAACTGGAAAACCGAAGGAAGAAATAAATAGGAAACTATCTAGAGGGAATAAACTAAGGAAACAAATGAGGATACAAACAAAAGGTGAAAACATCTAAGAGCAAGAAGATACAGAAACAAGGAAGTGCCAGAATAAACCAATAAAGACGAGGAATAACCTAACATGATAAAACTAGATAAGGAAGAAGTTTAAACACAAACAGGAGGGACAAAACAAGAGAGCAGCTTGGGGTACAGAGGGGAAGGAAATGAAGTGGGAGGAAAACAAACAAAATCCACAGAACCTGACACATTCGTGAATAAAAATATTTTTGAATGTATTCTCTGTGTAAATTATCCCAAAATGGTAGTGTCATATGTTATGGCAGGTTGTGTAATAATGTTTTTCTGTCACTGGCTTAAGCAGGCAGAGGAAAGTGAAAATGCTTGTGAAACTAGGAAGAGGGCACTGAAAAATGATTGTGTAACTTGGGCAATGATGCACAGAACAGGGGAGACTTTATTAATTTTTATTCAAAAATAGCAGTTTTTAAACAGTTTTAGGTTTTAAGCTAGGTTTTTTCTTGACACCATCTCCCCAGCCTTCGAAAAAACTCTTTCACAAGGCACAGAAGATGCAGGAGTACACAAAAACACAAGTGCTAGACTATATAAATTGGGGTACAGTAATATTTGCTTTCCCCAACGCTCCAGGGGTTTTTCCAGCCTGCTAATATTTGGCTCCCACACAGGGGGAAATCCACCTCTTCCCAGCTTGCTCCATCCTCTCCCTTATCTCTCTCCTCACTCTCCTAAATCTTCAAACTATCTGTCTCTATACTCTCAAAACTATCTGCAAACTATATAAACGCTAACCAAACTCTCCTATCAAAACTCTGTCCAAACTCCAAACTGACTGCAACTCTCCTACACAAACCCGCATTTTGAATGGAGGCCGAGGGGATTTATATTGCTGTCAAACCACTCAGCAAACTCTGAACCACTTCCCGAAGCTTCACGTGGTACAGCCTGGCAGCGGGGCTTCAGACGTCATCGTTTCCGGCTCCTCCCCTAAATGAAGCAGGCCTCGATACACGCTTTGTGTAAACGCCCCCTCCACTGCTCGACACACGCTTCGTAGCCTCGGCACACATCGTAACATCACTACTGGTAAGTTCATTTCACTTTTGACTGACCCCGCAAACCCGTGCAGAAGCCAGCAAGCCCGCCTACTATCCCGCTATTTTACAATTATTTTCCCGCCGATGTACAGTAAATAGAGAAGGGAGACTCTCTCTTCAGGGGCTACATCGACAGCTGCCATCTTGCAAACAGACCGTCTGGCACTACTTACTCCCACAAGTTCTATATTTCGGGCTTGACGCGCGTCAAAATCAGTCAAAATACACCATTTTGACACGCGTCCAAAGCGAATTGGACGCGCGTCAAGGTGCAAATGTTCAAGCGTCAAACTCTGGCGTGCAACGCGTTTTTGACGCTTTGGTGTGAACGCACCGTAACACATGGCTGTCCCTAAATCTAAGCAATTCCATTGTAGCTCTGATTGTATGTTTAATGTTATTTTTCTTGTATTCTGCTCCATCCATCTTCCCATCAACACAGACTAGTCTCCCTGTCCGTGCTAGAGAACAGCATCCCCACAGCATGATGCTACCTTCACCATGCTTCACCATAAGGATTGTGTGTTCAGCGTTTTTCTTGTAAGCCACTGAAGGAAAACAGTTGGGTTGGACTTTATTTACAAGTACCGGAGTAAAGGCTTTCTTGTTTTCTTCAATGTTCTCTCCCTTCCTGGCACTCAAAAACAGATTTTTGGAATGCACAACTAAGCATCCAATGTTGTCCTGTCAACAAATTTTCCTAACTTGAGCCATGTATCTCTGAAGGTCCTCCAGAGTTTTTCATGGCCCTCTTGTCTTGTCCTGTTAGGTTTTTGCATGATGATTTGCCATACACTCTCCATTTCCAGGTGATAGATTGAACAGGACTCAACAGGTCCAGTTTGCTCAACACAAAAATACAACACAAAAGACAGTTCAGATTCTTCCTTCTACTTATCGATTCCTTTTGCTTGTTTTTCTTTTACTAAGGCTATTCATGTTTTCTAAAAGTAGATAAAAGTCTTGAAATGGGTAACCCCCCCTCACCTTGTTGCACCTTGTTGGTGCTAATGCTGCATTCAGTGTACCCAGGAAAACTGAACTCAGGCATGGGAATCACACAGATCACTTTCTAGTTGCAAGTAAAACCAGTGTTATCTACTATTAGCAATATAGGTCAACTGTACAGTATTTCCCTCAGTTCTAAGCATTTCAAACCCTGAAAGAACACGTTCTACAAATAGATATTTTACACTACTATATATGCCATCCTCTATGCTTGGCAGCCATAGTCCATATTAGACTTAAGGCTGCTCTGCAAGCTCCCTCTTTCCCACTTGGTATACAGACTTCAGGGGGCATTGTCATTGTGGGGATGGAACGACGTGAGACTTTCCGGCTGAAACCTCAGAACATTTGCCCCCCCCCGTTTATGAGGAGTACAAAGAGTACAAACAGAGGTTGTGACTGTAGTACGGATGTCCGAATCAATTCCACATGGAAACACAGACGTCTTTTGGTCCATACCCATCCTGAACAATCTTTATGCAATTTGCAACAAAAACAGTTAACCCTCCCGCTGTTCTAGTGGGGTCAGAAAGACTCCAGTCTCCGCTAGATGCCTCCCGCTGCTCTGGTGGGGTCCCGGGGACCCCGCACAATGTTTGCATCCTCCTGTGCTCTGCCTCTGAACACTGAGCATGACTACAGGAGGGTTAAAGCTATTTAAGAATAACATACAAAAACCCCCACATGAAAATGCCAAGGGAACCAGAAAGGTTAAACAAATCTAGATTATGTAGACAAACGAAAAGCTCTTGAAAAAAATCTTAAATATCCTAATTGGGCCAGTAGGTGGGACTAATGGAGAGAAATAACACTTTTAGAATGGCTCATGATTTTCCAAAAACAATCACAGCTTATTTATTATTTAAATGTTGCAGTGTATATTTTCAAAGCATGTGATAGAAAGCACAAGAATGGAAGTTTACCAACATCTGTTACATTTGCTTGGCTGAGACCATTAGGCTTTGGTTGTGTGCTGAAAAGGTTAACTGTTCAAAAGAAAATGGTCAAAAATGTGAAAGAAAAAGAGAGCCACATAGGATACATTGTTTGAATTGTTGTTGAATCAATACTGTTTTTTCTATATGTAACAAAGGACATTAGATGCCGCTGGATTAGCACAATTATCATTTGATCAATTTAGGACTGTGATAAGATCTGATTGGGGCCTTGCTAGTGGCTACCTCAGAGGCATTAACAGGAGCTGTGTTGGCTCCGGGGAGTTCCAACGATCAATGGAGAACCTGCTGGCTGCGATCGCCTCTGTTCAACTCAGATAATGCTCGACAGCTTTGGTCTCTGTGGGAGTATTACAATATGTAGATAGTAGCAAGACTGCTTTAAGTAGTAGTTTACCATGCCCCCTTACGCTTTACAATAAATATTCTTGTATCTCCAAAAAAATTAACTTCAGTGCAATCCTCAGGCACTTTGTTGGTAATTAGGCATTCCGCATAAATCTCAGCATAAATGCAGCGGCTCCATTCAGTGTACAATTTTTTTTCAGCTCCTTGGCATATTTCCTTTGGTAATTCTCAGTTGGTGATCCTAAAGGTGGCTGAGAGTGTGGGTGTGTGTGTGTAAATAGTCTTTTGTCCCATGTGTCTTTTGTTTGCCCTGTGATGGACTTGGAAGAGGTCCACTGAGTACCCCGCTGCTCATCTGTTGACCACTGAACAGGGGTGGTTTTTTCAGAGACGCCATTCTAGGTGAACCCCTCCCTCTGCACTCAGTATATAATGAGGAGGCAAATAGTTTGTGTCTAATGTAATTTTCGGACTATAAGCCGTTACTTTTTTCATACGCTTTGGACAATGTGTCCTATAGAAAGATGCGGCTAATTTATCGATTTTTTACTGGCTAATGGCCTCTAGGGGTCATTATAACAGGAAGCGCAAAAGTGAGACAGACATGTGGGGAAAGATTATGAGCTGAATAAGACACTACCGGTAGTTTTCATGCACACATCCTCCTCATGGAAAACACATGAAGAAATGCAGTTTTTAAGTTAAAGGCAATTGAGCTGGCCATCGAAGAAGGAAAGAGCTGTTGCACATAAGCTTGACATCAACGAATCGATGGTGAGACGCTGGAGGAGGCAGCAGGAAGAACTGAGTCAGTGTAAAAAGACGACAAAAGCTTTCAGAGGACATAAAGACACAGAAGAAGACAACTTCAGTGGTTTAGTGAGGAAGAGGAAGATGAAGATAGCGACCAGTGACTTTTCTGGCAGGCTAAAGTATGTTTTCTTTTCTAAGCAGCCATGTTACTGTTGTGATGTGTTAATCCCGTACTGCCTATTTTTGGGCAAAGTTTGAAAAAAAAAGCACGTCTTAAATTAAAACTAGAACTAACTCGTGATGACTGGGACTTCGATTTACTCTTTGGTGTTAAGCTGCCTTGTTTTTATTTATTTATGTTCTGGTTTCTTATTGCACGGTTCATTCTCTGTTACCATTCCTGTTTTCCGTAGAACTATTCTAGTCATTTTTAGCCTCACTACCTCCAGTTATTGTCTACACAGTTCCCCTAATCGCCTCCTCAGCATTTATAAGCCTGTTGGTTTTAGTCACTCCTTTTCCCAGTCTGTTCTGTTGACTTTGTGGTTTAATGGACTAAATACATAATATAACAAATGTTCACCCATGTTATGATTCTAATGTTGTCTTGAATGCATTTGGGTTCTCTACAACACCAAAAGATGTCAATTAGGCTTATATGTATGGCACCTACAGTAGTGCAGATGTAACATTCTGAAATCCCAAAAATTCAAAATGGTTTTCCTTTGTTCTAAAAGTTCCAGATTTTAAGAATATGCATGTATTTAGGTTTATTATCACAAAAGAAAGGGGATAAAGCTGCATTTTGAATTAATCTTTTACATCTTTCACACTACATGAGGATCTTGCTACAATGTGTGCTCTACCATGACTCGGTCATTGACAATTTGAAGCAGGATTATCCTCATGCCAGGGTTATGACCCCATCACGCTAAAACTGGCTCTGACAGTGCTCCAGCTAAGTCGTTACAACTCTCTTGGCAGTGCTGCTGTATCACTTCCTGCCTCCTGTTCTTGCTACAACCCCAAAGGTCGCAATCAGTTGGCCAGGGAGGATTTAGCAAGTTTTGCATGGGCTCAACTATTAAAATGCATCTTCTAAAATAATAATATCCTCAATTTAAACCTACTTTGTACTCATCTGGACTTTATATGGCTCTATGTCATGAGTTTTGCCTAGATTTCATTCAAGCGTGCCGGTTTTAAGGTCCTGTATGCCTTTATGAATTCATGCATTTCTCTGGAATTATGCTTCTTGTAATACCCACATAATATCTCTGCAAATCTATACAAGATGCCACGGGGAACTGTAGTTTGCAGAGGAACCAACTGGCAAATACCACGCCATGTGTGGACCCAACTCTTAAGCAAGCTGACATCTTATTAATATGGAGGCAAAAACATTCAGGTAATTACAACAAACCTAAAATACAAGAATCTGAGGTTGTTTCCTTTAACAATGTGACGTGGATTTAAACAGGTAGACGGTGTAATTTGTACAATCGGTAATGCTACAGTGAAGTTAGCGCTAGTCAACATAAAATGACTGTTTTCTATCCCTCTATGTGTGTATACAGTTGCTAATAAAAAGTTCAAATCAGTCCAGGAATCATCAGGCTGTGGGCCAGTTTGTATGTGTACCCTGTACCGACACTTGTGTCTGTATGTGGGGGTCCATTACATGAGAGCAGCATATGTCCCAGCTCAGTCAGATGGGCTTCAGTCTCAGTGGGAATATACACAATATGGGGACAGGGGACACACACACACGTATGCAAAGTACTGAAGAAAAGATGTGTAAAGCTGTCCATCATGCTTAAATTGATTACAAGATAGGATTGTTTTCACAGTATAATTAGATGCCGACAGGGTGTCACATAAAATTTGGGCCATTGGGACTTAATGAAATGCCCTTTTAAAAGTCGGCTCCTGGGACCAGAATTCCTAAACACATAAAAAATTGAATATTTGTTTTCCAGTCACAACAGGGAAACAATTTTTATTTCCAAAGTAGAAAACTAATAAACACAAAGCATAAGACGAGCGAGTTTATTTCTTTAACATTTTAAATGTATTTATACAAATCAGTTATTTAGTATTTGAGTATGTATATGCTGTATAATATTGACATTGTGTGGATAAGAGAAATTCTCAAATTAATGCAAACAGGTGCACCCATTGGTGTAATTAACAGTTCAAATAAATTAATGAATTCATAAAACTGTATGACACTAATTTTCATTATACGTGTATGTAAACTACTAACCACAATCATGGATTTTACCTGGTCGGACTCAGTTAAACATTTCCAATCATGATCCTTATCGGTGGTGTTCCCCAGAGCTCAGTCCTTGGAACCTTTCCTAATACATGTAAAGAAGTTATTTATATGTAAAATTAATTTGTAATCTTATATTTATATTAAAAGATGCACTGAAATAAAACAGTTTCATTTCTGTTTGGATTAACCTGTATCTTCCTTTAGATGTAAGGAAGTTAAACAGCACATGAGAGGGGAGTTCCACCTGTCATATCCCCTCCCACCTCAGCAGAAGGACTTCTATAGGTGAGAGGGGTCTTCATGATCTGAGAGACTCTTTAAAAAGCAATGTCTATTTTCCATGTGTGTCTTCCTGCCATTTGCTTCACTGGGCGAAGGGTGGCAGCAGTCCCACCACATTACCACTTTGGATTTTAGCTCAGAGATCTTCTTCCCCACCAGGACTCGCTGCGCAGCCACAGCTGCCTCCACAGGATGATGCTATTGACCAGGACTGCAAGTACATCCAATTGGATTCGAGGACGTTGCTATGGAGCATGTCAAAACAAAAACACAGCTGTTTCCTAATTATGGGTGTATATGCTATTTATAATTGCAGCTGTAAATAATTCTTCCAACTATCTATTTTCCTCTTAAACTACCTCTGTACTTCTACCCTGCTCCTTGTCTGATTATTTTGGAGAGCTAAATTTATTCAATATAAACTTAACTCAGTCACACTACCTGCAATTATTCCTTTGAACTCCAAATGCATACAGACTCAAGGCTCTTAAATATAGCTCCAGTAACATATTAGTAGTCTACTTACTTTCACCTACGCACTATCACCCACCTTTAGATCTCGCTTACGGGACATCAGCACAGCTACTCTAATCTATGCTCTTGTTACTTCTCGGATCGATTATGGTATTGCATTTTAAGAGCCAATTCTCTTCTCTCTGGTCCAACACACAAACCTATCAATAAACTTCAGCTGGTCCCAAACTCAGCTGCTCGCATTGTCATGGGAACAGCACTCGCCACGGGACACCAAAATTACAGAGGCTCCTGTTTCTGCTACAGATTAGGTCAAAATGCTCTCAAAGATACCACGTCCAATAAGTATGTTGCAGATTTCTTTATCTACAACATTGTATCTCTTCTCTGTGGTTGCATATCTCTCATTACAAATCAATGTACAGAGCTGTTGGGATGTTGTTGAATCTGTGAAAAATAGGACATTTCCCTGCTGAAAAAAATGGTTAGATTTGAGGTGTGCACAACAACTCCTGAGCTCTGGATCTTTTTTAACTCCTCCAGAGTTACAATAGGCTTCTTAGTTGCTTCTCTAACTAATACTCACCTTGCCTGGCCTGTTTATGTAGTTTAGGTAGGATTGCAGTTGTACCATGGATTGAATAGTCTGAGATGTTCAAAGTTTGGGATATTGTTTTATCACCTAATCTTGCTATAACCTTATTCACACCTTTTTCTCTGACCCGTCTACTGTGTTCTTTGGTGTTCTTGATGCAGTTTTTTCACAGAATATCTATTTTGTGGTTGTAATGTAATAAATATATTGGGAAACTCAATGGGTTGTATGAGGTGAAGAAAATCTATTCAAGCACTGAACCCTGTGGAACTCCAGAACTTGTTCTGGTGCAGGAAAAAGATTCAAAGTCAACATGAGCTGGAATGTTTGGGCAAATATGATCTGAACCAGCCTTGTGCTATTCCTTTGAGTTCTACAACATGTTCAAACATCTATTTTGAAAGGATATTGTTAATGAGTGCGGGGTGCTCTTTGTCCCGCTGTAAAACTGTTACTACATGCCAGGTAATGTGAAGCAGACGAAGTTCTGAAAGACAACACCATAACCCTTTGTGTTTTAAAGCAATTTTTACATTGTTGGGTTTGTGATTCTAACACATCTGTAATTGTACCTTTCATCTGTTGTGAGCTCCAGGGCTATTCAGCTCTGAATGCCAGGTCTATGTAATTGATCAAAAACAAAGCAACTATAAATCAAAATTGACATGGTCATGAATGATTTTAAACTGTACGCATGTGCGTGTCTGTGTCTCCATATGGGTCCTACATGGGTCAATGAGAGGAATCCCCAAAGGGGCCGGCTCAATGAACTGGGTGATCAGTCTCCGGCTACTTGCTGCTGTCAGGAGGGGGATGGGGAACAGAGGGGAACGATAGTGATTTGAGGGATGTGAATGATATTTAGGTTGAAAGTGTGGACGTGAGGATGGCATTGACACTACTTAGCACTGGGGAATATTGAAAAATGCCTGGAGTTGTAATAAAAATGATGCTGATGAAGGCCTAATAAAGAGGACTAGTTAGGACCTAATTTGAGACTTTGTTTAGATACAGTGGCTACAGCCTTAAAAAGACCTTAACCCCAGTACTGACATTAAATTATTTCCATGTTCATAAATCCATCAGTTTTAAAAACTCCACAAAACCCCTATCAGAAGAATGAATCCTTATCATTACCATACAATGATACTGAAGAACATATTGACAGAAGAATTGGGAGATTTTTATGTTTTTCTCAAAATGAACAGCTTGAGGAAATATTGCAAAACTAATCAATAAGAGCTAGTAACCAATGGAGTCAAGAATTGGATATCAAATATTTGGATTGGATGGTCAATGGTCTAAAAAAGTAAAACAGAGCTAATTATTCTGAAAACTACAAGATGAAGGGAATTTTAAACTAGTAAATGAACATTCAGAATGGCTTCAAGCTGGTTAAGAATCTAAAACTTGGGAAGATTTTGTCAGTCTCTCAGAAGACTAGAGGAAGGGGTTTTAGTCTCTCATTCTCAATCCTTTGGAACCCATTACATGAAAACTACTTACTTTAACCCCCCATACTTTTTTAGGGAACCAAAAATAACCTTATTCAGCTGATTTGTTAAGTATATAAATGAAAGGCATTGCAATGGACATCATGATTTGGCATGAGCCCAACTTTTGAAACGATGTTTGCAATTTTTCTACCTGTGTGAGGGTCTGAATATAGACATGAACTTGGATTATTGTCGGTAATGTAATTAATTTAATTTAATGATAATAATAATAGTAATAATTTATTTGAGGGTGCCTTTCTAAAACCCAAGGTGACCTTACAGAGAAGAAAAAAAAACTGCTAAAATAATACATAGACAAACAATAACCAAAACCATTATCAATTGGTGGGAACAGTCTTAGGGTTATTATGTACTATACAGATTTAGCTTAGGCAATGCAGTCCTTATAAAACAATATATGATTATTGTACAGTTCTTTGTGTATGGTAAGTACAGTGTTCCTAAACAGTAGTTCCAGTTGACGTCCTTTGGCTTTGAGACGATTCAGATTGAGAGTAGATTATGGAGCTGAGTGAGAAAATAAGACAGATCGATGTTTCAGTGGAGCAAATGTGTTCAGAAGGTTATGAAGGTTAACCTTATAGTAAGAATCAAGTTCATCAGGGGTTGAGGAGCTGTGAATCGATGGAAGGTCACACATGGCAGATGAGAAAATGTCAGGATTGATATCATAAATTTTTCCAAATGCAATATCATGAGGAGGACAAGTCAAAATAAATAAATATGATTAGAAACGGGAAACAACTTAGCTTTGCAGTGAGTTTGGGTGACACCAGAACAGCAAACCAAATCCAAAATATGACCTTTAGAATGAGTAGGGAAGTTGATGTATTGTTGACATTGTCATTGAACTTTCAAATGCATTCACATGTTTTTATATATAGTACACTAATCATGTAACAACTAATTACACTGTTACTAAACAGTTAGCATGAGCTTGATGGGTATTTTCATTAATTCCTCATTTGTGATGGGATATTGACGGGCAGCCTTGAAACAGTTTCAGTGTGGCACAGGAGACTTTTCCATCCATCCATCCATCCATCCATCCATCCATCCATCCATCCATCCATCCATCCATCCATCCATCCATCCATCCATCCATCCATCCATCCATCCATCCATCCATCCATCCATCCATCCATCCATCCATCACCTCCCATTGCTTCATTCAGTAGCTTACCTCTGGATGACATACCTTGAAAAACTGGGCTTGCTTTACTTTTTAACTTGCCTTCTATCGGATTCCTGTTCCCATGTGCCTTGTTGCCTAAAACCAAATCAGATATCTCTCAATTTACAGGGTAGTTTAAGGGTGTATGAGAGTTTATACCTTAAAAGACGAATATGAAAAAAATAACAATTTCAAATCAAAAATTAACAATAAAATTATTACAAATACTTTTTTCTTTGCATGGTAACACTACATAATTAAGTGTTGGATAATATTGCCAAACTCACAATGTCCATTAAGATGGAAATTCAACTTTGAAAAAAAATCCTACAAAATAATGAAAGAAAATATTTAAAAAATAACTTCAAATACTAGAAATACTTAAATTATACAGAGAGCATTTTTCAGGCTAGCATGAACATACATTTATGTTTTTGATGGACAATAGACACTTACCCCTCCCCTTCCCTAGTTTCAGACCAATGCTTGTCGGATGGCTGAAACTCACTAGTATCAAGTTAAGAGTCTGAACTTTATTGTTGTTGGTTAATGAGACACCAATCAGTAATAAGAATCATTTACAGTAAATGACAAATTGGCAAATGTTTTATTGGTTTAAGCCCACAAAAATACCATGTCCATTCCAGTGGATGTAGGGTCGGAAGGGGTTAAGCTAAGTGGGGAGGGGGAAAGAAGGAGATAGAACCAAAACTTAAGAACTAGGTTTTTAACTGGCAGTGTAGATGCTTTTATTCACCCATTTTCAAGGGATTGGCTGCCCAGTTTCCTGCTATGAGTGGATTGCCATGGAGGTTATCCTTCTGTTCTAACTAGTGTTGGCAAAAATGTTTATGAAAGGTGGGGATGTGCATTGGGCAAAGAATCTTGTTTGATATCAAAGATCAAAAGCATCACTAGTCGAGAGGTAAAATAATCTATATACAAAAATTGGAATCTTAGTAACTAAATGCAAAAAGCTGTTCATTTGTGTCATTTTTGATAAATATAGATTTCATTGAACTAAAACACATAAATTTAGTTTTTAGAACATTCGAGTATTCCATTTGAGCTAAGAAAAAGATTTTTTAATACAGAAATGTTGTGTATGACCCATTTATGACCCACACAATCATGCGGAAGACTGATAACCACAAGAGGTAATCACTGAAGTTGGTAGTTCACAGAATACTGTTTCCAAGTCGAGTGCAAGGAAAAAGTGTCATGACGACAGGAAAAACTGCAGCCTTGAAAGAATCATAAAGGAAAGCCTTTTTAAGATTTTAGGGGATATAAACAAGGTATGGACTACAGCTGCAGAGTCCTAGCTTTAAGAGCCAGCACACACAGATGCATTCTGAAAGTGGGTTAAAACTGTGACATCCCTAGTGTTTAACCACTCCTAAACCAGATTGAACCAGCAGGACTTGGCACCTTCCCTTCACTACCAGAAGTATGAGTAGCTGCTTCAATAACCATAGTATCACTGTGCTGCATTGGTCAGCAAACTGCCCCGAACTAAACCCCGTTTAGAATCTATGATGTGTTGCCAAGAGGAAGATGAGAGACACCAGAAACACTGCAGACGAGCTTATTGTGCTGCAATCGAAGCAACCTGTGCTTCCATTACACCCCAGCAGAACCACAGGCTGATCTCCTCCCTGCTACTTCACAAGTACTTAATGCAAAAGTAGCCCCGGTCAAGTATTGAGTGTGTCATGTTCCTGAGGTGTCGCTGTGTGGTGTCTTTTTTTTCCTCTCCACTGATCATTCAAAGGGTGTGGTCCCGGCAGGCAGCGGTAGGTGCACCTGAGCTTCATCTCCTCATTAGGCTGCATTTATTAGGTTATTTTTTTGTTTGCTGAGGTTTCTGTATCTTTTTCAATTGGTTTTATTAATAAAAAATATATCTATATATACCGAATTTGGGATTTCTATTTATTGTAAGCCATGATCATCAGAATTAACAGAAAAAAAGTTCTCATATTTTGATCTGTGTGTGACGATTTTGTGTTTTTAATCATAATAACTTTAAAAAAAAATAATTTCTCGTATCCTTACTGAATCGTTTTCATTGGATTTTCAGGAAAGACTGGATAAAAAAATGGCCTAAATAAATGGAGCAGATGTGACAAAGAGAACTACACTTAACATTTGTCATGGATGGGCAGAAGGTAGAATAATCCAAACGAAACTCTCTGAGTGGTGGTCAGGATTACATCCCCCCCCCGGTTTCAAACTATGTGCTGGCAGCAGGTCTTAGAGAAAGGTGAAACAGGAAACTGGATGGGATTACTCCCTTATTACTATTCTCTCTACCCATCTTTAATCTCCTAGCAGAGAAGATCCTGACAGAAACCTCCAGATAACAGATTTATCTGGGATAATGTCCATGTTGTTGCATGGTCTGCCCTCCTCCGGGTGGGACCAGGAGGGAGTGAAGTGTGTGTGGGGGGGGGGGGGAGCACTAATCCGTCTCTCCATACAGCAGGGATGTTAAACAATGTTAGCAGATGTGTTTGGAAGCCTGTGGAATTGAGGACAGGCTTTCCAGCAGGTAGTCCTAATCTCTTTTTTTCTCCCTTGATCGGCCTCTGTTGCTCTCCCCATGCACTCGTACACTCTATGTCTGTGCACTCTCTCCCTCGGAGTGCCGGGACATTAACCTGTTGTCTCGGGCGATTAGCGTCCAGCGGTTAGACGTGCCATCAGACGTGCGTGTTAGTGTTCGTTCATGCATCTGCGTAATAATACGTTTTTAATAGCAGTAAAAAATACATTCTCATTGTAGAAGCTAAATCAATATGGAATGTGGGGTGTTTCATGCTTCAGCTCACTGCAGACAGGTCAATACCAAAAATGCATCAGGACCCAGAGAGAGAGAGGCTCTTTGCAATTACAATTCATTATTATTCCATTAGGATCCATAGAGGAACACTTCTGTCAATAAAAAGGGAGAGGCGAGCAGCACCTGCAGGCCAACTCCAGCCGCTAAACCGAAGAATGTTGTTCATCATTCCATATGGAGAACACCTTCATCCCTTTGAATGCATTAATCTTGCAATTTAAAGGGGTTAAAGGGCATGGCTCTGCTGATTAGCCCCACTCTACTGTAGTGAAGATGCAGCCATGCTGATGGTGGCGTTAGCACCTGCGGCAGGGTATTAGGGCAGATTAGGATCGGCCTAGTCAACACAATAAACCCTCCTTACTATTTTAGAGTCCCGCAGGAGGTCGGGCACCACTCTAACCACTGAGGAAAACACCGAGCTGTCAGGATACAAACAGGTTAACAGGTCAGGGTAAGGCCTGAGAGTGAGGAAGCGGTTTGTGTCAGGGGCCTGTCGAGGAAGAAGTGGTCATCTGCTGGTTGGCGAAAACGTACTAAAATCCAGCAGCTGATTTTATCACAAGCCACAAGATACAATCGTTGTCCATTAAAGGAATAGTGGTTATTTTTTTTAGGGAGCTTCTATGGAAGTTGTAAGGGCTTCACAACTTACCTGAGTTAGATAACTCACTTCGCTAAATACAGAGACATTTTCCCGAGCTATTGGTAAATTTGAGCCATTTTAAAGGTCTCGTTCTCTGAGAAGCCGTTTAATACTTGTTCTATTTGAGATAAAATTGTTCTCTCTGAGTTGCGTGTTCATGCTTCACGTGAAAACGTTCTCCAACCCCCATTGCCCGCTTTTACCACAGAAACGATATAGTCGGCAAAAACGAGCGAGTCAGAAAAAGCCAGTCTCTTCTACGTCACCGAGAAAATTAGGCTGTATTGATTTTGCGGCCCGGAGAGAGCAGGGCGCGTCTCTGCAAGTGGAAGCTAACCATTAGCAACTCCACAACATGGCGGAACACGTTATGGCTTGTGTTATTTGTGGAGATAACACATCCGCGTTGCATTTTTCTTTTATCAAAGAAGGAAGAGCTGAGGAAGACACTGTTGGAATTTGTCTTGGAGCACCACCAGCGAAGTAAGTTAAGTTAATTATTTCTTCGAAGGCAGCATAAAAACTGCATTGCTGTTAGCCAATGAGAAGCGAGACATTTGCATATCATGAATGTTAATGACTAAGACTCGTAATCGTAATCCTGTCGTTTTCCGACCACCCGTTCCTCCGACAAACATTGTCTTTCCCCCACAGAAAACGACTCAAGAGGCATTTATTCAAACAAGAGATCACAGCAAATTTATTGAAAAAACGAGTGAATGAGACCTTTAAAATATTGGATGTATCCTGCCACATTTACTCAGATACCCCTAAAAGAAATCCAGTGGAATCAACTGCCTTCAAAAGTCACCGCATCATTACAAAGAGTTCAACTGTGTGTAAAGTAAGCCAAGTATAAAGCCAGATGTTCTGTGAAGGCCTCTGAAATTTGTTAGAGAACATTAGTGAACAAACAGCATTCTGAAGACCAAGGAACACAGAAGACAGGTTCAGAGGGAAAGTTAGGATTGAATAGAATAGAATAGAATAGAATAGAATAATCCTTTATTGTACCACAGAGGGGTAATTCAGCTGTAACAGCAGCAAAGTGACAGGTAATAGAAGCGCAAAAAAACAGAATTAAGACTAAAATATGTACATTAGGGTCACAATTCTAAAACTAAAGTACTGTGCAGTTATTAAAAATAAAAACGGCATACTCAGATTTAAATGTGCAACTGAGCAGGATAATGTAAAAATATTTACAGAATGTGCATGTGTATTGTGAAATAAAAAAACTTATTTTTTAAGTAAAATAAAAACTGATAGTGCAAACAGATTAACAAATAACAGTAGAGGAAATGTTAGTGAAACATGTAGTAAAACATGGTGGTGTCAGCATCATTCTATGGGGATGCTTTTCTTCAACATGGACAAGCAAGGTGATCATGATGGGAAGATGGATGGAGCTAAATGCAGGACAATCCTGGAAGAGGCTGCTGAAGACTTCATACTGGAGTGGAGGTTCATCTTCCAGCAGAACAATTAACCTAAACATACAGCCAGGGCTAGAATGGCCTAGTCAAAGTCCAGACCTAAATCCAAGTGATTTGAAAGTTGATGATCCCAGAATGGAAATCTGTCCATTCTACCTAACATACCCCAAGATTTGAAGGTATAGATGCAACAAAATAGGTTCAACAAAGATTTCAGTCCATACTTTGCTGAATGGAGAAAGATTACAAATGCACACATCACTCATCACATTATTCTTTTCAAAACTAATCGAATGCATGTGTCATTTTAATTTTTATGTAGAATAATGAGCGTCTTTATGTTGGTTCGTCACATAAAATCCCAGCAAATTTCACTGAAGTTTGTGATAGTAGCGTAACAACATGTGGAAATGAACCCTGACTAAGGTTGCTGCTTGTTGCCTTACTGTCGTGAATCTGAGGTGGTGATTCAATGTAAGTGTGAAAAGCTCGCTAATGAAACCTCGTCATAACCAACAGACTCTCCTAATTGAAAGAGCTGAGCGACCCAGCCTACCATGACCCGCATTTCATGCCTCACAATAACCTCACTGCAACTACAACATGAAGGGGGTTAAACAAGCAAATTGCTCATTAAAACCAAAACCATATACGCAAAAAAAAGCCCTGAAGGGGGGGGGGGGGTCACACAAAAGAAATGAACACACACACACACACACACACACACGCACACACGCACACACACACACCCAAGACCCCCCCCCCCCCCCACCCCCCACCATCCTCCAAGAGCAGCATAAGTAGAGCTTATCCTTTCTAGGAGAGCTCTGATCTGATCTGGCACCTTCCTCTGATCCCTGCTCACCCAGTGGGTCAGGCGCACACTCACGCACACACACTAACACGCTCACTCGCTCTACAGGGCTGCACGGTGCACTCTCTTGGCCAGCGTGTGGGTCAATGACAGGTGGGGATGGTGCTGGGCCAGCAGCAGGTGCAGCACTCTGATGAGGGTGTGGTTCTGGCGGGACTCTGTGACCCAGCAGGCCTCCGATCCAGGGAGAACAAACAGGACATCAAGACAAATCATAGGGCAAACCATTTGGAAACTAATTCAATGCCTGTTTATGTCAGGTCCAGCTGAGGGGCATCGAGTGGAGACAATTCAAATGTATTAACTGTCAACACAACAATGTAGAGAAATGTGACATATTTTGTATATTTACATAGGCGAATATCCAAAGCCTTGAATAGTGAACAGAGCACAACTACAAACAAAGCAAAAAATTTGGCCCTCCATCCAAAGGGTGGACAAACATAGGCTTAATCTGAGAACAATGGTCCATGGTCCATGATGACTCTGAAGGAAGGAGCTACAAAATATGTCACCTGGAAGGCTATTATTCTCTCTGGACAGAAGATTGGCAAAAAAAAGCCATCTCTGAAAGAAAGCAGCTATATTTAATCATGTTTACAGCTTACCACAACATCACCCTGACAACATGATAGTACATGGTGGTGGCAGCATCAGGCTGTGGGGATGCTTTTCTAAAGTGGGAGCAGCGAAGCTGGTTAGAGCGAATCACCTGAGACTTCTCGGCCCTCTCTAACTCGGCCAAGAACAGAATAAACTTTTTGATTTTTGGTCAGCCGTGCAGCAGCATCCAAGATGGTAGATTACCTGTTCTTTACAAGCTATTCTGGTAAAAGAAATAAAACACTTAGATGCATCCAATATCATACATAAAAAAAAAATAGTAGTTCATTTTAGATATTCTTTTACATTTACATTTGTTTTGTGGTGAATAAAAATGTGGGATAGAACCTTTGAGGTAAACAGAAAGAAAAGTCAAGGTATCATAATGAAGCCCAGCTCTGAATGTTCATCTGTTTATTAGCACTTGTGGTTTGTTTTTTGAAGCTCACCTCTGCGATCCTGTTGCTTAGGAACCTGATGATGCATTCACACAACCTCTGGTATGCTCAGTTATCGTCTACCTTTCGACTTTTGTTCTCCAGAGAAGGTCAAATTTATCAAACAGTAATATGACCTTTATTTGTTTAAAATGACAGAGGAATCTCATAACAGTTTCAGCGTGGCTCTCGGATGTGTTGATTTAATCTCTCATGTTGAAATTTATGATTGGGTCAGGAATGTTTCTTTGGTTTGCGGCTGTGACCGGCTCACAGGTATAAGGTCCTTCACTGAGTGACGTATGGCTGTAATTTAGGCCAGATTATATATACCATTTATTTATCTATAATTAGATTGTCACTTCAGGCAGGGATGAAGGATTCAGTCAAACAAGATGACAAATCCGTTGGCTTGTAAATTGCTTCAACTGAGCCACAACGTTCCTAAAAACTGACAGCACAGACCGGAAATCTGCAGAGATGGAATCAGTACAGACCCCGGGTGACTCATCCTCACATTTGACCGAATGAATACATTTAAAGCTCTTCATTTCACACATTGTGATGCAGGAGTTTATTAATCATCTTGGCCCGTCCCCCGTGCTGGACAATGAATCACTATCTGGGGCTCCGGCCCTGACCCCGGGGTCACGCTTTTATAGACGACCACTTCATCACGGAACAATCTGCTGGGCTATGCTTCAGACAAAAGACACACAACCTCACCTGATGACCTTGCCTCATGATCCATGGAGGGAGGCTGGGGGGTAAAATAAATAGGAAATGATTGGATGAGCAACCTAGAGCTGTACATAACGGAAGAAAGTTGGAAAGTCATAAATGTCACAATGTAGGGGAAAAGGACACACGTTACCGGTGGGAATCATGTTTTTTTTCTTCTTCTGGGCACTAAAATACTGCACAGTTTTTACCACTACATTTTCACACATTTTTATGTAAAGTTTCATACTTTTCCACACTCAGACTTCTAAAATCAATGTCTGCACAAGATAAAAACCAACCTACAAAACCAGAGTGTCACAAACTGTGACTTTGAGGCAGGACAAAAATGCAGGCAGGAGTTTGGGATGATCGTGGTAAAGATTTAATAAACAACAATTTCCAGAGCAGATCGTGTTAAGGAGATTATAACCGGAGGAACCAGTCAAGAACAATGAGAACTGATGAGGTGAACCTGACAGAAAAAACAGAAGGACTGATTAGAGGTAAAGTTTTAATTTAGGGGGAAAAGAGAACAAAATCCAAAAGCACAAAGATCACAACTAAAGAAAGAATGAACTTACAACAGAAACCCAAATGAAACTCAAACACCCAAGGATCATGACACAGAGACTGACAGAGAGACAGAAAGAAGGGACACAAGGAATGAAAAAAGAAAGTGAAAGAAACAGAATGGTGAAAAGACAGAAGAAAGTAAAGAAAAGCACAAGAAGGAAAGGAGAAAAAACAGAAAAGACACAAGAAATACAGAGGAGAGTTGAAGGACACATTTAAGGAAAGCCAGAACCTGTTTTATTCTCGAATTTTGTGCACACAAGCAAGGAATTTGACTTCGGCCCCACTTTGCTCTCAGTGAGGACATTTTGAACATGAATGTATAAAAAGAAATGTTGGGAAATGTTTTTTTCTAGTCAATATGAATTTAAACAGTGTTTTCTCAAAACAGTAAGACAAAAGTAGAATTATGGCAAATATGCAGGGTATCGCTCTGGACACTCTGACCTGTAAGTATTCATTGGAGGGAAAGCCAGGTGGACAAAAACTGTCTTCTAGAATGCAGAAGAAAAGCAGCTAAACATCCATCCATTTTCTTCCGCTTATCCGGGGTCGGGTCGCGGGGGCAGCAGCCTAAGCAAAGAGACCCAGACTTCCCGCTCCCCAGCCACTTGTTCCAGCTCCTCGGGAGGAACCCCAAGGCGCTCCCAGGCCAGCCGAGAAACATAGTCCCTCCAGCGTGTCCTGGGCCTTCCCCTGGGCCTCCTCCCGGTGAGACCTGCCTGAAACACCTCACCAGGGAGGCGTCCAGGAGGCATCCTGGCCAGATGCCTGAGCCACCTCAACTGACTCCTCTCGATGTGGAGAAGCAGCGGCTCTACTCTGAGCCCCCTCCGGATGACCGAGCTTCTCCCCCTATCTCTAAGGGAGAGCCCAGACACTCTGCGGAGGAAACTCATTTCAGCCGCTTGTATCCGTGATCTCGTTCTTTCGGTCACCACCCAGAGTTCGTGACCATAGATGAGGGTAGGAACGTAGATCGACCGGTAAATCGAGAGCTTCGCCTTTTGGCTCAGCTCTCTCTTCACCACGACAGACCGGTAGAGCGCCCGCATAACTGCAGATGCCCCACCAATCCGTCTATCGATCTCCCGCTCCATTTTTCCCTCATTCGTGAACAAGACCCCCACATACTTAAACTCCTCCACTTGGGGAAGGACCCCATCCCCAAACCGGAGGAGGCACCCCACCCTTTTCCGGCTCAAGACCATGGCCTCGGATTTGGAGGTGCTGATTCTCATCCCAGCCGCTTCACACTCGGCTGCGAACAGCTCCAGCGAAAGCTGTAGATCACGCTCCGATGAAGCCAACAGGACCACATCATCTGCAAAAAGCAGAGACCCGATCCTGAGGCCACCAAAACGGATCCCCTCAACGCCTTGGCTGCGCCTAGAGATCCTGTCCATAAAAGTTAGGAACAGGATCGGTGACAAAGGGCAACCTTGGCGGAGTCCAACTCTCACTGGAAACAAGCCCGACTTACTGCCGGCAATGCGAACCAAACTCTGGCACCGGTCGTACAGGGACCTAACAGCCCGTATCAAGGGGCCCGGTACCCCATACTCCCGGAGCACCCCCCACAGGGCCCCCTGAGGGACACGGTCGAACGCCTTCTCCAAGTCCACAAAACACATGTAGACCGGTTGGGCGAACTCCCACGCACCCTCCAGGACCCTGCTGAGGGTGTAGAGCTGGTCCAGTGTTCCACGGCCAGGACGAAAACCGCATTGTTCCTCCTAGATCCGAGGTTCGACTATCCGTCGGACCCTCCTCTCCAGAACCCCTGAATAGACCTTACCAGGGAGGCTCAGAAGTGTGATCCCCCTGTAGTTGGAACACACCCTGTGGTCCCCCTTTTTAAACAGGGGGACCACCACCCCGGTCTGCCAATCCAAGGGAACTGCCCCCGATGTCCACGCAATATTGCAGAGCCGCGTTAGCCAACACAGCCCCACAACATCTAGAGCCTTGAGGAACTCCGGTCGAATCTCATCCACCCCCGGAGCCTTGCCACCGAGGAGCTTTTTAACGACCTCGGTGACCTCAGCACCAGAGATTGGAGAGCCCGACCCCAAGTCCCCAAACCCTGCTTCCAGATTGGAAGGCGTGCTGGTGGGATTGAGGAGGTCTTCGAAGTATTCCATCCACCGACCCAAAACGTCCCGCGTCGAGGTCAGCAGCACACCATCCCCACTGTAAACAGTGTTGGTGGCAGACCGCTTTCCCCCCCTGAGACGCCGGATGGTGGACCAGAATCGCTTCGAAGCCGTACGGAAGTCGTTTTCCATGGTCTCTCCAAACTCCTCCCACGCCCGAGTTTTTGCCTCAGCAACCATCCGAGCCGCATCCCGCTTGGCCTGTCGGTACCTATCAGCTGCTTCAGGGGTCCCACAAGCCAAAAAGACCCGGTAGGACTCCTTCTTCAGCCTGACAGCATCCCTTACCGCCGGTGTCCACCAGGGGGTTCGGGGGTTGCCGCCGCGACAGGCACCGACCACCTTACGGCCACAGCTTCGGTCAGCCGTCTCGGCAATGGAGGCGCGGAACATGGTCCACTCGGACTCGATATCCCCCGCCTCCCCCGGGACGTGTTCAAAGTTCTGCCGGAGGTGTGAGTTAAAGCTCCTTCTGACAGGAGACTCTGCCAGACGTTCCCAGCAGACCCTCACAACACGTTTGGGCCTTCCAGGTCTGTCCGGCGTCCTCCCCCACCATCGGAGCCGACTCACCACCAGGTAGTGGTCAGTGGACAGCTCTGCCCCTCTCTTCACCCGAGTGTCCAAAACATGCGGCCGCAGATCAGATGAGACAACAACCAAGTCGATCATTGAGCTGCGGCCTAAGGTGTCCTGGTGCCAAGTGCACATATGGACACCTTTATGCTTGAACATGGTGTTTGTTATGGACAACCCATGACGAGCACAGAAGTCCAATAACAAGACACCACTCGGGTTTAGATCGGGGGGGCCATTCCGCCCAACCACACCCCTCCAGGTCTCACTGTCATTGCCCACGTGAGCGTTGAAGTCCCCCAGCAGAACAAGGGAGTCCCCAGGAGGAGCACTCTCCAGCACCCCCTCCAAAGACTCCAAGAAGGGTGGGTAATCTAATCTGCTGTTTGGCGCGTAAGCACAAACAACAGTCAGGACCCGTCCCCCCACCTGAAGGCGGAGGGAGGCTACCCTCTCGTTCACCGGGGTAAACCCCAACGTACAGGCGCCGAGATGGGGGGCAACAAGTATGCCCACCCCAGCTTGGCGCCTCTCAGCGGGGGCAACTCCAGAGTGGAAGAGAGTCCAACCCCTCTCGAGGAGACGGGTTCCAGAGCCAGAGCCGTGCGCCGAGGTGAGTCCGACGATGTCCAGTCGGAACCTCTCAACCTCGCACACCAGCTCCGGCTCCTTCCCCACCAGAGAGGTGACTTTCCACGTTCCGAGAGCCAGCTTCTGCAGCCGAGGATCAGACCGCCAAGGTCCCCGCCTTTGGCCGCCGCCCATCCTGCACAGCACCCGACCCCTATGGCCCCTCCCAAAGGTGGTGAGCTCATGGGAAGGGGGCCCCATGTTACCTCTTCGGGCTAAGCCCGACCGGGCCCCATGGGTAAAGGCCCGGCCACCAGGCGCTCGCCAACGTGCCCCACCTCCAGGCCTGGCTCCAGAGGGGGGCCCCGGTGACCCGCGTCCGGGCGAGGGAACACTGAGTCCATCTGTCGTTTCCATCATAGGGGTCTTTTGGGCTGCACTTTGTCTGATCCCTCACCTAGAACCAAATTGCCATGGGTGACCCTACCAGGAGCAAAAGCCCCCGACAACATAGCTCCTAGGATCATTGGGACACTCAAACCCCTCCACCACGATAAGGTGGCAGCCCAGGGAGGAGCAGCTAAACAGCACACTAGAAGTGGCGGGTTGGGGGGCGCACAGCCAGCTGGATCTTGTACCTGGCATGGTTTCAGCATTGTGTTTCAGGCGCTTTCTCTTTGCAACTTTCTGTTCGGTGTGAGATATCAAGTCTTCTCAAGTCCAAAGGGTCTAATCAAAGTCAAGTCACGAGTCATTGGGGTCAAAACCAAATTTAACTCGAGTCTCAAATCATTACATTTGTGACTCGAGTCTGACTCGATTCAAAGTCACTTGACTTGAGTCCAACCCTCTGCCTTCAGATATATGGAAATAGTACCCAAGGAGGGACCAGATGTGTGTTTGAAGTGTTGCCTTAAAATACATGTTTGGTGTGCCTCCATTCAACCTAAATAACCAATGAATCAGAAGCTTACACTGCCATGACAACATTACCTGAGCCTTTTCCCAAATTATTTTAGGCGAAAAAATCTAGGTGTATGTACACTTCATAATTTGAAGAAACTAGTAAAAAATATCTGAAAAATATACCTCTCATCATTCTGGTGCTTAGCAATAAATGTTAATTAATAGAAATAAGTAAGACGGGGTTTTATTACAACTAAATTAATGTATTCACCATCAAGGTTAGATTCTTCTAAAGGCATTTTCAAAAGACACACCGCTGGGCATATTAGGGTAATATTGCTGGCACTGTGTGTCTTATGAATGGCGGCATGGTGAGGCACAAAATGCCGGCATTCGTGCAGGCAAGCTTGGTAGTAATATTGCAGCAACAGAGGATGATGTCATGATGAAGTGTGGAATGTGCACTGAGCCCCGGTCGGCAACAGTATTTAAAATGCAAGTAAACATGGGGAGTTCATTTAGCAATTGTAAACTGTATCGTTCGAGATGGCAAACTGGAGTGATGCAGAGATCCAGGAGCTTCTGGCCTTTAGAGCTGAAGACCAGATCGCCAGACAGTTCACGGGGACTGTGAAGGACAGCCACCTTTTGGAGCGGCTCACAAAAACAGTTGAGGAGCGGGGCTTCAATCAGGATAAAAAAACAAGTTACGTCCAAGCTATTTTCTCTGTTTATCGCGGACTCTTGCGTCTCACGGTTTATACGCAACCCTGCGCGTCGACAACCCGGACACCACCCCCACAACCCCCTTTATCCCGCCTTTGCCTGGTCTTTTGTGAAAAAGGCCTGATCGTAGCACACTGCCACGCGTTGCAGGCTTAAATGTTTCATTGTGAGCTTACGCTGCTGAATTAAAAAGAAAACCGGTTTCATTTTAAGGCTTTTTAGACTTCTTTTTCCAATAAGTGTGGAGGAGATTATGTATGGGCATATTGATGTGCCATCTGTTTGCATTCAAGGGATCCTCAAACAACTTTTTACATATTGGTTTATTGATGGAGTGCCCCATTTTTTATTGGAATATGTTAACCACCACTCTTGAATTTGGTTGATTTTGTTAACATGACCATAGAAAGCTGCATGACTGCAGGACAGATAACCCAACCCAATATTTGGCAGATATTTGTGGTCATAGTAGCACTAGTCACAGAACACAAACACTCCTAAAACCTAGAGATGTGTTCATTTGAGACTTTTGCCCCTGAATATGATACAAGTCAAATAAATTTGCCGATACTCAGTCCCAGTCTTGGGTTTCATTTACCGAGCTGGACAGACAAATATGTGGAAATCCAAACTTATTTACTGTACTTCAACTTAGAAAACAAAATATTAGTTTGCTTTTCAATTTGTTTTGCTCATTCATTGTAAAGAAAAAACTGACACTTTCAACAAAACATCTTCTGCATTCTGTTCCCAAGATGTCGCAGTATGTGTAAGTCTTCAGAAAGGTTGATTGTTAGCAACTTCTAATCCACTCAAAATATGACTATTTCGTATGGCTGCTTACAAGAGAGTTCTGACACTCCCATTGACTTCTGTGGAAAGAATGGAATGCGGAAGTCATGTGGGTCTGCAGCTGCAGATACTTCCAAACAGCGCAGTGTCATTGACCGCAGTTCATCTCCGGCGTTTTGGTATGGGATCAGAACAGTATCACCTTGAAATGAAACTGAAAATAAATATTGGCATTGAAAATAAAAATATTATTGTAACTGAAAATATTAATTTTAAATCGGAAATAAATCTAGTGAAAATTTTTGTATTAAAAGTGACTTTTTTTTTTAACAATGCCAATCCTTTTTTACAATGTCAATCTTTTTTTACAATGTCAACTTTTTTTCAATACTATCATTTTTTAAGCTTCATTCAGGTGATACTGTTTTGACGCTTGTGTGTGCACGCGCATGAGGGGCGGGGCTTCAGCTCCCCATATGTTTGCATGAACGAGGCAGGAGGGAAACTCCGATTGTCCGAGTGGAATCAACATTTTCTTTGCTTCTAATGTGGTTTGTGGAAGGTGATAATCTGCAGTTGGGGACCCGATTTATGACAGTCTTTCTGTAGTCTTTTGAATCAAACATATTTGATATTATCGCAAGTCCTAGTGTAGTCGTTGTGATGTAAATCAATCAACAACCAATAAAGCTGTTCTCACACAAGCGGAAGCACAAAGCTACAGAGCCCGGCAGGGGTCAGGTGCAGAAATAATTTTTGAGGGGTAAGAATCTGTACCCTCGGTTTATTAAACCATGCGCATGGAGTCGTAATCTGTTCCCTCCGTTTATTCAACTATGTGACCGTGTGGGGGTCCTGTCCGCTTAGAGTGTACCCTGGCTGATTTGGGTTGTACTTTACTGTTATGGCACAATGGTTAATAAGCAGGGTTACAATGCCGATGATGGTGGTTTTCGAATCCTGTTCATGGTATTGCACCTTGCCACATATCAAAAAAATTTTTTGTTCCTGCGGGAAAGCAGGCTATTGTAATGAAAAGTGTCATGTGATGCCAGTGAAGGAGAGTGAGGAAGAGCAGGAGTGCTGGAGTGGATCTGGAGATTACCTGAGTGGCAGCACCTGTGAGGGGAGTGAGCAGCAGAGGTAACAAAAGAGCTCAGGGAGTGTCTGATAGGTGAGACGGAGAGCGGAGCTTGGTCACTGTTACAGGGCTACAGCCCAGCAAGGCAACTTGTGTCGTGCTCAGTGGATTTTGGGGGCGGTGGCCGATCGCAGCTGTTTAGGGCTGCCGGTGGCAAAGATAGGCAGGGGGGGTGGGGCAAGGTTGGCGAGTAGGCAGGGAGCAGCAAAGCCAGAGGGGGCACCAGAGGAGCACCCTATCCGCTCTTCAGTCAGGGAGGGGCGGTTTCCTGCTGCTTGTGGAGACTCCTCGCGGCGCGGGACTCTGTCGGCCTCAGCACAGCCACCAGTTGGGCCGACCCGCGCTAAAGCTCAGACCCCAGAGGAGGGTCTCAGCCATCAGGAGAGTTAAGTGTTTTTTTTTCAAATCAAATCAAATCAAACTTTATTTATAAGGCGCTTTTCATACAAGAAGTTGCATCACAAAGTGCTTCACAGATTAAAATGACCCCACATAAAACCACCTTCCCTTCCCTCCCCCACAGATTTAAAAGCATGGTCACAGTTATACCCCCCTCCCCCAACCCAACTCCCATGCACACACACAGTTAAAAGCAACAGTAAAAAAGGACATTGGGCCGAGTGTAGATGAACCATGCAAGGAAACGCCATCAGAGGAGCCATCTGCCCCGGCAGCGGTAGATTAACAGCAGCAGCCGAGGCACCGACACATGGCACCCAGTGGAGGCAAGGCCAAGACCCCCACCTCCACCCAAGCTCCACCTGGAGAGCACCCAGGCAGCTTCAGCCGACCACCGCTCCCGGGGCAGAGGGCTCCCACAGAGGAAACACTGGAACGGGGATTAAGATAAATTAAAGTATAAAAATTTTTATCTATAAATTTTTTTACAATTGTCAGACATTGTGTGCTTGAGTGTGTGTGTGTGTGTGTGTGTGTGTGTGTGTTATCCTAGGATTTTAGATTGCAGTTGATGTTGAAGTCTGGTATAGGGACAGAAAGTGAATAAGCGCTGTGCTCTGCTTGCCTTATGGTGACAGTTGGGGATGGGTTTGGGTTAGTTGGTTCTGTCTGTAGTTTTTGAGTTTGCCGTGAGTTCTGGTGGGGATTTTTAAGTGCAGTGTCGTGTGTGTGCAGTGCTTTTTGGTGGATGCATGATTTTGCCTTGTGGCTCCTCCCATCACTACGTTCAGTAAATGCAGCAAGTCGCTGGTGCCATTGCTGACCTAATCTAACTTGGACTGGTTCCCTTACAGATCGGATACAGACTGCCTTATCAATTATAATTTAATAAAAGTTGTTGTTTCTGCGCTACCATTCTCTGCCTCCTCGTTTGCACTAAAAAGGGGACTCTGCATAATAAATATTACACTATAAACATAGGTGTCATATTTATAAATAACAGTTTTGTAGCGACTTATGGATAAATACAATACAAATACAATACAGGTCCTTCTCAAAAAATTTGCGTATTGTGATAAAGTTCATTATTTTCCATAATGTAATGATAAAAATTAAACTTTCATATATTTTAGATTCATTGCACACCAACTGAAAATTTTCAGGTATTTTATTGTTTTAAAACTGATGATTTTGGCATACAGCTCATGAAAACCCCAAATTGCTATGTCAAAAAATTAGCATATCATGAAAAGGTTCTCTAAACGAGCTATTAACCTAATCATCTGAATCAACTAATTAACTCTAAACACCTGCAAAAGATTCCTGAGGCTTTTAAAAACTCCCAGCCTGGTTCATTACTCAAAACCGCAATCATGGGTAAGACTGCCGACCTGACTGTTGCCCAGAAGGCCATCATTGACACCCTCAAGCAAGAGGGTAAGACACAGAAAGAAATTTCTGAACGAATAGGCTGTTCCCAGAGTGCTGTATCAAGGCACCTCAGTGGGAAGTCTGTGGGAAGGAAAAAGTGTGGCAGAAAACGCTGCACAACGAGAAGAGGTGACCGGACCCTGAGGAAGATTGTGGAGAAGGACCGATTCCAGACCTTGGGGGACCTGCGGAAGCAGTGGACTGAGTCTGGAGTAGAAACATCCAGAGCCACCGTGCACAGGCGTGTGCTGAAAATGGGCTACAGGTGCCGCATTCCCCAGGTCAAGCCACTTTTGAACCAGAAACAGCGACAGAAGCGCCTGACCTGGGCTACAGAGAAGCAGCACTGGACTGTTGCTCAGTGGTCCAAAGTACTTTTTTCGGATGAAAGCAAATTTTGCATGTCATTCGGAAATCAAGGTGCCAGAGTCTGGAGGAAGACTGGGGAGAAAGACATGCCAAAATGCCTGAAGTCCAGTGTCAAGTACCCACAGTCAGTGATGGTCTGGGGTGCCATGTCAGCTGCTGGTGTTGGTCCACTGTGTTTTATCAAGGGCAGGGTCAATGCAGCTAGCTATCAGGAGATTCTGGAGCACTTCATGCTTCCATCTGCTGAAAAGCTTTATGGAGATGAAGATTTAATTTTTCAGCACGACCTGGCACCTGCTCACAGTGCCAAAACCACTGGTAAATGGTTTACTGACCATGGTATTACTGTGCTCAATTGGCCTGCCAACTCTCCTGACCTGAACCCCATAGAGAATCTGTGGGATATTGTGAAGAGGAAGTTGAGAGACGCAAGACCCAACACTCTGGATGAGCTTAAGGCCGCTATCGAAGCATCCTGGGCCTCCATAACTACTCAGCAGTGCCACAGGCTGATTGCCTCCATGCCACGCCGCATTGAAGCAGTCATTTCTGCAAAAGGATTCCCGACCAAGTATTGAGTGCATAACTGAACATAATTATTTGAAGGTTGACTTTTTTATATTAAAAACACTTTTCTTTTATTGGTCGGATGAAATATGCTAATTTTTTGAGATAGGAATTTTGGGTTTTCATGAGCTGTATGTACAATCTGCTAATTTTTTGAGAAGGACCTGTACATGAGTTTCATAGAAAAAAAAAATCACTTTCAATACAAAAATTTTCACTAGATATATTTCAGATTCAAAATTAATATTTTCAGTTTCATTTCAAGGTGATACTGTTCTGATCCCATATTTTGGAACTATTGTTCCGGTAAGTTAACGGAATCACAACATTTTTTTGCATTGAAAAGTGTTAGCTGACTGCTCTGTACCAAAAATAAGTCAAGGGTGATATTTAATGTAGCCAGTTTTGGTTAATTAACTGTGTTAATGAGCTAGTTGTAGTTTAACTGCAGCTAGCTAATTGTGAGCAGGAGGGGACTGGACAAGCTTGACGACCTATTGACGGGTTTATTTCAGTATGTCAAATTCAGCTTTTTAAAAATATTCATCGCAGTTTGAAATAGGATATACACTTTTATGTCTCTTTAATTTTAATGGTGTTTTTTTTTTGTCTAAAATAAATCTAATGAGTTGCTGGTCACTGTATCAACAGTCTTTAACTGACTTTGATGCATCAGAGATTGAAGCATAAATAGAGATACCATCAGTAAAGAAAAATGTGATTGTGAAGAAGAGAAATTATTTCTTTATTTTTCAGTTAAAGCACATAAGAACTGACTGCAATGAACTGCTGAAGCATATGGCACACAGGATCACCAAAGTAACAAGATATGTTGTTTTCTTGTTTTGTGTCCTCCAAAATAATAAGAGCTGAATCAAGACATTTAAAGAAAAGTACTTGAACACCATAACCTTTATAAAGTTGATATTTACTGCAGAACTGTTCATTTGCACTTGTTTTATGAAATTATCGTTTGTAATCATTTGATTAAGTAGAGTTTACAATCTTTTTTTAACACACGAGAATTGAAGAATTATTTAGAATGTCAGCCTAAATAAACAACTGTAGAAAAATAACTAAAAAAGTCTTATTAAACTATTACAGGTAACCCTGCGATGCATTCATGTCCATCTTCCTGTTTTCAGATGAGTTGCTGAGCGGAGAGCTGATCAGTGATCAGGTTGGTGGAACTTCCCAGTTCTGTCAGTGATGGAGCAATAAATAAGTTGGTAAGTGGAATGGTGGAGTGCTGGAGGTGGCTGGGTGGTGATGGGGAGGCTGTCAAAATAAAATCAAAATGATCAGAAATGACTTTGTTTCATACCAAAGCTAATGCAAGCATTGCAATCATTTTTTTATTATTCCCTGAACATGCCAAGACTATGTATGATTAAAATAACATATGTAGAATCGTTTAAATTAAAGTACAAGGGGCAAAAAAATCCCACCAAAACATACTATATATATATATATATATATATATATATATATATATATATATATATATATATATATATATATATATATATATAAAAAATATTGAAGCTGATGTGGGCCATCACAATTCTTATTTGCACTGGTTTGCTTTTTGGCCAATCTTAAGTCCACAGAAGAGTGTTATCATGTCTTGGAGGAATGTTATGGCTTTGTTGTACTCTTCCATCTTATGCCTAAGTGCCATCACAGGGTGGCGTGTAGAGCCCTGATTGAAAATATTTGACAGTGCAGATTAAACTTATTGTACACAGCTTTCTGTTATTATGACCTCTGGCGATGGTGAGGTTTTTCCTGCTGACTTGAGCCAACCATTTCCTTCTTCTTTCTGTGTCTTTAGGGAAGCCGTATGTTCTGATCCCTTTCTTGGACCGATTGCTGCATCCAAATGCAGCACAGCCAGTCATGGTAAAGCAATAAACATATAAAAGTATTATTTAAATATACATTTTATACATATGAAATGTTGTACAAAACCAAATATAATATGTATAATTACATTTTAAACTTTTCCACCCTAAACATCTTGATTTGTAATTTGAATTTTTCAAATAATAATAATGGCTTGCATTTATATAGCGCTTTTCAAGACTCTCAAAGCGCTTTACAACTCCATTATTCATTCACTCTCACATTCACACACTGGTGGAAGCAAGCTATGATTATAGCCACAGCTGCCCTGGGGCAGACTGACAGAAGCGAGGCTGCCATATCGCGCCATCGGCCCAACACCAGTAGGCAAGGTAGGTGAAGTGTCTTGCCCAAGGACACAACGACATGTAACAGGTGGAAGCTGGAATCGAACCCACAATTTCTGGGTTGCCGGCTGACAACTCTACCACTGAGCTACAGCAAAACATTTTACTAATGAACCGTTTCTCTATTGTTGTTTTCAGGAAGGTCACCAGTGGTTGATATCAAAGGGAGCTGCTGTTAATGTTACCAAGGATGAACCTTAATTAGGACTTCAGCAGATTTCCACATTGCCCAAATTTGATCGATGCAGTGTATTTGTATAGATTTAATGACAGTGAGAATGATAGTAAAAATACTTCATTAAAGCTTGTTTTACATTTTGCTTAATATTTAATAAAAAGTTTGCGTATTGTTTTTTCCTCAATTAACACTTTTTTTTTTTTTTTTTTTTTTTTTTTTTTTACATATACTGGTTTTAACATTATCAATGAATTAGTATTTTACTGTAGTCAGGCTAGAACCATAATCAACTGGGTTATAGATGCATAAGTTCATAAGAAAATAAATAATTATAGAATGATGTGTTCTACCGAAAAAAATTCATCCCAGGTCATCACTCAACGCATAGACAGCCGCATATTTTCCTCCAAGTTATTTAAAAACTAGTTCAAAACATGTAACTTAGATCAGCCTGTCATTCCGCTAATTTTCCATCCAACAGCAGGCAGAGAGAACACAGACTGAATGTCATCTGCTAGACATACAGGGTGTTTTAGGAGTAAATCCTGGGAACAGTAATATCCCATGCTTTGTTGAAAGATTAAGATCTGAAGGTAAACTGGAGCAGATTAACCACTGGCATGTTTTAAGTGTATAGGGGGACAAGGTATGACATTAACATGCTATCATTCAGAAAACAGGCTATAAATTGGGTATTATTACTCCAATTTAGGGTTTCTTGTGGCACATAAAGTTATTAAACAAGCTTATATTGAGCAGTGTAGTGTATTAATTTATCAAATATGATCGGTGATCTACATGTATTCTACAATGTGTTCGCACTCTCGTCTCCCTCTAAAATGTAGAACAGTGACGAATGTCTGTTCCTCTAGAAATGCCTTGATAAAATAAAAATGCATAGGCTATTCAGTAAGAAGTAATCAGTACACATTATTAGTCAATGATCAAAAATCGCCAGGAGAAATTAGAAATATTTGACTCACTGACAGCGCTGGGATGTTTGGAACTATTGAGGACTCCATGAACCATGTGACCGCGTGTCGGCTAGTTCAAAGTCTGTCGTAACTCTCTCTATGACGCTGCACAGGCAGAGCTGTTATGTGCGCATGCGCAGTGAAGTTTAACCGCGACACATGGCGATAAGTAGCAACCGTTATATACAGTCTATGGTAGCGACATGCATCAGTCTCAAACGGTTAGTACCACATTTCGCCATGTGTCGCGGTTGAACTTCACAGCGCATGCGCACATAACAGCTCTGCTAGTGAGGAGAAAATGTAAGCAGCCATACGATTGGCTGAAAACGAAGACATTGGTTAGCTGACGAATCTGTCAATCAGAATCGTAAATTTGATTGACAGATTCATTGGCCAATGGTGACGTTTGTTGACCTGCAACGTTACAACAGTCTCAAAATTCACCACACAAAATTCTCTCACAAATACAGAGAGATTCGCAAATGAGAAGTGGTTCGTAAATGCACATTTAACGATTCGTATGATCTGTGAGTTTATATTTGAAGCTTCCCTCAAAATTATATTTGTGAAACAGATAATGTGCATTTGTGAAACGGATTGTGTGCATTTGTGAAACGGATCGTGTGCATTTGTGAAATTCTATCACAAGTGTTTCTTCGAAATTATATTTGTGAACCAGAGCGTGTGCCATTGTGAAAAACCCTGCATGAGTTTATTCTTAATGAGACCGATCTGACCGCATAAACAATTGATTGTGTCATCCAGGACATGTTACTGTGAAATATTGTTAATGTTGCCCAGAAATTGAGCTGTTAGAATGTTATGACAGTCTTCAGTCAGAAGCATCTTTGGATTGCAAGATTGACTGCTACTGGGGATCCTCCCTGCCCATAACATCACCATCCACAGCGACTCCTTGAAGATACTTGGATGATTTGATTTACTACAATATCTTATTTCCCTTTGAGATAAATAAAGTATTTATGAACTGAATTGAATTGAACTTTCTTTTCTGTGTGCTTTTGTTTCCACACTTGTGAATTAAAACCCCAAAGCCGAATGCTGGGAGCACTGCATTGGTTTCTAGATAATCCAGAAACAAAAAAGCGGGTTATGAAGCGGACCAAGGTGGACTGAACTAGCCACATATGATTTTTATTTCAGTAGATTTGTATGTCATCTACAGTATATGACTGGTGTTCTTCAGAGTTTCAATGAAGGCAACTGGACTTTTTCTTGTTGTCTTGAATTCGTTTCGTCTCTCATCCAAGAGGCTTCCTCAGTTCTGAAAACTGGATTGGGAGTATCAGATTTATAAGTCTAAGGTTAAGGCTCATTAACTCTCAAGAATATCATGTCCTGGATGGCTGAGAATCAACACCAACATCTATGACTGGTATGTCAAATGACAGAGGCAACACCATCAGATAAATGGACATCAAAAGTGAACAACATAAATAAGGAATACACCTCAACCTCTTCACTCATATTAGCATCCATCATGGCTTGGGATTGTCAGACTCATATGCTGGCTCAAATGTATAAGCTTGTAACTTGAATAGGGTCTCTACCTGGGTTTTGTTACTTGGAATAAAAAAGTCAATGAGAATGGATAGAAATGCCTGAGAATCCATGTTGGAATCTGTTAAAAATCACTTGTCCATCAGGTTAACTAAAGTCAACAAATCAACGTTAAACTTGAGCTTTTTTTTCCAGCCCTCATTATTCACAACTGTTCTGACCATCTCTATGTTTCGCCCTTGTGACCCTGTGCTACGTCACGTGACCCCTAGTGTTCACCATGGAGAAACACTACATCTTTTTTCTTTGTGCACTTTGTGTTTTGATTAAATCCTGCACTGAAAATTAATATTTGATCCAGCTGTATCCTACAATTGTTAAAATCAATATGCTCCATAGTAATTAAATTCTTGGCAGTTTTAAATTGGATTAAAGTCAAACACAACATTTTATCAGCGGTGCAGTATTCTCCCATTCTCTCCGAACCGGAGTGTTCTGACAACATGTCACCTAACGTGTACGTAGCTTTATCCTTTATTTCAACAGTTAACTCTGTCAGATTTCTCCTGCTGATGAAGACCAGTCAGCTAAAAAGTGCTAGGTTAATGCTAGTATGTTTTTTCAGTTTTAATATAACTTGTTGATTTTTCAACTCATGCTATGTTTCACAACATATTTCAATGTAGTGGCAGTTAATAGTGTGTGGGCAAAACATACAGAAAAAAAGTAATTCCCCTTGTTCATAAACCGTACTTCAAATGCTCCTAAATAAATTATGAACACACCCAACAAGGCAGGGTCACATGACAAAGGGTTGTACGGCATGCGGGAGGGCTGACAAAGAAATTGCAGACAGAAAACCCACTGCAATTGAGAGTATTCCAGTACTTCTACATTTAACATTGTGAAATGCCTTGATCAGGGCTGGAAGTTTCTACTAAAAGCTCATTAAACAAGGGCAAAATGGCAACAAAACCGCCCCAAAAACAATAGCACTAATCTCTTTTATTAACAAACCCTAGTTAGTTTCATTTCTTTTTGACAATAGCAGTGAAACACTCTGCTATTAATCATCGTTAAATGTGATTGGACTGGATCATCTCTAGAAACTCACTTACCCTAACCCGTAACCCCACAGTAGAGATCAAACTTCAATTTAGCAGTCTCTGCTTTTTTGACCAATTTAAACATTCACATATTTTAAACACTGTATCAGACCACGTGGGGTTACTCTTTTTAAACTTATTTTGGTATGTGAAGCACGCTCGAAGGATGCAAATTCTGCTTCCTTGTCAAGATATGGATTGCATCTCACCAATAAATCTCACAGTTTGTGATGCCTATTTGTTTTTGCCTCAGCAGCAAACAGGAAAAAGGAGAGGCCAAATAACACAAAGCATTTTTTTAGTTTTTTATTTTAACTTTATTTTGTTTAGAAAATGAATGGCGGGTATGTTCAGTCATCACGGGACAATGCAGTGGTTTAACGGGACGGGTCACATCTGCACCGGGATAATGACAGAGGTGGGCCAAATGGAAAATAAAGTGTGTGTGTGTGTGTGTGTGTGTGTGTGTGTGTGTGTGTATCTGGGTGGGAGAACTAATGAGTCTCCTATGAGCTATTACCCGTACCTTAGCTCCACACTCTGCAATAATAAAAGGCAACATTGCAGAACTCCCCTATCCCAGGATTGCGACGCTCCTCTCCTGATGCAGGTGCTAAAGCAAACACTTATCATATGCAAACCTCTGCCTGGATTAAAATCTATAAACTTGCTCAACATGCCTTTATTTCCTCACCACAACAAGAGAAATGTGATGAATCACTTCTTCTAGATGTAGTTTGGAGATTTTTTGTGAATGATTACTTAATGTGGGAGTAAGCAGAGGGTGGTTTGAGGTCAGGATTAGAATACAATTGGCAGGTGGACTGCAGAGCCTAATACTGTCTGATTACTAAGCCAATTATCCCATAGGTCTTAGAGTGCAGAGTGTCAGCTGTATGCGATAAGCCCAAGTCCAAATGGCACTAATAACCTTAAACCAATAAGGGCACATAAACATAGGTGCTTGTGTGGTCATCTACCATAGGCAGTGTTATCACGTTGGCTTTAATGAGGCACAAATCTCCAATTTTTAGGCTCTACCAGTGACTTGCAATGGTATTCATACCCCTTGAACCTTTTCACACTTTCTCATATCACAACCACACTTTTTAATATCAAATTAAAATACCAATAAAAAATAAATAAATCTATGAAATAGACCTTTTTAGCCAACTTGCAAAAACTAACTTGCACTGTACACCCCCCCCCCCCCCCTAAGCAAACTATCCCCATGTCTGATTTATGGTGGTGGCATCATCATGTTGTGGAGCGTCTTATCACAGACTCTCAGTTGGATTTATGCAAAAAAGTAAGATAATTTATTTATGTAGCACTCTTTATAAAGTGCTTTGTAGTAGAAGCTCATATATGTGAAAATAGAGCGTTCTCCAAAAACAAGCCTGTTTTTTATAAAAGGGTGAAGAAAAGCAACACCGGATCAGACGAGCAATTAGTGTCTCTTGAGGTGGGATTTTACACTTTCAACAGATCCAATTACGTTTTGGGATAATATTCCAAAGATTGGGAACGCTGGAAGAAAAAGCTCGGTCCTCACAGGTCTTCAAGCGAATATAAAGGGTATACGGCAGGTTTGGATGATTGGATCTTGTACCTGTTTGAGCTTTGACTAACCCATCCTAACACATTGATATGGTTTGATCTAAACCAGAGGTGTGGACTCGAGTCATGTGACTTGGACTCGAGTCAGACTCGAGTCATGAATTTGATGACTTCAGACTCGACTTGATAAAATGTACAAAGACTTGCAACTCGACTTGGACTTTAACATCAATGACTCGTGACTTTACTTGGACTTGTGCCTTTTGACTTGAGAAGACTTGCTACTTCCCATGAAAACTAGGGGAAAATCTTTTTACACACCATGGATGGAGGCATTACAATTATATTATCAGGTTGGTCCAGTTTTTCAGAAGTGATCATTTTGAGGGGTGAGGATTTTATTGGTGACATTTTAAAAAAAGTTTAAAAGGACCCATGTCTATTTGAAAGTTAAACTACTTTTGCAATATGAGGTCAATACAATACAGGACTGAAGCTGCTGTGCATTGTTCTAGTGCAATATGCTGTTGAAATACAAGCATTTTTTGTGAAAATTAAATTTTCTGTTTATTACTGTATTTGATTAATGTTATTGTATAAATAGAGGTTTAAATAAACACAAATCTTACAGACATACATGATTTGTATACATTTATTTCTGTGGTAAGAGGACTTGAAATGACTCGAAACTAAAATGGTAGGACCTTTGACTCGACTTAAGACTTGTTGGCTTTGACTTTTGACTCGACTCGGGACTTGCCTCATCTTTGATTCGACTTGACTCGGGACTCGAGGACAAAGATTTGAGACTTACTTGTGACTTGCAAAACAACGACTTTGTCCCACCTCTGATCTAAACCACTCCACTGTAGTTCACATTGTATGTTTAGGGCCATTCTCCTGATGGCAACCTTTAACAGTTTTTCTTCCAGGATTAGTTATTTAGCCCAGTGATTCCAAACCTTTTATTCCTCAAGGACTCCCTTGCATGTGTCCTAGACAAGCTGGGACTCTCCAACCCCAACTCCTACCCCCACATGCGCAGTAAAAGTGATTATTTCCAATCATTATTTGCAAAAAATAAACAGCAATTGAAGGTTTTTGTTCTTATTCTTCTTGTTTTACACAGTAGGCTATATAGACAATTTATTTTAGTATTTTGGATTGTATAAATGTAACATTAACAAATATAATTTTGGTAACCTCACCACAGACAAACTTGTACGGACTGCCTGCAGAGCTCTAGGTCCAGAATCCCAGGTTGGGAACCACTGCTTTAGCCCAATCTAACAGTGGTGGAAGCATCATGCCATGGGAAAGCTTTTCCACAAATTCATTAGCTGGCCTAGTCAAAGTGCAGACCTACATCCATTTGAGAATCCGTGGCAAAGACAAGTTTTGATGCATGGAGTTAGGAAGAGGTGTCTCACTTTTCAGATTTTTACTTGCCAAGCATTTTTGAAATCATGCATCCAAATCATACACCAGTTTTCTTTGGTCTTTCACGTGCAATATAATGTGCAAAGTACGGTGTTTTTGCGGCAGTCACAGCACACAGTGTTAGAAAAAAGGTAAGATGGTATGAATATGGTTGGAATAGCAAAGTCCTGCTAGTCACTTTAGATGAGAGCGAGAAAAGCACATCTGAGTGGGTTTGCGCACTCTGTTCATTCAGTCCCGGGATCCCCCGATATATAATGATGGAATTAAACTCGCCTCGGGCCATGACCCTTCTCCAAATGAAAGGTATCTAAGAATGGAGAGAAAAGAAGAGGCAGAGTGAAAGACAAGAGGAGGGAGAGAGAGAGAGAGAGAGAGAGAGAGAGAGAGATTTCTGGATGCGGGTCTTCGAAAGATGAGACAGAGCAATCCAGTGAAGTGCAAAGACGCAGCAGCGCAGCTCGGATATCACGGTTTTCTTTCTTTCTCTGTGCTGCTATCGTGGCAAGTAAGTGACAGCGCATTGGGAGAGAAACTCTAAGAACTAGTTTGGCTGACTTATGTTTTGGGGGGCTGACTTTGGGGCTTATTTAACCACACAGGCAGGCAGGGAGACGGTCGGTGCGCTCCGGACGCACAGCATGAAGGAGGTAGAGAGCAGCTGAGCGCAATGACAGAGAGCCTCTCCTGGAGTTAGGATGTGAGCTGATCTTGTGGGAGAATGGCCACCCATGTGGCACTGACAGCCGAGGGATGGCAGCCTTTTACCACCGCCACCACCACCACCACTTTAACCAGCATAACCTCCACCCTCCGAGCACCGACCTGCGGCGGCTCTTCCACCGGCTCACCATCGCCTCCTCTCTGAGCATCATCTGCTTCTCCCTGGTCTACCTCCTCACGGGAGGCTGCGAGTCCGAACTCACGGAGAACTCTGAAATCAAGCCGTCCGCGCGGGATTTCCTCGCGAGGGGGTCGGGATGGCCGCAGGAGGGGAACGGAACCGACGCGCTGGAAAGCGGCCACCCCGCGCTGGACACCAACAGCTCGGGGAAAGAGTGGACAGCGGCGCGGAGGCTGCCCCAAGCTCTGATCATCGGGGTTAAAAAGGGTGGCACCAGGGCTCTGCTGGAGTTCCTGCGGCTGCACCCGGACATCAGAGCTCTGGGGTCCGAGCCGCACTTCTTTGACCGGCATTACGCACGGGGACTGGACTGGTACAGGTAACGCATAACACAGGAATTCATTTCAACAAAATGTTTGTTTTGCTCTTTATGAACGGTATATATATATATATATATATATATATATATATATATATATATATATATATATATATATATATATATATATATATATATATATATATATATATATATATATATATATATATATATAGGTTGAAATATTTTTTTTTGCAGTGCACTTTTTTAAACATATTTATAATAAAGGCTGCAACCCAGGGGTGCGTCTAGGAAAATTATTAAGGGGGAGGGGGGGGGGCAATCTTAATCTCAATTAAACAAAAAGTTGCATCATATCTTCATATTCATTTAAGTGTTTTTATGTCCAATTGGAAAAAAAATCCGGAAAAAAAAAATCCGATTAGGGATGTTTTTTTCTTGCCCGTAGTCTGTAAATTCTTGTTTTGAAAGACTGTAACGCCAACTGTTGACTTTAATATGCGTTCCATGATTTTAGGACAAACACACAAATGAATTACATAAATAAATAAATAATTTAGGACTGTGTGGTGAGGGCACTGGATTCCTGGTGACACCCAGCTTTCTCCTGTGGAAACACATACACTGACATATCTGCAGTTATTTTATTGTGGTTTAGGTGACGGGGAGACTACGCCATCTGGCTTTGCCACAATCTGTGCCTCAGTGGGTGCGTGAGCCTGCTGGGCAGTCTGTGTGTGTTTGTACAGTATGGAGAAACAGAGAGCCGGAGAGTCAGGCCTGTAGGATGAGTTCTCCGAGAGCGGCAGAGTAATCATCTTTGGAGCCGGAGCCAGATGTTACTGTTGTCATGTGGCTCTGCTGTCTGCCTGTTCCCTGAAAACTCAGACATCTTTGAAAGGCAAACACAGAGAACCATCTCTGTTTGAACTAGTTGGGATACAAAACCTTCCTTCCTTCCTTCTTTCCTTTATGTGCTTTATCAACTTTTCATAACTGTGTGGACCTGAGGATTGCAAACCTGTGGATCGGGATAACTGTACACAGATCATTATTCCTGGAAGCCTTAAAGGCATCAGGCAGGAAAACTTTATATGCTAACTTCTCTTTGAAAGTAAAAGTAGAATAAAGTAATTTAGCTTAAACTACACAGTGCCCATGATGGCAAGTGTCTAAGCAAAAGTTTGGGGGAGTTCTTCCTGTAGTATTAAATGTAATCTGTGACTTGTGATATAATTGGTTTTACAGGGGCTAAAGCTCAAGACTCTGTTGTGGTAGTGGCTGCAAATATTTATATACATTTTCTAATAAATCAGTGGTTTGGTATTTTTTACAGTTACTTAAATATTTAGGTAATTTTTGTGAAAGGGTGCTCTTCACTCTTTTCGGGTCTGAAATCGAGCTGTTGCCACGGGACGTTTCGTACCAACCACACATTAATTTGTAGTTTCCAGGTGGAAGTTTATAGCAACTTTGATAACCGAGGCTTACAAAAATGTTCTCCAATCTACTCAAGAGTCTAAAGCACGGAAGTGTGGTAACATGACTCCAACATGAATTTCTACCAGACGGAGATCGCTTAGAGATATTTTGGTTTGATAGTTCATAAAATAAATCTGGTCCAAAATAGGATCAGAGCCTAACTGAATGGAACCAGGGTGTAGTTTGTTCTCAGAATATAAATAACCATATGTGATATTTTTAATGCATTTTAAACATTATTTATCTCAATATTTCATAGAAATACTTAAGTTATGAGAAAGAAATTCCAGTGGTTAATTGGTTACATGGGTACAGAACGGTTTTGCTTATGGGTTCTAAATGGAAGTAGAGAAAAAATGGTTACAAAACAGGGCAAAGTGTCCAACTGGAGCCATCCAGACATAATGAGGAACTTATTAGAAACTTTTGAAAACATTGAAATCTTTTGAAGAAAAAATGTCTTCTTATGTTGACAATGTATCTAAAGCTTGAAGTTAATGTTTCAACACATCTAGCCTTTTGACCTTAACTCTTGATCTACCCAAGGGACTTTCCTAAATCTGGCCCTGACTATAGGTGCAGCAATACATCCTTCCTGTATATGATATTTTATGAGACAATGCATATTTTTAGTTCATAAGAGGAAACAAACACCACTTTGTTTACTTCTTATGAAAATGCCCAATGTTTTACTAATCACAAACTGAGTTTTAAAGAATATATAATCAGTGTATAATTCCTTCCAGGGTTCAACCCGTCCCTGAATTAAATACATTAATGAATGAATGTTTCAGATCATTACTTACATTTAGTTATCAAACAGAGGTAACCTGAGAATGTACAAAATATGAGGAGTTTATTTATTAGGGGAAAAAGCTATTCAAACCAACCTTTTTTCTTTTAAAAATGTGACTTATTTGTGTCATTAATCACATTATTTAGAAAGGTGAGTTCAATTTGATTAGCCACTCAGGCCTGATAACTGACAGCCCAGGAAAATCAAGAAATGACTTGAATAGAACTGGTCTGACAACATGAAGTAGGCTGAAAGCTGTCAAAAAAGCAACAAATTATCCCCAATCTAAATATTTTCAAGAATAGATTAGCAGCAAAACGGACTTCTATCAGTCTAGAAAGGGTTACAGTCATTCCATTTGGGACTGAAGCAGCACACAGTGAGAGCCAGTAACCACAAGTAAAAACATGGAACATTACGTAATCTTCCCCAGAGTGGCTGGCCTACCAAAACTACTCCAAGAGTACATTGACAACCCAACCAGGCGGTTATAAAAAAAAATTAACTAAAACAACATCGCCTTCAGTTAAGGTCTGTGTTCATGGTTACAAAACAAGAAAGAGATTGGGCCAATATGGCGTTCAGAGGATAGTTCCAAGGCAAAATAAAACAAACAAAACCCCCACTGCTGATCAAAAAGAACACAAAAACGTGTGTCACCTTTGCTTTTGTAAAAATGTCCTGTGGACTGACGGGCTATACAGTCAGTCTGGGTATACAGTCAGTCTGGGTATACAGTCAGTCTGGCTATACATTCAGTCAGTATTATTGCACACTGACCGTCAAACATGTTTTTGGTAATGTGATGGTCTGGGGCTACTGATGTACTCTGGTTTTTAGCATTGTGAAGGTTTGTGACTTTTAGCCCAAAACTACTTGACACTCATTTTCACATCTAGATGCACAAATTGACAACTTATACTCTGTGGACCAGAAGAAGGCCCAGCCTGCAGTCCTGGATAGCTTTAATATTGTGAGGTATCGTTAAGCCCAAGAAAACTGTATAAAAAGTACTATACTGTATATTTTAAGGATTCTGGACTTATATAAAAAATTTATACATTTATATATAAATGTATTTATAATTAAAAATATAATTGGGTACAGAATTAAAATACCAACATTTGAATAGCAGGTGCTGTTTAATAAGCTGTGGTGCTTTTGACTTTGTTTCCTTTAAACCAACAGGTGTTGTAGAACATGTAAATTATGACCCTTTTGGGATTCCTTAGAGATCAGTTGTGATACTTGCATCACATGGCAGAAAACGTAAAACTTGTGCGTGGACTCATAAGATTTAGGCTACTGTGTGGATCATACATTAAATAGACAGATTTCCCTTGGTTTGGTTGCCATAGAGGCTACCAGAAGAAAATATATTTTCTAAGAACCAAAACAATACCAGTATAGCCAGGATTTGTTGAAATTCCCCAAAAAACTGAAAATATTGAAAAACCTTTGGAGCCACTCTGTCTGTTGAGAGTGCGTGCGTGTTTGTGTGTGTGTGTGTTTCTGAGATCTTCAGTGATATAATTTATATACGTGATGCGCGTGTGTGACAGCAGATTGTCCCGTCTCTCCCTCGAGCCAGATGGACCCCGTTGTCTGCTGAACCACTTGACATCACTGTCAGCTCTGTCAATTGACCTCTGACTCCGGGTCACTTTACGCTGGGAGTTAATGATGTGTTCACACTACTCCATAACACAAGGCCCACACCCTTAACACTCTGACTGACAAAGGACACACATCTTTGTTTTTGAGGGTATAAAAAAAAGCTGCAAAAAGTTATTTTTTCAGTGTTTGTGTTAAAAGTGAAGTAAAATTGGAATGAGCGAGTTCACGTCATGTATTTTTATGAGTTATACACAATTACAAAACCGATAGGGTCAAACAACATAAAAATGTTGCTAGTTTAGTAGAAAAAAATAGTTATCTTAGTCCAGCTTCTTCTTCGTGTTGCTGTATTATGAAACTAATATATTATTTATTAATAAACTACAGGACGACCATGCAATCCTCCGTTGTTGTTGTTATGTATGAGGCGTTCGCGGTTATAGGTAAATTAGAGCTTGGGATACTATACTGTGCTGTGAGCGTTTTCAAAAAAACACATTTTGGCTGTCCACATGAATACACAAAGGTGAAATTGTAACTACGGAAACTGTTTGGGGTTCTCTAAAACGCCATTTCTGTAGGGACACAGGGCACAAACCTTTTCGTTTTACAAAAAAAAATTGGTCTGTGTGGGGATGGGGCCTAAATCGAACAACAATATCGTCTGATGTCCCAAGCTGTAATGATTTGTAACTGTAGCTACGACTTTATGTATACCTTATCCAGATTGAACTAATTGAAGCTAAATAACTCCACATGTTTATGGATTATGGCAATACCTAGAGCTCTATTGATCATGAATGCATTAAAACTGAAACTATGATCCACAAATGACTCATTTCACAGCTCTACACCATCAGTGGACAATGATGATAAATCCTTGCTTCATACTAGGACACATTCATGGTTCATTGTGCTGGTCAGACACGCTTAGATCCTTTTCACCAATGAGAGAGTCATCTGATACCTCAAAATATAGCAACTTCTGTAAATGCCTCAGTAACAGTAATTATGAAACTAGATGACTTTTACCCAGTCAGAGACTCTTGTGTATAAGGTCCTGAGGTAGTGAATGAAGCAATCAAGTGTCCAGATATAAAACCCCTTTCTCTTTGCCAAGCACATGTCCCGAGCTCTTACTTTACGTTAAATCTAGATCCAACACTATTGAATTTATAACAAAAATGTGTAATGCTTTCTCTCTGCATTTTTTGTTTGAAGTTTAGTTTTACAATTGACATCACCGTTCTCTAATTGTGGTTCCTGCTAACCAGTGCGTTACATGAGTGGATTTTTGAAATGTTAAAGTAAATATGCAGTCGGTTAATATTGCTTGTATGAATTACAACAAACTATTAATATAAAAGCCAACATTCCAATACATCAACATGATTTCTTAAAGAAGCTGTATCATGCAAATATCACTTTTTTTCATCCTTCTGTGTTGCCATTTGGGTCTCTGCTGCCTCTATAATCACTCCAAACATGAATAAAAAGCATCCATCCATTTTTTTATTTTATTTTTGTGTTAGAAATCTTGTGCTTCTACAAGTCGTTTGAAAAGTGCCTTATTGTGACATCACAATAAGCAGAAATGACCTGCTCAGCCCCGCCCCCCGGAAACAAACAGATTTGGACATTCTCGCCATCTCACTCCATAGAGAAGCATTAGGTTCTGCGACACTTTTGTGGTTTTCTGGGCTGCATTTGTATTTTCAGGCACAAATATGGTTAAACGATGTGCCTGGGGCACATGCAAATGTGATACCCCTAGAGGATGTTTATTTTATTCTGTTTCCCAAAATTGAATAAAACAAGGACAAATGTCTCGGTTGTATAAAGCTGTGTGGCAGACCGCACAGTCAACCAAAACTGACAACTATGAACAAGAATGTACGTTTGTATGCATTCTTAGAAAGACAATGGTCTTGTATAATCTTAACAAGCAAGGTCATATAATTAAATATCAATCACATATCCGTTGGTTGGATAATCTGTTCCTTCTGTGTCTCTGCTCTATCTTCTCAAACCCCCAGACCGTCGTGGCAGATGGCCGCTCCTACTGAGCCTGGTTCTGTTGGAGGTTTCTTCCTGTTAAAGGGGAGTTTTTCCTCTCCACCGTCGCTACATGCTTGCTCAGTATGTGGGATTGCTGAAGGATTGCTGTGGTTGGAAAGTCTGCCCAACCTCACGCCAATGATTGACGCAATCTGCTGGGATTCCTTAAATAGGAAACTTTTTAACTGATTGGAATGTTTGTATAAATGTATTGAAAGGACTTCTGGTTAAGTGCCTTGAGATGACATCTGTTGTGAATTGGCGCTATATAAATAAACTGAATTAAATTGAATTGAATAAAGCCTCGCGGTAATCGCCTTTCTTGAGATAGCCAATTAGTAGGCTATTGTTATGCTAACGGTGCCAAATCAGTTTAACATTTTACCCTGCTGTACATGAACAACGCTGGTCTTCAGTGATGTTTCCCATGTCAATATCGATTGATGTGATATGAGGCTTCTCCTTCTTGCTTTGAGACCTGAAGATCTGTGCCTCTAACTTTAGTTTATCGTCATGTATTTCCAGTTTGAAATTGTGTACATAGCCCTCCATGGCATAGTGCCGACCTTTCTGAAGGGTCTTCGAAGAAATTAATTGTCGTTGCCTCCAAAAGTTGTCAAGAGCCTCTTTAGAAATTGTTTCAGCACTGGCCGCTCTGATCGAAAACATCGTTGTCCGAATTAGCAACAGTAACTGAGGAGGGCGGGGCTTAGCAGGGCTGAGCAACAGGTACATTTGCATGTCAATTCGCATGGCAAACCCCGCCCAACAATTCCTGCCATTCTTATGTGTGGCAAACGTACAGCCTGGTAACAAAGATGGGTGGACGTGGTCTGCAGCTGCTAATTTGCATCAAAGTTAAAGAGTCATCTAAACAGCTCATTCTGAAAGGGACTGAAATTGTCAAGAACTGAGCTGGTGAGATCGCTTTATGTTAGTGATTTTATGCAAAGAACTTCATTGGCATGTTTTGTTCAAAGCACAGACCTATTATAACTTGTTTAAAAAGAGGCATAATATGTCCCCTTCTAGGCAGCACAAATAAAAAAGGTCAACTGAAGTTCAGCTATAGTGCAAACTGAGTCATTTAATTTTGTGTGCCAATAGTTTATCTTGCAAACCTCATTGCTTTAAATTAAAGAGGACCAGCAGTAGTGTATCTTCCCCAGAATCACTCTTCTTTTCTTTGAGAGTAAAATAACATTTAGCTTCAACCAGGGCAATTGAGATCAGAGCCCCCGACAAAGATCCACTAATGGTGCTTGAAGCCCAGATCTAATCTGAAGGAGCACTACAACGGGCCCCGAGATGCACTGGAAGTTTCCTTCTTCCCCTTCTGTCTGGGATCGATTGTGTTATCTCCTCGTGCTGACCTTGGGGTGACTTCAGCATTAGGGCGGTTAGCTTTGGTCAGCTCGGCTTCTGTTACAATTAGCAGGAAGCTTTATCCTACGTTGGCATAACCGCCCTGGTTCACTTGCATAGGCCCAAAGGACTCATGTTACACACAGGCTTTTACCTCCGCACAGTCACACAGGAATTCACTGAAGTTGTTCAGCTGGAAATTCACATCTTACTTATGAGTGCTTCCTGCTCAGCGATGGCATGACGGGTGACTGAAGGAAACAAAGGTCAATAAAACGAAGGAAGACGAGATAAGACGTAGGTGAGCTGGGGGTGAAAAGGGTGAAGTGTGTGTTACCACAATCTCACACATCTCTGCTGACCTTTGCTTCAACCTTCTACTAAGTGTGTGTGTCTGTCTTCCTGTGTTTGTATATCATTAGAACCTTTGCTGAAATAATCACCGACCTTGTGAGGACCAGTAGTCTTCAGCGGGACCAAATGCATGTCCTAAAGAAGCAGGTACTTTCTTTGGTACCCGGTTTACCTTTTCGTCAGGATCCGTCGCATTAAGGACAACGATTTGTGCTCTAGACACTCTTCTGCTCTTGTGGTACAGCAGCATTTATCAATACATTATTGACTCTGAGTTAGAGGCACAGATTTACCTTACTGTTACTGCCAAGAGGTCATAATGAAATAAAATATTGGAGGAAAAAAACCACTCAATATGAGTTGGTTAACATTAATCAAGCTAAGTTGATGCTTATTTAGAATTTAGTTATAAATTTGTTTTAAGGGGTTTCAACATATTTTTAGTACAAAATGCCATGGTTTTAAAAAGGATGGAGTGATTGATGGGTCAATAAATGCATGGATGGATGGATGGATGGATGGTTGGGTGAATGGGTGGATGAATGGATGGATGGAAGATCATGCACCATGTGTGCTTTCAGATCCTCCTGCTGGGATTGCAGAACCAATAGGACAAAGTTTACCTTCCCCAGCTGCTTCTTTCTTTCTGCTTTGTTTCTTATCACCATTGCCCTTTAAAGTTCATAATGGTTACAGGTTTATGACTTTCTGCCGAGGTGTAACAATAGATCCGTTTCAGTTGATCTCAAGTACTACAGAAGACATGTAGATCATAGGATGTAAGTATGATGGGGGCTTTTGTTTTAATATTAAAGGGAAGCAGCTCTTGAGCTCTTTCACCTGGTATGTTGATATCGTAAGGCTCGCCGACAACATTTAGTTCTTTATCTGACATCATGTTGGGTACTCATTAAGAAAAAAAACAGACAATGCCAGAGGGACAGATAAGATACAAATGATTTGTAAGCAGTGTCATGAAAGAATGATTGGCCACTATGAACGCATGCGTTGTCATCTGCTTTAGAGCTTTACAGTTGCATAAAAGAAAGTCTGAGCAGATTTTCCTTCTCTATTCAGACTCAGTATCTCCAGTGGAGGTTTTTGCAGTTCATAATGGGCTCATCCAGTTCGTCTTTCCAATTCATTGCTAAACGTCAGTGACCTTGTTCTGGTATGACAAAACACATAGGGTTTCTTGTGTGTTTGTGCTTAAACAAAAGGTTGTAATTACTGTGCAAATATCAGAAGATTGGCTACCAAAACAGTAAATGTTAAGCATGTATTTAGTCAAACAGAACTAGCATCCAGTGCGAAAGGATTTTCTGATGCATGACAAGAAACCTCTTGTGAATCCGTTCCTCAAAGCGTTATTAATCCTACAGGAGACTAAACCCATAACGACAGATCTTATGTCTTGTGGACTATTACTTATGGGGTTCAGGTGCTATCTACCCGCCCTGTCACTGTACTGTACTGATGGTGATCACCATAAGGCCCAGACGGGTTCAGCTATCTGGCCCTCATTAAGGCCCTCCCCTGGGGCTTGAAAACCAAACGTACAGGGGGTTGGGGTGTGTACTGGGGCCCCTTTATGATGGATGTCTCCTGGAAGTGGACAGGGCACAGCCACAATGGACTGATTCCTTAATAGTCCCCCATACAGAGGAAATGGATGAGTGGTCCCCCAATAACACACTCATGCAAATGTATGAACATGCTAAAACACACCCAAATCTCATAATCTTCACAGAAACCAGCACTCAGGTGTGCAGAGTTAATGTAATGTGATTGGCTGCTGTTTCATTCCCGACACAAACATCAGTGATAAACAGAATCCCCAAAGTCTACATTGCTTGTTTCCTGTCCGACTTGGTGATGGACAAAGTAATTGCTTCACATTTTTTAACAGACACAGACGCGGCACACATCACATGACACAGCATGCCACTGATGGGGCTCCAGAGGGTTCTGGCTTCCTCAGCCTCCACCTGCCACTCTCCGTCCCAGCTGAGCCCCACTGCTACATTAGCATCGTCAGTAACACCTCCTCACTTCATACACCCCCATCATAACGCTCCCAGCTTAAACACATGTAATCCTCCCTGTACCTAGCTGCACACCACCCAGAGCCACAGCTACACTCAGCCCCCACAGGATCAATAGTCCATGGCCTCGGCTGGCCTGAAATAATTCACGAGGGAGGTTTGCAAAGATAGTGGAAAATGAACGACAAAAAGAGAGGTTCCTCAAAGGCAAGCCAAGGCTTAATGTAAGCTGCTGGATGATCCCTCTACCCATCATGTTGTACGTTTGATCTCACACTAAGTAGTAAATGAGGAGCATGGAGATGTGACTGAAACTGGAATTTAAACCGCCAATTAGTTTGGCTGTCCAATTTGGGAGGGGACACATGGTGTCTCCAGACAACCCTTTTTTTTTTCCTACCTCGCAGCGTTTGGCCTTTAAACAGAGGAGGTTACCTGTATTCCACTCCGCTACTTTACAGGGGAAGTTTTTGTAATTGTGTCCTTAAAGTACATATATAATTTTTAACTGTTTTCATTCTGCCTCTATTATGTCAGTTTGCTGCTGTTACAGCCGAACTTCCCCTTTGTGGGACAATAAAGGATTATTCTATTCTAAGTCCAGGAGAGGCCACTGCTGTGGCAAAACCACAAGGTCGGAAGCTGAAAAATAGGTTTTGGGTGATTTGCAGCCTCTGGTATATGTATTTATTTTTTTATTTATATTTTGTCAAGTTAGAAGCAAAAACTGATGTGTTTTACTGGAAGCCAGGAAAGCCTTAATCGAAAGGCAATTAAAAGACTCATGGTAACGCTGGAGGAGCTGCAGAGAGCTACCCCTCTGTTGTCATGACAACTATTTGATGTTCTCGCCACTGATTTGGCCTTAAGAATAGAAGCAAGTAGGAAGCTTCTGCAGAAAAACAGCCAGAAGAAGTTCAGTTTAAAGTTTGTTACAAACATATAGGGGTCACAGCAACCGTGGAGGGTGATGATCTAGTCTGATTAGACTGAAAGTGAATTTTTACGCCTATACACTAAGTGCACTATCTGCACTGGGAGAGATGGTGGAGCCAGCATCATGCTGTGGGAACGCTTTCCTTTAGCCAAGACACAGAAGCTGGTCAGAGTTTATTGTCTCTTTATTGAGGATTGTTCTGGAAGGTGACTGCCCACCACAGTCTCCAGTGTTTAGCAGGATTGCACCGTTTTTAGCTCCATCCATTGTTTCATCGACTCTGACCACCTTCCCTGCTACTGCATCGCTGTAGCATGATGCCCCAGCTGACCAGATGTTCAAAAATCAAACATGTTCTTCCACATGTTTGAATTCGAATGGCTTCGTTTGAACAGGTGCTAACATGGCTTCTTGTCCAGTTAATGCTCTCCTTACCTGGCCTGTCAGTTGAGGAGGACGGCCATGTCTTGGTCGGTTTGCAGCTATCCCAAACTCTCTCCATTTCCCGATGATAGATTGAACTGAGCTCTGTGAGATGTTCAAACCTTAGGGTTTTGTTTTATGACCTAAAGCCTGCTTTAAAATTTTGCACAACTTCTTTCCTGACCTGTCTGCTGTGCAACTTGGTCCTCATGATGCTTTTCATACACTAAGGCTCTATAACAAACCTCTGAGGCCTTCATCGAACAACTGGATTGATACTGAGATTAAATTAAACACATTGGGGACTCAGCTCACTAATTAGCTAACTGCCGAAGTTAAACTTCCAGGTTTCCAAGTATCATTTTCATACCACTCCTTTGTGTTAGTATATCATGTAGGATCATAATAAAGTACATTGTAGGTTACAGCTGTAGGGGGAAAAGAGAGTTATGAAAGTTTTGCAAGGCGCAGCAAACCCGCCCACAAAGCAGGTCATTTTATAAGCTACTCGTGGAACAAACAGTCTACATATATATAATAAAGCACTTTGTGTCGCGGAGAAAATGTTCAGCAATGTTTTCCTTTAAATGGAATCAAAGTCACAAACAGTCCTCAAGCTTAAACAGTTTTCTATGCCAGAAATGAGACAAGGGTTGGGTTATTAGAAAAGCAAACAGCTGTTTTATTTCTGTCAGTTCGTGGGTTTTGTCCTAAGCTCATGGCAGAAAACACGTTTATAAGAGATCTTTTCTTTTGATGGTGCTCTTAGGGGCAGTAATTAGCTCTTTGTGCGTAGGCAATGGTATGGGGCTCTTGGCTTTGATGCTATTCACAAACAGATTGCTAATGGAGGCTCGTTTGTGTCCACTGCCATCATTTCTTCATAAGTCATCCACCCCTTTCATTTGAAACACTCACAGCAAAAGATCCGACACACACGCACACACACCCAAACACACACGCGGACAGGCTGCCTTTAAAAGCTGTGGTAAAACATCCACCACACACACCCGTTAAGTCTGCAGATTGTCTGTGTGTGATTTTTAAAAAATGTTTCTCTTTATGTGTGTGTCTGTGTGTTGGGCTTTCAGAAATGGGTCCACGGGGAGAGTCGAGGCAAGATAGTGAGCAATTGACTAATGAGTGAATAATGAGTGCATGTTTGTGTTTTGCAGTGTTTGTGTGGTTATTCTGCACAAGCCTTCCTGTGTGTGTAACAGACTGCGTGGCTCCTCCCGCTCGGGGTTATTAGAGCTAAAAGGGAAGTCTTCAGGCTAAGCGGCGGCGAAAACTGCCTCACACTCATCCGATCAAATGGAATCGTTGTGTGTGTGTTTGTCAGATTTGAAGGGAAAAGATATTGACGGGAGGTTTGTGTTTCAGGAGCATCTGAAACCTGAGCTCTATACCAGAACGCTGCCGGAGCATCCTGTCCTAGGTCTTATCAGCTGTGTGAGTGTGCATGTGTGTGTCCTCTATCTGCTTGTCCTTCGATCAATGCCTGATTCAAAGCTCATTCAAAACGTTTTCCTGCAATTATTTAAAAACAATGAACAGGACTAACTTAGATGTTTATTTTTTATTTTCCAAATCAATATCGGACAAATCGACACAAAAACTACACGTCCCTGCAAAGCTGTGAGAGCAACAGCGAAAAAGTAAAAGTGGGGATGGGTTTGATTTATTTGATCTTTTTGTGATGGTAATGTGAAGTTGAAGGTATGACAAGGTAACACATTGAATTCTAACATAAGCACCATGTTTTGACATCTTCCTATTTCTTAGCTTTTTAGAGCAAATCTGCCCCTGACACTGCAGGGCTACCAGACCCGCCATGCAGTTGGGCAAAGCTGCCAGTAGAGAGGACATTAGAAAAACTCCCTGACTAAATCATGTATTCTTCATTCTTTTGCCACACAATCGTTTAGATTATCAAACAAGTTGTAATGTCAAAAATAATCTGAAAAGCTTTTCTGGCCAATCAGTTCCTATCTGAAAGTAGTAATTGCCCCCTAAACCTAATAACTGGTTGTGCCACCCTTAGCTGCAAAGAACTTTTACATGCTGAATTTTTTTTAAATTTAGTCTCATTGATGGGTCTTCAAACATGAACAGCCTGTCTGAAGTCATGCTACAGCATCTCAAATAGACTTAAGACCAGAATTTGACTAGGCCATTCCAAAGCCGTCATCTTAAATCGTTCCGAGGTGGACCTGCTGGTGTGTTGTGGATCATTGTCCTGCCGCATGACCCAAAAGGTTCTTGAGGTCAAGGTCATCAATCGATGGCAGAAGAGTCGCCAACAGGACTTTCTGGAAGAGAGCAGAATTCATGGTTCCATGACTCCAGCTCCTGAAGAAGCAGATCAACAACAGACCATCACACTACCACCATGTTTGTTTGTTTGATGTTAGTTTCATCCAAGATAAAATGAGTTGGACAGAGTCCACAACATTTTCCCCCAAGTTTTAATGATTGTAAGGATGTTTTTTGGTACAATTGAAATGTTTTTTTCCGTCATCGATGGTTTTTGCCTTAAAAGTCTTCCAAGGATTAATTTTTGGCCTAATCGCTGTCTTCTTATCTTTACTGTTAAACTATTTCTTTAGCAATCTATTTCCATCCAGCCCTCTAACTTGTGATTAAAGTGAGGCGGGTCGACATTGAGTACAAGCTAAGATGCTGAATCAGAGCTGTGTGTGTTCGGCCAGTCGCGCAGGTGTGTGGCAGGTGTGTTGGCAGATGTCTCCGAACCTCCAGCCGGTCCTGTGGGGCCTCTGGAGTCATTTACTTTTAAATGAATCCCATCTGCTCATATCTGGCGTGGATTCAAGGGAACCCAGCGCTGGATGGAGTCAGGAAGAGACTCTTGTGTTTATGTTGCGCTGTTTTCACCTGGATCTCGTTCTGGATCTCTGGAGGGTTACCGTGCCGACCGTTTGTCACTGCTCACGCTGTCATGCGTGTTGAATGATGAATATCAGAATGAACAATGAGGTGTGGGCTTGTATGAGGCAGCCTATCTGTGTGGGGATGGGTGTGTGCTCTGACATGAGGGTGACCTCACTGTTTACCAAGACAATCGCTGTATACTGAACAAATTTACCACAGAAAATAAAGCTTGTATCTGATTTTTATCTACACCCCTGTGGAGAAGGTAAACATATCTTCACTGAAAGTGCAACTCATCCCCAAATTTACTTTTTCTGATGAACTATAAATGAGTGTCTAATGGTGCTGTCTACATACCTGGTCATTCTTTTTGGTATTTCTGTTCATTTTAGTAAAACTATACATCAGTGGAGTGCCCTCTTCAAACTGTAGATGTAGGTGGAGTAAGACTCTGCCGGTACCATGCTTTATTTGAAAATAACAAATTAGCCTTGTGGAGAAAGTTGCCATTCTCTTGTTAATGCAACATCTGTATAAGATAAACCACCATCACTTGTAGACAAATGTATCAGTCAGAGGAAGTGTGTCTACTACAGATTTCTCTTTAGATCGTGTCAAAGTGAAGGCTGTTAGTAACATCTGTGCCAGAATGATCATTTAAATCACTGAAAGAACATTATAAACACACTGAGATATGGCGGTGGCAGCATCATATTGTGGGGCTACTATCGATCGGATGGAGCAAAGTTTTTTGAATAAAGTTAGCAATAATTGCAAATACCAGTCAGTTTTCTGCTAGAAAGGAGAAGGTGAAACATTTAATTTTTTTAGCATCATAGTGAGTCCAAAGGCAAGGCAAGGCAAGGCAACTTTATTTGTATACAGTAGCACACTTTCAACAACAAGGCAATTTAAGTTGCTTTGGGTGATTAGGGGACAACATTAAAGCAGCAAAAAACCAGCAGTAAAAGCATAAAACACATATGACACATTAAAACATATGATATTCTAGCTATGATTTATCAATTACTTGAAGGCAGCTCCAAACAGATGGGTTTTTTGCCTTGATTTAAAGGAATTCATTGTTTCAGCAGCTTTGCCGTGGTCTGGGAGTTTGTTCCAGATAAGGGGAGGATAGGAACTGAAAGCTGTTTCTCCATGTTTGGGTCTAGAGGTGATTACTAGACTAGAGTTGGAAGACCTGAGTGGCATGGTGGCAACAAGTCTTCCACATACTTTGGTGTGAAGCCATTCAATGATTTATAAACTAATAAAAGTATTTTGAAGTCTATTCTCTGAGCAACAGGAAGCCAGTGTAAGGACTTTAGAACTGGGGTGATCTGCTCTACTTTCCTGGTTCTAGTGAGGAACACGAGCAGCAGCGTTCTGGATCAGCTGCAGCTGTCTGACTGACTTCTTAGGCAGAGCTGTGAGGACCAAGGCCGTTTCTAGCATTGTGGGGGACCTATGCAAGATTTTGTTCCAGGGGCCCCTACTTTGCCAAACTGCAATTTAACGATAGTCTTCCTTAGATGATCTATAAACAAGCCATAAATTGTCACAAACTGCAAGCAAAACAGGGTACGGTCATGATAACCTCTCATACCAGTATTGAAATTAAACACTCACTCAAGAAAGATAACTAACTTATAAAAACTAGAAAGCACTAAGAGTGCAGACCTCCAACTTGGGAGGGGTGTTCACATCACACATACCATAATAAAGGGGCTACGTGCATGCGGACAAGTACGACAACAATTGATTAAAGATTCCTGTATCAAGACGGTGGTCAAAATCACCTCCAAATTTGTATCACCTGTTGCTCTATCAAATTCAGCAAGTCATTCTTTTTTAGTTATATTGTTTATCGATATGATAAAACGGAGGGACAAACAAACCCTTGTGCAAGCATAACCTCCTTGGCAGAGGTAGGCTAATGATAATACTCTTCAAAGGAAACAACCCCCTATATACCTATTAATATAACAGACACTGTGTTTTGCTATTATTTTTATTATTTTATTTTGATCATTAAAACAGAAACACAATTTGTCTAGGAAATTCTTAACACTGAAAACAATACTAAGATCAAATTATATCTTCTCATTTTTTCTATTACCACTATTATTATTATTATTATTATTATTATTATTATTATTATTATTATTATTATTATTATTATTATTATTTTTGATGCTGTTAATTTCTGACATCTTTAATGGACCCCAGGAAGAGTAGCTGCTACCAGGTGTAGCAGCTAATGGGGATCTTAATAAATCATAATGTTTCAAATGTGAGAGCTAAGGCACACACATTTAGCCTTGCTCATTGGACCAGGCCACCAAGGCAGAGTAGGAGTTTGCAAAGACCGTGATGATGATATTAAATAAATTAATAAAAAAAAAGAGACCATGATGATGATATTAAATAAATTCATTAATAAAAAAACAAACAAACGGGATCAGGCCAGGCCACTTTGAAATGCAGGCCACTGGGAAATCTCCAGGTGCTCCCAATTGCCAGTCCGGGCCTGGTCAGAATGATGATTGAAACGTTGATGGTAGTAAACTGAGTTAAGCTGTCACAACGTTAATAATTAACGGCTATTAACGTTCATGGCGAATTAGCATTTCTTAAGCGAAATAGCTAAAAACTCAGTGTTACACGGACCAACCGTAAAGCCACCTCCGTTTAAATAAAATCAATGTCTTACCTTTATCCTTAGATGTTCTCTCTTCCTCCGCTTTTTTCTTTTTCCTTTTCTCCGATCCACTCGGATAACTCCGTTTAGATGCCATGATAGGCAACCTCAATGCCACTAGTCTGTGACGTGAATGAACCTAAAGCCAGCGTGTTCATCTATCCAATAGGAGGATAGCCTACTGATGACAGTGGAGTGGAGAACAACAGTTCTGGCCTAAATGTGTCACAAAATAGCTTATCTCATTGTGGCTTATTGCTATTAAAGCAATAATAATAATAATAATAATAATAATAATAATAATAATAATAATAATAATAATAATAATAATAATAATAATAATAATTATTATTATTATTATTATTATTATTATTATTATTATTATTATTATTATTATTATAAATATAAATATTATCATCATTAGCAATTACTATTATAATTAATAATTATTGCCAAAACACAATTTAACTCATTCTGTTCACTTCATTTATCATGGAATTGCAACAATATCACGTGTAAACAAAGGGAGTGTCGCGCCAGTAACTCCAGTCCTGCCAGTGCATTAGTTCCAAAAAGTCTGAGACTGGGAGATACCACATTTCAAGGTGGAGGGAGGATACAGTGTTGGGAAAGATAATACCTAGAGAAATCGATTGTGTTGTTCAGATTTTCATTTGTACTGAATCTGATTTTCATTTGTACACCCCTTAAATGTATTAAGTAATAGAGTAATCAAAACAAATTGACACAGAGTAATTCCATAAATTTAGCCTATATAAAAAACAAAAGATTTAATTTTCCCCTGGAGCCAAGGTCTGGCAGCTGCCAGATATCCCATTGGCCTACAGCAGCTTTAGGGGCCCCCAGTGGCTTGGGGGCCCTATGCAACTGCATAGGTTGCACATAGGAAGAAACGGCTATGGTGAGGACACTCAGTGTGTTTACATGCAGCAAGAAAAAACTGAAGTGAAATCGGACCTTTGAAAGGCATGTATACGCCTTAGTCTTACTGAAGTCGAACCGAACTGGAGTTCTCATAATCGAGCAAAGGCACCCAAATAATGCAATTAGTAAATTGAATATCTCTGCATGTAGAGATGAGACCGTGGAAGCGGGAATAACAACACCGGTACACAACAACACAGCAGCAACAATAAGTGTAACACAACCAAACAGTACAGTACTTACTAAATGTAGTGGTGCAGCGTTGTTATCATGCATTTCTTTGCTCATAGTGCATATTATGCTTTTACTCCATCTGCTTCATTGCTGCCAGCAGTTGTTTCCTATCTGTGTGATGCTCTGGCCAAAAATCTTACATTTGATCGTTCCTCTTTAGGTCCAAAAAGAATTACTTTGTTTTGTTTCTATTCAGCTGGAGAAAATTATGGCATATCCATCCATTGATTTGTTAATGCATTCACTTAGGGTTTGGAGGGGTTCAAAGTCACCTGGAGATATTGTTACGTAAAGCTGAGTATCGTCTGCATAGTTATGGTAGTTCATCTTATTGGTTGTTATAATTTTGGTTAGCAGGAGCATGTGATTATTAAATAGAAAGGGCGCTGGGGCACCCCACATGTGATTTTTGTCTGTTTTGATGAAGAATTCCCTATTGACACAAAGACATTCCTGTTCTTAAGGTAAGACTTGAGTTAGCCAAGTACTATACCAGAGAGTCCGACCCAGCTCTCCAGTCATTTTAATAATGTATCATTGTCAACAGTGTCAAATGCTGTGCTGAGGTCCAAAAGTACCAGCACTGTGGTTCAACCACAGTCTGTATTTATGCAGAAAAGTCTTACGCAGAAAACTTTGACGAGGGCAGTCTCAGTGCTGTAGAAACGAGACTGAAAAATATAAAAACGGTTGGTCATTGTTAAGAAGCTTTTTAACTGTTAAAACACAGCTTTTTCAATAATCTTACTGATAAAGGGGACAATAGAGATTAGCCTGTAGTTCTGCATTAACATGTTGCCCAAGTTGTTCTTCATTAGTAGTGGTTTAATAACTGCTGTTTTTAGAGCCTATGGGAAGCCATGTGACAGGAGGGATGAGTTAACTATTTGAATCAGATCACACCCAATGACTAAGATTACTTTCTTAAGAAAAGCTGTGGGTATAGGACATAGAGGCAGCAAGAGGAGGAGCTTAATTGGGTTATGATTTCATCAAGGTTTAGCACCCAAATCAATAAATGAAGGACTTCATGGGCGGAAAATTAAAAAGAAAATCTTAGCCAGACCTCAGAAGTAAATTTGACAAAAAGAAATGGGGTGGGTCACCTGAAGAAGGCTGTTGATGAGATATTATCTCAATCTGATAGATTATGAGAAATCTGCAAAGTAGACTGTTGCAAATACTGTCAAATTGAGATGTGACATGTGCCAAAGAGCTATTGCTGAAATTCAGTCAAAATGTGCTTTATTAAAGTATTAGTTTAGGGTTGGCACACTTATGCAACCGGATTATTGCACCTTTTTTATTTTAGTTTTTCTCCCAAGTTTGTTATTCATTTGAGTTGTACAGGATAAATAATTAAATACATGCAAAATAGGTACTGAAATTACTTACAATTTTCGCATTCATTTAGGTTTCAAAAACCTGTCAAAATAACAGGGGGGTGTAGAAATTTTAAAAACAACGGTATAACCCAAATTATTTTGTCCTGTTCTTCCAGAAGTATGATGCCCAAAGCCCTTGACGGGCAGATTGTCATGGAGAAGACGCCTCGGTACTTTGTCACAGTGGACACGCCGGCACGGGTCCATGCCATGTCACAGGATGTGAAGCTGATAGTGGTCGTTCGCGACCCTGTGACACGAGCCATATCGGATTATACACAGATCATCTCCAAGACCCCAGACATCCCGTCCTTTGAGAGCCTGGCCTTCAAGAACCACACAACAGGTATGCTTTGGGTTTCATCACTGTTCATCTAACATGACAATGTTTGCGCTGCATATAAAAACGTGTCTTTCTGCCTTTTCGATGTGCAATATTTATTCACAGTAACTACTTACAACATGGTCTCTTCTAACTTCATTCAGCAGCTACCACATATGGGCAGATATACCAGTAGTCTTTTTCCGAGAGGACATTGGTGATGCCAGATAGCCAGGAAAATAGCAAAAGTACATTGGTGTAGCATTCAAGCAGAGAAAAAAAGAAAAATTAAAAATGTAAATAAATGAAATGAAAAATAAATTTTAAAAAGGGCTAGGGGTAAAACGTTCACAATCAGTTCATTATATCCTTTCAAGCAATCGCAGTGCTTTTCTCCATTAAAGAAAGTGGAGGAGAAGAAGAGTTTCAGTTCTTTCAGGAAGGTATAAAACAGAGGTTTGCATTTGAGAAATTTACATTTATGAAAGAAAAACTAACAACAGAATATAAATTATGACTTTCAATCTGAGTTTTTTTTTTCTTTTCATAGGATACTAAAAGTAATGTGATGTTTGGTGAACTCTTATGAAAAAAATCACTAATCCTGTGGGCGATACTGATTTTAAAAAAAATTACGCAGGGTCAGTGCCAACCTTAGGCTCCTCCTCCAAACAGTCAAAAGTCTTTTACCCGCTTGCGCAGAATTTCCTTTCGAGGGCGCCGCCTCTCCTATGGCACGTTCACACCGGTCAGCGCGTCCAGGCGTCAAATCGCTCAAACGGACGAAAGTCGACGTTTTAAAATTAAAACCCAGCTGCTTGCACACTTTGTAGTCTGCGTCGGCGCGTCGGGGCATCAGCGCATCACGTCATTACGTCAGCGTGCGGGCGTGGATTTGTCTGTTGCTAGTTGTTTACAACATGGCGGATCATGTCGAGTGGCTTGGGTTTATTTAATTAATGAAGCCACACAAGCCAGACAACGTCGTCTAAGCACATAAGAAAGTTAAAAGAAAAATATTTAGCTGCTTACCTGGCACTCAAATATCCTCCAATATCTTCCTCCAAATAAGATCCGATCTCTTCCTGTCTTTGTAAGAAGACGGGTCATACAATTCACGAACATTACACACAGCGACGGCTAGTTGATCCTCCATCTTGAATGAAAAACTTGCCGATCCACCCATGGAAGGAGTAACTACGTCAGTACAAAGAGTCGCTCTGATTGGTTGACGCCCCGTGTTTGCTGCCCGAAAGTTCAGTTTTCCCAACTTCCCGCAGCAGCTGCTCCGACGGTCCGTCAGCGCATCCGGGCAGCAGCCGCGTGGACGCGCTGATGCGACTTGCTGTGGGGCAGTTTGGCGCCCACTTGATGCGTAGATACCATAGACTTGTATGTAATCTAGCTGCCCTGCTGCCTGGACGTGCTGACCGGTGTGAACGCACCATTAAGATTTACCTTCACGCATGTATGAAAGCTTCGCGTAGAGCGCATGTGAGGTGAAATCCACATGTTGGCTACTCATGAGATGAATTCTACATGCGCGTGTTGTTGAATATGCACCCACGCGCATGAGCAATTGCGTGCGTGCTTTGTTGAATATGCGCAGTGAGGATTGAAAATCTCGCTCGCGATTTTTGACTGAAATATAATTCCATACTATTCCGTACACTAGTGCGTCACGTTTGTCGCCACACTAGTATGACGCCCCATTAGACGTTTTGGTTTAACCCCGCCTGGCTAGTGAGAGTCAAACTGGCTGTAGAAACGCTAGCCTCAATACGCCGGATCATAAAATAGCACACAGACTCATGCCATATCGCTCAGTGGAAATGAGGCGTAAATGACTTTGTTTGGAGTTCTCATGTGCACTAACTTGCTCTGCAACCAGAGATGAAACACACCGACAACAACAAATTGCAAACAACATTTTTGTGTGTTTGTAAAAGAAGACAAACATTTCAACAATGTCAACAAAACTATAATGTCTAAAGGGGCCAAAATATGATTGCTCATTATCAAGAAGCTCAAACAGATCCAACTGGGTTTATTTCTCTGCTCAGTGAACCATTAGCTTTAGCATTAGGGAATTTTTATTCATTAAAATGGAAGATGCTGACAGAATTATCTACAACAAATCAGCTATTAATGCTCATAAACCTTCAACAACCACATTTTAGTGAAGGAATTAGGTCTTCAAGATCAATCTGTGTTGTTCATTAAACCTAGCCTTCTTACAATGCCTGCCTAGAATGCTAACAGGTCATTTACATGCTGCCAAAAGAAGCTACTAATTACAAAGTATAAGACTTCTGGAGGTATGGTGTGGTATTATTTTTCAACACATATCATTTGTTACCGACTGGATTAGTTAGCCTGGTAACAACTTCAGCTTACACTTCAACTAGTGTTTCTCATGGCTAACTGTGAAAAATAGATGTTGGTTTATCTTTCTCCCTCTCTACCTTTATCTCTAGGTCAGATTGACTCTCTGTGGAGCCCACTGTGGATCGGCCTCTATGCCCAACACATGGAGCGTTGGCTGGCATGGTTCCCCAGGAGTCAGATCCATCTGGTCAGCGGGGAGAGGCTCATCTCTGACCCTGCTGGAGAACTGGGCAAAGTCCAGGACTTTCTCGGTCTTCAGAGGATAGTCACAGACAAGCACTTCTACTTCAACAAAACGAAAGGATTTCCCTGCCTAAAGAAGCCAGAGGGAAGCAGTAAACCCCACTGTCTGGGGAAGACAAAAGGGAGGACACACGTCTCCATAGAGCCAGAGGTGATTCAGAAACTGAGGGATTTCTACAAGCCTCACAACCAGCGCTTCTACCAGCTCGCGGGCCAAAACTTCGGATGGAACTGATCCTTAACCTGCATGGAGCTAGACGCCTCTGTTGACACTGCTTTGGTGCAAATCCGCTGTCGTACTGAGGCAGATGAAACGACTGAAAGTGCTCAAAACAGAGTCAACAATGTCTTCATACAGCCAAGCAGCATCTCAGCAGACTACGCTCTGAAATCCCAGTGTCAATATGTTCCGTCTGGATCAATCAGTCATGTTGACGTCTTTATATGTCAGAGATACTCTCCTATGCTTTTGAGGGTGATGTAGTGAGACTGTGGTGGGTATGAGATGTGGTATTACTGAGCAGTGACAGCAGAATAGCTTTTAGTGTCTGACTCACAATCCGTTGTAGTTGTGCAAGAAAACCAAGAACTCAGGGTTCCTACACATTTTTCACAAAATAAATATAAATATACTTTTAAGGACTCAAAATTTTCAACATATTTGACATTTTAGGATAAGATATTTACGCTGAACCTGACTGATTAGTTGCTATTTCTTTTTATGTATTGGTTTGTCAAAAAAAAACCCTAACAACACCATGCTCAACCTGGCTTCCAGTTTTGAGAGTGTGGAATTGGACCGTTTCACTGTTTTTGTTGCATCTGGACTTACTTAGATCGGCAGTTTTTTTCAAATGGTTTAAATCTGGGACTTGTCAGATGAGGAATGGAATATCATAGACCAGGGCTCTGCAACCTGCAGCTACGGGGCTGCTGGTAGCTCTTTGGAACTTCCCCAATTTCTCACCTAAATATTGATGCAATAACAAATGCAAGTTTTAACAGTCTTTAATGGAATAATTGCATTCAATTTCCACAACAGAATTACACTAAAAGTAAACCAGTAGCATATATTTTTTTTATCTGTTTCTTGTCATTAGCTTTAAAATTTGCTATTTTTTTTTACATTATTTCCCACAAAAATCAACAATCTACAGAATAAAATGTACTCATCCTCTTTTAGTAAAAAAATGATGCTCTTTGTTATTTGAAAGCCATAAAGAAGCAAAAATGTCGGTTCTTTTAATAATGAGAACACATTTTCTTGTGTAGATTTTTCTTTTGTAGAAAATGGCTCTTTGGACTCTAAAGGTTACAGACCCTGGTCCTAGACTGAAGCAGGTTATTTAAACTACAGTTTGTGAATTTTGAAACCTTTACTTTATTTGCAAAAATTCCCTAAAATGGCAATTTTAATGTTTTATTCGGCAGTTTTGCTTGAACTAAAGCTGTCAAAAGAACAAAGATGTAGTGAAATTATGATTTTTTTTATGAGTATGCATTCAGTCATTAGGTCAAAAAGCAGAGCACTGATAGGTAAAATATTAAAATCAAGGTGTCCTGCAGAAAATCAAAGATTAAGCACAAAATTTTATTTTTGCCTTTAGACATTGGTAGAAGGAAGAATATATGAAAAATCAATACATTTACAATACTTGATTTCTTTTACCCTACCAATCCAGACCAGGAATATAAAAAAACCTAAACAAATTCCACACTTTTCCAGACTTTTCAAGGCTGTGAAGGAACCCTGAGAACGAGCAAATGTTCATTTGCAAATCTAGAGCCTTTGTTTGCCCCACTGTTTTCTCTCCAAACTTAGATTTTAAGAATTTAAGGGCAATCGGCGCATACATATTGAAAAATGTCCTGCAAGCATTGTTTCCAAAAAGGTAAGAATGAATCTTTCATGCGGTAAGCAGCAGAGTGGGGGGCGTGAGGGAATATGTGTATAAGCTCTGATTTGACTGAGTGCTTTTGTAACCCTGAATAATGAATGTGGCTAAATGGATGTAGTGGGAACTGGTATGGATCACTTGGCTCATTTGTATGCTTTGCTTAGGTTAGCGAGTGCAGAACCAGCCTACTGTGCTGGGCTTCGAGCAAAATAAACAGGCCAGTGGAGGGCGACGGGATAGAACAACCGGAGAACAGGGAAGTTCAGCGTGTTACTGTCCAGTTCTGTGGATGTGATGTACCGAGCCTTCCTGCTTCTGCTTACACAGTTTTCCGTTTTCATGTTTGCATGTATTTGCACTAGTTGGCAAACAGGAAGAAAATAAAAATATTTTTCAGCAAAGGCGTTGCTTTCTCAGTGTTATTTTCTGTTGTGACAAGAACCATTTGCATTTCTGGATCATTTCATATTAAACGACATGAGAGTAGCTGTTTTTCAAATGTACAGTGCTGGGAAATGTATTTTCTCCCTTGCATATTACTTCTCTTTCCTTTTTTGTTACACTTACAGTAAATATTTCAGGTCCTCAAACTGACTTTTATATTAGACAAGGAAAACCTGAGTGAATACAAAAAGCAGTTTTCAAATAATGATTTCATTCATTGAGAAAAAAAAAAGTTATTCAACCCAACCTGGCCCTATGTGGAAAAGCAAATCCCCCCAGGAAACTGGAAATGAGTCTTTTACATTTGTAAATTTGGTTCACTCTTCTGTGAAGAATGATTTAATTTCACGCATATTGCATATTTTTTTAAATCATGAAGAGCCTGTTGAGGCTCATGTCATCTCAACTGACTCTAAGTCCAGATTTTAATTAATACAATCCAAAATCATCCCTTTTTTGGAGTCAGTCAGTGCGTTTACATGTGCATCTAAAAAAAACTATAGCAATAATCAAGCTAATAGCTTAACTAGAATGGGAGTGCTTATCCCAGTTTACATGCCACTCTTATTGAATGAAATGTGTTCAACTCTGCCACGGTAGGGGGCCACATGCACCCTTTTGTGTTGGCATTCTTGGCCTATAACGCCACACAAACCGTAAACAAATGCTGCCGACAGTGAAGCAGACGGAGCAAAAGCAGGATATGCACAATGACCGAAGAAATGGACGACGACAACGCTGCGCCACAGCACATTTGGAGAGTAATGTACTGTTTGATTGTGTTACACGTCTTGTTGCTGCTGAGTTGTTGTTGTAGTGGTGGTGTTGTCATTCCCACTTCAGGGGTCTCATCACTTCCGGAAGGGGGAGTGCCCAGACTGCCAACAGGTCGTTAACATGGGGAGAAATTTGAGTTTTTAACCACATTATTTGTGCGTGGTAGCTCGATTAAGAGTAGGCCGATTCGATTGAACTTCAGCCGGTCTAAGGAGTATACATGCATTTCAAAAATTCGAATTCAGTTAGACTAAGGCAATAATTCGGTTTTCTCTTATTAAAAGGAAACGCACTGATTGATTGGTGAACTTGCTGGTGTGTTTCGGATCAGCGGATCTTGCTGCCTAACCGAAAGGTGCTTGAGCTTAAGGTACCAAACTAATATCAGGACCTTCTCTCTCAGGGTTTTTCTACTAGTCTGGTGAGCAGATTTTTTAGTTCCATCAATTAGGGCAAATCGTCCAAGTTCTGAAGCAACAAAACAGCCAGAGACCAGCATGCTTGATGGTCAGTGTAATGGATTTTTTCTGAAACCAGCTGTAACCTTCCAGAAGGTTAAATCTCTGTCTTGATAGTCCAGAGAATATTTTCCTGAAGGTCCTGGGGTTCATCAAGATGTTTTTTGGCAGATATGAAATGGGTCTTTCTGGTCAGTAAATCAGGAATTCATCCAATGGATGCCATTTTTGCTGAATCATTTACACCCTACTTTAAATCAACTGTGGTCTGGAAAGTTTTAGATGTCGTTCAGGGTTTTTTCTGTCCTCTTGGATTTGTCGTGGCCCTCTTTACTTTTGTAACTCATTCCAGACTGAGAGATGGTGCAATTTCAAAAGTTGCAAAGGTTTCACATTTTTGATTTTGTTTAGATGGCCAGTGGCTCTTTTAGTGTACTTCCTGTTATCTTACAGGTTCTATTTATGAACATTTATGAAATAAAAAAATGTGGTGAATTACAGTTAAAGATTATCTAACAAGAGTGGCAGTCAGATTTTCATGCAGGGCAGGGTTGGTTAGGATAACTTTTAAGATAAATAAAATCATTGTAAAACTGATTTTGGCGTTTTGGTTCTTTGTTCTAATTTATTTTATGATCTGAAACATTTAAGTTTGACAAGAAACATAAAACCAACCAAAAAAAAAAAAAAAATACATAAAAAGGAGGCAAAAGGTTTTTCACAGATGAAGATGAAAAAATATGCTAAACGTCTAGCACTCTCTGTAAAAATATATCCAAAAGATTTTAATTTCAGGATTTCTTTGAGTTTATTTTGTTTGATTATATGACTGACTGGGTCTAATTAGATTACATTTCCTCTGTTTATTGTTGAGGTGGGGCATTGTTCATGATGAATACAAAGGCAACACTGCCACCTTGTGGTCTTTAAATTCAACATCTTGAGAAAAACAGTTGGAAACATGATAAAACCATATTCTTTATTATGAAATATGCTTTTTTTCGTTTATCTTTCAATAAAATCTGTTCATAAATGTTATCAGTTACATTGTTATATAAGCTTGCAAATAATCACCCACAAAAGTATAACAAATAGACACCACACAAAGAGACACTGTAAACACTGTTAAGAAGCGCAAATAAGGACAAAAGATTCATGCTTCAGGTTTAGGGAAAATAGTTGAAACTTAGGCTGATTCCATTCGAAAGTCATTGATTATACACAAAAAGAAGTCAAAATACATTTAAGATGCTTGTAGACTAAAGTTCCCTTTTGTGTCTATCAAGTTGTCCATTATCAATATAACGTAAAAGTAAAACCTGAAAGGTTAGAAAGAATCGCATTTCTCCCAAAGATACGTTTTGACAATTTGCACGGATCTCTACCCCTTGCTTGCGAAGCGGATAGGTAGAGAAACGGCTTTGCCCTTGTTAAGCATGCTGTGTGATCAGAGTCATGCTTCTGGATGTAAAGGCACTCAGCGTTTCCTTCAGGCATCCTCCATCCACGGACTCAGCTTCTTTTTAATCAAGCTTCTTGTGCCTCAGAGGGTGAAGGAGCACATCCTGTCCAATGTACCGACTGCTTTTCTGAAAACGCAAACTTTTGCCATAAAACAAGTGTGTTTCAAACAACTGCATTTTGGGTCATTTGAAAAGAAGGCAGTGTTTAGTCTCTCAAAAATATGCTAAGTAGACGTCTTTACTTCAAGAGGAACCAACAATCAGCATCCACAGCTGTCAAGAGTCACAGACTCACAGCTCCAGTGCCTTTGCACTGCTTCATCAATCAGAAAAGTTCAATGATCAGTCAGGTGTTCAAATTCTTGCATTGTTTTTACTGGGATGGGGATCAAGTCCACAAATGGAGAAAACATGGAGCAGCGGTGAACCTTTTCCAGGAACGCTAGGCCTATCAAAATGACTCCAAGAACACATCAATTACTCATCAGAAGGTTTCCAGGTCGGTTGGATTGCCCCCCCCCCCCCCTTTGAAAAAAAATGAAATATGTATTTTAAAACTGCTTCTTTAATTTTTTAATTTTTAACTGCATTTTAGATATTCTCTGATTATCTTTGTCTGATATTAACATGTGTTTCATCAACTAAAATGTCTGATTGTGACAAAAAAAAAAATTATAAATAAATAAAGAAATCTGTAAGTGGCCAGATATTTTTCAGACAATACCCAAGAGGGAAGATATAGATTCCTCAAATAAAAAAAATAAAAACGTTAAAAAATGAACCACCGTATGTAAAAATTAGAAATGGTTTACTCAGGTAAATATTGACTGGTATTTTGGCAGGCAGCTGAGATGATAAAGCATTTGCTAGAAAACAATAGTCAGCAATCAGCATGTTAGCTAGCTAGCTAACGTGAATAACAATCGAAGACAATGCAAGTTGACTCTTAGGTAAAAGTTGTACATATGTATTTCAAAACATCCAACAGGCATCATCATTTACTGATGACTCACCAGCTTTGTTTGTAGTATAGTGGTCTAAAAGCACTCAGAGTCACCTTTTAGCCTGTGTTGCAGTACTGAATATTCAGGATAGATTCATGTTGTTGCTGTGCTTCACATCAATACTAAGTTAAGTAAAATTTGGTTGGTAAAGCAAGGGTTAATGATTAAATGCATCTGTGCTATCCTGGAAACTGCCTAGCATAATTATCCTGGTGCAAGTTTGTATTGACTCTCAACTGCTTTATGTGTCGCATACATTAGAGAATGCAACGTCTTAAAGCATACATTTAAACACAAAGCCGATGTTTTTTAACACAAGGAAATAACACAGCGTACACTGCTGGTGAAACCCCTACAAAACCATTGGTCCCACAGTGGCAACCTTGGATTAGTTCCAAAGTTATATTTAGGTTGACCAGATGGTTGGATCTACCAGCAGAACTTTCATGTAAACCCGAAAAATCCACATGATGAGAATCCATCTTCACATTTTATGAGGTGGGACAGAGCAAAGCAGAGCAGAAACGTAGCTGCATAAAGTTGTGTGGTGGAAAAGAAAAAGAATAAAGCTTTCAGCTAGCCTTTTTACAGTATTCACACTGTACCACACCGAACCTAACATCCTTGTTGCCATGTCTCCAAGCGCTCCTCTAGCAGTACTCCTCTCCCTGAGGGTCGGGCAGGTCGTTGAGGTCCAGGAAAATGGAGGCGTTGGAGAGCTTGCGGCCGTTCGTCGACAGGTCAAGCAGCTCTTCGGCAGTGCTCGGCACCGAGCTGATGTACATGTCCCACACTTGCTCCGGAGAGTCCAGCTCCAGTAGCTTCTGCTTGATCTTCAGGTTCTTCTCGATGTTCCTGCGCTTGTGCTTGAACTCCAGGATGGTTTTGGTGTAGCGGTTGATGGTGGTGACCGAGGACGCCATGCAGGCCGTGAAGGAGCTCCACGCCAATCTAGGAAAAAGAAACAGAGTTTATTTTGGAGGATGAGAAACATTACCCATTAACATTTTGTACATTTAATTAAAGCATATTAGCTTGTAAATGTAATGTTCAATAATGCTTTTATTTTAGGAAGACCACTAACTAAAAATGTTGATTTAAATTGAACTGATTATGTTGCTTTACAGTGGACCCCCACCTATTCGCAGTTCGGTATTTGCAGATTCACCTCTTCACTGATTTTTCTGTGGAATGTAACTTAACGTAAGAGTTCGCTGCTTGAATACAGAACAATTTATGGATTTTCTTTTTTTTCGGTAAACACTTTTTAAAATTAGATGTGCAATTATACTATTAACTGAGTTGTGTATTTAGCAATATTTAGTTGCATTCATGCTCCCATCAATTCTAACCTGCTTACCTGCCCCTGCCCCCTGTCCCTTTAGACAAACATCCTACACCATGTTGCTGCCTACAGAAAATATAATTTTGTTTCTTCTGACCAGGACATCTTCTTCTATGTGTCTTCTGCACTGAATTGATTGTGGCAAACTGAAACTCATTTTCCATGAAGACCAAGTTGAAGAAGAAATAATACCTCTGCCCTGCTTAGAATAGGCACGTTTTTTTAAATGAACCCAGTTATGATTGGGCCTAAGGCATAATGGCTACGTCCACCTCTGCCCCTCTGTGCCCCTTCAGCAGCATACTGTGAGCAGACGCTCAATGCTGAGTGGCAACTCAAAATAATTCCCCCCCTTTTGTCACAGAAAAAGATTTCGCAACAAAAATCTCTATTTATATTTAAAAAGCAGCAGAGCAAGTCTTTTACTTCTTCCTGTTGTCCAGGCTCATTTTGATCCTGTGTCGTGACTCTTTGCATTCAACAGCTAAATTTTGTTGCATTTGTTAATCTGAGTTTTTCTTCTACAGGCTGAGAGGAGGTAATAATCCTCGCTGAAATGTTACATAGAAGAAACTGTACTCACATGTATGACCAGCTGTAGTCCCACGTTTGAGGTTTCCAGTTCTCAGGACCCAGACTGACGGTCAGCTGGAAGGCTGTGGTGAACATCATGTGGGCCACCATACCTAACAGACCTGCCTCACACAGAGAGGAAGGGGGGGGGTATGTGACTAACACTCATGGCAACTAGTGCACTTCTTAAATAGGCCCACTTGGTGGCAGCATTGCATAAAGAAAACCCAGGATGCAAACACGACGCATTAATCCAAACACCTACTCACTGAGAATTCTTTTAGACGAAAACACCTCAACAGGCAAGGCAAGACACAGAGGTGCAGCTATGGATAAAATTATACATTTACAATTACACCAGAAACCGTTTTAAAATCTAGTTTACATCATGTATATGTGTGTATCAACCCAAGTCCCTAAAGTGAAAAGAAAATTTGCGTAGAAAATAAACAATGACACACCAGCGCTAACATTATATTGATCTGTCAGATAGAATAACAGAAGTCCTATTTATATGTATTTCTGCTAAAACTGCATAGATTTTATTTCATTTTGTGTTCTCGTGCACATATCTGTTTTTGCATTTGTTTAACGCTGAAGGACAAATGAATCCATCTATCTATCCATATATATATATATATATATATATATAATATATATTCAGTAACTAACAGATTAACACACTCAGTAAAAAATTAACCACATTACATAAGTAAATAGCTGTTTAGTACAACAAAGGATACACATGATTTTCAAATGTTTTACTAATTAAAATCTGAAAAGTGTGGTGTGGATTTTTATTTACTCCCTCTAAATCAAAACATTCTTAAACCATCTTTTCTTCTGGTATAGTTGGAAGTTATTTGGTGTATATCTCTTCCAGAATTGTAGCCTGGCAAGCCATCCTATATATATAGAAATATATAGACTAGCCATGACACATTGACAGAGCTCAGTCCTAGGGGCTAAATCTACAATTGTCTTCAAACTGTCTCTGCATGCAATTGGACAACGCTAGGACCAATCAGAGGAACGAGCAACGTGACGTATTCATAGAAATGGGAAGCATTTGTAAAAGTCTTGCAACAATTAAACCAGTCATTGTAGTTCTGTCCGTATGTTTAGCTTCATTGTCCCTCGTTGTTCAGCTGTAAGGCAAACCATCTCACTCTCATGTCTTTTGTAGGTTTTCTTGCAGGATTGCCCTGTATTTAACTCCATATATCTTTCCTTCACCTCTACCTATCTACCATGGTACCTACTCAAGAAACTATCTCCACAGCACCCTGCTGCCACCACCATACTTCACCATGGGGTTGGAGTATTCAGGGAGATGTGTCCTGTTATTCTTCTTTTTTTTACTGGGGGGTATCAGAGTAAGTGGGGCTATAAATATAAATTAGTGTCAGATTGTTCAGGTAGTTGTAAAATATTTCTTGGAACGTGTGAAAAAAGCCACAAAATAACCAAAGTTTAAATATCATTTTCCTACTTCCTCTTGTGTCAGCTATTTTATAAAATCTATAGCTTTCCTTACATTGGTCAACAAGCATAGAAACAAGTAACTGCAGCCTTACAATCCGATTACCACATAAGCTGCGCCCCCCAGGAAAATCCCTCCCCTGAACAAGAGTGCACCAGATTCAACAGCAAACACCTAAATTCCCATCTCATCCCTATCAATGCTCATGTTTATTCCTAAAATATCCTGGTGCAACATTATCATAATGACATGTAGATCAGGGAAGGCTTTGTCTCGGGATAAATGACACATTTCTTGTCCCTGCATGTGGGGAGGAGGCATGTTTTGTTCACACAGGGAAGCATTATTCCATCTGAACTGGATAAATGTGACTCCGTGTGATTAAATCACAAACATAACATACATATACAACTCCAGGTGCTGGGTACAACTGCTACTACTAACTCTCATCTGAGCTTCCGGGGGACACTGCTTTAGTTTCCCAGTGGAACCTTTGATTTACCACTAGATATAAGCAATTCTGATTTCTGACTTCGAAATACAACAAAACAAAAACAAATGGATTACATGTTTATCTGGAAAGCTACAGAAATTTGGTCACTCAGTTCAGTTTTAGATAATTATAAAAAAAATGATGTCACATACGACAGCCTTTATTGTATTTGATTGGATTTTACGGACTAGACCAACGCACAGTAGCGTACAATGGTTAAGTGGAGGAAAATTATAAATGGTTTTCATTTTTTGCCAAATAAAATCTGAAAAGTGTGGAGTGCATTTCAATAAGACCAATTTGCAACTTTTTTCCCCGTCGATTTGGTGCATTTCTTAAATCACTCTCAACATTTGCACAACAGCTAGTGCATTGCTCAAACCAATTAGTACCGCAAATAGTTCATAACCTGCAAAAGCGAGTTGCTTGCTCATAACAGATTCAAAGGCAAGCACACATGTCAATGAAAGTGTCAGTGTCATCAAAATAAAAAGTCTTGATGCTACTGATTATGGCTGCAGAGTGGTGCAACTGGTAGCACTGTTGCCTTGCAGCAAGAAGGTTCTGGGTTAAAATACCAGCCTTGGGTCTTTCTGCGTGGAGTTTGCAAGTTCTTCTTGTGCATGCATAGGTTTTCTCCCAGCTTATTTTCACAGCCCAACAACATTGCTCTTAGGTTAATTGGCCTCTCTAAAATTGTCCTTAGGTATAAGTGTGCATTGTTGTTTGTCCTGTGTATTTTTATGTTTCCCTGTGATGGACTGGCGACCTGTCATAAGCATGAAATAAGGACTTTTAGTTTTATAAGGAATGACACTCATTAGGATACTACTCTTCGATTGACATGACATAGGCTTATAATTTTATTAAATTGCAGAGAGCATGGAAACAGTTGATGCATTAGAGTTAGAAACAGCTACTATGATGTGCACAAATGACTAAATGTGTAGGTGAACGTGCAGTTAGGAGAATTATAATTCTGACGAGAGAAATCCAACTACCAATGCAACATGACAAGATGTGAGAAAGTTGAAGAAGTCCTTTAGCAAGGCACTTTAAATGGTGTCGCCTCTGAGCAAGTAACAACAATAACCTCCCAGTCTTCAACATGAGTCACCCTTTCATGTGCTAGTAATTCTCCTCCTTGCCTTTGTATTACCTTTGTATTCATGAACGCAATTTGCAGAGCAACAGTAGCCCCTTATTTAGCTCAGTTGAAGCAAAGTGTTTTACATTTAGCAGGTCCCTAATTGAAGTAGGGGGAAATGTGAACAAGAGTCTCCAAAAAAACACAAAAGCTCATAGACACAGATCAAAGCAAAAGATGCCATTCCACAGTCACCGTCCTGGGTGAGAGCTGACTTGACTTGAATAACTACTCATCCTACTGCATGTTAGGAAGATCACTATATCTTATTTTCCCCTTTGCACTTAGTGAGTCACTTGAATTTACAGTCTAATCATGGGATTCCCAGAGGTTCATGAGCGAATGACTCATTTTGCAGGGTGATGGAAAAGCTCTGCAGAAACTGATTTCTCTGCTGATAAAACACTGTCCATTTGGGAATATCTTTTTGAGATACTGTCAAATAATTGAAACTAGAATTCACATTAGCTAGATAACTTATAGGCTCTGGCCACCCGCCGGTACATTGGTGGCTCCTGGTGTCCGGGGCTGGGTGTTGGGTCCCGGGCCGGAGCTGTGTTTTTTTTCTTCCTTGAAGTGGGGGTGGGGCCCAGTTTTTGTGTCTCAGGACACTACACCCGTGTGTTTGGTCTGTGTTGGAGGTGGGTCGCCAAGTGTTGCCTCACCTGGGGGAGGAGGGAGGAGGAAGGAGATGGGAATCTGGGCCGTGTTGGGCCAGTGCTGGCTGGCGCACTGCTGTGGTGGTTAGGTGCCTGCCGGCTTGTGGTCAGAGTTGGGGGCTGTCTGGAGTCGTCGGCCACTCGCTTGCTCGGCGTGCTTGCTACTGGCCTTTGGGTTGCATTGTTCTTCCTGCGTGGGGGTGGGGGGGTCCTCGCTCTGTGGGGTTTAGTGGAACTGCCGTGGAGCCGCTTATTGTCCTGACCAACTCACGGGCACCGTTGTGCCTGGGGCCCTCAACGTGCTGTGTGCGGGGGTGTCGTTTGATTGTGCAGTCTGTGTTCGCATGCCACGACGGGAGGGAAGAGGGCGGAGGATGGCAGTCCCTGCATGGATGTGAGCCGGTGTCCCTCAGCCAGTGTCCCTCTGCCCACTGTGCAGATGGGGGGATTGCTTGATCCAGTGGTGTTCAGTGGGGGACTGTGCCCTGCATTGTGCAGTATGTTACTGGGTTGGATTGGTCGGGTACTGGCGGTCGAGAGCATTTGGGATCAGTGGAGATGCAGAGCTGTCCCTTTGTGTGCAGTATGGGTGGGTTGTGTTGTTCTTGTTCTGTGGTCTGATCGTGGTGGTTTGGTTTGTGATCTGTGGATGGATTGTTAATTGGGGAGGCCCCAGAGAGGATGTACCGGTGGATGTTCTTGGTGCGCTGCTCAGCTGCATATGTGGCAGGCCCGGCTCCATGGGCGGTATCAGGCTCGCCCAAGACAGGATTACAACGCCCTAAGTTCTGACCATACAATATATTGACTCTGGTCCACACTTCATACCAGGTAATGCACCAAATGTATTGTTTCCAGGCTGTCTAATAACACAAAGAAGAAGAAGTGTGTTGCCTTATTGTTAGGCTAACTTGCATGCTAACGGTAGTTCTGATGAAAACTATGTGAGAAATACACACAAGGAAGGGAATTATCAAGGTTTTGAGCAACAGATGATTTTGGATTTTGGACACAAGACTTGTTATGGACTAACTATTTTAAAGGAACTGGACCGTTGTGGATGTAAAAAGTTGTTCAAATGTCTCTTCAAACAGTAAGTTGTCATTTATATGCTTTCTGAGTGGTATGGCAAAAGTGTGTACTGTTTCTACAGCTATGATGGTATCATTGCTTGGCATTCACCATTTGAATCACAAGCAGGGATAAGATGGTGTTGAAATTCAGCCCAGGAGTTCAGAAGTTTCTTTACCTTCAGTGGGTCGTAGATATGAATTAAATTTTTTTTTTACATGAATATCTAAAACTTGCTGGCACTGAGGCGACCTATGTTTGGAAGCATTGTGAGGTTAGGCGGGCTTTCTTTCAAAGCAGACGAGAGCTACTGATGTCTAGTAGAAGCTAGCAAAAATAGTTGACAGCAGAATCGAGTGCAGCAGCGAGTAGTAGGCTACTAATTTCACTTACAGTTGCACCCACCACCAGTAGCGCTTACAAAAGGCGTGTTTCCACTATCTGAACTTCTGGGCAATTTAACCAGATCTTTTTCTGTCGGGGTAATCTGTTGACCAGCACCTCTCAGTCTCCATATACAATCGGCCCTTTAAGGAATCATCTACAGACATCCGCATATCATACTGTTTCGGCAGAGAGTAGCGTCCCTGATCAGCGCAAAAAAGTGCCCAGAGCAGCAGAAATAACAAGAGATCAACATGGAAGAAGCAGGGCTTGTTGCAGCGTTTCGGTTTGCTGCTGTTATAAACTGCTTCACCAGCAACGTTTCTTATTGTTACAAAGCACTTAGCGACTTGATCGGCCAGTCCGAGTACATACTCCCATACAAGTACTCCGTTGATTCCTGAAACGGCCCTGTCCGATGAAGTAGGGACACGCACATATTGGAAAAATTGTATTTTATAAAGGAAGATGCCTCAATCAAGTACACAAGCAGACACACAGCAGGATCATGACAGTGGTTCAACTGCGGCTCCTTTTGGAGTACAAAAACAAACGTTCTGACCACCAACCTAGAACAGACTGGCCGTTCGGGAAAACTCCCGAACCTCTCTCTGGTCACTGAAAGAATCTCAGCTTTCAAAAGATGTATAATATGAATTTGTACATAGAAAGGGTGTCAAAAAGGAAAATTTGACCAGGAAATATGTAACACACTGCCAACGAGATGTAAACACGCAAAGGGGTTAAATAAAAACGATGGCCCCACCAGCTAAATTGCCCTGGGCCAGGGCTGATATGTGGTGTGGGGGTTTGGGTGTGTCTGGGGTGTTCATTGTGTTCATTGTGGGCTGGGATAGGAATGGATGCGCTGTAGGAACACTGAGGGTTTATTGTTTGTTGGTAGCTCTTGGGTGGCTCGGTGGGGGTCGGGTTCGGAGTCTCCACTTGTTCACCTGTTCTGTGTGTTTCGTGCTTGGTTGGTTCATTGGTGGGTTTGATTGACCTTGGTTGGATGCTTGGTCTTGGTGTTCTGCGTGTGCGGGATTGAGATTCCTCCCAACATGGAATGTGGCGCCCCAGCTTGGAGCGGAGGGTCATTGGGATGTCGGCTGTGGGGTTTGGCCCGGGGAGGTGGTGGCGCTTGTTGGCCATTGGCTATTCTTTGACTTATTAACGGAAAATCTGCCTATTTGTGGATATGTTCATGGCTTATATCTAAAATATTCAAAAGAAAATGCAGGAATACAGCTATAATGCTACTTGACTTACTATTGTCTGACATTTTCAAAGCAGCCAATCCAGTAGGATCCTTTATTTTCCCTTGGTGCTGATTGGCTGTACCGCTAAGAGTGGAAAAAAAGGAAGACTATAAAATCATTAGCCTCTGCAGTAGTGCTGAGACGATGTTCACTGAGCGTATTAATGCATGTTATTGGGATCTGGACACTAATATGACATTTAAACTATTAAAAAGGGCGTTATAAGCATTTTAAGAGGAGGTCTCAAGTGTGTCCAGATTTTAACTATTTGCGGGCGGCTGTGGTCTCCACGAATCCTAAGGGGCCACTGTATGGCAAAATTAAGAGAGCATGAATGGGCTTGTGTTCAGTGTGTGTGATTGAAAATTAACATATTGATAATTAAAGTGACCTGTTCAGGGTGTATGCTGTCTCTCGCCATAACACCACTGAAGATATGCACCAGCTCCCCTGGGACTGCAAAGATAAGCGGGTATATTCAATAGATGAATCAATGGATTATTAAAGCTATAATAATGTCTCTATCCTTACCATTCATTTATTGTCATTGGCATTTCTGATAGAACAAGACTCCTTTGACATCAGATGTTGCTTGACACTTACCTAAGGCCATTTTAAAACAGCACTACCTTAATTAAGCAGGATCCTTCTTCACTTTCCAAGTACTGTTTGTGATTTTTGCAGGCGTCAACATTTACAAACAGACAAACCTTTATACTTGTAATTGAGGTAAAAGGTAATTAGCTATCTTTAAGCCAGCTGACTGAAAGTGCTCAGCGACAGGTGGGGGAAGGGGAAGCACTGCCAACCTTGATGATTCATACAGCTGAAGAAAATGTAGGGCATTTACCCATATAAAGGACTTTGTGATATAATTACATATAAATATGTTGATACAAGGAACAGGTCCTTAACTACAGGGAGGGGTTCCAATGTGTATTCCAATCTAAAATAAAAATGCATCTTTTTGTTTTTAATCCATTTATTTAGTGGGAAAAACACCCCACTTAAAAAATGTTAATAACTGGTGACTTTCTGTGTCTCTGGATATAAATATGATGTAAAAAATGCCCATCCTGTCAGCCTAATCTTCAAATTGCAAGTCATACAGTACAAGTTAAGTAGATATGCTCCCTACATAAACATGCCTATATGTGCAAAATAAATCTCCAAGCTCACTGTTGCAGCAATGAATGGCATGTTGGTCACCACGTCTCCATAACAACCATTTATTTTTAGGCGTTTGTACAAGTTTTACCAGTGATTCTAATATTTGTAGAGGGTGGTGTAAGCTCCCTGCCCCTTTCAGACTCAACTCTTTGTGATTTGTGGGTGTTGTTCCAATACAAAACATCAAGCTTTTCCTTTTTCTTCAAAGATTACATTTTGCTGGTAAAAATGGAACCCATCTGCTTCATACCCCTAATAAGCTCTAGGTAAACTCCTTTCTGCAGATTGTAAAAAATGATCTTGTTGTTCCTCTGCCACAAGCTTGTTCCCATCATCGCCTCACCAAAAAATTCCAATGTATTCTTATCATATCATGCATGATTGACAACAGCAATAAACTTTTAATTTGCTCCCTTGTATTTTCCTCCAAACCTCATTACCATAGTCTATCTACTGCTACTCATCCCATTAAAAAAAGGAAACGGCTTCTGGAAGCTTTCCTTAATTCAAACATTTTACAAGCGCACCAAGCCCTCTGCAATCTTGTCAGCTTAGCCTGGAAAGCTGTTTAGAAGGCAACACACAGTGACAGATCTTAAACAATGAACTGACAAAGTGATTTCCTTTCTCCTGCAGGAGAGAAGCAAAACGTATTGCGAAGCTTAAGGGGTTCACCTCCTCCTTTTCTCCAAAAGACTGGCTGCAATAAGTGCAAAACACCAAAACATGGCCATGAAAGTATAACTCAGAGATGTCGAGTTCAGCTCCTGTCAGCTCAAAATGAAAAGATGAATAGTCTCTGCAAGCACAAGAGTGGGAGTGAAGGATGGTCAACAATTCTGTTGTGATACAATGGTCTCGAAGATGGTGACAGCTGTTGGCGAAATGGTCACCCTTGAAGAAAAGATTCATGTTTGATTAGGCTGTGATGAAAGGGAGGGATCATTTCCACAAGGTAAATGAGCATGTCCACTTTCAAGGCTCAGTTTGATTAGGCAGGGGAGACATGTGGCTGCTTGATGAGATCCTATTTAACTAGCTGTGGCTTCTCTACACAAACACTGACCAGTCTATGGTTTACAGAGGAAATGAATTTGCCTCTTCAGAATTCTTAACTTTAAGCAGTTCGAATCAAACTAAAGCTTCACATTACAGCAAGCATCCTTCCTGCCCCTTTCTGTACCAACCCAGCTTGGGTTGACCACGCTCCCAAACACAGCGCCCTGCATTTGTCCTGCAAAACATTTATTTTTGCTTACATTGGGGAGGGGAGATTGATGATCATTTACAAATTCTGGACTTGATGGACATACGGATGTCCTCCTCGATGACATGCAATACAACTCAAGAACAGACAATTTTGTTCAAAGTAAAAAAACAAAAAACACAAACATATCTAAACGGTTCAGAAACCTGGTTGCATGAGTGTGCACAAACATGAGCTAATACTTTGTACTAACTTTTAGCATTTTTTGATTTCAGAATTCAGACTTCTTATGTGGGAATCAAACACCATGTTTGGCTAAGTTATATAGTTATATTATTTTATATAGATCATATAGGTAATATTTTAAATAGATTCATTCAACATAAAAATAAATATTTCAAGCCCTTACAGTATTTCTTGTAATTTTGACGATTATTAGCTTACAGATGATAAAAAAGTCAGTGTCTCAGAAAGTTAGAATATTGTGAAAAAACATATTCATAGAAAGATAGGTGGAAGAAAAAAATTTTGCTGGAAAAGATTAACCAGAAACCGGAATAACTGCAGCCTTGAGAGGATTTTATTGCAAAATCCATTAAAGAATCTGGGGGGAGGGGCTTCTAGAGCATCTAGAGATGATGCACAGGCAAATCCTGCACATGGGTTAAAAATGGTGGATTCCCCATGTCACGCTGATTCTGAACTAGAAGTCAGAAGTGTCAGAAGTGTCTTATCTTATGGGGTGGCTGTAGTTCAGTGGTAGAGTTGTTGGCCTGCATTATTATTATTATCTGGGGGCTGGGGAGAAAAAAAAAGAACAGTCAGTGGTCCCAAGTCATCTTTCAGATGAAAGTAAATTATGCATTTTATTTGGAAATCAAGGACAGGGTGTGCACGCATACACTCATACATAAGGGCAATTTAAAGACCAATTCGTCTAACAGTCAAGTTCTTGGACTGCCGGGATTCGAACCCCAGGCCTTCTTGCTGCATGGCAACAGTGCTACCAAGTGCAGCCCAATTCAATTCAAAAAATACTTTATTGATCCTAGAGGGAAATTAAGTGTTGTTGTAACTCATGCCATCACCTGGTGTTGATCCACTGTGTTTTTTGAAGTCCACATTCAACTCAGCCATCGACTAGGAAGTTTTTAAGCACTTAAAGATTCCTCCTACTGACAGGGTTCGTGGAAAGGCTGAGTTCATTTTCCACGAGGACTCAATACCTGTCCACACTGCCAAAGGTACCAAACGCTGCTTCAGTGACCATTGTGTTACTCTGATTGATTGGCCAACAAACTGGGCAGACCTCAACCCCATAAAGAATCTATAGATTCAAATTTTGGACTCCATATATGGAGTAGAAGGATGAGAGACACCAAACCCCAACAAAGCATCTGTAGACTGCTATCAAAGCAACCTGGCCTTCCATTATACCTCAGCAGAACCACAGACTGATCGCCTCCATACCACAATGTATTGATGCAGTAATTCATGCAAAAGGAGCCCCAACCAAGTATTGAATGCATGGAAATTTACATACTTTTTAGAAGCCTGAAATATCTGTTTAAAATATTCTTTTGTGTTGATATAATTTCATATTCAAATTTTGTGAGACACTAAATTTGGGGTTTTCATCATATGTAAGCCATAATAATCAAAATGACATTAAATAAAGCCTAGAAATATTTCACTCTATGTATAATTAAGCTACAGTGGGGTAAAAAAAGTATTTAGTCAGCCACCAATTGTGCAAGTTCTCCCCCTTAAAAAGATGAGAAAGGCCTGCAATTTTTATCACAGGTATACGTCAACAATGAGAGACAAAATGAGAAAAAGAAAATCCAGATAATCACATGGTCTGATTTTTTAAGAATTTATTTGCAAATTATGGTGGAAAATAAGTATTTGGTCACCTACAAACAAGCAAGATTTCTGGCTCTCACAGACCTGTAACTTTTTCTGTAAGAGGCTCCTCTTTCCTCCACTCGTTACCTGTATTAATGGCACCTGTTTGAACTGGTTGTCAGTATAAAAGACACCTGTCCACAACCTCAAACAGTCAAATTCCAAACTCCACTATGGCCAAGACCAAAGAGCTGTCAAAGGACACCAGAAACAAAATTGTAGACTTGCACCAGGCTGGGAAGACTGAATCAGCAATAGGTAAGCAGCTTGGTGTGAAGAAATCAACTGTGGGAGCAATTATTAGAAAATGGAAGACATGCAAGATCTCACCCCGTGGGGTCAAAATAATCACAAGAACAGTGAGCAAAAATCCCAGAACCACACGGGGGGACCTAGTGAATGACCTGCAGAGAGCTGGGACCAAAGTAACAAAGGCTACCATCAGTAACACACTACGCCACCAGGGACTCAAATCCCGCAGTGTCAGACGTGTCCCCTGCATAAGCCAGTACATGTCTAGGCCCGTCGGAAGTTTGGTAGAGAGCAATTGGATGATCCAGAAGAGGTTTGGGAGAATGTCATATGGTCAGATAAAGGCAAAATACAAATTTTTGGTAAAATCTCTACTTATCATGTTTGGAGGAGAAAGAATGTTGAGTTGCATCCGAAAAACACCATAGCTACTGTGAAGCATGGGGGTTAAAACATCATGCTTTGGGGCTTTTTTTCTGCAAAGTGATCAGGACGACTGATCCATGTTAAGGAAAGAATGAATGGGAGCATGTATCGTGAGATTTTGATTGAAAACCTCCTTCCATCAGCAAGGGCATTGAAGATTAAACGTGGCTGGATCTTTCAACATGACAATGATCCCAAACATACCACCCGGGTAATGAAGGACTGGCTTTGTAAGAAGCATTTCAAAGTCCTTGAGTGGCCTAGCCAGTCTCCAGATCTCAACCCCATAGAAAATCTTTGGAGGGAGTTGAAAGTCCGTGTTGCTCAGCGACAGCCCCAAAACATCACTGCTCTAGAGGAGATCTGCATGGAAGAATTGGCCAAACTACCAGCTACAGTGTGTGAAAACCTTATGAAGACTTACAGTCAAGTCAATTTTCCAACATAATTTGCAAATACATTCTTAAATAATCAGACCACGGGATTTTCTGGATTTTTTCCCACATTTTGTCTCTCATGGTTGAGGTATACCTATGATGAAAATTACAGGCTTCTCTCATCTTTTTAAGTGGAAGAACTTGCACAATTGGTGGCTGACCAAATCATTTTTTACCCCACTGTATATGACATGAGTACTTATTCCGAAGTAAGGACTCCATCTTCAGATTATCTCTGAAGGCAGTCGGATGCTCTGGATTCTATTTTACGGTATTACAGTAAAGAGGGCTGAATACAAATAAAATACCAATTCAATTTTAAGTCCATCACATAAAATCCCAGCTTGTAGTGACATGTGAAAAAGGTTAAGGGGAATTATGACTATGTTCACCCTATTAATACCTTCAAGTTATGTTTTTTTTTAGGTCATCCATGTTATTTTGAAGATGGGATAAAAGGTATACTACTGCAAGGCCTGAACATACTTAGCTTTGAGGACTGGTAAAAATGTTGACCCCAGTGTAAAATGAGAACAGCTCTTCAGAAAAATGACTCTTTTACAGCCTTCCTAAATCTGACCTGTCAATTGAGTAAAACCCAGTGAGTCACTGCTATGGACTCATGTATCTTTCACTGCTGTTTCACTGCTCAGAGAGGGGTGCTCAGCATCACTTTCACAGAGTGGATTAGAGAGAAGGTCATTGTTAATTCCTCCACTGAGAGGTGAAGGCAGACTGTAAACTAGTGGGAAATCTTCTAAGGGGCTGCGGGGCTGTAACTGGCCTGATTTGGCATCTGGACTAGCGCCAGCAGGGGAGGGAGAGTTAAACACTCAGTTGTTCTGTAGCAGAACTGAAATCAGATGAAATTGGAACATGGTTCATGTTGCTTCTGACAAGTGTACCTGCAGTAACACAAGAACAGTAACTAAGTCATATTGACGGGAGATCTTTGACTTTACCAGGCTAAAATGTTATGCTAAATAAAAGAACTTGGAAATGTTCACGTGTTAAAAGATTCCCAAAAAGAAACAGCACAGGTTTGAATGCTAATCTTACAGCGCTGCACTGTTGTAGGCAGAAAAGATGGCATACATTCAAAATTTTGATTCTAGTCATTAGACACTTGACTTGGACTTGAGAAAAATGACTTAACATCTCCGAAAGACCTGAAGCTAGTGTTACAAGATCAATACTGAAACGGTTTTGTACAGTTTAATTTACAATCATCATGCGAGTTGATTACTGTATGGAGCTGACCTGGGTGTAGTGTTTTACACGTTCTTAAAAATCTCACCACAGTTAACATATCACCTTGATAGTCATTATTCTAACCCTATACGACTAGTTTTATACAAATTATATCTTTGGATTTCCATCCATCCATCCATCCATCCATCCATCCATCCATCCATCCATCCATCCATCCATCCATTTTCTAAACCCAGTTTTCCTTGCAAGGTCGCAAGGGGGCTGGTGGCTATCTTCAGCGGTCACTGGGCGAGAGCTGGGGTACACCCTGGACAGGTTGCTAGTGCATTGCAGGACAACACAGAGACACACAGGCCAACAAGCATTCACACACACACGCACACACGCACACACACACACACACACACACACACACACACACACACACACACACACACACAACACCTAAAGATAATTTAGAGAAACCAGTTAACCTAACAGTCATGTTCTTGGAATGAGGGAGAGGTACCCAGAGAGAACCCACGCATGCACAGAGAGAATGTGCAAATTCCAGGCAGAAAGACTCCATGTCAGGCCAGGTTTATAGTCATTGTTTCTAATCCAATACAAAAAAAATCTTCTTAGTTCTACGGTATTAAAAGGCTAACAAGCATATCAGTTGTGTGGCAGGTTCTTCAGATTTTACTGTTTAAATGACATGAGATCTAGGTGTTTTGTAAACATAAGGAATTATCATGCAAGGTTCCAGGAAAAGAACGTTTTTGATAATGTAATATTATCTCTATTGAGTCACAATGCATCATTCCCCTACTTCATCCTAAAAGTACTGTGTTGCGTCAAATTTCATTCTGCTGGATCAAAACAATGAGTCAGACTTCACTGTGGTTGTTTGCTACTCATGTGTCCTTAATCTTATTCTTTCTTTTTGAGGTTCATTGATTTCCATGCCTCTGTCAGATATACTGTTTCAACATCTAGTCTCCACAATAGCTTTAATATATATTTTTTAGAAATCAGAAATGCCTGTGCTTATGTTTTGTTTCCTTACATAGAATTTCATTCTGATTCCAAGTTTATATAGTCTCTAACAAAACAACATAGAACAAGCACAGAAGCCAACTATTTGATGGCCAATCTCAACCTTACGCCAAGCAAGACCACCACTTACCTGAGAGCACGGTGAATATGGCAGCGAAGGCGTTGAGCTTCAGGCCGTCAATGACATTGCCGATGTGACACACTTCTAAGGACATGAGGATGCCTCCGGTGGCTAGCAGCAGGATGTACAGGCACTCTGCCACGATGCACAGCCACAGCACTCCTGTGGAGACAAGAAGGTAATACGAAAGGAACCACAAAGACAAAGAACAAGCCCACACCCATACTGTGGGGGACTCGCTGTACAGGGTTGGGTGGATGATGGAAAGGCGATGAAGGAGGAGGCAAGGGTTAGGTAAAACATCCTTAAACAAGGGTGACGGGAGGGTACAGGGAAGGATACGAGGATGGATGAGGAGAACTGAGGAGTGGAGAAGGGTGGATCAGTGACCCCCTTCACCCATATCATTAACCTTCACAGATAGAGGGAGGGCATACAGAGTGATATATAAGAAGAGACACCTCCTCCTGAGCTCATGTCTGGATGGATTATGAGGAGATGGTAGCAGGTAACAAATAAACTGCTGTTTAATTACATGCATGATCCAACAGTAAATAGAAATAATAGTCTGGTTACCCAAAAGAATCCTAGAGAGTTCTAAACAGATGATTTTAGAACATTTTATAAAATAGATACCTTTAAAGTGGGCAGATGGGAAGGATTAGGTGTGGATATCACAGCAGATGTAAAGATATTCTACTGTAGGTATCTACAATCACAAGAATTCGATTAGGTGTCCTCTTGTCCCATCATATATTCTGTTCACGTACTATAAACATGTACCATGATAGGTAAATATAATCACATCTAGAGACTTGAGCACTCAAAGGATGTACAACAAGTGCTGTACGACTGCGATTGCCCTTTTAACCAAACTGTTCCTTCAGATGCCAGAGAGCTCTCAGTTTCAGTCAGTTTATGCTTCAGAGAGATGTAAACACTTAGTTGCCTGGTTACAGATTTTCAAACTGTTTAGACATTTTCTTTTACTGCAGGTAAACAATGTTTATTTATGGCTCCAGTAAATATTCTTTTTTTTATCGTTGTGGAGGGATGTGATGGAGATAGGGATAACCTTCGTATGCCTGTACCACGACGCAGGTTTAGTTTATCAACGGTTCAGTTCGGGATTTTTAGTATCATGAAGTTCATTCAGTTCTTACCCGGCTCTATCACAATGGTCATTTATGATGCTCTGGAGAAGATTAAGTGTCAGGCTTAGAGATTAAGACCAACCAATCAACGGTATAAGAGATCAAAAAAAGGAAAAGGATAGTTGTGCCTGAACACACTCCTCCTCTGCATCTTTTTTTCCTCCTCTTCAGATACACTTTAGCTCATCAGAACATCTTGGTGAGAGCCATCACAGCATAATTGGTCCTTGTATATTTAAAACACAGACTGATTACTCTGAAGTTTGTTCCTGGTAGAAGCTGAACATTCGAAACAGATGATAATTGTGTTTCTCTATTATAACACTTATGTCTGAAGCAATCCTATTTTTCCTAAGCTCAAAGCCCATTTTGCCACCCAAAATGCAACATGTTGTTTCGGAACATTTATGTTCTTACACACATTACTTGTAGGCCTATAATTTTTAAAAGAATGTTTAACATCACATATTGTACACAACACATTTTAACACGGGCATCTAAGAAATCTCCATCTGCTGGACTGAATCATGTTTACTTATGTAGATAATTCAGCCAAATAAAGATTTTAAACAGTTCGGATTGTTGCACGATGTTGCAGATGATAAAATGACTAATTCATAACTGTTAGATACGTTGAATAATATGGTTGCAATATTTAGAAGTATATTACGGTAAGTTGGCAGCTTTTTTCATGTTTAGCATTCCTTCTCCTTCTTTGTTATGATAGGTCTGAGTTGCCATCAGGTTTAGTCCAGTCAGATCTCTTTAAGAAAACCAAGATATCTTGAACCTGCTTCGTAGTATAGGGCCCTTGTTCTTCAGGAAACAACCACACCAATGTTTTTCCCCCCCTCTGAAGCAGGGGGTGTCCAAAGTTAGGCCTCAACTGCTGGTGTCCTACATGTTTTAGATGTCAGCCTGGGTCATCTCACCTGAATCAAATGATTGGCTCATTCCCAGACCTCTGGAGAACTTGAAGACATGTTGAGGAGGTAGTTTAGCCGTTTAAATCAGCTGTGCTAGAACAAGGACACATCTAAAACCTGCGGGACACCGGCTCTTGAGGACTGGGGCTGGACACACCTGCTCTAATACTTGTACCCTTTGGTCAACGGAGGAATTTTTTGCAGCTGCCAGTACGCTCAACATCATGTTCGCCTACAAAGGCTGCCATGCTTTTGTTTTTGACCAGTATCAACTCCACAACTTGGAATCCTACTAGACGTGGTCTACCTATATTCTGATGCTGTGGGGTTGGTCTAAATTAAAACCAAAAGTGCTTATGGATGTAATAAAGATCAATACTTCTAATCTGAAACAACATGCAGCAAAGTGCAACAGGATCTCGTCACACCTTTAGCTTTCATATTTCCTGCTTCATATGGAAGTCCACTTTTTCAGAATAGTTTGGGGCCAGAGTGTTATGAAAAACTGCTAACCTGGAAGTCAGCAATTGGTGCTCTAAAAGACACAGTTCACATTTTGTCACACCAAAACCCTGAATGTATTTTGCTGATAAAATATTATTATGTGGAATACAATTTTTTCTACCAGTAAAAATATGAAAAATAGTTAGCTCCTATTTTGTCCTTTCACCTGTGCGTGAAGTAATCTCAGTGTAAAGCCACCTGCTTTTCTGAGAGCAGAATCTGTGTGAATAGTTGGACACTGATGTTCACAGATCCTTTCCATAAAATCTATCTGAGCTTGAGTCCTTAAGAGAAGAATGGGCGATCATTTTCAGCACCTAAATGTGCAAATCTGGCAGAGACATACCCCTTACCATCCTGGTTGTTACACACATGCTGACTAAAACATTTTCATATAACTCAAAATGTTTCGAGCCAATGTTTTAAAATGAAACGTTTTAGAAAGATATTGTCTCACCTCTTTCATTCGCCGGTGCCACATAAATGAAACTTCGGCATTTTTCACCTGAAAAACAATGTAAGTGAAACATTTAATTGACACCCGGTGACAGCCCAGCCACCCCTGCAACTTACTGATAAATAAAACCTCATCTGCATTCCAGCATATTCTCAGACGGTTACAGGTATAAATGTATAAAATGTATAAAAACTGACATGAAAATAAAAAAAGAAGAAATCTCAGAATTTGTCAAGAGATTCACTTTCTGCCTCCATCCTCCCTTTCTGTGGGAATCTGCAGCACCAGAGTGCTGCACAGCAACAGTATCAACACAAAAATGTTTTTATGGTGTTCTGAAGACAGAAATGCTTTCTGTAATGTCGCATAGATCCACAACCGGAGGTTCACACACCTCTATGGAACTGTCTGCTACTATGGTTTTAAAGAATAATGGCAAGTGACGCATGGTGTTCAATTTAATAGGGGAATTGGTAAACTGCCATTGCACTGCAGTTGCATATGTCCTTAGTTATTTTTTCCTGTTAGCATCTGATATGATACAACGGCGTATATATTTCCAATATGTTAACATTTCTAATTACCACCAGCCATCAGCCATGAGAGCAGTTAATGTGCACTTACACTGGTTTTCCAATAGGTGGCAGTGTACAGGTCGACACAGAAGTATCAAATTTAGTGGTTTATATTCAAATAGTCCACTAACACACACACACGCACGCACACGCACACACACACATAGTGACCACTATGCATGAAATAGTTAACTATGTTATCTCCCTTTTATAAACAGTTTTTATGTCTTTTCTACCAACTTTTCTAAAGTCCAAAGAATTTAAGCTAGACCAAATGTACACATTTCAGATATTTTGGATGACCAGCACCACACTGAGCAGCAGATTTTAAACACTAATATTGTAATCTACTTGGAAAGGCATTATCTCGGATTATATCGTCTAAATCCTGTCAGAGTTGTGGCAGATCAAAACTGTTTTATTAAAACTGTATCTACAAGTCTGACTGAGTCTGCATCTGTGCGCCGGAGGTCTCCGTGACGCACCGCTCTGCGCGCACAGTCCGCGCTCTTCCCCCACGCGGATCCAGCGGTTTCCAGCGGATCTTACCGGTCATGTTGATGTTCTGCTCGCAGGAGAACCAGATGCCGGTGTGAAACTTCCTCATCACATACTTGTCCTCGCCGGTCTCCCATATGTACTGCACCAGACGCGTGTCGTTGATGTTGGAGCTGTTGAACATGATGCAGAACGCCTGCCTGGTGGTGACCTGACCGGTGCAGAACGGCTTCACCACCTTCCGCGTCCCCTCGCACCAGTAGCTGGTGGTGAGGGCCGAAACGGCCAGCAACAGAGCCAGGAAGTTCAAGGTGAGAGCCAGGGAGGCTCTCCGCCGCCGGTCGATCCCCATGACAGCCGGAGCGCAGTTAGCGGAGTGACGGCGCCTGGAGCTTAATCCCCCCGCTGTGTGTGACACTGGATTCAGGCGACTTCTCCTCCTCAAATCCTCATAATCCGGTTATTCCCGTTAACGTTTCCTCCGCTAATTAACATCTGCTTCCCACAGTTAGACCGTCACATCTGCTCCTTCAACGCAGTTCCCCCTCATTTGTACCCCCCACCCACCCCACACCCACTCCCACACAAACACACGAACACAGCTTCCTACCACTAAGGAGATGATGTGTGCCACTGCTATCATTGTTTTAGCGTAATATTTGCGGTGCCTTTTAATGCTTACCAGAATGATGCTCAGATGTGATTTTTGGTGTGGGTCACTTGGGCAGATGCCCAGGGCGGAATTACTACAGAGGACAGCAGCACCACATTTTATGTAGCCTATATATATCAAATCAAACTTTATTTATAAAGCGCTTTTCATACAAGAAGTTGCATCACAAAGTGCTTTACAGATTAAAATGAGCCCACATAAAACCACCTTCCCTTCCCTCCCCCACAGATTTAAAAGCATGGTCACAGTTATACCCCCCTCCCGCCAACCCAACTCCCATGCACACACACAGTTAAAAGCAACAGTAAAAAAGGACATTTGGCCGAGTGTAGATGAACCATGCAAGGAAACGCCATCAGAGGAACCATCTGCCCCGGCAGCGGTAGACTAACAGCAGCAGCCGAGGCACCGACACATGGCACCCAGTGGAGGCAAGGCCAAGACCCCCACCTCCACCCAAGCTCCACCTGGAGAGCACCCAGGCAGCCACAGCCGACCACCGCTCCCGGGGCAGAGGGCTCTCACAGAGGAAACACTGGAACGGGGATTAAGATAAATTAAAGTATAAAAATAAACAGTAAATTAATGTGCAATGATTAAATAGTAAAACCGATAAAAATATAATCATATAAAACATGCAGAGCAATTAAACAAACAGTAATAAATAATAATCAGTTAAAAGCTAAGCTAAAAAGGTGAGTCTTGAGCCTGCTCTTAAAAACATGAATGTTCTCTGCAGCCCTGAGGTCCTCTGGCAGCCTGTTCCAGAGATGAGGGCCATAAAACTGGAAAGACGCCTCGCCATGCTTGTGTGTCCTGACTTTTGGGGTGACAAGGAGACGGCTGCCAGAGGAGCGCAGAGACCGCGAAGGTTTATATGGTAAAAGCAGTTCAGAGAGATAAGAAGGGCCAAGACCATTAAGACACTTAAAAACCATTAAAAGAACCTTAAAGTCGATCCTGAAATGTACGGGGAGCCAATGCAATGATTTTAAGACCGGTGTAATGTGCGCCCGCCTCCTGGTCTTCGTCAGGACACGTGCTGCTGAATTTTGTAGTAGTTGTAAACCTGATATACTCTTTTTGGGAAGACCAGAAAGCAGGGCATTACAGTATTCAATTCTACTGGAGATAAAAGCATGCATCAGCATCTCCGTGTTGGGCCGAGAGGAACTAGTTGATAAAACCCTATTTTAGTAATATTTTTTATGTGAGGAATAAAAGTCAGCTCAGAGTCAAAAATCACGCCCAGGTTCTTCACTTGTAAAGAGGGATTAAAAGACAGTGATTGTAGTTTTGGTAAAAGTTTCTCTCTCTGAGCCTCAGGAGCGATGACTAAAACTTTCGTTTTGTCCTGGTTGAGCTGGAGAAAGTTTTCTGCCACCCAGGATTTAATGTCTAAAATGCAGTTAAAAAAACAACCCTAGAACTTATTCAGTTCCATTCAGTTTATTTATAAAAAGCCAATTCACAACACATCCTCTAGAGGCACTTTACTAAATAAGTGAATTCAAACCAGTCATACACACCTACATCGAGTTCAGTCAAGTTCAGTTTATTATTCAAATTGGTTAAAGTTTTCTATCTAAGAAAACCACTAGATTGGATTGAGTCATAGATTGGTGTCTATATCCTTCTGGATGAGCATGTAGCGACAGTAGAAAACCAGAAAACGTTTTCTATTGCTTTAAAGGAGCCATAACCTAGTATTAACCTTGGATACCCACGCTCTATTTCAGGCCCTTCTAAAAAAGAAAAGTGGAAAAAAAGTGAAAACAATAAACACAGAGCTCCTCTGACCCTTATTTCTGAAGGCATTATTGTCTCGCGAGATCTGATGCGATACTTTGGCTGTCGTGGACGGGCATTGTAATAATGCAAATGAGGGGCGCGTTGATTGGTGGCATTCTAGGTCATTTGTTGTTTGCATAGTAGCAGCCGTTACCCGTGTTGTCCTCGAAGTTACTACTCCCGTTAGCATACAATAGCATTAGCAGTTAGCTGCTGTTTGTTACACACAGTAGAGCAATAAAAACACAGCCTTACCATGTCAATTGCAGGCAAGACTCTGATTGTTAGAATGGCCCCTTTTTCCAAACGGAGCTTCAATGCCAACTTCGCCTGATATTGTCCCAAATTCGTAAAGGATTCCGGCGTAAAATGTTTACCACAGACACCTAAACCAGTGGGAAGGGTTGTAGGAACCGCGTCATTAAAAATGAATTTAATCCACTGGTCCCTGATAGCTTGGTCCGTTCTTGGGAGAGAAAAAATATTTCCATGTGGATTCTGGCAGTCAACAACAGAGCAACTCACGTGTGCACGACGTTTCTGCATCTTTCACGGTCGAGTTCGTACTTCGAATCGGAATTCAGTAATGGGAGAGGGGCAGGGTGGGCTTCCTGCAGCACAGGTCTGCAATGTCCATATATGGCATATGCTTCTCCGACTTGACGTCAAGTTGGGCAGAAATTAACATCACGTATTTGAGTGCGCGTGCACGTGGGCTGGTTGACAAACCAAAGGGTAAACAAATGCTTCAATTTTAGTGTATAATTGTTAGGCAATCATAACATACATTTTTTCTCGTGGAAAAGTGAAAATTACAGGTCATGACTCGTTTAATACATGTGGTTTGGGGAGTTGGCATCCCTTGCTTGGTCTTGTAAATCAGAGGACTATTCTAAGTGTTCGGTGTGGGACTGCGGTGTAATTTAGATCGGGGGTGGGGTACCAGAAGAAGGGGCTTGCCTAGAACTCCATTCACGCAGGAACCATGCTCATTTGTCTGTCACCAAAGGCTTTGACTTTACTACGTTGGACATTCTACTGCAACAAGTTGACAGTAGTTTTAGAGGAAATAGGCCTACCTGGTAAAAACAAGGGGTTTTAAAACTACTGTAATGTGAAATCAAATCTAATAAATGACAGCAATTTGTTGTTTTTGTTTAGGTGGGGTAAAAAAACATTTAATCGTTATCTAGTTCCTAGCTGTATTTTGTAAACCAATCAAATGAAAGGAGGTAGTTGGGGGCTAAGATAAAACGTTGACAGCACAAGATTGTAAGTGTTTTAAACTGGATTTTCCTCATAACTGTTGTTGTTGTGGAAGCACTTGCAGGTGAATATTATTAAATGCAGAAAAACAGCACGAATAAATACCAATTTAACAAGAAATGAAAAAAAAAAGAATTTAGTGAAACAGAACGCACCGAAGTGACAAAACCAAACTCAAAGTCCTTCAGATCATCACAGTACCCCATGCAAGCCCCACTCGTCCACCACCTTCCTTCAGTTAATGACTGAAGACATCCCTTGAACAGGAGACACCCTGAGATGAGGATGGTGGCTCAAAAGGAGGGCATAAACACAAAAACTCCCCAAAACAGTTCAGGTAGATGATTTGGAGGCAGGTCCCATCAACAGATCATCAACAACAGTACCTTCCTCAGATGCACTGAGGTGCACAGTCTCTGTCACAGGTGATCTGTTTTAGGTTGCTTCAAGGAGTGTGAGGACAGTCTTTAGTGGAGGTGAGTGGTCCTCAACCCCTTTGAGAAACACAGCAGTGCATGGTTCAATAGCCAGATGTCCAAGTTCTGAAGACTTGTGGAGCAGCCCATGAGATTCGAGAATGTTCCTGGGGGCAACAGAAGAGCCGCTGCAGCTGCTGATGGCACTGGAGAAAGGTGGCAGGCTTGAGATGAGACAGTGGCTTGAAAGGGCTTTTCAACCAAAGAGGTTCCAGATCTGGTGGTGGAGCTAGTTCTTCTTTGGTTCTGGAAAAAGAACTGGTTTGCTTTCTCACCATCGAAAAGTCAGGTTGGAGTAACTTTACTCGGGCGGGGAAGAGGAAGGAGTTCATCCTCTAACTAGAGGGTTGCCATTTCAAAGCCCCTCTCTTTCCGTCTCTGTTGTTGTGTCCTTGGGCAAGACACTTCACCCGCCTTTCTTTCTGGTGGGGGTCAGAGGGCCCAGTGGCAACAATGTACGGCAGCCTCGCTTCTGTCAGTTGTCAGCTGAGTAACAATGTAACATCACCAGTGTGTGAATGTGTGCCTAAATGACTGAATGTAGTCTAAAGCGCTCTGGACTAGGTATACAAGTACAGGTCATTTACCCTTTCACTGGGTCATTATAAATCTCACAATAATTTATTGTTTGATCCCCTGAATGAAACAACGAGAGTACTCCACTCATTGTTTCATTCTGTGTTTGCGTGGTTGTAGAGATCCGGTGCGTTCACAACCACCAATCAGCTGATTAGAACTAGGTTTATTGAAACAACCCGGGGGGGGGGGGGGGGGGGGGGTGGGTCAGTGGAGGAACCCGAGCAGGTAGAAATAGTTTCTCCTGGACTCTCTCTCCTTGGCTACATTGAGGTCCACAGTCTTTCAGACAGATGGAACCAGATGGGAAGTTTCTAGGAACACAAGGACAGGGTCCTTGACCACCTTAATGAAGGTGAACACTCTTGGGAAACACTGCAGCAGACGCTGTGACTGAGGCTGAACTTATGCAGTGACTAGTAAACACGTACACACCACATCGTATTTTTCCTCAAATTCAACTGAAGAGCAAACTAAAATGCCAGGAGGGAAACATAAACTAACACATTGTTCAAATAAAGAGAGACGTACACAAGCATTAATTGTGATTTTCACCTAAGCAGCTCATATTTTTGACATGACAACATTCGGTAAAAACTGAAGTCAAAGTGCAACAAGACACTGTAACTGTCTGCATTCACAAACCTGACTTGAATGCAGGTACAGAATCAAAAGGTGTTTGGACAAAGTATTAGTTTTGGGGATGTACACTTGTACTGTACAACCAGGTTGTTACTGCTTTTAAAAATACTGTTTTATATTTTTCCCTCCAACAACTTTTCTTTTTTTTTGTTGTTGAATTGTACAGTGTTACAGCCACAAAAAATATATCGTTAAAAGTGGAAAATAGATCTGAAAGGATTTATCATGGTCTCACTTTTAAGTCTCTTGCATTTTAACAGAGGTGTGCACACCTTTGAGAGACACTGTCCCTTTCCTTTCCTGGATTCAAGGTTTATTTTCGGATCCATTTGCCCTCCGTAGCCGATCGTTCTGTTAAACGAAAAAAAAAAACTACCTGCTGACAGCAAAAGTTTATCAGTCTGTAAACAGACAGATAACAGCTTTTTGTAATTGCTGCCAGGGAAATTGCACTGCTGGTGTTAAATGTGGGTGGGCACGACAGTTTTCAGTCTGTCATGGTGATACACAGCGGGAATACAAGTGTGGACAAACTATTTGTGTATCTGGATGTGAAAATATGCATTGTCCTGAGTCACAACTTTTATATCTAAATATATTGTTGCCTCTAAAAACAGAATATCATTGAAAGGTTTATTTATTTCAACACATCCAACCAAAACAATAAAGTAATATGTTAAATAAATTACATTCATTACACACAGAGGGGGTTCTTTCTTCTGCTAATCTGGATGATTATGATTTACAGCTGAAGAAAACCTAAAAATTCAGCTTCTCAGAAAATGAGAATATTACATAAGACCAATAAAAACGTATTTTCATACAGAAAAATGTCCTGTTATAGCCAGGAGACAGTCCTTGACACTGTCTGCCACAAAAGGTCATTGCCAAAAGCAGTTGGGTGTTAACAGAGGGCTGTATCCAAGCACATTAATGGAAAGTTGAGTGAAAAGAAAAAGTGTGGTAGAAAAAGATCCACAAACAGGGATAACAGCAGCCTTGAGAGGACCATGATGCTAACGTGATGCTAAACATTCACAGTTTTCAAGTGGGCATGTACATTCATATTCAATAGATTAAAATATGTATTTCAATGAGACTCATTTGACACATTAAAAGTATATTTGGAAAACTTTAAGCAGGTACTAAAGATACTGTTCAGGAAGTTCACATTTCTGTATTAAAATGTACTTTTTTATTGGTCTGATGTAATATTCTAATCTTAGGTGTTGCATTTTCATTAGCTGTAAGTGGAAAATCATTAACATAAAGGAAAGCTTAAAAGTATCAGTCTCTGTGCATTTACTATAGATAATAAATAAATCAACTTTTCAGGGACGTAATTTGATCAGTATGACTGTAGAATGAATGTTCTTTATGGCAAATACAAGCAAAAGTAGAAACACACCTACAGAGTACGGTAAATTAGCAGCAGCAGCCTTTTCAAGCTGCTGTATCCCTAGGAGCATTATACTGTCTTCCATTTTCAGCTCACGTCATATTTTTCTTCCCAGTGTTGAGCTTTTATCATTGTAATTAATATCAGTGATTTATGCACTACTGCTGCTTTCCGTAACATTCCTCATAACCTCACTCCCTGGGTGCGTGTGCACACATTTTTATGTCTCCCATGAGGCAAAGATGTAATCGATACCGGGCGGCTGTTTCTACAGATCATGGATGTGACACACAGTTTGGTCCTGCATGCATCCCTAGGCCTTGTTATCCTGATACAAGGCTCTCTGTCACCTTCAGGATGATCTATACTGTTGCTGTGGGACAAAACAGGAGGAGTCGCTCTGTGCAGAATGTCTGGTTGACTGGGCCAACTCCACCGCTTCCCTCATATTTTGCCTTGAAGCACCTCCAAGGACGTGTGAAGAAGCACAATCTCATCAAACGTGATGACCTTGAGACCCGAGCGTCTCGTGCTTTGTGTGTTCAAGAATATATTGGGACAAACAATAGAAGCAGAGGGATGAAACCTGGACATTTGCCATCATCCCTTGTTTGCATAGTCAGCATGAGAGTGTGGAAGGTGGACACTCCTGGTTCAGGTCATATGCAGATATGGACAATATGAGAATTTTCCATTTATAATGCATATTTAAAAAAAACCCATCCCAGATGTATATATATATATATATATATATATATATATATATATATATATATATATATATATATATATATACAGTGGCTTGCAAAAGTATTCGGCCCCCTTGAACTTTTCCACATTTTGTCACATTACAGCCACAAACATGAATCAATTTTATTGGAATTCCACGTGAAAGACCAATACTAAGTGGTGTACACGTGAGAAGTGGAACGAAAATCATACATGATTCCGAACATTTTTTACAAATAAATAAGTGAAAAGTGGGGTGTGCGTAATTATTCAGCCCCCTTTGGTCTGAGTGCAGTCAGTTGCTCATAGACATTGCCTGATGAGTGCTAATGACTACATAGAGTGCACCTGTGTGTAATCTAATGTCAGTACAAATACAGCTGCCCTGTGACGGCCTCAGAGGTTGTCTAAGAGAATGTTGGGAGCAACAACACCATGAAGTCCAAAGAACACACCAGACAGGTCAGGGATAAAGTTATTGAGAAATTTAAAGCAGGCTTAGGCTACAAAAAGATTTCCCAAGCCTTGAACATCCCACGGAGCGCTGTTCAAGCGATCATTCAGAAATGGAAGGAGTATGGCACAACTGTAAACCTACCAAGACAAGGCCATCCACCTAAACTCACATAGCAAAACGCTATGTGTGGTGGAAAACTAACACTGCACATCACTCTGAACACACCATCCCCACTGTCAAATATGGTGGTGGCAGCATCATGTTCTGGGGGTGCTTCTCTTCAGCAGGGACAGGGAAGCTGGTCAGAGTTGATGGGAAGATGGATGGAGCCAAATAGAAAACCTCTTGGAGTCTGCAAAAGACTTGAGACTGGGGCGGAGGTTCACCTTCCAGCAGGACAACGACCCTAAACATAAAGCCAGGGTAACAATGGAATGGTTTAAAACAAAACATATCCATGTGTTAGAATGGCCCAGTCAAAGTCCAGATCTAAATCCAATCGAGAATCTGTGGCAAGATCTGAAAACTACTGTTCACAAACACTGTCCATCTAATCTGACTGAGCTGGAGCTGTTTTGCAAAGAAGAATGGGCAAGAATTTCAGTCTCTAGATGTGCAAAGCTGGTAGAGACATACCCTAAAAGACTGGCAGCTGTGAGTGCAGCAAAAGGTGGTTCTACAAAGTATTGACTCAGGGGGCTGAATAATTGCGCACACCCCACTTTTCACTTATTTATTTGTAAAAAATGTTCGGAATCATGTATGATTTTCGTTCCACTTCTCACGTGTACACCACTTTGTATTGGTCTTTCAAGTGGAATTCCAATAAAATTGATTCATGTTTGTGGCTGTAATGTGACAAAATGTGGAAAAGTTCAAGGGGGCCGAATACTTTTGCAAGCCACTGTATATATATATATATATATACACATATACATATATATATATATATATACACATATACATATATATATATATACACATATACATATATATATACACATATACATATATATATATATATATATATATATATATATATATATATATATATATATATATATATATATATATACATATATATACATATATATATATATATATATATATATATATATATATATATATATATATATATATACACATACCTACATACATACATATACACACACACACACACACACACACACACACACACACATATATATATATATATATATATATATATATATATATATATATATATATATATATATACACATACCTACATACATACATATACACACACACACACACACACACACACACACACACACACACACATACATATATATATATATATATATATATATATATATATATATATATATATATATATATATATATCTGCATGGTCTTTCATTATTGTGATGAATACATGTAATAAATTGTAATACGTTGTAATAAACCTGCTTTCCCCTTGCATAGCTGCATGGCAGTGTCTCAATCTCCCATGTCATTTAATCCTTTAGTTTATATTTAGCTTTAATGCTCTGACATTATTTGCAAACTGTTGAAACATTGTGAGCACCTAACTGGACAAATTCCACAAAAGAGCTAACATCCCAGAATTAGAAAGTACCTCCTTTTAAAATTAATAATTACTTATGGATTAGGTATTTAAATACTCTTCTAATGAAAAAAAAATGTTTAAGCTTGTAATCAATATTAGCACTTGTTTCTGTAGCGGAAATAGTGAGACAGAACATTTGCAGTCCGGTCAGCCTTTGCGATGGTTCATCCAGCAGTGCTTTCATTTAAACTGTATTGCTGAATTCAAGAAAACAGATCAGGAACTACAGTTTCATTTCAAAGCAGAAGCCGGGCTGATGGTCCTTTGTAGCCCCCATGTCTCAGATCCCATAAATCCTAGCCTGCAGGCCAGTTTTTTAATAATTTATTCGAGTAACCACCCCTTGCTCCATTCATATGGTATCACCTTTTTGGAGAGCATATCCTGCATCTCTCATCTCTCTACGACCTGAAATACATGGAACCATTAAGCATATGTTTATGTTTCAGCAGTATATACAGTTATAGGATGTGAAAAACTATTTGCTTCCTTTAAGATTTATTCTGCTTTTCATAAAACTCAAACGTTTCATCATCAAAAAATTTAGAATGAGACAAAGATAACATGATAACTAACCTGACTCTATTAAAATATAATTGTCTCCTTAACTGGAATAGCATCCATGGGAGAGTTCAAATGTGAACACTACTGTTGATGAAAAGAAAAAACCCATCTCACATTTGAAAAAATACATTTTGATGATCCCTGCAAATTTCAGTGGACAGAGGAGAACCCCCCCATAATCTTCTGGCGAACAACTAATAGCATTTCAGGAAGAAAAACTCATCATACAGAAAGTGAAAGACGCTTGTAGTATTGTGATGCTCTAAGGCTGATTCGCTTCTTTGGGACCTGAACGATTTGTCATTATTGATGGAACCATTAGTTTTGCTTTCTTTCAAAAAAGCCTGAGATTGAATGCTCTAACATTTGGATTATGCAGCAGAGCAATGATCCAAAGGACCTCTTTGAATAGCTAGGAAAAACAAAGATTTAGATTGGTCTAAAGACTGGACCTAAACTGAGGTGCTTTTATGCGATCTTAAACAGTCTGTGCATGGTCGAAAACCATCCAGTGTAGCTAAATAACCCCAGTCCTTGAAAGAGTGGGCTAAACTTCCTCCGCAGGGATGTAAAAGTCTTATTACAGGTTTTTGCAGTTGTTGGCACTAGGGCACAAGCAGTTATTCGGCTTAAAGTGCAACTATATTTTAAAACGGGGCTAGGTTAGTTTGGCTCTTTTTTTTCCTCACCTATAAACTGGGTTTTGCTGAGGTTTTCTTTGTCTGATGTTAACATTTGTTTGATTGAAACATGTGAAACATGTGAGTGGGACAAAAAAAAACAGCAAAAGGTTGAAGAAATCTGGAAGGGGCAATAGCTTTTCACAGCACTGTACACGCATGCATGTATAACTACCAGTAACAGCATGGCCATGTTCCCATGGGCATCCTCCCAACATAACAATTTTAGGGTGTAACAAAGCAAAACAATTATGGTTTGGTATGTACCTGGGTTCTGAAGTCCTTGTTAGGCCTGTTTTCATGCTGGCTACATGGAGGGAAACAAAGAAAAGTATATCCACCCATTAGTACAACCCATGATGCTTTGCACGAATTATGTGGAGGATTTCCCGAACAGCATTCTAACATATAAAGCAAAAACAAATGGATGGATATAAAAAAAATAGCTGAACCTTCATCATTTAAAAACAACACGAAAAAGGGATTCTGATAATATATACTAGCCAATTGTTTAACTACTCTATCAACTCCTGCGATAACAGAATATTTCATTATTTGAAGGAATTTTATGCTGTTTTATAGATTGCACCTTTCTATGTATTTCAAGTTTTCTTGTTCTCAGTATTTCACTAAGATGACATACAATTTTCTTAGTGCTTTATTGTTTTACCTTTTACTGTACTTTTTTTATTATTATTTTTTTTACAACATTTGCCCGTCCTTGGGATATAAATAAAGGATTAAATAACTGATTGAAATTTTTTGGCATTTCAGCGTTGATGCCTTGGACAGCAGACTATGATCCCACGCCTCCTGCTGGAATGGCTCCTATGGTGCTTGTCAAGACTTTGGTACACTCTGAATTGGTAGTGAGGGGCTGAATAAAGCTACAAGCACCTGGGTTTGCTCTTTAGCTCGTTTTGTTGTTTGAGCGGGTTGCATTAATGCGAGGGATGCTGTTTCAAGTGAGTAAATAGGTTTGACTTAGAGTTAACTATATTTCTATTGCCGTTAAACAATGTCGACATGAACCGCAAGTTTAATCCGCCTCTCATTCTCAAACATCTCGAACTGTAATGTTCCCAACTGTAATGATTGTGGTATCATTGGGCTTTGGTTTGTCTGTGTTTTCCAAGACAGTTCATTGGTGTGATGGTTTACCTTTAAAAAGGTGTGTGGCACATAAGTGTTAAAAACATTTTACGAAGCGGTAGTAGCATCAAAACGATGCAAAGCATAACAACATGGCAGCACATTAATGCATTTAGGCATCTAGATTTGGTGAAGACGACTTGGTGAAGTTCAAACAAAGCATTAGAATTGGTAAGAAAGTATATTTGAGTGACTTTGAATGTGGCATGTCTGTTGTTACCAGGCAAGGCGGTCTGTGCATCACTCTGCTTTACAGAGAATGGTCTGAAAAACGATAAGAGATTCAACAAGTGTCTGTTGTGTGGGAGAAAATTGTTCAAGGAGTCACAATTCCTCCTCAACATTCACACGATGTAGGGTCAGAATTAAGCATGAGCAAAATGAAAGCATCCATCCTGTTATGAATCAACAATGGTGGTGGTGTGATACGATACTTTGGAGGATATTTTCTGATTTGACACACTTTTGCCCCCTCAGTACCGCAGTTGCAATTAAGCCTGGTATTATGATTTAAGGCCACAGGCTCCATGATTATTGTTCCCTGACTGTCTGACATGTCATCATCCCCTTATGGGTATATGGGTGATGGGTATACCCCATCTTCTGATGGTAACTTCCAGCAAAATAATGCACCAAATCACAAAGCTCCGATCACCTGAAACTGGTTTAATGGACATGATGATGAGTTCACCGTATTCCTCCACACTACTGGTCTCCACACTCACCAATTCTCAATCCAGTAGAGCACCTTTGGGATATGGTGTAAGAGATTCACATTATGGATGTAGAGCCTACAAGCCTGGAGCAACTATTTAATCCTATTATGCCAATACAGATCAAAAATATTTCTGAGGGATTTTTCAGGCACCTTGTTGAGTCTATGCCATGAAGAAATAAAGTTCTGAAGGCAATAAGAGGTCCAACATGGTTCTTGCAAGGTCTGCCTTCAGCAACATTTGACACAGCAAACCATATCAGGCTTCCTTAGACTGGAAATAGGTTTACTATGTTGTGAAATGTGAAGCTTTTGGGGTCTTAAATAATACATTCAACATAACACTGAGAACTCTTACTTTATCCACCAGGATGGAACAGATATGAATTTCATGTGAAATATCACAGGCTCTGGCTATCAATTTGTTCTACATGACACATTGTAAAAAGAAAAAAAGGAAATAGGAGAGGATTGCGAACATCTACATTTTATTGTTGGTTAATTCAAATTTTACAGACCACCTTTGCTACAGCCCCTAATTCCAACAGGATTGTAAAGGTAGCAGCCAGAGTTACATATTGAAACCATTACCAGGGAAAGTAATAATGTTTTACAATCGGGGGTATAACTTTATGCAGGACACATTTTTCTTCAATTATCTGAGAGCCTAATTTAAATAAGGCTATGAAGCTGGAAAATACCTTTACTTTCATCAAGGTGATTGAATTTTACTGTTATGACTAATTTATTGGCAAACCAACGGTTTGATTTGGAAAGTACATTCCTGCTATAAATACAAATAGGCGCGGGTAGGTTTTTTTGTTTGATTAAAAAGCTCTGAGGCTTTTACAGGGAATGAATTATACTCCTGTGCTTAACCATATAAGGCAGATGAGTCATTTCCTGTCTTTGGTATCTTCCCCTGCTGTCTTTCATTGTCTCTATGTGCGCGTGGATTCATGCCACAGTCATGTAACACGGTCAGAAACAAACGTGCGTGCACACACATTCATGGTTGTTGTTCTATCCTTGCAGTCTTGCCTTATTAAAGGCATACTCCGCAACTTTTACACCTTAATATAATGTTTTTTTCAAAAGTTATGGTGGAATGTTATCATCTATTATGTTCATTTTTAGAGTTATCACCACCTCACAGGGGTCCTTGGCTTTTTTCTGCACTATAGAACTTTTGAGCGGTGGCCCGCCGCCGGAAGTTCCGACTGAGTGCTGCTTTACGGCAGAGTCATACAGCCTCGCTGTTTAGAGACTGTAGAGATAGCTGATCCACCAAAGAGACCGAGAAATCCCATATCAGAAGAAGCTAGAAAAAGATAAAGAGAATGTGATAGAGAGAGAGCAAAGTAAATATTGGGTCGGCTTTTCCTCGTTGGAGAGTTGTTTTGGAACTAACATCATGTACTACGGACGCCGAATTAGCCGTGCTGCTAATGGATAAGTAAGTAGTCAATGATTTCACCAGGGTTATAGTGTTTGGTCTGGCATGATGTTGTTATACAGTCCTGAGAGAGAAAGCTATTCAATCAATGTGTGGAGGTTTATGAACATAGTTTGCACGGTATGCCTTACAGTAGTAATGTGAATTACACAAACGAGTTGATCTCCGTTAGCCATCTAGAGGCTAATGTGATGCTAATGTGTAAGACTCGGTTCTGTAGATAAAGCTGCAAACTCCGGCGTAGTCGCTGTATTTCAGTATATAAGTCAAACCTTTTTCTTTTGGTTTTGTCAAGCTAGTGATAAATGTTTTTGTCGTTTGACTTTTCCTAAAAACACCTAAAGATGTAGGCTGATTCTAGTGTCGGGAGGTGTTTGCTACGTGGCGCTTAGACGTTCTCTGTATCTAGTCTCACTGTTTTTCCAATTACCCCGACCTCCCCCACAAACTGAATACCTAGCTGTGAGATCTTTACTCAAAATTACCCAGATTGTTACAGTTGAATTGCGAACTGAAACGGCGCTTGTTTGTTGTTTGGACAAGCGATTTGGAAAGCAGTCACTGAAACATGCCTCTTATGAGCGACAGAGAGATTTGATTTTACGACAGTGATGTTGCGCTGCAAGCCTGAAGAGGGCGACAGAGAGCAAAAATCGTGAAAGTTGCGGAGTATGCCTTTAATGTACATTTTTGGCCAAACGTTTTTTAGGACCTACAGAAAACTGAAATTCTTAACATTTTGCCTCATGTTTTAGTCCTGAAAGTAGTAATCTTCCTTTACTGATCCAGTAAATATAAAACGCTACAAGCGCACACGTAATTGGCATTCTACTAAATGAGGCTAAAATGTGTTTCAGTGGTCAGTATCTGCAGGTGGTGCTCTTCTGGTTTATGTCGACTAGTGGAGAAGTTTGCTTAGCACAACAAAAAATGGGATTGCTCCAACAATCATTTTGGATGATTTTTTACTTAAGACAAATGGATTACTAAAGTTTAAAATCCATCCATCCATCCATCCATCCATCCATCCATCCATCCATCCATCCATCCATCCATCCATCCATCCATCCATCCATCCATCTCTTCTTGCTTGAATGATAATAACTTTCAATCTAAATCTGTGAGGGATATGAATCTTAACTGAATCATAATGGACTTAACTGTATATAATAAACAGTTCATATATAAACATTTGATCTAAAACAATGTCGTTTATTTTCTCTTTTTGTGTCTACAGATTCACATCGTTTCGATATGGAAGTAAGATTTGATTTTTTTTATTGAAAAGCTTTTTAACTGTCAGCCAAACTGTGTTAAGGGATGGTAGAATAAAAACCTATGATTATATGATTTGAGGACAATGCTGAGAGTTTGATTACTAATATTGACATTTTTCAAATATTCTCAGTCAATTTTTGGATTCCTTTAATTCCTTCAGAAAAAGTGTGTTTGTCAAGCCTCAACTGGTAATGATTAAAATCAACCAGATGTCAATGTTCTTCATTACAATGAGCTGAAATCTGCCAAAAACACCAGGCACAAATCTCTGAAACCGTAAGTAACTAAAACAAAAATATACAAAAACAAATGTGCCAACTGCTAAAGAAATTGTTGATATCCGCAATATCTCAATGCACGCTTCTCTCCTACAAATCCAACCTGCATTCACTGAAAACAGTTTTTTTTTTACCTGAAACATTCACTTTCTAAGTTTTACTTGTAGTTGTCCTTACTCAGCATTTCCTTCTCCTACCCCAGTGTTTATCCATCGGTGAGCACTGTAGTCTTTCTGTTTCAGTATGTCTGCAATATGGGAAGAATCCACCTGAATGCACATAAAATCCCATCCAAAGACATTTGCTTTTTTACAATATTGTATATTTGATTGTAGGTACCGTGTGGTTGATGAGTTTGTGCCTTGATGTGATCATTTAAAACCTTCATTTTAGTATAAATAAATAAATAAATAAATAAAACAAAAACTACCAAAATGAAACCCCAACAGCCTTTTATTAAAATTCTTGACTTGCTTGGTCCTCATGATGCAAATACAGTGTCATTTTAAACCAGTTCAAATTATGTAGGACCTAAAAGGCATGATTCTACGTTTTACTACACAACTTTACAAAATAGCACCAAACAAAGCAACAAAGCAGAGTATAGGATTGAATAGTTCCTAGCCTTTACTAAAGACTCCTACTTGGGAACATTAAGGTTTCTGACTCAGTTAGCCCACAGTGACGTTGGAGAAAGAAAGTTGGACCAAACCAAAGCTTTACCTCAGAGTTTCTTGACAGCGATAAACTGCTTAGCTTGCTTTACACAAACAAACTCAACTATAACCTGCATCATTTTGTAAACGTCACTATTACTAATTTAAAGAAGTTAAAATCCAGGTGCCGGTAGAAATCAGCTGTCCTCAAATGCCTGGGAGTCTTTATAGCCATAGACTTTCTGCAACACACCGGTACTGTTGAGATTAGTCCATCTGTCACAAGGTGTTTCTCTACCAGGTATGCATCCATGGTGCCTTCAAATACAACTCATACACTGGAGGGGTTATACAGTATATCAAAACCACTCCAAAGTTATTTAAAGATTTTATATTATCAAATGTCTGCAAAAAATTATCAACAAACATTGCTGACCATTTTTACGTTTTTGTTGTTGTTGTGTCTTAGAGCGATTTGATCAATTCGCAAAATCAAACCAAATCTTCGGTCAGTTCTATACTGCCCACATTTTAAAATGAATACATTCAAACTATTGTCACTTTTTTCTTTACATATTTACACACAAAAAGTGAACAACAATAGCAGACACAGGAGCAGAAGGTTTTTCACGAATTAGATGTCTGCTGAAGGCAACTGGTTCCATTAGATTTTATTCAGGGGTATCAGAATAGAAGGGGCTGGTTCTATTTGGCTGACACACTTTAAGGATTTTTATTCGTCCAAAATGTTGAAACAATATGATTTTCTGTCCTCTTCATAAGTATGCGCCACTTTGTGATGTTCTGATAAAATACTCTAAAGGTTATGGTCATAACGTGACAAAGTGTGAAAAAGATGCATAAATACGTTTGCAAAGCACTGTTGGAGATGGGACTGATGGAATCTAATTTCTAGACAGGGTCAAAATCCTTTCAGACATATTCTATGTTTATGAAATTTGGTCACTTCCCTTGTGTAAAATCAGTACTTAAAGCCATTTGAGGTGGCATTTTTCTGCTCACCCAAACGGGGATGGAAACTCAGGGAAAGTCCAACAGGGCCCTATGACTGAGCCTGTGGCTCCTCCCTCGGCTGTGTGTCTGGTTGAATGCACCCTCTGAGGTCATTCTCTTATCACCGTTTCCCTCCAGAGCCTCATTAACTCATCTCCATGTTTTTTTCCTCCTGTCTCTGATGAGACCGACACACTCTGGCTGATTATAAGCACCTGTAATGACGGTTACGGCTCTAATGTGTCTCATTTGGTGAAATGGACAGTCGGTGTCAAGGTTGAGAAGGTACGCTTCTGATTGTAAGCGAGCCTGCGCATGTCTGTTTGACCTGCACACGTGTAGATGCACGTCATTGTTTTACTGGGAGAACATATTGCAAAAGGATGCATCACGAGTCGTGTGTCATTCCTTCACTGTGTCATTGGTGAATGTCAAAGCTGCTTCTTCAATGAACTAACCATAAATGAGGCAAAAAAAACCCACCTACCCCCACCAAATGTGATTTACTGCTGGCAATAATGTCCAAAGTGCATCACTGCCTGCTACGAACCCAGCTAATGGAGACTCTTGCGTCTATCTTCCAGTGAGCCAGCATGTGGGAGTCATTACTCCTTTTGCCCCTTCTCGGGCTTGCCGAGCTCCAGTTCAACAAATATCATTAATCAATTCTAAGGATGCTGTACGAGCTGTTGCTGCAGGCTCAGAGGCAGAGAGCGGGGGATGCATAAAAGAAAACTTCAACAATTGAGAAGTTAGAGACCAGAAAATCTAAGCCACACTTTTTCCTCCAAGCAGGCATATTTTACAACTTAACAGAAAGCTTCTCCTTCATAGGTCAACCATAGCGCTGTGAGATTCCTAATTAAAACTTTGAATCAGTTTTGTAAGTTGTATTCTGGAAGAAATATTGGGTCACTCATCACAATAATTGATTTTCATTGCCATAGGAGTTTACAATCCAGCACCCAGGCATGCAAACTGCTTTAACAAACATGTATGAACGTATGGGTTGCTCTGAGGAACTCAATCCAGTCATGAATTTCCCTCACTACCTATTACCCAGTCAATTGTTAGTGATATTATAACAAAGTGGAAGCTACCGTCAGGTAGTGGTTTAAAGGACCCCAAACGTAGAACGGTTAAAACAAAATGATTTAATGAAAATAAGGAACCAGGAACTTACAGAGCTCGGGAGGGTAACAGGCAGCAAACGGGGAAACAGGAACCAGACGGGCAACAAGGAAGATGAGAACCAGGAAGGGAAGAAATGACTGGTTGGCCCAACCACTTATCAGGTTTAGGGGGCGATTACTTTATCAAGCAGGGCCGTATAGGTTTGGATTTTTTTTCTCCCTTAATGATAAAAAACCTTCATTTAAGAACTGCATTTTGTGTTTTCTTGTGTTGTCTTGGACAAATATTGACATTTAATTTGATGTTCTGAAGCACTGAAGTGTGACAAACATGTAAAAAAATTAGATCAGAAAGGGGGCAAACACTTTTTCACACCACTGTACATTCTCTCATTATGTCTTGATTTAGATTGTGGATTGAGAACAACAAAGATCTTATATTTCTGTTGGTCTGATGTAATATTCTCATTTCAGATATTGTGTTGTCTTTGGTTGTAAGCGGAAAATCATCCAAATTAACAGAAATAAAGGCTTAAAAATATAAGTCTGCATAGAGTTCTTATTTTCTTCCGGCGCATCCTTGGGTTGTCTCTGGGTACTCCAGCCTCATACAGCGCAAAAATCTGACTACCTCTCTAAATTATTCTTAGCTATCACTGTGTGTGTGTGCATGTGTGTGTGTACCCCACCTCTATAGACAGTGGATGGATGGATGGATTGATTTTTAGTACTGCCTCATTCGAAACTTTTCAGCTTAGTCTAATTCATTTAAAAATATGAAATATTTTACCAGTATAGATATGGATGAGTTACGATTTAGGGTTAGATAGATGTCAAGGAGTATACCTTCATTATGTTATACCTTAAAGCTTAACATGGTAGAAAACATTGGCTTAATCTCTAAGGAAAGAGAAATGTATCTATGCTTCACCAAATTATTAATTAAATATATTTTAAATAATTATTTAAAAATACATAAAACAGAGAGTGAAATGTCTTGGTTTCTACAATATATATGGTCCTAAAACAATTCCCTTTTTAAAAATATGCCATCATTGTTGGAAACTGGGCCATTCTATGCAATGTTTGAGAAACAGTGAGTGATTGACGGATGCCTAGATTTTATAGTTCCTGTGGAATTTCAGCTATTATCACAAAAGTACCAGCTGGACCAGTGGCCTATTTGTGATTACTTGCCGATTTTGAAAAAAGAAAAAGAAAAAAAAGAAATCCCTTTCCCCTGCCTTCACTCTTTTCTTGTTTTGTGGGAGGTAAAGGGAGTCTCAGGTGGTGGGGTTCAGACTGCAATTACACTTTAGACAGAAATGTAACAGGAAAGCAAGGACAGCAATAGGACAGGGAAGAAATATTCAAGACAGGGAGCAAGGCCAAAGTCATACTGAACAAACAGGGATTATTCCACTGAGACTCAGATTTTACCAACAACATATTACCACATTTCAGAGTTTGGAGCTACATACGGATGGAGAGCACATGGATGTGAATGATCAAACCTTTAGAGGTGGATCTGATGCATTGTTGTCCATTAGCCATAGTATTCAAATAGTTATTGACATTTACTATAGACATTTGCTTGTGTTTTGGTCCTGCTATACTGATTGAGGTATTTAAATCTCCTGATTTATTCTTGATAAAAACAATAGTCATATTTCATTTTCTAAGCTACTTACTCTAATAAATTTAATGATGTAATATAATGAACGTGGCTGGAATTTTATTCGCAGTCACTTTCTTGTTGCAATGATAATATTAAAAGAGATTCCACTGTAACATTTCCAAAGGATTTCTAGTAAATACATTAAGTGACTTGAATCTGTTATTTGAGTTGGACTCTGGCTCAAACTAAATGAGAGCTTCATAATCTGTCTTCCTTCTGATTGGTGCTTGGCCTATTCAATTAAACCCAGCCGACTGAATTCTCCCTTTGGGAATAAGAAACAGAAGAAAGTAATGAATGTGTTAACTCTAAAGAAAGTAGCAGTTGGTGTTATTTGTGTTAGAAAATGGGATTCTCTAGGTGGAGATTAAACAAAATTATTTTACTCCCAGGGGACATTGGAGCAGGACTGCTCACTATGGTTCAACGAAGTAATCAGTTGATGTTCTTGTACAGAGAAAATTTTATAATAATGAGAACATTCAGCGAAACAAATAAGAGAATGTTGTTGTGAATTTAGATGCAAGCTATATCTAAATGGTTATTGTTTTGTTGCCGGAAATGAGGCAAATTTTTACGTGTTTTATGCATGGTTTACATCCACTGAGGCATGAAGTGAGCTGCTCCTGCATGAGCAGGACAAAACAATAACAAATTAAATGTGAAACAGCCTATAATTTGAACCCCTTCTGAGCATTTTTGGTCTACATTTTGTAGAAGAATGAAGAGTCACCTAGTAGCACTGCCTGTTGGTGGCTTACAGTGAATGCAAAGGATTAAAAAAAGAAAAGGCATGATTGTTCTCCAGCGTGTTCTGAAAATAGGCTAAGCATTTTCCTATGTTTTTAAACCCCTCTGTGGACCTACATAGGGCCGCTACCTTTAGAGCCCTGTTTTATACTGCTACTGGTGTGGGCAGGTTCAAGGGTAGGTCCCTGGGTGGATGGGGGCCTGCTCTGGGTCCTGCTGAAGTGCCTGCTTGTGGGTAGGGAGACCTTCCCTGGCATTTCTAATAGGTGGGCCTAAGGCCATGGAGGCTATGGCTTGGTGGGCTAGGGTTGTGGGGTACGGATGGGACAGAATAAGGCTTGGGGGCTAAACGGTGGGAGTTTGTTCCAGATAAGGGGAGCATAGAAACTGAAAGCTGTTTCTCCATGTTTGGTTCTGATTCTAGGGATGAACAGTAGACTGGAGTTGGAAGAACTGAGTGGTCTGGGAGGTTGGTATAGTGACAACAGATCCTCAATATACTTTGGCACTAAGCCATTCAATGATTTATAAACTAGTAACAGTATTTTGATGTCTATCTTTTGAGCTACAGGGAGCCAGTGTAAGAACTGGGGTTTTGTGCTCTACTTTCCTGGTTCTAGTGAGGACACGAGCAGCAACGTTCTGGATCAGCTGAAGCTGTCTGATTGACTTTTTAGGCAGACCTGTGAGGACACTATTGGAGTAATCAATCCGACCTAACATTAAAGGAAAAGATGAGTTTTTCAAGGTCCCATTGGGTCATTAGTCCTTTAAACCTAGACATGTTCTTGAGGTGATTCCACCACTTTAACAACTGTGCACCTCCAGCTGACAAACTAGCGTACATACACCCACTTAGCACAAACACAGTCATTTCTACACACACCCATACATTGACACGCATATCCAAATCCAAATGCCTGTAGGGCATACAAGCATTGGTTACGATTACATCAATTTGGCCTGCCTACTTTAATGCTGCAACTAGTCTCAATTTAATAAAGACAATCAACCAACCAGGACGCCATCTTCAGATATCCTTTTTGTAGAGCAAACCTACCTTGGCACATGTAAGCAACCATCTTCTCTATATGACATGCCTGAAATCCCAGTAAAGGATACATGAAAAAAACAAAACAAACAAAAAAACAAACAAACAAAAACCTCATATTTTGGCTTTTACGCATATTTAAGCCTGTATGCATAATTTTGAACCTGGGATCTGAATAGTTCACTTTGAATTCAGAGTTGTCTGCCTACATTTTAAGTTTGAAGCTCATTTGGTGCATAATCATTCCAGTTTGAATTGCTAAAAAGCCCTAAATTATTATATTATCATAGTGTATGATGAGTCTGTGTACACTTCTCACTGGCACTATATTGAGGGTACCCTCAAGAACAGCCAGCTCCTTATAAATAATTAAAGAAATGAAATCCAATAAACTTTAAACCAGTGCTATGTAAACCCTGTGAACCATCCTCTCCCTGTGGTCAAAGAAGAAAAGCTAATTAGAAGAATTTCTAGACTGAACAAGCTGCTCTCTTCAATGTAAAATTTAGAGTGTTATAATTGGGTTCATTATGATCAAGTGAGATTATAGAAATAAACAGACTGCCAGAAAGTTCTAAAAGATCTGTCAAAATGGATAGGTTTGAACCTAAATGGAGAAACTTTTTAGCCTCTTTTTTTAAAGCAATGAAAGCAGATGTACGCCCAAGACAAGAAATCAAACTGAAAATCAATCAATATACTAAGGTGTTTAAGACTGCATGTAACAGTGGTTCCAGTGCAAACAGGAAGCCATTCACTGTCTGTTTTTGTTTTGCTAGATGCCAGGATTAATAAGTTTCTTTACAATTACAAAGTTTTCTTAGAATAAGTTTATTTGGAATCCACCCACACATAACCGGATAAGTGCTTTGTTAAGCACATTCATGGGTATGCCAAACCTGTAAGCAGCAGTAGTTCCCCAGATCCTATCCAATCAGAATAACAATGTATTTTCTAACTTCGATATAGCAGTAATCAAGCTAGTAAAAACAAGCAAGCAAATAGTGCTTGGACAATCGATAATGCCAACACAGCTCTGAGAGCATCCATGCCTTTTCTGAGTGTAAACACAGGTTGCACATGTTATGTCAGAGCTTTTTTGCCACGAGCAGTGACATTACGAAACCTAGAATTTATGTCCCCAAACAAACGCTTCCAACGACGAATTTGCAAATCTTTGGTTGGAGGGTTTTTAAAGAATAATTCTTCATGCCATAAATCTTTGGTTTTGTGTAGATGACAGTCCAAATCGCAAAAAAAAATGTTTTGTGAGACACCCTGCTATGTGAGGCAAATGTTGCTGTACTTGGTATATGTTTGAGCTTTTCACAACCAACACAACCTTTAGGAACATAGTTGGATTGAAGCAAAGTTAGAAACCTCCTTTAGTGTGAAACCCACAGTGACACTCCATCACTCTTCTGTGTAATTTTCTGCTAACGTGAAATGCTGCTCTCATCAGCATTTACATGTCAGTATCAGATTCGCCACAATTGCACCACCCCACACCCAAAACTCAATCCAACTTTGTCAGGATAAAGCTACGTCTTAGAAGATCACACCATTCAGGCACACTTTCAACACCAAAAGCAAGTTGCCCCACAGGGTTCTCAGGCCATGGCATTAACCATATGCCCTACACCAAAGATACATTGCCATCACCTTCCCTCTGCTTTACCCAAAACCTCACTACACTGAGGCCATGATACTCAACCAACCCAGCTTTCATTTGGGCCACAGCCATGATTACTGGAACAAACACAGACCACAGACCTCCAGCCATAAGAACTATTCCCACAATGCACTTCAGTTTTGAAAGGAAAAGGAGGACATAATGGGACATCATCCTTCATATATAAGCATAGTCCCCACAGCGTCTCTTTCTCTGACCTGCAAGCCGAAAACCAGCTAGCATCGGGAGAGGCGCGCGCTTTAAACTTCCATCCTTCACTGGCGAGGAGGGAGCGAATTTCTGGAAGGAACTCGTTGGATCCAAAAGACTTACAGTCTGCTGTTGTTGATCAGGTAACAATTTTCCGGTCGCTGGGATAAGTCCTGAACCTGACTTGTTTAAAACCCTGCAGAAGGAATCTTTGAACTGAAGATCGCTGGCCCCGCACCCCGAAGCCTCAATGCTAGCCATTACCACATACAGATGCTGCTAGCTGACTAGCTAACACCTGGTTTCCCTCCCTTATCGCTGGTCTTTCAGGCAACAGAGTCACCCTTTCAGGGTGCCTATCTTTTCTTAGTAGTGGGGTCTTGACTGTTACCATTTATAAACAATAAGGATTGTTTTTCACGGTGTTCAAAATACAGAGCTTTAAAATAGATAGTTTAAACACAGAAAACTAATCTTAAAAGTTGTTTTGAAACCGCCTCCTTCGTGTGTCAAAATTCTAAGATAGGATTAATTACTGCGGTGACTGATCCTAAAATAGAATCAATTATCCAAAGGTTCTAATTTATTCAAATTATTTAATGAAACATTACTTCCACCAAATAATGTTTTGTCTTCACTTTTATTTGCATTGTGAATTGGTTGTTTCAACACAAACCAAAAGGTGCTAATTAGTCCTAAACTAATCCCAATTTGTTTAAAACTAACCTAACCTCACTTTCAAACTGTTCAATACTGTCAGGAGGTGTGTGGAGTATGGACCCAAACGCACTCGCTGAAGGAAGGTGCAGGATGTTTATTACAGGAGGAGGTGGTGATGATGGTGGTGAAGACGGCAGGAACGGAGATACTGGACATCGGGCATGGACGGAAGACAGCAGGAAGACGACACACCATGGAGATAGACAATTACTAATGATCCGGCCCGGAGTGAAAGGAAGTGATGGGTCTTAAAGGCAGGAGGTGAGTAGGATCAGGTGTGGTTAATGAGACAGGCAGGAATAGGGCAGCGTGACAGGACCCCCCTCCCCCCTTAAAGGCAGATTCCAGACGCCGTGGAGAGAGGAGTACGAAAGAAAGAAAAAAAAAAAAGGCACCCTTGCCAGGGTGGGTGGAGGGGGCCCACAGAAGGAGGGCCCAAGTCTCTTTGGGTACGCCCCTGGAAGTCTGGCGGACGGCCCCGGTGGCGGCCCCTGAGGACCTGGGGGTCGGGCGGACGGCCCCGGTGGCGGCCCCTGGCTGGACGGAGGTCGGGCGGACGGCCCCGGTGGCGGCCCCTGGGTGGACGGAGGTCGGGCGGACGGCCCCTGGCTGGACGGAGGTCGGGGGGACGGCCCCGGTGGCGGCCCCTGAGGACGTGGAGGTCGGGCGGACGGCCCGGATGGTGTCCTCTGGCTGGACGGAGGTCGGCCGGACGGCCCCGGTGGCGGCCCCTGAGGACGTGGAGGTCGGGCGGACGGCCTGGATGGCGTCCTCTGGCTGGACGGAGGTCGGGCGGACGGACCCGGTGGCGGCCCCTGAGGACCTGGAGGTCGGGCGGACGGCCCGGATGGCGTCCTCTGGCTGGACGGAGGTCGGGCGGACGGCCTGGTGATCCTCCCTCAAGGACCTGGGGTTTGGGCGGACGGCCCTTAGGTCCTCTTCTGAGGGTCAGGTAGCGCTGAGGAGCTTGGCTGGTAGGCAGCGACAAAGAGAGTCTGGAGGCTCGGACGCCGGCTGAGACGAAAGGTCTGGAGGCTCGGACGCCTGCTGAGACGAAGGGTCCGGAGGCTCGGACGCCTGCTGAGACGAAGGGTCCGGAGGCTCGGACGCCGGCTGAGACGAAGGGTTCGGAGGCTCGGACGCCGGCTGAGACGAAGTGTCCGGAGGCTCGGACGCCTGCTGAGACGAAGAGTCTGGAGGCTCGGACGCCATCTGAGACGAAGAGTCTGGAGGTTCCAGCGACGGGAACGGGTCCTCCTTGACCCTCCCCGGGAGTTCCAGCGACGGGGACGGGTCCTCCTTGACCCTCCCCGGGAGTTCCAGCGACGGGGACGGGTCCTCCTTGACCCTCCCCGGGAGCTCCAGCGACGGGTTCGGGTCATCCTTGACCCTCCCCAGGAGCTCCAGCGACGGGGACGGGTCCTCCTTGACCCTCCCCAGGAGCTCCAGCGACGGGGATGGGTCCTCCTTGACTCTCCCCGGGAGCTCCAGCGACGGGTCCTCCTTGACCCTCCTCGGGAGCTCCCGCGACGCATGGGGAAATGTCGGTCGCTGGAGAGCCGCCGCTGTGACCGCCAGAAACACAGCAGCCACAATAACGGCAGGCTCTGGAGCTGGAACGGGCTCTGGAGCTGGAACGGGCTCACGAGCTGGAACGGGCTCTGGAGCTGGAACGGGCTCACGAGCTGGAACGGGCTCACGGACTGGAACGGGCTCACGGACTGGAGCTGGAACTGCCCCGGAAGCGGCCCCAACTCGGCGGCGTCGCTGCCTGCGGCGAGGTGCTGGTTCTCCCCTGGAGCAGAGGTAGGCCGTCTTGTCCCGTAGAAAAACTCGAACAGGTTCTCCTCCCTGATGTGAGGAGCCCCCGAAGAGCCAGCTGGAGGAGGGACAAAGACGGCAGGGGAGAGAACCGGCGGTGCGTGCAGCGTGGAGATGGAGCCGACGTTGGTGGTCCATGTGGCCGCGCCGCCCTGCTCCTCGCTCGCGGAAACTCCGGCTCGGCGGGCCCGTCGCCTACGGCCAGATGGTGGAGGCGGAGAGGGCGGACCGATGGTCTGGTCCAATGCCTCCTGGCGAATCCTCTCCGCCTCGCGCCGCAGATCGGCGAGCTCCCGGGCCGAGAAGACACTCTGGAAGTGAGGGAGCACTCCGAGGATCTCCTCTGCTCCGGAGACCCGCACAGGAAGGTGAGGAGAGGCAGCGAGTTTGGCCAGGGTCGTCCAGACGTCCTGGCGGAGAGCGGCGATCTCCTGGGCGAGTGCTGGGTCCATGTTCAGGGCCGGATCATTCTGTCAGGAGGTGTGTGGAGTATGGACCCAAACGCACTCGCTGAAGGAAGGTGCAGGATGTTTATTACAGGAGGAGGTGGTGAAGATGGTGGTGAAGACGGCAGGAACGGAGATACTGGACATCGGGCAGGGACGGAAGACAGCAGGAAGACGACACACCATGGAGATAGACAATTACTAATGATCCGGCCCGGAGTGAAAGGAAGTGATGGGTCTTAAAGGCAGGAGGTGAGCAGGATCAGGTGTGGTTGATGAGACAGACAGGTGAAGACAATGAGGCAGGAATAGGGCAGCGTGACAAATACAAGCTTTGGTCTTTAAAGAGCAACTCATTTGGTTAATAATTCAATGTTCTTTTATTTAATGGTTTAGTTGTGTGTTACTAGCTTAGTAAGTGTGTGATTAAGACATTTTGACTGGAAAGTTGAATTCCTTTTTTTCCCTTTTATTTTGTTAGTGAACTCTTGTATTTTGGAAAGTCATTTGTTATTATTCCACATATGTATGTGGTAACTTGCTGTTCAAAGAACGGCAAGAACTTATTCCTTCATCTGTTGTTTAATTACCTCAGCCTTATCAGGCAGTTGATCATAAACTTTAACTGAGGCATAACTATTTGGCTATAAAGAAATTTCTGGATCCCAGTATGGTGCCCCAAACTTGGTAATTTTGACATAAAATTATTAACCTTATTAATAATTGGCCTAAGCAATTATTCATAGTTTTTCATAGCCACAACAAACCTATTGTATCACAACACTCACCACAGGAGTTTTGTTCATGATTATAACCCACCGTGACTTATAATGGTCTGTCACTCACGATGAGACCATTGAATTCTTAACACACCTTTGAGACCCCTCTATATTATTCCAATGATCATGCCTGTTCTGGCAGTTTGTTTTCATGCCGTACTGGACTCTTTATCTGATGTGAAGGTGCCTGTAGGCCATGACGTAGGCGATTACAGTAGCCACCAACGTCATCTGGCTTGGGTAAAGAAATCATATGGTTTATTTTTCTTCTTACCTCTTTGAATGTTGAAGCAAAACCAATAACTTTTTGTAAAATATCATTTCAGTAACTTCATTCAGATCAGCAATGAATTAGGGGTTAGTTTATCATGCATATTAGGGTTACGCTTGGCAAACAATATGGGTATTAGTGTCTATAAAATGTTGTTTTACACCTATGTTTAGAATACAGATGTAACTAGCAGAAGATCAATGTTCTTGTCAATGTGGGACGGTCCCTCTGCACTTCCAGACTGACACTCTGTCACTATCCCATTTGTTGGATGTGTCTGAATGCCTTTCCTAGCCTTTTTCTAATTATTCCCATATTTCCAGGCACTGTCTGAAAGATGTCAGACAAGGACAGGGACAAACCATGACTCTGCTTTCAGTGCTGTATTCCTCAGAAATAAAAAATATGCAATCTGGAAACAAACAATGACTTCAGGTTGCTCTCGATGTAAGAAAACATTGTACATTAAAAAGCCGGATACAACGTTGCATACCAAAGGGGTAAGGGAAGATAAGATAAGGTTAAACAGTTATGATATAATAGTAGGAAACTAAACTGAAGGAGTCATTACAGTGAGGAAGAAGCAAATCTTTTCACTGCAGAAGAATAATGATAGTAATGGCAGGACGTAACACAGGAGACTCATCAGCTGTGGAGCCACTCAAGCTTTTAGGCAATCATTAGACTCAAGGTAGCATTGGTTGTCTTGAAGGACAGAGTCTCATGTAATTAACTGTTAATGAACAATGAAGGATTTGCATGAACGTTCAAGAATATTGTATATGGCTGCAATACACAGCAATAGCTGGCAAAAAATGCTTCCAACCTTCGGAACCTAACTCTGAAACTCAGTAATTCTTTTAGCCAGGTATGCAGATAACCCCAAGTAGTGCACACACAAATTCATTCATTCATTCATACAGCCATTTATTAGCAAAACAGCCATTGGTTTTGCAGCAACACAATAGATTTGGACATGTAAACCAGGTGAAGAAATGTTGCTGAATTTCAATGTAAGCAACACAATAGGGAACAAAGGAGATTTGTTGCCACATTCAAGTGAAGTTGAATATGGCATAGTTGTTGCTGTCAGTTAGAGTATTCTATGAAATAATAGACATGTTTCCACTATTGGAAACATGCTTATTATTAATTTGACCAGACCTTCAGAGTATGCTTGTCTCCACTTCACTGGGCCGGTGAAGTGTCTTTTGCGGCTATTTCAGGAACCAACCAAGCACCAGTCTGGGGGTATGTACTCAAAAATGGCCCAGTGGAGTTACTGGGCAGGACTTTTGGGTAAGTCATGCAGACTGGTTGTAACTCAGAAGAAAGTATCAGCAGACGACACCACATAACCAGCTTTGTAGAATTGGAAGAATTACGGCCGAAGCAGTGTATAACAACATAGCAAACCAAAATGCGGCAAACATAACAAACAGAAACACGGCAACCAACCCTGCTTCTTCCATTGTCGATCTCTTGTTATTCTCTGGTACAGTGGGTGCCTTTTAGCCCTGATCAGTGATGGCACTCACTACAAAAACAGTTGCGATATGCTGACATCTTAGCAAATTCCTGAAAGGGCCAATTTTGTGTGGAGAGGACAGGGCAAATGGATTTACCCAATCAGATGAAGCTCTGGTAAAATGACCCTGAAGTTCCGATAGTAGAAATATGCCATATGATCTACTGGGAGTTTTCCCCCTAAAAAAGAGCTCTCAGGTTTACAGAGAATGGTCTAAAAACATACAAATATCTGCTGACATGGATTTTGGAAAATGGTGCCTGGAGTGATGAGTCACCAGTTTAACTACAACAGTCAGATGGTAGGGCCTTTTCATTGTAGCTCTGGCTGTGTGTTTAGGGTCGTTGTCCTGCTGGAAATCTTTAGAGCCTTCAAGAGATTTTATTCTGGAAACACCTTGTATTTAGCTCCATCCACCTCCCAACTCTTCAATTCTTACCAGCTTCCCTATCCCTGCTAAAGAAAATCATGCCCACAACATTATGCTGTCACCATATTTCACTACAGGGATGATGTGGTGAGTGTTGGTTTTCAGCCACTGCTTTCCAGTTTTGCACAGGGGGCAGAAAGTTTCGTTTTTGTTTAATCTAGACTGTAAAACCCTTCTTCCACATGTTTTCTGTGGATTTTGGAAAACATCTAGAATATATGCAGTATAAACACTTTGTACCATACCACATAAGCTGAAACAATGATATCCTACCCTGTGCTTACCTTTTACCATAACTTAATCCTGCAAATTCAAAGTGTCATTTTAATAGCATGAAATACATTTTTAAAATTCTTAAAATGCCCATAAATAATACAGTGAATTACAAAATTATCCTTGCACAGCTGCACAGCTTTAGGCAAAACAAATGCCTTTTGACGATTTAGCATAAGCTAAAAAAAAATATTTGGTCAAAAGTTACGTAGGTTGGTTTGAAAGCTTCTTCTGCTGGAATTGTTGCTCATGTTGTGTTGACATCAGTATGCGAGGACCCCCCCCCCCCGGCCTCAAAACCTTACATCAGCAAGTTTTCATTTTCGCGTTTGAAATCTGGACAACTGTTTTATGACCCCGCACCCATCTGAGTCGCTGAAATTTAGAATCAGGTCAAAAATCTCTGAAGTAAATGAAGCTCTACTACATATGCAGGCATGTATCATGGTAGATAAATGAGCTGGAATCCATCCCAGAAAGACAGGTCCTTGATACGAGTGTTTTAGTGACAACAGGAGAGGAGATCAGGCCAGGGGGATTAATGTTAGTGTGTCAGTCAGGGAAACACAGCTCAGATTGGCAACAGTTTTAAATTAGACAAAAGCACACTTACAGATGCATTGCTTCCCATGGTTTGAGTTTTACATAAAACGTAAAAAGTTTCCCTTCTTGGAAAAATAGTTAACGTAGTTAAAGCTTTGGTTTATTGAGCAAAAACACAGAAGAGGAGCAGCTTGATGAGATAAAACAAATGCAAATAACCAGACAAACACATTTTCCATCAGCCCTGTGGGAGTGACGAGGCTCAGCGCCAAGATGATTGGGTGTAGACAACAGCAAGAAAGCAATCAGCCTGGGCTGACAGAGAGGTGAAAGCTCAGTGACCACGCTGGAATGAGAGCTGTTTGGACACAGTGGGCATGCTGATCTTTAAGGATGTGGGTCTTGTGCCAATTCTTCAGTTGTTTACCTACAGTCTCATACGATATTAAACCGGGAACTGACCTCTCAGGAAAAGGGTCTGTCCAATCTCAGCTTAGCAATTGTAACTAAGCAAGGCAGATCTGTCACGCACAGGACTTGTTTGTGTGGTTTAGGGTGTGGGGGTTGGGGGATGGATTCTGATTCACCTAGCTAATGTGTGTAAGAGATTCTGTAGATTTTTTACATTACTATTTGGCTTATTGATCTAAGGAGTTGTAGACGGAGCCACCAACTGTGTTTACTCGTTCTACAGGTAAATTTACCTTTTAACTATTGGCAGCATATGGCTCATTGTCAAAATGACTTTTGTCTTTTGGCTAATATCACCCACCATCCTCAGGGAAATAAAGGAATACATTCTTGATTATTATTATCTGCTGAAGGGCTGACATAACTAAAGGGATTGTTATCTATGAGATGTGAAGGTTTTTTTGTCTTTATTGACGTATAAAAAAATATGGTCTTCAGTGTTGGAGTATGAAAAAAACATTTCAGGACTTTGTGATGGCCACACCTAAAACAAAGACTTTTTTTTGTAATGAAGCCAATGTGTAACTTAGTTGTTGTTATGCTTAAAGTCATTGTTAAATTGGAATAGCCATTGGGGACGAATTTTAATGTCCTGACTGACGTCCTCAGATGTCGATGTGTTGTTTCCACATAACGTTTTTGTCTTATGATGCCATGGCCTGCATTTGTATTGTGCTTTTTCAAGTCAGAGCACTGCAAAGCGCTTTACACTATTGTCAGTCACTCACCCATTCATGCACACATTCACATGCTGATGGTGGTAAGCTATATTGTAGCCACAGCTGCCCTGAGGCACACTGACAGAAGCACCACTGGCCCCTATGAACACCAGCAGCAAGCAAGGGGCATGAAGTGTCTTGTCCAAGAACACAACACCCGAGAAAGATGAAGTGCCATTCCACTGGTCACAGGACGAACACCTACCTTCTGAGCCACCTTCGCCCAATGTATTTTGTAAAGTGCTCCAAAACAGCCTCACAACATGATGCTGCCACCATGTGATGTTCTCAAGCTTTCAGACTTCCTCCTTCCTCTGAAACTTTCAGAGCTCCTCCTACACTGCAACTTTAGTTTCACAAGACAACAGGACACGTCTCTAGAAACAAAGTCGAAAACTATAATCAGACTTGGAATGTTGATTTTTTTAGTAAAGGCTTCTTCATCACTGAGTGGTCGTTCAGCACATGTCAGTACAGTACTCATTTCACTGTGGAGAATGATTCTCTCTTTCCAGGTTTAGCCAGAATCTTCTCTAAGTCTTTTCCTGTTGTTCTCTTTCATCTCTAGGACACAGAAGCATTCCTTCCTGAAAAGTATGATGGGTGGTCATTCCCATGGTATGAATAGATGAATGTCACACTTTCAGGGACCAGGGAAAGTTCTTTTTCAGATATCTTGGATGATTTCTTTTGGTTTTGCTTTTACGTCCCACAAAGAGGCAGTGTGTATGAGGTGTTGGCTTAAAATACATTTCCATGTGTGCCTCCATTTAACTCAATGGTTGTGCATTAACCAAATCAGAAGCATACAAAGCCATGGTATCGTCAGCTGTTCTTTTCCAAACAGTTTAAAGCTGCATTACTCTTGGTGTGGATGAACTTCTGAATGTGGACGAAGTGATAAGGAAATCTCTAACAAATTATCCTTCTTATTATTCTAAACAAGAAAAGTTTAGAAAAAATTCTGATTTCATATGTAGCTCAGATAATTAACTTTATCCCTACCTGCAGGGAAACAGATCCTTTGTGGAGAATTTTTTTCATTTTTGACTTAAAAACCTAGATAAAACCAAGAAAGAAGCAATAAAAATTTCTCACTGCCCAATCTTGGATTGCATAGGACTGTTTTGGATAGACACCTGCAGCACAGGATGGGGCAGCTGCTCCTGTCGAAGGCACAGTCAATCACAGATTGCCGTGTGTGGGAGCAGCAGGGGGTATTATGGCCACAGCGAGGGCTTGGCAGGCTGAGTTTATGAGTATGGCAGCTTGCCTCTTCATCCTGGCCCACATCGAATTGCCCAGCTGAATGAGCTGAGCAGGGCTGCTCGGTGATTGCCTGGGACCTTTCAATTTACCACTCTTCACACCTGATCCCATGGGGCGCTGAGGTTGGGGTCGCTGAAGGGAAGAAAAGTGGAGAGTCATAACCAAGCGCATAAAACTGAGGTATAGTGAATTCAGCGGATAGAGTTTTAAGAGGTTGCATATCAGATCTGGTTCGATAGAGTTTCAGGAAACGGTAATTAGTCGCGGCCTGCAGCACCTCTCAGGGGAGTCCAGCGATTAGTATGTTTTATTTAACATGCTTTGTAAAAATGAAGAGGCTTTTTTTGGGATTATGACCCTGTGAAGTGTTTAATAGCAGATCACAGTATGCAGCTGTTGGCTGTGGCATTTAGAAGGAGTAAAAGACAAAGAGGATGGGAATATGATCAGTAAAATGCTCCTACTCCCTGAAACCATTCTGCGGAATGTACCCCGAGGCTCACTGCTGCTCTGACCTACATACACTGAGTTTTGGAGCACTGGGGCAATGACTATAAAGAAGATGCTATGGCCACAATTCTTTAATTATAGTTTAACTGCTGGCCAAATTAATGGAAATAAAAATTGACTTGCGGTGGTGGGGAAAAAGCAGTAAAGGAGTCAGAAAAATGTGATCATATCATGGTGTGCGACATTAGCAAAACTGAAGAGAAACACATGCAGTGGCTTGGAAAAGTGTTCACACCCTTGAACCTTTTCACTTTACTATCACAGACATTAATGTATTTCACTAGGATTTTATGTGACTGAACGAAACAAGATAATTTAAGCCTTCCTTTTTTTGATACCCCTAAAAATTCCAGTACAACCTAATGGCATCAGAAGTCACTGAATTAGTAAACAGAGTTAGTCTGGGTGTAATTAACCCTAGTACAGATATAGCTGTTCTAAAAAAGCCTCAGAGGTTCCAGAACATTAGGAAACCATCAGCATCATGAAGACAAAGAAGCACATCAGAATGGGCAGGGTCAGGGTTAGATTATGAAACAACATCCCAAGCTTTTAGCTTCTTACAGAGCGCTGTTCAAACCACCACCTGAAAATACAAACAATGTGGTAGAACTGCAAACCTACAAAGGCATGGATGCCCACCTACACCGACAGGTCAGGGAGGGGGTAACATTAGGTGTGTTTCCACTGTTGGAACTTCAAGGTAATTTTACTAGACTTTTCTCTACCAGGGGAAATTTGGTGGCCCGCTCCTCTCCTCTGTCATGACCAAATGGGCCCTTTAAGGAATTAGCTGAGATGTCCGCATATCATGACCATTTTGGCAATGAGGAGCATCACGTATTTTAATAAAAAGGTGCTCGCAGCAGCAAAAAATAACAAGAGATCGATATGGAAGAAGCAGGGATGGTTGCAGTTTTTCTGCTTGCTGTTGTTGTAAACAGCAACTTTTCTTATTTTACAAAGCCGGTTGAGTTACATCCATCCAGCAACTCCATTGGGCCATTTCTGAGTACATACCCCAAGACTAGTACTCGCTTGGTTTCTGAAAATGGCGACAAAAACAGCCCTGTTGGCCGGCCCATTGAAAGGGAGACATGCACATACCGTCAAGTTCCGATAGTGTAAAAGCACCTATTGATCAGAGATGGAGCCAAGAGGCCCATGGTAACTTTGGAAAAGTTGCAGAGATCCTCTGCTTTGGTGGGAGAATCTGTTGACGAGAAAACTGTTAGTTATGCACTCCACTGAAGCATGATAGCAGACTGAGCTAGAGCTTTTTGCAAAGGGGAATGGGTACAATCTCAAACTCTAGATGTGTAAACCTGGTGAATTCATAACCCAAAAGACTTGAATGTTTACAATTATTCTGACGACTGAAAGGAACTGTAGTTTTCCTAAATAAAAACCAGCTGTGATTTATTGCCTCCCCCCCTTACACTGCTGTCAATCGGCCTGTTAGGCTATCAAAAATGGATTACTTCTCCTTTCTGCTCCTTCATTCCGCCTGTTTTAGCTCTGATCAATCACACTGGGGGAAAAAATACTCAACAAGTGTTTGTGTGAGCCAGAAATAGGTCAAGATGGCTGTCTTTGCCATCTAGAGCCATTCATCTTTTCATATCAGTCCACTTCTTTTGCTGTGAGCTGTTCACTCCGGTAAGGCAGAGAATTGGAAGGAAAATGGGTTCTGTTAAAGTGCAACTGTTGAGCTGTTTGACTAGATGGAGTGAGAGATATTTATGGAAGTTAAACATGTGGAAAGGAGAGAACATCCTGTTCAAGTCTTGTATTATTGACATTCTTCCTGAGTAACTATAATGCAAAACAACCTGACATAACAATCCATCTAGGGTTTGTATCAATCAGCTGCAGACATATAAAACTGATAAAGACTTTTTGGGCCTGAGTGGCCTTCATTGACAGTGGACAGAGTTTATGAAGGGGGAGAGAGGTGGGGGAAGACATGCGGCAAAGGTCGCCCGGGACGGGACTCGAACTGGGGACGGCCATGTCGAGGACTGAGGCCTCTGCACATGGGGCGCCTGCTCTAACCACTGCGCCATGCGACGCCCCAAAGTGATAAAGACTTAAACTCATATTGCATCATAGTGTCAATTCAGTTTATTTATATAGCGCCGATTCACAACAGATGTCATCTCACTTTACGAAAAAGTCATTTCAATACAAACATACAAACATACAAACATTTCAATCAGTTTTCTTTTTTAAGGAATCTCAGCAGATTGCATCGAGTCTTTAACTTCCAGTTGTGCCCTGTTGATGCAGAGTCTAAGCTCAGAAATCCCTCATACATGTAGCGACAGTGGAGAGAACAAACTCCCCTTTAACAGGAAGAGACCTCTAGAAGAACCTGGCTCAGTACGAGTGGCCATTTGCAACGATCGTCTGGGTGTTTGAGAAGACAGAGCAGAGACAAAGAAAGAACAGAAGAACTGATGTAAGAGTACTTTCTATATTAAAGAAAGAAAAAAGTTGATAACATGACACGGTGGATGTTCAGTTACTGGTAGCATCATCCCAGTCGACGTCCCCCATCCAAGAGAGCATTGTAGCTAAGAAGGATACCAGATCAGGTGTAGCTTCTACGGAAGGGAAAACACTGAAAATTAACAAATTAACAGTTGAAGTAACAGCAAAAAAAAAAGGAGAAAAGTAGCAGAGTGAAGAAAAGTGGTCTGTCTGTCCCCCAACAGTCTAAGCCTATAGCAGCATAACTACAGAGATAGCTCAGGATGACCTAAGCCACTCTAACTATAAGTTTTATCAAAAAAGATATTTTAAAGCCTGGCCTTAAAAGTAAACAGAGTGTCTGCCTCACGGACTAAAACTGGGAGCTGGTTCCAGAGGAGAGGAGCCTGATAACTCAAAGATCTGCCTCCCAATCTACTTTTAGAAATCCTAGGTACTACAACTAAACCTGCAGTCTGAGAGCGAAGTGCTCTTTAAAGAACATATGGAACAATCAGATCTCTGATGTATGATGGAGCTTGATCATTAAGGGCTTTGTATGTAAGAAGAAGGATCTTAAATTCTATTCTGGATTTAACAAGGAGCCAATGAAGGGAAGCTAAAACAGGAGAAATGTGATCTCTCTTTTTAATATTCATCAGAACTCTTGCTGCCGCATTTTGGATCTACTGAAGGCTTTTAATTACATTTTGTTGACTTCCTGATCATAAAGAATTGCAGTAGTCCATCCTTGAAGTAACAAATGCATGGACTAGTTTCTCAGCATCTAAACCAGCCTAGTGCTGTTCCTTTGATCCCTGCAACATGTTCAAGCCTTTCTAAGTGACTATTGTCATACTAAAAAGTAAGACTGATTGTGAATTTACTGATTAGAGTGAATTTATTCACATGCACAAGAAATGCTTATTTTTGACCAAGTCATTAGTGGCACAATCAGGTGCTAGTCATTGCGACTGCGCTCCCTACAATGCTCTCCCACACTTTATGGCCCATGATAATGGCTTGGAAAATCTTGGCTTGATTAAGGTCAGGACATCAGGACTTCAGATCATCTTCACTTTGCTTTACCCAACCATTTTTTTGTAGGTTGCTTTGGTGGTCATTACATTTTCTGGTCAAACCACTCAAGCTTTGAGCTTATTCTTCAATAGTTGGTTGCTGCTGATGAGAATGTTCTTGGATGGTGCTTGTATGTAGTGGACTGGATAGAGACACTATATCAAAAAACTCTAAGATTTTCCAGTTCTCGTTTGGGAATGATTCAGTTAACCTTTTCCAAGAAGAAGCCTAAACCCATTTACAAAAGGAGGAAGATGTCACCCTGCCAAGGTGACCTGGCAACTGAGGAAACAAGGCAATGTTACACTTTGGACACCCTAGCAACCTTTCCAGGGAGTACCCTGCCTTTCGCCAAATGACCTGTGATGATAGGTACCAGTTCCATCACAACAATGCAAGGTAAAGCGGGTTAAAAAATTAAAGGATTAGCCAGGATAAGAGAGTTAATATATTGCTCTAAATTGCAAATCCTTTTAAAGAAACCTCTAAGTCTCTGTTAAGTGTCTGTGTAACAAACCAGATTGTGGTTATATACCATGACAGCACATCTGAAATGACATTGTTCTTTTCAACACTGCATTGACAAAACTTGTATTTGGGTAAAGTTTGATTTTGCTCTTTGAAAAAGTAATCATGCATGCTCAAAATGTGACAAAGAGGAAAAATAAAAAAGAAGCAAAATTTCTCTGCTGGATGATTTGTTGTTTCGTTGCAAGGTGCGCAGGGCAGGAGAAGTGACAAGGTCAGAGTCCAGTTGCCAAAGATCTCTGCAATGCAGAACATACTGGGCAATACCAGGATCTTGTCCTTTTATATGATAATTCATTTATAGCTGACGTCATAATATTAAAAGGTCAGGGACAGCTGCAGTGGTTATTTATGAGGATCTAAGTTAGATCTAAGTTAGAGTATTAATCAATGCTGAACCTTATTGCAGAGGTAGAATGAGTCATTTTATAACCAAGCAGCATTATCTTAAATGCACTTCAAAAATATCATTTTACTTACCCCAAAAATTGGAGCAGAGACTTCTTGGACGGTCTGTTACTGCAACTAATACCACAGCAAGCCGTCTTTGTCTAATTGGTGCACGATTAACATCCGAACAAGAATAAACATTGCGATCGCCACTGATGGTAAAGTTCAGAGAAACTAAATGGCTGAGACTGTTAACATGAGGCCGAGGCCGAGGCTGAAGGCCTTCCTTAGAGCAAGCAGGAGGGAGCAAGCCGCTAGCCACAGGCACTAGCGCTGATGGCTCATCTGAGACCTGTCAATCAAAAGGACACTCCCCTTATTATTCATCATTTCAAGATTAAATTACATCCAAATGGATGAGTTATAAAACCAAAAACATTCACCCACCTCAGAGTTGTCATGACGATAAACCTGACCAATTAAAGCTAAAATGGTTTGTTGAACCAGGCTGTAAACATGTTTATTTCTGCTGTGAAGTTGGCCTGTTTAACATGGTAGTCAATGGGAACTTGCTCCTTTCTGGAGCCAGCCCCTAGCGGATGAGGGGGGAAACTGCATTTTTTTGGGACTTCCAGGTAGGCTTCAAATTTTGCCGGAGGAGTTTGCCCCTTGTTCACAACTCTGGAACATCTTTTCTCTGTAGAATTATGGACTTCAGAAAAGGTGTACTTGGTTTTTTCCATCAGGAAAACTATTTACTACTTATTAATAGGGTGCTGTGGGAAATCTAGTATTTTTCCTTGACATATGAATCCATTTTCAACCACCCACTAAGTTTAGAGATGTTTGCTTTTCAATGGTCTTATTTGATCAATGTTCCTGACATATAGCAGCAGCTTATCTGGAAAGGTCATCCTGAAGACAGACATGATAGAATTTTATCTACACATTTTAAGTATGAAATACATGCATAATTCAAATATTTCATTAATGGTGCAAGATGGGTCAAAATTACTTTACATTTGTTATTTTACATTGCTTACACAGTATTCCCTGGTTGGTTGCATGGCGGTAGATCCACAGCTTCATCTGTATGTCTCTTTGTGCTCGGTTTCCGGAGAAGGACCAGTGAAAGAAGTGAACAGGTGTGAGCAGGTGTGCTGAAAAGGTTTGATCTCTGCTTCTGTGGCCTCATTCATCTCTCTCTGTCACATCCAGCTGTGGCTCCTTGTCAACAACTCATTGTCATTCTAGAAACATGACTGCCCACCACACTTGTTCTCAGGCGAATGTGAGCTCTTACACTTATTACATGCACAGAACTTCCACCAAGAGGAAAGAGGAGGCTGCTCCATCTCAGACACTACCTAGGAAAAATGGATTTAGTCAGCTAACAACATGAATTTCAAATTTTATAAACTTGTGGAGATAAGAGATAAAATATATTTTTGTGTGAAACGTGGCATAAATAAGATTCAACATAAGTTAATAAATGAAGATTTATAATAGGGTGTCTGTTTCACCAGTTTATGAGATAATGAAAGTATCATGATCCAGTGTAAAGCTTGCAGAGAATTTACTAAGTCAACCATAAGAGACTGCATATTAGAATATCATATGTCCAAATGGTGTCAGTAGTGTTACATTCATAGAAAGTGACTCCTGTGCTCCTTTTCCTGCCCCAGTTCTTGTTCTCAGCAGCAGGGGTGCATGCACAACACAACAGAATGCCCACGCCACACTACCAGACATGTGTAAAATGTAAATAAGCACACTAAGCAAAAGAAAACTTGCACAAGGTGCAACATAAAGCCAACTATTTTCCCCCATTATTCATGCTGCCCTGGTAAGATGCCGGCCTGGTGAACCATGTTGACCTCTACAGAACTGCCTCTGCTGGTATGGAAAAGAGAAGTTTAAAAGCATCCAAAAACATATTCAAAAGGCTGGGAGTCAGGATTCCACCGGGTCCCACAGCCGGCATTTAAACTGTATAAAATACTTTCACATTATTTTTCTACGCCTCTGATGTGCAATCAGATAAAAATCTTTATTTGCTAAAAAATTTACTTTGAAGAGTAATTTTACTACTCTGTATTTTTTACTTTTATTTGAGTAATATGATTATGAAATATTGCTACTCTTACCTGAGTAAAATTTCTGGATACTCTACCCACAGTGTGTAACTTTACTTAATGAAGAACAAACATGTTTTAACAAAAAATAAACCCGACACAGACACACACTATTAGTAAATTATTAGTAAATTATATTATTATTACATTATTATTATTAAATGAGTACTTGTTTCTACACAAGCTTTGTTTTTTATTATGTAATTTTCTATCTGTTGACCTTGTTGCATTTATATATATATATATATATATATATATATATATATATATATATATATATATATATATATATATATATATATATATATATATATATATATATATATATATATATATATATATTACCTACTGTAAGTATTGGTATTAAAATATTGACAAATTTTTTCAGAAAAGTGTTCTTCTGCTTATAATGTGTTATTTGTATCTTTTTTTTCATTTGTCTTTTAATTACCAGAATTTGCTGATAACAATTGTTTTTTCTGTCTGATGACATAATTTTGAAAATTTCAAATCGTTTGTTACTCAGTACTCAAGTAGCCATTTTAACCCAATTCTTTTTGACTCTAAATTCTTGGACAGTTAGTTTTTACATTTACTTGAATAAAAACATGTTGAAGTGGTGCTACTCTTAACTGAGAAGATTTTTTTGGCTACTCTACCCACCTCTGCCAATAGTATCTAGCAGATGTTGGTAATATTGATTGGACAGATTTGCATGCTGCTGAGGAGTCTGAGGCCTCCTTAAATATCTTTATGGAAAGCTTCATGAAAATCATTGATAAACAAGCCCCAATGAGAAAGTGTATTGTAAAAGGGAGGCCAGCTCCATGACTGAACGAGACTCTAAAGAGCCTCATGAAGGAAAGAGATGAGGCCAAATTTACATTATTAAAGTCTGGATTAGTGGAGGACAAATTCAAGTATTGTAAACTGAGAAACAAGGTAACACAATTGAATAGATATATGAAAAAAGAATACTACATGCAAATAATAGAAGTTGTAAAGAGAGACGGTAAAGCGCTCTGGAAAAACCTCTTTTGTGGAATCTGAAGGCAAACCATCTAATAATGTAAATAAGGTTAATACACTGAGGCAGTCTATGAACAATAATGAATCAGATTATTTAAAGCTCGTAAAAAATAATGTGATGTTCGATAAGAGTTGCACTTTTTATTTTAATAGCATAGATGAGCGGAAAGAATGGATGTTGTTGAAGTCTTTGGCTGAACATAGCTCAGCGGGTACTGATATGCTGGACAATAAATTACTTGGTCTGGCAGCTGGCTACATTTACAGTCCAATATGTCACATATTGACTGCATGCCTAATGAAGGGTGTTTATCCCACAATCTGAAAAGAGGGTAACCTATCACTATTCTCCCAGTTCTCAGTAAACTGATGGAGAGAATAGTTTATTAACAAATACAGGGGTACTTTGACTGTAACGGCTTGAACACAGGATTTCAGCATGCTTATAGACAGAACCATTCAATTTGTTCCGCCCTTACAGTAATGACAGATACCTGGCTCATGGGAATTGATAACTCAAAGATGACTGGTGCAGTATTACTTGATTACTTAATTTTAACAGAACGCTTCAATCCGCTCTTGACCTGCTGGCTCCATTTAAAGTTAGAAACAAGCACTCAAAACCAACAACGCCATGGAGAAACGAAGACCTTAAGAGATTAAAAAAGGAGCTGCAGGGTGGCAGAGAGAAAATGGAGGAAAAACAAAATCACAATAAATCATCAAATGTACATCTATCGTCTCAAATCATATAACAATGCAGTAAGAAATTCCAGAAACCCATACTTTTCCAGAATCATCTCACAACATAAAAATAATCCCCAAATTTTTCACTATAGACAACATTTTTAACTGTACTACTAATGCATATCAGAAAACCCCATCAAATGCTCTTTGTGAGGAGTTTGCAGACCACTTCAGAGGGAAGGAAGACACGATCAGATGTAATATTTTATCTTCTCAGTGTAACATGGTTTTAGACAGATCTGATTGTGTGTCTTTACCAGAGGAAACGCTGGACAGTTTTGTCCTGGTAGAAGCTGGGACTCTTGATAAAGTTTTCTCCTCAGTGAGGCCCACCACATGTCTTTTGGACCCGATTCCCACTTCCTTTTTTAAGCAATTTTATGAACCTTTTAGAGATGAGATTTTAACCATGATGAATTGCTCCCTTCAGACTGGGGTCTTTCCTGCCGCCTTTAAAGGGTCGGTAGTGAGGCCCCGGTTGAAGAAGAGCAATTTAGATTTTAATGATTTAAACAACTTCCGACCGGTATCTAACTTACCATTTTAAAGCAAAGTTTTAGAAAAACTTGTTTTAATTCAACTTAATAATTGTATTTACGCTCATAATGTCCTAGAGAAATTTCAGTCTGGCTTTAGGGTGAACCACAGCACAGAGACGGCTCTTTTAAAGATTTTAGATGATTTTAGATTAAATTATGATGCTCAGAAGGTGAAGGTGTTGGTTCAACTGGATCTAAGCGCTGCCTTTGATACATTAGACCACACTATTCTTTCAACCCGTTTAAAACAGATCGGCCTCTCTGGTGCTGTTCATAAATGGTTTACATCCTATCTCACAGACAGGACTTTTATGTTAAGTTTAGATACCTGCTCCTCTAAGGTCCACAAGATCACATGTGGTGTGCCCCAGGGTTCAATTTTAGGCCCAGTGCTTTTTAACCTTTATATGCTCCCTCTTGGCAGCGTCATCAGAAGACATGGAGTTAACTTTCACAGTTATGCTGATGATACACAGTTGTACATCTCCATGTCTCCCGATGACACACGGCCAATGGATGCACTTTTTAACTGCATTTTAGACATTAAATCCTGGATGGCAGAAAACTTTCTCCAGCTCAACCAGGACAAAACTGAAGTTTTAGTCATCGGTCATGAAGCTTAGAGAGAGAAACTTTTACCAAAACTACAATCACTGTCTTTTAATCCTTCTTTACTAGTGAAGAACTTGGGCGTGATTTTTGACTCTGAGCTGACTTTTATTCCTCACATCAAAAATATTACTAAAATAGGTTTTTATCACTTAAAGAACATCGCCAGAGTCCGCCCCATTCTCTCTCGGGCCAATACGGAGATGCTGATGCATGCTTTTATCACCAGTAGGATTGATTACTGTAATGCCCTGCTTTCTGGTCTTCCCAAAAAGACTACCTCAAGTTTACAGCTTTTACAGAATTCAGCAGCACGTGTCCTGACGAAGACCAGGAGGCGGGAACACATTACACCTGTCTTAGAATCACTGCATTGGCTCCCCGTATGCTTAAGGATCGATTTTAAGATTCTTTTAATAATTTTTAAGTGTCTTAATGGTCTTGGGCCTTCTTATCTTTCGGAATTTCTTCTACCGTATGAACCTGCGCGGTCTCTGGGCTCCTCTGGCAGCCGTCTCCTTGTCACCCCAAAAGTCAGGACACACACTCATGGTGAGGCGTCTTTCCATTATTATGGCCCTCACCTCTGGATCAGGCTGCCAGAGGACCTCAAGGCCGCAGAGAACGTTCATGTTTTTAAGAGCAAGACTCACCTTTTTAACATAGCTTTTAACTGATTATTATTTATTAAATCTGTTTAATTGCTCTGCATGTTTTATTTGATTGAATTCTTTTTAGTTTAGCTTTTAGCTGGCTATTTATCAATTATTGTTTATCTGCTTTGCATTTTTATTTGATCATATCTTATAATTGTTTTAATTTTAATATTTTAACTTATTTTAGTTTTCCTTCCAGTGTTTCCTCTGTGGGAGCCCTCTGCCTCGGGGGCGGCGGTCGGCTGTGGCTGCCTTGATGCTCTCCAGGTGGTGCTTGGGTGGAGGTGGGTGTACCAGCCCTCCCTTCTCTGGGCTCCCTGGGTCAGTGCCTTGGCTGCTGCTGTTGATCTGCTGCTGCTGTTGTAGATGGCTCCCATGATGACGTTTCCTGGTTGATCTGTACTCAGCCCGTTCTGCTTTTGTTAATGTGCTTTTGTTTATTGTTGCTTTTATGTGTGTTTTCGCTTTCATTTTACTAGGTCAGCGGATGATGGCCACATGTTGTTACCACGTCCAAAATCGAATGCCTTAAAGAAAACGGTTATTTATCGCGCTATCAATCTTTGGAATAATTGCCCACTGTACAAACGTAAATTGAATAGTAAAGTATCTTTCAAGCACCATCTGAGGATGCACTATTTAAATTTGTGAGGATGAACGAGCACGCTCACTGTTGTATGTGATAAGGAATGTTATGCCCATGATTTAATAACTTTTTCTGACTGATTTTTAATGTTTATAATGCTGTCTGCAATGGCTTTTAGATGACCATTGTAAGATTTCGACTTGTATTTTGTGCATTGTAAATTTGTCTTTTGTCTTGTATTTTGTACGGACCCCAGGAAGACTCCCACTTTGGTGACAGCTAATGGGGATCCTTTTACCAATAAACCAATAAACCAATCTACAAAGGAAAACAGGGCCGCTTTACAAAAGAAGCTGCTTTTAGCCACTTGTACCCAAGTTCTTGCCTTCATGATTAATCAAAGGGTTTTGCCAAATCCATCTGTGCCTCTCTCCTTCCATTATTCGTAAACAAGACACAAAGATACTATACTCACTTCTGCATGAGACATTATTGAGCATTGAACTCATGGCAACCAAGCTGCTCCTCTTAGGGTGGACCTGGACCTCGCAGAGTACGGCAGGCACTTTTGAGATTTGTTAATTTCATTTGCACATCACAGCTTGTGTGAAGTCTTAATTTTAAAGCACATTCAGTTAGCCACTGTGATTAAAGTATTGATGGTTTTCAGTTCACCTACAGACAACATATCTAAAGGGAAAATGTCTGTTTCTTTACTGAAAATGTCAGCGAGTTTTAAATAGCTCCTTATTCAAGAAGCATTGCTGATTTTGTCAGTCATTCATCTTTCCAGGTTTGTTGCCCTGAGCAGTCAACGCTTTGATGATTAAAGAAAAACTAGAAGAGATTTTTATGACATTCTGGGGCATTTTGCTCAGTTCCTTCACATGTGCCATCTAATTTTCTACTACACTCCATTTCATATGATACACATGTATTCAGTTTCAGCTTTTTGATCATGTTCTTGGGTGTAAGTTGCCAGTCATAGATGATATGTTCTCTTATACTTCTTGTCTTCTTTTTTTCCATCTACTGGATTGATTTCACTAAACACATTCCAAGGATCTAAACTTATGGCAAACAATTAACATTATTAATACAATTCTGAAACCATTTAATATAATTCAGCTGTATTTGCTTTGTCAGAAACCCCAGAAGATCAATTGCCTGGATTAATTTTTACCTGACAAACAGACCACAGTTTGTAGGACTGAAGAGTGTAGTGTCTAACCAAGTGTATAGGAGCACCACAGGGGACTGTAATCTCATTTTCACTCTGTACACCTTTGACTTCCAGAACAAAACAGACTCCTGTCATTTACAGAAATACTCTCATGAGTCGTTGGGTTTATCAGAGAGGGCCAAAAAGCTGAATACAGAGAACTGGAGGACCAGTTTCTGTCAGGGTGGGGGAACAATCAAAAGTAAGGAGATAATTGTAGATTTAAAGAGAAACCAGGTTACCGTAATTTTCGAACTATTGAGCGCACCTAAATATAAACCGCACCAGCTAAATTTGAAAAGAAAAGACACTTTGTACATATATAGGGCACACTGGAATATAAGTCGCAGGTTTTCATGTTGTAACATTAGATTCGATTATTTACACAGAAAGACGGTATGCAGAAGTTATTTTTTGTTTTAATCACCTCCTTCAGAAGGTAATGTTTCTGTCTGTCTGTCTGTCTGTCTGTCTGTCTGTCTGTCTGTCAGCAACATAACTTAAAAAGTTATGGACGGATTTTGATGAAACCTTCAAGAAATGTCCACAATGGGACCAGAAACAAATGATTAAATTTTGGGGTTGATACGGTAGGTGGACCACGTGTCCACCCACCGACCTAACCTCCACTCCTCTCCCATATCAGAGAGCTCACAAGTGGCTCCCCTCACATAGAAGCCCCGAATCTACCCTCTCCGTTGGAAGAGTGCCGTGACAGCACACACACAGCCGTGCGTCTCATTAAGAGACATTTTATTGGAAAAGTACCAAAAGTTAGAATTAGATAACAACATGGAGATCAGAGGGGAAATGAGTGGCCCTGGTGGAGGTCTGAACTCTGAGTGCTTTTCTAGTTTAAGACATGCTTTTTTTTTCAAACTCTGTCTGAAAATTGGCAGTACAGCACCAACATGGCATCAACACAACAACAACATGACAATAGCATGCCTGGTTAGAAAATAAAACGTACTTTAGCCTACTAGAAAAGTCTTGGTTGCTATCTTCAAATTCCTGTTCCTCTTGCCTACCAAAGCCAACATCTCACCATCGATTCATTGATATCAAGCCTATGTGCAGTAGCTCTGTTACCTTCTTTGATGGCCAGTTCGATTGCCTTTAACTTTAAAGTTGCATCATATGCATTTATTCGTGGGCTTTTAATGATGAGGGTGTGTGCATGATGCACAAATTAACAGTTCAAAATAAGAATAAAAGCTAGTGTCTGCATTGGTGCATAATCGTTCCCCACATGTCTGTTTCACTTTTGCACTTCCTGCTACAGTCCTTCCTGGTGGTCGTTAGCCAGTACAAATCTATAAATTAGCTGCATCGTTGACTAGTCCAAAGCGCATGAAAAAAGTAGCGGTTTATAGTAAGAAAAGTGGGAGAAGTGGAGGTGGTGGAGGAGTATAATTACCTGGGAGTTCACCTGGACCACAGACTGGACTGGTGACTCAACAGTAAAGCTGTCTACAAGAAGGGACAGACCAGACTGTACTTCTTGAGGAAGCTTAGGTCCTTCAAGGTTTGCAGCCAGATGCTGCAGATCTTCTATAATTCTGATGTGGAGTGTGGAGTCTCTTCTGTGATCATCTGTTGGGGTAGCAACATCGAAGCCAGGGACCTAAATGGGGACTGCTCAGGAACATCTGGAGATTAAAGAAGCAAAAAAGGATTTTTCATAAAATCAAGACAATTACAGCCAACGCTGAACATCCTTTTCTTGAGACTGTTATATGCATACTCTGGCGCCACCAGGCCCTCTGACCACAGCCAGTAGTCAAGGCGGGTAAAGTGTCTTACCCAAGGACACAATGACTGAGACTGACAGCGCAAGGGCTCCAACCGGCAACCCTCTCCTTACAGGACGACTCCTAACTCCTGAGCCTGAAACAAAGTTAAAAAAAAGAAAACCTCCATTGTAGCTTAGGGACCATAAAATTAATATGGCTTTCCTCGAGTGAGCGGGGATGCTGCAAATGTGAGCAATACTATTCTTAATAGTATTTGAGCTGACAGTCCAGGTTGACGAGGAGTATAAGCAGACTTTTGGAGCTGTTTAGAGGCCTCCGCTGGCCTGGGGTTCCCAAAAAATGGCAAAGGAGGCCCCTAAGCTTGAAGCCCAAGTATACATGTAAATTAATTCAGCAATGCCTTGATAGGAGGAAACCTAAAATTTTGGAAAAGGCAGACTCCAGAACTAAATTTGCCTGAAGAGGGATTAGGTTGAGAAATGTCCTCACAATCTAAGACGTCGGGATAATTTCATCAAGTAGGCAAATTATGTCAGGTCAAGATGTGGAATGCTGACAGACCGCTACCAAAGAAAGCTGGAAGCTGGAAGTAAAAGGGGTTTGCAGAGTTATGCAGGCAAAATGTTGCAATTTTGAAAAAAAAATTGTGGATAAATGTAACAATAAAGGTGGAAAATGTTTTGCAAATATTAGGGCTCCTCTCTTCTTTATAGCTTATTTCATGATTTTTTCATTACAAGAAAAAATCCAAAGTAAGCCTTCTAAAACACAAAATATATTCTACTAAAGAGTGTTTCACAAACATTTTGTGCAGTAAATTATTAAGAAGTTGTTGAAAGAGCGACTGGGGGCTCATAAACTATTGATTCATCTGGTGATAAGCCTTGGAAAGTTTTCACACGTCTTTCATCATCGTCAGACACAGCAGACACAGTTCTTAGCTCCGAGTGTTCAGGTGGTCACCTCCTTTCAGTTAGTATAAACAGTTGTTCTAAAGATGCTTAGTGTCCTGACCAGATGTTTTTGAATTCAAATATGACTGATATTATAGTACCTCATTTGTACAAGAGTTAGATATCGTGTAATACTGAAGGGTATGGTTTGTACCTACATAAAGAAGTTGACGTTACATGGAAGGTCCTCCATTCAAAGGCAGAACGAGCTGCTTTATTACTGTCATTGTCCGCTTTGTGAAACAACTCCCATGTAGCTGGAGCTCAACAATGCATTGGAAGTCACCCTGATACATTTTAATGATATACACTTAGGAAAGAGATAATTCATCTCAGGAAGTAGGACAAGCACATGGCATTTCGTAGAGGTCAATCAATATGAGAGTTTAAATTGTACCCAGCTTCCCCTCTGCAGATGTATGCGAACAGAGAAAGAGGAGGAAAATGGCAGTAGGTTTGGGCATACCGCAGAAACCAGCTGTCTAAATAGAACAAAAAGACGAACAGGCATTTTTTCTTTCTGTATAACTTTTAATCTGACTAAATGTTTTCATAATAAATAGAAGTTTTTCAACAATTTCACCATATTCCAAAATTGACAAGTTGAAAGTATTTGACAGAATCACCTTTTAAACTTGACTTTGTCCAAATTTTGTTTTTTGTTTCTTGTTCAGTAGTCTTCTAACCATAGCTTGCTGGAGTTTTGCCCCATTCTTCATTAATGAACTGGTGTAACTTATTTAGGCTCGTAGGCCTTCTTGCTCACAAACACTTTTTAGGATCTCCCCATAAATTCTCTATTGGACCAAGATCAGCGCTTTGTGATAGCCACACCAAAATGCTGACTTTGTTGACCTCTTTCTAACTAATTTGTCTTTTTATGAAAGCTGTGACAACAGCCAATACACCCACCCATATCCGTGGTTTGTGTCTCCTTAAATGGAAAAGGGATATTTGTTGTCTTCCTGCTTTCTCTGTTGACTTCATATCTGTGAACCGCATCAACAGAAACAGAATGATGCTTCTGGTTTTTCTATATAAAATGTCCCTCACAGTGTAATCTACAACAGCATAAAAATTATAAAACATGGCCCAATCCTTGCATCTGGTGGTTAGGGACCTCTGATATGAAGGATTCGTGCATATCCCTAGTTGTGAGGTTAGATGGCCAGTGCAATTGTCACACATCAATGTCACCAGTCCATCACGTGGCAAACACAGAGACACTTGAGACTTTCACAGCAACTAAGAATTATCATTCAAACTTAGTTTGAATTGATCTTTGGCTCAGAAATTAACTACAATACATATTAGGTCAGAGATCTTTGGATTAAATTTGGACCGACGCTAGGATTGAGCATTTGGTGCTCCTGGTGGTCAGGTGTGATGCTAGGTTTTTGGCATGTGTGAAGTTGAAGGTGCTGGGAGGGTGTGGGTCTAGGGTGTGGTTTGAACTGCAGGGCAGCGGAGTTGTTGCTCTTGCAGGTTGTGCTTCTTGGACTGGTCAGTGTCCCTCTCAGGTCAGGGGTGTTTCTGAGCAGTGCCATTTGTCTCATTGCCATGTCACAGGATTGGTCTTGGCTTTAGGGTCCCTCGGGGGCGTTACTAGACCTTATTCACTGTGGCACGTGCCTTAGTAAAAGTCTCCAGTGCCCCAGTAAAATTATAGCGCTGCTCTCACTGGAATCAGCATTCATGAGCGCATCCCAGTGCCCGCTTTAGTCATGACTCAAGCCTGTCACTTACCAGCCAATAAAAAAACAAGGAAAAAAGAAAGGGGCCATAATAGCCAATCAGGAAATAGCACCTCTGTAGCTGGGTAAGATTGAATCCAAAAACCAATGAAAATCGTTCACCTGATTCTTTTGAGCGTTTCGTTGTAACTAAACATAGCCTTCTGATAAACTATTCAGAGATGGACATCAGAAAATTCTTCCTGAACAGAGGCAGACGGAGAGGAACAGTGAGGAGCAATGAGGAGGACGAGGGAGGTATGATAATTGTCCACATTAACGGTAGCATTAACATTTATGCTGGTAATAGCCAGTGCGTGATTTGATCAATAGTTTAATGGCAAACTTAGATAACTTTGCTGCATTTGTAAATTCAATTCAATTCAATTCAGTTTATTTATATAGCGCCAATTCACAACAGATGTCATCTCAAGGCACTTAACAAGAAGTCATTTCAATACATTTAAACAAACATTCCAATCAGTTAAAAAGTTTGCTATTTAAGGAATCCCAGCAGATTGCGTCAGTCATTGGCGTGAGGTTGGGCAGACTTTCCAACCACAGCAATCCTTCAGCAATCCCTCATACTGAGCAAGCATGTAGCGATGGTGGAGAGGAAAAACTCCCCTTTAACAGGAAGAAACCTCCAACAGAACCAGGCTCAGTAGGAGCGGCCATCTGCCACGACCGTCTGGGGGTTTGAGAAGACAGAGCAGAGACAGAAGGAACAAAAGATCTGATATAAGAGAACTTTCTATGTTACAGAAAGTAAAAAGTTGATAACAGGACACAGTGGATGTTCAGTTACTGGGAGGATCATCCCAGTCGATGACCCCCGTCCAACAGGGCATTGCAGCCAAGCAGGATACCAGACCAGGTATATCTTCTATGGAGAGAAAAACACTGAGAGAACACAAAGTTAACAGTCGAAATAGCAGAATTTACTGTAATACAACTGGAGAGTCGTAGGAGAAAAGGAAGTAGCAGAGTGAAGAAAATTGGTAAGTCTGTCCTCCAGCAGTCTAAGCCTATAGCAGCATAACTACAGAGATAGCTCAGGATGACCTAAGCCACTCTAACTATAAGCTTTATCAAAAAGGAAAGTTTTAGGCCTGGACTTAAAAGTAAACAGAGTGTCTGCCTCACGGACTAAAGCTGGGAGCTGGTTCCACAGGAGAGGAGCCTGATAACTAAAAGATCTCCCTCCCATTCTACTTTTAGAAATCCTAGGAACTACAAGTAAACCTGCAGTCTGAGAGTGAAGCGCTCTGTTGGGAACATAAGGAACAATTAGATCTCTGATGTATGATGGAGGTTGATTATTAAGGGCTTTATATGTAAGAAGAAGGATCTTAAATTCTATTCTGGATTTAACAGGGAGCCAATGAAGGGAAGGTAAAACAGGAGAAATGTGATCTCTCTTTTTAATATTCATCAGAACTCTTGCTGTCGCATTTTGGATCAACTGAAGACTTTTAATGGGATTTTGTGGACTACCTGATAGTAAAGAGTTACAGTAGTCCAGCCTTGAGGTAACAAATGCATGGACTAGTTTCTCAGCATCACTCCTGGACAGGATGTTTCTTATTTTAGCAATATTACGGAGGTGAAAGAAAGAAATCCTAGAAACCTGTTTAATATGGGATTTAAATGTCAAGTCTCGGTCAAAAATCACGCCGAGATTCTTTACGTTATTACTGGGGGCCAATTTAATGCCATCCAGATGAAGTGATTGACTAATCAGTTTCTGTTTAAGAACTTCTGGTCCAAAGACAGCAACTTCTGTTTTGTCAGAATTTAAATGCAAAAAGTTTAGGGTCATCCATGTTTTTATGTCTTTATGCCTATAACAATCTACATAGAGTCAGAGTAGCCTATAGGTGATAATTTGCCTATAATGTATCTTATAATAATCTACACAGACTCAGAGTAGCCTACTCTAACAGTCAATCCACTGGAACAATGAAGGTGAAAACAGCCACCAACTAGCGGTCATACTTGTTTTACTACAAAATTTATTGTCATTAATGGTTCCATTCAAATTCTAAACAATAAAATAAGAATAAAAATTTATAAATTGCCTTTGAATATCGATATAATATCGTGACATAAAATATTGTGACATAAAATATCGCGATATATCGGTGTGTCAATATTTTCTTACATCTCTATGATGTAAGAAATGGTTGTTGCTGATTTTTCTCCAAACCTCTATTTTAGCTTGAAAATATTTATAGTGCTTGACCCCCTTTGTAGTTGGCTGAAGAAAGACTACATTTATGCAGCATCTTTAAATGTAATGGTACATTGTTGGAGTTTCAGACATTTCTTAGCTGTAACAAAAGGATTGTTAGATACAGTGCTGTAAAACAGTATTTGCCCTTTGACAGATTTCTTGTGTTTTTACTGTTTTGTCATATTTAAACATTTCATATAATGCAGTTTTCAAATGATGATCTCATTCATTAAGGAAAAAAGATATCCAAACCAAATAATCTCTTTGATGTTAGAATGTGAATATATTATGACTCTCCCATGTGACGCTGTGTTGAATTTTACGAGACACAATTCTTTGATTTCCTACTAAATTGTAAACCAATCCCCCATTTGGGAAAGGGATAGAAAATTGTTTGTGCTGCTATATATGTGCTGTCATTCCTATTAATAAATTCTAATTTTTGCATACACTCCCTCTGCAAGGACTGTAAGGCAGCTAATTTGGGATTAGCAATCTAGTTTTTAGAACCAGAGGTTATGGGTTGTCAGTCATCAGTCCTATATGATAACTGCAAATGAAACTTTTGCTACACTATGTCTTTCAAATGACCTGTTTAAGGGTATGCCATGGCATCTCATTTGGATCCTGGTCCAGGCTTTGATCAAGCCACTCCAAAACTTTCATTTTGTTTATTTGAGGTGGACTTCCTGGTAAGCTTCAGATCATTGTTCTGAAAAATAACCCAAGTTATGTTTGAGTTTAAGGTCACAAACTGATGTCTGGTTAGACTACTTCAAGATTTTTTGTTAGATAGCAGTCACCCATGTTCTGAGGAAGCAAAGCAGCCCCAAACCATCATACTACATCGGGATGTTTTTTGGCTAATGTGAGAGGGGGATCTGGGTTCTTTTTGCTTAGTAATGGTTTTCGCCTTGGAACTCCCCCGTCCATTCCATTTTAGTCCCCGTCTTATTGTTATTGTCGTGTCATGAACATTCACCTTAACTGAGCCAAGTAAGGCCCACATAACTTTACATGTTTTTATTGGGTCTTTTGTGACCTCCTGGATGTGCTCTTGGAGTAATTTTGGTAGGCCAGCCAATCCTGTGAAGGTTCCCCACGGTTCGATATTATCGGTATATTCCATTTATGGATAATGGCTCTCACTGTGATCAGCTAGAGTTTATGTATGTAACACTCTCCAGACTGATCAGTGTCAATGTCTTTCTCATCTGTTCTTGGATTATTTTTCGGTGGAACATAATGTGTTGGTTTTGAGGTCTTGTAGTATATTCAATGCTGTCAGACCAGTTCTATTTAAATGATTTTGTGATGCAGATTTGGTAGTATATTTTTCACATAAACCTATGTCGGTCGGATAGCTTTTGTCCCCAAGTAAATTGAATAATCATTTGAGAACTGCTTCTTGTATTTTATCAGGTTATCTTTATCTGATATTAAAATATTAAAAAAGTGAAAACAGGAGTAAATACTTTAGCCCTGCGTGTAGAAATGAGGCTGATCGTGATTTTGGTGTGTAATTTGTTGCTCTGCAGGATATCGACTCAAGAAGCGGACAGTGCCTTATTGGAGGTAGACGGGCTCATTTTCACAGCTGTCAGTCTAGAAGTAGAGCACTGTCAGTGGTGTTGGTTTAATTTCCTTCTTGTGTTTTGGCTCCCACTGTCTGATGAATCGGTATCGTTTAGTGATTCCTGCTAACCGCTGCAAACAAATGAGCAGTGCTGTAAGAATTGTTGCAAAAGCACAGTGGTAATGAGCAGTGTTTGTGCTTGTTGAAATTGCTGTGGTCAGATCCACTACAAAAAGCTGTCCATTCATCTATTGCAGTGTAAGAATATTTTAACAAAGATTAAAAATGAACTGTTGATGTCGGCTCCAAAACATTCCATAGATGTTCAACTGCAACTGAAAAAAATTACGCATTATTGAAAATGATAAAATTATAGAGACATACATAAATGTAGATTATTCTCTTCCTTTAAAAGCACAGAATTGTAAAAGCAAGAAAAAAGTATTTATAATGATGAATTGGGATTCAACACCCTGAGTTAATGCAATATAAAACCACATGTTCCTGCAAATAGAGCTAAAAGTCTTTTAATCTATTTCTCTATTGGCTTTGCACATACTGAGGAAAAAGGTTTACCCAATATTCTTTGTGAAATAGCTCAAGAGCAGTCAGATTGGATAGAGAGTGTGAGTCTTACTATGGATTCTCAACTGGATTTTGAACAAGATGCTGACTGGTCCATTCCGTTGTAGCTCTGGCTGTATGTTTAGGTTTAAGTAGGACTTCAATATGGTTTTATTTTATAATGCAAAGGCTACTGGCTATAATAACAGTGAGGATGAATGAGAATTAGGATAACAAACATGGACTTCAAATAGTTTCTTAAACAAATGTGATGATCCAATTGATCGATGGATCTATCCATTGATCTATTTATGATACTTAATAAATGTCATCACTTTTCTTGAAATCGATTTGGGTCATAAAGAAATCCCAGAGATCTAATAAAGTGATAAATATCAGAAAACAGAAATGAGAGGCCCCACAGAACCATTTCTTAAGGCTAAGACCTCATTCAGTCAGCACTCAGTCAGATAAATGAAACAGAGGGATGAAAACTGGCAGGTTCGTTTTATTCCAAAGAGAGGTTGCACTCCTAAGTTCACAGACAGAATGATGTCACAGCTCAGCTTATCAGAGAGCACTGCTGCACCTATTTTCTTAAAATAACCATGTTGGGTCAAGGGTACAAATAGCACAAGACCATTGATTAAAATGACATACCCATTTATGCAGTTTGCATAAATACCTCAGAGGTATCTCTTTGTGGGGAATAGTTTGGTTAGGCACAACAAACCTATACTCACCCTACAAATACCAACTTCAATGTACAATAATTGGAACCTTATGTGACAAACCAACACAAAGTAGTGCTTAATTATGAAGTGGAAAAAAACTGATCTTTGGCATTGAAATTTGTTTTACAAATAAAAATCTGAGTAGTGTGGCATGCAGTTGTATTCAGTCATTACATTAACTCATCTTTCCATTCAATTACAACTGCAAGTCTCTACTGGCTTTAAACTGAAAATTTTCACATATTCTTTTTTGTACCATAGCTAATAATCAATTAAAATGTATATTATATATAGCATATGTGAAAATCCTTTTTGAGGCCTTAGATTCAGATCTGCACTTGGACTATTCTAGAACATGAATATACAGTACTTCTAAACCACAATTGTAGCACTAGTTTTATGTTTTTGGTTCATGTCTTGCTGGAAGGTACTCTGGTTTAGAACTGTGTACTTCAAATCAGACCTTTGGGAAATTGGAGAACCAGGCTGTGTTGTATTATGTTTAAGATCAGATTCCACTGTGCTTCACCGCATCTAATTAGTCTGTATGACTGCACTGATTTGGATGTAAAATTCTGTACGTAAATTGGATCTGCTTATTCTCTAAATTGCATTGAGATGATTTGTGCTTCAGTTTGGCATTGTATAAATAACACTGTTTTTGTTTGTTTGTTTTGTTTTGTTTTGGGGTCACATCATTTATGAACTCTATTATCCAGGTTTACCTGCTAGATGGAGTGAAGATGTATTTAAGAAAAGAACTTATTTGTGTTTCTTTTAATAATGTGAGACGCCAACCATAAACTACAGACAGACATGTAGGCATAAAAGTACTGTACATTTAAGAAAAAAATTGGATGTTGTGAAAACATTGTCTTTTTTTGGTCACTCATTTTAGAAAGTGAAACTCATATATATTAAAAATCAATTACACATTGAGAAAAATATTTCAAGCCTTTTTATCTTGTGATGTTGATGATTACGGCTTAGAGATTATAAAAACTCAAAATGGAGAGCCTTGGAACATTTTAATATTACTTATGGTTGATAAAAAAGACTATTTTATACAAAAATGTCAGGCTTCTTAAAAGTATGTTTGCGTTGTTGGGCCTCCTTTTGCACATGCACACATAAGACCAAGTGACACCCATTATGTCAGTTTTTGGTGCCTTTTATTCACAAAGTCCCAATTAACAAAAAGCATCAGTGCAACAAAACAAACAGTTTTTTTCATCTCCATTTTGATTCAGTTCTGAGCACAGAATTAATAAGCACTAGAGATTTATCAACATTTATCGATCATGTTTGTATGAATGCAAGCTTCTGTCAGCAATAGCCTCGTAAGTCAATGTGATTAAGCGTTTTTGTTTTAATACCAAGGCATGTCCAGTGAGGATAGATAAATGTTGTGACAATAGTCAATTTATCCAATCTCCTGTTGCATAAATCTTCTTCTGAAGTAGCAGAACCTGCTGGTGTGCACGTAGAAATTTGCTAAATCCTCTATTATTAATTCATAAAATTGATCAAAATGAAGGGCTGGATCGGTAATCATGCTGTAAAAATGTCACTCATCTGTGGCCCACAGTTTTATTTTTGAAAGATTTTTGTGGAGGTATATTTGGTGCAAAAGTATTTGTGCCTTGTGAATGAAGTTGAACTCAGACAAAATTTCATCATATTTTTTCCTGCTTTACAAGCCGCGCCTTTTTTTTTCTCTACGCTCCTCCTTTTGCTTCATTTGCCACGCTAATTGTTGGGCAAAAACTATCTTTGACTTCCTGGTGATGCCTATGCCCATACAGCAGGGCGCACTGCCAGACTAAGTATCAACGAACTGTAAATACCCCTATGCTTAGGACTGTGGGGCCTGAGAGCGATGTTGTGATCCTGTGGCTGTAGCTCGGACATTCAGGGCAGATAAAAAAGCTAAAACTTTCCACAAACTCCTTTTAGACATATAATAGTAAAGCCGTCTGTGGTAAATATTTATTTACTGCCTATTTAATGGAACGGCTAGGCCTCTCAGAACTCCATAAATAGGGTGATAAGAAAGCTGAAGTTGGATTATAGTCTGACACGGGGAGATGGCTAAAGGACGATTCCACCTAATTTCAAATAACTTGTGCAGCTTTAATGTGCTCTAGTTTAAAAACTAAAATTCTTTGGGTCTTCAAACCTGGACTAGATTATCCTACACAAATAGCAGAATCAGTCAAGGGATAGGGTTAGAACCAACTGTTCGGCTAGAGTTCTGGGCAGCTTTCCAAGTAAGCAGCCACAACAGGCCCTCCCTCCCAATGTACTGTTGAAACACCAGGGATAATTGGAGATGAAAGGGGAAGAGACTGCAAGGACTCCACGTGCAGAGTGAGAGGTTTCTATACTGAAGCATGGGTTTGGAGTGGGAGGGCTATGGACATGGTGTTTTTCCAAAAATATCATGATCTCTAATTTCTACCTAAAGAAAGACTCAACGAAAACATTTACAGTATTCTCGTTTCACACACCAGATGCTGCCTTTTTTTAAACTCTAAAATCTATTTGAATATTTAAAACTCAACCAGGTAGATGAATTCACATTTGACCAAAACCAAATCAAAAATATGTCCTTCATTCCACCATCCATTGCATTGTCTACACTTTCCCCAAAGAAGTGATGGTCACTCACAAGAAAATAATCCGTCAGATTCCAAGAGATACTGATGAAAGTCTGCTTGGCTGAGTTAGCGAGGCATGAATGTTTTCTTAAAGCAGCTAGACCAAATGATGACCCCCGCTACCAAAAAATCCTGATGTCCACCTTTACAAGTCCATGAAACTCCTATCCATCATTCTGCAGGCAACATTTTGATCATTGTTGCAGGGATATAAAGACGTTTCTGTGCTTTCTCTGTGCTCGCCTTTTTGTGTCCACAATATTTTCTTCATCTAAAGTGTAACTGTTGGGTTGTTCTTTCTGCCCTTCTTGCTGACAAAGTCGAATAAGTTGCAGTAATGTCTCCGGTCATACCACACCACAGCACAGCCAACTCTGTCATCTATGGCTTTCTTCAAGGAAGTTTGTTCCAGAGGTGTTTAAACACTCCAGCCCTTTACCTGTCTGTTGAAGAGACGTCTCCTGCATCTACCTTTCTTTGACTTTTTACAGTCCTGTTCAGAAGGCTACATACACTCATCATTAACATGGCTTTTAATAATGCATTTTGTGCCTGAAATTGTTTTTTATTCACTGATAATACCAAACAACTAGTATAGTATGCATGCTCTATCACTTATATTTGGAAAAAATTCCCTTAGCAAGTTTCAGCGAACCCACACACTTTTTGTAGCAATCAACCAGCTTCTGGCTGAATATTTTACTGCTCTTATAAACAGTCTTGGTAATGCTCGTTTAAATTATTTGATTTGCAGTCCCATACCCAGCTTTTGAGCATAGCCTATCCCTTTTCAATAAAGTTGAGGGCAATTTCAGAAACCTAAACTAAGATTGCTCTGTTTCAAAACCAGTTTAGGGGGTAACACTAGCTAACACAGGGTAGGATTTTTACTCAACTGGACTTTTATTTTTTGATTTATTTTAAGAAGGATAATTTTTTAAACTGCAATTAAATCACTTTCTTTTCCAGAGATAAAAAAGATGAGATTAGATATCAATATGTGAATATTTCTTAATAAAGAACTTAATCCTTAATTGGGTGTCTTAATATTTCACATGATTGTACTATATGTTTATAATTGAGTCATTGTGGATTAGCGACAAACTAGGATAAAATTAAACTTTCTAACCACATTCTTGTTTTTTTTTACTGCATTTTTTTGTATATATCACCCCAAAAGAGAACAGTTTAAATACCCAAATAATATGACATTCATGTCAATGATTAATGTAGGTAAACTTCTTACTGGTATTGATGCACATATTGATTCAGAGAAGGATATTCCTATATTTATTTCAACAAACCAGTGATGACAGAAAAACCGGTTTCTCTGTTCCATAGCCCATTTTGTATTTGAGCCTATCCCACAACAACAGACTGATATGACCTTTGACCTTGTGACTATGTGGAACCTAGCTGCAGTGGGAGATCCCGGGTGTCAAGGACACAGAAGTTGAGCAACAATTGGAGGTGACAGCTCATTCATCATGCCCAAGGTATCCGTTCCACTGAGTAGAGCACATTCTCCACCCTAGACTGCATCTAGCTTGCTTAATTAAAAATGGGAATGCAGTAAACAACTTCAATAATTTATTCTTTTTTTTTCTTGAAGGGTTACATCCTTAAAGAGCATCCTTTTGATGTTCTACACTGTGTTTTCCTTCTCTTGAATAAAGCGTTGGATTGAGATGTTAATTTAAATAACATGCTTTAATTGTTTGCTTTCTTCTGCTGTTTGGTTTTTCATTTCTGTGTGGCTTTGTTAAGTGTCCTTGTGTGTGGATGAGATATCACCCTACTGTTCCTAATAGACAGAAGACAGTGTGCGGTTAAAGGAATTTGCACTCACACCTGGAGCTGGCTTCTTAAGGAGAAACTACGTGACTTAAAAATAGCACAGCAAATATTCAAACAAACACAATTCTCAGCCAGTTCTTGATAGATTTACTGGTATGTTTTGGGTCATTGAGATGTTGTAGACTCCTGCTCTACTTCAGCATGTTTTCACACCGTCTGATATGTGGCAGAACTATTTCTGGATTCTATCAGGGTGACTAGGCCAGGTCCTATGCAGCAAAGAATGCCCAAACCATGACATCTCCACCTCCATGTTTCACAGCCTGTAGGAGGTTCTTTTCCTGTAATTTTGCAATTGGTTCTTGTCAGACATGTCCTTTGTTCAGTGTCCATCTGAATCATCTGTCCAAAGAACTTTATTCTAGAGGTCTTGGACCCGGAGGCCCGAGCCCTGCAGGCACCCCATCTCCCAGCAGGAATCCGACCAGGGGACCGGCCGATGGGGGTCCCCCACCCCCGCTGACCAGGCAGGCCCAGGGATGAACCGGCATGCCCCCCGACCACCCAGCTCCGGACACCGAGAGCTACCAACGCACCGGCAGGGAGAGGCATCAGTTACCGGCAGGGATTGATAGAGGGAAAATTTGGTGGGGGGGCTGATATGCACCAGGCGAGAGGGCAGCCCAAGACCCAATCTGACGTATAGACAGGAACACACGTAAACAATCATACGTTCCCTCCCTCTTACGCACACACACTCTCACCTGGACACATAGACACACATGAATGGACGTTATACACTGACTCATACTCTCTACACTTTATACTCCCAGGTTCCGGTACCGATACCCCAATAGAGCAAACAGCCCCCAGACCCAAGAGGCGGACCCCCTACCCTCTAGGATGGAGACAAGCAGACCACCAAAGCCTCCACAGTAGCAAAGCACCCCACCAGCCCAGGCCCCCGCCCAGATTCCAATACTACAAAAGCACTCAGAGAGCGCAGACCTCCGCCAGGGCCACTCACCCCCCACCCATCCCCATGTTGTAATCTAATTCTAACTTTCGTTACTTTTCCAATAAAATGTCTGTTAATGAGACGCATGGCTGTGTTCGTGCTGTCGCTGTGTCCTTCCAGCGGAGAGGGGAGATTAATGCATGTGTGATTAATTTGCTGTGCATAAGCTCCAACCATAGCTGGGTTGCTGTGCGAGGTCAGACGTCTGTGGGCTCTCTGACACGGGAGAGGAGTGGAGGTTAGCAACGCTGGTCGGTGGGAGGACACGCGCTTCATGTTCACTTCAGTTGTCCCTGGCCGCATTGCGTACATTTCCTGAAAATGTAGTCGAAATCCGTCCATAACTTTTTGAGTTATATTGCTAACAGACAAAGAGACAGACAGAAGGGCATGAAAACATCATCTCCTGGCAATGGTATATTGAGAAAGTGGATTTCATACTAAACCCCAAGCAGATGGATGATAAATGTCCAAACAGCTCGGTGTCTTGCTTGCTTATTTTTCAGGAAATAGGAGCTTTAGAGCAATCAGTCCTTTTTAACTGTAATGTTCCTTCTGAACCCTCCACATCTTTGTGGAAGCCTGAAACTAGAAGGCACACTGCCAGAACTACTTCTTAATTCCAAATTACCCACATTGTGGTCAATTTCGCCCTGTCTGTTGTCTGGTTACCACCCTTTTCTTGGTTGCTTTAAAGCAACTCCACCTCTTGCCCTCTCCTAGGCACCAAATCAATTGTTTGTCCCTGGTTCCAATTTCTTTTTGGCTTTTTCTATGCCTGTGTCTTCTCTGGCCCATGTGTATTGTGTCTGTCCTTGGACCTGAAATGGTAGAGACTAAGCCAGCCAAGGCATCCTAATCTCAGATAATGGAGGAAATTGAGTTTCATCCTGTTTCCCTCCATCACCCTGAGTTTTATACTCTTAGGTAAGCCTCCCATTAAAAAAAACAGGTCATTAAATCTTATATTCCGTACTCTGTTCAGCTTGCACATCAAAGCATTTTAATCTTTCCAATTTTCAGAGATGAGTTTAAAAAAATCATTATCCAAGTAAAGTTTGTTCATTAAATAATCATATGGTTTTAATATAATTTAATTGCATTAAACACATTTGGATATGAAGAATATTTTATCGCCCTAATGTGTTGCCAGTATTATGTTATTATAAAGAAATGAAGACTGATATTTATGATCACTATCCTATTATTTTGTTTAACACTGCAGGAATCAACACAAAGGGCAGCAAGTAGATATTGCTGCAATGCCATAATTTTTTTTCCCTTTGATTATTGACAGGAGTGTAAATAATTTGCACGATACAATTTAAACCAAAAACATGTCAATCACAAACTAATTTTTATATATATATATATATATATAGTTTTATTGTCTGAGATGCCTGTCTCATCTCCTTTTCTCCTGCTTCCGTCTCTCTATCTCTGAGGGCTTGTTCCATCCATCCATCCATCCATCCATCCATCCATCCATCTTTTCAGGGTGAACTGGTGCCTATCTCCAACAGTCAATGGTTGACAGAAGGTTAAACCTGCACCAATCATCACAGGGCTCTTTGACCATTCTTGTTTGTACAATTTCTCTAGATTATGTCTTCATCCAACAGCCTTTTCAAAAGGATTTAGGTCTAGAAACTGCAATGGCCATTGAAGAAAGATTGTTTTTGTGTCTGGTGAACCTTTTCTGTGTTAATTTGAACACGTGTTGGATCATCATCAGTCCAGCAGATTTTTTACATAAAATCCTGTGTATTTGAATGAGGTGCTGTACAACATAACCATTCATCACACCTATCTGGAGTTTTCGTTGTCAAATAGCACACAGTTCCAATTAAAATCCCCTTGGAATTGTGACGGCAGGGCAAAAACAGCAAGATGGAAATAAATAGTTGTTATAGTAACTATTCAAGACTAAGACGCCACCCTTCCCTGCAGCCTTTTAGATTTAGTTTATCTCCTTCACCATCCTGCCCACTGTGCAAGGAGCCTAGTGGCCCAGTGGATTAAAGACATAAGTACATCTGTGTGACGTCATATATAATCTAACCCACAGCAAAAGAGAGACATGGATTACTTTTTATAGCAAGCCTTTACTGGGATTATTAATACAAGTACCTCATTTACTCCCAATAATTCTAATAATTTTGTAAAACCCTTTCTGTTTAACATGCTGTTTTTCCCCCACTAAGTAAATGTGCTTAAAGGTTCTGTGTGAGATTATGCTGCTGCAATAAAACATGAGGTTATTTAAATGATTTTTACACCTCTGCACCAGTGAAGCCAACCAAATAGTCCATAATTTAAGAAAGCAAAATCCTACTTATGTTTTGGTGTGTTGTGTTAGTTTAAAACCACTTAATTGACCACAAGGAGTAATACAGCTGTGTGCCTCGGACTATGAAAATGTTTTTGCTGTGCTATGTTTGGATGCAGATTCCCTGAAGGCAGACATGTGTCTCAGTGGGACCTTCCTCGTTAAACACAGGGAAAATAACTAAAAAGTTGGGATCTGACGTCAGCAGCGTCCATTTAAGATTGAATTCTGTTTTAATTAAACAGAAATTCTCTGAGATCTACTTGACTTAGTTTTCATTATAGATTTTGAAACTCAGAATTGATTGCTGCTTCAAAATGCTTAAAAGCACTTGGGGAAGGACAGCTTGGATCAGGATGTTTTTTGAATTCCCTCACAACATGCAAGGCTGACCATCTGAGAAATTTTAAACCCAAACTAGCAGACTGTCAGTACAATGTTCGGACAGGCAGAGCTGTTCTGTAATTGGCTACCTCATTAAAGACGGTCCTCCAAGCCGCCTGGGTATTAATATGCCCCCCTGAATGCCCGGAAGCTGTTGTCATCCAGGCCACTACCCACAAAGATAGAAAAACCGGACCCATGAGTTTGCTGCAATTAGTACCAAGAGATAAATTTTTTAACATTCAAATAGTTTACTGACCATCACTGCATGTACAAGTTGACTCAAACCTCACTCATTTTACAATAAATTAAATCATAACAAGTAACACTTATACCATTCTAAATAACTGACAATTTACCATTGCACGCACTTCAGACAATTGGTTGCATTTTAGGATTTGAGAGTAAGATGACAATTCAAAAAAAAAAAAAAAAAAATGAAGGGAGATCAAACATTAGGCTGTGAACATGAAGAAATCATAGTGCAGATGATGGAGGATAGGGGAGGGATATGCTGGACACCTGAATTTGAAGGTTTTCTAGGATCATTATAGAATTCTTGAAGATGAGCAGGAGAGTGGCGCTGGCTTTCGGAGTCTGTAACCTCTGTTGGAACATAGTAGATTAGGGAAGATGTATGGATGGACGGACGGACAAACGGATAAATAGATGGTCGTGTTGTAAATATACAGTTATCACAGAGAGAAAGAAGGAAGCATGAAAAAAGTTGACATCAAACAGAATACAAATGTAATGTGACAATATTGAGAATATACAGTGACATTAAAATATTCTGCCCTGAGTTTTTTTCTTGGTTTATTTCTTTAAAGGCTTGCTAGTTACGCTTTTTTTTTTCTTGTTAAGGAGTGAGACAGCGGGAAATCAGCACAACATACCAACCACTTTAACCATGCAAAGCATTTTTAATTACTGCACAAACAGAAAATATGACAAGCAATTTTTGGCCACCGGTATGGTTATTAATTTATTTGGACAAAACTGCTCCATCACCGTTAGTTGCTCAATTTTGAACCACTTTAGTTGGATTTCTAACAGCAGCAAATTGCAGCTACTGCCAAATATCTATCAGTTACTGTTAATAACGTAAAGCCGCCCATGGGAAAAACTAGTAATTAGGATGGTTATACAAGGGAATATTTCAGAATGATCAGTGATCAATGATCTAGTAGATGTCTTGATTGCTCCAAAACTCCAATACTTTTGCCATTTTCATTTTTACATCTTATTTGACATCCACAACAGATTCTCTGATCTAATACTACACCCAGAAATGAGTTTTCACAATCTTGTTGAATTTTATTAGTAACAATTGTTCTCTGTGTTTTTGTACCTTCACGTGTTTTTTATTTCCAATACATCATAATTTTCTCAGATTCTTTAAATCCTGACCATACAGCAAACTTCTGTTGGTCTGTTATGATAGAAATTACTCAGTTCAGTGCAGTGGCTTTATTGTGAAGTACCTGTTCAAGCTGTCGTAACAAAGTATTATGTTGAGCCCTGTGAAATGCTGAATTTGAGTCAGAAAGTATAATATATAATAAAAAACAATATAGTATGATATAATACATAACCACTCCAACAGTAAACAACAGTTTTATATTTTATCCACTAATATTCCAGCACTTTTTTTTTTACCCTACATCCCATCCCATGAATGATACTTCTCCTCCCATTCCATCTTTTGCAGGCACCTGACAAGCTCAGTGAAAGGAAGCTAGCAGGAATGTATTGAAGAATGTGAAAGTGAATAATTTATCTGAGCATATGGGTTCATGCCTCTCATTCATCTCTGCCCCCCCATCCCATATACTCTTCATCCTGGCCCCATCACTCTTACGCCTTCCACCAATACATCAGTCAGAAAGAGCATATTCTTCTCTTTGTTTAGGACCGAACCATGTCGGGGGTCCTCTTTTTTTTTCCTTAGCTGTATCTTTTCTTACATTCCTGTTTTTTTTGGCGGTGTAGAGCTTTAATATCTGTCTTCAAAATCTACGAGCAAAAAGTCTGAATTGGTGGTCAGTGACAAGTCATATGGCCAGAATAGACAACATCCTAAAACCAAAGACTTTTCTTTTTTTTTTTACTTGCACTGTGATTGTGGATCATAGAAACTAACTAGCAAATCTAAACATCCATCCATCTATCCATTTTCTAGACCCGTCATTCCTGTGCAGGGTTGTGGGGGTGCTGGTGCCTATCTCCCAAATCTAAAGATGATGTCTAAAAAATATTAAAAATAAAAATTGTCACTATGTGAGACCCGGATTTTAATAGTTGATGTTGCCCCTACAGCACCTCCAACCACAGGATTGCAAAAGCACAGCAGTCTCCCACACTCCACAGCTGCTTCCATCCATCCATCCATCCAGCCATACATTCTGTGATCAGGTTGTCGGGGCAAAGGATTCAGGAGGGGACCTCATACATCCCTCTCTCCACCGACACCCTCCAGCTCATTCCCAAGGTGTTCTCCAGGGTCTTCCCGAGGGTCTCTTCCCAGTTGGACTTCCAAAGGGAGGCGCCAAGGGGGCATCCTGATCAGATGGCCATACCACCACAACTGACTCCTTTCAATTTGGAGAAGAAGCAGATCTACTTTGAGCTCCCCCATGATGACAGAGGTCCTCAACCCATCTCTAAGGTTGAGTCCAGCAACCCTCCGGAGGAAGCTCCTTTCGGCTGCTTGTATCTGGAATCTTTTTTATTAGGTCACAATCCATATCTAGTTTTCCTTATTTCTGCTCTAGCAGGTTGTAAACGCTTGCCAATATTGTGTCAAGTAGCATTGTGTCTAGGTATTTTAGTTGCTCAATTGGTATTTTCTTCCAAATATGTTTTATATGTTCTACAGACAAATCTGTGAACAGGTGAACCCTTAAATACAGAACCACAAATAGGCGGGAGTCCACTGTGTAGTTAACCTTTTAAAATTGGTTTCAATATACAGCCACAGATTACACTTTAGAGTGACCAACAGAAAAACAAACAAGAAAATCAGCACAGGAATTCTTTACAGGAGATGGACATTAGAAGCAGCCTTAGTATCCTTTACAGTCCTCAATAAGAATAACTTTTAAAACAAAGGCAGGTTTGACGATTCTTTGATCTGTTCTGACAGAATCATTTTAACAGATTAGGAGAAAGAAAAATACTATAAAACAAGAAAAAATATTTACAGTCTGTAGCACAAACTATTTTGGTCACATAACAAATTGTTATGTTATTCAACAAAATCAGATCTCAGGTAATATAAAGACCACCCAGTTTGTTTCCTTAAAAAAAAAATAAATTCTAGATTATAATCTGACAGAAAATGTCGATCTTGCCATCATGTCATGTTTGGCGTAAAGGAGGACCCAAATGAAGGAAACGGTGTCAGACGAAAAGAATTTACTGAAGATAACAATGAAAAAGGGAAGACTGAGTACAAACAATAAAGGCTTAAGATCGAGAATGAAGACGGAGGATCCAATGGAGAACAAAGGAAGCCGGGGACCTTAAATATACTGAGGAGGAGTGGAAGTGACAGGGAGAAACAGGAGGAGTAATTACTAGAAAGCAAACGCAGGTGAGAGGGAGAGAACAGGTGGAGGTAATCAGCAGCTGTGCAGGGAAGAAGAATGCCAGGGAGAAAACAAAGAAGGAAAACAGGCAAAACAGAAGCGAAGACTGGACAGAAATAATTCTAAATGAGTAAAGCAGGAACTAACTCTAAGGTAACCGAGGATTAAAGAGATCTAAGAAAATAAGAATAAAGAATGAACCCTAAAAGAAACTTAAAGTAAAAGCACTAATGAACAGGGAGGAGAGGATAGAAACTGAAAAGAAGGAAATACTATAAAGGGACTCAAATCAGAAAGCCATCCTAAAGAGAGAAATTAAGTTAACAGAAATAACACAAAGAAAAACAATGAGAAAAGGAGAAAACTAATAAGAGATCAGATCAACCTAAAAACAATGAAACAAAAGAATAAATATGTAAGGGGAGACAGGAAGTAAAAAGATAGAAGGAAGACAACACCTAAAATCACCAAACTATAATACTAAAGTAAAGCATGACAGAACTAACACTGAAAAAAAAACTAAAATCAAAAGGTAAACTGATTAACGAAATAAGATAACTGCAACTGAAACACAAACACTGAACGAACCTAAGATCATATAAATATTAAACATCACTTCAATCCAGTCTTCCCTCTGAGTAACCTCTGTCTTCAGCCTATCCAGTAATGGCTTCTTTACAAGCCACTAAAATGATCCTAAATAAACTCAGCAAAAAAGAAACGTCCCTTTTTCAGGACTTTGTATTTCAACAATAATGTTGTAAAAATCCAAATGACTTTACAGATCTTCATTGTAAAGGGTTTAAACAATGTTTTCCATGCATGTTCAATTAACCATAATCAATTAATTAACATGCACCTGTGGAATGGTCGTTAAGACCATAACAGCTTACAGAATGTAGGCATTTAAGGTCACAGTTCTAAAAATGCAGGACACTAAAGAGACTTGTCTACCGACTGTGAAAAACACCCAAAGAAAGATGCCCAGGGTCCCTGCTCATCTGTGTGAACGTGCATTAGGCATGCTGCAGGGAGGCATGAGGACTGCTGATGTGGCTAGGGCAATAAATTGCCATGTCCGCACTGTGAGACGCCTAAGACAGCGCTACAGGGAGACAGGAAGGACAGCTGATCATCCTCGCAGTGGAAGACCACGTGTAACAGCACCTGCACAGGATCGCTACATCCGAATATCACACCTGCGTGACAGGTACAGGATGGCCACAACAACTGCCCGAGTCACACCAGGAACACACAATCCCTCTTTCAGTGCTCAGACTGTCCGCAATAGGCTGAGAGAGGCTGGACTGAGGGCTTGTAGGCCTGTTGTAAGGAAGGTCCTTACCAGACATCACCAGCAACAACGCCGCCTATGGGCACAAACCCACCTTCACTGGACCTGACAGGAGTGGCAAAAAGTGCTCTTCACTGATGAGTCACGGTTTTGTCTCACCAGGGGTGATGGACAGATTTGTGTTTATCGTCGAAGGAATGAGCGTTACACCGAGGCCTGTACCCTGGAGCGGGATCGATTTGGGGGGTCCATCATGGTCTGGGGCGGTATATCACATCACCATCGGACTGAGCTTGTTGTCATTGCAGTCAATCTCAATGCCTTGAGGTACAGGGAAGACATCCTCCTCCCTCATGTGGTACCCTTTATGCATGCTCATCCGGACATGATCCTCCAGCAGGACAATGCCACCAGCCATACTGCACGTTCTGTGCGTGAGTTTCTGCATGACAGCAATGTCAGTGTTCTGCCATGGCCAGCGAAGAGCCCGGATCTCAATCCCATTGAGCACGTCTGGGACCTGTTGGATCGCAGGGTGAGGGCTAGGGCCATTCCCCCCAGAAATGTCCAGGAACTTGCAAGTGCCTTGGTGGAAGAGTGGGGTAACATCTCACAGCAAGAAGTGACAAATCTGGTCCAGTCCATGAGGAGGAGATGCACTGCAGTACTTCAAGCAGCTGGTGGCCACACCAGATACTGACTGGTACTTTTGATTTTGAGCCTCCCTTTATTCAAGGACACATTATTCTATTTCTGTTGGTCACATGTCTGTGAAACATTTTTAGTTTGTCTTATGGTGTTGACTCTTTTAGTGTTCATACAAATATTTACACACATTAAGTTTACTGAAAGTACAAACAGTTGAAAGTCAGAGGACGTTTCTTTTTATATACTCATCTCCTAAACTTGTTAAATTTTAAATCCCTCTACACATGTAAAAATTGTTTAATTTAAATAGAAATTTCACCCTTTAAATTTTCTCCATACAGTTCTTCAAACCCTGTCAATACGGTACGACATGGGGACAGTCCCAAAGGAAATGGAAGTGATTTGCTCCATCTTCTCCACGTTGTCTCCAGCATCTTGTATCAAGTAAATAGCTGCAACTATTAATTTACAAAAAAACAGCTTTGCCTAATTCATATGCATGTTTTTGGAAACTACTGCACCAGGGTGTTCTCAAACTTTGATTTGCCGGCCTAATACTGAATATTCAATGCCATAAAAGTGTACAATTGTCTTCTTTTTTCAAATCATCAAATACATTTTATATCAAAGATAACCTTATAAAATACAACACATAATTTATATTTCATTTATTAAGGGAAAAAAGTTGTCATTGCCAACCTGGTGCTGTGTGAAAAAGTAATCTTGGTCTCATACTTTATTTTATGATTGATTAGTTGACTGAAGAAGTATTTCTGTGTAACAGGGGAACTAGTAAAGTTCTGTGTTATATGAATATAACGTTGAAGCAGTGTGTGTGGGTCTCCAAAATTACCCTGTTGGTATTCTTTTACCCAACAAGTTAAAGAAATTGCCTCTCTGTTTGTCATGCACCTCTAATGTCTGCAAAGCTTCTGTGAGGGATACAGCTCTATCTGGTCCAGTCCTTTGTTTGGAGCCTAATTTTGCTGGATGTCAAGACTAGAAGTTAGTCATACTGAATAATTATAGGTGGGAACGCTGAAGTAAATAACAGAAATTGAAGAGCAAGGCAGCAGGCAGAGACATAGAAGTTTAGGGGAAAAAAACAGCAGAGTATTAACAACGTGGCAAGTTACGGAGGCTTGTGTTCAATCCCGGTGCCTGGCTTCGTTAGAGCGAGCCGTCATTCGTCATCGATCGCTGGTTGTCATGGAGGATATGTGGCAGTCTTGAGCTCATCAGCTCTGTTTCATTCTACAACATCCTGGAATCCTAATGGGATCATTCAAAGGAGTGGGGGTGGGGCGGAGAGGGAGAGAGAGAGACAGTCTCATGGACAGAAAACAGTCGAAGGACCGTTTGATCCCTCTGGCAAAAACCCAGATCTGTACACGCCATTGCAACATGGCGTCCACCATAACATTAAATGTTATGGTGGACATTGTGAGTTGAGTACATTGCTGTCAAGAATGAAATGTAACTGTTTCAGGCATCCCCATACTTTCATCCTAGTTACCACCTGATAAGAGATTATTCAGATGTTTTTGAAGTAAAGTTCTGGGCAGAGGTTCAGTAGCCCCTAACGATCAACACAGCATAAAAAAAGCAACATTATGACCCGATACAGATGTGAGAGCTGTTTTTGAAGGAGGATGTCTCTACCAGTTTTGCAAAACTAGACACTACCATTTTTGTCCAGTATTCCATTTAAAATTTCTTACACTGAGCCAGATTGGCTCAAGAACATCAAGTTTTAACACATCTCACAAATTCACAATTGGGAGAGTAATCTCAGGGATTTACCTAGTATCACTAATGTTTGATCATAACAGAGATTTTCTGATGTAACATGTTCAGAGAACTCTGAACATGGGAATTTGCACAAATGATAATTCTGCTACGTTAGTGAAAATGCAATTCTCTGTTGATTAAAGGAATTCTTGTTCTAGCTTTACTTTGGAATGTCGGAGACATTGCCGGAACATGTGTTCTCTTTATGTTGGATCTGTACTATTTCAATAGGAATGTACCAAAATACTCACTGTGCCTTGCAAAAGTCTTTACCAATGCAATCTTTCAGTTAATGGGGATTTTTTTACATTTTTGTGTAAACTTGTTTAATTCTACACTTTTTGGTCTAAAAACGTCTTAGTGCTGCCCTCTCAGGATAGAACTGTGGCTACTGCATTTGAATTTTGTGATTGGCGGAGAGCGGTACATCTTTACGTCACAGGCATTGTCTCACAGACACGCCCCGTGGGTTTGGGTATAAAACTATCAGATATACCGGCCCCGTGGCGAGTTTGGAGCTGGATTGCATTTTTCAGGTTACCATTATTATCACATTAGCACTTAGTTATCATAGCTAACATGCTGTTTTGAACGTTAGCCTATGTTAGCATTACCACTCAGAGACTGGTCCGACCCTGTCTCCCTCTGCCTCAGCGCCCTGAGCCAGCGGCTCGAATTGATATGGCTCGGGGGGCCGCTGGGCTCCATAAAGCCTCCCTCTAGCTCCGGTGACGACGGAGGAGATCCGCTGACTCAGCGCTGCCCGAGGCCAGTGCTGCTGAGGCAGAGGGAGACAGGATGAGTCCAGTCTCTGAGTGGTAATGCTAACATAGGCTAACGTTCAAGACAGATGAACGTCGATCAGATCGATCAGTCGCAAAACTGCCAACGTCGCTTTGGTCACTGTCCATGTTTCCACTTTAAGAACATTGCAAATAAAATCCTAAAAATATGGCCTGCATCTGTATTTATTCCACATTCTTGCCGATGTACCTTAAAAGACAGATTTGTGGACTGTATAACCCATCTGAGCTGCGAGTCTTTATAGCTCTTCCACAGTCTACATGAACCTCTTAAGCTTAGTTTGTACTTCTCCGTGAGCAGAGGTGTGGAGACACCCAGGGTCATCATTCATCAATGCAAGGGCTTGGCAGCAGGACTGCAGAGGGTGACGGAGACATGCACAATTTTTCAAATGTCCGTCGAAAGCTACAGAGAGTGCTAGCCTGTGATTGGTGGGAGCTCACCAACTTCCTTTAAATTCTTCAACAGCACCGCCATTTACAAAAAATAGAGTGCTGAAGATATCAAGCAGCAGCCATGAAGCAGATCGAACAACATCTGGAATAAGACAATTTATGAGTGTTCAGCGGTTCAGCGTCCGATACAATAGCGAAAAGTAAGGAGCTTTTTATTTGTCCAAGAAAAGCTTTTTTGAGTATTGAAAGAGGCAGAAGTTGTTCAAGTGAAGAGTTTTAGTTTAACTAAAGTTTAGAGACTTGACTGCAATGGTGGCAGGACCTCCCCAGAAAAGCACTACGCCCGCAGTGAATTGCTTTGCAAGACTCCCCTGGCAACGAACGAGTATAAAAGGAAAACGTCTCTGTCAATACGTGTGCGTGTGAGTGCAAACTTGCTGACGGAGAAGTACAAACTAGGTTTACTGTGACTACCTCTCAAATTAATCCTGTTGTTTCTAAATTAACCCTGCTTAAGCTTCTCTGCAACACCCCTTACCTGTCAGCCGTGTTCCTAGGTTTTCGTGATGCTTTTTGTTCACTAATGTGTTCTGATAAACCCCAGAGGCCTTATTAGCAGAATAGCTGGATTTACACTGAAATTACGTTACAAACAGGTGGACTCCATTTACTAAAAAGGTGACTTCTATAGGCAACTTGCTTTTATGTAGGGGTAACATAGTAAATATGGGCTGATGTGTATATTTTTTAAATACACAGACCTGTAACAGTAATAAAATACCCAGAAGTTTTTGATTTTATTGCAATTGAATGTTTAAACATCAAGATGTATGAATACTTCTGCAAGGTGGTGTAAGTATAATCAAAACTACAATAAAAGTAATGTGCTGTTCTCATGTGCGGTACTTTTGTTTATTCTCTTTGTGGTATAATGAAATGTAAAAGCTTCAAATTAGTTTATATTTTAATCAATGCATTCATATTTATACAAGCACAATAACTCCAGCAAATGATACTGGAGGGATCTAGATTGGAGAGGGAAAATGGGCGAGTTTGACAGAATGAGTCAAAGCAGTGGATGAGATGGTGGAAGCTTGGAAATTCAATTCCTCACAGTGAGACAAATTGTTCCAATAGCGACTCGCTGTCCTTTCAATTTCTCAGCTTGTTGATTAATAGCTAAAGAGCACTGTCTGTCACAACGGGAGTCTAACTTGGCACGTCGTCCCGGCTACTGCTCAGCTCAGGCCCCCTATAATGAGCCTCTCCTCTCGGGTTCCCGGTGGCAGATTGCTTTGATGCTCCTATTTACCCTTCTTCTCTCAGCTCTCCACACAGAAACGCAGAAAGCCACCCCCTCATCCGCCCCTCCGCCTGAAAATTAGAAAGGTGCACTCATGGTAATGGAAAAAAATGTGACGGTGCGATCCCCACAAATGAAAATCAGCTTGGTTTTGTCGCTCACTTTAATGTCATTCTGAAAGACGTGCATTTCCAATTTCCATCACCTTCTCGGTTAGTTTTGCCCGTATGCCTCCACTCGGCTCATCAAGAGCTCATACTTAGTAGATGGGTGAACACATGGAGCTGCATATTTCACCTCTGATGATGATATAAGAGAACAGCAGCAGAAATCAATTGGCTCTGCTTTGGACGTTCAGTAATGCTTCAGTGTCAGGTTGGAATGCTAATGTTGTTCTCGCTCTGATCAATGCCCTGTGGGGATTGGACAGTCAGCACGTACAGGCTCACTTAGCCTCTTTTTTCTGATTTTGTTCTCAATAAGGCACCTTATTAAGTTTAAGTGGAATAAATCTCGGTCAGAGATGAAATCTTTTTGTTGTTTTGCCCATTAAAACTCATTTCATATTGTGTACTTTTTGTCAAGCTTATGCCATTGCTTTGCATTGCATTGCCCCAATGTGAAAACGTATTTTCTTCCCCTATTAAAAAATGAATAAACATCAACTTCAACTTATTGGCCACTTTTTTATTTAGTTTCACAAGCCATGCTTCCCACAGGTTTCAGCAAAACCTGTAGAATTATAAAAATCTTCCCAATAGAACCTGTCGGGCATTGTGAAGTAGGCTAAAAGGACAAAGATCAAAGTCTTGGATATCAATCAATCAATCTGGAATAGGTTACAAAGCAATTTTCTCAAACTTCGGGACTCCATTTCTTACCTGCTTTATTAAAAGACAGTTGTAAATTAATAGGACAAATACATTTTCTCTGCAGCCTTCTTCGTCTGCCTTGAGGTCTCCCTCTTGTGAGGTATGCATGGAACAGCTCCTGAAAATGGCACCGAGCCACAGAGGGGCAGACAACCATCAACTGACTCCTTTCAGATAACCCTGGTTGAGACTGCTCTTTTGTCTCTAAGGCTGTAGGTTGGCCGGACTAATTCATTTGTCTTTCACTTGATTTATGCAGAATATATGTTGCATTATATGAATTAAAGTCTTATTCTCAACATCACAAAAACCCCAAGTTTCTGAAGTACTTTGTCGAGACATTGTATGCAACAGAAAACTATCACTGAGCATCACCCAGACCACACCATTCAAGCAATGAAACACGGTAGTGGCAGCATCATGCTGTAGTGCTGCTTTTCTTTATTAGCGACGGAGGAAGCTGGTCAGAGGATGATGTAAAGATGGATGGAGCTATTCAGGGCAATCCTGGAGGAGAACCTGTTGGGAGATGCGAAAATGGGGGTTCACCTTACAGCTGGATAACAATAAACATACAGCCATGATGAGGAATAGTCAATGATGAATGAAAACAACTTACTTTTCCCGAATAAAAGGAAAGCGACACAAATATGTCCTCTTACTACTAAATGGGCCCTAAATACTTTGTTGTTCTGTAAAGAAATAAAGCAGAGGGGATCAGAATCATCAATGTTTTCTTGCTAAATTATATTACGCATGACATTCATTTTATGAATGTGTAACAAACTGTCATAAAATCAATGGGACACGCCTTCACTGAATCTATAACTCATAAAGGAAAAACAGAAGAGACATTATTAATCACCATGTTCAGCCCCGATCATTTGATGGAACGTGTCAATGAGAGTCTAAAAATAGCTCATGACTTCCTGTGTCCAGTGTCACTTTGACGTATTAGACTCTGTTTCTAATTCACAGACACCAAATACATGGAGCGCACGCTGACAGAATAATCCATCAGATCAGAGAGCTGTACAATAAAAGGATCGCATCACCCTGCATTGCTCCCACAGCCTGGCTGGTACTAATTCTGCAAATGTGGCCACACTTTGGGATGGAATGACCCCAAAGATTCGTGTTTTGGAGGAATGACTCGTGCAGGTTTGGAGACCATACTGTCCCCATCAGCATGGTGCTGATTTTACTCATCAGATAATGTATTTTTTTCAGCGACTACCCTCCCCATATTCTGCCACAACCACTAAATAGGATAAACTTCCCTGATTGATTCCAACTAAATTCAGCTACTTACAGGTTGCTGCGAGCTGTCCCCTGTAGATAAACTGCCCTGATTCCCCTGAAATGAAAATCTCTCTCACTTAGGTCAGCTTCTATCCAGAACGTTTCGCTGGCTTTTCTGACGCCCTTAAAAAATAGATTAAAAACTGCAGAAATGCTTACAACTACATCAGTCACACTGCAGGTGTAAACTGAATGAGCAAGGCTGGCATTCAACTCAACCAGGAGGATTCCACTCATTGTTATTGCAAGAAAATTATTTATAAATGACTGCAATGAAATATTGATAAAAAAACTCGACAGGGAGAGACTTTTTGAAGATTTGGAAAAGCAAGAGGGTTAAAGAAAACTCTTAGCGAGTAAAAAGATTTTTATTTCTGTTCACAAGCAAACGCTTAAAACAGAGAATCAATCAATCAATCAATCAAAGTGCTTTAAAGATTAAAATTAACCCACATAAACCATATTCCCACTCATCCCCCACAGATTTAAAAGCATGATCACATTTATACCCCCCTCCCCCTCCCCCCAACCCAACCCCCATGTGCACACACACACAGTCAAGAGCAACATTAATAAGGACATCTGGCCAAGTAAAGATGAGCCAGGTAAGGTGAGGAAACGCCATCAAAGCAACCATCTGCACCGACAGCAGCAGATCAACAGCAGCAGCCATAGCACTGACCCAGGCCGCCCAGAGGAGGCAAGGTCGATACCCCCACCTCCACCCAAGCGCCACCTGGAGAGCACCCAGGCAGCTACAGCCGACCACTGCTTCTGAGGCAGAGGGCTCCCATAGAGGAAACACTGGAAGGAAGATAAAAATAACAGGTTAAAAAATGAAAATAAACAGTGGATAAATATGATAAGACTAAGTAGTAAAACACTCATTAAATATAACCAAGTAAAACATACAGAGCAGTTAAACATACTATAATAAATAATAATCAGTTAAAAGCTAAGCTAAAAAGGTGAGTCTTGAGCCTGCTCTTAAAAACATGAACGTTCTCTGCAGCCCTGAAGTTCTCTGGCACCCTGATCCAGAGGTGAGGCCAAAAAACTGAAGAGACGCCTCACCGTGAGTGTGTGTCCTGACTTTAGGGATGATAAGGAGACGGCTGTCAGAGGAGCGCAGAGACTGCGAAGGTTCATATGGTAAAAAACAGTTCTAAGAGATAAGAAGACCCAAGACCATTAGGACAGACACTGAAAAATCATTAAAAGAACCTTAAAATCGATCCTAAAACATAAGGGGAGCCAATGCAATAAATTTGAGACTGGTGTAATGTGCTCCCGCCTCCTGGTCTTCGTCAGGACACTTGCTGCTAAATTTTGTAGGAGTTGTAAACAAGTTGTAAGTTGAAGACAAGAAAGCCGGGCATTACAGTAATCAATTCTACTGGTGATAAAAGCATGAATCTGTCATGGTCTTTGGATTTTTGTGTAGCAAGTTTGAGTTTTTCCTTCCACTTGGTTTTCTTCCCCGTTTTACCCCAAGGTGCCCTCTTGTTTTGCTCCTCCTGTTTGTGTCTTAAGTTAGTAGTTTTTCTTATTCAGTGTAATTATATTTTTGTATTCTGGCACTCCCTGGGTTCTGTAGATGTTTTTCACCTTTGTCTATGTCCACCTTCCCATTTGTGTTTCCTTTATCTCTTTATTTAATTCCTCCTTCTGTTCTCCAGTGTGTCCTTACGTTTCCCTTAGATAGTTTCTTAAGAATCCTTTCTAGTTTCTTTAGTCTTCTGTCTCCTAGCCATTCTACCTTCCATCCCAGCTGCTAATCACTTCCACCTGCTCACTCCCCCTCAGCTGCAACCGCTTCCCTCAATTAGTCCTGGTCCTTCTCTGCTCCACTCTTCACTCTCCTCCTCAGTATAAATTCGGTTCTCATTCAGTCACAACTCGCTGGTTCGTCGTCATCTTTTCCTGTTTGGTCCCTGTCTTCCTTGTTGCCCGTCTGGTTCCTGTTTCCCCGTTTGCTGCATTATATACCTGCCTGAGTTCTGTAAGTTCACGTTCCTTGTTTTCATTAAATCCTCCTTATTTTGTACTTCGCTGCATTTGGGTCCTCCTTATAACCTCAAAACATGACAGAATCAGTGTCTGTGTTGGCCCGAGAGAGAATGGGTCAGACTCTGGCAATGTTCTTTAGATGATTTAAAACGTATTTTAGTAATGTTTTTAATGTGAGGGATAAAAGTCAGCTCAGAATCAAAAATGATGCCCAGGTTCTACACTTGTAAAGAAGGATTAAAGATAGTAATTGTAATTTTGGTAAAAGTTTCTCTCTCTGAGCCCCAGGACCTAAAACTTCAGTTTTCTCATGGTTGAGCTGGAGAATCTTTACTTTGGTCTGAGTTTTTAGAAAGAATAGTTTTTGATGCCGTAAATCTTTGTTTATATAGAAAAAAAAAATCGGTGTTTTGTGAGATGCCCGGCTACACGTGGACAAGGCTTCAGTTATCGTGTAATTTGGCCTGTATTAGTGATCATATTAATGCTGAGAGATTGCCCACCTGTTATTTGTAACTCCTGGACAGATATAAGCTGTTACCTGCTAAGCAACATGACACTGAGCTGGTCAGAAAATGTGTCTTCTGTCATTTTATCTGGTACCACTTGAAATAAAATATTACAATATCAGCATCAATGCAATTAATGCATTTTTCTTATTAGCAAATTTCAATAAGGATTACACAGGACTGTGGACTGTGTGAAGGACTGTGGATTACCAAAATGGTGTTTTGCTCAGCTGAGGACTTTGAGAAACTGCTCCAGAGAATTGAAACAATCGAGACGAAGTTACACCATCTTCAGATACATTTTTAGCAACACACTGGATATGGAAATGAGACAACTTTACCGATGACTACACGCAGGGAAGAAGAACCTGGCAGCCTGGTGTTATCTCGGCCCAACAGTCTTACACAGAAGCCACAGAACACCCCTCTCACAGTTTGATGAAGACTAACCGGCTTTAAAGCGCACTGAATCTACACCTGCTTTTTCTGCTCCGAGGTAGAAGAAACAAAATAAACTGCAACCCAAAACAAGAGATATCACTCCCACTGGAATACCACTGAGAAACAGATTCACAGCCCTCAGTTCCCCGAAAGACGATCCAGCCCCTGGGACCAGTCATGGTCACCAGGAGAAATCCATTCACATGAAGCACACACAGAAGAAAGTAACAACCCCCCCAGCAAAAGTTCTCATCATACATGACGGATCAATTAATGGTATAGAAGATTTTTGAAGCCAGAAGACGTTATTAGCTGCCCCAAGAATTCAGTACAGTTAGAGAAATATAAAAAAACTCCAGACAATCTTAGAACAAAACCCTAAACTGAAAAAGCTTGTTATCCATGCAGGTGCAACTGATGTAGCCAAGAAACAATCAGAGATTCTCAAAATGGACTTCTCTGATCTGCTACAGAGACTTCATAGACTTAACATAAACATCTTTATCAGTGGACCAATCCCTGAAGGAAATGATGAAAGGTACAGTAGACTTTGCATGCTCCACAAATGGTTGAAGAGAAAATCTGTGGAAAAATCGACCCCATTTATTGATGGGATTTTCTTTAAAAGTACCATCTCTGCTAAACTATCTAGCCACAGTGAGACGACTATAAAAAAGTGTTTTCTCGGGGACAGTTCAGTTGAATTCTTTAAACCAGTGGCGGCTGGCCAATAGAGGGCGATAGGGCGCCGCCCCCCCCCCCCCCCCCTCCTCAGTGTTTCCCAAGTGTTTTTAATTTTTATTTTTTTTAAATTAACAATAATCACATATTCTAAGTTAATTGTGTGTTTAAATTCGTAACAAAGTATCCTATGTAAAAATATATATTATTTTCGGAGAAAAAGCTCCCGCTGCTGAGCGGCTGGGGCGACAGAAAAATTGCCCCAAGCAGTGCAGCAGCCAGCCAATCACTGACAAGAAATTCGCACGTAGCAATAGGAATTTATCAAATCAGCGTCGTTTATTCGGACGCATGAAGAGCGATAGAGAAATCGCCCCAAGGCTGGTGTGAGGGCGGGCAAGATATCTGATGGTGACATTGGCAGTGTGATTTCTCTGCCACAAGGGGGCGCTGCTGTAAGAGTTAACAGCTTTGTGTATAAAATTTTTGTGCAAACCTAATAAGTTATTGGTTTCCAGTTTGGTTCTAAACTTGTTTGTGCAATATTGTATTTATGTTTAGCATAAGAATGCCTCAAGTTGTTAATATTGGCATTAAAATAATCAGTATTTCACATAGTACTGGTATCCAGCCGTTTATGTTCAATTGTTTTGGGATGATTATTGAAAATGACTTGATAAGCTATATGCACAGCTCCACTACTTCCTGAACTAAGTACAGCCCTTTTATTTCCTGTCTGTATTGGACAAACTGATCAATCCAGGTGTGTCTGACCTCAGTAGTCACAACAACAATGGTCAGACACACCTGGATTAATCAGTTTGTCCAATGATGTAAGACAGGAAATAAAAGAGCTGTACTTAGTTCAGGAAATAGTGGAATTGTGCACAAAGCTCAGAAAGCACAAGTTTGATAGAAAAAAAAAGCACAACCCCACCAATAATATTTTTTACCAGCCGCCACTGCTTTAAACGTGTTTACCCTCCTACCACATCCACCTCATCTCCCAACTCCAAGTCAGTAAATAAGCTGGTAGATAATTTTCTTGCGAAAATCTCAGACATCATTGATTCAATTGCTCCAACTAAAGTGAAAGTAGTCTCAGGAAAAAAAAAGTCCCCGTGGACAAGCGATCCACTGGTACGTAGTGAAAAAAGGGAGTGTTTACAAGCCGAGAGATAATGGGGGGAAAACTTGACTCCAGGTTGAGTGTGAGATCTAAAGACAGACTGAACAGTTAACTTTAAAAGAAGCCTAGGAAACTTTCTTCTCTGAAATCATTAACAGAAACAGTAATAATGCACGGACTCTGTTTGCAACACTGGAAAGACTAACTAATCCTCCAGTGACAGTAGCCCCTGAACTAAATTCAACCAGGGCCTGCAATCAATTTACCAGCTTTTTCACTGAAAAGATTCTAACAATTAGACGGTCGGTCTGTAGCACATCACCGAACCAACTACCAATGTTTAACCCAACTAAAACCAATGTAGAAAAAATGGGAGAATTCCGAGAATTAATCCAAAAAAACCTTGAAGAAATCATTAACTAATTAAGCTCATCATCTTTCTGTCCTGAAATCCTACCCACAGCTTTCCCAAGAAAGTTTTCCCTGTTATTGGGTCAGATCTGATTCAAATGGTGAACTCATCCCTCCTTTCAGGTCTTATCCCCCAGGCATTAAAAACAGCAGTTATTAAACCACACCTAAAAAGAATAATCTGGAGAACATGTTAATACAGATCTTCCATTCATCAGTAAAATGATTGAAAAAGCTCTGTTTCAGCAGTTAAATAGCTTCATAACAATGACCAACCGCTTTGATGTTTTTCAGTCTGGTTTCCGTGCTCACCACAGCACTGAGACTGCCCTAGTCAAGGTTTTCAATGACATCCGCATAAATACAGACTGTGGTAGGACCACAGTGCTGGTTTTGTTAGACCTCAGTGCAGCATTTGACACTGTTGATCATTATATATTATTGGAACGACTGGAGAGCTGGGTCTGACTCTCTGGTACAGTACTTGGCTGGTTCTAGTCTTACCAAAAGAACAGGGACTTCTTTGTTTCAATAGGAAACTTTTCATCAGAACAAACAGAAATCACATGTGGGGTGCCCAAGGGCTCCATCCTGGTCAATATTTTATTGAACTGAAGTGTATTTAAGTGTTTTAATATTGACTTGTCTACTTTTTCAGTATCACATCTTGAAATAGCTTTAAAAATGATACTGTTAAAAACTGACAAGAAATATGAAATAAACTGCTGCATTGGCCCCCTATTTTTAACGCTCTTGAATCACAGTTGCAAGTCTGATTCATGTTTCAGGTCAGGGTCAGGCTTTATTCAGCTCTTCAGAGTCCACCTCTACACCAAATGTCTGACTGTCAGCTTAATTAATCCACCAGCAGATGGAGCGGTCATGTTTACCGCTGCCGGAAGATGTATGTGACAGTGTCAACGGATTTAATGGGAGAAGCCAGTAGATTTAAACTCCTCTTCCATCTGATAATTCACCCCAAGAGGAGACCAGCAACCTGATAACTGGGAGAGGAAGTTATTTAGCAGGATTAAGCGACTGATTAAGTTTTTGACCTTAATATAAAGATGCTAACTGTTGATTAATTGTTTCCCCCAACATCCATCTATTACCAACACAGTTTATCCTTTCCCGGGTTGGGGGGGGGGGGGCACCCAGTCCATCACAGGGCTTCACATGGAGACAGAGGACAAACAACCATGAATGTACACACCCACACCCAAGGACAATTTAGAGAGGCAAATTTACCTAACAATCATGTTTTTGGACTGTGGGAGGACGCCAGAGTATCTGGAGGGAACCAACGAACGCAAAGGGAGAACATGCAACCTCCATGCAGAAAAACCCCAAGCTGGGATTTGAATCCAGGACCTTGCTGCAAGGCAACAGTGCTACCAACTGTAATGTCTGTCTCCCACTGTGCAGCCAGTTTCACCAAACATCCCTTTTCAATTCCCGCAGTTTTTCTTGATCTTTTTTGTGGCGTTTATTACATGTTATACCAAGGAAAATCCATATCAGTTGGATTTTAAAAGATTTTAATTGACAGATGCAGTAACATCAGAGCCAACTTTTTTAGTTGAACATGCGGGTAATTTATGTTATGGAGCTTCCAGATATAAACTAATCAAGCCTGTGAGCATGCTGTGCCATTCTAATTCTACCTCACCCTTAAAGCCACCCTGTGTCAAAGCTGTGTGGATTAGTTTGCTGTCACTTCCTGTCTGGAGAGCCTTCCTTCATGGTTAAGGGGATTAGGAACTGACAGGCCTTAAGAACAATTGTATATTAATAGATACATGTGCAAGTTCAAGCTCAGTCAGGGTCCAGCATACTAACTGAAACATAACTGCTTGTAAATGAAGTAAAACAAGTTGCAGGCGCTGCCGTGCTTGGTTCAGCCTTAATCCAACCCAGAACACCTAAGAAGCGTACTCTCTCAAGACTCTGCACACACATCATAATGAGCATCGAAATGTCACAGATAGCTGAAGAAAAAGCACCAAAAGCTGCAGCTAGATCCACATCAAGTATGCATCAGATAATAATAAAATTGCCATGCATTACTACATGGGTATTCTGCCCAGATTACTCTAACACTCCCAAATAAACACAGATATCCACAGCTCAGGTGGTACATTAGTCATGCACCCAACAAATCTGACCTTCAGTGAAAATCTGGAAAGAAATCTATTATTGAAAGAAAAGAATAAAAGAAAAGAAAAGAAAAAAATAACTTTTCCAAAAGTAGCTGGCCTGTTATCCAAAAGTCCTCACTCATAGTCAGCTGCTGTCAAAACTGAACAACATCTGCACTGGTGGTGACGTAATTCTGGTGTGCATTCCTCAGTTCCAGACAGTCCTGGTGCATCCACAACTCAGCCTCCCACATTAAGGATTCTTTGCTGTAGTGTAGCTTCCACGTGAGACCATTGTAATGCAACATGATTATGGGTGCTCACGTTCCTTGGAAGTAACCAATGCAAACACACAAAAAACAGCAAGCAAATACGCCCCCTGTTTATAAGAAATCAGTCAGATCGAGGGATTTTACATGGTCTCTTGCACAGTTTAACTCATGCTTATGATATGACTGGTCTGAAATTAAGTTACCTGATCATTTTGAGACAGTGCAGAAGTATAGTTATGGGGATTTTCTGTTCTTTGTTATTAATTAAAGCATGTCTTATTAGTCTGCAGAGTCTTTTAGAAACAGTGTGAATCGTCAACACGCAAGCCTAATCAACAAAGTTTGGAGAACACCATTCTGTTCCTTACAGACTTGTGAAACATGTAATGGTGTGCCATCTGGTAACAATGTCATTTGCTGGGGAGAAATGTTTTTAAATCTTAACAAGATCAGCAGCTACATGCATTGAATGTTTAAAATGAACAGGAATGTTTTAATATATTTCAAGCTAAAAGGATGCAAATAACAGTTTTTTCCCCCACTAAGTTGTGGTTTGTGCACTTCAAAACTTCTAGATATGATCAGTCTGTCCCTGCACATACTTCCACTGACTCCCTGAGTTCCCTGTCTATTCCTTTTTCTACATATTTGAGTGAACTCCACTGAGAAACTTCAACTTTAAAGCCGCAAAGCCCCCCGTGGGCATGTGGAGAAAGAATAGTGACGCTTCAAACAAGGAGTTCAGTAAAGAACTCAGAAGAAAAAGAAAAAAAACTAAAATTCCCAACTCAAAAGACGCCTTGTCCTTGTGCTTCTACTGTAATGATCACGATGCCGATACATGACTCAGAGCTGCTGGGGAATCTTCAAACTGTGAGTTCCCTTTCATCTGAAATTTCCCACAGACTTTGTACCTTAGAAAGGTGGACTGTCAGTTTTATGCAGGCTTACAAATTGCACGATGAGAAAAGACACAAAGAAACTGTAATACAGGGACTCTCAAAAGTTTTGGTGAAAAAAAACACGTACATCATGTGATGTAAAAAAATAATCAATCTTTTCCAAACCTTTTCCACTTTTAATGCAACACTTATCCTAAACACTTCTATCGAAAACAATGGTACTGAAAAATGACAAGGTTGAACAACCTGGATGCATAAATGTGGACCATAATTGTGGCTATAAATGTGGCCATAATTTCTTGACAATCTGGTTGACTGTAAATAAGGTTCCACTGGTAAGGTTTATTTGCTCCTTTGAATTCTTTGGCTGAAGCGATGAGTGTCAGGATCTTGGTTTGTGTTTGTTTGTTTGTTTCTGAGTACTAAGGGAGTGGTTAACCTTTTGTTATAGCTGGCTGCATTTATCTTCTCACCTGCTGGGGTTTTTAAGGAGCTACTGGATAATCCTTCCTCACCTGATGATCAGCCTTTCTGGGTAGAGTCAAGCCACAGTCTGTTTTGCACCTCAAGTTTTGATTTAGTAAGTTTAGCCTGCTCATGACCACTGTCTGATTGTTCCAGTTAACTCCCCGCTGGATTCCATGCTAGCCTGTGGACCACACCGCCTTACCTCTCTCATCCTCTTCAGCTCTACCACCATCAAAAGCCCACCTGTCTGCCTGAAGATTTCTTCTGTCTGGATTTATTAGTCCTCCAAAACACTGACAACTCAGGGTCCAGACCAGGAAGCAGAGTCATGGCTGAACCCAACTCTTTGCAGCTTTTGTACTGTTGCCCACCCATTAACCCATTGAGACAATCTCTTGCCCACAGTCAAAATCGAATGTATTAAAGGTTAACCTAATAAGAGCAAATCATGAAAATCTCATGAAGATTAGTATGAATTTGACTGAACAGAAAATAAAACAAATAAATGTGGTTAATTGAACATAAGATCTCTCTCTTCAAAGACTCTGTTAGTTAATGACTTGTTTTGTGATAATCAAATTGATTTGTTTTGTCTCACAGAAACCTGGCTACAGCAAGAGTATTATGTCAGTATAAATGTGTTAACGCCATCCAGTTATTTAAATTTTCACATTCCTCGAAGAACTGGGCGAGGAGGAGGAGTAGCAACCATTTTTCATTCAGATTTATAATTCATCCCAGACCAATTATTGCCAACAATTCTTTTGCACATCTAACCCTTGATTTTCCTCTTCCAAGTTGCAAAGCACGAAAAACACTTTTGTTTGTGGTTTTGTATTGCCCAACAGGCCCTTACTCTCAATTTTTAAATCAGCTCTCAGAGTTTAAAAAATGTGATTTACTGTATACTGATAAGATCATTATAGTTGGGGATTTCAGTGTTCATTTTGACACTGAAAGTGATAGTGTAAATGCAACCTTTAATGTTATTTTACGTTAAATTGGCTTTACTCAAAAAGTACAGGGACCCACCCACTTTGATCATCATACTTTGGACCTTGTACTGACATAGGGTATTGAGTGTAAAGAAATAACAATACTTCCGCATAACCCTGTCCTGTCTGACCACTTTTGGAGTACTTTGATTTTTCTAAACCTAAAAGAAAAATTCATTATAGGAGAGTTTATCAGACAATGGGTGAAGTGTCTATCCCAAAGACACAACAACTGAGCCAGAAGGAATCGGAGTTCAAACTGGCAACCCTCCAGTTAAAGGACTAACTCTTGAGCCACGGTCACCCAGAATCAGTTCTGTTCTTCATTTTCTCGGCATCTCAAGCCGTTTTCAAAAGACACACTGTGGCGGCACATTATGGTAATATTCCCGGCACAGTATGTGCTATCAATGCGCCGTGGCGGCATTGCGAGGTGTGAATATTGTAGCATTCCTGCCGGCATGCTTGATAATATTATCACAATATTGCCGCAATGCTGGATTTATAAAAGAAGATTGCGCCTTGCCGCAACAGAGGAAGATGTCATGACAATGTGTGAAATGTGCGCTGCACCCAAGCCGGCAACAGTATTTAAAATAAAAGTAAACATGGGGAGTTAATTTAGTATCTGTAAACTGTAGCTGAAATGGCAAACTGGAGTGATGCAGAGGTCCAGGAGCTTCTGGCCTTTAGAGCTGAAGAGCATATTGCCAGACAGTTCATTGGGACTCTAAACTATAGACACCTTTGGGGTGGCTTGCAAAAGAAATTGAGGAGCAAGGGTTCAATTGGGATAAAAAACAGGTAACAAGTTATTTTCTCTGTTTATCACAGAGAAGGCTCACTGATGCCGGCATTGATGGCGGCACTGATGGTGGCATTGTCTTTTGAAACAGCCTTCAGAGTAACACAGTGCCAGGCAGCAATTTAATCTCAAGAGTTCACAAATTGATAGTCTGGTTCATAGCGTTACAACCTCATTGGGTCTGGCATTAGATAATGTAGTCCCTTTAAAAAAGATGGTAATTAGCCATTGGGGGCTGGCTCCCTGTTTTAATTCAGAATTGCGTACTTTAAAGCAGTATGCTAGGAGAATGGAAAGACAATGCGGCTCTACACAACTAGAGGATTCCTATCTTATCTGGAAAAATAGTCTACTACTGTACAAAAGACCCTTCGACAAGTTAGAACAGCGCATTTTTCATCATTGATTGAGGAGAATAAAAACAGTCCTAGGTTTCTTTTTAGTACAGTTGCCAAACTTACACAGAGTCATAGTTCTGATGAGCCAACAGTTCCCCTAGCTCTCAGTAGTGATGATTTTATGGAATTCTTCATAAATAAAGTGAATTATACTAAAAATAAAATCATTGGCATCCTCCCAAACATGATTACTTCTTCCTCAGTAAGTGAGGGTAACTGTAGAACCTCATCTGTCTTAGGACTGTTTTGATTGAGTAAAGCTTTTGGAATTATCAAAAATATTAGCTTCATCTAAACCTTCACTTTGCATGTTGGATTCAATCCCAACCAAATTTTTTAAAGAAGCATTCACTTTGATTATTGTTTTCACTGCTGCTTTTGACACAGTCGACGATCACAATATTCTCTTAGAAAGGCTTGAACATGTTGGAGGGATCAAAGAAACAGCACTAGGCTAGTTTAAATCAAATTTGTTCAACAGATTCCAGTTTTTTTTCATATAAATGATAAATCTACTTCACGCTTAAGGGTTACTTGTGAAGTACCACAGGGCCCTGTTCTTGAACCAATTCTTTTTACTATATATATATATATATATATATATATATATATATATATATATATATATATATATATATATATATATATATATATATATATATGCATCCAATTGGTAAAATCATCAGACAGCATGGGATAAATTTCAGTTTTATGCCGATAATACTCAACTATAGTTATCCATTAATCCTGAAGAATCAAATCATTCAGGTAGATTACGGGCATGTCTTGAAGACAAAGGAACCCAGGTAACTCTAAACTTTCTGCTTTTAAATTCAGACAAGACAGAAGTTGTCGTCTTTGGACCAGAAGCTCTTAAAAAGAAACTGCTTAGTCAATCACTTCATCTGGATGGCATTATATTGGCCTCTGGTAGAGTAAAAAATGTTGATCTTATTTTTACCCAGACAGGACATTCAAATCACATATTAAACAGGTTTCTAGGATTTCTTTATTTTACCTATGGAAAATTGCCAAAATTAGAAACATTCTGTCCAGAAGGAATGCTGAAAAACTAGTCCATGCATTTGTCACTTCAATGCTGGATTACTGTAATTCTTAACTATTAGAAAGTCCACAAAATGCCATTAAAAGCCTTTAGTTTGATGAAAAATGCTGAAGCAAGAGAATATTAAAAAGAGAGGTCTTATTTCTCCTATTTTGGCATCCTTTCATTGGCTCCCTGTAAAATCCAGAATAGAATTTATGATCCTCCTTTTTACATATAAAGCCCTTAATAATCAAGCTCCATGGTACATCAAAGATCTGTTTGTTCTATATGTTCCTAACAGAGCACTTTGCTCTCAGACTGTAGGTTGACTTGTAGTTCCTTGGATTTCCAAAAGTAGAAAAGGAACCAGATAGTTCAGATATCAGGCTCCTCTCCTGTGAAACCAGCTCCCAGTTTTAGTCAGACACCCTTTCTACTTTTAAAACTAGACTTAAAGTTTCCTCTTTATTAAAGCTTATCATTAAAGTGGGTTAGGTCCTCCTGATCTATCTCTGTAGTCATGCTGGCATAGGCCTAGACGGTTGGAGGACAGACTGACGACTTTTCTTCACTCTGCTACTCTTCTCTTCTTGTACTCTCCAATAGCATTATTTGCTGGTATTTCAACGGTTAACATTATGTTTTCTCTCAGTGTTTTTCTCTCCATAGAAGCTACATGATGCTCCCAGTTACTGAACATTCTCTCTGTCCTGTTGAAATTAAAGCAATGCTTCGCCCACTCTCTTCCTCTTTATCCGTGAATCCAAAGCAGCTCATATTGGTAGAAAAAGTGATCACTTTAAACTTCGATTCTTTGCTGGCAAGGGAGCTTCTGGAAGAAGCCTTTTGGATCCAAAATACTTGTACAATCTGCTGATCATTGATCAGGTAACTGTATCCAACTGAACATCTTGATTAATCTGTACCATGAGCTTTTCAGTGACATTGTTGGTGTATTTTTATATCCATTTTTGTGTGATGTGGTTGTGTAGTTCTTAGTTCACAATGTTTGGTTTGTTTTGTCAATGTTCCTTGTTTGGGATTTTTTGTTTTTCCCCCTCCCTCTGCCGTCCTGTGGGTATGGAGGCAGACTTCAATGTTTTCCTGTGTTTTCTTTGTTCCTCTTCCTCTCTTGTATTTTCAACTCCCCCTCTCTCGACTTTTTGTTTCCTACCTCTGTTCTTTATCTTCTTTCTTTCTTCCCCTTTATTTTCCGTCTCCGTGTCCATAACATCAGAAAATAAAACCCACAGCAATTTATAATAAAGATTTTTCACACAAATATATCAAGTGGAGGACTATAGCAAAAGCTGCAGGGCTCCGCTTGTGAAAGTAAATCTGTTGGGCTTCTACTTGGTACTCAGACACCAATTCTGAGCTCCACACTGCCAAACAGGACACGTGTAAAAAAAAAAAAAAGAACTACACAACCACAACCCACAAATAGATATGTGAATACAATAACAGCGTCACTGAACAGCTCATGGTACTGATTATTACAAGATTTAGTAATGGTAACCTAAGCCCAAAAATGTGTCTGTAAACACCTGAATCCCCTCACCTGTGTGTGTGTGTATGAGCATGCTCATGCATATTAGGTTTTTCCATACGAGTGTTCAATAGCTCATGTGAGGAGCCATCGATCTGCCTCCCCGGAATTGACACAGACACGACGGAGAGCCGAGGCATAGAAACCCAAAGGACCCCCAGAGCACAGGAGCCCCTGGCAGACCAATGCAGGGCTGACCGCACCCCCAAGAGAGGAGGAAGGGAGAGCCCTGGGGGAACATCCAGCTACTACAATGCACCGGTGGGTAGAGGCATCAGTCAGCGGCAGAGAGTGACGGAGGAGAAATAGGGCCCTCATTTGGTGGGGGGCCTGAGATGCGCCAGGCCAGAAGGCAGCCCAAGACACAACCTGACAGATAGACAGGAACACACAGACACAGTCATGTGTTCCCTCCCTCTTACACACATTCATTCTCATCTGCACACCAAGACACACAAAAAAGGACGCTGAATTATTTTTGTTAATAAACTTGTATTTCGGAAAGCCATTGTTTGTTATTATTCTACATACATATGTAGAAACTTGCTGTTTAAAGAACACCAAGCACTTATTCCTTCATCTATTGTTAAGTTACCTCAGCCTTATCAGGCAGGTAATCATAAACATGAACTGAGACAGAACTATTTGGCTATTATTATTTTTTCCTGGATCCCAGGATGGTGCCCCAAACTTGGTAATTTTGACATATAAATATTAATCGTATTAATAATTGTCCTAAGCAAATATTCACAATTATTCATAGCCAAAACGTACCTATGTTGTCACAACAGAGGAATTGCTGTGAAGTCAATGACACTACTGTGAGTGTCTACTGTTGCTAATAGTTTGTCCAGGACGAATGGATGCCTCAAGTCAATGACTCTATGCAATCTGCTGGGTTTCATTAGATAGAAAACCTCTGAATTGATGTATGTATGGAATGTATGTATGATCGATGAGCCAGGGTCCAGAGCACTGTAAATTCTACAAAATATCTACGGGCTCACATCAAGAGGGTTCTGGATGTCCTCACAATTTGATAGGTTTTGGTGAACCTTTGGAAAGGAAAATGGGCTTCTGTCTTTCAACGCGTTTCTTTAGGTCAGACATGTGGAGAACACAGGAATCTGTTGTCACATGCAGAACATGACCAGAACCAACCCAAAAAAATCTAGCAGCTTCCCCAGTCAGGAACCACTGGTCTGCTGTATTCTGTAAGCCCTTTTCCTGTCTGATGCCTTTGTATGAGATTACTTTGATTTACTGTAACCTCTCTGCAACCTAAAGCTTTAGCTAAAATATGCAAATGAGCAAATAACATGAAAATCCTACCAGCTTTATTTAGGGTAAAACAGATTGTCTATAATATAGACGGCAGGTGTGTACTCAAGAAGACTGAATGGTAAAGTTGAATCAAAAGCTGCTTCAAAAAGTGTTACGCATTACGCCAAGTAATCACAGACAACTTCTCTTTAAGCTAAGGGGGATTTAGTGAGAAAATAGATCAACCTTACAGCCAAAATATGTTGTCAATAGTTCCCATCTATTCTAAAACATGCAACTAACTACTACAGATCTTTGACCTTTCAGCTAAAAGACCAGCTATAGTAGGTCGGACCGAGCCCGACTCTGCCGACCAGGTGATCACAGAGCAAAAAAAAATCGAGGAAAAGAAAGAAAGAAAGATAGGGTGATCCGCTCAGGATAAAAACCACTTTAAAACACAGCAAATACAGCTCAAACTTATGGGTGCGGCGACGCTCAATGAGCCAACAGGTTCAGGGCTTAAAAACGCTTTAAACCAACAATGAACGAGATCTAACTCGTTAAGAACTCTATTTTCCCTATTTATCTGCCCAGACACAAGATTAGCATAAATGAACCGGTTCAGTCCTACTTTGCTTTGAGGGAAGTCCGGTCCACGAAGAGGAGAGCAAAATGTGTCCGTAGTTGAGCAAGAAAAGGAGAGTTAGGACCTGCGCAGGATTTTTAGGACCGTGTGTCCCAACTGCGGGCCGGACGGCTTGCAGGTTTACGTCGTAACGAACTGTCTTGGAACAGTCCTGATATAACCCAAGCTAGATACACAAACAGCAATGGGCACTTCAAAGCTTTGAAAAGATAGTTCTCCCCGGTCCAGCGGGTCAGAACAAAAGAGAATTTTCGCTGGTGAGACGTCCTATGTGTAACAGAAGTTCTGGTGAGAACAGTTTGAAATGGCCGCCACCACCACTCTTATAGGTCTTTGGCCGTGATGTCATCGTTGATGTCATCATTGGTAGCCACGGACCAATAGGAGTGTGTTGGGGGTCACCGCTAGGAATGCTGGGAAATGTGGTGTGCACACTCCATCTGGGGAAAATGGCTTCAAGCCGTCCAACAGTCAGTTCAGTTCATTTGTGGAAAATGGAATCCCAACGGCAGTAATCTTGCCCTCATTTTTTTAGATCACCTAAACGTGGCATTTTCCCAGGGGCTGTTGACATTTTATGTCCACAGTAGGAGGTAGTGTGTAATTTAATCGTTTTGTGAGATCACTGTTTACATTGTGCTGATATACAAAAAAGTATTTTGTCTCTCTGAAGTAGATTACAATTATATAGAGATCTAGCTGTGGCCCTCAGATTAAAAAGAACTGATTGAATTGAAAGCAACTAAAAGGAGGTGTTAGAGGTAGCAGTTATGATTACTTCAGCTGCTTATCTGACTGAAAGGCTTTTTTATTTTTGTGGCACTCCAGAGCATGTTAATAATCCTCTTATATGCAAAGTCATAAAAACATTCATTCTTTACTGCCTGAACAGGTTTACTCAAACACAGAGGGTTTGTTAAGCTCTAAACAGTAGGTGGCTAATCCTTTGCTAATAATCTCAACACACACATCCACATACACATGAATACACAGAGAGAGCTTTCTTTCCTAACTTCAAGTTTAAAACTGAAATTGTAAAGCAGAAGGCAGGCCCAATTTATCCTGCCCCCAACATGGTGAGGTAAGTGAGGCGCAAAATAAATCTCCAAAGGTCTGCTCCAAAGAGCAAGAGGAAATTTCCATAACAACCCTAGGATGCTATCTACATGCAGGATGCTAAAAAACACCTTTTCTTTCCTTGGTGTTAGAAACATCAACATGAGGAGTTTGTCAAGTTCTTTTAGGGTTTTAAGTTAGACCATGTACTTTGGTCAGATTGGGATTATCTGCACCACAGAGTCCAGGTGGGTTAGGTATGCTAGAGGATTAATACTTAGATAAGTAAGTCATACTGCTAGCAGCTGCACAATATAGCACATATATTTTGTAATTACAACGCACAGGATTGCTTGGAGTGCAACACTGGTTGGCTAATATATTCCTTATGCTAATGGATTATTTAGTTAGCTGGACAGAGCAGATGGTCACACCGAACACAAATGACGTTGGCCAAAACAGCGGAAGGCTTTAGAGGGATGGAAGCAAAGTGAGGAAAGAAGAAAATATGCATGCATCACACCTGATATTGTCTTCGCAATATTTACCAATATTATTACCATCATAGCCCTCTAAGGAGAGTGGATCTGTCATGCTTATGATGCTGATTGCAAATAACGTTTCCCCCGTCAAGTTCTAAGACATGCTTTGATCAGATATCAAATTCTTATTTAACTCAATAACATTCAAATAAATGTTTTGATATTATTTTTATCTCCACATTTAAATGCGACCATCATATTTAGAGACTGCTGTTTTTGTAAGCAAGCAAACTTAGAAAACTACCAGGGGTTCAAATACTTATTTCCCCCCCACTGTACCATGCAACAAGGTGATTCAAGGTGAAAACAAAATCCTGAATAGGTTGGGGATTAACATTGCCTACCCTAGTTGAATAAGAAGATACACATTGTTCTAGGAGCTCTTGCAGAAGACATTTCCAAGAACATATTAGGAAATAGAGATCATAATGTTTTTGCTTGTCAGATCTATTGCTTAAGAAAGGGAGGCCTGCCACATTTAATCATATTTTCCCAGCAAAATTTTACACCAATTGGATTTCTGACATTTATTGTCATAACATTTCCATTAACATCGCAGCTCAGCCTGATATTGCTATGTGTTAACATCTGCACCGGACATTTTCAGAATACCAATTTGCCCAGAGTGCTTTCAGGGGAAAACAGACAACATAAGCACAAACATGTTACAGAAAGAACACAATTTGTTGAGGTTTGATTTAACACCACATTTCACATAAAGCCTCTTTGTCCACGTACACATGAGTGATTGTTATTCAGGCATGCTTACAGTGACATTTTGAGAATGCACTGCAGGTTGCAGGGTTCATGTTGTTGTCCTGCTCTGAGGAAATAATCACAAATCAAAATTTTAGTCATTTCGAGAGAAAATAGGCCTGGTGTGATTAGGTCACTCAGAAAGTGAAGCGTAGCATAGGTGTGTGTGGCTGCTAAAAGGAAATCATGAAGGAGCCTGATTGGCTAGTCATTAAATTTCTCACAGCGGCATTATATTCTGAGCACCTTTTCAGGAAGATTATATAATGGCAAAACTAGAATACGGTAAAGGAAGGATGATGGATGTTCTCATCTCGTTTTTGAAAAGATGTTTGCTTAAACTGACCTACATTAAAAAACAAAAACAGCAACCACTCAGCTGATGCAACATAGGGATAAGGAGATCCCAGAATTATGAATTTCCAAAACATTAAAATACAGCACTCCACAAAAGGATTAACACAAAGTACAGCATAATTGGGAGGAAGTTTACAGCACAGTGAGGTTAGAACATAATATTCAAATTTCTGAATGTTTCACAGAGCTCCGTTCAATCCATCACCTGAAAATAGAGAGAGCATGGCAGAAAATAATCCATAGCCGTCCACCTAAACTGACAGGCTTCGCCAATGAGAATATTAATCTGAGAAAAAGCCTATCGGCCAATGGTAACTCTGGCTGAGCTGCAGAGATCCATTACTCAGCTGGGAAAATCTGTTGACATGACAGCTTTTAGTTGTACTCCTTTTATCCTTTTAAAAAAAAAAAAACATGTTGAAAAACATGTTGGAAAAGTTCTTCCAGTCAGATGAGACAAAAATTTAACTCTTTGGCCTTCATGCAAAATGCTGTGTGCGACAGAAAGCTGACGCTGAACATACCATTGCCAAAGTAGAGACGTGGTGGTGACAGTATCATGCAGTGGGGATGCTTTTATTCAGCAGGGACAGAGAAAGTGGTCAGAGTTGAGAAGATCGATGGAGCTAAAAAGAGAACCATCCTGGAGGAAAACCTGCTGGAGGCTGAAACAGACAGGAGACTGGGGAGACTATATTCCAGCAGGAAAACGACCCTAAGCTTACAGCTTGTGCTATGGTGAAATTGTTTAAATCAAAACAGATTCATTCGTTGAAACGATCCAGACAAAGTTCAGTCCTAATCTCCACATGCATTCTTCAACCAGTCTGTCTCATCTTGTGCTATAAAAAAAAAAAAGTCAGTCTCCATAAAGCTGATGGAGACAAACCTCAAAAATCTTGTCAGAGCTGCAAAAACCATTCACTATATACCATTGACTTTAATTTACTGAGAACAAACACACAGCCTACTCTTTTAGACTTTAATTTGCACAAAAAATGGAAAACTGATTTTTTTTAACCTTTATAATCTAAAATCATAGTGAAATACTTTCAAGGTTGTGGTTGTATGGTGAAGTTCAAGGTTAATTAATGAATCAATTTTTTAAAGACGTAGCTGAACCATGACAAAGCAAACCAGTTTCAGACAGTTTTGAACGTGTATTTTGAGGAAGGACAAGGTTGATTGATGATTATGACTTCTAGGTGGTCTCTAACTCCAGGTGATGACTCCGGTGTGTAAATCTCCTGAACACTTTGTGTCTGTTTTTACCTGAACACCACTTGTTTTTTATGTGAGTCCTTAGTGCAGACACAAGATCTTCAGAAATGATAAAGCGCTCTCATATGCAGTGCAGGTAAATACTTTAAAACACTAAAAATCTTATACATTTTATAGATTGTGCAGGCTTTCCTAAAAAGTAGTAGAAAAGTAAAAGTGTGCAACAAGGAAAAGTGCCTTGTGTGTCTGTTTTGAGCACCGTGCAGAGCCTGCTTGCGGAGAGTGAAATTGTTTTGTGATAAACTTCTCACCTCTGTGATTCCCATCTTTTCAGATAAAAGCCTCTGCTTGTTCAAGCAGTTCCCACTTGTTTCTTTCAGGCTTTGCCACACGTCTCCAAGGCTGCCCTTAGCTTCATCCCAAGGCTAACAAAGGAGCTCTCATAGCCGCGTCTCCACTATCGGAACTTCAGGGTAATTTAACCAGATCTTTTTCTGACGGGGTAATCTGTCAACCCGCTCCTCTCAGCCGCCGTGTCTCCATACACAATCGGCCCTTTAAGGAATCAGCTAAGACGTGCGAGTAGCGTCAATGATCAGAGCCAAAATGAGCACACACCTGCAGAAATAGACAAGAGATCGACATGAGCCAATTTTTCCACAATCGGACCTTCCCGGTACGTGCGTGTCTCCACCACACCAGGACGGGTCGACAAGGCTATTTTCGGGGCCATTTCAGTACCTGGGGGTATGTACTCGCAATGGACCGATCGAGCTGCTGGGCGGGAGCTGTGGTTAAGTCGCGCTGATTGGTTGTAATGAGCGGATGTCTCCAAACCACTTTTCATTTAAAAAAAGGGAAGAGTTACTGTTTAAGCAGTTCATAACAACAGCAAACAGAAAGGCAGCAACAAGCCCTGCTTCTTCTACGTCGATCTATTGTTATTTCTGCTGCTGTCGGCACCTTTTTGGCCCTGAGCAGTGACCCTACTCCCAACTGAAACTGTCATGGTATGTGGATGTCTTTAGCTGATTCCTTAAAGGGTCAATTGTGTATGGAGACACAATGGCTGAAAGGAGCGGGCAGAACCAGGGCTTGTTGCTGCATTTTTGTTTGCTGTTGATAAACAGCTTCACCAGCAACTCTTCTTATTTTTCCAAAGCCAGTTGTTTGACGATGTCTCCTCATTTCTCTCTGAATCACAACCAAGCGTTGCGACTTGACCACAGCTCCCGCTGAGTGACTCGATCGGGCCATTCCGAGTACATGCCCCCATACAGGTGTTCCGTTGGTTCCTGAAATGGCCCCGAAAACAGCCCTGTCGGCCCAGGCCCGCTGACGTAGAGACAGGCGCATATCGGGAAAGTCCGTTCAAATTACCCAGAAGTTCTGATAGTGTAAACAACACGCCTATAAGGCTGCAGTTACATGCCTGCTAAACAATAAATTTCACTGATAAAGTTAGTGTGTTAAGTCCTGCAGATGGTCCATTTATGTTTCCGTTTTATGTTTCTCTTCTTTATTTCTTTTTATTTCATATCTTTGCTCTGTTTGTGTCATTTCTGGTATTCTATTTGTCTCTTTGTGCTTTTTCCTCCCCTCTCTTCTTTCATTCCCCCACGATAGATACTGCATCAGGTGGTGATGAAACACATGGTAAGGCACTTAGAAATGGATGTGATTTAGAATGAGATGTCCCAAGCTGTGGTTTTCCTGCTGGGAAACTGCTGGGAAAGCCAAACAGATAACCACACAAACTAGTTAAATTGTATTTTCTTGGGAAAAAACAACAACCTTAAACTGTTATTTTAGCAACAGGCTTTTAACATGCTATCCCACTGATTGTATTAAAGCTTACAGCGTAGCTCCCTCAGTAGTTAAACTTAGTTACTAGCTCAGTAGCTGATAATGACAATGATGTAAAACATTCCGTTTAATTTCACCGAGCTAACGTAAAGGGATCGCTCCGGGTTAATGTTATTTAAACCTATTAGTTGGATTTAGCAGCTGAAGTTAACAGCTGGTCCATGAGCAGGCACGTCCAATCTTTAATTTGACCATTTAAAACATTTCATGAGAGGCTGGTGATTATTTACTCAGAAAATGGGGATTGGAGGCAGTGCACCGCCAATAATCTTCCAGAGTGAAACATGAACTTACAACGGAACAATAAATGTCCAATATAATAGTTTAACGCAAAGTATGAAAGTCCAAAATGTTTTAGCCATGTAAATGAACTCCATTTTACTGATTGTTTTCCCTTTACTTTGTGGTGGTGTAGCTCCCTCCTGCCTCCATTTTCCATGTAAATAACCAGCAGCTTGACATTAAATGACCACCTAATACAATTGTGAGGATGGTTTGAAGCTTCATAAAGCATCATACACATAAACCTTTATGAGGGCTTACACAATCATCTAAACTGGATTTATACTGAAGCGCTGAGAGAGCTTTCTACTGCAGATAAGAACTATATTCTAACTGCTTGTGACCTTTTAACACAGCCTTATCCCTAAAATTCTGACTCAGTGCACCAGACATAAGCTTAATGACAAAGGTGGGTATTATTCAGGAGAAAATATATATTTTTAACCACTATGATGTGGCATTCTCCAAAAGGTTTGTATGCTTAATTCAAAAATAACAGCGTCATACATTGTAATAATTAAATGTAAGTAATATATATTACAACAATATGAAGCACTTTTTCACTGGAAGAGGGAATAGCTTATGCAGACTGTTCTCCACCTGAATTCTTGCATATTTCAGAAATGTGTGTTTTAATGAAATGTCACCAAATTGTGTCAGCACAGAGATGCTGATTTTGAGGAGCAAATAATCCTTTGTGCTTTGTGAATTATACAGATGGTAAAATTCTGGTTTGCCCCAGAAAGACGGGCCCAGTCCTTTGCTGTATCAGCTTGTTGGTGTCTATGTTGACGGGAAGTGATTTAAAAAACAAACAAACACCCTAATAACTTGTTTTCTGACAATTGCATAGAAAACCTGATAAAACTGCAACTGTGTTCTTTTGTCTACTTACCTTCCACAGGCCTACTTTATTTTTGATAATAATGTGAGAATAATTTAGATTTCTAAATAGTTTTGTGGGTTTTTTTTGTTTGTTTGGTGGTTGTTCACTGAAACCACTACTACTACATGCCCTTCTGGAGTTTACCAAGCAGTATAAAGCCTTTAAAATTGCTAATCATATTAATATTTCATCCTCTTTCTCAACATAATTACATAAGAAGAGAACATAATGAAATAAAATCCAGCCTTTGTTATTGTGGTATCCAAGAAAAATTTACTCCTGGACAAAAATAATAACGTTACAGGTTATGTTATTTTCAGTGCTGTGAAAAATGATGCAGCAGCAGAACTGTGATCTGAAACAAACCACCTCTGAATAACAAAATAAGGCAAAATCAAGATTTTGGGGTGGCCCAGTCAAAGTAAAGATCCAGACTGATTCAAGATGTCAGGCTGTCACCTTAAACAGACCATTAATTCTTGGCAAACCTCTAGAGGGGCTTAAATAAAATAAAATAAAATTCTGCAACTAAGAGTGAAAGTAAAACAGATATGACCATTTCTAGCACATGCTTTGTCCCGGTCATTGCTGCCATGAGTGGCACAACCAGTTATATGGTTTAAGGGGGTATACGTTTATCAAATGGATGGCTGGATGTTTGCTTGATGGTCTCAAAACATGTCAGTTTAATAGAAAAAAATATGTATGGGGGCAAATACTTTTTCAAAGCCCTGTGCCATCCATTGAGTTGAGTCATTATTGTCTTATTATTGGCTCAACAATGCAACAAATGCATTGGGACAAACCGTTTGACTTTAAAATGTTTGCACATGATAGAAAATTGAACCAAAAGCAACAACAGACAGCTCTTTCAGTGCATTTTCAAAGACGCAGAAAGGCCTCAGAGACAAAGTTGTTTGAATGAACTCTTTAATCCCCCTGGTTGCCAGAGTTTCTGTACATTAAGATAGCGTTTTCTTTGCTTGTTCTGACATTCCTTTCATGAGAAGCTGAAGTTTTATTTCAGGCCCTGTGGCGCATGTAGCCCTCAGACATCTAGACCTCTGAAAATCACATACCCAGATCATTTGGACCCATACCTCTTAAAGCTGGCAATTCATTTTATTGCACTATCATTAAGAGCTTTTTAATCTCTCTAAATACCCCAGAGTCACCAGTATATGCAAATCTGCTTTTGTAATGTCTTCCCGTCTTCAGTACAAGGGAGTGTTTGATCCCCCCAGATCCCACCTGTCTTTGTTATAACGTTCTTGAATCTTTTGTCAGTAAATAATAGAAATAGATTCTATGGGAAAAAAAAGCAACTCATATATACTTCAACAACAACAGACAAGATAGTATTAGATGATTTTACTGAGGTCTTGGACAAAAACAGCACTGTGCAGACCTTTCATTGATCCTTTATTGACACAGTAGATTAAATAACAGAAAGACCAAAGGTTTTTCAGTGTTGGTTGATGTTGTGACATGGTTTGAAAATCATCCATCTGAAAGAGTTCAGTGAAGACTAAAGGTATCATATTCAGCCACCCGAGTGTTAATCAGTCTTAAAATCAGAACTTCCTAAATATTTTGAAGTCCTACTGTCCATCATAGTTTTTATTTAGTTTTTATTAACATTTGTATATACAGTGCAGTAATAAAGGATTTGCAGATTTATAATTTGTTTTTGCTTCTTTGTCATGGTAGGATTATGCCAAATGTTGGAAGGAGGATTCAGAGTTCAAGATTCAGCTAGTGGCTTGTTTTATTTTTATTATTTTCTCCCAGCAAGTTAAAGTGCACTGTGCAGATAATAATTGCACATAAAAAAAATTTAAATAAAAAAAATCTGTGTTAAAACAACAATAACAAAATATGAATGACAACAAAAGGCCTTATGCTGGGAGCTCCTCCTATCAGAAAAAACACTGTTAATTGGTTATTCAATCACAATTAGAAGTTAAACTTACATATAATCAGAAAATGCACATAATATTTACCAGTACCCAAATCTACTAACACAACCATAACATCATCAAACTACATACACCTCCTTTTGTTCTCTTCGTAAAAATGGTGGGACAAACACAAACACCCAGTGCATTAGAAAGGGAATATCTCACAATCAGCCTCTCCATATAAGACTGTGGAGGCCTTCTGCCATGGTATGACAGAGTGGTCTGGAAAACTCATGAAGGTAAGATGGAAACAACACATAATATCTGGTAGTCTTTCATGTTTAGATCAAGTGACAAACAGGTGATCAAAATCCTAATGTAAATATCTCCAAATGACATGGTTGGCCCAAATGTATCTAGCTTGACTCCCCTTTGAGAGATGATTTAATTATTTGAATATTTTTATATAATCTAACTTTATTCATTTTTGTGGTAACAAATGATTTTTAATCTCATGGGACTCCCACTTTTTTAATAAATATAGAGTAATAAAAATATGTCCAAAATTAAAAGAACATTTTAATATTCCTCTGATGTCTATATTATGACACCATGGCTTAGGTCATAACTGCATGTGTGAGTTAAACCACATCATTATTTATTTTTTTTCATCCTACATACAGACCCCTACAATGAATTAGAACATTATTGAATATTATTTGAGTAACTCAATTCATAAGTGAAACACATTATATGGAATAACTGCACCCAGACGGATGTTTTCAAGCCTTTATTTCTGTTCATTAAGAAGATTTTTCTCTTACAGAGAATATTACATCAGACTACTAAAAAAGCATTTTTTAATATAGAAATGTGGACAAAATGAAAAGTATATTTGATACCTGCTTAAAGGCTGCTATTTTCAAAAGGTGCTTTTAATCTGACAAATCAGCCTTGATGATCAGAATGCATGTTCTAATTTGTTAAACATGACTGTGACCGGGATGCACGGTGCCTTTTAGCAAGAGTCCCGGCCTGGGGCCTTTCTTCGTAGAGTTTACTTGTTTTCCTTGTGCATGCATGGGTTCTCTCCCGGTACACTGGTTTCCTCCCACAGTCCAAGAACATGCCTTTTAGGTTAATCGGTTTCTCTAATTTGTGTTTAAGTATGAATGTGTATGCGCATGGTTGTTTATCCTGTGTGTCTTTATGATGAACTGGCAACTGTGCAAGGACAGACAATGGATGGATATTGAAATGCGTCTTTTAGCTTCATTTGCCTTTAAAATGATCATTCTTTTAAAGTGAACTGGCAACCTATCCAGGTGCCTTTTACTCATTGGCCACTAGGGAGGGATGGATGAATTAGTATTGAGAAGCAGTGATCATATTCTTCTAAAATTGCATCACATATCATAGCATCTCCTCCAAGTGCAGCATCTTGGTAAGCTAACAGATCAATTAGTGATGCAATATGAAGCAGAATTGTATACAATCTTGAGGGAAGCCGTTTCTGATCTCTGAAACATCTTCCCATCTTGTGTTCAAAGGCTACCAATGACAAGAATGTCGTCATCATATCAAGGATCCCAAAAAGCGTCAGGATTTTCTGTGTGGAATGACATCAGTGATGAACACTCAGTTCAGGGACATCTTGTCTTATTCATAAAACCACTGGCAGAGCTTGAAGAAACTAGGAGTGATGGCAACGATATTTACTGGTTAGCCCCACATGAAACTGCATAACAAATGCATGACCCATTTTCCAGCCTTATAACCTCCCTGAGTCAGAGTTCCCTGATCGTCTCTATACTTCCAGCACAATGAGGTCTGATTTCATTACCCCTGCGTCTCTCGATGACTCACGGGATAATGAAGAAGGAGACACCTGTAATCAGCAGCGTTTTCGCTGATAGGAAATGAGTGTGTGACAGGATTTATTTCCTCCCAGATGCGTTTGTGTCCGTGGTTAGTTGAGGACTCTTTACCTCAGTTCAACTGCAGTGCTGATCTGACACTAAGAATTAATAAACAAAATATCAGACACTGTGCTCAAAAACATTCAGATGTTGTTCAGTAAATATTTTAAAAAGAAGCATTGAATAAGCTAATAAAGTAAGCATTTACAACTTAAACCAGATGTTTACCACTGCTGTATAAAACGACACATTGCCATTTGTTTTTCTCACAGTCTGTCTCACAGTCTATAAATCAGACTTGAAGTTTCTTAACAGTAACTAAAAGTTAAGATTTGTCAAAAAAAAAAAATAGAATAGATTGTTTTAAATTATTTTCTTTCAATTTAGAAGTTTACATTCAGTACAATTATGCTCTAAACACCCAAATGATCTTGGGTCATATAGAAACCATGCTGACCCCATAGATCTTCAGATACCTGCTCACACAGATTTACCAGGACCTGAACCAAACAGTGGGCCAGCACTTAGTTCCCATGCTTCCCAGCTCTAAAGCAAACTCCCAGAAAACCTGAAAATGTGCTTAAACTCTAGGTTCCTTTAAATCAAAACAAACACAAAAAATATCTTGTTTACTGCAGTTTTTGACAGAAGAGTCTCAGTAAATAACCACTTACCTATTACTGCTGAGTGAATGAAGATTTAAGAATATAACGCATTTCAACATTTGTTTCTGTTCTTTCAGTGGTTTTCAAAGCACAAAAGGTTTTTCGTCATGTTAATGCATTCCCTTTTATTTTGTTTAAAGCCCTTTCAATTGTCTGGCGAATGAATAGTGCTACACAAAGAACCTTGCCTTGCGCTACACAGTTCAGCTCATTAGGAGACCACTGCCTTCATAACTGAATTCAAAAAGTGGGTAACCTTTAAACCATAGCGGTGAACATGGACATAATTCTTTCTTTGCTTAAGCAATTGAAATCTTTATTTCTGATTTACATGCAATATTTAATGTGTGTACTGTACGTGGAATCCCAAACATAAATGGTGGCTCTCAAAAAATGTACACATTTCTGTGCAGCTATAGCTGCAAGTTCTTTTGGGGTGCATCTCAACACGGTTTGATCATCTAGCCCAAATTCAGAATGGATGACAAAGGGGGATGACATTAATTTTCATTTCCTGCCACAGATTCTGATTTAGATGTAGGTCTGGACTTCGACTGGGACTTTCTAACACATAAATATGCTCTGACCTGAACCATGTGGATATATAGGGTTGTTACTGCTTGAAGGTCAACCTCTGCCTGGGGTTTTACTGTAATTATTTTGCAGCCCCTAACCAGTTTTCTTTATCAATCAATCTTTATTTATAAAGTGCTTTTCATACAAACATTGCAACTCAAAGTGCTTTAAAGATTAAAAATCATCCCACATAAACAACATTTCCATCCCTCCCCAACAGATTTAAAAGCGTGATCACATTTATACATTTATACTCCCTTCCCTCCAACCCCCGTGTGCACACACACTCAAGAACAACATTAATAAGGACATTGGGTTGACTACAGATGAGCCAGGTAAGGTGAGGAAAAGCCATCAAAGGAGCCATCTGCACCAGCAGGAGCACATCAACAGCAGCAGCCATGGCACTGACCCAGGGTGGCCAGAGGAGGCAAGGTCGATACCCCCACCTCCACCCAAGCACTACCTGGAGAGCACCCAGGCAGCCACAGCCGACCACCGCTCCCGGGGCAGAGGGCTCCCATAGAGGAAACACTGGAAGGAAGATTAAAATAGCAGGTTTAAATACAAAAATAAACAGTGGAGAAATATGTTAAGACTAAGTAGTAAAATACTGATAAAATATAAGCAAGCAAAACATGCAGAGCAATTAAACAGACTATAGTGAATAATAATCTGTTAAAAAGCTAGGCTAAAAAGGTGAGTCTTGAGCCTGCTCTAAAAAACAAGAACGTTATTTGCAGTCCTTAGGTCCTCTGGCAGCCTGTTCCAGAGTTGAGGGCCATAATAATGGAAAGACGCCTCGCCATGAGTGTGAGTCCTGGCAAGGAGACGACTGCCAGAGGAGCGCAGAGACCTCCAAGGTTCATATGGTAAAAGCAGTTCTGAAAGATAAAAGGCCCCAAGACCTTTAAGACACTTAAAAACCATTAAAAGAACCTTAAAATAGATCCTTAATCCTACTGATAGCCAGTGCAATGAATTTAAGACAGGTGTAATGTGCTCCCGCCTCCTGGTCTTCGTTAGGACACGTAGTGCTGAATTTTGTAGGAGTTGTAAACCTGAGATACTCTTTTTGGGAAGACCAGAAAGCAGGGCATTACAGTAATCAATTCTATTGGTGATAAAAGCATGAATCAGTGTCTCCGTGTTGGCCCGAGAGAGAATGTGGCCGACTCTGGCAATGTTCTTTAGATGATAAAAACCTATTTTAGTAATGTTTTTAATGTGAGGGATAAAAGTCAGAATCAAAAATCACGCCCAAGTTCTTCACTAAACCTCAGGGCCGCAAAGAACGTTCATGTTTTTAAGAGCAGGCTCAAGACTCACCTTTTCAGCCTAGCTTTTAACTGATCATTATCTATTATAGTCTGTTTAATTGCTCTGCATGTTTTACCTGATTATATTTTATCAGTGTTTTACTATTTAATCTTATCACATTTATTTCCCGCTTATTTTTATATTTTCATTTGTTACCTTAACCCCCGTTCCAGTGTTTCCTCTGTGAGAGCCCTCTGCCCTGGGAGCGGTGGTCGGCTGTGGCTGCCTGGGTGCTCTCCAGGTGGAGCTTGGGTGGAGGTGGGGGTCTTGGCCTTGCCTCCACAGGGCGCCCTGTGTCGGTGCCTCGGCTGCTGCTGTTAGTCTACCGCTGCTGGGGCAGATGGCTCCTCTGATGGTTCATCTACACTCGGCCAAATGTCCTTTTTTACTGTTGCTTTTAACTGTGTGTGTGCATGGGAGTTGGGTTGGGGGGAGGGGGGTATAACTGTGACCATGCTTTTAAATCTGTGGGGGAGGAATCGGATGTGGTTTTATGTGGGGTCGTTTTAATCTGTAAAGCACTGTGAGATGCAATTCTTGCATGAAAAGCGCTTTATAAATAAAGTTTGATTTGATTTGTAAAGAAGGATCAGTTGACAGTGATTGAATTTTTGGTAAAAGTTTCTCTCTCTGCCCCTCAGGACCGATGACAAAAACTTCAGTTTTGTCCTGGATGAGCTGGAGAAAGTTTTCTGCCATCAACAATTTAATGTCTAAAATGCAGGTAAAAAATGCATCCATTGGCCGTGTGAAATCAGAAGACATGGAGATGTACAACTGTGCATCGTCAGCATAACTGCGAAAGTTAACTCCATGTCTTCTGATGACTTTAAGGTTTGGTCTGTGCTTACAGTAGCTGCATCCCTCTTACCATCACCTCTAAGCTGCTTTCCTTCGTTTTTTTTTTTTTTTTGCTGAAAAACATCTACCCCACTGCATGATGTGTCCAGGTTGATTTGCAGTGTGTATTTTCTACCAAATTTAAGGTTGCATGTAGATTTTGTCTGACCAGTGCGCCTTTCTTCCACATGTTTATTTTGTCCCCAACTGCAAAACAGGACTTCTCATGACTTTCTTTCAACGATTACTGTTCCTAAAACCCTTCCATACTTCTAAAGGTAATTGGTTGCTCTCAGTATTTGTCAGGGCTCACTCTCAGTGTAAAGTTCACTGAACACAAATGCACACCACAATTTTCAGATTTGGATCTATTTCTAAAAATAAAAAAACTATTGAAACCCCTTTCTTTCTCCTGTCCCTCCAATTAACATTACCCGATTATCCCTATGAAATCCAGTTAGGTTTGTGCCCTTTAATATGACAAATCTTTAAGGAGTGTGAATAATTTTCTAAGGTGCAGTATGCATCTAACATTACCCTGACTGATCTTATACCAGCTCATCTAAATGTTGCACTCCACTAAAGTAGAACTTCTCTTTTGAACTTAACTTTGCTTGTCTTGCAGTCACATAACTATTTAAGCCTTGAATTTTAATATGCATCCTCAAGCAAAAATAACCCACAATCCTCAGCAGCTTGTGACATACTCTCTCCTGAATTAATGATCAGGATCGTTTTTCGGTTGTTTTTCTGATACAATGAAAAGAAAAAGGGACCTGTGTTCTTGCTTGTTCTTCTTTTGTTATCCCTGCAGCCACAGAGAGACGTAGAATTAACACCTTACCTCACCATCTTTGCATAGTCTATTTCAAGACATGCATGAGATGAGTGCTTTGCTGCTAGTTATAATAAGCACAATTAAAGCATCTGGGAAGGACTTTTGTTAACTCCCAGCATGTGTGGGACTGATGACATTGCTTATGATACCTCTCAGATTTAATTACTCATTAGGGGGGCGATTAGGACATAATCAAGAGATGGTCATTTATAGCTAAACTGAAGAGCAGTGGAGGAAATTATTCTCTCCTATTCGCGTTTGGTGAGAGCTTCCCGCAGATGCAGAAGTTGTGGCAACACTGCCCTCCAGAGGTTAAATCATTAGACATAGACATGGGTGATGTAGATATTTATATATATATATGTGGACTTGAGCTTTTGTCACAATCCTTTCTTTTCAGTCTTTTTGGCAATAGATTTCATGCCTGAGACTGCATGTCACTTCACTCAGTCATCCAAAAACAACTACTTTTACTGAACCATAAATAAATAAATGGCAATTACTGTACATCAAGAGTTACATTATGATTTCACAGCACAAAATAATGGCAATTAATCATGTTTTTAAACATTGATTTTTTTTATTTCTTTTTTGGTCTCGTGGAATCAACAGTGCATAAATTAGTGAAAGGAACAATAGCTACACTGCTGTCAGGTTTTAGGGTACCTAATCCTATAACTTTAGTTATAACTGATTATTGTCATGATTATTTGCAATTTTTAGCACAGTTTTTTAAAATGATAAATGACACGGTAATTGCCCACCCCTTAGTAAAAGCTTGTGGAAGTAGAGTTGTTTGACTTGAGTCTTAAGTCATTCACTTTAAAGGCAATTCCCCTCAGTACAAGGGAAGCATCTCTAAATTTCTGATTTTGAAGCAATTTCTTTTGACATTCTCTCATTATTTTGTCATTTGGCAAATAGAAATATGTTTTATTATCCTAAATGACATGAAGCAGGGAAAGTTTAGTCTGATTTAAAGTCAGACAGTGAGAAAAGGTTTATGAAATACAGACACTTTATAAAAGTATTTTATAAAGTCTTTCCTAAACATGAGAAATCTGCTGATTATGGCGGTACTCTCTCTGGAAACTCTGAGTTTGCTATTCAGAGACAAACTTTTCATTATTCCACCCTAGTATGGCTAATTTCAATGAGTTCAAACAACTCTGTTCGTCTTCTACTTGGGTTAAACTTGTGCAGAAGCAAAAAAAAAAAGCCATCATCAATAATTTCCTAATATCTTGATTCGCCAAAACAATTTACATAAACTATTACAGGAGCTGCACAGTAGTGCAGTTGGTAGCACTGTCACCTTGCAGCAAGAAGATTCAAATCCCGACCTACGTGTTCTCCCTGTGTCTCCTCTGGGTTCTCTCCAGGTACTCCGGCTTCCTCCCACAGTTCAATAACACGACTGTTTGGTTGATTGGTTAATCTAAATTGCTCTTTGACTTGGCCCTTCTAACACAAAGATACTTTGATCTAAACCATTCTATTGTAGCTCTGGCAGTTCGCTTTGGAGTCAGTGTCCCACAAAAGGTGAACCTCGACCCTAACCTTAAGTGTCAGCCTGTAACACGTTTTGTTCCAGGATTGTCCTGTATTTAGTTCCATCCTTCCCATCAAATCTGTCCGACTTTCCTACAGCACCATGCTGCCACTACCATGTTTTACATTGGAGATGTTTTTGTCAGGGTGGTGTATTGGTGTGCAGTATGCACTGTTCAGATGTTTATTGGTAAAAAAATCAAATAAATAAATAAACCACATATTCTTATTTGATTTTGTAATTTTCTGGTACTACATCCAAACAAAACACGTCTAAGGTTTTGGTTGTGATATGGTGAAACGTAAAAATGTTAAAACTGTATGAATAGTTTTGTAGGCCACTGGTCTTAGCCCTAATAAAGGTGTAACCAATTTGTCCTAATTCCTTATCTTACGTTAAGTTCTACGTTTCATTGCAAGGTATCAGAGGAAAAAACACAACTTAATACAAATAACATGTTTAGTGCTGAGATGAACAGAAGCTTGAAAACATTCAGACTGAGAGATCAGCTCAGCATTCTCGCCTAAAATAACTTCCTTGACATATGAACTGTGGAAAAGTGGGATTTGCTTTGGACACACAAGCGTCTGCAGAACGTCACGTCAGATGAATTTTCCATCTTGTCATAAATGAGACCTCACGGGCAGGCAGTCATCTAAACAGTAGGGGGCGCTGTTACACCTGACACGACTAAGATGAACCTCTTCAAGAATTAAAGTTATACATAAACAAGGAGGCCTGCTGACCTTTAGAGATGCCATTGGAGAATCTGCCCCGCTGATTTAAAAGGCGTCAATTTCCGGTTTAGTTTACTGGTTTTCCAGTTGGTATTTTTCCACCTGAGATGAAGAGTAAAAGAGGAAGAAAGAAGCAGGGTGGCCCAGGGTGATGCAGGTGCACAGGTTGAACTCTGACATATGACACAGATGCAGATCTGCAGTCTGTCTCTGTGAACATGACTCTGAGGGTGTGGAATCCAATTGTCTACCATTATGTAATGGGAAACCGCCTGTCAATGGGCCTGCAAGCCTTCTGGAAGGAAGAGCCCAGCGCTCTGTCCCACCTTCCAACCTAAACCGAGGGATTCCTGGGAGTAAACACGTCCTCAGTCACGTCTTTGGTCGGGGTCATGCTCCGGGACAAGCTGAGCTCACTGAGAGCAATAGAGGGAAAGAGAGGGAGAAAAATGAAGTGTTCCTGTTTCTGAGTGGGAGACACTTGTGGCCAAATCTGGGCAGGATGGGAGAAGCGGCGCAAACAGAAACGGAGCCTGGGGTCTGGATCTGGGCCGAGAGGAGAGGGAAAATTGATAGTGTTTACCTTTGGGAATTCACTGCTATGGAATTCCGAAGGGATGCTGGACGAGGTCGATTTCTATCAGCAACCCGCATCAACTTATCAAAGCAGGACATGAAACACTAACATGGACCATGCCCCAGATCGTTTTATTTCGAGCCTGGTCATGCCAACCTCTTTCTTATTTTACTCTACAGTTGGCATATAAACCCAAAGAGTTCATTTGGATTTTTCGAAGTGAGGTTCTGCGAAGTTATTATTTCCTAGATAGTTCCTTCACCTCTTGCAGGAAGATGTCATATCGCTGTGTGCATGTTAAAAACTAAATAAATCCTCACAGTGGTGAAAGCTAACAAGCGTGTAAGACATCCATCTGTTTTAGCTGACTTTAAAACAACTCAAAATGAAACTGTCCTGATCAGTGGGACGGAACACCATGTTAGCGGATATAAACAGTCAACAGCTTCACAAGATCGGCAGCAATTCGTCACTTCTAGGCCTGGAGAAGCAATTCAATTCAATTCAGTTTATTTATATAGCGCCAATTCACAACAGATGTCATCTCAAGGCACTTAACAAGAAGTCATTTCAATACATTTATACAAACATTCCAATCAGTTAAAAAGTTTCCTATTCAAGGAATCCCAGCAGATTGCGTCAGTCATTGACGTGAGGTTGGGCCCCGTTGATGCAGACTTTCCAACCACAGCAATCCTTCAGCAATCCCTCATAATGAGCAAGCATGTAGCGACGGTGGAGAGGAAAAACTCCCCTTTAACAGGAAGAAACCTCCAACAGAACCAGGCTCAGTAGGAGCGGCCATCTGCCACGACCGTCTGGGGGTTTGAGAAGACAGAGCAGAGACACAGAAGGAACAGAAGATCTGATATAAGAGAACTTTCTATGTTACAGAAAGTAAAAAGTTGATAACAGGACACAGTGGATGTTCAGTTACTGGGAGGATCATCCCAGTCGATGCCCCCCGTCCAACAGGGCATTGCAGCCAAGCAGGATACCAGACAAGGTATATCTTCTATGGAGAGAAAAACACAGAGAGAAAACACAGGTAGCCTAGTGATATGAACACTGTTTGGCTCATTAGCTTAACTCTGTCTCTCGTGAAACCGTAGGCATTTAAAATCTGCTAATACAGCATTGTGTCCCATGATTATAAACATTTAAACTTTCAGTTGTTTTAAATAGCAACGGACTTCTTGTTAGCTTTCAGTTCATTTGGTGGTAAAACATGGACAGGCATTAGTTTGATTACAGTTTAACACCAGCCATCTCTCTTTTTAAAGGCATACTCCGCAACTTTTTCATCTTAATATAATCTTTTTTCAAAAGTTATGGTTGAATTTTATCATCTATTATGTTCATTTTTAGAGTTATCACCACCTTACAGGGGTCCTTGGCTTTTTTCTGCACTGTAGAACTTTTGAGCGGCGACCTGCCGCCAGAAGTACCGACTGAGTTCTTCATACAATCAAAAAAAAATTATGGGCAACCCTGAGCATCCTCTTCATGAGACAGTCATACAACAACAGAGTGTCTTCAGTCGGAGGCTTCTACAGTTTCACTGCGAAACAGACCGCTACAGGAAATCCTTTCTGTCCACACCCATCATCATCTACAACAACTCCTTAAAGAATTAATTATATGAGCTACAACACTTAATTTCCCTCTGGGATCAATAAAGTATTTTTGATTTGAATTGAATTTTGAATAACCCCCATGAATACTGAGGTTCTACTGTATAAGAGTTAGCCATTGATCTACATGCTGTGAAACTGTGGTATTTTTGCTGAAGGTTAACAGAATGTATGTTAGAATCTCACATTAGTACGGATTAAACTCAAAATCAACTAATCTTTATACCATAAATGTCCCAAGAAAACAATCTGGCCTTTTGTGAGGTCTACATGTTCTATTTATATTATTTCTTGATTCTACTGATCATTAATTTGATATGGATGTTGCTATAGTCAAACTGAACCAAAAACCCCTGCTAAATTAGGATTTAACAGGGGGTGGGGGGCAGTTATTTATTTTACTCAAGACCAGGTTGGTCTAGATAGCGTTTTTCCCTTAATACATGAAATCATCATTTGAAAACGACTTTTGCATTTGCTCTGATTATATTGGTGTTAAAATGTGTTTGATGAGCTGAATCCTTCAAGGTTTACAGAGAGGCAAAACGAGAGAAAATTTGAATGGGGGAAAATCTTTTTTTTTTGTAGCACTTTACATCAAAACCTGCCTCCAATGTGCAACAGTGTTTAGATTGAAGTAGATTCAGGCAAAGGTGGTTAGTTACATTTACTCAGTTACATTTAAGTAACTTTAAAAAAAATACTTTTGGAGTAGTTCTACTACACTGTATGTTTTACTTTTACTTGAGTAATATTTTTATGAAATATCGCTACTCTTACTTGATTAAAGTTTCTCTCTACTCTACACACAGCGAGTAATTTTACTGAATGAAACTGAATGCTTGTTTTAACCAAAAATGCACGAGACTCACACATACAGTTTATGTTGAGGTGAGACCTCGTGTTTGGAGACAAGCGTCATCATTTTAACAGTACTTTCTATCTACTGACGCTGTTGTGCCATTTGGGGGTCATGTGGGAGTACCTTACCCCAGTCTAACATATTTACATTATTTACTGTAAGTACTGGTTTTATTAGTTTTACTTTGAAAAAAAAATATTTGGAAAAATGTTTCTTCTAGTCAAATTTGTTATTTTACAATTATGTCATGTATTTCTATTTAATTTAGTCTTTAGAATTTCCACATAACTTTACATTTTTGTCCAATTATATAATTTTTAAATATGAAATCTTATGCTATGATCTCAGAACAAATACTCAACTACTCAATACTTGAGTAACCTTTCTACCATAAACTTTTTCACTCTTACTTGAGTAGTTTTTTGGATTACTACATTGTACTTTTACTTGAGTAAAAATATGTTGAAGTAGTGCTACTTTTACTTTAGTAGAATTTTTGGCCACTCTACCCATCTCTGGATTCAGGTAACATGAATGGTACCATGTCTTAAGTTTAACATCTCTCAAAAGGAATGACATGATGAAGTAATGAGAAGAGCATATCTGAAATTGAGGTAAAGCTAGGCCTGAAGCAGTAGCCATGAGTGTGGTAAAACTTTAATGAATGCCCCATTAATTAAATCTTTTGATCAAATATTTGTAACAGATTTATTTTTTCTTTAAATTACAGACACTTATTTTGCTTTGCATGTCAAACATGTATATGCACTCCAAGATTTGTTTGAAGTTCTTATCGTCACCCAAAAAATGTAGAGCTAAAATTTACACTGAGTGAATGCTTCGCCACATTCTGCTTCTGTTTGGTGTTCCAGAAACATGTCCGTGTTTGTCTGGACATTCTGCAGACCTCATTGCAAAAAGCTTTTATTGGAACAACTTTCTTCTTAAAAAATAGTCCCTTTCAAAACTTTTGACAGCTAAATTAACCAGGAGGCTTTTTGCAAGAAGAAACCAATTTAACACATTCAGCAGCACAAACAAGAGCCCTCTTGAACTGAGTTTCAAGAGAGGGTAGCAGAGAGGGATCTTAAAAGCTGTCACATTAATCCTATCTGCGCTATTCTAAAAATCCAATTTGAACTTTTTGGTTTTTGTGCATGATTATTTTCCAGATAAAAACAGAAGATCACTAGAAACACTATCATTTGATTAAGATCCTGGTTAAACAAGGTACATTTTTCTTTCCGATTTCTTCTGTTATCAGACAATCGCTGTAGCAAATGTTTCAATTAATCTATTAGCTGTTGTTCCGTCAGCTTGCATTCTGAGTGGCTATGTTCATCTACATTATTTCAAACGGTGTGGATGGTCAATAGAGTTACAAAACTATAGAATATGTAACTGATTCCACTAAATACATCCATCAAACAATAGTTCTAAAAATATTTTTTAATTCAATTTGAAATGAAATCAAGATGTACAGGTGTGTCTCAATAAATATTGTGAAATCTGTCAGATTTGAAAGTGAAATGAAACGTATCATTGATTCTAAAAAACATTGTTAGTAAAATGTTACGGTTAATTTAACAAGACCAGGAGTGTATAGGAATATCATTTGACCAAAGTAGCTTGCATTTTCTGATGTTCTCTAAAGCCAGACTGAGCCTGTGAAGGTTGTTTTCCTGCAGATGGGTTAAAATGAGCTTATTAGTCATTTTTGACATGAATAAAAAAAAAATAGAAATTGGCCTGTAGCTGGATAAACTATGTTAACCTTATTTTTAAAGAAATGTTTAACTTCATTTTAAAGCCCATGGGTTACTTTGTAACACTGCATCACCTGAGCGTAAAATAATTAAACTGATAAGTCATTAATTAAGTGTGGTCCCTCTGCACCTTTTCGCTGATCTTTATCAACATCTGGAGAAACACAATGAATCAGAGTCAAATCAAGCTGCACCAGAATCGAGCTTTCATGCATGCTTGTTGACACTGTGGTTACTGCTTTCTGATCCCTTTGTTTGCTTCTGCTCTTTCTCTTCAGGCAGACGCCCCGCCATCACTAACCCAACTGTGGATGACAAGCTCTCCAGCCTCCAGAGTTCATTGGCCATGGATGAAGAAGTTGGAATGCTTTTAATCACTGCTGCATATGCAACTCTAAATCCTGTCGGAGGCTGCTCCACGCTGGATACACCACGAGCCAGAGAAGCACTCTGGCGGCTAAACTCACTGAGGAAAAGAGCGGAGGCTGTGTTTTTCTTCCATATTTATGTGTAACAAAAAAGGGGCATTTTTAAATGCTGATCTCACTGATGTTTGAGCTGTTGGCTTTCGTTTTTGTCAAAGATATGCAGCTGAGGACAGAAAGCCCATGAGAAGTTGGAGATCATCTTTTCAATAAGTGGCAACAGCTACTTTAGTTTCAGGTTTCAGGTTTCAGGGTTGCTACACATTTATTTTAGAATTCTGACCTTTCGCAAACGCAGATTTCTAGACTTTTGTAGTCTGCAGTTTTTCACATTCTGGATATTTTGAGCACAAACTATTTGCTTTGAAATGCTTAAATACTATCCCTATATGCAGGCTCCACAAACCCTAAAATAAACAAAAGAAAAAATGCTGAAATTGAATTCTGATTATCGCACCCTGGTGTAGTGTTATTTGACTGTTTTGTTTGAATCTGAACTAACTTTATTTAAAAATCTGTAACTCTTTTATTTGCCAAATAAGGATGTCACATTATTATATGATAAATGCAAGTTATTTTCAGAGTTTGAGAATTTCTTTGGAACATGCAGCAGTTCCAGTGTGTTGTTTTAACTAGTATTTGAAGTGGACCCATGTCTGCAGCCTAAGGTTTAACTTGTCTAGAGTATAAAAAGTAGTAAAATGGCCATTTTTGAATTTTGAATGCGTGTGCACTCTGTTAATAAAATCAAAAAACAATATTACTGATAAAGTCTGATGTGACAAATCAAATATAAAGAATGTAATTTTAATATTAATCAGTGTAAAAACTGCTGCATTTAGTAGATTTTGGTCCTTTAGAAAATTGCAGATAAAGACAAATCTGCAAAATAAAAACATTTTTCCAGACTTTTTACAACCGCACAGCAACCCTGAGCTTCATGCGTTGAAAGCATCCCCTTTTATGTAGACTTTTCACTGAATTCTCGAAACAAAGGGGAGAAATATGAGATACCTTTATGTTTTGTATATATTGGGATTTCCTTAATACAAAGTATTGCAGTACGTAATGCCAAAGGAGCCCCAACCAAGTATTGAGTGCATAGAAATGGACACTTTTGAAAAGCCTGACATTTCTGTTCAAACTGCCTTTTTTTTAATTGATCTGGTATGGTAATACAATTTTCTGAGACGGTGAATTTTGGTTTACATGATCAGCCATAACCGTAAAAAAACAATCAAATAAAGACTTGAAATATTTCACAGAAATATATGTAATGAATCTATGTAATATTGTGATAATTTAGCTACCATATGCCAATTTCCTTTAAGCCTATATATAGTATGAATTTTTTTTTTTAACCGCTGACCGGTTTCGAAAATTTGATGTTACTACTAAAATACTTGAAAACTTCTTAAATGTTTTCAAATGTTTTTGAAGTATTTTATGGAAAAATATGAGTAGGAAAAAAAATCTGATCTTTATGTGTCAAATAGGTCCCCTATTTGGTCCCCCAAACCTAGCCTGAAGCACATTTCTGTCTCTGGACTAATCCTGTCCTGCAGAGATTAATACCTGGCTTCATAAACCTGGAAAGCTGAGACATAATTATTATCAAAATTTGCATCAGGGAAAATTAACCCTACAGAAGCACTGGATCACTCACATCTTAATGATATGCTTCCTCGGTGTGTGTTTGACAGTCTCTTTCCAAAGCAGCCTCTTGTTTGGTTCCTCTCTGAGTGTTGTTATCCTCTGCGTGAGCCTAAAGAACAAAACTGAGCTTCTGGTATGAAACGGCAAGCCAAAAAAACGTCCGGCACTGTGGAGGGTGTGTACGCTGAGCAGATAAATGCTTGAAATATTATTTGATTGTTATCAGCTGGTTCAAGCCAAACTAAAGCTGAAAGAGGATAAGATGTGCTGGTTTGAATCTACAAACACACAAAGCTACAGAAAAACAGTATGATGGTCAAGTTTTCAGTGTTAGAATTAATACTCCATAAAGCTCATCGGGCATGCATTTTCTTTTCTAATCTGGAGTGAACCTCCCACCTTCTTTTGCACATCCTATTGAGTATTGTCAACATTCTGCAAAATATTCATACCCATTTAACAATGTTTCACTTTTTTTCCACCTTCTCTCAACTACAAACTCCAAGCAGGACAACTAATATATATCTATATCTACGTATGTATAGATATATGGGTTAGAGCAGCTCAAGTCTGGCCCTAAGCATGAGCAAAAACCTCAGTCTCTACATGTGCAAAGCTGCTTGAGACATACCCCCAAAAGACTGGGTACCGTAGCAACTGTTAAAGATGGTGTGATGAACATGTAATTTCACAATCATACCTTACAGTCTGCTGGTCGGTGACTTAAAATGCCCAAAAATACGTTGATTGATTGTGCTTGAAATGTGACAAAAGGATGAAAAAAAGCTCAAAGGGTGTGGCTGTTTTTGCACATCACTGTAAATGTGTCAGCAACTGTTTTCAACCTGTCCTCCAAACACAGACAATAAAGATAAAGAAAACATACTTGTTTTCAACACCAATAAATATTCATAGTGATCGGGAACAAACGTCTCTAACTTCAATAAGCTCATACAGTAAGAGGCTGTATTTTATTTGCAGATTAATATGTGACAATAACATGACTAAAATATCAGTGGAAAACTTCCATGTTCTTGCATGTGGGGTTATTTAGGAGTCTTTGCCCTGTGTTTACACTGCGGTGCTGAGTGTGTGTTTGGGAGAATGTAAATGGGTGATAAATCTGCGCTGACATGACCCCCCATCCCCCCCCCCCATCTCCTCCTCCTCCTCCCGCCTCCCCCTTGTTCTCTCTGTTTCCCCTTAACCACAGCTAATCTCCCCCTCCATCTCCAGTACGGGCCTCTCGCATGTTACTAATATGAATCTGGATTACATGTGATATCCGCTGCATATTTATAAAGCGGGGAAGATCCACCTTGGCAGGGGGTGTGTGTGGCTGAGCGAGGTGGAGCGGCTGATGGAACTGAAAGGCGGTAAGGATGAGAAGCATCTGTCATTTTGCAGCACGTCAGCCCGAGGACATGTAGAACTGCTGAAAGAGTATTAGAGGGTTGAACCATGTGTCACAGCCCTTTTAACAATCTCATTGGCCAGTGTTATGTACGGCAGTAAGAGCCTGGCTGCTGTTGGAAAGTGCCCTCAGCTATTTCTGGAAGAAGAAAGGTGTGTGGAAAATATACCAGCACATCCTACAGTATGATAGTGAAACCCAGCCATTGTTGGAAAAGTACCAACTTGTCTGAGGCGTATATTTAGATCCCCCTTTTTCCTCCTGCAATATTCTGCACGTGCTTTATATTTACCTTTCCTGTGTCACTAATGAGTCAGACCAGGAAATGTGGTGTCATGGCTACCAAAGTCATGGATTTCTCTGTTGGCTTAGCCGTTTATCTCCATCAGCTCCTTCAGGTGAAACTCATTCTGGCTGTGTTCGTGTGACTAACATGCTTCTACAGCGCATAGCTAAAGTATTGAATACAATACAAACCCCAATCTATAGTGTATTTTATTGGGACTTTATGTGACTCACCAACACAAAGGCGTGTCTAAATAAATGCAGATATGAAAAAGATGCTAAGCGTGTCAGAAGAACTTGAGCGCGATGTTTGCCGTGAACCATGTAGGAGACACAGCAAATATGTGAAAAAAATAGACCGAAATTTAGCCTTACATGCAAAAAGCTACTTAAGGCACACACACACACACACAAATAAACAAACAAAAGAATGCCACACCTCACCCTGAATACATTATCCCAGTACTGAAGCATGGTTGTTGTGGCATCGTGCTTTGGGGATGCTTTTCTTCCGAATGGACATGAAGAGACAAAAAAAGAGTTGAGACATCTTCACCTTCCAGCAGGAATATGACCTAAAACATACAGCCAGAGTTACAATGGAATGCTTTAGATCTCAATGTGTTCATGAGTTAGAGATGCCCACTACTTGAAATTTGCTGTTCAGAGGCTTTCTCTAGTCAATCTGATTGAGCTTTAGCTATTTAGCGAAGAAAAATTACGGGGGAAAAGCACATTTGCAGGGGTATGTGCAGCAAAAGGTGCCTCTACATAGTACTCATGGGAGGCTTAATACGACAGCATTTAGCACGAGTGTCACCCTGAAAGCAGAGGGAGATCCATGTTCCACAAATGGAGAAAAGAGAGAGCCGTGATGAGCCTTCTCAGGAGTGGTCCGCCTACCTAAATTACTCCAAGCTCACGTCTACGACTCATCCAGGAGCCCACAAAAGAACCAGAAACAACATCTGAACCACTACAGCCCTCATTTGCTTCAGTTTAGGTCAGAATGTCTTAATCAAACATGTGAGAGAGACAGGACAAAAATGGCATGCCTGAAAGATTCCCATTTAAAAACCGCAGCTGAGAAGAAACCTCTTAGAAGAATGTCTCATAATTACCATAAACCATCTGGATTATTCCCAAAACTTTCAGGAAAACATGTTAAACATTATGTGGACATATGAGACAAAAGTGGAACTTTTTTGTAAAGTGTGCCTCCTCTAGAGTAAGACTATCATTGCATTTCAGAAAAACAACAGTAGTGGCAGTGTGATGGTCTGAGACTGGTCTGCTTCATCCGGACCTAAACAATTTGCTGTAATTGATAAAACCATAACTTCTGCTCGATAGCAGAAAATCCTAAACGAGAATGGCCAACCATCAGAGTTTGTGAACTTGCTCGAGTACACCCCTAACAGGACAATTATCCACACCAGCACACCAGCAAGTCTAACTCTAAATGACAAAAACAAAAGAGTTTTTGGAGTGACCTAATACCTTAATCCACTCTAGACACTGAAATTTAGCAGAGTTTAGTTTAGACACAAAAACTATCAGATGTAAGTGATGTAACTACTTTCTCTTATTGTGCATCTCATATCTGGAATGCAATTGCGCGTAATATACGAGAGCTCCCACTTCCCACTTCTTTTAGAAAACATCTTAAAATGTGGTTCTTGGAAAACCAAAAATGTCAACAGAACTATATTTAAACATGTGCTATTATGGTTTTATGGAATTTTATACAGTTTTTACCATTTAGTATTAAATTCGATGGTTCTTTTTCTTATTGTGTCGTTAACAAACTGCCAGTGGGACAACATATGGAAATTAGCCACTTGGTGATAATCTCATGTATAATGTAATTTTCTTTATTATAATTGTCCCATTTTTAAATATAAACTGATTTAAAGTAATTCTGAAACGAAGATTCCTCCACCGCGACGTAAAACACCTGCTGCCAGCCACAGCAAAAGCTTGATGGAACTTGCATTTGCACAGGTTATCTTCGCTATTAAAACTTGCTTGCTATTCAGGAAACATTTACCTGTGTGTCTATAAGGGGTAAGTAGTTTTTGTCTGTGCTGTATGTTAGTAATTCTTTAAGAGGACAATTCTATTGACATCAGTTTCACGCTAGCAAACAAAAGAATCTTTCTCCTAAAACACAATATAATCTTTGTTTTTGTCACATGCACATCAGGTAGTTGCCAGAACCCGACTTCCAAGAAAGCAGACACAGAATCAGCTGATATTTAATTATCAATAATGCCACTTTGATTTGTTTCTGTCCATGGAATCAAACGTCAATTTCCTCTGTGCACCACCCTGATGTGGTTCTGATGCTTTTATTTGGCTACGGAGCGATGTGATGCCTGGAGCTGTGTCTACTATTGACTGAAGCCAGCCGGTGGACAGGATGTTCCTGAGTGTCCCCAGGCTCCAGGTGGTCTCTCTCTCTCTCTCTCTCTCTCTCTCTCTCTCTCTCTCTCTCTCTCTCTCTCTCTCTCTCTCTCTCTCTCTCTCTCTCTCTCTCTCTCTCTCTCTCTCTCTCTCTCTCTCTCTCTCTCTCTCTCTCTCTCTCTCTCTCTCTCTCTCTCTCTCTCTCTCTCTCTCTCTCTCTCTCTCTCTCTCTCTCTCTCTCTCTCTCTCTACGCAGACCTAAAGGCTGTTTGTTTTTCCGGGTGAGAGCTACCGTTTGTCCCCTGCGATCCCAACCCATCTCCTCTCTGCCTTGGGAAGAATGTAAACACAAAGAGGATATGTTAGTATGGGCTGTATGTATGTATGTTTGTTCATTCGCAGACAGATTAAGAGGATAGGGTGTTTACCTTAAAAATACTCAGAAACTTAGTTGAATTGTCTTCCTGCACGTAAATATGGACGCAGATTCTATGTTCTACTGCCCTGGGTAATGCAGCCATATATTCACAAATCAATTGCTGCTTACATCCCCTCGCTTCAATATAACACATGCAGCCTAACGTCTTCACACCATTTAGCCTCCTTACCGAGAAATGTTTGTGCTCTCGACATGAAAAATGGCCACAGCTCCGTCCTGAGCAGAGTGCGGCAGGCCTGCAGGCATCGGAGACCCAAACAGTTTACACACCGGAACCACAACATCTTAAACTTCGCAAATAGTACCTGTCGTGTCTGCTAAACACTTTCTAACCCATTTAGAGGAGACCGTAAACACTGGCCAAGACGAAGCTTGCCTGAAATGTGTTGGCGCGGCATCTCCCAGTGTTAATTCAAGCACTGTCCAGCCCTGAGCTGGTGGTGCAAGGAGGGAAATGTGACTGACCTTTTACAACTTTCACTTAAAATTCACTCCCTGATTTCCAGGCTGTTTGTTTGGGTCTGAGGGTTGATTTACGTAACCATGTTCATAGCAAAAAGTCAGTTTGATAAGTGGGAAGAGAGAATAAGTTATATAATATTATTTCAAGTATATTAACAGTTCCATCTGTCTGAACAAAAGCTAGATTACCCCCATATATTCCAAGCTCCAGATATAAAATCAGCTATTATAATGTATATGTGTTAACATATAGATAACTCTTAAAGCTGAAATGTTTTTTGCATGTCTCTTTAAAGAGTAACTAAACCCCAAAACAACTTTTTTTGCTTCTATACAGGTCCTTCTCAAAAAATTTGCATATTGTGATAAAGTTCATTCTTTTCCATAATGTAATGATAAAAATTAAACTTTCATATATTTTAGGTTCATTGCACACCAACTGAATTATTTCAGGTCTTTTATTGTTTTAAAACTGATGATTTTGGCATACAGCTCATGAAAACCCAAAATTCCTATCTCAAAAGATTAGCATATTTCATCCGACCAATAAAAGAAAAGTGTTTTTAATACGAAAAAAGTCAACCTTCAAATAATTCAGTTATGCACTCAATACTTGGTCGGGAATCCTTTTGCAGAAATGGCTGCTTCAATGCGGCGTGGCATGGAGGCAATCAGCCTGTGGCACTGCTGAGGTGTTATGGAGGCCCAGGATGCTTCGATAGCGGCCTTAAGCTCATCCAGAGTGTTGGGTCTTGCGTCTCTCAACTTCCTCTTCACAATATCCCACAGATTCTCTATGGGGTTCAGGTCAGGAGAGTTGGCAGGCCTATTGAGCACAGTAATACCATGGTCAGTAAACCATTTACCAGTGGTTTTGGCACTGTGAGCAGGTGCCAGGTCGTGCTGAAAAATGAAATCTTCATCTCCTAAAAGCCTTTCAGCAGATGGAAGCATGAAGTGCTCCAGAATCTCCTGATAGCTAGCTGCATTGACCCTGCCCTTGATAAAACACAGTGGACCAACACCAGCAGCTGACATGGCACCCCAGACCATCACTGACTGTGGGTACTTGACACTGGACTTCAGGCATTTTGGCATTTCCTTCTCCCCAGTCTTCCTCCAGACTCTGGCACCTTGATTTCCGAATGACATGCAAGTACTTTGGACCACTGAGCAACAGTCCAGTGCTGCTTCTCTGTAGCCCAGGTCAGGCGCTTCTGCCGCTGTTTCTGGTTCAAAAGTGGCTTGACCTGGGGAATGCGGCACCTGTAGCCCATTTCCAGCACACGCCTGTGCACGGTGGCTCTGGATGTTTCTACTCCAGACTCAGTCCACTGCTTCCGCAGGTCCCCCAAGGTCTGGAATCGGTCCTTCTCCCCAATCTTCCTCAGGGTCCGGTCACCTCTACTCGTTGTGCAGCGTTTTCTGCCACACTTTTTCCTTCCCACAGACTTCCCACTGAGGTGCCTTGATACAGCACTCTGTGAACAGCCTATTTGTTCAGAAATTTCTTTCTGTGTCTTACCCTCTGCCTTGAGGGTGTCAATGATGGCCTTCTGGGCAGCAGTCAGGTCAGCAGTCTTACCCATGATTGCGGTTTTGAGTAATGAACCAGGCTGGGAGTTTTTAAAAGCCTCAGGAATCTTTTGCAGGTGTTTAGAGTTAATTAGTTGAGTCAGATGATTAGGTTAATAGCTCGTTTAGAGAACCTTTTCATGATATGCTAATTTTTTGAGATAGGAATTTGAGGTTTTCATGAGCTTTATGCCAAAATCATCAGTTTAAAAACAATAAAAGACCTGAAATATTTCAGTTGGTGTGCAATGAATCTAAAATATATGAAAGTTAAATTTTTATTATTACATTATTGAAAAGAATGAACTTTATCACAATATGCTAATTTTTTGAGAAGGACCTGTATAAATGGGTATTTACCAATGCGATCTTTCAGTTTCTGGGATTTTTTTAACATTTTGGTGTAAACTTGTTTAATTCTACACTTTTTGGTCTAAAAACGTCTTAGTGCTGCCCTCTTAGGGTTGAAGGGTGGCTACTGCATTTGAATTTTGTGATTGGTGGAGAGCGGTACATCTTTGCGTCACAGGCATTGACTGTGTCACAGGCATGGTCTCACAAACATACCCCTCCGTTCTTCCTGGCACCGCCCACTTTGTAGAATTTTCAAATGTTGTCTGGGGGCGGGGTTATGATTATTCAGGGGGTTCAGTTACACTTTAATATTCAGTGAGTATAAATATATATATATATATATATGATCCAGTGCAATCACCTGCCTTAACTTAAATACATTAAATAGAATCCACCAGTGTGTGACTGATCTCCGTATAAATATCTGGTTCTGTAAGGAACTCAGAAAAGCAGCTAAGGTAACTCTGGAGGAGCTGCAGAGATTCACTGTTGAAGAACAAGGGGACAGAAACCTCTGGTTGATGATGTTTGATGTTATTTGTTTTGCTCAGAGTCAAATGTTGTGTCTAAGCATCATATGATTGTCTACATTTGTCTTGTTCTTATCTTGTAAATAACATTTTTAAACTCAAGTTTTTATCCTGGTCAAACCAATATCAAATCAAAGGAAAACTGAGGGGGTGGTTGAGAGAAACAATCGCACAAAGAAGATCTGTTTTCGGAGACCAAAAGCTTGGACACCTTACAGACTGGCACCATACCCAGATATTTAATAGCTCACAGCATTGAGCCCAGGCTGCCTGGAAGTCACCACGAGGGCAAACGACCTCTTGTGACCAAAAACTGGGACTCAAAAACCTTAAATTCATGTAGCATTTAGTTAAACAACTTAAAGTGTGCTTAAACTTTGTCCAACATTGTTACCTGATGTGCTCAAGCATTGATTGTAGCCTTCTTTTTCTCCATGATGATCAGTCTGTGTTTTACTTAACTATACTTTCTTGCACTAAAGTCGTGCATGGAAGGAAAGACAAAAATACTGATATGCTTTAAGATTGTAGCTCCAGTCAAACATTTGACTGGGTCATTTGGCTGAAACACGGAGAGAGAAAAAACAAGCTGCAGTTGATTCTAAATAGTGTTGCTAAACGTGCAAGAGCTCAAATTCCAATAAACCTTGTTGATATTTGTGGTTGCAATTTGATATCTTATGAAAAGGTTCAAGGAGTTATCGTGGAAAAAATAGCTTCTTCTTCTTCAGTGCCGGTGTCTCGCCCAGCAGGCCTGAATCATGGCACACTGATTGTAGAGCATGAAGCACAAGGTCAGAGTGTCCTGCTTGATGTCTGCTGCGTACTGACGTCTGAAGATTTCTACATGGCCTATTTCCTAGATGCACTTACTAAGAATTTAACTAATTAATTTAATCCTGATTACATACTGATTACAATATTCCCATAGCAGAGTATTAGCACTTTTGCACAGCGCTGTGAAGCATTCTTGGTCACTAATCACTCTCAAAAGGTAGCTCAGAGTCAGTGACTAAAGGATCAAATTTTAGCAAATGCCTCATGAAAGCAAATATTTTAAGCACTTTATTTAAATAAATAAAAAGATTGCCTGGTTTTTGCAAGAAGCTACAAACAAATTGTTTTCTGATTAAAAAGCAGTGTGTTCATATTTTAGACCGCTGCAGAGAAAACCTCCAGTCTGGTTCAGATTTCTAGACATGATCCCGCTCCTGCTCTAAGGTATTGCTCTTGTATTTCTAGGGAAGTACAAGCGGGCTAATTTTCTTTTTCATCTATAAGCCTTTCTTCAAAGTTACTAGCTACCTTCTGGGTAGGAGAAGTATTTCATTGTTATTCCATTGCTGAAAATTGTGGTAACAATATCGATTACAACTGACCCTAATTTTAAAAACACTCTTCTCTGTACCATTCCCTACCATTGCACAATGTCTGTACCACTATCAATATACTTTAGCATCTCAGCCACTAAAGAAATTCACCTGGTGTGGGCATTAAGAGAAGTTAAAGTCCATCAAGATAATTGAATATGTTAGAAACATGCAGAGCATATAACAACACGCATCAACACCATACTCGAGCGGGAGGATAGAGGCTAGGGGTCTTCTCACACCCCTGTTTGCTACGGGCCATCAGGGGTTGGGGTCCGGAGGAGGAACAGGTGGTCTGGTCGGGGTCCTAGGCTGTCGGGCTGCTTCACCACTGTGGGGCCCTTGGCGGTCTGCTTGTCTCCGTCCTAGAAGGTAGGGGTCCATCTCCCGAGTTCGGGGGCTGGTGGATCTACTGGGGCATCGGAACCAGGACCTGGGAGCATGAAGTGTGCATGGGGTGTGTGAGTGAGGGTACAGCGTCATTTCTTGGGTGTCTTGGTGAGTTAGTGAGAATGTATGTGTTTAAGAGGGAGGGAACGTATGACTGTGTCTGTATGTCTTTGTCTGCCTGTCAGGTTGGGTCTTGGGCTGCCCTCTCGCCTGGCGCACCTCAGGCCTTACATTTAATGGGGGGCCTATTTCCCCTCCGTCACTCCCCACCAGTGATGGATGCCCCTGCCTACTGGTGCGTCGGTGGTCAATCCGGTTCAGACCTGGTGCGTGCCTGGCCGGGCCTGAGGAGGCCGGTGTGTCGGTCGGCTGATGCGCACGGCCGATATCTTCCTTTGGTTTGTTGGGGCACCTCTTTTAGGGGTGCCAGGTTTGGGATTGTTGGGTGGTGCCTGCTCGGTGGCTCGGCGGGATACGGATCCAGCGTCTCTGCTCGTTCGATCACCTGTTCTGTGTGCACCGTGTGTGGTCGGTTCATTGGTGGGTTGGACCGGCCCTGGCCTTTGTTGGATGCCTGGTCTCGGCGCTCTGCGTTGCGTGGGACCAGGACTCGGGAGCTGGTACAACTTGGTGTCCAGGTGCTGGCTGAGCTTGGCCTGGGGATGCCATCCGTCCGGTGCGGCTATCAGTGCGGTGCCCTGACGTGGGGCAGGGGTGGGGTGCTGGGATGTTGGTGGTGGGGATTGACCCAGGGTGGTGGTGGCGCGTGGCGGCTGGCCGCGGCCCCTGCGGTGCCGGGGGCCCCTCGTCGGCCGGTCCCTTGTCGGGTTCCTGCTGGGGGGTGGGGCACCCCTGGGCCCCGGCTCTCCCGGTCCATTGACCGGCCCACCCTGGTTGCCGGCAGGGCCCGTGGGCTCGTCACTGCTGCCCCCCTGGGCCCCTGCATAGTAGCCGCTGGACGTTCCCCTGGGGTTCTCCTTTGCTCCTCTCTTGGGGGATGCCATTTTGTGGGATGTGGTTGTTTAGTTCTTAGTTCACGATGTTTGTTTTGTTTTGTCAATGTTCCTTTTTCGTTTTTGTTTTGTTTTTTCCCCTCTCTCTGCTGTCCTTCACTGTTTTCCTGTGTTTTCTTTGTTCCCCTTCCTCTCTTGTATTTTCAACTCACCCTCTCTCATGACTTTTTGTTTCCTACCTCTCTTCTTCATCTTCTTTCTTTCTTCCCCTTAATTTTCCGTCTCCTTGTCCATGACATCAGGAAATAAAACCCCCAGCAATTCATAATAAAGATTTTTCTCATATATCAAGTGGAGGACTATAGCAAAAGCTGTAGTGCTCCGCTTGTGAAAGTAAATCTGTTTGGCCTCTACTTGGTACTCAGACACCAATTCTGAGCTCCACACTGCCAGACAGGACACGTAAAAAAAAAAAAAAAAGAAATATGCAGAGCACAAATGCATGGCAATTGAAATGTATTATTCTATCAAATATTGTATCCAGGCAGTCCTTTCTGATTATGGCCCACCTTTTGACCATTCTTCCTGATGTGCATTTGTAGGGTCAGACACTAAATGTTGGACAAGACCTGGCTTGCAATGTCCGATCTAGTTAATCTTAAAGGCCCATAATGAGTTTAGGTCAGAAATCTCGTCAATGTATTAAGCTGCAGTCCGGAGAATATATTTATGTATCAAAGTTTTATAAACCTTTAAAATGATAGTGGGGTTCAACACTATGAAAGGCTAGTGCTCCGCAACATCTGTTATTCTTCCTAAGTCCCGCCTTCCTCCCATAGACCCCTATGCATTTCACACTGACCGCCAAATGTTTTTAGCCAATAGAATTCGAGTTTCCGCCTTGTCGACTGTCAATCAACTTACATGCGCATTGTGATGATGGGGCCGCACACACAGGCCGCTCCTATTTACAGTCGCCATATTGGAAGGGAGCGTCAGTCATGGAGAAGTCGCTCACCTCTGAAATGTCCAAAACAAAATTCAACCAGGTTATGCTTGATAGCTCTTGCTGCTTTTCCCCTTTGACTCGCTGTGACTACACAGGTGATGCGCTTGCACAGTTGTTGAGTTGGGGCTAGAGGGAGGGGGGGAGGGATGTTTTGGGAGTGGCCTTGGTAGTGGGATTCAAAAAATCTCTCTCTCTCAAAAAGTCCGGACTGCATCTTTAATTGACTTTGCTGTGTGCAATGGTGTGCAGTCATCCTGGAACGGGAAAGGGTCTTTCCCAAAGTTGTGAGCATGAAATTGTCTAAAATGTTTTGTCATGTTGAAGCATTAAGAATTAATTTCATTGAAACCAATGGCCCATGGCTCAAGTCCTGAAAACAGCTCCACACCATAATACCCTTCTGCACCAAACCTTACCCTTTACACAAGTCAGGCAATTGCTGGTCTCCTGGCAACTGACAAACTCTAGACTGGTCCATTGGATTTCCAGACAGCCTGACATGACATGGGTTGGGCCCTTAGGAAGAATCACCACTACTAACAGAGTTTCACTACAGATGTAGAAAATTTTAGGAGGGGGGCACGTTTTACTGGCTAAGCTTAAAAGCAATCACTGGTAATTGGGTGTTATTTGTTGAGATGTATTTGTCAACAATCTCAGGTCAAACACAAATAAAATTAAAAAAAATCTTTGGCATCAGATTCACATCAGAATTCAGATTTTATTTTATTTATTAATGCTGAAACTGTCAAAAATGTAATAGTATCCCCATCCTAAATAAACAGTGATAAATATGTTTGACGTTCAAAAATGTTAATGAAACCACTCATCTAAACCTTCAACTTGTATGCTGGACCCAATCCCAACCAAGTTATTTAAAGGAGTAATAACCTAGTATTACCTTGGATACCCACGCTCTATTATAGTCTTTCAGGCCCTTCTAAAAAAGAAAAGTTGAAAAAAAGTGGGGGGAAAAATAAACACAAAGCTTCTCTGACAACTTATTTCTGAAGGCATTATTGTCTTGCGAGATCTGATGCGATATTTTGGCTGTCAAGGACGGTCATTGTAATAATGCAAATGAGGGGCGCCTTGATTGGTGGCATTCAAGGTCTTTTGTTGTTTGCAAAGTAGCAGCCATTACCCGTGTTGTCCTCGAAGCTATTACTCCCGCTAGCATACAATAGCCGCATTAGCAGTTAGCTGCTGTTTGTTACACACAGTAGAGCAATAAAAACACAGCCTTACCGTTTCAATTGGTGGCAAGTCCCTGATTGTTGGCATGGCCCCTTTTTTCCAAACGGAGCTCGAGTTCGTACTTCAAATCGGAATTCAGTAATGGCGGTGCTCGACTGAATATGAGGGGGAGAGGAGCAGGGCGGGCTTCCTGCAGCATAGGTCTGCGATGTCCATATATGGTACATCCTGCGCCAGAAATTTCACATTGCATATTTGAGTGCGTGTGTACGTTGGCTGGTTGATGAACCCAAGGGTAAACAAACGCTTCAAACAAATGCCATTGGCTTCCCGGCAAGTGTATAATCGTTAGGCAATCATAGCATACATTTTTTCTTGTGGACAAGTGAAAATGATGGGTCATGACTCCTTTAAGGAACTGCTCCCTTTGGTTCCTGGCCCCATTTTAGATATGATGAATCTATTTTTAGTAAATGGATATGTACCACAGGAATTTACCGTTGCTGTAATCAAACCTTTACTTAAGAAACCATCCTTCAATCAAGATGACTTATTTAACTACAGACCTATATCTAACTTTCATTTCTTATCCAAAATCCTTGAGAAAATAGTTGCTAATCAAGCCAGTGAGCATCTAAACAGTAACTGTATGAAGAACAGTAACCTGTATGAAGAGTTTCAGTCAGGTTTTAGAGCTCATCATAGCACAGAAACAGCACTGGTGAAGGTTACTAATGATATTCTCATGGCCTCAGATAATGGACTTGTGACTGTTCTGGTCTTGTTAGATCTCAGTGCTGCTTTTGACACAGTCGATCATAATATTCTCTTAGAAAGGCTTGAATATGTTGCAGGGATCAAAGGAACAGCACTAGGCTGGTTTAAATCATATTTGTCTGACAGATTGCAGTTTGTTTATGTAAATGATAAATCTTCTTCACAATCATAGGTTACTTGTGGAGTACCACAGGATTCTGTGCTTGGACCATTTTTTTTCACTATCTATATGCTTCCAATTGGTGAAATCATTAGAGAGCATGGGATATATTTCCACAGCTATGCCGATGACATACAGCTATATTTATCCATAAATCCTGATGAACCCAGTCAGTTAGGTAGATTACAGGCATGTCTGGAAGACATAAAAACATGGATGACTCTAAACTGTCTGCTTTTAAATTATGACAAGACAGAAATCGCTGTCTTTGGACCACTATCAGGAAGTCCACAAAATGCTATTAAAAGCCTTCATTTGATCCAAAATGCGGCAGCAAGAGTTCTGATGAATTAAAAAGAGAGATCACATTTCTCCTGTTTTAGCTTCCCTTCTTTGGCCCCCTGTTAAATCCACCATATTATTTAAGATCATCCTTCTTACATATAAAGCCCATAATAATCAGCTCCATCATACATCAGAGATCTAATTGTTCCTTATGTTCCCAACAGAGCACTTCACTCTCAGACTGCAGGTTTACTAGTGGTTCCTAGGATTTCTAAAAGTAGAATAGGAGGCAGATCTTTTAGTTATCAGGCTCCTCTCCTGTGGAACCAGCTCCCAATTTTAGTCCATGAGGCAGAAACTCTGTTTACTATTAAGGCCAGGCTTAAAACTTTCCTTTTTGATAAAGCTTATAGTTAGAGTGGCTAAGTTTATCCTGAGCTATCTCTGTAGTTATGCTGCTATAGGCTTATACTGCTGGAGGACTGACTGACCACTTTTCTTCACTCTGCTACTTTCTCTTCTACTACTCTCCAGTTGCATTATATGCTCTTATTTCGACTATTAACTTGTAACTTGTTTGTTCTCAGTGTTTTCTCTCCATAGAAGCTACACTTGGTCTGGTTTCCTGCTTAGCTACAATGCCCTGCTGGACGGGGGGCATCGACTGGGATGATGCTCCCAGCATCTGAACATCCACAGTGTCCTGTTATCAATTTTTTACTTTCTCTAATATGGAAAGTACTCTTACATCAGTTCTTTTTGTTCTTTCTGTCTCTGCTCTGTCTTCTCGAACCCCCAGACGGTCGTGGCAGATGGCCGCTCGTACTGAACCTGGTTCTTTTGGAGGTTTCTTCCTGTTAAAGGGGAGTTTTTCCTCCCCACTGTCACTACATGCTTGTACAGTATGAGGGATTGTTGTGGTTGGAGTCTGCATGATTGGAGTACAACCTCAAGTCAATGACTCGATGGAATCTGCTGGGATTCCTTAAATGGAAAACATTTAAACTGATTGGAATGTTTGTATGATGGTATTGAAATATCTTTTCTCGTAAAGTGCCTTGAGATGACATCCGTTGTGAATCGGCCCAATATAAATAAACCTAATTTAATAGAATTGAATTGATGGGTTGGGGGCTCTAACCTACAGCTAAGTTCGCTTTAAGTTTGTGGTGTGGCTATGAAAGTGATTGGAACTCTCTAATTTAATGATTTGGATGGGTGAGCAAATACTTCAAAAAGTTTTATCTGGAAGTCACAAATTAAATTCCGTTTGTTATTTACTAAAATAAATTCACTACCTGGTAATTAATTTAATGAAAATGACCTAAAGGAAAAGCAAAATGATTTATTTTTTACTGACGTGATTTTATGATTCACATTAGGTTAAATGGCCAACAGTGCTTAAGATATAAGTTTGCTTCTGCAAGTGGATTTTCATAACGTTGCCTAACCTATCTTCAAACAGGATTTATGAACCCCAGAAAAGTGCAGCCAACAGTTTCTTCAGCTTCTTTTCTTCATTCATTTTCTTCAATCAGTCTGTGACTGCACCCTGCGACCCATCGTCAACCTGAGACTGATTCAACATTATTTAAAATGTTCCAATTTATGACAGAGGTTTTTGATCTATGTACAATATTTTCTCTCTAATCTGAACCTCTTTTTCAACTTCTGTTATTCCGCCACACAGTGATATATGACCCAATAATTCCACTATATTGTCAGGCTTTTAAAACTGAAGAAATGAAATTTCAACACTACGTTACTCACGAGTAATTGCCATATATATATATATATATATATATATATATATATATATATATATACATTACCATATCTTCTTTCAGCAGACGATGCTGTCCCTTAAATACCACAAGGAACTTTAGAAGCTTTGTCACCGGGGAATGAAAGCTAAATTACAGCCCCACATGATGCATCACTGAGGTTTATTCCTTCACTTTAAAACAGATAAGTGCCTTTCTTCAGTTCACACGGCTCCAGCATATTGCCTTTGTTTTCGAATCACCTTGCCTCTCCATTTTCACCTGCAGTCATAAGAATTTGTTATGTTTATATCTAATATCATAAACTGAGTTTAGCCAGAACCCCAGACAGGGATAGTTGAAGCAATAGGGAAGTTTGATCCTCAAACTTTTTTCTCCCTCAGGTCATTGATTGTTTTTCAGATATTGCGTCATCTAAAGAATCACTGGTTCAATACCATGGATGAAACCCAGGTCATCAGTTGGGGCTCCCAAAATGTATGGCAAACATAACCTGGCAAAAGTAAATGTTTTTAAGAAAATATAAATGATAACGCAGAATCTTCCCTTCCCACATGACCCTGATCAAACGTTTGCATAACCTAGCTGTTAAAACTGTCTATTTTTCCTTTAATATCAATAGCAGCTTCGAGTCTTTTGTGGTCGTTGTGGATGAGGCACTTCATTCTCTCTGATAGTAAATCTTCCCATTCTTCATCGCAAAAAAGTTCACGTTTCTTTAAATTCTTGGGTTGCTTTGCATGAACTGCATATTTTACATCTCCTCAAAGTAACTCAGGGATATTTAGTTCAGGAGACCTAAGGATTTTCGCCAATGTCAAGTCGACTTGGTCTTGTGTTCTGGATTATTGTTTTGTTAGAATGTCCAGGTACATTACAAATACAGCTTCCATGCTGATTAGTGCCAATTGTCCTCCAATATTTTCTGATAACTTGCTGCATTCATTGCTCACACATTCTAAAAACATCAGCATTCCACCTGTTGTGCAGGTGGAATTGAGACAAAAAATGAACTTAGACAAAGATATGTGAACATTTCCAAATAAAAGGAATATTTAATGGGGGGAGTCCTCATTTTTTTCACATGACAGTTGCTCTGCTTTTTAGAGAAAATAATTAGCACACCTTTTTCCTTACAAACAGTCTCATATGTTCTGCCAGTTAATTAATAAAGGTTTCTAGTATAAATAATTTGGAAGAGAGGTTTCATGCACGACATCCGGCCCACTCTGGCACCTCTGGCTCTTTGCTCCTCCATTTGCTCCCCTGTGTTTGGCTTCAGTGCACTTTGGTTTACACTAAGATCCCCATTAGTGTCAGAGAAGCTGTTTGATGCCTCTTAACTAAGTGGGACAGTTAAACAGAAGGAAGGGCTCGGTGTTTTCCCTGTATCTCTAGAGTACAGGTGGTATTTGCTGGTGACTGCATGGCTGTATTATGATTTTCTAATGGTTGGTATTTTTATAAGTGATTGTTTGCTTCTGTGTGATCAGTTTTCCTGGGTAGCAGTTAGTCCAGCTATACAGGCAGCTCCCTCAGGACCTTCTCTTGATTGGTTAGGGGGATGACGGTGTGGGAGAGGCGCTCTGTCTGTAAGGATCTCAGGCGCTCCCAGCTGAGCTGAGTCTATAGGGAGAACAGCCTTCACTGCCTCTTCCTCATGGAAAGATGAGGTTGTCATCACCGACAATCCTCCCGCTCTGCGACTAAGCAGTTTCAGATTTCCTTCAAAGACTCTTTGGAAAACATCTTGGATAAAAAATATTTTATTTTTTTTATTTAAAACTGGAAACCAGGCTAAATGAGCACAACAGCAATCATGGTTTTTCAATGTTACTCTTTAATCAGTACCCCAACAAATTCTTAAAGGATTTCCGCGAAAGAACATCCACAAGTTCAACCACACCTGACCCTCCACTCAGCTGAGAGGAAGTTGCGAGAATGCTAGAATGAGCAAGGGGCCTGAGGAGACCGCTGAGGAGGTATGAAGCGTGGGATCGGCGAAGAGAGCAGGAATCAGCTGTTTTCGATGTGAACTTCCAGCACCATGCCAAAACTGTTGGCAGCCCAGCACCAGAGGATCAAACTTCTGTTTTATCTTCTTTTAATGTTCTTCGGTGAAAAGGTATAGAGCCAATTAGGCATTTAAAACTGTATTATCACAGATAAAAAAAACAAAGAATCCCATTTCACTCCTTCCATTAACTGTGTTGGTTCTTTTCCGATGATAGAATATATTTTTCAGCTGAAATAGCTTCTATTTTTATATACACTGTCAAACATCTTAATCTTCTATGAGAATACCAGTTGAGTGTCTGAAGGAATTCAAACAGATAACAGATCCTTTATTACAGATGATGGAGAGATAGTAGGTCTTGTTTTTTCCTTCTCTGGGGATGTTGCTTGTTAATTATTTTTTTATCGAACCGCTCTCTATCATTTGGCTCACACAAGAACTTTTTCGAAGAACAGAAGTCAGAGTGACTCTCAATGTTTGTGGTTTAGATGCTGCTGTTGAACTCATCTCCCCAGTAATAGGAAATCAGAACTACCTGGTCATATGAGAGTAACTGTGTGCCATTTGATTTTAATCAAACCGGGTCAAACACAACAAGCAAGAATCATTTAAAAAAGTACTTTCCACAATTAAAAAGTAGGACAATATTGTTGTCATTGCTTTTTTAAATTAGATTAGTTGAGAAGTTGTCTGCATTGGTTAAAGAATGATCTTTTTCACTAAAATCCACCCTCATCAAACACTCCCACCAAGTGGGCCAATTTAGAAACTGCAGAATCATTCTATAGCAAATTATCAGTCAACATACACACTAGGAAAATAAAACACAGAAAAGTCCCAAAAAGACAATCATGCTTTACCATCTATTGGGAATTAGTAGCACTCAGGCATTTGAAGTTGGTTGCAGGTATGTTTTTGTTTTAAATCATCGTTTTGCGCTTATATAAAATAATCTACATCTATAAAGACTAAAATATTATGTCCAGGTTTTGCTACAAACATCTACTGTGAATACCCACACATAAGGCATTAGTTTGTGTCCAAGTGTGTGACTGTTTTTATGAGGAAAAAATAGCTGGAGCATTTTTAGGTTTTAAATTAGATCAAACGAACATTGTGTGGATTTTCTGCTTTTAGGGAACATTGTGCCATAATGGTGCATAAGGGCAAACATAATGTTTATTTTTTATTTGAGCATTTATTTCATAACCATGTGTAAAATATTCAATTGCATCAACAAATTAAAGTACATGTCATTTTGAATGTAAAATAAACTGAATGTTTCCTTTAGATAACATTACATCATTGTAGAATAAGATTCCGAAATGAATCTCTTGTACATTCACTTTTATATTTCGTTTTTATCTTTACAATTAAATTGAGATAAATTAGATGTTGAAGGCGATAAAGTTTAGGCCTTTACTGAACCCTACAGGCCAAGGTCTAGTATTACAGTGACTTGTGTCTTAACTGTGTATAATTTCCACATTCAGTTTCATTCTTTATCTCTTTATAAAACAAGAGGGTAGAGATTTCCCTGCCCATCGATCATACTCTACCAGAGATACCCGTCTCTGCTCTTTCACCTCTACTGCCATCATCCTCATCCTGCTTGCCTTTCTCCTCATCATCAGTCTCACTTTCTACTGCCAATTATTCTCGCAGCTCATCATCTTCGAGACTACTTGCTCCTACTTCATCTACCCTTTTTTTCCTTAAGGGGTATAGAATAAGAATCAATGACCAGGATTTCTCACTGCCATGGTGATACGATAACATTTTGTGGGTTTACTACTGCCACATGCAATTTCCATTAAAGTATATTTTTTGCCTCTGAGAAAGAGGCAAAAACAAACAACATTTTAAAATAAAATTTTTAACAAATAATTATTATATGATTAGCAGGAAAAATGTATTTAATAACCCAAAATGAGGATTAATTTACCTGCTAGTGTCAAAACATATTTTCCAGACAGAAAAGGGGTGTTTTCAGACTTCTTTTGTGGGACTATCTGTAAAAGAGGGTTTGATTGTGTCCTAAAAAAAGTCATGTGACCCATTTAGGCACTGCTATGGGTTCCCTGTCACATTCAGTCTTTAATGTACTGCATCACTCAAAGAGATGTTACTGGTCAAAAATGGGTTTGTTGCTTGATGGATACATGAGGGAGATAAAAATGGAAATTTTATCAAACTCAAAAGAGAAAAGCAACAAATAGTCCTACTGCTGATAAAAAAAAAACAACACACAGATTATTACACTCTTACCTACTCACATAATATTCTTGTCAATGTAATGGATTTATTTTTAGCACAAAAAAGCTGAATAAACACTTGGTAAATATAGAATTCTTTAGGGGCTTTTAGCATATATTTCATATATAGCATGTATTTCTTTTTACAATTACAGGCATGACGTCAATAAAATAAGAAGAAATTATCTGGGCAAATTAGTCAAACCAGCTGCTCTGGTAGAGCCTGCAGTCAGCTGCTTAATTTACACCTTATGTGACCTTAATTTACACCTTAATTTACACCTAACTGTGAGTTCAAATGGAAAATAACTCATCCACATATCATAATCATTTTAGTGTTATGTCATCGCCATTTATATACTGTATTTGAGCTTATTCTGAGCTGTTAACAAAATCATATCATTTAACCAAGTAATTTTGTTTTTCATCAGAAGACTATGGGAGGGGGGTGGTGGGTGTGGTTAATTTAGTGTCTCAAAACAGCTGTAAACTTGTATTTTTATACAACCAAAATCTTAAATCTGAATTTGGAACACTGAAAATTATTTCTCAAAATTCGCACAGCTTTTATATAAGTTAGAAAGAGATTTGTAACTGCATAAGTATTAGTAAAGTCTGGATCAATTAGTATATTTTTCAGTGTCCTGAAAACAGCGCCTGTCACATCTCTGAAGCCCTAAGCAGCAGTACTTGGGTGACTCCTTGGTTGACCATGGCACTAAAGTGAAACGAGCAGCTCCCCTTTTTTTTTCTTTTTTTTAGACGAGCATTGGGGAATTCTGTTAAGTTTTTATTTTGTATTCCATTATCTGCCCTTTGGTTTGCTTTCTTGTGACTACTGCCTAGATCTGTCTTGGTCTTATGTATGTGATAAAAAATACATACTCTGCATTAAGTAGCGCAAAGATGGTATTGTGATAGAGCACAAAATAAACATAAGGGAGAAAAATGATATACTCCTTTAAACAGTAGAAGACATCTGTCTTGGATTGTTATCGCGTATGAAGCAAGTAGAATACATGATTTGATCTGCAGCTAAGCCAGCTAGCCACATATTTTTTGGACACGTTGGAAAATTCCACACAATGGGCGCTTCAATGTAGAGACCCCATAATTACCACACTATGTGCTACCAATAGCCTACCTAATTTATGTAAATGCTCACTTTATCTCCCCTCTACAATATGCAAATGCTCTGTCTGCACTGACGAACAATCACTTAGCTGGAAATAGAGCTATGCTAATTCAGATAAATATTTTAAGCATTTGGGAATAGAAACTGGTTATAAAATATTGTATTTTCAGTCTAGAATGGCCCTTCATACACTTTCGAAAAAAGGTAAAAATGAGGCAGTAGTAAAGACAGCTAAAGTAACTGTGTCTGTAATTCTGTCCTGATGCAGTGGCAGGGTATTTCACATCCTTTATTCTGATCCACACCCACTATACTAAATGGGCCCCAATCATAAACAACAGGCATACTTAATAGACGGCACTCGTTTTTTGAGAACTGACCTTCATTTCTTCATGTTTTCAACCATTTAAGACATTTTTGCAAGTGTAAACATGTGTCAAGATAAACAATCTGACAGCAGCATTGTTAGTAAAAAGCAAAAGGCTAAAAGAAAATTGAAAACTGGTGTTATTATGTTATATTTCTAGCCTTTCTAATTAATCGGTATCACTATCAGTGTTTTCAGCGGGTTTTTGCAACACAAATGAAAACATCTTTAATCTTGTTCTTTGGAAAGTGAAAACAAATCCAGATTCGTATCTATATACCGCTTCATGCAGCCCCTCAAAAAATGAAGTTTTTTTCTTCAATACATTTTTGAGAAACCACACTTTATAAATGGAATTATATTTTCTTTTCTTTTGCTGTGACTCTAGAAGGCGACAGCCTCATTACTCGAAAGTCTAATTTCTAAACGCACAGAGTACTGGGAAAACTGCAATAAAACCCTGACATCTGCTCCTTTTCCAGCAAATGGTGAGCCTCTGTCTACAAGCAGCCAGCCTGATTTATGCATCTCATACTGACTGCGTTGACATAATGTTCCTTTTCTTTTTTTAGGCAACTACTGTAAAGGAAGTTTTGATATGTTTGTGTGCTGGCCCCATTCATCTACGGGGAATGTTTCTGTACCCTGTCCTCCCTTCTTACCGTGGATCACAGAGGGTAATGCTGTGTTTAATATCTAATATCACCTATGAAGATGCTTTTATTAGACTGTTGTTCCTATAATTCCTTTAACCGTTGATTCATTTTAGATGGGTGTCGTCGTTTATCACCACACTAGCTAGTCTCAGGAACAAGTGTCACTAGCGCAGATGGATGTTTGAAACTTAAAAAAAAAATTATATTTGGACCTAGGTTTGCATAGGGTTGGCTCACACTCAGGATTTCCTACACCTAAAATTTATTGTGTTTAAATGTTAACACTGAAGAAAGTGGTCTGCACTCTATTTCCAGCTCTTTTGGTTTTTTCTTTCTGGCTTTTCTTAAACTTTTTGATATATTTTAAACACCTTTACTTGATAGAGCTCATGTAAATTATGTAAAATAACTATAAGCAGCTGAAGAGCTAATTAAAATTCAGTAAAAGTGTTTTATCCCTCACAGATTTTTTTTTGTTTTTTATGTCGATATTGGAAATCCTGAAATAAATTTTATTATCATACAAATAACCGAATGAACAAAAAACAAAATGCATGTGTCAAATAAATAAGAAAAATATTCTTTGTAAAGGTGAAAAATGATTAAATATGATCAAAAATTTCAATACAGTTAAATGTTATTCTCATATTTGCTGGGAATAATTTGGTGCTCCGTCTTTTTTAGGAATATGGTTTATTTAGGTGAAGCTAATCTTCTCTGTTCAGAGAAGATTAGCTTCACACCCTAAAGAAATTCCCTTTACGTTCTCAGTGCCCCAATAGGAATAACCTAGGCGTAGAGAGTCAAGGTAAAAAGAACGTACATTACTTTGACAGGGAATAACTCGTTACATTTCTGTTAGACAGAGATGAAGCCAAAAATAGTCTTGGAAAAACAGAGAAAACCCCAAAATCTAAAATAAAGAATATATGTAAAACCCTATTATTGAAAGGGATACTACTTTCCTCTTACCATGATTGTAAACTTATCTTGTTGCTTCAGATGGCAACAGGAAGGCACATCGGGAATGCTTAGAGAATGGGAGCTGGAGAAAGATGGAGAATTCCTCAGATCCCTGGCGAGATGATTCTGAATGTAAGGAGGACCAATACTTTAAAGACAAGGTAGTGGGATTTTTCTTCGTCTTGAAAACCTTTACCATTTAAAATTTCAATTTGTCTTCTGACTGTCCAAACCCATTTGACTGTCTTGGCCTAACTATTGGAAAAAAACTGCCAGACAGATTTTGTTTCACTTTAAATCTCCTTTTTGTGTCTAGGAGGATGAATTGCTTCGCCAGTCTGCCCTCAGGCTCATCTCTGTCATTGGCTATTCCCTGTCGCTGTTCTCCCTCACTCTGGCCACTCTCCTCATGGGAATGCTCAGGTTAGTTCTCCGTAGATATCAGGGGTGGCTCTTGTGGTCATAAAGATAAAGTTAACATTTTCATTGGACAAGTCGATACTTTAGCTCAGCTGTGAAGGTTAGGAAGACAGGGAACTTAAACAAATGCAGGGTTAGAGGTTATAGAAACATAGCCAACTTCCCACCGAAGTCATTTAAAGGGAAATGGATTGGAGCAATTCAAGAGAGTGTGCCCATGTATGGAAGTTATAATTTTCATCTGTGTTTTAGCAGAGCTACGTTTCAAATGCATGCAGAGTTAGACGGGATGGCTCATCATTCCCTGTAGAATGATCAACAAGGCTATTGAGATGCTTAGTCATCACTAACAACATTATGAACCACAAGGCAGTCTTACCTGCAGCTCCATTATTTTCATTTCCTCCTACTCTTTGACCAGTGGCCTCGTTAATGCTGTTAAAGTTGCTCAGGAAGTTCCGATTAATGTATTCTGCTCCTGTATCTGCTTACCAGGAAGCTCCACTGCACCAGAAACTACATCCACATGAACCTGTTTGTGTCATTCATCCTGAGAGCTGCAGCCGTCATTTCAAAAGAAATTATCTTCCATCTCATGTATTCCAACCTACCCAAGGACGACCCTGGCTGGAACTCCTACTCGAGCTCTGCGGTACTTTCAGTTTTTCATGTATAAGCAGGTTTACTTGAACAACTTTTGTCTTGTTCATACCTGTGTCCAAAGTGTATAGCTTCAGCTTGATCCTATCCCTCAACAGATAGCGCTACTGTGCAAATTCTCCAAAGTGTGCATGGAGTACTTTGTGGCGTGTAATTACTTCTGGCTCTTGGTGGAGGCCATTTTCCTTCACACGCTGCTCTTCACGGCTGTGCTGACCAAGAGGTGCCTACTGAAGAAATACATGCTGCTAGGATGGGGTAAGTCATGTACGTATGCAGGGTTTGTTAATGGAAAGCGCAGGGATGTTTAAGGGGTATGGCAGGGCTTTAAGAGGTGCAGCTACATTTTTATTGTTATTATTATTACCTCTGTCTAGGACGTTATGTTTTCGCCAGAGTTTGTTTGCTTGTTTGTTAGCAACATAACTCAAAAAAGTTATAGATAGATTTTGATGAAATCTTCAGGAAATGTCTGCAATGGGACCAGGAACAAGTGATTGGCGGAGGTCTGGGTTTCCGAGTACTTTTCTAGTTATTATTATTATTTAGTGTATATTGGTGCCAATGGCCTCCCTATTAAAGTTAACCAGAAACTGCATGTTGTTGGAATTTCACAGCAATTCCGGGTCCATTGGTTGCATACCCAAGAAGCCGAACTGCAGTTACACCCTGATATGCCTGAACAGTCCTGTGATCTTGCACAAGATGCTCTTAAGGGTCTTTGAGAAATGCTCTTTTTTTATTGCTCTTGGATCACATAATAACATTATTTCAAAGTAAAAACATAACAGCTCAAATATAAAGCCTGTGATGGACTGGCAATTTATCAGGGTTTAACGCTGCCTCTTGTTCAGGCACTGTTGGTGACAGCAACAGCTATATTTGCTATTATAACACTGTAATAAACAGACAAGAGAATTTTTTGTTAAAGTTGTTTTAAATCGATTATATCGGCTAAAATATCTCTCTGACGTCCTTCTTTCTGATGATTTGTTTGCATCACTGCAAAATGACTGGTATGTCATCTTCCCACCACATGTCAGAGAACTCCTACCAATTTTAACTTCAGCTCACTTTAAGAACTCCAAACTATCTGTGTAACATATACATGGGTTAAGTATTTAAAAAATAATTTAAACCTGAGGAATACTGTCTTTAACATGCTGATGTGCTTTGGGGAAACACCATCTCTCGCCTCTGTCCTGTTCCAGGAACTCCCATTCTGTTCGTGACTCCATGGACAGTGGTTAAGATTCTATATGAGAACACAGGGTGAGTGTTTGAACACATGGAATGTAAATGTCTCCTTAAACTGACTCACATGCTCTCTGTTCACATATAGTGCTTCTTTTGCTCTTAAGGTGCTGGTCAATCATAAACAGATGGTTCTGGTGGATTATCAGAGGCCCAATTACTTTATCCGTGCTGGTAAGGGATGTTCCTCAGGCCATCGCGTGGTCAATTTGGCTTCAGAAACTGATATCAACTAAATTTCTGTCTGATCCAATAATGCATTTCATGGTTGTTATTAAGGAGAACCATGTGACCATGTGGTGATGCGGCTGTAGTCCCAAGCATATGTCGTATTTACTATTTTACTACTAATGAAGGCATTTTATCTGCAATGTTTGCTGTTATTGGTCGTTTTAGACTATTGTCCCAGTGTAATGCATTTAAATGTGACATTTATCTGTTTTGCAGGTCATTTTTTTCATATTCATCAAAATTCTGATGCTATTGTTGTCCAAGCTGAAAGCCGATCAGGTGAAATTTACTGACTACAGATACAGGTACTGAAGCCTCTGAACCCAGCTCTCAGAATAAGAGTTTGACATTAACATTTAGTTCCAAAGTTTGTAGGTTCCTGATTTAAATGTGCTGTTAAAATGTTAATCTCACATCACAAATTTAAATGTCACACCCATATGCTGTGACTGTAAATATCACCCAGGATGCATACACTTTAGAAACGTCTCTTTCCTTTTTCTACTTTGCTGTGGAGTGAGCCACTATGAATAATACACTTTTTACTACATTGTTTCTTAGAAATAAATACATTTTAATAAAAATGAGCCCCTGTTTGTACCCTACAGTTTGGCCAGGGCAACGTTGGTCCTGATTCCCTTGCTGGGAATCCATGAAGTGGTATTCACAGTGCTAATAGATGAATGTGTAGAGGGCAACAGTCGCTATGCACGGAACTTCATTAACCTCACCCTAAGCTCCTTCCAGGTAACACACACACACACAAAAATCAGATTTATCCACAAGGTGATCATTTGGTTTTGTTCACAAAAATCATCACTATCTAAAATTTGCTCCTTCCATTTTCAGGGATTCTTGGTTGCTGTGCTGTACTGTTTTGCTAATGGAGAGGTATGGTTTGCTCACTGTATTGCTCTATATTGGGATGTAAGGAAGTAATAGTTAGGTGAACTGTAACAGTACATGTAGCCATCTGAACCATGACGGTACACGTCACAATCAATCAGACGTAGAATGTATCGGTAGTAAACAAGCAGAAAAAAATATGTATAATTGAAAAATATAACAGCATAAACAGTCACAGATAAAGAAGTAAACTTGCAGCAAATACTGTCCATACCATGGTGTAATAATGTAACGATAATAAATATATGATGCTGTTTTCCTGTAGGTCCAAACTGAACTGAAAAAGCGCTGGCAACTGTTTTTGTTCACGAACCATTTCAAGGTCCGGACCTGTTTTCAAGGAGCAAATCTCAAGCACCTTTGGAAATGTACTCGACGACAGCACAGGCAGCGCTCTCGGCAGTTCAACTCCTATGGCAAAGGCGCCACTCCGATGGCTCGCCCACATCTCCTTCAGGTGGCTGTGCAAGGAGGAGCTAGGCCTCTTGGACTTGGGCAACTTGAAAGCCAGGGACTCGAGGGCTACGATTCAGCAGGGCTCAACTTTCTTACCAGGAAGAGTCTTTCCAGTAGCGATGGTGAAATGACGCTTGGGGAGACAATGGAGGAGATCCTGGAAGAAAGCCAGTTCTAAACCCAGTGGGTCTCTTTGTAAAATCCAACCAAATAAAGAATGAGCCAATTTCAAGGGTTGGAAAAAGGATTTCAGAAATGTGTTCTACCGAGACATGAATTATCAGTAAAAAAAATTAAAAAAAGATTCTGGTCTATGTAGCAAAAATTTAGCTGCCCAGATCTCTCTGAAGGGTTTGGTGTGAGAAAGACTCTATTCATAACCCTAAATTTAATCCCTTGCACGAGATGGTTATATGGTACGACAACAAAGACTTTTTCTTGTGAAACATTCCACTCGAGCCAACCACCTACTGTGACACTTACCTTAAATAAGCTGGCATCGCAAAATCACCAAAGGACCGCTATATTGTTGGGTAAAATGGAACGCTGCTCCAACCCTGACCTTATTCGCATTTTTACCGCAAACTCGACTCTCTGACTACCTCCCTTATCGGATGTGAGGGGTAACAGTGGCAGATTTCCCATGCTGCCATGATTTTTTCTAGGGTCCCACAGAGACAGTATAAAAAGCATCTCAGCCTCGGCTCAACAGTTTCTCGTGAAAAGTGCTTTTGAGTCCCTATAATTTTCTGCAAAAATACTTATTTCAACACAAGAAATGAATGAAAGTGGAACTTGGAGCTCACAGTATATCTTCATGGTAATATCAAAGACAGCTTATCTGTGAAAAATGTAGTGTTCATTGGCTCCTTCAACTTATTCTTTTGGGATTTTAACCAACACTCAAAGCCAGATGGAATGTCTTCTCTGAACCAATCACTGAACTTCTGCAACTATCATGTTCAATGTCTTCTGTGAATACAAGGACTTGTAATTTGACTTCTTTATGTGGAGTTTTTGTAAGTATTTCACAGCCTCCTAAACTTTGTAATATTGTGGCCTTCTCTGGGACTGTTATCCTCTATGTGAAAACGCAGACATCCCTCATAACCACTAACAAAACTATTCCACTTATACATAATTTAAATGCAGAATTCATCAATTTAATTAGTGCATTGTTGCGATAAAATTTATTCTAGACATTCCTTCAAATGGTGACTGTAATTGTGAACTGGTGCAGTGGATAAGTTGACATGTGAAACTCAGTTTACATCAGTTTTTAGGTTTCAGCATTATACATTAAGGGGGTTTTCTTTACAATCTCCAAATCTATCAAAGGGGACAGTTATATTTGGTGCAAGGTTTGAAAACTTAATGGAAGTTTTTTTTTACAGAATGTGTAATTAGTTGCTGCTTGATGGTTGATGGTTGATGTTCTTTTTTTGTTTTAATCTCGTGCCAATGTGTTGGTGTGTTTGCTCATTGTGAACAGGACCCTTAGGTTTATAGAAGGAAGTCCTTATGGGTCGAGAGACAATTGTTTTGCCCTAAGCGAGAATTATGGAAATACAGTAAGTAGTCAGAATGAAATATGTTTTTAAACAAACATATTTAGCAGATACAGATGTGAAGGAAACTCTGTAACTAAGAATTACCACTTAAAATATTGTAAAAAGTGCCTAAAGAATGAAAAAAGTGACAAACTTTCACGTTTTTTTCAACTCTCTCCTATTTCCTACGACTCCTTCTATTTATTGATATGGTTTCAGTTATGTAATACTCCACAGTAATCACAAAGGGTAAGTTTTGGGTTTTTGAATTAAGCTTAGTTGTAGAAAGTTGCTAAATCCCTGTTAGTGAGTTATAGGAAAATAAAATACATTGTTAAAGTTGATGGAAGCTAACAAACCAGCCTTAGCTGTGTCCGTTGATTTGGGGGATCAGCTGATCGAAAGTTTGTGGATCATTTTCAAATAAGTATGAAACCTGGAAAGCATAAGAACATACATCTTCATACATCTAAAAGTTTACTCCACTCTCGATGGAGCTATACTGCTCTGGAGAGGTGTAGCGGACTTTGGTAAATTAATGCCACCGGCAGGCTTAGCCAACATACTTGTATATAGAAACATGGATGTAACAACAGTCTGATGTGAAACTCTAGCCTGTCAATATCCTCTAATGTTGCATTGTATTGTGGTGATATGAAACTTTTTATATTGGGTTATTTTAAGTTGCTAAAATCTGCACCAAAAAAAGATGGTGTACAACTCACTACCCTGTTAACATCTACCACTTGGAGGACTTATTTACGTAATTTCCAACAAAATCACAGTGATATGACGCCCTTCGAGTAAAGGTAAGGGAACTACTTTATTTGGCACACATGTTGTCCTGGTTTATCTTAGAGTGAACCATACTGGTTTCAAAAACTGGACCATTATGTAACAATTGGACAATCCCGTTTGTAACTAGTATTCTGTACCATGTTGTACCAGCATGGTAGCTACACAAAACCTGAGGATAGAACCAGGCTGGTTTTTAGGTCTTCAGACGGGGCCCACTTACTGGCCATAGCTGAACTGCATAAAAACTGTATGGGCTATTACCTTGAGGGTCTGTTGCAACCAATAATATAATGACAGCCAGTAAAGTGAAACCTGCCAGTACCGTCATTTTGACCAGTTTAAATGTAATGGAGCCATTGGCTAGTTGCTCTTTGTTGCTGTAGCATAAAAAATTTTTTTTTTGATAATGTGATAGCCGCAAAAGACATTGTATATAATGCATAAATGGTACTGCATTTCTTGCTTTTCAAATATACATACAGCGAATGGACTGATCCTCATATTCATTCATAAAGGGTGAATGCAGCACTGTCTTAAGATAAGGGACCGGCTCAAGCAGCAAACGTAAATTTTAGTGCATGTAAAGGCTCATTTGAGAAACTTTTAATCTTTATTTAAGAATGTTGCTTATTGACTTAGATATGTAAATTCACAACTTCATAGGCCTACATAAAGGGATATTTAAGTAATTACTGTGAAGTGTATGTGGTAGTTAGATCACTTAGTGGGATGTGCTATAACTCAAAAGAACAGCGTTCATGTGACATTATTACTAATGCTACACCAAGTAGTCAATAACGTAATAACTTAAACATTTAATAAATTTCTTGTAACTAGCTTACACACTTAAATTAATGGCATTACTATCTTAAAATGGGTAAAGGATATAAAAAATAAATGTCCAACTTGTGAATCTCCACTGTTTTGTGTCCTTAATGTCACCCCTAGCCCATTACTTGAAGTCATGCAAAATAGTTGTCAAAGGGAGAAGCTTTAAAACAGAAATCGGTCACAGAAGCTAAATCTGTTGGTTGTAAGAAGTTCATGCTTATGTTCATTTGCTACTGTGTTTGAAGTCTTACAATCTAGACAAATCATGTATCTTATATATTAATCCGTAATCCACTTCAGGCATGTGTAACCCTTTATTAAAAACAATGGAATCACTACTCTGGATGTTCAGTCAGTTTTTGTAGTTTGTAGCAAAAATTATGACAGATGACACAGCAGTATTTTTGCTGAATCACAGAACATACTGGCTTTCCTAAATTAAATTAAACTGGGTCTCAGACTGCGGGTTTACTTGTAGTTCCTACGATTTCTAAAAGTAGATTGGGAGGCAGATCTTTTAGTTATCAGGCTCCTCTCCTGTGGAACCAGCTCCCAGCTTTAGTACGTGAGGCAGACACTCTGTTTACTTTTAAGGCCAGGCTTAAAACTTTCCTTTTTGATAACGCTTATAGTTAGAGTGGCTAAGGTCATCCTGAGCTATCTCTGTAGTTATGCTGCTATAGGCTTAGACTGTTGGAGGACAGACTTACCAATTTTCTTCACTCTGCTACTTTCTTTTCTATTACTACTCTCCAGTTGTATTACAGTACATTCCGTTATTTTGACTATTAACTTTGTGTTCTCTCAGTGTTTTTCTCTCCATAGAAGATACACCTGGTCTGGTATCCTGCTTGGCTGCAATGCCCTGTTGGGCGGGGGGCATCGACTGGGATGATGCTCTCAGTAACTGAACATCCACTGTGTCCTGTTATAAACTTTTTACTTTCTGTAACATAGAAAGTTCTCTTATATCAGATCTTCTGTTCTTTCTGTGTCTCTGCTCTGTCTTCTCAAACCCCCAGACGGTCGTGGCAGATGGCCGCTCCTACTGAGCCTGGTTCTGTTGGAGGTTTCTTCCTGTTAAAGGGGAGTTTTTCCTCTCCACCGTCGCTACATGCTTGCTCAGTATGAGGGATTGCTGAAGGATTGTTGTGGTTGTAAAGTATTCCCAACCTCACGCCAATGACTGACACAATCTGCTGGGATTCCTTAAATAGGAAACTTTTTAACTGATTGGAATGTTTGTATAAATGTATTCAAATGACTTCTTGTTAAGTGCCTTGAGATGACATCAGTTTTGAATTGGCGCTATATAAATAAACTGAATTGAATTGGTACGTACTCGTTTACTAAGGATAGATTCATCATATCCAAAATGGGGCCAGGAACCAAATGGAACACTTCTTTAAATAATTTGGTTGGGATTGGGTCCAACATACAAGTTGAAGGTTTAGATGAGGCTAATATTTTTGATAATTCCGAAAGCTCGACTGAATCAAAACAGCCTAAGCACAAATTAGGTTCTACAGTTCTTTCCGATGCTGCATCATTTACTGAGGAAGAAGTAATCATGTTTGGGAAGATGCCAAGGATTTTATTTTTAATAGAATTAATTTTATTTATGAAGAATCCCATAAAATCATCACTGCCAAGAGCTGGGGGAATAGTTGGCTCAACAGAGCTATGACTCTGTGTAAGTTTGGCAACTGTACTAAAAAGAAACCTAGGATTGTTTTTATTCGCCTCTATTAATGATGAAAAATATGCTGTTCTAGCTTGTCGAAGGGTCTTTTTATACAGCAGTAGACTGTTATTCCAGGTTAAATAGGAATCCTCTAGATGTGTAGAGCGCCATTTTCTCTCCAACTTCGTATTATTCTGCTTTAAAGTATGCAGAAGAGCTGCTCCATCCAAAGTGGGATGGATGCCGTCTCTCCGGATCAGACCAGGTTTTCCCTGAAATGTTCGCCAGTTATCAATGTAGCCCACATCGTTTGCAGGACACCACCCAGGCAACCATTGATGGAATGACAGCATGCAACTAAACATGTCGTCACTGGTCCGATCAGGCAGGGGACCAGAAAAGATTACAGAGTCTGACATTGTTTTGGCAAACATACAAACCGAAGCAACACTAATTTTTGTGACCTCCGATTGGCGTAACCGGGTGTCTTTACCGCCAGCGTGAATAACAATCTTACTGCAGTTACCGCTTATCATTAGCCAGCAGTTTAAGGTAGGATTTTATGTCGCCCGTTCTGGCCCCTGGCAAGCATTTGACTATGGTCAATGGTGTCTCTAATGCCAAATCTGTTAGAAAGTGGACGGGTTGGTGGTGGCCCGTGGGCTGGGTCCTAGAACTATGCTTCCTACATACAGTCACCCAGCCGGCCTGAGGTCCCGGCTGCGCAGGCTCTACCGGAGGACGGCTAGGGGGTTCTATCCTTGTTGGCTCCGCGCTGGCTAATGGGCTTAGGCTATCTGCTGGTTTTTCAACAGTGCGGAGCCGTGCTTCTAATTCTGATACCCTCGCCTCAAAAGCTACCAAAATATTACATTTATTACAGTTACCATTATCACTAAAGGAGGCAGGGAAGTAACTAAACATCTGACAGAGAGAGCAAGAGAGAAGAGCTAGAGACAGGAGAAAGAAGAGTAGCCATAGCCGCAATGAAGCTAAGCTAACTGAGCTAGCGAGACCTTACCACCCCAAGAAAAGCTGTGTGAAACACAAGGAGTTCCCAAAACGTAAAGTACACCACCACCTGGAAAAGTTTGGAATTTTTTGCAAGAAAATGTACAGGGATATCGGTGATTCCATGTTTCCTTTCATCCTTTTAAACTTTTATGGTATGTTTTGTTAAAGCCAGAATTATGTGCTGTTCAAAAAAGTGTTCTGTATCATATTTATGAGGCAAAAACTGATAAAAAGGTAATGATTGAACATCTTCAAAGAGTAGTGATTCAATATTTTTAGGCAAATATTGTAATGGTAATGTATGTTAGCTTACACAATGAGCTTTCTTATCTATCAAAAAATTGATAGCAGTATTAATTTCTTTTTATACAGATTTTGGTGATTTATTGTGTAAAATATAATATGGCAGGCCAGTTAAAAAAATCCAAATGTCACATCATCTGGATTGAAGTGTGCATATAAATACAATGTATTTGTTTTCTGAATGTGAATAATGCTGACTCTAAAATATATGTGGCAGGCTTTACTTCCTTTATATTCATGTGACACTTCAAATGACTAAAATCATTACTGTACATAGTGAACTATCAAATGTTTGCACACATGAACACTCAGTGATGTATGTGCACAAATAAAACAGGTGAATTGTCATGAAGTGTGTTTCTTTTGGGATGTCAGTCTCTGCATTTGAGGGCAAACAAAGAAATGTCCAAAATGAACTATTTATTTTGACTTCATCAACATCCCAGTGACTTTAGACTTCTGAGTATTGTTCCCAAAGTTTCAACCCAGCCTCATTTTTGTTTTGCTCCTTACTTTAAGCCCATTCTTCACTGTAAATAACTGCCCAGAGCTCACACAATCAAAAAAAAACAACGAGACAAAGAAAATTCTTGGAAAGAAAAAAACGGAATAAGCACAATTCTCGCTGATTTCTAAAATAATAAAAAGGTGTTTTAGCTTGAAAAGTGTCACAACTAAAAAGCAAATTCCAACTTTATAAATAAAGTACAACTGTTAAGCTGTTTTGCATCTTAAGGTCCTAATGTACATCACCACCCAGAGACCAGATGAGTACTCTAAGTGTTCTGCATTTATTCCGGTTTTTTGTAAGTTTATTAGCTTGTTTTTTTCTAGAGATTTATTACTTCTTTTATAGAGTATTTTATGTTAATGTATATCTTTTTAAATGTCCTAACAAAATTTATGACATTTTATTTATATTTATGTGTTTGTCTGCGTGTGTGTGCGTGCGTGCGTGTAAAACATGAAGTACGATTTGGTGGAAAATCTTTTGCAACTCAAAGCTTCAGCCCCCTCCACGAGACTGGCCAGGCCACTCTATGACCTTTTTGAAATTCTTTTGTAGAGATGGTAGAAGGTTTTTGAATCCAGGGACTTTAAACACTGAGAAGGTGTGATTGGATGGAAACCGAGTGCGAAAAATCAGGGGTGCGCAGAACAGCAGAGAGAGAATCTAAACTAAAAGGCACAGAGAAAAGTACCAAAGAAATAATGTAGGTAAGAAACTCTGCACTAAGGAATGACCATACGGATCAAGACAGTTCAATAATATTTTGCACTGAAATGTCTGGAATGGTCCTAATGTCGTACTTCAGAAAACATTATAGACAATTAAGTTGGGAATAGTATGACATTTTGAATTTAATTTGCTGGTATTTTTGCCCATTCCTCCTGATAGAACCGGTGTTACTGAGTGAGGTCTTACTTTCTCTTGCTTTCTCTCTGGAGTTGATACTCACATTTCACACCAAATCAAGTTCATCTCTAGAACACAGAACTTATCATGGCACCTTCAGGCAAGTGGAACTTAAACTTGCCTGAAGGATGAACAGGACTCGGGGGGGCAGTCCACGTTTCTCTCCCTGATATCTTGGCTGATTAAAAAAAAGAAAAGAAAAAAGTGTATTGCTCTATGATGTCACACAAAGAAGAATGATGTTTGAGATGTTGCCTGAAAATGCATCAGCATCTCTGCCTCTAATTAACATTTATGGCGTGAATTAAACTTTCACAACCTTACAAAGCCATGACAACATAATCTGGACATTAAATCAGGCCAGATGTTTCAGACAGTGTCAGAGTTAGAAAAACAGCTTTTTTTTTTAAAGAATTTATGTAAATATTTTGTGTATCATAGTAATAAAATAGTAGAGAAACACACTTGCATATTTGGTTAACTTCAGTTTTAATTGAAATTACTTTCTGAAAGGTTGAACATGAACAACCACCTATGCTACAGACAGGGGTGAAAGTAATTTTTAATTCTTGCCGGTACTATTACCAAAACCTTCATCTCTCTCTCACTTCATGCCTTTTGAAATAGCAAATAGTCAAAACCCAACAAAAACATTTCAATATTTTACTGTAGGCTACCTGTAGGCCTAGGGTTAGGGGTTAGCTGACAAGAATTAAAAACAATTGATGATATTGTAAAATGATAAAATGATGGTTTGGTAGATATTTACCTTGGATTATGACCATTTAATTCTGTGGATTTGAAGAAGTTTGACCAAGGATTAAAAAAGTCACCTGGGGGATACATATTCTGGCGGATGGAATTATTGTGCCTGAAATAGTTTGTATCCCCTTCTAAAAATGACTGTGAGTATCCCATCTTCAAGTGGTTTGGTATTAATTTATCTTGGAGTATGACCATTTCATTCTGTGGATTTGAAGAGGTTTGGCCAAGGAATAAAAAGGTTACCTGGGGGATACAGATTCTGGTGGACATAGTTATAATCCCTGATGTAATTTGTACCTTGTAATTTTGACAAGGAGGACTTCCAGCCGGAATTATTTCTCTTCAACCACTAAAGAGAAATATCAAAATACCTGTAGAAACATGCAAAAAATAGCCAGCAGAAACAGGTTGGGATGCTTTTTTTACATCACTAAAATGTTTTCTATTAATGTTTGAGAATATAAATGATGTTCTACATGCCATTTCTCTTTTCAACCGCAGCAATTTCCTAATGTTGTGAATCTGTTCACATATTTGGCAGTAAAACCTTCCCGATTCGGATTCTCTTTTACTTTGTTATAGCCTAGTTATGTATTATAACACTAAAATAAACCGCGTTTCTCAGTGTTGAACTCAGGAAGGTGGATTTTGGTTTCTAGCAGACAGAACTTTGGGCGACGTAAAACAAGGAAAGAAAATAGTATCTTTATAGGAGATTGTGAAAGAGTCAGCTACTTGCCGAGAACAATTTATATTGAGTGTAATTTTTATATGAATCGAGTTTACACAGACGTGACCGTTTTATGAAGCCGACCTGGCGACACGACGTTAAAAACATAAATCTGTTTATATCTGTGGTAACCCACAAACAGAACGATGAAGTAAAGACCCTTGGTTTTCACTTATTCAAACATAAAACATCGCTAGTTCAACGTGTTGTTGGTTGTGATTGTGGCAGAGTCACGTGGAACAGCGCTTCGTTCTACGTGCGCGCTCCCGACGCAGGGGGATAGAATTTCTGACGGGGATAACTACCTTCGCACGACACGTAATATACAGTCTATGCACGACACCGACACTAGCTCATAAGAAGTTTCCTTTCTGAGCTGTTCTGTATGGTTAAAAAACAAAATAACAATTCAGAAACAAGTCGGTATGAGTTAAAAGGATTTTTTTTTTAAAATAGACTGGTTCTGAATGAGGACTTTTAAGACAGGCAGCCGCTCCCCCATCTTCCTGGCACTGCGTACCACCACAGAATCTCTGGACGGTACGCAGCACCGGACCGGACCGGCTTACTTTCACCCCTGGACACAGTCCAGTCCTGTATAAACACTTTGCCCAAACATTTTTCAGTGCGTCTCAGATTTACAGTTGGAACACACGTAGCTCTTTTGTCACATTTGAAATATTTTTGCATGAGGGGATTAAAGGTATGGAAACTGAAAGGACATTTGTTGCTCAGTCGTTACGTCATCTCACTTATCAACGTTACCATGTCAAAAAGGCAGCACTGTCACAATGAAATGCAAATGCGTGACGTACTGGGTTCTATTCAGGGACACATTCTTTGTACTTCTGCTTTTAGGACAACATAAACTCCTGGTTGAAGCTTTAGCCATGTAAGGTCAAAGGACAGTTCTCTTAAGAGTCTTGTATTGTAGCATTCTTTTCAATTACGGTTCAAAGGATAGAAATCTCTGAAAATATACAGACAGCTTTGGAATTATTGTTTAGTCTAATAAGATACGATAGGATAAGATTTTTGGACAAGGATGAAACGACGGAAAGGGAAGAAATGCACGAATGAAAGAAGTGATTCTGGGAGGAAACCATCTGGTGACTCTCATATGACAACGTAGCGGTTTAAAAGCCAACACGTGATCTCAAAGCGTGAAAATGTTGTTATTAGATATGGGCTTTTCGACTCATCAAGCTAAAAAGCTGCTAGCAGCAGGAAAGGCAGCTGATTCTTCTCTGGATTACAGTGGGGGGCTCCCAAATCTTATCTTCTGAAAAAAAGTCATGATGCCGTTTTATCCTGTGCTATAGGATAAAACGCCACCCAGTCGATTAAACACAGGGTGTACGGACAACGCAAACAACATCCAGTATACTGCTTAAATCTTTTTTTTTTTTTTTTTTTTTGCATTTCTAAACATTTAAAGCACTGATATTCTTCACGGGGGTGCAGTCGGTAGTATTGTTGCCTTTCAGCGAGAAGGTGCATGTTCTCCCCCTGCATGCGTTGGTTCTCTCTGGGTACTCCGGGTTCCTCCCACACTGCAAAGACATGACTGTTACGTTAATTGGTCTCTCTAAATTGTCCTTAGATGTGAGCGAGCGTGTGCCCTGTGATGGACTGGCGACCTGTCCAGGGTGGGCCACATTTTGTGAGAAAAATACAGTCTCTACATTTGCCTCACTACACCACTGCAACTAGAAGATCTAGAATATGAGTTGCCTCATCCTAAACGAATTCTGGAGAGGAAGAAAAGAAGTGGCTTGGAAATACCAAAGAGTTTGTTGATGGAGCTCACGGTCTTCCTTGAGCCATAAAGTGAGGCGTTTGACACCGTGTTTAAACTTTTGTCAGATAGCACTCACATTATCTGTGAGCACCGCGTCTTGTGGGCGCAGTTTTTCTCTGCTCAAGTTAACCAAGACTCACTTGAGAAAAAAAACGCCATGAGCAATGAGCAAGAAGCATCATTCTAAAGTTTAGTGGACATTTTTTCGCTAGAAGACATGGCAACAGGCAAATTAAATTGTTCTAAACTTCTGAAACAAATCTTTAAATAATTGAAATAACAGTTTGAAATGTCGTCCTTTTTCTGAAATGTTTGTTTCTTAAACTCGATGTAAATGTGTTGAGGTCATCCTGTCTTTTTAATGAAAAAGAGTGAAGGGGCATCCAATGCACAGTCACAGGCTGAACTCTACCTTGAATTATTCACACAAGGAGGACCAATTTGGTGTGCCAACCTAAAATGTTCACTATCCCCACCCAGAGATTCTTTTCTGGGGGCGCCACTGTAAAAATATAGTCCTCATTCAGAGATTTAGTACATTGTTTTACATATAAAATATAGTTATGATGATTTTCGAAGTCAAAATTGTACGTTCTATATGGTCTATGTTTTAGTCACAATTACAAATTACTTTGAATTTGACAGTGATACTTGCACAGGGCAACGTCATACTGTTTTTTATTTAAAAGTCATTATTATGAGATAAAAAGTTTAGATTTGTATGTGTTACATGATATTCAAACACTAATTCAGACTTTGTGTCATAACAAGCACTTTATTATGACTATTAACCTCATAGTTAGGACTTCTTGAACTCCGGGTTTAGACACAGTCTATCGGTTTGATTTCCATTCAAGTAGCAGAAAAGAACCCCAGAAACATGAAAGACAGACTGTGAACAAAGACCTCTTTACCACTCAGTTATAGCGCGTACATGTGGTTTGCTGTGCTTAAATCACGGTCGGCTCCAGGATTTATACTCGTGCGACCATGTGAGCTGTATTTAAGCCCAGAAATGAGCCAATCGTTGACAGTGTGAGTCACAGTGGAGGGGGGGGGGGGGGAGACAGCTGGCTTTAGCTCCCCTCTGTTCGGCATCAGCGTTTATTCTCCATCTTCCAGCTCTGCCAAACATGGCCGAATCCTCCAGGAGCAACAAGACAGCGGAGCGCATCGGATACATCACCCGGGTCCAGAGCTTCAGCGCCTGCCACCGGCTCCACAGGTAACCTAAGCTACAGCTAGCTACCGCCTGTGTCTGAGCGGGTACTCCATTGGAAGTGGGTTTTTTTTTTTAGTGGTCGCCTAATGGAGCTTAAAGTAACAGAGCAGATAAAAAAGGGAACGCTGCTGTGCTGGTGTTCCTGATAAGCGAGCAAGACGTATATGCGGGAAATCACGTGTGTTACTCGCGATGCTTTGACTGTGACCGCACAAGTTGACGTAATTCAAAAAACGGTTAACAAAAGGAACTATGGAGGAGTTAGTTAATACGTTCACTGTGAAGTTGAATAAAACGCAGTTACAACCAGAAAGTCTTGTGGGAGTTGTATTATTTTTTTTTATAATCGTGCCTCAAAGCCATAGACTATAAAACAAAGGTTTAATGATGCATTTAGGTGCACTCAATAGCGTCGTAAAATACCAATGTTTAGGAAATGATTCCAGGCCATAAAACAATACAAAAGTATTGCAAATATGTCAACATTTTTGCTAACTATCCTTCATACCATCGTTGCCCACTTTGCAGTCACATTCTTATAGTTTACATCTGTTTAACTTACTGCAAATATATTGATTGCTTAATTGTAAACATACTTACACATATAAATCAGATGTATAAAATACACCTACATACACTGTATCATTCCAGTTTTTTCCACATTTGTTTGTTCAGAACAAAGTAAGAAGTGTAACCATTACTAGTCTTATAAAAGTAATAACATAGATTTGATTGATTTAAATTATCACCTTACTATGTGATCTTTTAACTTAGCATTTTTAATTTGGTAACTTTTTAAGATTTATATTTCTGAATTATTTATGAATCTATTAAGTTGTAATCTACAGCATGTACTTAAATGCAACATATGTAAATAGCCCTTTGCCACATTTTTCTTGTTTGACCTGTACTATCAGAGTACAAAAACCCTAACCCTGGTGTAAAAATGGTAAACAAACATATTCCAGGGGTTTTTATTTAGATATTTTCTGCAACCTCTTCCAGTCTGCACCTGAGTGACGAGGAGAATAAAGAAGTCTACGGAAAGTGCAACAATCCCTATGGTCATGGACACAACTACAAGGGTTTGTCCTGCCTTATCTCTCTTAGCCGTTATATAATCCATACATGGTCTCAAATAAAGCAAAGATACTCTTGCCTTATTAACCTGAGTGCTCTCATTTTACCCCACAGTGGAGGTGACTGTACGTGGACGAGTGAGTATCACGTGAATATTTCTATTAGGAGTCAGAGTCTCACTAAACTACAAGGAGTTACCTGAGACTGTCTTTAAATGTGAAATGCGTTCCCAGATTGATCCTGTAACTGGCATGGTCATGAACCTGACGGATCTAAAGAGGTGTATTGAGGTAAGATAGTTGTAAAGACGAGCCAACAGCAAAGAAAATTAAGACATTTTACAACTATTTTTGTTTCTATGCAAATAAACGGCAAATAATTTTTTACAAAATAAACTTATACTGTAAATCTGCAATCAGCTCCTCTCTTTTTCACTGACTTACATTTATACTAGGAAACCCTGTTGGATCATACTGTTACAGTGTAACCAGTGTTAGTCACTAGATTTAGCAGCTAACAATGCTCACAGCTGGCATAAAACTCCATGGCTGAAATGCTAAAGCAAATGGTGGGAGACATTTTGATAACAAAAAAAGAAAGAGAAAGTTGTGGAAAATTTGGGTTAACTTCAATTAACAGATTTTTTTTTCATTACAATGTTCAATAATTAGTTTGTATAAATGTCTTGAAATGACTTCTTGTTAAGTGACTTGAGATGACATCTGTTGTGAATTGGCGCTATAAAAATAAACTGAATTGCATTGAAATTGAATTGAATAATGATATCAGAACTGCACGGTTTACTAATACTGTGCAATCATATTTTAAAAGGTGTACCTCAGGGTTCTGCATTAGGTCCTGTGCTATTCAGTTTTTTTTTGTTAATTACTTTCCAGAAGGTTGTTTTCCTAAAGTCAATTGTCCAGTGTATGCTAATGACAGTTTTGCATATCTATAGAGAAAAACCTGGTTAGCATCTCGTTTTCAATATCTGCAAATAGAAGTCCTGATTTAACAGTGGTTGGGAAAATGCTACCAAATAGTTATTGAAGTGCGATATAAGAGCTTTATTAAGATGAGATTTTAAATTTCCAAGTGAATCCAAATACTTTTTGCTTTTGACGCTTCAAGATAATTAATTATCTGTGTTTTTTGTCAGCACAGTTGAAAACTCTGTTGAATCAGTCCGTGTCACTGTTTTCTTCGGCTACACATCTGGAAGTTCATCTCAAGTTAGAATATCATCAAAAAGTTTCACTTTTTTCAGTAATTTGTTTTAAAACGTGAAACCCATATACAATGTACATCTGTTTAAATAGTAAATCTACTTTTATTGAAAAGAGAATTTTGAACCACTGAACAATGAATTTCCAATCAACTCTTAAATCTTATACTTGTTTCTTTTTTCTACTTTTTCCTTTCACTCAACTTTTGATTTATATACTCTGATTTTTCCAGGATTTTCTTTGGGGGGAAAATGAATCTCCTTTCACTGGAATTGTTTAAAAATACAGCAGGGGTCGTTTTGTACCTGTTTTGTGAATCAGCAATTTAAAGTAGTGCTCTAAATCCTACTCCCGGTCTATTTTAAAGAAATGTGGTTCTATGACGCCTTGATATAATATCAACCGGGGGACCTCGCTTAGGTTGAGTTTTTTTGGTTGAATTAGGAGACCTAAGTTTATAAAACTAAAACAGATTACTGGCCCAAATGGGGTTCGGGGTTGCCTGTTGCATGTATGGGTTTCTGCTGTATCTCCAGCGTCTAAATACATGACTGTTTGGTTCATTGGTCTCTCTAAATTGTCCTTAGGTCGGAGTGTGTGCGTCCAGGGTTGTTCTGTTTGTCTCTGTGTTGCCCTGTCATGGGCTGGTGATCTGTCCAGGGTGTACCCAGCCTTTTACCCAATGACAGCTGGAGATCGGCACCACTCCCCCTTTTGTGTCCCTGCATTAGACAGTATAGTATAAACATCTAACCGTTCAAAACACTATCACACTAAACAATTATAACACGTTTTCTACCATTTTCATCTTGTGATCTTAAAACACTAAACGCCTTTTTACAAGCAAATATATTATTTTGAGAAAATGAGTTTTGTTTGCTTGCTCCAGAAAACCACTTGTTAATAATTTGTAGTGAAGATGACCGCTATAGCCTTCTGTAAAAAACAAAGAATCGTAATGAGAACTTTTTCTTTTTTTTTGCTGTGGTTTGAAAATCTGACTGACATCACCCCCTTTCATCCAACAGGAAGTCATCATGATTCCTTTGGACCACAAAAACCTGGATAAGGACGTTCCTTACTTTGCCAGTGTAGTCAGGTGTGTAACCCTCCATAATGATCTCACTAAATACAGACACACAAGTTTATCAGATGTTTCTCCTCTTCTTTATCAGCACAACAGAAAACCTGGCCGTTTACATCTGGGACAACATGGTGAAGGCTCTTCCCGCCAGCCTGCTCCACGAGATCCGAATTCACGAGACGGATAAGAACATCGTCATATATCGAGGAGAGTAAACTGCACTCACTGCAGATTCTTCTCCCTCAGACTGACATAAAGCTTAGCACTCTCATCGTTGCTCTTATATTCCAAGTGTTCAACATTTTCGATAAAGGCTTCTTTTTATAAAGCCATCCAGCATCATATAGAGCAACAGTTTCAGTGCTTTATGGTAGCAGCTCTCAAAACAGAAAGTATATTCTTTTAGTTAGTTAAATATTTTCACCTAAATATTACAAATTAACTTTAATGTTAAGAATTTAAGTTGGTCGGACAAATTGCTGATGTAAATATTTAGGAGCCATAAGTCAGTTCGGGTTCAGTAGCTCACCTGACAGGAGGCTCTAATAATGTGGTCTTAAGTAAGTTTGGCAGTGAATGAAGATTTTTCATTTTAATTTGTTATTATTAGGTTAGTGTCATTTTTTGACCAAACTCACATTTCAATCCCATTTGGAAGCGCTCAGATTAGCAGTGACAAAAGCTTTATTTTTACTACAGTTTTATTCTATTTGCTATTTTATCATTGCTGGTGTAATTGTGAAGCACTTTGGTCAACTGTTGTGGTTTTTAAATGTGCTATATAAATAAAGTTGACATTGACATACAGTCAAACTTCCTACTGTGTTTCGTGTGGAATACAGTCACTTCTAGGTGCCGGTCATTTCACTCCTTTGCCATTTTCTACCTTTCTAGTCTTGGTCATTTCATACAAAGTTTTTTCCAGAAGTGGAATGGTGCTGTCTACCGCTAATTCAAATCAAGAATACTTTATTGATCCTGGAGGGAAATTAGGTACACTGGATGGGTTGTACCAACAGGCTGTCTGTCCGTTTGTACAGAGAGAGGTTTGGTACCTGAGGATTTGAAGTAATCTTCTGTATTTTGCTTATACTCTACTGTAAGAAATATGATTCTATGATTGTCATATGTAATATCTACACGTAGGAAGTTGCTCAATTATTTTTGGTTTGATCAAAGGTTTTAATCTGTCATATTTCATAGCAGTCCACAAATAAAAATACAGGGGTATTTAAGTATGTTATACAAAACATTCAGTAATAAAACATGCACTTAAATTCAGCTTACGCGAGATTTAAGCATTTTTTTACAACTTTAGCTCTGGAGTTCCTGAAAATACTTATGCTGCTGCTGCTTTTTAATCTTTCCATGTATGCTGTCGTTTGGAAAGACATGCTAGTCAGGGATGTAAGCATAAGGAAATTATGGGGATTTTATGGAAAATCAAGTTACTTCACGTCTTTAGGATTTGCGTCTTAAGCCTAGTTTATACTTTTCCGTCAGCAGGGGTGCGGAGACACAATTTATCAGCCGTTGACGCAAGCGCTCTGCTGCAGGCCCGCAGAGGGTGAGGGAGACAAGCCCAATTTTTAAAATGTCTGTGAAAATCTACCCAAAGCGCAAGCCTGTGATTGGTCAGCATGTAGCTACCTTTAAATTCATCAACAACACCACCGTTTCCAAACAAAAAACAGAGTGCTGCAGATATCTAGCAGCAGACATGGAGTCTCTGTCGATACGCCTGTGCAAACTTGCTGACAGCAACTAACAAACTTGGCTTTACTGTTAATACCTTCCATTCTGTATAGTTGATGTATACTGGTAGTGTGTGGAATTTACGGTGTTCAGTTACAACATGACAGGATAGGCCCCTTTTGGAGCGACCGTGGCTTAGGAGGTAGGAGCTCGTTCTGTAACCGGACGGGTCCTCATGACTAGATAAAGCGCTATACAAGCACAGGCCATTTACCATTTCATGCCTCCGTCTCATTGTTTTATATTGAATTTCCCACTTATCATCTGGGAATCAAATTTCTACTGCTCAAGGAGTGCCCCTTAGTAGTTATAAAATTATTTGACAAATTAATCAGAGCCAGTATTTTGCTATGGCATCATGCCATCCTGTGCCATTAAGACAGAAGGCAGACATGCAGTGACATGACTACAACAAAAAATAAACTCATACACCATTGTTTACCTCATGGATAAAAAAAAAAAGATTTGTTTACACATACGAGTGTGAAGTAGGAAGAGATAAAATGGTCAGAAAACCTCTCTGCCTGTGATGGACTGGCGACCTGTGCAGGGTGTACCCCTCCTCCTGCCCAAGAACCGCTGGAGAAAGGCACCAGCTCCCCCTCAATCTTGCAGTATAAGCAATATAGAAGATGGATGGATGGATGAAAACCTCTGCAGGTTTATAACCAATTATATCATAACATTGGTTCTCCTCTCCCATTTTGTTGCATTTGATCAGTCTGTGTAAATGTGCTGCGTCCATTAAAAATTAACCAGATTAAAATGATGATTTTCAAGTGCAGCTTTTACTCCTTTGATTGAGAGTTTTCCTTAGGCCTGCGACTTACTGTTGATGGGGTTAAAGCGCAAAGGATGATGAGGCAAGGCGTGAACAAGGATTTACTGTAGCCTCAGAGATGCACACTTGGTTGGTCACCAGAATCAGCTGATGTTTGACCTTACACTTTGACCCTGGAAAGTATGGAATGTTGAACTCTGTTACTCATTCTATTCTACTTATTATATTATATTTAACATCAACTCATGTTTCGGTGTTTGGTACTGTACTTTGGCATTTTTGATTACTTCTAGCTTCAATTCAAAAATACTTTATTGATCCCAGAGGGAAATTAAGTGTTGGTATAGCTCATATAATTAATTATTTAAGGAGTTGTTGTAGATGATGATGGCTGTGGGCAGGAAGGGTTTCCTGTAGCGGTCTGTATTGCAGCGAAACTGAAGAAGCCTCCGACTGAAGACGCTGTGTTGTTGTATGACTGTCTCATGAAGAGGATGCTCAGGGTTGTCCGTATTTTTTTGATTTTTTGAAGATTCCTTCTTTGCATCATCAGATTGCAGTAAATAAAGCTTACCTGACTAATACCCACACCCTAATGCATTTATTTATGAATTTACTTATTTATTATGTGTTTTCTCAACTAGAGGGTCTTTATATGCTCAGTCTATTCATTATCTTTACCTGACAAGTTAATGTGAACCGTTTTGGTAATTGTTAACCATAAGAGGGCGCCAAATCACTTCTGGAAAAACACGTCTTTGCTGTCAGTGACAAAAACAAATTAAAATAAAAAACTGAAACAAATAGAAGTTTTGACCCAAGAGTTAGTAATGTGAGGACATTTTAACCATCACAATGGCTTAGCGATAGCTGAGCAAACTTCTTGGCTAATATTTCAGTTTTCCATCAAATATCCAGCTGTTTCCACACATACATTTTGTACTTCAGAAATGTATCTATGTGATACGCTGCATTAGGGTGTTTAGTAATTCTACTGTAGCGACAGGGGGATAATCTAGCTGTCATGCTGACACAAAATAACATACGCAATGCCATTCTTTACAATTTATCACACAGCGTTCAGTGTGGAATGCATGCAGTCTCGGTGGAGTTGGGAGAACTCCAGTGACACATCACAGTGTAAATACAGGTGGAGGTTTACTCTCAGCAGTCATTTTTCAGCCTTCCTATCATGTCTAATGTTTGTTTTTGTTTTTTTCCAAATTATGTCATAATCCTTCCGAACCATTTCTCCCATTAATAGTATAATAGAAAACTGTGAAGTGAAACATGAGACCAGGATGAAACATTTCTAAACTTTCACATATGTGACATTTATCCTGTAAAGTTTTAAGGTTTGACAAACTGTTGCAATCTATGAAATTCCCTGACCAGAATCTTGTTCTTGTCATTGCCAAATAGATCAAAATAGCACATTTCTCTGTTCTTGTGGAGTATGTACAGGCCTGAAGACTGGGAAATGTGTTCAATAACTACAACGCCTCACTCTCTAATATTGCTAATTTGTGTCAAACCTACGTTTATATCTATTTATATATATGGGGTGTAATCAAACGAAAGATCCATATTTAATTTGACAGCAAAAGCATTAATAATATATTTGTTTTATATAAAATAACTTAAGGTTTGAAGTAGCTGACATAGCAGGGGAGTTGGCCCTATTTTCTGGGTATTTCTTTCAATGATTATATGACCACTAGGGGGCACTCATAAAATGTGTACAGAACATTAAACGGTAGTATACAATACTGTAGGATAGGATATAATATAATACAAGCCTGAAATTTGCCCTGCATGACAAGGCAAATTTGTTTGTATAGCATACTTTCAGCAACAAGGCTATTCAAGGTTCTTTGGGTGATTAGAGGATAAAATAAAAGAAGCAATAAAAACAGAAAACACCACATCAAAGTTCCTCAGGTGATAGAAGGCTGACCTTGTGATTACCTATATGTGGTCCTGGAGAGTCAGGTCTGAGTCCATCACTACACCTAGATTTTGGGCCTGATCAGTAGTTTCTAGCTGTATTAACTGGAGTTGTGTGCTGACTCTGGATTGTTTCTCTTTAGGTCCAAAAATAATTACTTCAGTTTTGTTTCTCTTCAGCTAAAGAAAATTAAGGCACAGCCATGCATTGGTTTGCTCAATGCATTTGCCTAGCGTTTGGATGGGTTCAAAGTCACCTGGTGACATTGTAATGTACAGCAGAGTATCATCTCTATAGTTATGGTAACTAATGTAATTGCTTGATATAATCTGAGTTAGCGGGAGCATGTAGGTATTAAATAGGAGGGGGCCCAGGATGGAGCCCTGGAGCACCCCACATGTTTTGTTTGTTTATTTAAGGATCCCCATTAGTCTTCAGCATAGTGCACTGGACCAGACAACTGGACAGTAATCCAGATAACACAAGACCAGAAACTTTACAACAAGTTTTCTGGTTTCTGTCAACATATAATGAGCATTACGCCTAATTACAGAAATGCTCCTACTCATTTTATTCACAATTTTTTCAATATGCGTAGTCCATGACATTGTTTGATCTAATGTTATGCCCAGCAGTTTGGTCTCTTTTATTTGTTCAACCTGTCGACTATCCAAAGAAATCTCTAACTTCTGGTTTTCTCTTACAGAAGTCCTGGAACCCGATAGCATACACTTGGTTTTCAAAACCTTCAATTTTAGCTTGTTCCCCACCACCCACTCAAAGATTGACCTTAGCTCCTGTTGAAGCACAACATTGACCTGATCTAAACTTGAAGCCAAAACAGATATAGTTGTATCATCCCCATATACAGTCATATGTGCTTCATTGCATGCAAAGGACATATCATTTACAAAAATACTATATAACAGAGGACCCAAACAACTCCCTTGGTGAATCCCACACAAAAGGATGACAGTATTGGAAAGGCTACCATTAAAAACAACACATTGTTTCTTACTAGACAAGTAACTACTCATAAAATGAATTGCAGTATTTTTAAAACCATATGCTGATAATTTCATAAGTAAAAGGTCATGATCCACAGTATCAAAAGCTGCAGTAAAATCCAGAAGAACCACTCCTACATGTGATTTGTCGTGATGAAACGTTCCTTGTTGACACAAAGCCGTTCCTGTTCTTTAGGTAAGACTCAAACAATCCTAGAACTGTACCAGAGAATCCAACTCAGCTCTCCAGTTGTTTTAATAGTATATCATGGTTAACAGGGTCAAATGCTCTACTAAAGTCCAACAGTACCAGCACTTTGGTTCTGCCACTATTGCTTTATTGCTTACAGACATTTATACACAAAGCCATACAGAATCAAAAGTAGGCTTTGTAAGATGAACAGATGATGACATTCCAGGTTGGCTGTGTTCCATGACTAATAAAAGCAAACCCTGTATCTTCGACCTGGAGGTAAGAGTCTGAATTCATGGTTCCGAGCGTGGTCAGGGTTAGACACAATGTTTTTAGCTAATCTCACGATATTATGATGGTAGCACGATTCGTACAGTGTTTGGACTGGGTTGCCTGCAATGTTAAAGCAAATTTTCATTTGGTGAAATGGTTTAGAGTTTTCAGCATTGATGGACTTTTATACCATGTGGCCTTACAAAACACTCATTGTCACTGAGGTAGAAAACAGAACAAGAATTGTTACTTGCTCTAAAGGACCTCAGGCGTTGGAGGAAAGATATGCTTCATTTTGTCTTCTTACCGACGAGTTCAATGTGGTTTTCCAAAGACAAGAGATGGTCAATCATAATTCCTTAGTATTTATAGAAAAGTACAGTATACTTCCAATCTAGGATGGCCAAGCAATTAATGAGCATTCTGGATGTGGTATTGAACAAAAATGTTATTTGGATGCCACTAGTTGTCCGCATTGCTCGAAAATATTAAAAAAAATCTAATTGCATCAATAGTATAGCAACACCAATGAAACACAACAGATTATGTTGTGTTGTTTTTTGTGCTACACTAATTTTCCAGCTGCTGAGAGTGTTCTCATGTTTGACCGGGCGGAGTTGATAAAAAGTGAATTTGTTTTCTTCAGCAAATGCCACAATTCAGTATTATGTGAACACTTTAACACGTATATGAATTCAGATCCCAATATGCAGATAATGTCACTGTTTGCACATACATGCACAGCTCATAACAAGGGCCCCCTTCTTTCTTTTGATGTACTTATAATCTTTATGTCAAGATTGAGCTGCCAGCTCAAACCTTTAATTAATCAAATTCCATAAACATTCGTCATGCTCAGGCAGACAACCTACCTTGGACATGCTGGAGCAAGACAGCAGATCAGTAATGCTCTATTTTCGATTCTTTATCTCTTGTTTAGATTCCAGAATCGTTCAGCTGATCCCAGATCGGCAAGGAAGCCAAGTCAGCAGAGCCTTCTTACACCAGTGGGTTAACAACCAATAAATCATTGTGTAAATATATACTGACAGAAACATGATGGATGATTACGATTAACAAATAAAAGCCATTCATTATCTTGCTGACACATGGAAAAGGATTTTTTAAACAAACTTTTATGATCCAGAATTATTATTTTAATGATCATTTACTTTTATACCTTGACAGGAGCAGTTCGCTTTTCAATCCCATCTACACTTGGTTTCAGATTATATCCTGTAACTGTCCCTGTGTACAATATATTGATTTGATGGATGTTGCTTGTTCATAGTAGGCAAATCAAAGTGGTTCTCTCTGACTGTCTGGACAACCATCTTGTTGTCTCAGTTCCTTCCTTCTCTGAAAGGCTGTGTCGTAAAACATAAGGTCTACAAAAACAAGTCATGCAGCTCATCCCTTCCTGTTAAATCTGGAATCCTCTCATAAAAACAAATGACCCGTGAAGAAATCACAGAACGGTATGATGAATTTACTTTTTCCCCTTGAGGTCATTTGTTTTGGGAAACTAGTATTATTCTAAGATATTGACCTTTGGAATAGTATCTTTTCCAAATAATTTTCCAAGGGTCCCAGCTATTTTACTGTATGTGAAATTTGAAATATGATGTATTGGAATATCTACAGTGGCGTGCTTTTTGTCTTTATTGTCTTATTGGGGTTTTTTGTTCAACTGTGACTCTTGTGTTCTTTTTGCAGTAGTTTCTCCCATGAGATAAAACTTTAACCGGTCTCTTTCTTATTATTGAATCACGAAGATGCTGTTCTGGGTTGTTTTGTTACCTCCTGGATAATTAATTAATGCCCTCTTGGATTAATTTTGGTAGGCCAGCCACTCCTAGGAGGGTTCAATTATGGTTAATCGCTCTCAATGGAGTCGCAAAGTCTGGCTTTGTAACCCTTTCTAGAATAATTGAAGCCAATGACGTAGTTTCTCATCTGTTCTTGAACTCCTTTAGATCAGAGCATGATATGTTGCTTTTTGAGATGTTTCAGCCTACTTCATGCTGTCAGACAGCTTCTCATGAAAAGATTTTTTACTCTGCCAGTCAGGCACAATTTAAATAGTGAAATTAAACCAAAAAAATAAACAAATAATCAAGCTGGTGGTTATTGTGATCGAATAGAAAAAGGAAATAAAGTGTTAATACTGGCAAGGTAAAAAGATGTGAGAAATGTTACAAAAGGTGCCATTCTTCTTTGTTTCTAGAACGAGTGCTTGCCATTGTTGCACATACTTTCTACCAATAATTTGAGAAAACTGTGAGTAAAATCCTGCTGCTACTGTTGTTCATTTAGAAAACATAGTAAACTAGCGAGTGCTTCACAGAGGTTAAAACACTGAGCTCAAGTAAATAAACTCTGCCCTGATAGATTCATTGACAGGACACTGCTTAGGTCTGCTGTCATGTTGAGGCTGAGAGGGAGAGTTTTAAACCAACACTCATTTCTTTAAGTTATGCCTCAAAGGAGACAGGCTGCCTTGTAATACTGAAGGGTGGTATTTATCAACTTCTTCAGGCTTTCTTTTTCTTATGACTTAACCTGGTTCTGTCTTCTTGTCTCTGTGACAGTGTGTTAGTAACAAAGTGCCTCAAGATCTAACTTGTACTTGGTTCTTTATTAAGTTGTCTGTTGTGTGGACATACAGTGCCTTGCAAAAGTCTTCATAGAATTTCAACATTTTTACACATTCCAACCACAACTTTCAATACATTTCAGTGGATTTCATAAGCTAGACCAAAGCAAACCAGGGGATAATTGTTTAAAGGAAAATAAATGATGCACGGTTTTTGCCTCACTGGATCAACACTCAGTGCGTTTACATGCAGCAAGAGAAAGTCAAACTGTTCCCTTAGTCCAACTGAACTAGAGGAAGAGTAATCGAGCTAAGGCACCCAGATATTGCGAATAGTAAATCGAATCTCTCTGCATGTAACTCCAACCCCGCCTCAGCCGAGCTTTGCATGGGAAGTGACGAGACCACAAATCAAAGTTCATAGAAACTTTGATTGCATAGAGTTCGCGGTGTTGTTTTCCCGCTAAAGAAAACAACACAGGTACACAACAACACAGCAGCAACAATCAAACAGTACAATACTTACAAAATGTATTGTGTCACAGCGTTGTTGCCATCCATTTCTTTGCTCATTGTTCATATTCTGCTTTTAGTCCGTCTACTTAACTGTCGCCAGCATTTCTTTACAACTGCGACGCTCTAGGCCAGGGGTGTCCAACCCTGGTCCTAGAGATCTACCATCCAGCAACTTTTAGGTGCATACCTTCTTATCACAGCTGAATCAAATGAAGGCCTCGTTACCGGGCCTCTGCAGAACTGACAGACTGCTGATGAGGGAATTGAACAATTTCATTCAGGTTTGTTGGGGCAGGGATACATCTAAAATTTGTTGGACGGTAGATCTCAAGGAACAGGATTGGGGAAACCTGCTCAAGGCCAACCGGAAAAATCCAACGTGAACAGGCGCATGTTGCCACCTAGCGTTGCGGTGGTGAACCACTTCTTTCAATAATTCGATTTTCTGAGTGACATGTACACTGGGATAAAGACTCCCATTCTGGTTTAGTTATTAGTCTGATTTTTGCCAAAAGCTTGATTTAGATGTGCATGTAAACATACTGAGTGTGTAGACGTACCTTTTACTGCAGTTAAAGAGGCAGATCTTTTGGGGTGTGTCTCAGCCAGCTTTGCATATCTAGAGACTGAAGACATTGCCATTTAACACTTGTAAAATAACTGCAGCTCTGTCAAATTGGATGATGAGCATCTCTTGCCCAATCTGACTTGCGAGCACAACTTCGAGCTCTAGGCAGTGTTAGCCTTTGTGATCTGATCCCATCAGAAAATAAGCCTGTAAAAAGTTTCCACTGTCTGCCTCATTAAAAACTTCAATGTACTCTTGCTTTCATACAAGATGAAACAAGATCAATAACCCTCTCCTGTCTTTCTACATCTTTTCCTAGGCAAACACATCCCTGTGCAGGATTTTTTTTCCCTCCCTGCAGCCAGGCAATGCCACAGATCTTTGGTGAATAGATGAGTGAGGGATGTATTGGCGCATCACGCTAGAAAAGCAGGGAAATTGGCCCCAATGGGAAGGATTATAACCTCATTATTTGATGTAACCTCTGTAAGACCTGCTTAAACCTTGGGGATAACAACTGTTCACAGAGTTTAACAAAAAAAATACAGATTGCACAACTTTCTGTTTATAATGTTTTACTTTTGGATCCATCACGGCATGTGCTTTCCCTCTTCCAAGAGGTTTAAAAGGTTCATCAAACAAAATGGTTGTGAACTTAAAAAGAAAAACATTGAAAGTGTAGTGAAAGGTATTTGCCACAAATGCTCTCGTTTTTGCTTTTTTTTTTATTTTACCTTCAAAGATAATTCGTTTTTCAAATTTTAATTTTACTTACTAAGGGACAAAAACTATCAAAAGCAATCTGGTTCTGTGTGAAAAAGTAACTGTCCACTTTAAATCATGAATTACCTGTGATTATCATGTTTTATTCATTTTCACTAGCAAAACCTGGGACTGATTACCATTGGACTTGTAGAAATCCCTTAATTACAATCTGTTTGGCCAAACAAAGTAGGTTAAAAGATCCATCCATCCATCTCTCCATCCATCATTTACATCCATCCACGGCTTATCCTTGCAGGGTTGCGGGGGAGCTGGTGCCTATCTCCAAATGAATGATGGGAGGAAACCAGAGGGCCGGGAGAGAACCCACACATGCACGGGAAGAAAATGCGAACTCCGTGCAGAAAGACTCTAGGCTCTACTACCCTCTTGTTGTCTTGCAACAGTGTTGATGGTTCAAAACTAAGAAAGAGACTGGGCAAAGATGGCATTCATGGGAGTGGCCCAAAGCTAAAAGCACTCCTCACCAAAAAGGATAAAAAAAGCCTGTATTTTATTTACTCAAAAACATCTTAATGATTGTTGACTTTTGAGAGAATATTCTGTGGACTGACAAAACAAAAGCAGAACTTTTCAGAAGATGTGAATTCCATCAAATCTGGTGTAAAACAAAGAATAAAATTGGTGTAAAACTAACAGAATTCCAATAAAAGAACATCCTACTGCCAATCAGACCTAGTGGTGGTAGTGCACTAGTCTGGGGGTTCTTTGTTTCGTTGGGACCTGGATGCCTGGCTTTTACAGGGATGTGTGTGTGTGTGTGTGTGTGTGTGAGTGAGTGAGTGAGTGAGTGAGTGAGTGAGTGAGTGAGAGAGAGAGAGAGAGAGAGAGATGGCTCTTGCTACCACTAAATGATTAGGTTTAAGGGGCAATCACTTTTTACCATAGTGTCATGTTGGTTTGTATCGCTAACCTGAATACATGAAAGCATAATTTTAAAACTGTATTTCGAATTTTAGTCAGGTTGCATGTTATCAATTTATTTTTTTAATTTTTTTTATTGTACAGTAAAGGGTCATGCAGCATAGATAGGATCTGCACTAAAACTCCGATGTGATCAGAGGTTCAAATTCAGAAAAACACAGTGAAGGATCAGTGCTGTCTGTAAAAGAATACGCTGCTCATTTCAAACGCAGAAAAGATTATATGCCAACTTTATGTTTCAGTTTTCTCAGAGGAGAAAAAGAAACATATTGTGACAGTAGAAAACTGACATTCTGTCTGCCTGTGTTTCCCTCTTGTCACAAGGTGCTTTGGCTTCAGGCATGGAGACGGGAAGAGATGTGCCTGTATCTGTGTCTGTGTGGGTGTGTGTGTGTGTGGGGGGGGGCTGACACCTCCCTCCATCTCTCCATTCCTTTTACACACCCTCCCTCCTTGCTCCTCACAGGGTCAGGTAGCAGGCACGGCGCACCCCCTCACACACACTCCCACTGCTTGCAGCAGCCTCCAGGGAGCACACACGTGCTTGGCTCCCTCCCCGGACCCCGCTCAGGCGAAGACAGCATGGGAGGCTGTGAGCCGTGAGGATGGAAAAGAGAGTGTGTGTGATCCAGACTGACTTCCACCAATACAGACCCACCGTCGGACTGCATGGCCGACCCCTGGCACATGTAAGGAACCTGTTATTAGTCCTCTGACAGCATGTGTTTTTGGCTTTTGTCTTCCTGTAATCTTCTCGATCTATTCATCTTCTTTTCTTTTAATTTTCGCCTCTGTCAGAGTTTGTTTTCACTGAGCTCTAAAGCCTGTTGGACTGCTCCTCCTATCAGGATGCCCACACCTTTACAGATGAGGGTTTCTTGAATCAGCAGGGGGCGATAGAGTGTGTGATCCAGCTGTGTAGACGATTTTTCATGGTTTTTTTATTTTTAGATTTTAGAAAATTGTATTGCAAACCTCTTTTAAGCAGTATTGTCTCTCTTCCATTTCTTTCTGTTGTTTTCTCTTTTTCACCCAAACACAAATGTGGTACACACATTCTGCTGAGGAATGCAAACATAGACAAGCATGAGGGATCCTGAAGACACTACCTTTTGCTAATTGAATTAGCTAAAAAAACAAAACAGATTTGAGGTTTAGGCGAGAACTCAGTTAGAACCTGGACATGGATTGTCGGTTTTTCAGCAGGCTTCACAAGTGACAAAACAAGCATTTTTGTATGTTTTGCTGGTGCAGGTATAGTGCAGAGGATTATTTTTTTTAATTTACTTTTCACTAAGGCTTTGATTCATGTCGCCAATATATTTTCTGTCATTCATGAAGCCTGGCAGTAAGTCGTCATGACTTTACTAGCGCTATCCAAGTTAAGCTTGCAGACTATTGCTGCATATTTCACTCAAACCGCTTCTGGTCTTGATGCAGCCAATATGCGTGTGTGCCACTAATGCCGATTGATGCAGATTACACACATACCAATATTGCATTTGCAGGCTTTCTCCTGCAATCTAGCGGTCAGATTTGTGCTCAATAATTTCTAATTTCTCTCTTCTGCATACTAAATACCTGGATTGTCTGTGTTATCAAACTTACAATCTCTACTCAATTTACCATCTATGTGAAAGAAAAAATGCAATTTATGTTTTTAGTAATGCAATTTCATTCAGGCAGTAAGGGGTTAAAGCTTTATTGTGCATTCAGCACTTTGAACTCGAGCTGCTTGGACCTTGGAGATCATCCCGCACTTTTTTTCCTACTTCTTATCTCATTTGAACTGCAGCGTTCCACTCAGAGATATAGAGTTTTCACTAAGACTTCATACAGAGCAATAATGCCCCTAGTTTATGCACTCTATGCCCAACAGAGAAGAAGAAGAAAATAACTAAACATAAAGAAGGAAGCAATTTCTCACCAGGCTGTTAAAGCATTTTATTTATATCTGGTATGATCCCACCACAGCATTTCAGTCGAGTTGAAGTCTTCAGCTGTACCATTGCAACACCTTAATGTTTTTTGTTTGTTTGTTTTTCGGCTCTTCTGTTATAGATCTGCTGCAGTAGATCTGTGCCCGGTTTTCTCTGCTGCAGGAAAGTCAGCATCTTGACTCCAATATACCTTAGTATAGTGAGGAGTTCCTGGTCAACTTAGAGAGGTCCCCAGGTCCTTTGGCAGGAGAGTAAGCCTATTGTACTGGCAAGTTTGGCAAATGTCTTACATGTTTTTCATCTTATGAGTACTTTTCTTCACTACAGAATTATCAAATTTTATGTTGCTTAATCATGAACTTCTGACTCTTTCCCAGATTGATGCCCAGAAGTGTCTCTAAAGTAATTACTGATATCTTTCTTGGGGTTTTTCTGTTGTTTCTTGATGTCTTGATGATCTGGTAATTAACTGCCTTTGATTCAAAGCACCCAGATGATGCTTTCCCTTTTCTCTTTAATCCCTTAACAGCAGCATACACCCAGTTTTTTCCACACACATTTCATTTTTGATAAAGAAGAATGACAGTGTAGAATATGTGGGGTGTTAAATGTAGGATTTACTACCTGGTTATCAGTACAACATTTACAGGATTTCTGTTCCTTCTATCCATCTATCCGTCCACCCATCCAGTATTGTGTGTGCGTGTGTGTGTGTGGGGGGGGGCAGGTGCCTATCTCCAGCATTCGATTTCAGTTCATTCAAAGAATTAAAAGGTGGTCTACTACCCTGTCACTACTTTCATGTTTCCCCCCAAAAAATAATACAAGTACATACAATAATACAAGTCTGACACTTGGCTTAGACTACCAAATGAAGATTAGATGTAAGTTTTTAGTGGAAAGCAATGCTTTGGAATACTATTTGACAATCCTTTTTTAATCTGGCAACACGCAAGGATGTAAGACAAATGACACAAAGTGTTTGTTCATTATTGCTTGTCCTGTGTGTCTCTGTGTTGCCCTGTCATGGACTGGGGACCCATCCAGGCTTTACCGTCTTGTTCAATGGCTGCTGGAGATTCAAATTCAAATTCAAAAATACTTTATTGATCCCAGAGGGAAATTAAGTGTTGGTATAGCTCATATAATTAATTCTTTAAGGAGTTGTTGTAGATGATGATGGCTGTGGGCAGGAAGGATTTCCTGTAGTGTCTGTATTGTCTGTAGTCTGTATTGCAGCGAAACTGAAGAAGCCCCCGACTGAAGACGCTCTGTTGTTGTATGACTGTCTCATGAAGAGGATGCTCAGGGTTGTCCATAATTCTTTTGATTTTATGAAGAATCCTTCTTTGCATTATCATCTCCAGATTTTCCGCAGTTGTCCCAAGAACAGAACCAGCCTTCTTTATCAGGTTGTTTAGCCTATTTAAGTCCCTGGCTCTGATTCTGCTACCCCAACAGATGATGGCTGAAGAGATTACACTCTCCACAACAGACTTGTAGAAGATCTCCAGCATCTTGCTGCAAACCTTGAAGGACCTAAGCTTCCTCAAGAAGTACAGTCTGCTCTGTCCCTTCTTGTAGACTGTTTCACTGTTGCGCCTCCAGTCCAGTCTGTTGTCAAGGTGAACTCCGAGGTATTTATATTCCTCAACCACCTCCCCTTCTTCTCCCATGATGGAAACAGTGTTTGACTTATCCCTGTTTCTTCTGAAATCTACAATCATCTCCTTTGTTTTGTTCACGTTCAAGGTGAGACGATTGTTTCCACACCATGTCACATAGCGGTCCACCAGCTCTCTGTATTCAGCTTCTTGTCCATCTCTGATACACCCGACAATTGCAGAGTCATCTGAGTATTTCTGCAGATGACAGGTCTCTGATTTGTACTGGAAGTCTGAGGTTTACAGAATGAAAAGGAATGGTGAAAGTACGGTCCCTGTGGTGCTCCTGTGCTGCTGACCACCTGGTTTGACACACAATTCTTCAGTCTCACAAATTGTGGTCTGTTGGTCAGGTAGTCATTGATCCAGGCGATTGTTGAGGGCTCCACCTGTGTCTTCAGGAGTTTCTGACAAAGCAAATCAAGCTGAATTGTGTTAAATGCACTGGAGAAATCAAATAACATGATCCTCACAGTGCTGCCTGCTTTGTCCAGATGACAGTGGGTTGGTTGAAGAAGGTGAATGATGGCATCTTCAACTCCAACTCCACAGCGATAAGCAAACTGCAGTGGGTCCTGATACATTCTTGTTTGCTTACTCAGGGGTGCCAACAGGAGTCTCTCCAGGACCTTCATGATGTGGGATGTCAGGGCAACAGGTCTATAGTCATTGATGACTGATGGGTGAGTTCTTTTGGGTACTGGAACAATGCAGGATGTCTTCCACAACACTGGAAACTTCTCCTGAGTTAGGCTAAGGTTGAAGATGTGCTGCAGAATCCCACAGAGCTGCTCTGCACAGGCCTTCAGGACTCTGGGGCTGACACCATCTGGACCTGCAGCCTTGTTCCGGTTCAGTTTCTCCAGCTGCCTCTTCACCTGACTTTTGGAGACAGACAAGTGGGAGGGGGAGGCAAAGGGGGTAGCAGCATTTCCTGACTTGGTTGAAGTCAAACTTGTGGAATTAGAAGAGTCCATGGCTGAGGTGAAGGATAAAACATCCGAGGTGTAACAGGAAAGCTGACATCTCTGATATTGTTCCTCTGTAGTTTGTTCTCCAGCTTCTTCCTGTATGCCTCCTTGCTGTCTCTGATCTTGACTTTAAGTTCCTTCTGTATACTCCTCAGTAATTCCCTGTCTCCGTCCATGAAGGCTCTTTTTTTCTTGTTTAGCAGTTCGTTCAGGTCACTGGTGATCCAGGGTTTGTTATTAGGGAAGCATCTCACTGTTCTGGTGGGGATGATGTTGTCCACACAGAAGTTTATATAGTCAGTCAAACACTCAGTCATGGCATTGATGTCCTCTCCATGTGCTTGGCAAAGAGTCATCCAATCTGTGGTTGCAAAACAACCCTGCAGGGCTTCTTCAGCTTCCTGTGACCATTTTCTCACAGTTCGTTTTGTCACAGGTTGCCTCTGAACAAGGGGTTTATATTCTGAACAGAGAAAAACAAGATTGTCCCAGAAGAGGTCTTGGTTTTGACATGTATGAATCCTTTACATTTGCATAAAACAAATCCAAGGTCCTGTTTTCTCTTGTAGAGCAGCTGACAAACTGTTGAAATGTTGGAAGTGTAGTAGAGAGCGAGGCATGATTAAAATCACCAGATATTGGCACAAATGCATTGGGGTGCTGTGTCTGTAGCTTAGCAACAACGGAACTGATGACATCACATGCAGTGTCGGCAACGGCTGAAGGTGGAATGTAAACAACGGCCAAAATTACACTGGTGAACTCTCTTGGTAAACAATATGGACGAAAACTCGCTGCCAAGAGTTCGACATCTGGGCTGCAGAGACGACACTTCACAGTAACATGTCCTGGATGACACCATCTGTTGTTGACAAGCACTGCTACTCCACCACCTTTTCTTTTTCTGCTCGTCTTCAGATCTCTGTCTGCTCGTACAGTCAGGAAGCCTGGCAGACAGACGGAGTCGGGGATATGATCCAGCAGCCACGTCTCAGTAAAACACATAACACTGCATTCACGGTACTCTGGCTGAGTCCTTGTAAGGGCTTGGAGTTCATCCATCTTGTTAGCCAGTGATTTTACGTTGCCCATTATGATCGATGGAAGAGATGGCTTGAACTTCCTTTTTCTCTGTCTCCTTTTCGCTCCTGCTCTGCATCCACGTCTCCTCATCAACTCATCAGGGATTTGTGGTTTCAGTTGAGGTATTATTTCAGCTTTTGCGATGTAAATCAGCTCCTCCCGGCTGTAAACCACATTGTTGCCATGGTTACGCATCATAACAAATTGTCAAAAAGGGGAAATTTACAGCAAAACTCCTTCCAGCTTAACAGCACCAAAATCTAGAAAGTATACAGGTAAAAAAAAGCAATCTTCTTTAAGAAAAAAGAGGAACCAATGTACAAAAAACCAAAACTTAATATGTAGCCAACAGAGCCAATCCAACATGCAGCCACCCAGAGCAGCGCAATTCTAGAATTATAATTATATTTATTATATTATAATATTATATAATTATAGATAGGCACCAGCTTCCTGTGTAGCCCTGCAAGGATGAGCCGATATAGGCGATGGATGTGTAAACATACACTGGTGCCTGATTATGTTGTAAATGGGTGAGCAAATTCGGAAAATGCTAAGAGATATCCTTTTTTAAAGTATGTCCTGATCAAGAATTTACTTTGTCCCTAATAACAATCTAGGTCATTGAGGATCAGGGATTTGCCAATACGGAGGCACAATCTGATACTTAATTAAAAATAAAACCTGGCTTATGCTTGAAAAGATAGTGGCTTTATTAGTTTCAGGTGAAAAACGTTTGTTATTTAATTTATTTGTCAGACTCTTCATTATAGCAAAACTGCTTTGAATATGTTCCTTTCTCTTCTGGACAAGGGTGTCAGTTTGTTTTTGAAACTGCTGGGGTTACAAATATTGATTATTCATATAGCCTATAATTATTCAACCCTTGGCTACATAGGCTATATGCACAATGCTAAAAAACGTTTCCTTTACACCCCTTGCCTTTCTGTGGGGGGAAACTTTAACAGTTCAGAATCCTGCAATGTGGCGGGTCCCCGCGGATGGAATATTCCAAAGCAATAAAAGAGAAATAATTAATTCTACTATAATTTACATTTAATTAGGGATCCCATTATTTTCTGCCTTTGACAGTTTTTTAAATTTTGAAAAAATCTGAAACATATTCAATATTACTTAATTCTTCATTCATTTTAGTTAATATTCAGTCCGACCAATCTGAACGAAGAATCTTCATCATGCATCAGATGAAAACACGTACTAAATATGAACATTTTACCTGCAGTCTCACTACTTTCTCATGGTCTATGCACGTGAATTGTTCACCTGCTTGTGCGTAAAGGATGCTGAATCCGCTCCGGTCGCACACTGCAGACTGGAATAACAAGCGCCAACTTCTTTCTCAACAGGAACCTTCCTTATTGCCTCAGCAGGAGGAAATATCGTTGCATTTAGTACGGTATCCAGGTCTGAGATGATGATGCTCAGATGCTCTCATAGTAATCTTTTTTGATTGATTCAGTTTCCTGAACTCTGTGCGTAAAGTTGAAAATGACTGTGCGTCTGCATCAAGTGGTCAGTGGCGTAAATTATAAACTTTCACAATGAAGGACGACTGTTAGTTTGCGTGTCCACATTTGTTTCTGATTATTGTACTGATGAATAGAGGTTGCGTCATAATAAAGTGACGGCAAAAGCTCATCACACAATCACTCTTCAGATGGTAGGCCTATTCTTTTTTGTGAATGCACTCACTAGCTGATGGAGTAGTGGAGTGGTTGAGCCGCCGTCAGAAAGTGAACTTTTGTGTGATGTCTTGCTTCATTTTCTCACTCGATTTTCCTGCCACACAGTAAGGAGCCCTGCTAACAACGGCCTTTACATTTTTCCATTAGACTACAGTTTTAAAAAAACCGATCAAAGACAGAAAATAACAATACCCAAGTGATTGTAAATTATATTGCAATGAATCATGTCCCTTTTACTTCTTTGAAACATTGTACATCTGAAATTAATTTGATGCAGAGATCGCTGTGCAGAAACCAAATATTGTCCACAGTCCCTGGCTTTATCTGCGTTCTCCGTTCCTGAATCGCAAATTCAGCCACAGAAAAATCTCTCTGGCAGCGCAGGATAGTGGGAATATTCTGCTGTCAGCGCAAAGCTGGGGGAATATTCTGGCATGCTCTCTCCACAAACACAATATATCAATACCATTCTCTTTGGGAGTCGTAAACAAACAAAAGTATTAAATTAATATTTTTTAATCTGCAGTATAGAAACTTCACCCAGAGCCATGAAATTTTATTGATGTATTTTTCCATCTTGTTATGGGTACCAGCGGCACCGCAGGACTCTGCCCTGAACATGTTTGCATACGGACTAGTCTTTTAAAACCTTGATGTATCCACTGCAAAGAATGCTGCAGCATCTGCGCAGAAAGAAACCATGACTGTATCAGAAAGTGCAATGGAGTAATTTAAATAATAGTCCGTTCAGATACTGATTATGTGGAAATTGTGCTGGGAGCACAAGTGGATGTTAGATCTGCGCTGGTAAGAAATTCCACATTAGGTTTAGAAAAGTGGTGGGGACATGTCCCCGGGTAAAATGACATGCTTCTGGAAACACGAGATCTAACTGGGCAGTCAGTGGAAGTGGAGCTTGTAGGAGTAGAGATGCTGACGCTGTCGCATCGCAGTCCACAAGCACCACCACGGTACCGCCGCCACACGCTGTCACACTCCTGCGGAACACTGTAGGCACAGCTGCCGGCAGCAACACACGCTTGTGTTGAACTAAACAGCACAGGGATTCCTTTATCATAGTAACGGAATCAAAATAATTCTGCTCAAAATGTTTCGAACAGAGGAGAGAGGAGGAGGAGGGAGCCCACTACTCACAGGTGCTTCTAACCTGTTTCACCCACTTAGACAGTAACTCTGGGTCTTTGGGGAACTTAAATAAGCTGACACCGTCCTTGTGTGTATTTTAGCAAAATCCCCCAACACAACGGTAAGGCATTACAATCACTATTCTTTGTCAAAAATAGAAAATAGCGGTCCCAGTCACAGCTGAAAAGCCGCTGTCAAATGTGCCAACAAACAGAATGCGTTATCTCGCGAATGTCACTTCCGGCTTTCTCCTCGTCCAGTGCGCAGCGATACAGTAGTAAAATGCTAGTCACTGCAGCGGTTTTTTGTTCTAAGTAGGATTATGCAAGGCTTGTCTATAACTTTGAAATAGTCCATTGGGTTCAGATTTCTTTATTTTATGTTATGTTTAAAAATGTCAACTTTGTGTCATGAGGTCTTTAAGAACATGAACGGCAGCCTGTTTCAGAGTTGAGGGCCATGGTACTGGAAAGACGCCTCACCGTGAGTGTGTGTCATGACTTTAGTGATGATAAGGAGACGGCTGTCTGAGGAGCACAGAGACCAAGAAGTTTCAAATAAAAGTAAAAGTAGTTCTGAAAGATAAGAAGGCCCAAGATCATTAAGACACTGAAAAACAAGTAAAATAATCTTAAAATCAATCCTAAAACATTCAGGAAGCCAATGCAATGAATTTAAGACAGGTGTAATGTGCTCCCACCTCCTGGTCTTCATCAGGACACGTGGTGCTGAATTTTGTAAAAGCTGTAAACTTGAGGTAGTCTTTTTGGGAAGACCAGAAAGCAGGGCATTACAGTATTCAATTCTACTGGAGATAAAAGCATGAATCAGTGTCACCGTGTTGGCCCGAAAGAGAACGGGCTGGACTCTGGCAATGTTCTTTAGATGATAAAACCCTATTTTAGTATTGTTTTTGATGTAAGGGACAAAAGTCCGCTCAGAATCAAAAATCATGCCCAGGTTCTTCACTTGTGAAGGAGGATTAAAAGACAGTGATTGTAGTTTTGGTAAAAGTTTCTCTCTCTCTGCGCCTCAGGACCGATGACTAAAACTTCCGTTTTGGTTTGGTTGAGCTGGAGAAAGTTTTCTGCTATCCTGGATTTGATGTCTAATATGCAGTTAAAAAATGCACCCATTGGCCGTGTGTCTCCTGATGACACACGACCAGAGCAGAAGGCCTCCAAAGCCTTTTATGGAGAAGCTGATTGTGGGATGTTCCATTTCTAATGCACTGCCTAGGGGGCGTTTGTGTTTGTCACACCATTTTGAGGAACCGAACAAAAGCAACCAGACAATTTGATGGTGTCATTGTTGTGTTATTAGATTTGGGTTTTGATAAATAATATGTGCATTTTTGATCATTTGTAACTTGCTAATGGGGTTGAAGACAAATTAACAGACATTTTTCTTGTAGGAGGAGCTTCCAGTATAAAACCTTGATCAGAAGCTTCCTCATGAGGATTGTGCAGTTTGTACCTCAGCAGACACAGAACGCTTGAGCCGAGTGCCTTCTATGTTTTGCTATAAATTCTGTTTTACTACTTTGAAGACACTAAAATGTATTTTTCCACAGATTTTTGTTTTTGTAAAAAAAAAAAAATTTCTGCAGTAATCTGCACAATGCACTTTTACTTGCTGGGGAAAGAAAAATAAAATCACACCACCAGCTGAAGCAGAAAGTCCTGAGTCCTCCTTCCAATGTTTGGCCAAATCCTACATGCATACTTTCTATGTTATCCCTCTGTGTACTTTCCTAGTACTACACATTTGAAGTTAACACTTCACACACAGCTGGGTTCAAGAAGAAAGGCGTTAAAGGTCCACTATGTGGGTCATCAAGGTCTGATAGAAAACTTAACTCAGTTGTTTTTTTAAATTGCGCTATTGAGCAGAATCCTGTTGATGTTTTTCTCTGCTCAGTTCATTGAAGCTACAGTGAATCCTGTTTTTCATTTACGTTGCAGTCCAACGTTCTCAGTCAGCCTAAACAGACCACTAATAATTATCAACAAAGAGTACAAAAACCCTGTGCTTTCTAACGTCAGTATCTGCTCAGTATAATTACTGGCAACAATCCTGCCACTGATATGATTTAGAAGCTGGTAATATTGCACCTGACCTGTAGTCAGTTGACCACATAAGTGTAAGTGAACTGTGAGGTGCTAGGGTGATCAAAGGCTGCCTGTGCTTCGCTCCGTGACCTGGATCCAGAGTTCAGCCAGAGGCCAGGTTTCACCCTGCGCTCCGTTCATCCGGGAACAGTTTGCATGCAGAAGTTTTTACCAAAACAAGGGCTTCTCCTTAGAATGGAAAGCGCTACAGTAAGTGATGCGAAGCTAGGAGAATGTGCACTGTGGCTTAAAAGGGACATCCAGAACCAGGTGTGATTAAACCCAGCTGGAGAGCTGCAGAGTCTGCCACTTCAGATGTCGACATTTAGACCTGTGTAGAGATAGAAAGGAAAAGTGAGAGCAGCTGTTGAAGCAGACTCACTCCTGTTCACCATCTGGAGGTGGGTTTGTGTTGCTGTAGCTTCTTTTATACCACCAGCATCATTTCTCGGCGCTAAAACACACAATGACGGCAACGGTGACATGAACTGTCGAGTTTGGGAAATGAATATAGGTGAGGCTGCTTACTGTGTGAAGCTGTATTATAGTACCAGAATACAAATGCTTTGTTTTCGATAGAGAGGACCCCTGGTATTCTCACGGATGAGGGACTACAGCTGGGGGCAAGCAGCTGAAATCTGGTCAAGAATACTTGAGACCCCATCCTAAAACGCGTATAACTGCAGATTTTAATAGTTCAAACACCAAAAATACTTTAGTATGCATTCATACGCACAGATTGGCACCGTCTTACCACCACCACAGAATCCAACATCTATAGTCCTCCTCATCGGCGCTCTAATGGGTACAGCCAATCAGCGGCATGGAAAATAAATGGTGCTCCTGGCTTGGTTTTTTTGCAAATGCTAGCTAATAGGATGTCAAGCAGAATTGAGCATACACTGAATAAATTGCTTAAATAAACTTAAAGCAACAGAAATGGGGTGGGAAAGTGATTTATGTCATCAAGTCGTGTCCTCCTGCTGTTCTGTAAAGAGTGCTCCTTCATTTCAGAATAAACACAGAGCTTCATTTAAACCTAAAAAGTGATGCATTTGATTTCCCATAATATATGCTGTAGTAAAAATGTGCAATGTTGTTGATGTTTTAATCAATGATATTTGTATTTTAGAGCTCAGGCTTGAGGCTCTTATTGTGAAGGTTTGAAGAAGTGAATGGGTGCCACTTTCCAACCATCATTGTTCCAACTGGGAGCTGTTTAGTCACCGTTTTACCTAAAGTTGACTGTAACTCCATGATCCTTATCTCAGTACAAATGCCGTTGTACCACTTCAGACAAAAAAGCTTACCGTAGTTATTATCATATTACTATTATTTTGGGAATAACATCCTGGAACAGATTTCAGCTTCTCTGTGGGGGGGTTGGCCGTGGGTTGGTTTCTCTGGATACTCTGGTTTTCTTACCTAATTGGAGTGTGTGTGTGTGTCTGTAGGTGTGTGTGCGTGTAGAGGGAGTCATTTATTTAATCTGTTTGTGTCTGTTGTCCTTGTGATGGACAGCCAACTCTTCCAGGGAGTGCTTTCCTACTGACCAGTGAAGATTAGTGCCAGCTGCTCCACAATCCTGAACAGGATAAAGGAACCTGATGGATGTGTGGCTTTGTTGAAAATACTCAAATATCAGTAAGAAACCAATTCTACTTCAACCAAAATGTACATTTCTTCCAAAGCCTTTTTCTCTGGTCACTGATTTTAAACTGTCCATCCCTCTGATTCTGGGGTCTAAACTGGATTAAACAAAAAAAAAAGGAAAATCACCAATGGCTGAACGGATTTCTTTCTCCACTGCCGCTTGTCTCAAAAACAAGTTTCCACTTTTGCACTTTGATACAACATATTGATGTTTGGACTGCATGAAGGTTATCCAAGATAATGTGTCAGCTGCATCACATGGCTTTTTAGCTGGTGTAGATGGTGCCAAGAATACATTTTGAAATTCAGAACCTTTAACTTGGCTTGATAGAGATGTAAAAATAACCGTAAATCTATTTATTACAAGTAATTTGTTGCAAATTTCTGAAAAAATAAACAAAGAATAAAAACCGTGTTTTTCTTGTGCAGAGGATTTAGATGAAACTGCGTCTTCTTTCAGATGTAGGAGAACAAACAGGTTTTGGAACGGGACCAGTACCTGTCACAATTCTTGAGGCTTCAGCAGCAGGAGAGAATTCGCCTTAGAAGACTGCACAATTTATTGGTCAACAGTAGTGTCCATCCACAAGATATTCACTTCAGCGTAAGGACATCTCAAAGCAGACATATCACTTTGTCCTTTATGAATGATATGTCTGTTAGCTGCCAGTCTGCCAGAATATCTAGCTGGATTCAGATCTATTTCTTTGGAGACTGTCAAAAACAAAAACACAGCAGTCTTCTTCTAGCGGGTTAGTGTACTTTAAACTGTGATTAAGCCATCCTGTTAACCAGGGAATGTGCGTTAGATAAGGTGATGTTGAGGGTTTTGCTGGCCGTCTAGGTTGTGCTCGGCTAAGAGTAATGTAACAGAATGCAAATTAGGTCATAGGTTTTTCTTTTAGTTTCGAGCATCCAGCATTCTGGGGTACTTAAAAAATGTATACAATATTATTGGGGGATTCCTGCTATATTTTAGTCGCACATGCCTTGAGTCTTTAACAGTGGTGCATATGTGCAGTTTATGTGGCATATGAGAGCAATTGTTGTGACTTAGGTATGTTTTGGCTATGAATAATTATGAATAATTGCTTAGTGCAATTATCAATAAGATTAATAATTTTATGTCAAAATTACCAGGTTTGGGGCACCACCTGGGATCCAGGAAATATAATTATAGCCAAATAGTTCAGTCTCAGTTAATGTTTTTGATTACATGCCTGATAAAGCTGAGCTAATTAAACAATACATGAAGAAATAAGTTCGGATATGAACAGTACACTGTTTATATCCAAACCAATCTTACAAATGCAGCAAAAACACAGTAAAATCAAACAATCCAGAAAATTTTTATTTGTTTATCTTACGCTAATTTATCTCTGCACAGACACAACCTTACGTGACTTTTCTTAGACATTCAGGGAAGGGTGGCTCCATTGTCTGAAAAGACCAGTGATAAAGCAGAGAAACTAGCTGTTATAGCTGGTTAGTTAGCAGTAGCTGCTTGGGGCGCTATCAGTGAGGCTTCAGGTGCAGCTGCTAGCCACCATTAGCTCGGAACGTCATTCTCCCACAGACCGCATCAGCAAAGAGAGGCTCCTTCTCTCTCTGTGGAATCTGTAATTCAAAAGATTCTTTCTGCAGAATTTTGAACAAGTCATTTAAGACTTATTTCATCAGCCGAATACAGTTTACCTGATCAATTGGCAGACTGTTAGTCTTTTGGATCCAATGAGTTTCTTCCAGAAACTCAATCCCTCCCTTGCCAGCGAAGGACGGAGTTAGCGAACTGTTCTCTCCCGATTTGAGGTGGCTAGACTCAAGGGCAAAAAAAGAGGCCAAAGTTCAGAACGGCCGCTGGTTTGTTTTGAGCTTGGCCTTTCACAACTTCTCCTCTTGCTGCCAAACTAGTACAATGTGTGATTTAGCACTCCTACCGGCAGGAGGTCTATGTTTTGGTCCAGTAACCATGGCTGTGTTTCCAACAGCAATGATGCTTATATAAAAGAATTTTTTGACATGTCCAAAAATGTGGTGATCGTATTGTGTGTGCTGCCGTGCTAAAAGCATAAAAATGTCCTGTTGGATAGGTACTTTCCTAATGAAGAAAAGGCTGAAATGCAGTTAAGAGTTAAATTAGGCCTAAATATAAGGATTTGGATTCATAGCCTACAACAATGCAGTATTTTAGACCAACTACAATATTTATTTCATTCATTGGAGACTTGAGACTTGACTTGGGGTTGATGCTCAATGATTTTACCCTTGTGTTGAATTAAAGATGGCACTGCAAACATCCGCACAGACATTTTCAAAACATATTAAATAACTACTGGATATGACAAACAATTGTTTTTGCAGCTCTGTTAATCAGATTGACAGTTATTACATCTGTTTAACTGGACCGAAAACGGCAGAAGCTCCTCTGAGCCTCAAGTCAAAACAGGAAAACTTTGCTCATGGGCAGCATTCATTCATTGAGCAAATATGGATTGGACTTTGACAAAGAAAAGTTAATAGGTTCATCGTCAGTCACAGTGCTGGCTTAAAAGATCGAGCCCTCTGAATATGCTAAAGGTGAACCATTGATGTGTCACATTTATCTTCTTTTGTGTGCCCTTTTTCTTTCTTTGGCATCAGTCTGGAGATTGATGTTGAGTATGTCTGATAGTCCCCCCCTGACCGCTAAATGCATAGCACGTTCAAACCGATGCAGGCAAAGGAAGTTCAAGTGTGTCAGGTGGCTAATCCTTATGACACCCATGGACTTAATCTTATTTAGACAACATGGCAATTACTGAAGCACACTTGAGAAAGATGATACTGTGTCTCCCTGTCAGCTTCACTCACTGAACCACACAGTTTGAGAGATAAATTGGCTGTCAGGCCTCAGAAAGCAGAGCTAATGACAGCTCTTTTTCCAGAGCTCTACACTCAAGCAGCAACAGGATTTTCTACGGCTCTACTTCGTTTTCTCCTTCAGATGTTCCTTTGGAAATTAGACAGAACCCATTCTTTGCTTTGAGTGCTGTGCCAAAACTACTTGTAGGTGCTAGTTAGTACTTGAAACATGAAATGTAAATGGATGCAGGTTGTCTACGAGGGACACATTTAACTCCTTGTGAAAATGTGCTTGGGTCTAGGTTATTTGCTGCTATGAATAAGTACAAAAATGTTTCTACGAAGCAAGAGTGATACTTTAGTAAGTTATGTTGAGCTCTGTCTCTAATGTCAAAAAGACGAATAGCTTTAAATCCAGCTTGATCACTATCAGCTGTAAAAATAACTTAGAGATGATAGCAAGGCAACCAAGAAGGTCACATTTACAAGGGCGGGTAAGGAGAACAATTTGAATGTTCTGGATAATAAGATTATTTTTTTTTTTTTTTTTTACATTTGTAGCAGTTTGTCATGGCTTTCTCACTTTTCTGCCAATAAACATATGGTATGTGAATCATTGCTTGAGGAACTTTAAATGTGGCGGTTGTTAATGAACAATGTTAAAACAGCATCCTTACTATCACCAACATGACCAACTACCATATACATTTACATTATAAATGTTTGGGTAAATAGTTACCACATGGAAAATAGTAAAACATTGTTTCAATTTCACAAGTCTTGAAGTCTTTTGAACTATAGCATCTTGCTACCTACATTTATTTACAATTATATTTAAAAAAAAAATTGTTTAGTAGCAATTGTTACTTTCAATATAGCACACAGAATATTCATAAATTTAAATATAAATGTATACATTTATGCCCATTTGTAGCTATATAATAGCTGAAGGGTACTTACTGTGGGGGGCTTCAAATGAAAAGGATCCATTTGTTCCAGCTGAGTCAAATGTAATTTAACTTTAAATGAAATGATTTATTCAACACTTCTATTCCTAAATACTGTATAATATTCTTAGCAAACTCCATTTAGGCTATTTTCAATCTGCAATTATTATATTCCTGGTTTTTTGTCTTTAAATGTTTGCTATGGTCTTGTTGACCTTATCCTTAATCCCTTGTTTTGATGAAGAACCTAACGGCAAACTAGGTTCTGCTGTGACAACTTGCCACCAGATGTAAAGAGTGGAACATCAGAGACGGAGCATCAGTTAGGGAGTCACAGCCACATCTGTTTAGAGTCTGGATCAGCGATGTCTGCTGGCGAGGTATGGCTGATAAGGAGAAAGAAGCCACATTTGTTCTCCACTGAAACAAATCCCGGCACACATAGCAGCACCATGGTTATCACCTAGCTGAACCCTGCCTTTGACCCTCGGCCCCTGTACCATGTTGTGATCAGGTCTGGGTGAAAGAATGCTTGCTTGAACTTGAATGGATTTTGAGGTTGGCTGCAGAAGGATAACTTATATAGCTGTGAACAGACAGATTGGTTTTTGAAGGAATTTATCAGTAAGAGATAGATTAGGAATACGGTTATAATTTACTAAACAAACTAGAAGATACATTTTAACAATCTGTGAACGAGACAAACTTGTTTTTGTAAATTTCATTTTTTTTAATCATAAATTGCATGTTAGAATGTGTTTATTAAAGGACTTCTTAAAAATATTCTAACAAGTTTTCTAATTAAATGTAAGCTGTGTAGTTTTCTACACTTCAGCCGGTGTAGATACATCATGATCAAGCTTTTGTCTAATTGTGGCATGCACTTCTGTATTTTCTCAGTTTTGTTTTAGGAAAATATGAACTGACAACTTTAAATTTGGATTTAGATAGTGATTAAAAAAAGCTGCTGGCAATTTTGAGATAAAATGTGACTATGCCAAGAACTCCATCAGTAACACCTGATTCTTCTGGTAATCTCCATTATGGGAGATTAAGGGTTAGCTCGTTATCTTACTTTTTTTTAAACTTAAAGCACATTGGTACAGCAAGCCAGTCAATAAAGAAGCAACAATATGGGGTCACATATATGCCTGCGTGTGTTTGTGTTCATGTACACATGTGGATATATTTTAGAGGGCAAAGTGAGCATAAGTGAATGTGAGAGAGACGGTGGTGGGGGGTGGACCTTCTAACTCCAGACAGATGTAAACCTAAGCGAAGGGGTTTCAGTCAAAGAGCCAGTCGGCCGGGCTGGACTATTGAGCCCTGTGCAAAGTGTGTGTGAATTTGTGCATGTCTCTGGGTGCTGTGGCAGGTCAGGGTGTTGTTTTTTTTAAATTGCTCCTGCATGCTCGCACAGACAAGAAAGGGATGAGGGAGAGAGAAGAGCTAAAACAAGCCAAGGAGCAAAGCGAGCTTCTCCTGTCCAGGGTCCATGAGCTCGAGGAGCAGAACAATCAGCTTAACAAGGAAAAGAATGAGGTGGTCACTAAATGCCAAGCCGTAAGTCTCTGCTGCATTGATTTTTTCCCCCCCCTTGATGATCTTGAAATTAGTTTTCAGGGGGATTAACTTACTTGATACTTTAGGACTCATTATTTGTGATTATGTATACATTTCTGCTTGATAAAGAATGTTTGGCATGGTCATAGTACCAACTATAACTGCATGACATTAAGAAGGTAATGATACCCTTTGAGAAAGCAGAGAGATGCTGCTGCCATGGTAGTGGCAGTGGTTAAGAGTGTTTTAATGTTGTGGGTTTTGCGACTGCTTTCACCATTTTCCATCATTTTATTGTGAGAGCAGGCTGAGAAAATAGTTTTCTGATAGCAGCACATTAAGGAATCAGGCTATTATTTGGCCTTAATCTTAGTTTGTGAATGTTTTATCTAGAAGTTTTACCATATCTATCAAAGAAGATCTGTAACTGGGATCTCGTCTCACCATAAATGCTGTAAATGTAACTTAATCATCCTAAAATACCCGGATCAGTTGCAAGCTGTCTGTATTTATCCGTCCATTCTTTAAAAATTATTTGTATTTGGTTATGGTCAACATGTAGTTATTGAAAGTTTCTGCTTCTTTTCTTCTTCTCTTTGGGTAGCCTTACCTTTTGACAATTCTTTTGAAAAAGAAGGTAGGAGTTGAATGTAGTGCAGACTTCATAGTAGATCATCCTGCAAGGCAGCTGTTTTCTTTTAAGACAACACAGAATCCATCTAGTCAGAAACCTTGCTGAACTGAAGCTCGAGATGAACATACATTAATTTTGTCTGTGGAAATATTTGCAGGATTGGATGTTTAATTAAAGCATATCTGATATAAAGATCACTGAATTCAGGTGTTCCAAACACTTATTGGTCAAAATCAGGAATATTAAATATTAAACTAAAGTTTAATATTTCAAAAAGGCTTTCAACATTTAAACTGATATATGCTTGACTTATATCAGATATTTATTTCAGAAATTATTATTGATATTGTTTATCTCAGCCTTTTTGTAAATCCTTACAGTGTAAATAACTTCCCACAATGCAATAGAAATGATTATGCCATGTAATTTCTTTCCACAGTGTATTGATGATGTAAACAAACTAAAATTTGTTTTGGTCTATCACATGAAATATTGAGTTTTTTTTTTTTTACAAATTGGACTGAATGGGGTTGGACCCAGCTGCAGACTCATAGAGGCAATATAAATGTAAATAGTCTTTTGATGAAATAGAATATATACTTTCAGAGGATTTGAATGACTGAGAATAGGCAGATTGCAGACAATAAACAAATAGGTAGAGCACATGGAACAAGGGAGGCAACGGGAGGATCCAGCGGAGAAAGAATGGGAGAGAGGGGTATAAATATATACTGAGGAAGAGGTGGAAATGACAAAGAAACCAGAGGAGGTGATCAGAGATGAGTGACTGCAGCTGGGAGGGGAGCCGGCATTGGAAATTAGGAAATGAGGATCAGCTGGGAAGGAGAGCATACTGGCAGGCAGAGAAGGAGGAATGAGCAAGGAAAACAAATTGATAGTAAACAGAGGAAGGACATAAAAAGTAACTGAGGAACACAATAAAAGAGAATAAAGGACGAATAACTACAGTTATAAGCAACGAAATACAAAGATCAGAATACATAACAGAAAAACCCCCAAAAAACCCAGATCCTGACAAAACTATGCAAATAGACTAGCATCCAGACAAATTTATTTAAATATATTAAAAAATGTATCTATCAAATCAAATATTTTGAGGATTTAGAAACTGAAAGGCTATAAAATAAGACTTTTTTTTTTTGAAAAATGTGTGCGTCTGGACAACGTTTGATGTAATAGCAGTGTTCCATTTGAGTGTGAAAGAGTGGATTTATTTGGGATGCAGAGGATTTAGTGTGAAATAATGGATCAGCAGTGCTGTTGCCATTGTTTATGGAAAAGGCTCCTGGCCCGTGTGATTTGATCGTTACTCGAGCTGAATTGCTTAGCAGACTCCTCATACGACATCGATTTAACACACCATAAACTGTATCAAGGAGCTGGGGCTATGATTTGGAATTTTACTGCCGTCTGAGTATGATAATCAGGTCAGTGCTCTTCTTTGACTGGGATAGTGCAAAAAGAGAGAGATTTTTCCCAGACAATGTCTGTAAAGTCACTTTGTTCATTAAGTCACACTTAGTTATTTTGCAATGGACAGAAATAGTTTTTCAAGAAATACAATTTTTTTGTATTGCAACTAACCAGGTGTGCACTGGCTCTCAGCATGTTTTTCCTCTCTGCTTAGATTAGCCAGCCGTAAATAATGACAATAATCTGCGGAGGAGACAGATCAGCCAGCATAATTCATATCATGGAGCCCTCCGATCTGACTGCGGTGAGAAATGTGACCCCGTGTCAGAGCTATTTAGTGCTGCTATGGTGTGTAAAGAAGTCTTCCAGTTTTCCATTGGAAATGTATCCTGTTCTTCATTAGTCTTCACCCGCTGAGGCTGGAGGGACACCTCATACATTTTTCATCTGGGACAGGAAAAAATTCCTGCTTGTTAATCAACCTTGATGTACTTATGCCCCGTTAGGTCAACAGCGCCCTGACAGACTGACATTCCTTTGATTTGCTTTTCGCCGGTATGTGAAATGTATTGTATAGTAGCCTATTGTGCAAAATGTTTGTAGCAATTTATCATAAATTGGTTACATAAATTGCAAAAAAACTCTAAATTAGGCAGAATGAGTCAGAAAACACAACCTTTTCAAGTTCCAATGCCCAGCTAAACTTTACCGTAAGGACACCATTCAAGGATTAAGTTGAACAGGGAAACTTCAATCTTACCTGACTAAATTGGCATTTTGAGATTACAAGTTCTCCCAATGCATCCATTGGTTCTCTCCAGGTACTCTGGCTTCCTCCCACAGTTTAAAAGCATGACTGCTCATGAGATTAAAACTGTATTAAAACAGATGTCCTAAATTAGAGAAGTAAGATTATTTTCTTTAAAGGACACGTTCACATGTATGACAGACTTTCAAACGATTTTAGATTATAACAGCATAGAGCTTCAGGTTCGTGAAAGCATTGTCGCATAGGGGAACATTCAGGGCTATCACCATAAGAAAAGAGGTTGTTGTGCCTAAGACCTAACTTATACCTCCACTTCACCGTCTGTTTGACCGTAAACCCACTTGTATTAGTTGGTATCCAGTATGACTCTTTGTGGACGTCAGATCTTTGTCGAGCTCAGATTTTTGTGTTTGCTTTGACTATGCACACCGGGAGGGACCATAATACTCCCAGTCAGAGGGTGGGGCCAAAAACACAGCAATTAAAAAACAAAAAAAACAATAGGTAAAATGACATGGGGAAAAAAATTAGTGAGAGATAATTTATTTCTCACAAACCAATAATGGCATTGACATTCCAGCGTGAAATCACCATATTCTCTCTTTTCAGTTATCTTCTCAGAGTAGACAGTGTAAAAATGAGTGAATTACTGCTCCCTGTGGCCTGACTGGACAACATTTGCTTAGCTGAGCTAAAAATGGTATGAATAGGGGACACACTTGTCTCCGAGGTCCAGATGGCTCGCATTCACAGATGTGAAAGGGTATGTCAAGATCTTCTCTGGAACAGTCCAGCTAAAATATTTTTTCAGTTGTTATGGTAGAAAGCAATGAAAACTGCGTGAAAGGTAGACTCTAAAGTATTCGTATGCACTACAGTCTTAACAAACATACTGGTTTGGTAAGATGTTCGTCCTGTGTAAAGATTATGATTGGTTATCTGATCGCAACAGCAGCTGGTCTACACAGACTCCCATACGTCCGTTGTCATTGGTTATTTAAAAGCTTCAAATGAAGTCAACCTAGATTGTGGGTGGTAATGGAGCTTGCTTATTTAGTTGTTTGTTTTTTGTTGTTTTTCCATTTTACAAAACTCAGCTATATCTTCGAAAGATGGCATCTAACAGGTAAACCTACAACCTGCTCATTCCTCTGGGTTCATCACTCATCTGGTGTTGAAAGGCTACAAGCAGTTAAATTCCAGGGTTTCTGCTTCATGGAGATAATACTTCAAAATCTTGACACACGACAAGAATATGGGTCGGATGAGGCTCCGCTGTGCCAAACATTGTAATTAAATGCGTAACTGGGGCTGCTTTCTTAGGATGTCGTTTCTACCATATAATTCTGTAATGAACAGGTAGTGGGATTTTCGGATTAATGAATGACTATGCCTTAAAGACTGCCGTGCATGTTACAAGGAAAATAGATTTAGCGTCTCTTGATTTTGAGCCTCACAGACTTGACTTGGATACATTCTTTTACATGATTCACTGCCAGACTGCTTGTCAGATGTGTTGGTGTTGGACATGAGGGCTTCTGTCTGGGGCATGGCCTGAGCAAGACCAGACTCTTCAGATATAAAGAGAGTAAAGGACAAGAGCCTAGGCCACATAATTGTAGAAAATATCATACATTCTTAGAAAAAGCAGTTATTTCTATTGTTTAGCGATGTTGGGTTGCATAAAGGTTTTCTGGTATTCGCAACATCTTTAGATTCCTTCATTTGAGCAAAAGAATATTTTTCAGCATCCGTTTGTTGTTGGTTGGATTTCTTTAATTCCTGCTATGAATTTTGCTTTGAATGTTCCCCACACCTAATAGCTCTTCTTTTACTCTACAGGAATTGAGCAAATAAGTAGCTGCATGTAACTTTTTAAGCAGATTCTTGTTTCATGAAGTCTCATCTGCCCCACACACACCTGCAAGTGCTGAACAAATAATTACAGAACAAAAGCCCCGAAATGTGATAAAAAGAGATACCAAAATACAGATTTCTTTTTTATCACTCGTCTGATCAAGTCTCGTAAGTTTACTAGAAATTGCCGGAGCTAGCGGTAGCATTTTGTAACAGCTGAGATTTCTCAGATAATTCATCTTCATTTCGTGACCCTGACTGATGTTGACGTAGATAGAGAAATGCTTGGTCTAGTTTTTGAGAGTCTGTGTGACTTCATCTTAAAATAAAGAGCCACGCTTGGGCTGAGGCACAATACGCCTTGTTGTTCTTGCTAAGATGAAGGCCGTGGCATTGTGGGTGACCACGTGGGCGTGTGCCCAGAAGACATTTATGTCAATTATGACTGGGGGAAGAAAAATGCATTCTTACTCTGCATTTGTATTCTGCTCTTGTATTCCTGGCTTTTATATGCCCGTGGCTTTTACGGTGAATGCAGAGTTCCTGTGGTCACAAAGTCCAAATCCACTCGCCTTTTTCTCTGACCAGCCACTCCCATTAGGAGGAATACCTGCGGACCCCCTCCCTTCCCAGCAAGCTAGGGAAAGCCACCTGTTTCTGGAGGAGGAGACTATAGAAGAAGTCAGAAAGCAGCATGATGCAGTGAAACATTGTAAGGGTGGACTGCACAAAGACTACTTTCAGTGGAGAACCAGGAACAGGGCTCTGATAGAGAGGAGCGTCAGGATTTCAGCGGTGCATCATCATTCTGAAACGGAACACAGATGAAGGGTTGAGTTTGAGTTAAGACTTAATAGAAGAAGAAGAATAACAGATTAAAGCAAAGAAAGATTTTAGTGAGAGAGAGAGAATCTGCCGGGAGAAGATAGTCTGGTGCACCTCCAGGGACTGAAACTAATCCAACTCAAACCCACCTGGAAGACTCAGAACAGCTGCAGACAAATTGGAAAAGGAGGGGGGAAAGTTCCAGCCCCTTAGAACAGGGAAAATCTACAAAGCCAAGACGCGATAGAGTGAGACTGTTTGCTGGGATGACATCTATAGGGAAAAGTAAGAAATGCCACTCCCTCCTTAATGACTTTGAGGAAGCCAATGGGACCAAAGTGGATTCTGGAACAGAACCAGAATCTGAGGACCTGGACTGGGACGGCTACAGCACCACACTGGAGCACAGACTAGCAGCTGTGGTTATCTCACACAATATGGTTGGTGGATTATTGAGAATACCCCTGGCATGCATAACTGTTTGGATGGTAAAACCCAGCTCCTTGTTTTGCTGAAAAGGAATTATTCTATTAAGGTAGTAAAAAATCAGTAATTTTTAGTTTTAAGAATGTTTAAAAAGGTATTGTTTTTTGTTTGTTTGTTTATAGTTAGGTGTTCAGTGAGGTTTAATGATTTTAAATAACTGAATAATTCATCCAAAATAACTAGGCAAAATGCTATGTACCTTATGTAAAGACAAAGAACAAAGTCAGAATGAACTGGACGACTTTGTTTTAAACTAGATTATATTTAAGAATTAGTTTCTATTGTGAAGAAACCTTAACATGAGCATTGTTGTGAATTTGAGCTTTATAAATCATAAATCAATTAAAACAGTTTAAAAATAAATCAGAATCTGAAATCTATTTCCCACGTAATTACACGAAACAGGACAACAGCTGGACCGTTTGATTTTGTGCAAGGTTATATCTAACTCTGCTAGTTAGCATCTTGTGTGCTTTAAGGATCAGGTAGCTGGATCAAATATCATAACATTATTAACAGAGATAGTGCAGGAGTAAGTTTTGAAGTAAGGTTTTGTTAAAAGTTTATAAACTCTTAAACTCATCCTAAACTCCCTTGGTGTCTTAGGTTAGTATAAATACAGATTTCTCCCTGGAGGAAAAAGCTAATGGCTAGTTTGATGGTGGATTTTTACTGACTTAAAACATCAGATGTGTCAAAAAAAACTAACCCTCACTGCGATTTATGAATACACCGATTTATGAATCCATAAACTGCTGTTGTGATTAGTTTGATTCCTGGCTCTGGGCCATTTACTGCATTTCTTTCTCTTTTTTTTCTTTACTCTACATCCAGCTGCAGGTGAATAATGGCCTTTTTTGCCAAAAATAAATCTTTTAAAAAAATCAACAAAACAGTTTTAACATAAACGTAAGGTTTTTCTTTTCTTCTACACCGCTTTACTTTTTGTTGGTTAATAATGAACCCATGTTGCTTAGTGTTTTTCTATGCAAAAGTTAGCTTTGTTATTGAAAAAGAAGAAAACTTACAGACTTTTTTTTTTAGAAAAGTTCACATATTAAAAGGTGCATTAAATTATTCCCAAATACTCGGTAGCCTTTAGAGCAGGAAGTTCAAACCAAATTTGCACTTCATGTTTATTGTAACCTAGCATTAGCACCACAGCACATAGCCTTAAATATTATATAAAATTTGTGTGCCGTTCCATAAAAACGTAAATAAACGTATGTTTCTTGTTTCTTCGTTTTTTCATGGCAAAAGGATATTTGCTATCACACCTATCAAAAAACATATTTTTACATATTCTCATAAGTCATATTGAAGAACATTTCTAAGATCTGGTCCTAACCATTGCATGCAGGTGCGGGACTTCATCAGTGAGGCTTTTCTCAATACACTGTGTCTTTTCTAGACTAAAATATTACGCTGAATACATTTGTGTTTACGAATATGTGATTCCTTGCACAAATTATTCGAAACCCCTTCAACTTCAAACTAGTTCTCAATTGGAATGGTTTTCAAAGTGGTTTACAAACAAAAAATCTGAAAAGTGTGGTGTGCATTTGTATACACCCAACCTAAATCAAATCTGTGTAGAACCACCTTTCTCTGCAATTAAAGCTACGAATCAACGTGTGGTGAAAAACTGACATTGACATCAACCGCAGCACAGCATATCCACGGAGAAACATGGTGATGGCAGCATCATACTTAATTTCAATAAAGTATTTTTGAAATTGAATTGAATTGAATCATGCTGGCACTGGGAAGTCGGCCAGAGTTGGTGGAGCTAAATTCCCTCAAACCAAAGATGGATGGATAAAAGCCTGGAAGAAAAGCTTGTTAAAGGCTGCAAATAACTTGAGACTGGGGCAGATAACAACCCTAAACATCCAGCCAGAGCTACAGTGGAATGGTTCAAATCAAAGCAATGTGTTGGATGGGCCCAGTCAAAGTCCAGACCTGAGATTAATTGACAACATTGGGCTAGATTTGAAAATTGATGTTCACAGATGCTCTTCATCCACCCTGACTTAACCATTTTTGCAAAGATGATTTAGCAAAAAATTTAATATCCAGGAGTGGAAATCTGGTGCAAACAAGCACCAAAAGACTTGCAGCTGAAACAGCAGGACTTGGTTTAACAAAGTATTCACTCAGGGGGCGCTGAATACAAATGCAGTACAGAATTTTTAAGTTTTTTTCTAAAACGTTTAAAATATCATTCATCTTTCTCCTTCACAATTAAATACTGCTTTCAGGTTTAACGGAAATTGTTCTATATGGGGAGACCTAGGTCTCCTCGCCTTCCGCTCGGCCCATGGGTCCCCTGGCCGAAAAAAAATGAATGAAAGTCATAAAAGTTATTTTCTGAACCACACATATGCTGTACCTCAATTTAAAGGATAACTGATGATTCGCATTTCGACTGAGTTCGTCATGTCATTTGTGATTTATTTGCTTTGTAAAGATTTGTAATTAAAATGACTACAAATCAGAAGTCGCATATATGACATCACGTTAGCCAACATTAGCTAGCACTTGAAAAACTCACCGAGACCCATCGAGACCTTGTAGAGCTCGTCCAGCATGCTGGCTCTGACTCGACAGACCATTTCTCCCCCAGCATAGCTGCTACTTTCCACATGGCCAGATTTATAGCGCTTTTCTCCACGTTTAATGCTCCTTCCTTCGTCCTGGAAGAAGGATGCGAAGCTTTCTAAACTCACTGCCAATTTTTCTTCTTCAGTTGTAGTCCACTACGTATTTTCACACAAAAGTAACTTTTGCTGCCTGTGGAAAATTAGTGCTTTCTCTGCATCAAAATCAAAGTCTTTAAAATTCATCATGTGTTAAATCTATGGCACATTTCAAACGGGATCAGAAAATAACTTTTATCCATTCCATACATGGCTTGTGGCAAACAGAACTTCTTATTGGGTTTTTTTTATTCTGCAGGGCTTCCCCAAACACTAGATTTGTGGAGCGCACAACTAATAGTTTTGCTACGAACAGATTGTACAGCTTAAGTCACTAATCAGGGTGACTCCTCAAGGCAGATGGCTGCTCTGAAGTTTAGGGTGCATTCACACCAGCCCTGTTTAGTCCGCTTTAATCGAACTCTAATTTGTTTGCCCAGAAAATCCGGTTCGTTTGGGGAGGTGTGAATGCACAATCAAACTGTAAAGAGGACAAAAAAAAAGCAAACTGGGGTCCGCCTAAAAACCTAGGTCTCGGCTCGGTTGAAGTGAACTCTGATGCGGTTCGATTGTATGTCTGAATGCTAAGAGGGCCGGGGGATGCTTAAAAAGCAGGAAGCGGACTATAGTTCACAACATTCTGGGTAACCAAAACCAAAACAACCGCCGTTGGTCCACAATGGAACCGACTCTACTGGACTGTCAGGTGTGAAAACGACCTTATTTAGCAGTGTCCGATTTAAGGAGATGCAGAAGAGTGCTTGCCACAGATTTGTATTAGTGAAGAAATTATTTATAATTATGCATTATAAAGAACAATCGAGGCTTGTGGTTACAATGTGACCAAAATGCAGATTGGCGCAACGATTCACCCAATAATTTCCCAGTTGCCCAGATATTTTGGGTGTCCTATTAGCTCCTTCTACATGCATTGCTCATAATGCCACGTCCATGATAAAACTTTGCTGTTAGCAGAGTAAGCTCACACTTCTCGACCCTTTCACCCATAAGGCAGCCAATAGGCTGGTGCTCTGTAAAACTTGCTCATCAGGTCAGAGCTGGCTGTCATTGTCCTGCCTTTTACTTTTTAACTATGCTGAATTCAAAGTAACAAAGGTTGTCTCTGACTTGAAGGTGGATATGTTTCGTCTTGTGCCATAACCTGTGGTAAGAGCTTTGTATGACATAAATCTGTTGGTGTTTGCCTTACTCTCTTTTATTTCCCTAATCCTCTCATATTAACTGTTAATTCCTTCTGCTTTTATTAATTGAGAGATTTTTCTTCCCATGGACCTCCCTCGTCCTCTTCAACATATAACTGGTTTATCAGCTTTCGGGGCTTTGAGGAACAAAAAAAAATATGTTTAAAAACAGACAAACTGTAAAACAGTGCAGAGTGGAAAAAAAATTATATAAAATCAGCAAAATCCAAAGGAAATTCACTCAACCTAGATCAATGTCTGTTTAACTCTAGGAGCAGGACAACGTCCAGGTGTCCGAGCAGCGCTGTGCCCAGCTGGAGAAAGCCCGCCACGAGCTGGAGCGGCAGCTGTCGGGCCTTTCGGATCGCTTGGAGGAGGAGGAGGCCTGCTCGGCTCAGCTCGTCCTCCACAGGGACAGGCTGGAAGCAGAGTGCGGCAGCCTAAGACGAGACCTGGACGACCTGGAGAGCGCCCTGACGGAGGCCGAGCGGGACAAACGGGTAGAATAGCCCCTTGGCACCGGTCGAGCTGTTTTGCTTATGCTAATCTTTTGGTGCCACCTAATACTGATTCTGAATCGTTTAGTGGTATCAATGGCAACAAATGAAGCGTTTATTTAGTTCCCCTTTAATATAATTTAAATTATTTAAACCAATAAATACTACAAGGTTTAAGCGGGTTCTTTAAAGTACATTCTGGTGCCAGAAAATCTCAATCTTGACATTTCTAACATCAATTAATCGCATTTGGTCTTTCCATTGCTTTAAGCATAACGTTTTTAAAAGGCACCTTTATGCCATTATAGAAGCCTTTTGAGGTAGTTTTTTATAAACACGGATCTTTACGACCTTAGTATTCCGACCCCTTGACCCATTTTGTCAAGAGACAACCATGAAATCTAGGAGATTTTTCTGGGATTTCATCTGATAGAACGATTCCAAGTATAGTTCCTAATCAAATAATTGATGTGTAACATAAGCAATACATTGTTTTCTATTCTAATTTTGTATTTAAATTTGTATTTGATCTTTTGTATTTGTATTTAAAAATCTAAAAGATGTTGTGCTCCCATGTTTCCAGTCCTCTAGGACAGAAGCACATAGCTGCACAGAGTAAATGAAGAAGAGCTGCAGAGATTCACAGCCCCAAAGGGAGACTTTGTTGACCCCCCCATTAGGAGCGATATAAATAATAAAATCTACATAAAAACCATCTATTTATTTTAAAACTGAAAGTCCTTTATTAGTTTTATTATCTTTTAGGAGGCAGATGTCACCTTATCTGTTGGAGGCAACCTACTTGGATAAATGAATATAATTTTTAATCTAAATTTGCCAGGGGTATGATTAATTTCGGGTTCCATTGTATATGGAAAACGATCACCCTGAAACACACCATGCCATCAATGAAACATCACGGTTGCAGCATCATAGTGTGGGGATGCTTTTGTTCAGCAGGTGCAGGAAAGCAGGTCACAGTTGATCAGGCTTAATACAGGACTACCCAGAAAGAAAATCTGTTGGAGGCTGCATAAACCTGACACTGAGGTGCAACGGAAGGGTTCAGATAAACACATATTCTGGACTTTAGCATTGCTGTTATCCAGAAAGCCAAAACATGGCTCTAAACATTTCAGAAATATGTGTAGCCTTTGTCGTCAGCTTAACAATTATGCACCATCACACTAAATCCCAACAAAGAACATTAAAGTTTGCAACTGAAACAGACAACACTTGGAAAAAGTTGAAGTTGTATATATTTCTGCACCTAGCAGAAAATACACAAGACAAAATACAAACAGTTTTACGGTGGAAGAGCTAGGATCCTCAGATATGCCTATAAACAACCACATGTTGGACCACACGTCGGGCTTTTTACTACCAATTATGCAGCAGATATCCATGCCACAGTCGGTCCCGGTTTAACCTACGTCTGTGTTGTAAATTTCAGATACCTATAAAAACGTCTCGTGGCTGATTTACATCGCTCGTCTCAAAGTTGGCGAGCTCTTAAATGCCGTAACAAAAGCCCGTCTCCTGTGCTCAGACACCGATGCCAGAGGCTACTTTGCCATCTCTATTACAGCCCTCTCTGTTACAGCCCTTAACTGTTTATTCGAGGTGTATTAAGGGATTAAGATGCTATCTTTCGTTCAGGTATGCCAATGCATTCTCAAACTGTTCGTGAAGCTGGTTAAGGTGGTCTCCGTGGAGCTGCTAGGACTGACAAGAATCAGCTTAGATCAATTCAGCCCTAATCTCAACAAGACTTTTCCTCTTTAGATCTGTACGGATTACCAAATTTTTTTCTATTTGCTGCAAAAAGGAAAAGTTTAGCCTGATTTCGTCTCAGATTTTGAGAAAAATATGGTTATGTGTCATTTAATACAGCATCGGTAAACATCTGGCTTCATCAGTAAATCAGGACTTAAAGATTGAAATATCAGATTTATTTAAGGACGCTGTCATCACAACTAGCTGAACACGATGTGTTTGATCCAACTGAGAAAAGGATTAAACGCTTCTGTTCTGTAATTAATTGTAAAACATGTGTGCCAGCATTTATCTCAGCCTTCTGTCTCGTGCCCCTCGTTTGAGTCTTCAGCTAGAGACAGAGTTTCAACTGCTGAGAGGACGCTTTGATGTTTGCCGGAAAAGGGCCAAAAATAATGACATCTGTTTCCAGGATGAAACAGGATAACTGCTTTACAGTTCAGCAGCAGAAACCACGGAGTGAAACTGGCTTCACTGCTAAAACGTGGAGTAGATCAGAAGTTCTAATCATACTAAATCATGCTTTAGCACTTACTGTAAAACTCCCTGATGTTGTCTATAAAGATGAATTTTGATTTTTTTGCTTGCCCTACTTGTAGATGTCAGACAGTGAGGTGAGGAGGCTGACCGAGCAGCTTCTACAAAGGGACGAAGCCATGCAGAAGCTCCAGAGGGAGAAAGACCATTTGGTGGAGCTTAGCCAGGTACGTATGGGGGGCGGTGTATTTTGTGTTGTTTGTGAGAAAGAAAAAAAAACTTCCTTGCGCCAATGCACACTCACTGGGAATTTCAGATTTTTAGCAAATGATGACTTTATGTCAAAAGATGACGAGAAATCGGATGGCTGTAGATCAAACAGTGTCTTTTCAAAGCCTGGAAGCCGTGTCATGAATTACAGATAAAGGCACATGTGCAACCCAGGCTCAGATATACAGGTCCTTCTCAAAAAATGAGCATATTGTGATAAAGTTCATTCTTTTCCATAATGTAATGATAAAACTTAAACTTTCATATATTTTAGATTCATTGCACACCAACTGAAATATTTCAGGTCTTTTATTGTTTTAAAACTGATGATTTTGGCATACAGCTCATGAAAACCCAAAATTCCTATCTCAAAAAATTAGCATATTTCATCCGACCAATAAAAGAAAAGTGTTTTTAATACAAAAAAAGTCAACCTTCAAAAAATTATGTTCAGTTATGCACTCAATACTTGGTCGGGAATCCTTTTGCAGAAATGGCTGCTTCAATGCGGCGTGGCATGGAGGCAATCAGCCTGTGGCACTGCTGAGGTGTTATGGAGGCCCAGGATGCTTCGATAGCGGCATGAAGCTCATCCAGAGTGTTGGGTCTTGCGTCTCTCAACTTCCTCTTCACAATATCCCACAGATTCTCTATGGGGTTCAGGTCAGGAGAGTTGGCAGGCCAATTGAGCACAGTAATACCATGGTCAGTAAACCATTTACCAGTGGTTTTGGCACTGTGAGCAGGTGCCAGGTCGTGCTGAAAAATGAAATCTTCATCTCCAAAAAGCTTTTCAGCAGATGGAAGCATGAAGTGCTCCAAAATCTCCTGATAGCTAGCTGCATTGACCCTGCCCTTGATAAAACACAGTGGACCAACACCAGCAGCTGACATGGCACCCCAGACCATCACTGACTGTGGGTACTTGACACTGGACTTCAGGCATTTTGGCATTTCCTTCTCCCCAGTCTTCCTCCAGACTCTGGCACCTTGAATTCCGAATGACATGCAAGTACTTTGGACCACTGAGCAACAGTCCAGTGCTGCTTCTCTGTAGCCCAGGTCAGGGTCTTCTGCCGCTGTTTCTGGTTCAAAAGTGGCTTGACCTGGGGAATGCGGCACCTGTAGCCCATTTCCTGCACACGCCTGTGCACGGTGGCTCTGGATGTTTCTACTCCAGACTCAGTCCACTGCTTCCGCAGGTCCCCCAAGGTCTGGAATCGGTCCTTCTCCACAATCTTCCTCAGGGTCCGGTCACCTCTTCTCGTTGTGCAGCGTTTTCTGCCACACTTTTTCCTTCCCACAGACTTCCCACTGAGGTGCCTTGATACAGCACTCTGGGAACAGCCTATTCGTTCAGAAATTTCTTTCTGTGTCTTACCCTCTTGCTTGAGGGTGTCAATGATGGCCTTCTGGGCAGCAGTCAGGTCGGCAGTCTTACCCATGATTGCGGTTTTGAGTAATGAACCAGGCTGGGAGTTTTTAAAAGCCTCAGGAATCTTTTGCAGGTGTTTAGAGTTAATTAGTTGATTCAGATGATTAGGTTAATAGCTCGTTTAGAGAATCTTTTCATGATATGCTTTTTTTTTTTAGATTTTAGAATTTTGGGTTTTCATGAGCTGTATGCCAAAATCATCAGTTTTAAAACAATAAAAGACCTGAAAAATTTCAGTTGGTGTGCAATGAATCTAAAATATATGAAAGTTAAATTTTTATCATTACATTATGGAAAAGAATGAACTTTATCACAATATGCTAATTTTTTTAGAAGGACCTGTATTGTATCTATCTAACAGCAAGCTATTGAGGATCTGCAGATGGAGGAGGACAAAGTGAACCTGCTGACCAAAGAGAAAACCAAACTGCAGTTGCAAGCTGAAGATGTAAGTTCTAAATTTCCCAACATCCAGCATCTTGGGGTGGAATATGAATAGTCAGCTCATGAGACGGGATGTACAGTATAGGATTGTTCAGTGGTTGGCTTTATTCGATGGTTTGGCAGTTTGGTTACAAAGATCTATATCAGGTATGTGCACAAAGATTGTAAAAGCCCATAAAACTAACCTAAGATAGTATTACAATTACTCGCCACATATGATTACTTATCAAAAAATGCAAAGAAATTCTTTACAATTTTTTTTTAATCTTTGGTTCCCCTTTCCTCTTAAAGAAAAAACATTTTTAATATAAATGTATGAATGCTACAAAAACACACGGTGAACAGAATTTTCATCCAAGATAAACCATGTTTTTGATTGCATTTTAAGACAGGATAGCAAATCTTGAGAAGCAACTAAAACCCCTTCTAGACTGTTGACACAAACTCCTCTCAAACCAAAATAAATACCTACATTTATTGATATTGGATGTTCTTCATTCAGTTTAATAATCCATACTTGATTTAGAATCTGTTCAAGAACGAAAAACATAAATGGTCTATTTTTTAATATAATTTTAAATCAATTCAGGCTGTAGAAGATAATCCTAGGCATACAAATAGGAAGATTAATTAAATAGAACAAAAGTAAGAATAATATCATAAAGGTTTTAAAGATTATATCTTAATAAGGTGTTATTTGAAAAAGTATAGCTTTAAAAACTAATTATGTAAGTATTAAGGGGGGAATTATTCATGTTTTCTTTGATTCTCTTGAAATTCAACCAATATAGAACCATATTTGGTGACCTTAAACCGAAGTACATACCGAACCATGATTTTGTGGTATTCTTGCATCTTTTTCTGAGCTCAGTTGGAGTTCCAGCTGGAGCGGCTTCAGCGTGATGAGCCTGAGAAGCCCAGGAGGAGGCTGGAGGCTGACAGCAGACCAAAGGACAGCTTAGGAGAGGTGGAAAAGAAGAGGAGTGGTTTGGAAGATCTTATCAAAAGGTCATTATGGTTTGTTTTTTTCTGATATAAATACTGAATACCACCTGTTGGACATTTAATACATTTTAAACCAGCACATGATATAGGGCCTTGACAGCTAATTCAGGTTATTAGTGATCAACTATAAAAAATCTTCTTCCTAATATTTACCGCTTCCGTGATCGGTTATTTTGCCCTGAGCAAGTCAAATGCAGCCGGACATTTTAGTTAACATGTGTAAACATACATTGGGTCACTTACACCAAAGCTGTGCTGAGGCTGCCTCATCCAGTACTGATACATTGGCAACAGGAAAAATATGGATATACACCAAAATCTGGAATTCAAATAAAGTAATTCCAACTAAATATACTTTGAAACAGCATTTGGAAAATTATCCATGGATTTCCAAAATGCCTACATGTTAGCACGTAAGATTTACGGTGGCCCAGATGTGGCAAAAACCACAACTGAAGTTATGCTAAAACAGAAGTTATGATAAACATGCTAGCATAACTTCCACATTAGCATGGCTTCAGTTGTGGTTTTTGTTGTTGTCTTGTGGCTTTTGTATTTTTTCTGACCTATCTGGGCCACCATAAGCATTAGAAAGTTATACTTCTGATTTTTAACGAGTGTTGCTACAGATCATGATGATGCTAGGCAAATGAAAATGTCCTTCTTTGCCTCTGAATGACCAGTTTCTAATCTAGCGACCCATTGTGAGCACCCCCACTGTCGCCGATACTCACAAGCTCCTGCCCTAATGGAAACCCAAAATGCAACCCCTATCAAACTCCATCAAGAGCTGAGAGTACTGTTAATTGAGTCTATGAGGTATCCTCTGTATCTGCTGGCCTTTTCACTAATGATGTTGTGCCCTTTGGTGCCCATTCAAGACTTATCTATCCCAGGTTTGTATGTGAACCGAATCACATTTAAATCAAACTATTCCTTTTGGGTGCATGATTAAGTGCAGACGTATCTACTTATATATACTGTAGCTTAGCTTTTTACCTTTGTTAGACGTTATGTGTAAGAAACAATAAAAATCTCGGCTCTTTTGACACCCACTTAAAAACCGGTCTGTCTTTTATTCCAACCTTCTTCATTCATGGTTCTTAGTCATGTTTTTCTTTCATTTTCCTTTAATTTTATTCCTATATAATGACAGCAGAGGGGTCGGATGAATATGTGCCTGCTGTGACCCGTTTTCTTTGCCACGATAAGTTTGGTCTCTTTAATCTCTGTGGAATGCTTGATGATATGTAATTAGCCATGAAAAGTTCAAAGACAGGTAGAAAACTTTCCAGTTGGTGTTCATATTTAAAACCCTTCCATAATCATATACATTGACAGAAAACATGCATTAATTCTAGCTCTCATATAAGCCATATTGACTTTTATAGGGTATACTATGCAACAGCAATGTTTCTGCTTTGCAAAAGTATTCATGCCCTTTGCACTTCTTTACATTTCATCATGTGGCAAACACAAAATCAAACACAAACCAATTGTCTTGTCACCTACTCAGTGAACAGAGTCCGTCGTTCACCCCATGACTCTGACATCTATCGCAACAGAGGCAAGAAGAAAGCCAATGCAGAAAGCAATCCTATCTTAAAGTTTTCCAGAAGCCATGTAGGGGACCCAGCAAACATGTGAAGAAGGTTATCTGGTCAGATGAGTCCAGTATTCAATGTTTAACCCTATTGCACTTTGTATTGAAGAAAACAAAAACTGCAAATCTTCGTAGGGTTGCCTTTCTTCAACAGGGACAGGGAAACTGGTTCCCGCTCAAAGGAAGATAGACGGAACTAAATACAGGGCAATATTGGGCTGTAAAGGACTTGACAGTGAGCCAGAGGTTCACCTTCAAGCAGGACAACGACCCTAAACGTACAGCCAGAGCTGCAATAAAGAGTTTTAGATCACAGTATGTGAATTTGTTACAATGGCCCAGTCGAAATTGAGAGCTAAATTGAGTTAAGAAAATGTGTTTGAATGGTCCTATCAGATAGGGTTGGGGTTATCATTCTCCTTCCACTTCAGAACTATGCATTACTTTGTGTTTTTTCTTCACATAAAATAGCAAGAGCTCGGCCTCTCAGAGACCAAAGAATACCTACTCCATAGCTGAGGCATTCACAAAGATCCAAACATGTTGCCATCTGCCCTTAGAAGTATGACAGCAAAGAGATGTATTTACTGTACCTTGCAGCTACAATCAAAAGAAGAAAAGAACCAGGTGCCAGAAAAGACGTAGACTACACACCACCAAGCCAGCTTGGCCCTCCTCAACATGAATAAAATCAATAACTCTCCTTGTTTGTGAACTGATGTGCTTTCTAGTCATTCCTGGGATATGAAACCTGTCTGTTCAGCTTAGCTCATGGTTCAGTGAAGCTTTATTAGATGTTGTTGCAATAAAAAATGACATGTTGAGAAATGCATCCTTCAGTCACCTGAAGCCTACTCTGCATCAAATTTGGTTTCTATTTGAATGAAGGTCATGTTTTTGTGCTCTCGTCCTCTTTGAAGGAAGGACTTAGAGATCAGCAGTACCAGCACCAAACTGGAAGCAGAGGAGTCCCTCAACATCGAACTACAAAGGAGGAACAAGGAGTTGCAGGTCAGGCCCTGCTGTGTTTACATTATAATTAACAGCTGAAAAGATCACAAGGTCAAATACTGACTAAGGCTTTTTGAAAACAGATCATGTGGATCGACTTATTTTCTTTGTCTTTTGTAGATCGGTTGAAGCTTTGTGAGGGTGCTATGTTAGCTAGCTGCTCATACGAAGTTAGTCTGAAGGTCATGGGTAAAAACTTGTGCACAAACTTTTAAATCCGTCCCATGTAAATTTCATTTTAAAATATGTCAATCATAAAAATGCTACTTGAGTTTACAAATAAATGATTTTACTGACCACTTTCTTCTGCTTTGTATTTTTTGTCACGCTTGCTGTAAATGTTTCAAATCATCAAACAAATTTTGATATCGTATTAATTTATTAAGAGGGGAAAAAAGCTATTCAAACCAACCTGGTCCAATGAGAAAAAGTAACTTCCTCACTAAACAAAATGGATGGCTGCGGTTGAACTTTTGCTAGAGAGCAGGATTCATGGGTCCTCCACCATGTTTGACTTTGGAGAATATGTTCTTAAAAAAAAATAAAATAAAAAAAAAGCTGTGTTAGTTTTACACCAGATATAACAGGACGTATGTCTTCCAAAGTTCCACTTTTTTCCTCTGAATAATTCCCAAAGAGTTTTGGTTATCAACAAATGGTTTTTTTTGGCAAAGGAAGGACCAGCCTTTGTGTTTTTTGGGGGTCAGCAGCTGTTTTCTCCTTGGAGCTCTCCCATTGATGCCATTTTGGCCCACTTTCATTCTCACTCTTGAATCATGAACACTGACCCTCATTGAGGAAAAGTGAGGGCTGCAGTACTTTGGATGTTGGGTTCTTTTCAGACCTCCTGAATGAGTCACTGGTGCACTTCTGAAGTAGGCCAGCCACTGCTCCATCCACCATTTGTGGATAATGCCTCTCAGTGTGATTTGTTGGAGTCTCAAAACCTTAGTAATGGTTTTGCAACCTTTTCCAGGCTGGGATATGTCAATGTCTCGTCTGTCACTGAATTTATTAGAATTGAGGCTTGATTTTTAAGATCTTTTGGCCTTCTTTGTGTTGCCACACAGGTTCTGGTTAAGTGATTTATTTATTCTATAGATTTGGCTTCTTTTTTCACATAGGACCGGGTGGATAGCTTTTTTTTTTTTCCTTTAAGGAAAAACCCATATTCAAATGCTGCTCAAACATTCAAGTTTTGGCAACAGAGCAAAGTTAGAGAGGAACAACCTTTTTTTTTTAAGCTGTGTAATCATCAGTTTCATTTCTGGCATTCAATCTCTCAATATTAAAATAGCCCAACATTATTCATCAAAGTGAAATCAGTGATGCAATGTGCTACAGCTCCAAAGTATTCATACCCCTGGCAGATATAAGTTCAACATTTTAATTTGACCAAAATGTTTCCTCTGACTGGAGGTAATAGATAAACCAAAACACTTTTCAGTAATTAGAAGAAGGGTTTGATTGTTGACTTTTCCATTGATTATCGAAAATGGTTTAAATCATTTGAGATGCCGTTGTTGATGAAATGTAAATAAAAGCAGATTTATTTATGCTCCTTTTAAGTTGTTTTATTATGTTTTGAGACATCCTGATTATATTCTTTAAAACGGTGTTAGATAGTTATAAAAACCTCTTATTTTTTTGTATGAAACATAAAATAGACGATAATGGACCATCATTAAATTGGACAAGCATAAAACTTGCAACAAATGACCCTGTTAAAGATTTGCTGTTATATTCTACACTCAGATATTGTGTTATCGCATTAGTGTTCTTATGTCCTGCAGGGGATTTGTTTGTTTTCTATATACATATAGATATTATACATAATTGGAAAGCTAAGATTCTTGAGATTTCAATGATGTATGCCAATCAAAGATACAATCATAAGTCTACACAGTAAATGCTGTTATCAAACCACTTGAAAGTGCAAAATAATGTCCAACTCCTTGTTCAAAGCCTCAAATCATTGATACATCAGAACCATCTAAAAAAATTATAATTTTACATCCAATTAATGTAATCCAATAGAATAGTTAGTCCATGACAAGTATTATTTCCACAATCCAACATAATCTGCTGCTGACAACCATGGAAATTTCCTTCAGATGCATTTATTTGTCACAAACGGTTCCATTAGCGTGCTCATTATTTTTTAAACCATTTGTGTAAAAACTGCAGGAAATTTAAAGGGGTTAAGGATTTGTGAAACCTCGTTTTGTACAAAAACAAGCTGATTCTTATTCCCCCCCAAAATATTGCTCAAACCTTGTTTTCATTAACCCAATTGTGCATGGTTTTGTGAGATGGATTTACTGATTTACTGCTGGTCTGTTGTATTAAGAGGCCCAATCATGAGTTCTCAGTTCTTTACTAACTCAGTGCTGACAACTCAGTGGACAGATGCATTCCTGGCTTTCAACAGAGCTGCTGCCAGCTGCTTAGTGATTGGATCAGCCACTTTCCTGCAACTAGACTGTTAGAATACTGTTCAGACCTATGGCCTACAAACATCCACATGAACACCTGGATCTTGTACTTGCATCAGATGTTGTGACTATGTATAGTTAGAAATATGCTCTTGTTTTGATCCAGCTTCGTCTGTGTCATTTATGAGGATGTGAAACAAATGGACAATATAAAGAGGACCAGGCTCTGATTTCATTACATTGTTGAATGATCTGTTGTGTTTTGTGGTCCGTTTAATCGGGGAAAGGCCAGCTGCTTAACAGATCAGCTTAGATCCTGCCTGTTTCACAGGCCAGTGTTGTTATCTGTTCACCAAAGCTGTTTCTGATAATAGTCCTAATCTTAGCTGGAGGTAAACCCTGCTAAATGTTTTTTTTTTTATTATTGTCATCTGGAAGAGCTAACATCAAGGTTTTTTGTTTTGAAATATCACAACAAACAAATCAAACATCAGATTTTAATCTGTGATGTATGTTTACCACAGAAAAACCTGGAGTAGCAACTCTTTATTAATGCAGGCATATTTGCATTGCCTAGGATGTGACTGGGTATTATTGGTGGACTAAATACCATAAGAAAAAATGTTTAATCTTTACATTGTGGATAAAGGGTTTGGGAGGGAAACCCAGATATCCCTCTGAGTCCAGCTACATGCAAATCAGGGGTCGCGTTAACCAAATTATTTTCTGTATCAGATTGAATCAAGTCATTGACTTGCAGAATTCATTCCTCCTGGACAAACATATTAGCAAGAGTAGACGGTCGCCTGCATTCTGTCATCTACACCGGTCCCTCATGCTGAGCAAGTTAGTTGCTGCACTATGTCCTGTCTCTCATTCTAGCTCTCATCTAGGAGAGGAACACAGCAAAACAGATATGAGTCAGTTGTAAAATCTATTGGATTAAAAACAGAATTCCTACATTACGTATGGTTAGTGGCAGGAGAAGCTCCTTGGTTTTTTTTGACAGCTTCTTTGCTCGGCGTATACGCAGCTTTATTGGTGATTAATGAATGGCCAGAGAAGGCTAATGGAGGGCTCGTGTTTAATGGTTTATGACAGAACTGCTAGTTGAAAGAGGTGGAAAAAAATCCTTGTTGTAACACATTATGTTGAATATATTTTAACCCTGCACGCCTTGCATTGAAAATCAGTGCAGCATCTTTTATTCGGATTCCACTGCTTATTATGTGGTGCAACCTTTTGTAAAGTTTTGTCCTGTGGCTTTCCTGTGCATCATCCTGTGGCATCCAGATAGTATCATGTAGGTCTGAGAGCATTTATCTCTGTCACTGCTGCAGAATGTGTGTTTAGTCTATGTCTGTCGCTTAGTTCTAGAAACGGGGATTTCTGGGTTCAGGTGCTGAACCTCTCTGCTGATAAAAGATGCAGTTGGATGGGCCAGTTAGCTGTCTCCCGCCCACCATCGTCTGTTATTCTCTGACGTGTAACGGTCGCATAAATGCGTCTGCGGACTTGCCTGTGTTCAAACAGAATGCTTTGCCCGTCATGAAAAATGAAGCCGCCTCTTCAACCCATAATTAAAAGCAGTTGGCTTAAAGGGAGGCCCGCATGCCTCATTCCTTACAACAGACCCGGGCTATTTAATAGTTTTATTACGCGGCCATAAAGCAGTTAGCCTCTCTTGGAGCGCTTTGGGGTCATCTTTGTCTGAAAAGATAAGGTTCATTTTGGTTTTGCAGCAGATGTTTAACTCAAAATGTTTATACTGTGTCTCACATTAATAAAGCTTGGCACGAATGGATGTTTGTTTTTTTTATATAAGCTTTTCAGAGTGATGAGTGAGTGAAGATGTAAGAAGATCCTACTTTGCAGTAGAGGACAATGATTTAAAAGAGTCATCAGCTTCTGTCCATCTCAGGTTTTCCTGGAGTTGTTTTCAGAGCTGAGGAGCTTGGAACCCTAATGCTGCTCCACCTTAGTTAGTTCTGGTCCTGGAAACGCTGAGTAAACATGTCTCTGATAACCTGACCGTCAAGATGGTTGATATCTGTAAAGCAGCCCGGTTTGCTATAGACCAAGAAGAGTTTATAAAATCTCGCTTTAACAAAGTGGGGGGCCAGTGGAGATGAGCTGCAGCTGAATTACTGACCCGAACTCCATCACAGTTATCTAACATTTAACTTATTCTTCTTTGTTCTGCTTTGAAGGAAATCTGTTAATTTGTTTAAGGTTTTAAAGCCTAAAGAAGCTTATTGAGAGACTTTTTGTAGCTGTTGAAATTTAAGTCCATAAATACTCCTAATGTTTATCCTAATGTTTCTATGCTTTGCGTTTTTTTTGCCTTTCTTAGTCAATGTTAAACAGACTGAATAAATGTAACACTTTGCTAGTTATATTGATCACTTAAAGTACTACACAAGGGCAACATTTACCCAGTTATAATCACCAATGTGCTCTCGTTCATCCACAGCAAATTGGTTGGCAATTTGTGGGAGTAAGCTGAAATCGAACACAGGTTTTTCTGATTGCAAGGCAACTGATCTTGAACAACCTCTGTCTTTTATGCATTAACATGGGACATGCTGGCCCACCCACCCAATTGGCTGTTTCAAAAGACAATGCCGCCATCAGTGCCTGCATCAGTGAGCCTTTTGGTCATGTGCTCAGCCAAGTGCTGAGCCTGTGGCGGCAATGAACTGCGATCAGGTGTTTTTCACAAAACATTAAGCAATGGCGGGATAAAGGGGGTTGTGGGGGTGGTGTCCAGGCTGTCGACGTGCAGGGTTCCGTATAACCCGTGAGACAGAAGAGTCTGTGATAAACAGAAAAAATAGCTTGGACCTAACTTGTTTTTTATCCCGATTGGAGCCCCGCTGCTCAAGTTTTTTTGCGAACCGCTCCAATAGGTGGCTGTCCTTCACAGTTCACGTGAACTGTCTGGTTTTCAGCTCTAAAGGCCAGAAGCTCCCAGACCTCTGCATCACTCCAGTTTGCCATTTCAGCTGATACATTTTGGAATTGCTAAATAAATTCCCCATGTTTACTTGCGTTTTAAATACTGTTGCCGGCTGAGGCTTAGTGCCCATTCCACACATCATCATGGCATCATCCTCTGTTGCAGCAAGGTGTGATCTTCATTCAGAAGTCCAGCGTTGCTGCAATATTACGGTAATATAATTATAATCTATAGTTCCCCAATAACAATCTAACCACAAACTGCCCAATACAGATCAATTTGTCCTTTCACAGGCTGTGTTAGCATTCAGCTCATAATGCAGCTATTCCTGCATCAAAAGGGCATGGCTTACAACTCCCTACCTTCCCATCTGAAGGATTTCCCCAGTGCTGAGATCTGGGTTGCAGTGTTTACACCAAAGGGTTTCATCACCTCCAGTACGTGGTTTTGACCAGGTGTACACCGCCTGTCATCGTGTCCCAAGGCAAATCCCTTGGACAGCACTTTTACTGCAGGGTTCTAAACGGCTAAAGACATCTTGGAGAACAAACATGTAGGGTCTTGTGTTGTTCCGGGGACACAAATTACAGTATTTAAACATGGGTAGTTTACAACACGATCTGAGTCTGAAATGTTTTCTCTCTTTAACAGGCGGGGCTTTTAATTGTTCTGCTGAGAGAGCATCTAACAGGAAATAACAACCCACACTGTTGTAGATCCCCTTTGACCCAAGTAAGAAGACATCAACCCAATGGCCACATCTGAATCCAGTTTATGAACAATGATTATCGTTTCAAAAGTGCAGCGAAACAGAAAAAGAAAATCCAGCTCATCCAAATTTGGAGATTGAACCCTTCATTTCCCTTATGTCCCCTTAGGACTGAGTAGAGAGGGATACGAGCAACCGTTTAGTCTGGAGTCAATTTTATGTAAATTCCTACAGCAAACGTTAGCACACTACATGTTTTCTACAATTGTTTCTGGACCCCACTCAATGTATTTTGAGGCAGCGGAAGGTGGGAATTTAATGAGAACCAGATATGTAAAAGGGGAACTGTCAGGAAGACGGAGAGAGGCTGTGCATGCATAAGGGGGTGTGGACAGTAACATGCCGGAGGGGATCAGCAGAAATGTGTGCTCGTGTGTGTGTGTGTGTGTGTGTGCACATGTTTGGGACAGTCAGTCTCTCATTCAGTCAGTCAGTTGGGCTGCTGCTGCCTCACCATGGCTGTTCTCTCTACAGAGGTCCTCCGCTGGCATGTAAGTTTCTTTGAGTCTTTGTAAAATTTTACTTTTTCAAGAACAAAGGATGACTTGTTATGTATGAGTAATTGTTGGCTGCAAAAGACTTTTGCTGGATCAAAGGTAGCACAAGTCCAATAATTGGTTATTTTTGTCAGTCTGAGGTGTCTGGTGCTTTGGAGGTTTGTGCGGCATGTTGCAGACAAGCGGCTTTCACCACCATCAGTGAGGTGCGGGTGTTTTTGCTGCGAGCGGCCCTGGGCTACACATCATGTCAGACACAACTTCCTGACATTGAGACAAAGATAGAAACCGAAGATAACGCTGAGCATGACACAACACGGTGGGCAGCAGCCGTGCAAGGGAAGGGAGCAATAAATGTTTATCAGCTGGAGAAAACACAGCTTTGGCAAGAGATAAGTGCAGCAGAAATGTGCTGTGAGTGATTTATATATGCAAAAGTATTTTGATAGTTTTGATGATTAACAGAGGAAAAACAGTTTAGATTCACTTAGTTTGAAATAATATTTTTGCACTTGTGATACAATTTTGTAGCATTGCAAGGTTTTCTATGTAGAATTAAAATATTTCATTTTTACTTTTGTAGCATTACAGGTTAATATCATATTTAAAGATTTAGATTTAAACAAGGCACTGGCATCGAAGTACTTTATCATAGTAAAAAGAAAGCATACTATCTTTAAATTGTGGGTTTCTACATACACTGTAAAAAAAATATCGTAAAAAAACGGTAAATTACTGGCAGCTACGGCTGCCAAACAAATACTGTAAAATTAAGGTAAAATACAGTAATTCAAGTAACGTGCAAAAACAATTAATTTAGAGTCAATTCCTGTAAAGCTTTTAGAGTGAAATACTGTTATTTTACAGTTTTACCCTGTGTTATTATGGTCAAACACCGTAAATGTAAGAAGAATGTCAAGAAAAATACATGAAAATAGCATTATTTTACAGATTGTTTACAGTAAAATTACTGTCAAACACCTTACAGTTAGTGCCTATGCTTATACTTCTACAGAAAAATACCTTAATTTTACAGATTGTTTACTATAAAATTGCTTACAAACACCTTACAATTACTGCCTATGATTATATTTCTACAGGAAAATACCTTAATTTTACAAATTGTTTACTCTAAAATTCCTGTCAAACACCTTAAAATTAGTGCCTATGCTTATGTTTCTACAGGAAAATACCACATTTTTACAGATTGATTACTGTAATATTACTGTCAAACACCTCACAATTAGTGAATATGCCTAAATTTCTAAAGGAAAATAACAGTTTACAGACTATTCACTGTCGTATTACTGTCAATCACCTTACAATTAGTGAATATGCTTACATTTCTACAGGAAAATACCATTATTTTACAGACAGATCACTGTAATATTACTGGCTAACACCTTACATTAAGTGGCCGTGCTTAAATTTCTAAAGTACAATTGTTTTACTGTAATAATAACATTTACCTCATTTACCGTAATAAAGTGATAATGCTCAGAGTTCTGCTGAAAAATATTTATTTCAGTTACTTTTACAAAATTATTACAATTAAACACTTTCCAATAAGTTACAAAACTAAAGATCCTTGAAAATATTGCTATACAGAAATTCACTTTATCAAAATAAATTCCTTATGAAAAATATTACAATCATTAAAATACAATATTTTCAAAATGAAAATACAATAAAATTCAATGTTTTCTAAAATATTCAATTAAATTCCATTAATAAAGGGACATGTTAATAAATATGTCTACAGGAAAACACATCTATTTTTTTACTTTTTGTCCCATTAAATTATTACATTCAAACAATACACAATAAAATTCAAGACACACTTTTAAAAATACAAGCTGCAAAGTATAAATTTTACACTATGAATGCAAAATTAATCTATCTACTGGAGCTCTGTACATTGCAGCTATATTTTAGACATGCAGTAGTATTAATTTAAAATCTATCATATACAGTCTAAGTGAAACTAAAACCTTCCTCAAAAGAAGTGAATCCTACCAGAGGTGACAGTGAAACATTCCAGGTTTAGAATAATCGTCCTCCAAATGGTCAGTGATCAATAGGATATTTGGTGAATCTGTGGATACACACACACACACACACACACACAGAGAATTACTATAAGATCCCTAAAGACACATTTTCCATTTTATTCTCAAAGAAATAGTCAATATCCAACTTCAGGACAGTGACTTCTGTAAATGGAGGTCATGCCAAGTTCATTTGTCCACAAAAACAGATGGGAGTTTCACAGGAAATCTGTGTTGCAGTACTTTCCCAGTCAACAGCAAGGTAAAATAAACCATACATAACCTATACTGTATACTCCAACATACAAAAATATGTGCCGTATGATAGCTTTCAATATAATAATTGAGCTGCAAAAATGACATAAGATGTAAAAGTTTCAGTGCTTATTTGTTTGCTTGAATCCCATAGGTTTTTAATTCTAAGCTGTATTTACACTTCCACTTTATACCCACAGGCTAGACATGATCACAACTTGTAGCTAAATAAAGCAGAATTTCAGCTACATGCCATAAATGAACATCATTCCTGTCAAAAAATCCAAAAATGTATCATGATTACATGCTCACAAAACTTCAACTCCCCCTAATGGCGTGGTGGAGGTACTGCTGTTCTAGAGAAGCAGCACGGGCTTGTTCACCTGCCTCCATTTTTCTTTTGGTTTAATTTTACAAAAATGCATAAATAACTAAAAAAAAAAAAAAAAAAAAAACACTCATTTGCATTGTTACATTTTGTTTTCTGTGAGTATTAATCAAAGCTGACAAGGTTTTTTTGACAACCACAAGAAAATTTAAGTTGTTAAAGTTCGGAACAAAGTATCTTGACTACACATGTTTAGTCAAGAGTTTCCCACTCTTTTCATGTCCAACTCTAAAATGGGATTAAAAAAAAAAAAACACAAAAAAACACAAGGAATGTTATTAGATGGCAAAGGAATAAGCACATACAGTGAACTGCTTTTAAATAAAAACTTAATTTCAATTTCCAGTGTGAGATATTCTGGGAAACTTTGAGCTAACTCTGAGCTTTTAGAGTGACAGTGTTAACACATGCAGCTTAAGCTTTTCTTTGTGCTACTATTACAAAAAACAAAACAAAAACAAAAAACCCCAAAGAAATAAGGCAATGTGACATTTTTCACCAATGTAGCATATTAAGCATTTACCTTGGGGAGTTTGCATGTTCTCCCTCTATGTTCAGATGCGTTGTCTCTCATCAAAGTTAAATTGAGTTCTTGAGAGGGAAAAAAATAATTAAACATATGGACAAACAGGCAGTAATCTGTCCCAAAATGTGCACATTATGCATTTAGTGTTTTTATATCAGGTTAACATCAATACTCTCATGTTCTCTTGTGGTAGAAGCCTTTTATTTCTAAAATGATTGGATCATGAGAGTGAAAAACATAATATTAATCAATATCTCACTGCTGGTGATAAAGGCATGCAAAATGTCACTCAACAGCTTCATACAAAACATAATCATCCTGAGTGATTTGAACATGTAATGTAACAATACCAGTATCTTGGCTGTTTGCCTACCTGTCCCTTGGTTTAATTCTGCATCCCACCATCTAGTAAGTCCTTTATCCAGCCATCTCCTGATCCCACAGGGTCTTGATGAATAGCGGTGTCTTTTGCTGTGTGAAGTACAGATGTACACAGAGTAAAGAGTATGATAAAAGTAATGTCAAATATAAAACATTATATTCAGTTTACCAAGGCTGTCACAGTGTACTTTCTGTAACAATCACTTAATGTGGTAAGATAAAATCTGTAAACATTTCATACATTTCAAGTTATCCCAGTTAAACATTTTCTCCTTCACACTTAAAACTATAAACTCCACACAAAAAGGACCCAGCTGGATTCGAACCAGGGCCTTCTAGCTGTGAGGGGATAGTGCTAACCACCACACCACCGTGCAACCCATATTAAAATGCATAATATCAGTATTAACAAATATGCATGTAGTTTACCTTGGTGCAGTAAAACTCCAAGGCTGTGAAGCCAGTCTGTCCTCACTTGTATTTTTGTTTCTCTTCTGCGTTGTGTTGAGATTGACTTCAACAGACAGCGCCTCCATTTTGGAGAGGTTGACCACTGAGTGAGGTCTCTGAACAAATAATAAAATAAAACAGTGCAATGTGGTGACTTGTTTTTCCTGATGCCCTCATGTACAGATTTAAGAAAAATAAATAGTACGACCACCGCATGTATTACCATATTTCTACGATCTTTTAAAAAACGTTTCTGACTTACAACACATTTATGTTGTGCACGCAAACAGACCTGTAGACAAAACTTTAGACCAGACAATGTTGAGAGTGCATGTTACTCTCACCGAGCTATATTATGTTACTATCAAATAACTTTTTAAAAAAAATGTCCGTTTTATAAGGAGGGCCATCATTACTTGCCTTTTCTTTTCACAGCTTCCAGACATCCGTTCGCTCCGTCTGGCTCAACAGCCTTTAGCAGAAGGAGCGCGAACTGACGTATTTTCAAAATAACCGCGCGCAGAGCTGTCATTGGTCAGCTCTCTGAGTGACAGCCTCGCAAAAGCCCCCTGCTTCTTTAAACACAAATGCGCGAGCTGCACGGAGTTTTTACTGGCGCAGTTTGAGGAGTTACAGTTACACGCCTAATCCAAGAAAATGGTTGTTACTTGTGTAGCAAAGGGTTGTGAAAACAAGCCGAAGACATACAGCAACACGATGTTTCACAGAATTGTGTTTGTTTACGGAAGCAGGTGGCTTTAGGGACCGCTGCGTCATATCCTTGCGCCTTGCAGCAGCGGCTTACAGCGATGCTTTGTCATAATGTAGTCCCAAGTCTAAATTGGCTCTTGTAATTCCTTGGTGCTACTTCTTACTTTTCATTTGCAGTCGATATCATTATTAAGTTCACCAGTAAAAATTGCAATCATTATTGATTAATTTTAATCACTTTTGTACAAAAAATGCTGGTGGGTTCCTTTCACTTACATTGCTTTATGCCAGTGTTTCTCAAACTATGGGGCGAGCCCCACTAGTGGGGCGCAGAGGTATTGCAGGTGGGGCGTGACATCAATGGGATTTAAATAGTTCCCCCTCCCCTTAGATCCTGTCGTTGTGAATGTTTCACTGCCCTGTAAATTAAATCAACCAGCTCCCCCTCTCACAAAATTAAACACACTCAAATAAATTAGCAATTGTGATCATCATTGTAAACAGAACCGGGACCTGGAACATCGGGCTGGGAGTTTGACGTTGGAATATATCGCAGCAGGACAAAACAAGCTGAAGTAGCCGCATTATCAGAGATTCCATCTACAAAATGTACAAATATCTGAAAAGATCAGGGAACGTTTCAGAGTAAGAGAAGTCACACGGTCAACCACGGAGGAAATACAGGGATGAGTATCTTGGTCTTTATTTATTTTTGGGTTTTTTTATTTTGTACTTTTGAAAGCTTTGTAAATTTGATTAAACTACAACTTTTATTTTCTCCAGCTGTGAGCTGAAGTTCTACATGTAGCAACTACTGACAGCATATATTTCTGAGCCGGTTTTATAGCAGTGTGCAACCCCTCTTTCCAACTAATTTATACCCTTAAAAACTTGTAGACTAACTCGGCTATTTAAATAAATAAAACACTTAAAAAATTAGGCGTGGTCACCATTCTGTTGGGGCGATAAAAGCATGGAGGGCTTGTGTATGCTCCTTTGTCCAAAGTGGGGAATGATAAAAAAAGTTTGAGAAACACTGATTTATGCTAAGCTAAAGCAAACGGACTGCTGCCAGATCGGGAGAATTACGGGCCTGGTTATAAAATGCTTTTTTCTCACTTATCTGACTCTGGGGAATATGGCAAAAGACAAATTTGGCTTAGGGGTGGAATATCCCTTTAACTAGCTACTCTTTCAAATACAGTGTTTGATATATAAATATGAAGTTGTTGTTTCTTTTTTTTAATTATGGTCATTATTATAATTGTATATGGGCTACGTATATGTAATGTTTTATATTACAGATTTTAAATGTTGAAAATACACATTTGTATAGGATAATTTCCCCTTAAAGAGTAAAATGTTACATTATTGTCTGGAAACCTTTATACATTATCAAAATACTACAGTTGAAATGTACAAGTGCACAAAATATGAAATTATTCCGATGCATCCTAAAGTGACATAAAAAGTAAAATATTTAGTATAGACAAGACGCTTTATTTAATGGGTAGCACACTTGATTACAGTCAATCATAAATATGAAACTTTGAAATTATGCACAAAAGTGAAATGTTTAACATGCACAAAAACCCTTGCATAATGTATAACATTATTTAATTACAGGTGATCGTCTTAATTTTACATAAATTTTATTTAAAAAAAAATAACGGCCTCAAACTTCAAGTAAAAAAAACCCTGAAAATGATTGTCAAAAAACGAGGAATAACAGTTTTTCCTTTATATTGGATTTATCCGTAAAATAACATACTGTTTGTTAATTTACTTATAATTGTAGTTATTTTACAGTAAATGTTTGTCAAAAAACGAAAAATTTTTTTTTGTAATTATTGGATGAAACCTTAAAATGAAATGCTGTTTGTAAATTTACTTAAAATGTTCAGTAATTTTTCAGTTTTATACACTATTTTGAAAAAACAGAAAAATACTGTAAAGAAATACAGTTATTTACTGTAAAAAAAAAAAATTTTTTTACTGTGTACCAGAACACTAATAAATTGATGACTAACAATTTGCAGTTTCGATTAGATTTGACAGGCTCATCATCAACCAGCTATACTAAAACAGAATATTTCGCAGTTTGTTGCTCTGGAGCATGCAGGGGTTGGCATTGCGTGACACAATGGCAAGAAGGAAAGGATTCAGCAATGGCCTTAGAGTAGCAACTGCTAACAATCTGAGAAGGGTTATCAGGCCACTTCCAAACAACTTGAAGTGGCATCTTTAAAAAAAGAAGGGAAAAAAAAAAGAAACATTATTCACAAGTGGGAGACTTTTAAGACACTTGACAATATTCCCAGGCGTGGACATCCCATCAAATTCATCCCAAGGATAGACTGCAATGTTTAGAAAAATGGCAACAAAAAGAAAATCTAAGAATTCCATCTTAGCCTTATTTACCATGTTGGATTTTAAAGTTTATGATAGGACAATTTAAAAAGAACCCAACGAAGTTAGCTGTTTTCCAGGGTTACCTTTGCTCTCTGAAAAGAAAGCGGTAACACAACCCAGGTTCTTCAAAATTACATTTGATTGAATCACAGAACTTCTAGAACATCACCTTTCAGGAATATGAGTGCAAAGTAGAGATGTTTGGCTACAAACACCCCATGCTAGCTGTTAACCACAGTGCTGGAGAGCTTATGGAATAGGCTCATTTTGTGTCTGAACTCTCCTATGTACCATATTATTCTAGAATTCAATGTAAGGCCATCTGGCTGGCTAAAGCACAGAACCCAATCACAGCAGGAACTCCACTGTACAACAGAATGACTGAAAAAGAAAAGAATCGAAGTGCTGCAATAGCCTAATCGACGTCTACGCCTAAACCTCATTGAAACCTGAAGCTGTGCAGAAACAAACGTGTTCAAACTTCAGTGAACTGAAGCAATATTGAAGGAAAATTCCTCCACAAAGATGTGAGTAGCTAATGTGTTCATTACTAGAACAGGGGTTTCTAAAGTCCACAGGCCATTTGTGGCCCTCGGAATGATTTTGTGCTGCTTGCAATTGCACGTCAAGAACGGCCCAAATTTGGCCCACCAGCTCAGCCAGTTGATGTGATGAATATTATCCTACACATTGTTGGGGGATATTTTCACCCATGCAAGCCTTTCTAACAGATGCAAAGACATAAAAATATTTAAAAGGAAGGTTTTAGGTACAACACAAAGTATTTGTCTTTTATTAAACCCATTTTTGCTTGCATTTGTAATTTCTAAATAAGTAGGACCACAAACATCCAGTGACGTACACTGAAAAACAGACTTGGACACACCCATTTGTTTAACTTGACTAAACACCGCAAGTGTTTTTGAAAGAAAGTGACCTATACCCTGTTCTTGTGACTGAGAGTAGACTCAAAATAATTTCTAGACCAAGAAATTGAAAAAAGTCAACCCAGAAAAAAAAACAAAAAACATTTTTCTATGGTTTTACAATGATTTGATTATTGTTTTCTATAAAAATCACACTACTTTGTTTAAATGATTAATTATTGCGTGTGTACTTTATTGGTGAGCAGGAGAAATGCCACAAAAATGTTGTTGCCCTCAAGTACTTTAACATAAGATTTTGATTCAAAAGCAAGAAGTTCACCTCGACAGAGGTTTCAAAGAAGTGCACTTTCTTTTTTACTATAACTAAATACATAGACATCCATGTCATGTGAGAAAAGAAATACTTTTTGTCTCAATCCTTCTCACCTTTCTTGTGATTATCCACATCTCTCATATCTTCTGTTTATTGGCTACTAACTAGCTACTAACTACTAGCTACTAACAACACGATGATGCTTCACATCTCTAAACATCTTGTTGTGTGAAGGTGGGGTCCACATAATTTCTAATAAACAATAAATAACTCAGATACAAACGCATGAACCATTGCCATTCTGGACAGTCTCTCCTAGCCTTCTTCCTGTTCTCTTTCATTTTCTTGACCGACAGATATTTTTTCCTAACACAATTCAATTCAATTCAGTTTATTTATATAGCGCCAATTCACAACAGATGTCATCTCAAGGCACTTAACAAGAAGTCATTTCAATACAATTATACAAACATTCCAATCAGTTAAAAAGTTTCCTATTTAAGGAATCCCAGCAGATTGCGTCAGTCATTGGCGTGAGGTTGGGCCCCGTTGATGCAGACTTTCCAACCACAGCAATCCTTCAGCAATCCCTCATACTGAGCAAGCATGTAGCGACAGTGGAGAGGAAAAACTCCCCTTTAACAGGAAGAAACCTCCAACAGAACCAGGCTCAGTAGGAGCGGCCATCTGCCACGACCGTCTGGGGGTTTGAGAAGACAGAGCAGAACACAGAAGGAACAGAAGATCTGATATAAGAGAACTTTCTATGTTACAGAAAGTAAAAAGTTGATAACAGGACACAGTGGATGTTCAGTTACTGAGAGGATCATCCCAGTCGATGACCCCCGTCCAACAGGGCATTGCAGCCAAGCAGGATACCAGACCAGGTGTATCTTCGATGGGGAGAAAAACACTGAGAGAAAACAAAGTTAACAGTCGAAATAACAGAATGTACTGTAATACAACTGGAGAGTCGTAGGAGAAAAGGAAGTAGCAGAGTGAAGAAAATTGGTAAGTCTGTCCTCCAGCAGTCTAAGCCTATAGCAGCATAACTACAGAGATAGTTCAGGATGACCTAAGCCACTCTAACTATAAGCTTTATCAAAAAGGAAAGTTTTAAGCCTGGCCTTAAAAGTAAACAGAGTGTCTGCCTCACGGACTAAAGCTGGGAGCTGGTTCCACAGGAGAGGAGCCTGATAACTAAAAGATCTGCCTCCCATTCTACTTTTAGAGATCCTAGGAACTACAAGTAAACCTGCAGTCTGAGAGCGAAGTGCTCTTTTAGGAACATATGGAACAATTAGATCTCTGATGTATGATGGAGCTTGATTATTAAGGGCTTTGTATGTAAGAAGAAGGATCTTAAATTCTATTCTGGATTTAACAGGGAGCCAATGAAGGGAAGCTAAAACAGGAGAAATGTGATCTCTCTTTTTAATATTCATCAGAACTCTTGCTGCCGCATTTTGGATCAACTGAAGGCTTTTAATGGCATTTTGTGGACTTCCTGATAGTAAAGAATTACAGTAGTCCAGCCTTGAGGTAACAAATGCATGGACTAGTTTCTCAGCATCACTCCTGGACAGGATGTTTCTAATTTTAGCAATATTCCGGAGGTGAAAGAAAGAAATCCTAGAAACCTGTTTAATATGGGATTTAAATGTCAAGTCTTGGTCAAAAATAACGCCGAGGTTCTTTACGTTATTACTGGGGGACAATTTAATGCCATCCAGATGAAGTGATTGACTAATCAGTTTCTGTTTAAGAACTTCTGGTCCAAAGACAGCAACTTCTGTCTTGTCAGAATTTAAAAGCAAAAAGTTTAGGGTCATCCATGCTTTTATGTCTTCCAGACATGCCTGTAATCTACCTAACTGACTGGGTTCATCAGGATTTATGGATAAATATAGTTGTGTATCATCGGCATAGCTGTGGAAATTTATCCCATGCTGTCTAATGATTCTACCAATTGGAAGCATATATATGGTGAAAAGAATTGGTCCAAGGACAGAACCCTGTGGAACTCCACAAGTAACCCTTGAGAGTGAAGATGATTTATCATTTAGATGAACAAACTGGAATCTATCAGACAAATATGATTTAAACCAGCCTAGTGCTGTTCCTTTGATCCCTGCAACATGTTCAAGCCTTTCTAAGAGAATATTATGATCGACTGTGTCAAAAGCAGCACTGAGATCTAACAAAACCAGAACAGACACCAGTCCATTATCTGAGGCCATGAGAATATCATTAGTAACCTTCACCAGTGCTGTTTCAGTGCTATGATGAGCTCTAAAACCTGACTGAAACTCTTCAAACAGCTCGTTACTGTTTAGATGTTCACAGACTTGATTAGCAACTATTTTCTCAAGGACTTTGGATAAGAAAGGAAGGTTAGATATAGGTCTGTAATTCACCAAGTCATCTTGATCAAGGGAAGGTTTCTTGAGTAAAGGTTTAATTACAGCTATTTTAAATTCCTGTGGTACGTATCCGTTTACCAAGGATAGTTTCATCATATCCAAAATGGGGCCAGGAACCAAATGGAACACTTCTTTAAATTATTTGGTTGAGATTGGGTCCAAAATACAAGTTGAAGATTTAGATGAGGCTAATATTTTTGATAATTCTGAAAGCTCGACTGAATCAAAACAGCCTAAGCAATACTGAGGTTCTACAGTTCTTTCCGATACTGACTCATTTACTGAGGAAGAAGTAATCATGTTTGGGAGGGTGCCAATGATTTTATTTTTAATAAAATTTATTTTATTTATGAAGAATCTCATAAAATCATCACTGCTAAGAGCCGGGGGCACAAGTTGATGTGCTTCTGCAGCATTGGTTTATCTTAGGCAAAGAAGCTATAACGCCCTTAAATTGTGTTACCTGAAATGTGCAACTTCATCATTCGCTTCTAAAAAGATATCTGACTCGACGCATACAAGTGCAGTTTCTAAAAAAGTAACTTCTGGCTGACCCGTTTTTATGTTGAGCAGTTAGCTTTGTCATGCTTAGTGTGCTCGGCTAACATTAGCATGTTTTCTCTGTTTTGATATGACTTGTTGAGAACTTGGTTTGAGATATAGTTCAACACAGTTCCAGTTAATGATGTACAGACTAAATTTCCGAAACCTTTTTCTTCTGGTACAGAATTTTAGAACTTTATTTTGAACATTGTAGATTCTACCAGCGACTGTTTCAGCTGCTTTCTGTGCAGCTCACTGCTATAATAAAATCTTTAAAGCCTTTAGATTCCTGAAAAATGAATTCTTTTAAGCAGAACGAATGTTGGGTGGCTGAGGAGTTTTTTCTAACACCAGTCTTGGATATGTAGAAGTTAAATTTTCTTTTCTTTTTTTCTTTTTAAATCAAACATTTTGATGTGCTTCAATCCTGTTAAAATCCATCCACTAATAAATAATTATCAGGGTTTTAACCTTTTTAAATACCAGCTTGAGTACATGATGCTAATATTTTTTAATAAGAATTCATTATTTTCCATATAACAGATTTTGGGGGGATGAGGGACTTGTTTTATAATCAGTCTTGGACATGTCAAGGATTTGTTAAAATATTCATTTAGATGGGTTGTTGGTTTTGATTGGCATCACATTTAGAATTTACTTTCATCTTTAGTCATCTGAGGACAAAAATGTCCCATTAAGTCACATTAAAACCTTAATTTGTAAACTCACATCTATTACAAAATGTAATCATGAATTATAAGACGTTAGGGTTTCATATTTGAGAAACATACTAAAATTTGTCAACTTTACTTTTTATAGCTTTCGTTATAGTGAATATTGTGGTCCTTAAGGACTAAGAAAATAAATTTCTCTTATATATAAAATTATATTTTGCTGCTCTATAATTAACCTAGACTTGCTCTGTCTCTGACTTTTAGCCAGGGTTGTAAAATGAAAAAAATTCCTCGAATGTCAAATGGCATCGGTGCTTTTTGGCCTCACTGACCAAACGCAGCTCAGTCAGTCCAGGGACACACTGAAGATAATCACTGGTGGCTGCAGGACATTCTTTCTCTAAATTGCTACCTGAGGGAAAAAAAAAAAGCCTAAGGCGTGCCAAATCTTTTAAGAAAGCATGAGACTCTCTCAACCGCACGGAAATGCTGGCCTGAAATAGCAAAACGGGTTTTCTGCTGTTGGAATCAGACAGTCTAAGGGAAAGCAGGTTATAATATTCTTGTCATATTTTACCGTTCAGTGAGAGCAGATTTTTGCTTCTTGTTCTGTTCGTGTAAATTCGCCTCTGTCTCTCTTTAGGCCCGCATCGAGGAGCTAGAGGAGGAGCTGGAGGCAGAACGAGCCGTGAGAGTAAAGGTACAGTAGAAGATAAAAACACTCAGAAGAGGTGATGAATCAAAGAGCTCTGGGATCAGTTTAACTCTGCTCTCTCAGTCAGGCGAATGGGCTTGACCGCAGCTTGTGGATTAGAGAGAAACTGTAAGAAAAAGCTTCAACAGGTTCATTTGCCGCTGTTCGGCTCTGGTCATCCCAAACAATCTGCACCTGTGATAACAATCCCGTTTGGCTCGGACCTTGTGTTTCTGATTAACATACAGGGCAACCCCCAAAGCACAGCGGGAGCTCCGACAGGCTCTTTTTTTCCTCTGTCTGATATTCCCCATCACACACAAGTGAGTGATCCGTGGAATCCCCATACCTCGGCCCTACAGGCAAAACAAACACAAAGACCCTCTACTCCTCCACAACAAAGTGTCTAACACGTACCGTTTTAAAGTGAAGTTCTCTGAAAACACCTTGTCTGTTTCATATAAAGCTAATCCGCTGAGGTGCTTCAAGTGCCTGTTAGTTCAAACAAGACCCTCTTAAAGCCCTCATACAGTAGGTAAAAGCACTAACATAAAGGCACATATTTCACCCTGAGTGTTGAATAGAGTGACAGCAGGCCCGAGGGCGTGTTTTCCACACTCCCCCCCCACTCTGGGTGGCATACTCTTAACAGTGCTAACTGGGAGCCGTCCAGCCTCCAAAAGCCTGCAGAGCGGAGCCAGAGGCACGCGGGGGCTTGCAGGTCTTTATCTGTTCCGCAGCCTCCGTCTTCAGAGCAGCTCAATTACAACATACCTCGGCTGCAGACAGGCTCGCCATTGTTAGGCTCTGCTCCTCAGGTCGCACTCGGCCTGATAGGATCTGGAGATGCAGGGCGACAGATGGCGGCGCTCTCTTCCGCTGGATCCTCTCCCGACTAGAATGCCAGACAGACACACACATACACACAAAAGTGCAAGAGTTGTGCGTTTGTACATAGGAGTGGGTTTCTTACTAAGGTGACACATGCACTCCAACACTTATACCTCATACAAACACATATATGTACGAGCAGCATTCAGCTAGTGCTGTAGATACGCTTCTTTCCGACTTCATTCTTTATAAATACACATCCTTTTTCACAAAGGCTTCAAAAAGATTTCTGCCACCTTACAACAACAACAGTCTCAAAGAGTTTTTAATAGCTCTTGAAAACGCATTGTCTACTACTGTCCAGGAACTTTAAGATGATTCAAATGGTTGAAGTGAAGTTCTGCAGAGACCAGCTAACGGGTCCTTCATTTTTAATCACGTTTGTTGCAGCAGGGATGGATCTAATATAATGAAGAGGGGCTCCAGAGGAATGGAGATGCAAACCCCCTGCATTAGATGGGCCCCGTTTTTTACAAAAGGTTAAATTAGTCTTTAGATCTGTAGGCTTTAGTCTAAAAGTGAATGTGTTTGTTTTTTTTTACATGCTTACTCAAAGACTACATATAACCCGGTTTTAGTCAAGGCTGAAGGAAGGCGCTGGATTTAAACTCAGGGCCTCTTGGTTACAGAGACAGAATCTCTACCAGATGAGCCACACATCCGGAGGTTGCTGTACGCAAAAATACGACATGTAGATAACTCCAGGACATTTTATGTGAATCTGTCATAGTTTTATCGTCGTTGCAATAACATCAATGAGTTTAAAAAAAAAAAAAAATATATATATATATATATATATATATATAAAAATTGACTCTGGGATATTTTGAGTAATGTCTAACAACTAATCAAATAAACTCTCCTTTTTAGCATATTTTGGGGATTTTGAACCAACTCTAAACTGAAAACCTATTTATAGTATAACGTGGTGCATGGAAGAATAATACATGTCTACACTGTTTCAAGAAATCAGTAAATTTGTCACATTTGCCCTAGAAAAATAACACCTGCGTTGTTTTGCTAATGGTAAAGTGGAAGAATAGCCTTAGCCAGCATGATTTCACATGAGAACACTGACATTGTCTCCCTGGAAAATAGTAACAAACTCGAGAGCAGTGTTTTGGGAAAGTGAAGATTATTAATAATCACTACTGTAGCTTTTTATCCCTTAGGTATGAACATTTTCGATTGGCTTTAATTCTTTTAAATTAAGAAAACAGGGACCCAAAATCAACTAGATTGTTTAACATTTCTACAAACTCCCACCAATACAAAATCTGTCTACTGCATATAAGGAAACTAATACTAATAATAGCCTCAGATTACCTCACAGAAATCTACTGGATCTCTTTAAATCGAACCTGTATTGACATAAAATGAAGATGTTAAAGAGAGTTATCAACAGCAGGTAAGTTATTAACAAATCATAGCTTCCCAGCAGAATCCTACCTAGAAAATCTGTACTCTCTTTACCTCTGCCAGACCTAAGCCATGCTAAGAGTCTGTTGTAGTTTTTTATTTATGTAGTTTAGCCTAGTGAGGCTTATGCTGTATTGACTAGTAAGGCAGGAAAGAACAGCAAATTAGACATCCCTAAAGGTTGGGTTTCTGGGGGATAAGAGGATGGATGAGGGCTGCAAAGCTTTTCAGCAAACACACCTTGGGGTGTGTATGCACAAAGACAAACTACTCCTTCACGTTCTTGTGCAAAAGTAGATGAATCTCCCATCTCCAGCGGCGATGCTCTCTGGGGGTCCGTTGAGCTTATAAATGGAGGGCGCGGTGTCGGATGGTGTCGTTGCTGTGGGGCTGTTTACTCAGCCAGCAGAGCAGGGGAGAACGATGAGTGAGGCCTCCACAGAGAGGGGGCGGGGCTTCACAGAGCAGGTGGGCTGGGGCGTCTTTGAGGACGGGTGGGGTTGGGGGATTTAGCTGGTGGTGGTGTTTGGAGGGGGTTCCTAGTGTAGGCCACCGATGAGAGTCATCTGTTTTCCCTTGCACTGCCAGGGGTGTGCAGTCGGCTGTGGCTCATTTCTGCAGTCCAGGGGGGCCTGAGATTCCGGCTTTTTGTGAACTAGTCTCAACATCTACGCCAGTCTTTAAACCAGCTGTAAAAGGGGGCTGTAAAAACAACAAGTGCGTCTGTTTTGCTAATAAAGAAAGAGTTTTAGCACTGTTAATATGGCATGGAAAGCAAAAAAAAAAAAAGCCTCAAAATTTAATGATTCATACAACATAAGGTTCAAAGAGTATTTTTAGAGGGTGTAGCAGCCAACATATTTACTGTACTTCTCATTAGTGTTGTTTTAGGCCCGCTGTTCCCACTTTCACTCTTTTTAAAAAAAGAAAATGCTGAACTCATTGGAATCATTTGTTAATCAAAAAGCATTGTTGTCGAATTTCCATCAACATTTTTGTGGTTGAAAGTAAATACGCACATTATTGACTCAGATTGTACATTTTATTTAATTTCAAATTATTTCAAACAGGAAAAAAATCTGTCCTTTCTTGAGATTCTAACATCCGACATATTACGAGCATAAAATCCAAATTGTGTCTCTTTATATGGTTGCAACTGTGTTTGATGCCTGTCTACAGCCTAAAAATGCAGTGCTGTGATTGGCTAAGAATGACAGAAGGATGTGCTCTACCCTATAAATGTCTGTTTGTTGTTGCAACTCCAACAGAGCCTAGACCTGTAAATAATCTTTACTTACTTACTATTTTATGAGCTGTCAAACAAATTGTCGTTATGCCAGCAAACATGAGCTAGTTGGTGAAACCAGTCAGTTAATGGGCCTTGGTCTTGTCAAATTAAAAGACATTTTGAAACCTTCAGCATCACTTTTTATTGCTGTTGTATGCTTTATAATCATTCCATCTTGGAGAAAATGTTTTAAATAAATGATTCCCAAAATGAATACTATTCCTCCCCATCATGATTGGATTTAAACTTCTGACTAACAAGGTAATCATCCATCATGATGTTCATAGCTTACTGTAATGCCACCATGTGGCAAGGATTAGTCATTTGGATTTAACTGCCCTAATGAGTAATACATCAGTGTTATCTCATGCATGGGCTTGTTTGCTGAGGTCTATGATCACATGAAGAAACTGACCTAGAGAGAACCATAGGTTGTTGCTGAAGAATGTTAATGAAGAACATCAGTAATAAAAAGGGTATCAGTTAACCTCAACAGGAAACAGGAGCTCGAGCAGAATATTTGGGCTGTCTGACAGCAACTAACCCCCTGCATCGCTCTGATTGGATACCACTCGACTGACCCCTGACCGCAGGAAAGAGTACTTCCTCCTGAGAGCTGTCAATCATGGTGGTCCCCTGCAGGTTAAAGATCCTGTCCTGTTAAGTGACTCAGTGTCCAAAACTGTTGATTTACTTTGCGGTTGCTCCCAATCACAGTAGAACTTTTACTTGTTGAATTGTGTCCTAATACTCCGGAAGATGCTTTTTTTGACTGGAGTGTGTTTGGCAGGTGGAGAAGCAGAGAGCAGATCTCACCAGAGAACTCGATGAACTCACTGACCGGCTTGAGGAGGCGGGAGGGGTCACGGCTTCACAGGTACACCTCAGACATTCCTCCTAAACTGTGTAGGACCTTCTTAAAAACGTTTTCTCTTTACTCGCTAGTTAGCAACATCACTGCTTTGTTTCATACCCTTTCAAACTTTTCACATTTTTTCACATTACTACTATAAACTGCAACATATTTTATAGGGATTGGATGAGGAAAAATCAACACAATGCAGCACTCACATGCGGAGTGAAAGAAAAATTATACAAGTTTTTCAAAATTTTTTACATATAACAATTTAAGTAACTGTGGCTTGCCCCGTTTAATCTGATACGCCAAAATAATATAATTTGCAACCAGCTCTCATGTAGAAGATAGTGAGGGTTGTCTGTTAGGGTCTCCATTTTATAAAGAATCCTTCTTTGCACAGTTATGTCCAGAGGTTCCAAGGCAGTCCCCAGAACAGAACCAGCCTTCTTTATCAGCGTGTTGAGCCTTTTTAAGTCCCTGGCTCTGATTCTGCTACCCCAACAGATGATGGCAGAAGAGATTACACTCTCCACAACATATTTATAGAAGATATGCAGCATCTAAGCTTCCTCAAGATGTACAGTATGCTCGGTCCCTTCTTGTAGAGAGCTTTACTGTTTAATCCTCGGTCCAGTCTGTTGTCCAGGTGAACAATGAGGTATTTATACTCCTCCACCACCTCCACTACCTCTCCGAAGAATTAAATAGTGTTTGACCTATTCTTGTTTCTCCTTAAATCTACAATTATATCCTCTGTTTGGTTCACATTCAAGATAAGATGATAGTTTCCTCTCCATGCATCTTGTATCAGCATATTCTCAATCTCTGATATACCCAAAGACTACACAGTTATCCATGTACTCTTGCACTGGATGTCTTAGGTGTACAGAGTGAAAGGGAATAGTGAGAGTACAGTCCCCTGTGGTGCTCCTGTGTTGCTAACCGCCTGTTTAGACATACGACCCTTCAGTCTCACAAACTCAGATCTGTTTGTCAGGCAATCATTGATCGCGGAGATGCACACTTCAGGTGGGAGAATCTGTTGACAATACAACAATCGGTTGTGCACTCCACAAATCTGACTTTACGGAAAATTGGTAAGATCTGTGCTGTCGGCGACTCAATGGGGAGAGTAGGTGTGTTTGAAATCGGATAGATGTTGGTCCGACGTCCGCCTCCTCCTGCCACATCCCGCCCTGGGCAAGGCACCTAACCCCAAGGTTTTTACCGATCTTGAGCAACGGGTTAGGGTTTATACCAGACCTGCTGTGGTATAAAGGGCTTTAAGTAGTTCATATGACTAGAAAAGGAAATCCGTTGATTCCATAAAGATGGGAAAGTTAGTCAGAAGTGATGCAACAATGGGTAGAGCTAAATACAAAGCAACCCAGGAAGAAAACCTGTTAGAGGTTCCAAAAGACCTAAGTTCAAGGACCTACAGCTTTAATTGCAATAAAAGGTTACTTCACAAAGTATTGACTAACCTTTCAGCCGTTTATTTGTGAAGAAGACCATGTATCATTTTCCTTCCACTTCACAATTATACACTACTGTGTGCTGGCTATCACGAGAAATCCCTACAAAATTCACTGATGTCTGTGGCTGTACCAAAATACATTAAAAAACACAAACACACACAGCACATTTTGGGAAAGTGTTTTACAATCTGTCCGTGTGACAAACAGATGGAGGCGAACAAGAAGCGGGAAGCTGAACTCCAGCGTCTGAGAAGAGAGCTGGACGAGTCCTCCCTACAATCCGAAGCGCTGGCTGCCTCTCTGCGGAAGCGGCATGTCGAGGTTGTGGCGGAGCTGAGCGAGCAGTGGGAAGCCTTGCAGCGGACCAGAGCCAAACTGGAGAAGGAGAAGCAGAACCTGAGGATGGAGGTGGACGACCTGGCTGCGTCTCTGGACAGTGTGCAGAAAGCCAAGGTCAGGAAGTTAGCAGAAGTATTTAACAGATTTTTTTTTTTTTAAGCAAGCATACGACTTTGCTGCTTTAACCACACATGGCTGTGTGTGTGTGTGTTGTGATGCAGATGTCGTCAGACAGCCAGGTTAAAAAGCTGGAGGAGCAGCTGTCTGAGGCCAACAGGAGAGGAGACGAGCTGCAGAGGACACTTTCTGAGCTCAGTGTGGCAAAGAACAGACTCTCAGGTACGCTGTCACCACAAGTTAGAGCTAGTCTGAGCTACTAAATCCAGTTCCCAGTGAATAATATCTAGTGGGTTAGGTGCCTTACCCTGAAAAAATGTTCAATCGGCCTCAAAATTCACATAATCAGCGTTTGAATGTGTGCGTGAATGGGTGAATGACTGAATGACTGAATGTAGTGTAAAGCGTTTTGTGGTCCTCTGACTGAAAACGTGCAATACAAATGTAGGCCATTTACCATTTACCATAATTTGACGATAGTTGTCTGATAGAGCAGTTTCAGTTTTTTTTTTACAAGGTAAGATGCAGTTACAAAAGTAAACTCGTGAAGCTAACTGAACAGACACTCCTAGCTTCACCAATACAATCACTTAAGTTTGCAATCATTCCGTTCTTCCATCCACTTCCACTTATTGAAAATTGGGTGATGAGTTAAGCAGCTTCAAGAGGGAGACTCAAGACGTTTACTAGTTTGTTGTGTTTTATCCAGGAAAACAAAAAAAGACACTTTTTACTGAAGAATCTGGGTTAACTGTGTTCCCTCTTTTCCACAGGGGTCAAAACTTCAGCTAATCAGTCTGTGAAGTGGTGCCTTTACTCGTTTGTATCACATACAGTGCCTTGTGATACTATTCATTCCCCTTGATCTTTCTGGCCCTTTAAAAACACAAACCTGAATGTGTATTATGTGACAGAAAAGTGTGGCATACATTTGTGTTCATCAAGGCAAGGCAAGGCAAGGCAATTTGATTTGTATAGCACACTTTCAACAACAGGGTAATTCAAGGTGCTTTACATGATTTGGTGATTTAAAAACAAAAACAAAACAAACAAACATGGAATATAACATTGGAAATTAAAAGTAAAAGAAACACACATTACACATGATACACAATAAAGCAAGAGAAAGATCAATATAGCAAGAGAGCATGAACACATTTCATACATATGAAATCAATCATTTAATCGAAGGCAACTCTAAACAGATTTTTAGTCTCGATTTTAAGCAGTTCAGAGTTTCAGCAGCTCTGCACACGTCAGGAAGTCTGTTCCAGATAAGAGGAGCATAGAAACTGAAAGCTGCTTCTCCATGTTTAGAAAGGGTTTTCAGAATGGGTTTTATTGCCAAATGTTGGGTAGGTTTACAACATTAGGAAATTGCTTTAGTTTGGAGTCTAGGAATGTTTAGTAGGCTAGAGTTGGAGGACCTTAGTGGTCTTGGTGGTTGGTACCGTCACCTTCTCATCACCTACTCTGAAGCCCTAAAATAAAATCCAGTGCATCGGATCGCCTACAGGAAGAGCATAGTTACAAAGTTAATATAAGAGTTGTACAATGTGACAGGATAACGATTAGTCATACGCTCCACACAACTGGCCTCTATAGGCTAGAAGAGTGGTAATAGGGAAGTAATTGTTGAAGGGAAGCCATAGGGGATTCCTTTTGCCAAAATTTAACTCTTTGGCGCACATAAAATAATGATGATGGCAGCATCATGTTGTAGGTATGCAATTCTGCAGCAGAAACGGGGAAGATGGTCAAAGCTGAATAAAGGATAATCCGGGAAGAGAACCTGCTGGAAGCTGCAACAGGTTGTAGGTTCACTTTCCAGCAGGACAACAACCATTAATGTACAGCCAGAGCCATGATGGAGTGGTTTATTTCAAAAGCATGTTCATGAAATAGAATGGTCTAGTCAAAGTCCAGACCTAAATACAAATCGCAATATGCGACCGAACTTGAAAAATTGACAGTGGTATGCTGTTCATTATGTCTTTTTGTAAACCAAAACCTTGATCTGTCGTTTCTAAAGATACTGAAAAACACATGTTGGAAAACTGATGTTCACAGATGCTCCTCATTCAATCTGACTAGGCGTGAGCTATTTTCAAAGAAGAATGGTCAAATACTTTAGTGATTTAATGTGCAAAGCCGAGAGAGACATACCCCAAAAGACTTCCAGCTGTAAATAAAGAGAAAGTATCTATTCTGAAGGGTTGAATGTAAATGCTCAATCTCACTTGTTGTTTTTGTAGTGCAGACATACTTTGTTTCACCGAAGACACCCTTATGTAGGGAAACATCAAAACACACAGATACGACATTTATTTACTGAAAGAAAGGACACATTTTGTTCCAAACAAATTATTAGATTCTTATTCTGTTCTACACATCTGCTCTTGGAGCCTCTTCGCAGCGAGGTGATCTCATCGTGTTCTTGGTTTGTGTATCCAGGATTAACTAATATTGCTCAGGAGTCATTAATCATCCCTCCTGTTTACCGCCAGCTGATAACGCCGACGTGAGCCGACAAATGGAAGAGGCAGAGAGTAGAGTGAGCCAGCTGACCCGCTCCAAGACTCAACTCCAGTCGCAGCTGGAGGAGCTAAAGAAGCAGCTGGATGAGGAGGTCAAGGTCCGTGTCTCGGGGGGTGGAACCGAAAAACATCCCGACGGACTGGAGCAAATGTCTGATCACTGTCGTGTTGTCCGTTGCCAGTCTAAGCAGGCCGTCGGCTGCGGCCTGAGCTCGGCGCGGCAGGAGTGCGAGGTGCTGAGGGAGCAGCTGGAGGAGGAGCAGGAGAGCAAGCAGGAGATGCAGCGCCTCGTCTCCAAACTCAACAGCGAAGTGACGCACTGGAGGACGAGACACGAGGCCGACGCCATCCAGCATGCGGACGACTTGGAAGAGACCAGGTGCGTGTGGTGCTGACACTGGTGGCGTTCACCTCATCCGTCATGCGTTGCGTGGATTCTGTAATGTATGAGCCGCCAACAATGTGGGATTCATCACAGGAAGAAGCTCGCAGCCAGGCTTCAGGAGGCCGAGGAAGCTGTGGAGGCCACCCAGGCAAAATGCGCCTCATTAGAAAAAACGAAGCAGAGGCTGCAGGGAGAAGTGGAGGAGCTCTGCGTGGACCTAGAGAAGGTAAAAAACCCAACACATTATAAGAAAACAAGTTGCCTCGTGCAGCACGCCTGTTCAGGGCAGTCACAGCGTGCTACCTGCCTCAGGCCAGCAGCTGCGGTCTGGCGCTGGACAAGAAGCAGCGGGTCCTGGAGAAGCAGCTCGGCGACTGGAAGCAGAAGTGCGAGGAGCTGGTGGGCGAGGTGGAGGGTTGCCAGAAGGAGAGCAGGCAGCACGCCGCCGAGCTCTTTAAGGTCAAGACGGCTCACGAAGAGTGCCTGGAGCAGCTGGAGGCTGTACGCAGGGAGAACAAGGCCTTCCAGGGTAAAAATGATACACATATTGTGAATTGTAGTCAAAATGTTCATCATAAGACTAAGATTTATTATGTATGACCCTACAGTGGTAGGAGATACTATTACAGTTTGAAGCAGTTGCAAAGACCGATTCGCTTTCAACCACTTTCTGACTCAAACTGCTCTGTCCATGCTGAAGGATATCTTTGCCACAGCATGATGCTGCCGGCACCGTGTGTCACTGTGGGGAACGTGTGTTTAAGTTTGTGTTTGGTGTTAGTTTCTCCCACACATAAAGTTGTCCATGTAAGCCCAAAAAAGTTTCATTTTGGTCTCATCATCTCCTACATAACTGCACACAGATTTTTTTTTAATGGATTTCTTCTTGTCTCTGTTCCACAAAGATCAGATTTGTGGAGTTCATGATTCTAAATTGATCATATTCTCCAACCTGAGCTGTGTATCTCTGCAGCCCCTCTAGAGTAACTACATGGCTTGTTGTACTCAATTAGGTGACTCTTGAAGGCAGCTGGTTGCACTATATTTAGGACTTTCAGAGTACAGACCTGGTGCATCTGTTATCATCAAAAAAAGTAAATAATAGTTTACTGTTTCCTATCTGCAAATGGAGCACCGCCGCTCCATTGGCTAGCTGCCACCACAGTATACCTGATCCTGTAATGTAACTGTGTGTGTTGTTTGTATCGTCTTGGACGGGTTGTACTGGAAGCTGAATTTCCCCCTGTGGGATTAATAAAGTATCCGTTCATTCATTCATTTTCAATATCTTACCTGCAGCTGATATGACATATAAATTAATCCAAAGAGGCTGGTTGCAGACTTATGACAGTTCAAACCCCTGATCTCAATAACATCATAGCGGATTCTCAGAAAGCCATTTGCGGGAGACTTGTTGATTATTTACATGGGAGATAGCAGTGGGAGGCAGTGCATCACCGAATGTCTTCCTGTCAGAAACCCGTACTGAGACATGAAGCATTTCCACTCAGGATCTGAAACGAAAGCACGGTACAGAAGATCAATGGTGTTGCACTCCCTCCTGTCTCTATTTCCTGTGTAAGCCATCATACTCTGTTCTGTTCTTTGTCCTTCTTGGAGAAGGGGTTACCTTTAGCCTCCAGGACCAACTAATTGGGTTTATACCAAGTAAAGAGGCAAGTAAAACTTTTCAACAGAACATCACCAAAGAAACCCAGATTAAATAAAATTTCAGTGGCACATTAGTTAATATGACTTACAGCTCAGGAGCAACTTTTGGGTTCTTGTTCTTTGCACAGAGGAGATAGCTGACCTAACGGACCAGCTGTCAGATGGAGGTAAGAGTGTCCATGAGCTCCAGAAAGCCAAGAAGAAGATTGAGATGGAGAAGGAAGAGCTACAGGCCTCACTGGAGGAATCTGAGGCAGCTTTGGAGGTTTGCATGACTTCTCAGCTGCCTTTTATGAAGCATTTCCGTGCATTCATTGTCACGAAAGGCATGTTTTTCTTTGTTTTCTCTAGGCTGAAGAGACCAAGGTGCTGAGGCTTCAGCTGGAGCTGTCCCAGGCCAAAGGAGACTTAGAACGCCGACTGCAAGAGAAGGAGGATGAGGCTGAAGCTGCAAGGTGAGTTTCTCCTCCCTTCTTCATCCCCCGAACACATACCTGTCCACCGTAAGTCCAGTTAAAAAAGCCATGTAGAGAATGATAGCTAAATGGTTAGCAATATAAAACGACGGAAAGTTATCAAACTGTATCTCATATTTAATGCTATCAATAATTTCACTGTGCAAAATCTAGAGGCAAGACTGGAGCCGTTCATACCTTCTAAAACCGATTCCCTGCATCTGAGCTGTACTCTCAAGAAGAATGTGCTACTATTGCTTCGTTTACCTTGTCCTCTTCTCAGAAAGAGCCACCAGAGGGCGTTAGAGTCCCTGCAGGCCAGTCTGGATGTGGAGGTGAAAGGCAGAGCAGAGGCGCTGAAGCTGAGGAAGAAGCTGGAGGGGGACATAAACGAGCTGGAGGTGCAGGTGGACCTGCTCACCAAGAGCAACGCGGAGCTCAACAAGAACAGCAAGAAGATGCAGCAGCAGATCAAGGTCCACTCATTGCATGCTGTGCAGTATTTACACCACCTTGTAAACTGATTGATACCCAGCAACAAAAACCTGGATGTATTCGACATGGGTTTTATGTGATAGACCAACACAAAGCAGTGCATAGGTGGGAAGTGGAAGGAAAAGGATTTGCTGTTCTTTACAAACAAAAATCTGCAATACAACAGGATCATTAATTAGAGCCATGGTAACTCTGTGGGAGCTGTGGAGAGCTGGAGCTCAGGTAGGGGAATCTGTTGGCTAGACAAAAGAAATCTGACCTTTCAGGTCTAGTCAGCTGAACACACCATGCTTATTGTTAAATATTGTGGTGGCATCATGCTGTGGTGCTGGTTTTCATCAGAGGGGATGTTGAATGTTGATGGAAAAATGGATGGAACTAAATACAGGGAAAATACTAGAAGAAGACCTGTTAGAAACTGCAAAAGATCTAAGGCTGGGGCAGAGGTTCACCTTCTATTAGGCTGACAACCCTAAACATAGAGCCAGAGCTACAATGGAATGGTTTAAATTCAAGCATATTCATTTCCACTTGAGAATCGCAGATATTCTCCCTACAGTCTGACTGAACTTGAACGATTTAGCAAAGAATGGTCATAGATTTCAATGTCAAGATGTGCAAAGCTAATAGAGATGTTCTCCGAAGTACTGTATCTGCAGCACAAAGTGGTTATGCAAAGCTCGGATTCCAGGAGAACTGGAAAACCGTGATTCATTTATCCCTTACGTTTCATTTTACAATGATGTATTCCTTTGTCTTAATCTAGCACAAAGAATCCTTTGACGATTGCAGTTTTAACATGTCAGTATGTAAAAAAAAAAAAAAGGTTTAAGGAGTATGAATACTTCTGTAAGGCACTGTCGTTCCGTCGCACAATGACCCGTTGTTCGGTTCTGCTACAGGAGCTGCAGGGTCAGCTGGAGGAGGAGGTGCGGAGCCATGAGGAGCAGCGAGAAGAGCAGGCGGCCTTGGAACGCCGCTGTGCTCTGTTGGTCAGCGAAGGCGAGGAGACACGCACGGCCCTGGAGAGTGCAGAGAGGGCCCGGAAAATCCTAGAGACCGAGCTGCAGGAGGCCAACGAGAAGTACAGTGACCTCAGCAGCCAGGTGCTACACAGAATTTCTGTTGCCACATCACTGATTTTACTCTGATAATCAGAAAATGTGAACTTTTTTCTTTTTTTCCTGCGTTAAGCTTCAGTCGGCTCTGACCGGGAGGAGGAAGCTGGAGGTGGATCTCCAGACTCTGCAGCAGGAGCACGAGGAGCTGCAGGCAGAGATGAGAGGCTGCACAGACAAGGTCAAGAAGGCCAGCTGTGAGGTAAAACTTGGGACATGCGATACTGCTTCACATTGTTTTTTTTAAAACATGTTCACACACCTCTGTCATGTTTGAAACAAAACACTTCGTTCCAACAGCTAGCGCGTGTCGGAGAGGAGCTGCGTCTGGAGCAGGAGCACACACTTCATCTGGAAAGAGCGAAGAAAGGTCTGGAAGGGCAGATTAAAGATATGAGCAGCAAGCTGGACGAGGCTGAACAGATGGCTCTGAAAGGAGGAAAAAAGATCATCCAGAAGCTGGAGGGAAAGGTTCGTTCCCAGAAAAGGTTCTTAGTCAACCCAAAATACCGATAATCCATGTCATTTCAAGTGAAAGGTAGTGATGGTCCGTTTGAAGCTGAAGCTTCGGCGGATGGATGAAAAAAACAAAACAAAGACTGGTGCTTCAGAAGCACTGTGTCGATGCTTGATTCATCTGAGCAGTGATCAATGTCGTCCGAAGCTCTGCTTGGTACGTCACCGCTTGGGTATCTGGTCTATCCTATATTACTATACAAAAACTTAACACGGTGCACTTTAGCATTAGTAGGTCAAATCTTCAAATAGTCAGGACTGAGTTAGTGGCAAGCAAAGTTAGTAAATGTGAAGAAGGTAAGAAGATATGAATTAAAGTGTGTATTGACTCGTCTGTAAAACACAGAAGTGGCTCTGTCATGGTTTGGGACTGACCTTATCAAAACTGATACAATCGAAAGAAAACTATTGTCAGGATTTGATTCTACTAAAAAACTAGCTGGTACTGTAGGTATGCAGTGGTATCTCTTGTATGTTTGTGTATTGCAGTAACCCTATTACTGTTTAACTCTCATAAACTGTGCCCTTAGAAAACATGTTTGACAGCATCAATTAATGCAAATCGAAATTCTGTATCATAGTTGGTAAATAAGGTCTAAAACATCGACGATCGTTGTTAGATCATTTTCGATCTCAGAACATCAGCATGCACTCCTATAAAGATCCGTGTGGATGAATGTGAAGCTCCTGCGACCCTGACAGTGGCAGTTCCTGTCTCTGTGCAGATAAAGGAGCTGGAGTTGGAGCTGGACTCGGAGCAAAAGCGACACGCCGAGACGGTGAAGACGCTGCGGAAGAACGAGCGTCGTCTGAAGGAGCTACTGTTCCAATCCGAGGAGGACCAGAAGAACCAGCAGCGGATGCAGGAGCTGGTGGAGAGGCTGCAGAACAAGATGAAGGCCTACAAGAGACAAGTGGAGGAGGCCGTACGTAACGAATTCTTCCCGGCCTCCGTGGGTCGCTCTCTGTTTGTCCGGAGCTCATGATGTGCTGTCCCCTCAGGAGGAACAGGCCAACATGAACCTGGCGAAGTATAGGAAGACCGTCCACGAGCTGGATGATGCTGAGGAGCGGGCCGACATTGCAGAGTCGGCGCTGACTAAGATCAGAACCAAGAACAGAGCCAGCTTCGGCAAAGGATACTCCTCTGTAAGTATCCCTGTCAAACCGTCAGCTGCTTCTGAAAAACGTTTTTCCCTTTCTAAAGTCCCATCCACAGTGGCTTGCAAAAGTATTCATACCCTTTTAACCTTCTCATATTTTGTCACGTTACAACACAGAATTCCATGTATTTTAGGGGGATTCAATGTGATAAACCAACAAATAGTATTGCATAATTGTTAAGTGGAATAAATTGTGTGCTAAAACTGTTTTACAAATAGAAATTTCAAAAACATGTGTGTATTCACCTTTAGCCCCCTTTAAAACCTGTTAGAGGCTCCAAAAGGCTTGAGGAACGGAGGTTCACCTTCCAGCAGGTAGAAAAACAGCTAGAGCTGCAGTAGGACGGTTTAGATCAAAGCATATTCCTGTGTTAAAATGGCCCTGTCAAAGTCCAGATCTAAATCAGTTGAACTTGAAAATCAAGGTTCAAAGATGCTTGGCTTCCATCCTGACTATTCTTGAGCCATACTAAAATATTGGGGAAGAATAGAGGCACAAACCCCAAAAGACCTGTTGCTGTTTTTGCAGAAAAATATGGTCCTGCTAAGTATTGACTCAGATGGACTGAATACCAATACAAACCACAATTTTATATTCTTTTTGTAAAAAGAATGAGACAATCGTGTATTGTTAAAAAAATTTTTGTGTTGGTCTGTCACATTAAACATTTAAGTTTATGGCTGTAAAATGCCAAAATGTGAAAACGTTCAAAGGGTATAAATACTTTTGTGCTGTTTAATGTCTAACTTAAGGTTCCCTTGCAAGGAGTTCAGCTCCAGATTGGCTTTAGGTGTGAGTGTGAGTGTGTGTGCATGGCTTTGTGTTTCCTCTGTCCTGAAAGAAAACGGTTTTCTTTGCTAGGGTTACAGCACTCCATACCCCGGCCTGGTCAGGTCACCCAGCTCTGTGGGCTCTGAGGGGGGAGGGGAGAAGATCCTCAACGACGACAACGAGTCCGTCAGCTCCCTCATTCCAGCTTACCTCAACTCCCTCAAGAAGCTCATGATCGATTAGGGGGACTGGGATCTCTGCGACTATGCTTTGGCTTTCGAACGTCCTCTGAAGAATTAAGGAGTGCTACAGTGTTAATGTTAATGTACAATGTTAACGTCAGAAACCCTCAGCAATAAGTTACCTGGACATTAGGATCATAAATGATGGGCTTCACCTGTCTGCCCATACTGTATTTCCTGTTATCTCTTCCATTCTGTGTGAAAGATCACACCTCCAACAACACGTTCAAGCTTTATAATTTCCACATCTACATGCATCCATGCCGTTATAAATAAATTTTAGATGAGTAGCTCTATCACAAAACTGCCCGTTGTTCTTTTGTGCCATCAGCTCTCTGTTACACAATCCAAAGCTTGTTGAAATGTCCATAAGTTCCTGACGTCTAAAGATTTGAGGCAATAATATAAAAGTTATTTATATAGTTATTTTTTCATACGTTAGATTGACCATGATAACAAAATATATACAATTTTGGGTCATTTTCTGTTAGACTTTGGATCATCTTTCCTGCGCTATATGCTTTGCTCTCACTCAAAACTACATTTCTGCACTGGGATTTGATGTTTTGCACAATTACTCTCGCCTCCCATTAGCCTTGCTCAAATTTAGCCTGTGTGATAGCTGAATAGTTTTGCTCTCTCATGCAACAAAGTTGTAACTCTGCCTACCAACAGCTCCAGGAAAAGTAAGATGAACGTGTGAGTTCTGACTTCTGAGTCGGAAAAATCAAATGGGACGCCCCCCCTCCCCCCAAAGTCGGCATCCCACTTGGAAAACTTGGAAATCTTTTGATTGAGGACTTAGAGATCCAATATGGCAGCGTCTCCCATCAACAGTAGTAAGCTGTGGTAGAAACATGTTTATTTTACAAGAAACACTTGTAGGCGTGCATCTAAAATCAATGTTGCATGTAGAGCCTGCAGCTCTAAACTGAACAAATTAAGAGTGGTGTTTGGATTTGGAAAGTGCAGCTTAAAACGAACTACTGCTACGAACAATGGCTATGTGAGCGTCGCCACATCTTTCAACTTGGTTACCCGGAACGCTGTTAACTCAGGCATGACGTCATTCTGAGCTTTAAGTTCTGAGGTAAATGGAACGCATTAAAAGCTTTGGACCGTTCTTTAGCAGGATGTGTAGAACAGTGTTTCCCAACTCTAGGTGTGCTGAAGCAAGAAATCATCCAAATCATGCAGGGCAGTGTGCTTCGCGAACTAGGGTTGGGAAACACTGGGATAGAAAACTATTTTTTAATGCAGTTTACAAATCCTGAGGAGAAATCAGAATTAGCTAACACCTGTATCAGCAAGTCAAAGGTTTACAAAAAATAAAATAAAATAAAATTATATATATATATACATTCAATTCGAAAATACTTCATTGATCCCAGAGGGAAATTACGTGTTGGTATAGCTCATATAATTGATTATTTAAGGAGTTGTTGTAGATGATGATGGCTGTGGGCAGGAAGGATTTCCTGTAGCGGTCTGTATTGCAGCGAAACTGAAAAAGCCTGAAGAATATGGACGAAAACTCAGTGCCAAGAGTTTGACATCAGGGCTGCAGAGACGACACTTCACAGTAACATGTTCTGGATGACACCATCTGTTGTTGACAAGCACTGCTACTCCACCACCTTTTCTTTTTCTGCTCGTCTTCAGATCTCTGTCTGCTCGTACAGTCAGGAAGCCTGGCAGACAGACGTTGGAGTCGGGGATATGATCCAGCAGCCACGTCTCAGTAAAACACATAACACTGCATTCACGGTACTCTGGCTCAGTCCTTGTAAGGGCTTGGAGTTCCTCCATCTTGTTAGCCAGTGATCTTATGTTGCCCATTATGATCGATGGAAGAGATGGCTTGAACTTCCTCTTTCTCCTTTTCGCTCCTGCTCTGCATCCACATCTCCTCCTTATCAACTCATGAGGGATTTGTGGGTTCAGTTGAGGTATTATTTCATCCATCCATCTATCCATCTATCTATCTGGCTGGCTGGCTGGCTGGCTGGCTACGACCAATAGACAAACTCAGTCCTAGTGGCAGAATCTACAATTGTCTCTCAAACTGTCTCTGCACGCAATTGGACCAATCAGAGCAACGAACATCGTGATGTATTCATAGTGAAGGAAATCACTTGTCGGGGCGGTCCGCCATTCACTGTCGAAGGAGAAGAAGACGAACATCGACTTTTGTCGTTTTTTTGTCAGACAATGGTAAATGGCCTGTACTTGCATAGCGCTTTATTTAGTCCTGAGGACTCCAAACCTTCACTCTACATTCAGTCATTCACCCATTCACACACGCATTCACACATTGATGATGGTAAGGCAGCAAGGCGGTTGAAGTGTCTTGGCCAAGGATACCTCCTCCTGAGCCACGGTCGACCCTAACATGAGACAAACATCAGAATATCTGGTTTACTGACAACAGACCGTTCCTGGGCCGCCGCCATCTTTGTTGGTTTGCTCTGTCGCAGCTCTCTGCTGTAATGGTACTAAGCCCACCCAACGTCTCTCTACAAACATAGAGCGCTGTGATTGGCCCAGCCAACACTTAGCCAAGCCAATGGTAGACATGCTGAGGCTACAATGGCTAGACCAACCTGCAGAGCAAAATCTTTGCCACTGCTGCGGTTTGTCTAGATTTCTAGGCTACTGATTGGTGCATTTCTAGTTAAAATACCATTAATCCCCCTGACCTTCTGATCAGGTTATTTGAATAAATATTTTCAGATCTTATATCTTACCAAGAGGTAAATATGAGCTGAAATGTGTCTAACAAAATGCTGTAATGAATTTGGATGGTGAAGTTAAGTCATGTATACAGTAAAAAGGCACATAGGACTCAGAGCTTGCTCCTGATTCGCTTCTTTTCTTGCAGGAGATGTAGGAGCAAACCTATACTATAGCTTGTAAAAAACATAAAAAGAATGGTCATCTTTTAAGTTTTGGTTTAGAAACAACATTGAAACCAGGCACAACTTTGTGGAAAGATACAACAAAGCTGATTTTTGTGAATACAGCAGTATATTTGGCCACTGCTAATTTTCTGTTTCGTGTCCTCTGTTAAACTTTAAAAGCATTTCATCTCTCTCATAAGTTAGTTCTAATTGAAGTATAGTTGGCGACGCAGACATTGAAAAGGTTTTCCAGATCAGCAAGTGGTAAATCAATTGATAATCAATGTCCTCTTTCTCATCAATGTTAAGTGTATTTTCAATGTATTTTACCTAAAAGTGTATCTGTCCAAATCTGTACCCACAGCTTTATATCAGTGCCTAATGATGTTCTGTTGTAATGTGAGAAGTGCCTGTTTTTAATAGCAATAAATACTTTTTTCTCTTTTTATTATTTCCAACCTAAAAACCAAGAAGCGGCATGTTTTGACATTGAATGCACATTTTATTTGCCTTTTATTTTACAAATTGCCAAACCTTAATTATTCATTTTTCTTAGTTGTAAAAAGGTTGGACAACATTTGGCTTCAGTCAGTAGCTTGGACACCAAATCGACAACTTTCTTGAACTTCTGTAACCTGGCTGCACTACTCTGGAGTTACTTTATATCCATACACCCCTGTATTTCTTTATGCATTGTAAAATGAGTTTCTAAAACATATATCATTTTTGTATATATTTAAATGCTAATAGTACCAATTGTTTCTTTTCATTAGATTCTGTTTCACATTCTTTGACGCTTTTTTTTAAACCCCAAAAATTATTAAAATAGATTAATTTTGATTTGTAAGAAACTGGAGTCCTTTGAATAACAATTCAGGGACAACTTGGTGATTTTGAACTTGCATGAGGAATGTTGTGAAATCACTGGAAAGCTATCAATGTATTCTGTAACTGTAAATGTAGGATTTATGAGATTTTAGACTTCAGAGATCAAACAAATGTCCAACCCTGAACTCAGACTAAAGCCATCCGTAATAACATTTTTGTAAGCGTGTAAGCTCTATCAGGTTATCAAATTTTATTCAATTCAATTAAAAAAAACTGTATTAGTCTCAGAGGAAAATTAAATAGCCAATCCAAAAATAAAGAATTAGAACCCTAGGAAGAATAACGGGCCATATTATGTATGAGTTTGGATCAGAAGACAACAGTGTGCACTTCTTCCTGGGAAACATGAGATATCTGAGCCGCGTTCACACCGGTCAGCGCGTCCAGGCAGCAGGGCAGCTAGATTACATGCAAGTCTATGGGATCTACGCATCTAGTGGGCGCCAAGCTGCCAAGCAGCAAGTCGCGCGCGTCGGCGCAGCTGGCATCAGCGCGTCCACGCAGCAGACGCCCCGACGGTGCGTCGGGGCGTCTGCTGCTCAAGTTGGGAAAATTGAACTTTCGGGCAGCAGACGCGCGGCGTCAACCAATCAGAGCGACTCGTTGTACTGACGTAGTAACTCCTTCCATGGGGGAATCGGCAAATTTTTTATTCAAGATGGAGGACAAACTGATCGTCGCTGTATGTAATGTCCGTGAACTGTATGACCCGTCTTCGTCTTTTTACAAAGACAGGAAGAGATCGGATCTGATTTGGAGGAAGATATCGGAGGATAATGGAGTGCCAGGTAAGCAGTTAAACATAGAAAAAAATATTTTTTCTTTTAACTTTCTTGTTATGTTAGCTAACGCTACGCTAGCCAAAAGCGGTTAGGGCAACTACGGTACTAAATACGCATTACCAGTTTCCCATTGTGTATTTAGACGAGATCTGCAAAAAACGGTGGAAGACATTGAGGGACACATATGTCAGGCAGAGCAGAAAAGAGAAAGAGAGAAGGAAGAGCGGAGCAGAAGGAGGGAAAGTGCAGAAATGGAAGTACCTCTCTGTCCTGTCCTTCCTCGAACCCTTCATCGCCCCCCGCGAAACATCGAGCAACATGGGGGTCGAGGAGGAGCAGGCGGAGGGGTATGACCACCCAGAGGAGCCAGAAGAAGAAGCAGCAGGGCGGTTAGAGGCAGAAGGTTGGTGATTTTGAGAAGAAAACCCAGACATAGTGGCACACAAACACACACAAAAACGTGCTCAGAAACATGAAAATAATTATTGTAAAGCTGAAACCTACATCATTTTGCTACTACAAAGTTTTGCTATTTATTATTAGTGCTAGCAGTAGAAGTATTTGTGATCTTGGTATAAAGCATAATAAACAGGAGGGTCAATAATATTCCTTTCTGTCTTGACAGATCCAGCTAACATGGAGGCAGGTGACATGGCTGAACCAGAGTCCCCTGGCCCTTCCTCTGCTGCTGCTTCTTTTTCTGACCAGCCTGGCCCTTCCTCTGCTCCAGCACCTACAGGTGTGTAGTGCTGTTTGGAAAGGTTGGGAATGTAGGTTTTATTCAAAGATGTCAATCTGTTTCTTTGGGTTCCCAGACACTTGGCGAATTACTTTTTGTACTTTCTGAAATGTCTGTGTATACCCTGGAATTCACACTCAGCCTTTCATACAGACTTAAACTGTTGCTTATAATTTTATCTAATTTGTATATTTGTTCAACATAATTGTAAGCATTTTTAACACATTTTTCTACTGTGTTTTTTCACAGGCCCTCCAAGAAAACGAAGGCGGAGGCAGCAGGACCTGTCAGTGCCAACAGAGTTCCAGCAAAAGCTGCTTGATGCGCTCAAGGCCCGGCCTGAACCAGCTCCTGCTCCTCCTGCAGATGATGACATGCACTTCCTTCTCTCTCTTCATCCTCTCCTGAAAAGGGTGTCACCTCTAGAAAGAGACATCCTAAAATTTGACATTCATAGACTGATTTTTGAAAGAATGAACAATTTGACCCATTTGGACAATACTCAGTAGTTTTACTGATCGGGCTGACACCTTTTTCAAGGGAGGAAGGAGACTCCTTTCTGTGTCCCTCCTGTCTTCCACCGCACTTCCTCCAAATAAGGTCCTTTCTCTTCCTGTTCTTTATTTTATTGTTTGTTTATTATATGTATATATGTTGTATGTATTTTTTTATATTAAATATTTTTATATGTAACATTTTGGTCAGCTACTTTCCTTAATTTAATTCTACTGTCCTATGTAATGCCATTTGGGTGAAAATATTGTTTTTAATAACAGCTAATAATTACCTTAATGAAATATACCTTTTTATTGACTATATAAAATACCACAGAAGTACAAAAGCAAGAACTATTTGAGTTTATTTGATTGATTTCACCATATCCATAGACGAGTTTGTGGGAGAAAGCAGAGCAGTCTGTCAGTGATTACCTGGAAACGAGAGGTACAGGTGAACAGGTCAAAAGTATATAGGTACAGAACAAACAATAATCCATAAATGAAAGGGATTTGTGAATGTATATATGAATGTATAGAGAAAAACAAATTACTAAAATATAATATAGTAAATATAGATGTGGAAATTTTCAGAAAGTTTTGCTCTTAATTTTTTTACTGGGTGGCTCTTAAAAGAGCCGTTTTGGGTCAGTCCTGTATGGACATGACTATTCTGCCGGCTGCCATGGCACTGCCCCCTCCTCACTGAGGTGGGCCATGAGAACTTCTCTGGTCTCCACTGCCTCTCTGGTTGCGTTGTTGGCTCCGATTCGCCCCACAGCTGGAAGTGGTCTCTCTCCATGAGCAGCGGCAGCTCCCCTCACTGCAGGTACCTGGCCATCTCCAGAAACCCTCATGAAGTTGTGGAGAACACACGTCGCCTTCACACACTTCTCCACAACTTCGGGGTTGACTTCCAGTCTGCGGTGAAACATTCTCCGCTGTGCAGACCAGATCCCGAATGCATCTTCCACCACCAGCCGGGCCCGGGAGAGCCAGTAGTTGAAGACGCGCTGCTGATCCGACAAGATCCGCCATGTTGTAAACAACTAGCAACAGACAAATCCACGCCCGCACGCTGACGTAATGACGTGACGCGCTGATGCCCCGACGCGCCGACGCAGACCACAAGTGTGCAAGCAGCTGGGTTTAAATTTTAAAGCGTCGACTTTCGTCCGTTTGAGCGATTTGGCGCCTGGACGCGCTGACCGGTGTGAACGCGGCTACTTTTAAGTCATTGCTGCCTGAACAAAAACAAAACTCCTCAAAGTTTGAAAATTAAAAAACTCAATACCGCCCTCTAGACCCCAAGCTGTGTTTTAACAAGAGGAATTCTTTAAAGAACCTGGCTGTTAATATCGTTTAAAATTTGTTGGTCATGCTGACATACCTAAAATGCAGTTTTATACAAGCCATGGTGCGCAGTCTATAACACAAAATCCTGTCCAATTTTTGGACTATGTTTAGCGTATATGATGTAGCCTACTTCTGTTTTGTATAGTCCATCTGTATTGGGATGAGGGATGTAACATTTGGTGTTCTACTGAAAGTTCAGTACTTTATACAAGTCAATACAGGTGCTTAAAGGGTAAATTTAGTGATTTAAAACTACTCTTACAATGATTTATGCTGCTGGTTGATTTTATCCAGCTGATCAGGTCTGACCTTGTTCACTAAAATTCAGAAGTGGAGTAAATCTTTGGATTTTGCATCAGGATGTGCATTCCTGTTACAAAAGCTGATTCCAGGGGGAAATCTTGTAAGTTAAAATCCATACTATTGTTCAATAAATGGGAATGAGTAGGTAAAAAAGATGGACATTTTTCGGATGTTGTGTAATTAGCTGTGAAGTTTCAAAAGAAAAGAAAAAATCTAACAGACTCAATTCAATCAGTGATTTACTGTAAAATGACTGACAATGTTTAAAGATGTGTCCCAATTTTTTATGTCTGTGTCAACATTTGTTTGATGGAGAACCCAAATGCAGCAACAAGTGTGGATAAATTATTTAATGAAAAACGAATTAGCAAAAGAACATGCAGGGGATCGCAGGAGGTTGTAAAAGTACAGGAACTAGAAGTCAGGAAGTATTGACGAGGAACCCACAAAAACAAAACCAGAGAGCTTAAATTCACCGAGGATAAATGAGAAGTGACACTGAACGCCTAGGAACCAATTGGTGACAAACTGATACAGGTGAGAAGGGGAGAGAGCAGGGGAGAAGATTGGAGATGATTAACAGCTGGGATGGGAAGCAGAATGGCAGGAGGAAACAGAGAAATAAACAGAAGAGAGAACTAGACTGAAAATAATCTTGAATGCATAAAATAGAACTAACCAAAGGGGGAGCTAGGAATTAAGAACTCTAAGTAAAAATTAAGGAGCCTAAGGGGAACTTTAAGCAAAAGCATTAATGAACGGGGAAGAGAGGAGAGAAACAGAACAGAAGGAAAAACTATAAAGAGATTCAAATCAGAAAACAATCCTAAAGACAGAAATGAAGTTAAACAGAAGTGACACAGAGAAAAATGATGAAATAAGGAGAAAACAAAAAATTGAAACAACCCAAAAATAATGAAAAAAAAGTGTAAACATCTAAGGGGAGACAAGAAGTGATAATTCATGGAAGGAAGATAGAACCAACAATCACTAAACTATAATCCTAAAGTAAAACATAACAGAGGATCTCTTCAGTATGTAGGTTGTTTCTTTTTCTATTGAGTTTAGATTCGAAGAAAGAAGGTTTCTTTGGCGGTCCAGGATCCAGATCCACAGGAGAAGATATCTTCCACGCCCAGAGTGACACAGTGGAGCTGCAAGAGCTTTGCTTTTGCTCATACAATCTTTGGGATCACAAATTGCGCCCAACCTGGGTACCAACTACATAAGACATGCTCTACAGTAGATTCCAAAACTGATCAGAATATAATAAGGAACTCTGAATAGGCCTGACCTGATGACTGAATTTATAACGAGAAAAACTGTGCATAAAGTGTGACTGTTGAGGTTTTGTTGTTCGTATATTAACCCTGGGTAACATTAATAAAACGTTGTTTTTTACTCAACATGTTTTTTCCTTTGGTCATCACCCAATGATCCAATAGACCATTATTTTGTAACCTTCTTTATTAAGCACCTAGACAGCGCTGTAATATACAATGCCAATTACATATTGAAGATTGTTGTAATATAACAACGTTTACAGGGTATGAACATAACAGAACACAGAAATTCTGTTCGGGAGTACTGTGTGGCGGCCTGTGCCATCCCTGCTGGTTTTGGTTAGGTTGTCCTTAAAGGACCCAAATGCCAGCAAGGAGGGGAGGCAGACTAAATGCAAGATGTTTCATAGAAAGATAGAAACTTACAAAATTCATGTATTTCAGTTACTCAATTTATTAAGTAAAAATATTATATAGATAAATTCCACACAGATTGTTTTTAAAACTTTATCACTGCTAATTTAGATGATTTTCCGTTTATAGCGAATGAAAACATTTCAGATTAGAACAATTCTCAAAGCAATGTTCATTTTATAGTAGTAGGACTTCATTTTCAATTCAATTCAATTCAGTTTATTTATATAGCGCCAATTCACAACAGATGTCATCTCAAGGCACTTAACAAGAAGTCATTTCAATACATTTATACAAACATTCCAATCAGTTAAAAAGTTTCCTATTTAAGGAATCCCAGCAGATTGCGTCAGTCATTGGCGTGAGGTTGGGCCCCGTTGATGCAGACTTTCCAACCACAGCAATCCTTCAGCAATCCCTCATACTGAGCAAGTAGCGACGGTGGAGAGGAAAAACTCCCCTTTAACAGGAAGAAACCTCCAACAGAACCAGGCTCAGTAGGAGCGGCCATCTGCCACGACCGTCTGGGGGTTTGAGAAGACAGAGCAGGAACACAGAAGGAACAGAAGATCTGATATAAGAGAACTTTCTATGTTACAGAAAGTAAAAAGTTAATAACAGGACACAGTGGATGTCCAGTTACTGGGGGGATCATCCCAGTCGATTCCCCCCGTCCAACAGGGCATTGCAGCCAAGCAGGATACCAGACCAGGTATATCTTTTATGGAGAGAAAAACACTGAGAGAAAACAAAGTTAACAGTCGAAATAACAGAATGTACTGTAATACAACTGGAGAGTAGTAGGAGAAAAGGAAGTAGCAGAGTGAAGAAAATTGGTAAGTCTGTCCTCCAGCAGTCTAAGCCTATAGCAGCATAACTACAGAGCTAGCTCAGGATGACCTTAGCCACTCTAACTATAAGCTTTATCAAAAAGGAAAGTTTTAAGCCTGGCCTTAAAAGTAAACAGAGTGTCTGCCTCACGGACTAAAGCTGGGAGCTGGTTCCACAGGAGAGGAGCCTGATAACTAAAAGATCTTCCTCCCATTCTACTTTTAGAAATCCTAGGAACTACAAGTAAACCTGCAGTCTGAGAGCGAAGGGCTCTGTTAGGAACATAAGGAACAATTAGATCTCTGATGTATGATGGAGCTTGATTATTAAGGGCTTTGTATGTAAGAAGAAGGATCTTAAATTCTATTCTGGATTTAACAGGGAGCCAATGAAGGGAAGCTAAAACAGGAGAAATGTGATCTCTCTTTTTAATATTCATCAGAACTCTTGCTGCCGCATTTTGGATCAACTGAAGGCTTTTAATGGCATTTTGTGGACTACCTGATAGTAAAGAATTACAGTATTCCAGCCTTGAGGTAACAAATGCATGGACTAGTTTCTCAGCATCACTCCTGGACAGGATGTTTCTAATTTTAGCAATATTCCGGAGGTGAAAGAAAGAAATCCTAGAAACCTGTTTAATATGGGATTTAAATGTCAAGTCTCAGTCAAAAATAACGCCGAGGTTCTTTACGTTATTACTGGGGGCCAATTTAATGCCATCCAGATGAAGTGATTGACTAATCAGTTTCTGTTTAAGAACTTCTGGTCCAAAGACAGCAACTTCTGTTTTGTCAGAATTTAAAAGCAAAAAGTTTAGGGTCATCCATGTTTTTATGTCTTCCAGACATGCCTGTAATCTACCTAACTGACTGGGTTCATCAGGATTTATGGATAAATATAGTTGTGTATCATCTGCATAGCTGTGGAAATTTATCCCATGCTGTCTAATGATTCTACCAATTGGGAGCATATATATGGTGAACAGAATTGGTCCAAGCACAGAACCCTGTGGAACTCCACAAGTAACCCTTGAGAGTGAAGAAGATTTATCATTTAGATGAACAAACTGGAATCTATCAGACAAATATGATTTAAACCAGCCTAGTGCTGTTCCTTTGATCCCTGCAACATGTTCAAGCCTTTCTAAGAGAATATTATGATCGACTGTGTCAAAAGCAGCACTGAGATCTAACAAAACCAGAACAGACACAAGTCCATTATCTGAGGCCATGAGAATATCATTAGTAACCTTCACCAGTGCAGTTTCAGTGCTATGATGAGCTCTAAAACCTGACTGAAACTCTTCAAACAGCTCGTTACTGTTTAGATGTTCACAGACTTGATTAGCAACTATTTTCTCAAGGACTTTGGATAAGAAAGGAAGGTTAGATATAGGTCTGTAATTCACTAAGTCATCTTGATCAAGGGAAGGTTTTTTGAGTAAAGGTTTAATTACAGCTATTTTAAATTCCTGTGGTAAGTATCCGTTTACTAAGGATAGATTCATCATATCCAAAATCGGGCCAGGAACCAAATGGAACACTTCTTTAAATAATTTGGGTGGAATTGGGTCCAACATACAAGTTGAAGGTTTAGATGAGGCTAATATTTTTGATAATTCCGAAAGCTCGACTGAATCAAAACAGCCTAAGCACAACTGAGGATCTACAGTTCTTTCAGATACTGCCTCATTTACTGAGGAAGAAGTAATCATGTTTGGGAGGATGCCAATGATTTTATTTTTAATAGAATTAATTTTATTTACGAAGAATCCCATAAAATCATCACTGCTAAGAGCTGGGGGAATAGTTGGCTCAACAGAGCTATGACTCTGTGTAAGTTTGGCAACTGTACTAAAAAGAAACCTAGGATTGTTTTTATTCGCCTCTATTAATGATGAAAATTATGCTGTTCTAGATTGTCGAAGGGTCTTTTTATACAGCAGTAGACTGTTATTCCAGGTTAAATAGGAATCCTCTAGGTGTGTAGAGCGCCATTTTCTCTCCAACTTCCTAGTATTCTGCTTTAAAGTACGCAACTCTGCGTTGAACCAAGGAGTCAGCCGCCTATGGCTAGCCACTTTCTTTTTTAAGGGGGCTACACTATCTAATGCCAAACGCAATGAGGACATAACACTGTGAACCAGATCATCAATTTCTGAAGGGTTAGAGATAGAATTGCTGCCATCCACTGTGTTACCCTGAGACACTAAGGAAAGTAAGAATGGAACAGATTCTTTAAAAATTGTTACAGCATTGTCTGATAAAGCTCTACTATAATGAAATTTTCTTTCAGATTTAAAATGGTCAGTTAAAGTAAATTCAAAAGTTATTAAGAAGTGGTCAGACAGGACCGGGTTATGTGGGTGGACTGTTATTTCCTCACACTCAATACCGTATGTCAGTACAAGGTCCAAAGTGTGTTTGCCCGAGTGGGTCGATCCCTGTACTTTTTGAGTAAAGCCAATTGAGTCTAAAATAGCACTAAAGGCTGCATTTAGGCTATCACTTTCAGTATCCACATGAATATTAAAGTCCCCCACTATAATAACCCTATCAGTATTTAATTCTAAATCAGATAAAAAATGTGAGATCTGATCCAAGAATTGAGAGTAAGGGCCTGGTGGACGATACAAAACCACAAACAAAAATGGTCTTAATGTTTTGCAACTTGGATGAGGAAAATTAAGGGTTAGATGTTCAAAAGAACTGTAGCTATCAATTGGTCTGGGACTAATTAGTAAATCAGAACAAAAAATGGTTGCAACTCCTCCTCCTCGCCCAGTATTTCTAGGAATGTGAAAATTTAAATGACTGGAAGGAGTTGACTCATTTATACTGACATAATCCTCCTGCTGCAACCAGGTTTCTGTGAGACAAAGCAAATCAATGTGATTATCACAAATCAAGTAATTTACTAACAAAGTCTTTGAGGAGAGAGATCTTATGTTTAATAAACCACATTTAATAGATTTATTTTTCTGTTCAGTCAAAGTTGTATTTATTTTTATGAGATTTCCATAATTTGCTTTTGTTGGCTTAACTTTTAATCCATTTAATTTTGGCCGTGGGCAAGACACTGTTTCTATAGAGTAATGGGTGGGTAACAGTACAGAAGCAGCAGAGAGTGGGTTAAACTACGACTCTGCTTCCTGGTCTGGACCCTGGGTTGTCAGTGTTTTGGAGGACTAATAAATTCGGCCATATTCCTAGAAAGAAGAGCTGCTCCATCCAAAGTGGGATGGATGCCGTCTCTCCGGATTAGACCAGGTTTTCCCCAAAATGTTCGCCAGTTATCAATGTAGCCCACATCGTTTGCAGGACACCACCCAGACAACCATTGATGGAATGACAGCATGCGGCTAAACATGTTGTCACTGGTCCGATCAGGCAGGGGACCAGAAAAGATTACCGAGTCTGACATTGTTTTGGCAAACTTACACACCGAAGCAACACTAATTTTAGTGACCTCCGATTGGCGTAACCGGGTGTCATTACCGCCAGCGTGAATAACAATCTTACTGTATTTACGCTTATCTTTAGCCAGCAGTTTCAGGTAGGATTTGATGTCGCCCGTTCTGCCCCCTGGCAAACATTTGACTATGGTCAATGGTGTCTCTAATGCCACGTTTCTGACTATAGAGCTGCCAATTACCAGGGTCGGTTTCTCAGCGGGTGTGTCGCTGAGCGGGGAAAATCTGTTAGAAACGCGGACCGGTTGGTGGTGGCCCGGGGGCTGGGTCCTAGAACTATGCTTCCTACGTACAGTCACCCAACCAGCCTGAGGTCCCGGCTGCGCGGGCTCTACCGGAGGACAGCTAGGGGGTTCTATCCTTGTTGGCTCCGCGCTGGCTAATGGGCTTCGGCTATCTGCTGGTTTTTCAACAGCGCGGAGCCGTGCTTCTAATTCTGATACCCTCGCCTCCAAAGCTACAAAAATATTACATTTATTACAGTTACCATTATCACTAAAGGAGGCAGGGAAGTAACTAAACATCTGACAGAGAGAGCAAGAGAGAAGAGAAGAGTTAGAGACGGGAGAAAGAAGAGTAGCCATAGCCGCAATGAGGCTAAGCTAACTGAGCTAGCGAGACCTTACCACCCCAAGAAAAGCTGTGTGAAACACAAGGAGTTCCCAAAACGTAAAGTACACCACCACAAAACGTGTGTTTTAGTGTGCTTGTGTGTTAAAATAACTTTGAAAGGGCTCAGCAGAGAGAAAATAAGATCAATTCAAGAGACTCTGAACACCAAACAGTTTACAGGGAGCGCAACAGTGACAACAGGAAATGACGCAATACGGCTTACCCCCGTCGAAGTTTGTGCCTGTAATGTGAAAACGTGAAAAAACACAAGTGTTATGCATGCTTATTAAGAAAAGGAACTCACTTTTTGCAGTAGAGATAACTCTGGGGAAGACTAAGGATCAGATTATTTACAGTCGTGGTCAAAAGTTTTGAGAATTACATGAATATTGGAAATTGGAAAAGTTGCTGCTTAAGTTTTTATAATAGCAATTTGCATATACTCTAGAATGTTATGAACAGTGATCAGATGAATTGCATAGTCCTTCTTTGCCATGAAAATTCCACTGCATTTCATTGCTGTAATTAAAGGACCTGCTGAGATCATTTCAGTAATCGTCTTGTTAACTCAGGTGAGAATGTTGACGAGCACAAGGCTGGAGATCATTATGTCAGGCTGATTGGCTTAGAATGGCAGACTTGACATGTTAAAAGGAGGGTGATGCTTGAAATCATTGTTCTTCCATTGTTAACCATGGTGACCTGCAAAGCAGCCATCATATCTTTGCATAAAAATGGCTTCACAGGCAAGGATATTGTGGCTACTAAAATTGCACCTAAATCAACAATTTATAGGATTATCAAGAACTTCAAGGAAAGAGGTTCAATTCTTGTTAAGAAGGCTTCAGGGCGTCCAAGAAAGTCCAGCAAGCGTCTAAAGAGGATTCAGCTGTGGGATCGGAATGCCACCAATGCAGAGCTTGCTCAGGAATGGCAGCAGGCAGGTGTGAGCGCACCTGCACGCACAGTGAGGCGAAGACTTTTGGAAGATGGCCTGGTGTCAAGAAGGGCAGCAAAGAAGCCACTTCTCTCCAAAAAAAAACATCGGGGACAGATTGATCTTCTGCAGAAAGTGTGATGAATGGACTGCTGAGGACTGGGGCAAAGTCAAATTCTCCGATGAAGCCTCTTTCCGATTGTTATGGGCATTTGGAAAAAGGCTTGTCCGGAGAAGAAAAGGTGAGCGCTACCATCAGTCCTGTGTCATGCCAACAGTAAAGCATCCTGAGACCATTCATGTGTTGGGTTGCTTCTCCTCCAAGGGAGTGGGCTCACTTACAATTTTGCCCAAAAACACAGCCATGAATAAAGAATGGTACCAAAACACCCTCCAACAGCAACTTCTTCCAACAATCGAACAACAGTTTGGTGAAGAACAATGCATTTTCCAGCACGATGGAGCACCGTGCCATAAGGCAAAAGTGATAACTAAGTGGCTCGGGGACCAAAACGTTGAAATTTTGGGTCCATGGCCTGGAAACTCCCCAGATCTTAATCCCATTGAGAACTTGTGGTCAGTCCTCAAGAGGCGGGTGGAAAAACAAAAACCCACTAATTCTGACAAACTCCAAGAAGTGATTATGAAAGAATGAGTTGCTATCAGTCAGGATTTGGGCCAGAAGTTGATTGAGAGCATGCCCAGTCGAATTGCAGAGGTCCTGAAAAAGAAGGGCCAACACTGCAAATACTGACTCTTTGCATAAATGTCATGTAATTGTCAATAAAAGCCTTTGAAACATATAGAGTGCTTGTAAATTATATTTCAGTACATCACAGAAACATCTGAAACAAAGATCTAAAAGTAGTTTTGCAGCAAACTGTGCGAAAACTAATATTTGTGTCATTCTCAAAACTTTTGGCCACAACTGTACATCAAGAGATAGAAATGACAAAAACTATAAATCAAATAAATACTCCTCACCAGCCTCTATTAAATAATGTAGAGATGACAGAGCTATGATCACTGATGTTTCTAAAAAAGGAAATCATATTTTATTTATAAATAGCAGCTCTTTGGTCAACTGAAGTCATTTGCTACGGAAATGAGCTTCCTTAGTTCTGTGCAGCAGGATTAATGTGGCAGTTCAACAGAGCAGAGGAGGGAGGGTGACCTGTGGCATATCTGAATAAAAGCTGCTTCAACTAAGGTCTATATATGCAACTTTTTTTTCAAATCTGTGTTCACATTCTGCATCACACTTTCACAAAACTATCAAACAACCCCCCCCAAAAAGGTAGCCCTCTAAAGGTCTTTCAAATTCTTACTTCCAGACAAATCATTTAAAGCCCCTCTTTCTTCCTTTATAATTAAACGCTAATTGAATGTAGACAAAAGCCATTCTTATGTGAACTTCTGCAGGATTTCTGAACAGAGTAAAACTATGCATTGATTTAGTCAATTATAGGTAATGGGTCACAGTTATTTAAGCTAACAGGCTATTAGCCATTTTGTCCAAATATGTAAAAACACCTAATTTTAAAAAGAATGCAGAAGATACCACAGTTGCTAGGGTTCCTCCTCTTCGGTCGCATTATTGCAGCATCATTTGAATACAAACTGGACTTTATTGCTAAACAAACTTTTTCCCAGACTTCACTTTGTGAAATCACGTGTGAATTCTTTTGAGGGCTTATTGATCTATGAGAAGAATCATTGTTTCCCAGAAAGTGATGAACTCGTAGCTTTCAACTGTAGAAATGTGAGATTTTAATTCTTAAAAATTTGCTGTGCCTTCTGTGTTTTTTATTGGGATAACTGTCACAGCTCTTTAGATGTAATGATGTTAAAATGGAACGCTTCCACAGTCAGAGGGCACGTGGTTAAGTGACGTAGAAATTAGCATAAATGTAGACTTAAAGAAATTGAAGAATTGAAGAATTGAAGTCAACTATTATCATTAATACCTATTTTATAAGAAGAACAAAACAGCATTTCATCCTAATTTACAATTGATAATCTTTGAACTTTATGAGTATTTGGTACTTAAATGGTGTCAGTCAATTAGTCAATTACATCTAAAAGGTGGTCGGTATCAACAACCTTTCTGGAGCAACAACAAAAAGGTTTTTATGTTGTGACTTTTAATAACTTAGCCGTTCAAGTGCTGAACGAATGAAATATGCTAAGTGGGTCTCTTGGGTTGGATTTAGTTAGAAACTATTTGGAGCTATGAGAAATGCAAGTCAACCCTGGTCCCTGCCATTTATTCATTCCATTTATTTTAAATTACCTGATTAAAGAAAAATAAATACTGAGGATGCCTTGGTTGCTATGGTTCTCGCTTAGGTGCATCATTGCAGCATCATTTAAACACAAGCTTAAACTCCAACCTTAAAGAGATGTTCTCTCAGACCTCATTTGACGATTTCGTTTTGTACAAATATCACTTCTTTTAAACACATCTTGCTTCCTGACAATCTATCTTAGAAACTGAGGAAAGTCAATAGAGGAACCTTCAGGATGGAACAAGTGAGATTTCAGTTCTTTAAAAGTCTGTGTTGGTTTCTGTGCGTTTGTGTTCTAAACACTTCAAGTTTACTGAAGTTGTATTGAAAAAAAAGAAGCTCTAAAGGAAAGACTCAGAGGTCACATGGTTCTGACATTAGGTAAAGCGATGCAGTGTTGTGTTCTCCTCTCTAAAGCCGTGAGTCCCACTCTACAGGACATCCAAGACATTTGACTCATATGATTCTAACAACTGTTTGGCAGAAAAATATGCAGTCTCGGACTAATGCATGGTTTCCCATGTAATGTTCTCATCAATCTTCATGACAGAGAGCAGCGAGGACCTCAGGAGGCGGGGCTTATAGAGAGTGTCCATGCTGCCGAGATGAGCAGGTAAAATCAATTTTTTCTCTTTTAAACTTAAACACAAACACTTTTAAAAAGTATCAAATTAGCAGAAGCCTTTGTAAAATGAAACACATTTCAGAGTGTTGTAAAATCCGAAATATCGTTGGCCACAACTCACCACAAGCTCCAAAGCAGTTCTTCAAGCTCCTCTTTGTGGCACTTATGTTCTGCAGGTCACTAGTGTATCTACAAAGTGCCATCGCTCTCCTGACTCTGCTAGCCTTCACCAGAAGAGGAGGCATACAAAGGGAGCTCCTCCCTGCCCACCTCCTCAGCTCTCCGCCGCTCCTCTTGCTGAAAAGTTCAACCCAAAGCCCAGACAACCCATCAACACTACAGACCTCCCAGAAGTTCGTTCTCCGCCCGTCCTCAACCCGCCTTGCGTTGCTCCTGTGCAGGACGACGAACCATTGATGATCCACAACCACACAGTGGAAGATTACCAACAGGTTTATCATGAAGTGGTTGATGACATGCTGAGGTCAGTTTATATTTTTACATTGAAAGTTGGGACATCATGCACTAGTGTGTGCCGGCAAGATGTCATTTTTGATATTTCTGCTTCTCACAGGTACCGGACCGGCCGCAGTCGTCCTTACAGTGTCAAACATGGGCGGAGAATCACACGAGAGCTTTGGGAAAGGATGAACCATCCCACCGTTACGACGTCCGTCAACCAAGATGGGCTGATGAGCGTGGACATGACCTATGGGAGCCGACTAAATCCTCCTCTTCACATCTTGGACACTTTAGGAGAACCTAAGCCTCAAGTCCCAAAAAGAAAAAAAGGAATCAAACCAAACCTTCAACCGACATGTTGAAAAAGACAAGCTTAGTAAATTGTTCTTATGAGTCAATCAGACTTCTTTAGATCAATCACAGTCAGGGGTGGATCTACAGGGGGTTAACAGGGGGCAACTGCCCCCCTTCTGTGGAACCCCCTAAATTCTTCAATTTAAATCATACTTGTAAAAAGTAAACTATCCCTCGTTTGTCCAAAAGCCTCTTACAACCATCAAAGGAAATAGCAATTCGCCAAAAATTGTAAATACAACAATGGTTCCCTGAAAAACATAGTTATGGCCCTGTGTCAAACACCTCCGGCTACCCGCTGCACAGCCGCACACGCTGGTGTGTCCATTCAATTCAACTCGATTAACAATTGATTGATACCAGAGGGAAATTAAGTGTTGTTGTAGCTTGTACTATGACATTTTTCAAGGAGTTGTTGTAAACGCTGATGGCTGTGGGCAGGAAGGATCTCCTGTAGTGGTCTGTGTTACGGTGAAAAAGCCTCCGACTGAAGACGTTGTTGTAGGATAGTCTCATGATGAGGTGCTCAGGGTTGTCCATAATGTACTTGATTTTATGAAGAACCCTTCTTTGCATCATCATCTCCAGAGGTTCCACATTCGTTCCCAGAACAGAACCAGCCTTCTATATCAGCTCGTTTAGCCTTTTAAGCTCTGATACCCCAACAGATGATGGCAGAAGAGATTACACTCTCCACAACAGACTTGTAGAAAACCTGCAGCATCTTGTGCCAACTTTGAAGGACCTAAACTTCCTCAATAAGTACAGTCTGCTCTGTCCCTTCTTCGCTTCACTGTTCAATCTCCAGTTCAGCCTGTTGTCCAGGTTAACTCCGAGGTACTTATACTCCTCAACCACCTCCATTTCTTCTGCTATGATGCAAACAGTGTACGACTTAACACTGTTTCTTTTCAAATCTACAGTCATTTCCTTTGTTTTGTTCACAGTCAAGGTAGGACAATTGTCCTCACACCATGCCACAAATTGGCTGAACTCAGCTTCTTGTCCATCTCTGGTACATCCGACGACTGCATTTCTGCAGAAGATGATGAGAATGTCACATGCACATTTACGAGGCAGTCTGTTTCCAACCAGGCTGAGTGGGGCCATTGAGCCACCCAAAGTCCTCCAGAGGATGTTTTAACACACAAGGTTAAAGTCAAACTAAGTTTATAATGAAGGAAATGCTGAGGGTGACAGACAGTCGCGGTTTTACTACACCCATTAAACAGTTGATGACAATGACTCACTTGCGTGTGATTTGTAGGTGTGTTAGGATATTTCACCTTTTCATTTTGCTTACAATAATCACGGAAACAGTTTATAAAAAGTTTAGATATGAAAAATCTTTAGGGATTGATGTTTCAGAAGTTGAAGTTTCACCAACAGCTCTATAAAATCAATATCACAGCAACGAGGCAGCAGAATTAAACCACGTTGCGTCCTTAATCTCAGACTTCTTATTCTCATTGCAGCCTTTTTATTTCCCCCAGTCTAAGTGTAGTTGCTTGACTGAATTTGAAAAAATTATTTATTGTTTCATAATGCTACAGATTTCTTATGGCAATAACTATGTCATTTTCAATCTTGATGCTTGCAAATTGTGGACAACAGTGAAAAGGAGATTTGCGCAGTTTTTTGGCAAAAAGCAAAAGATAAGAAGGAAAAAGATGAGACCAGAATTGAAGACAGAAGAATAATAAAGAGACCAGAAGGGTCACAGATGAAGAAGGCAATTGAAAGAGTAACAGGTGAAGAAATGACTAAAGATGAAAAAAACAAAACACTGTTAGCATAAAGGGTGAAGATGAGAGGGTTTCTGAGTCAGAGAAAGAGAGAGTGCAGTGATTGTCACCTGGGTATTTTTTAAGGAAATCAAGATGTACAGATGATACTGCAGTGCAGCCTAATTTAAAGACATTCCTCAAAACCCTTAATGGAAGAATAAAAAGTTGTTTGTGGGTGGAATATTCTGTTTTGCCAGATATTGCAGTGTTTTATTTGGTGAACCCGGCCCAGTTCAGCAAATAGATCCAAAAGGACTGTTTTAGGGCATCTATATTGGTTCCCCCCTTCCAGATGCTGCCAGTGACGTGACCTTCAATGAGCGCCAGTGCATCCACTGTGCCACATTATGCAGGTGTCACTGTAGTATTTATAATTGTACTTCACACAATTAATGCAACAATAAGTGCAATTGCTGGATAATCTGAAGACATACATTTGAACTTAAATGCAACATATTTTCATTCAGGTTCTCATTTTAATTCTAAGTTTGGACACAGGGTGGGGGCTGTTGGTTGGGTGTTCGTGTGTGTGTGCGCAAAGCTCTACAAGTCTGAAAATGTTGCTTAAATTCACAATTTTGCCATCTCACCGGCTGCGCTGCCAGTGTCCTCCGTGTCCAAAATGTGCGTAAGCAAGGTCCTTAGTGTGCTTAAAGTTGCACACATTTTTCCGCCACGTTTATTTCTATAAATCCCAAACTTGGCGTAGAAAGTGACTTATGCCGTTTTCAGAGCCCATTTTGTGCGCTAGCAAGCTTTATAAATGAGAACCCAGTTCACTCAGTATGTTCGCAGGTTAGTAAGAAAATGTTTCTCTCTCAGCTGGATGTGATGAGATGATTTAATCTGTCAGTGACATCAATTCCTCCTCCACCAGCATCTCCAACTCCCAATGATGCCTCCACCATCACAGGAAAGAACCCAACACCTCCTGCACTTCCTTCCAGGCTCCACTTTGCCATCTTTCCTGAGCCACTTAGAACATTTTACATACTCGTCTCTAAAATTGAAGTTTCTTTGATCCTTTCTTTGTAGTTCTCTAGTAGAGTTCTGAATAATGTCTTACAGCCTGCGTCTTGGCATTCAGTTGTCCAGACCCCCGTCTACCACCCAGCTCCACCATCCAAACAACACATTCAGCCTCGACCTGTGGCCTTTCTTACTACCTTCCTGCAGAAACACCCAGCTCCACCCGTTAATGGTACGTGACTGTTCCACTCATTAATATCAAGCTAGGTCTCACCATATACTAAATCTAAAGGTAATCACTTACTTACTTTGCGTACTTCTCCTGGTGTCTGTCATGATTCTGGTATGTTTGTGTATTTATGTAAGTGAGTCTTACCGTTGGTCAGAGGATCTCGGCAGGTGGGCCTTCTATCTCTGAGCAGCTGGCACATTGGTCATCAATTTCCTCATTCGGTTCAGAAGATTTAAGGAGCTAGACAGCAAACTCTCTTTACTGGATGATTAACCTTGTTGGACAGATCTAGCCATTCCAATCTCCTGTGTAGAGATGCTCTAGTGTTTTTTTTTTCATGTTTGATTATTCGACTTTTACTTACTGTCCTTCCTTGTGCCCCCAGGTTGCAATTCTTTTCTCAAGCCTCCATCTACGTGCCTCCAGTGTCAAGATCTCCTCAGGAATCAGTGCCCTTCAAGGTTGTCCTCTGCTTTTCAGCGTCCTCTGAATCTCCACCTGCCTGCCCTCTCTGGAACTCACCGCTCTCCAGCGCGACACCAGAGTAAGACTTGCCACCCTTCCTACTTCACCCTTGCCTCAAAGCCATAAGCCATCACCCATCTGTTACTTTCCAGTTTCATTCCAACCTCTGTTAAAACCTCCGATTAACCATTCCTTGATGCATCAGTCATCCAAACTTGAAAGCAAACGCCTCTAATTGCACATTCAACTCATTGTACATATTGTAAATCTCTTGTGTACCTGGACTGATTCTGCATGTGGGGCAGGGAATTGTCTGTTAAGATGGCAGTGACCACCTGGAACCTACTCCTGAGAATCATCTTTGTACCTTCTTACAAATAAAACTCTTGGCATTACATCTGCTTTCTCATCAATAATTGCTCCCCGCACTATAGCCTGACTTTAAGTGCAAATCTGCTGGGAGTGAGAGATTAAAACTGAGTTTTGTCACAAAATCAAGACTGGAGGAAAAAAAAATAAAAAAAAATAAGATAAAATAATATATATATATATAATATTTTTTTAAATTTATCCCACGCTTTTTCCCCCCATTATTTATCACCCCAGTGCTCCTATCCTACCTTAGTCCTGGGGTTCCGCTCTCCCTCTGCCAGCCCCGGGAGGGCCCTGCACTGAAACCCAAGCCTCCTTCATGCTTGGGCAGTGAGCAAGCCCTTCTTTTCACCTGATAGGGTGGAGTTCCCCAGCTAGACGTAGTGCGTGGAAGGATCACGTTATTCCAGGCAGATCCTCCCCAACCCCTCAGGCGCCCCAGCCAGCCAGGAGGAGGCAGTATATAGCCCCAGGACTAGTGCATGTTTTTGTGAGAGTAGCTCACATTAGCTGCTCAAGGGAACAAGGGAAGAACATGCAAACTCCACACAGAAAGGCCCTTTCGCCAACCCCACCCAGGTTGTGGGTGCCAATGATGCAGGAGAACAAACACACCCTCAGCACCCACAGCGTCCCTGGCGGTAATTGAACCCGTGACCTTCTAGCTGTGAGGTGAGCCGCTATACCAGCTGCGCCACCGTGCACCCCCAAGATAAAAGATATAATAAATTTTATGATCAAATATTATTAAATTGAAAAATAAATTGTAAGGAACTTAGTTCTTTCCATGCAAAGATGCAAAGTAAATCATTCAAAAGACGGGCTTTGATGTGGATGCACCGCCACCAGTAGGTGTAGAGAACAGAAAAACATAAATAAAATTTTTTAAAAACGGCTCCCAATGACGAGCCGGCTCCCATCGTTCACTTCAAAGACTTAGCTCTTAGAGCCGGTTCGTTCGCGATTCGAAGTACGAACTCCACCGTGAAAGATGCAGAAAGTTTCTTCACGCAATGATGCATGAAGAAGACATATTCGTCTCAGCCTTTTATTTTAATCAGCTAAATCAGCTAAAACCATTTCTACCAGAAACGTAGTGCACACGTGAGTTGCTCTGTTGTTGACTGCCAGAATCAACATGGAAATATTTTTTCTATTTTTTTTACGCCGGAATCCTTTACGAATTTGGGAAAATATCAGGCGAAGTTGGCATCGAAGCTCCGTTTGGAAAAAGGGGCCATTCCAACAATCAGAGACTTGCCTGCAATTGAAACGGTAAGGCTGTGTTTTTATTGCTCTGCTGTGTGTAACAAACAGCAGCTAACTGCTAATGTGGCTATTATATGCTAGCGGGAGTAGTAGATATGGGTTAGATATGCTGAAGCGTTACCTGCGGTGTCAACCCCCCTCCTTCCTGCCACCAATCAACGCGCCCCTCATTTGCATTATTACAATGCCCGTCCATGACAGCCAAAGTATCGCATCAGATCTCGCGAGACAATAATGCCTTCAGAAATAAGGGTCAAAGGAGCTCTGTGTTTATTTTTTTCAACTTTCTTTTTTGGAAGGGCCTGAAAGACTATAATAGAGCGTGGGTATCCAAGATAATACTAGGTTATGACTCCTTTAAGTAAATAAACTGACATTGATCAGAATGGTAGGCAGACCCATCAGAAAAAGTCTGCACCCCCTGCTGTCCTGGTGGAGAACTGCTTTGCAACTCTGACACACCAATGGAGAAGTATAAATGGAAAACGTCTCCGTCAATACGTGTGTGTGAGTGCAAACTTGCTAACGAAGAAGCATAAGCTAGACTTTAGTCCAGATCTTTCCAGTGCAACAACTAGACGGCTTAAGAGAAAGGAAAGTTTTTTGACAAGATGTGGAATATCAGGCATATAAAGTTGAAATAAGAAGTTTATATACAACAATAATAAAACACATACACATTTTTTTTCTTCTCTATCTGAAGTTAAATCAGACCTAACGTGTCTTGTTTTAGGTCAGTTAGTATTACCAAAATTATTTCTATTTGCTAAATGCCACAATAATGACTGAGTTAATTGGAATCACACCTGTGAATGTGTTTTAAGGCCACACCTCAAACCCATTGCTTTCCTTTTTAACACAATGGAAAAGTCAAAAGAAATCTGCTAAGATGTCAGAAAGAGAACTGTGGAGCTGCACACGTCTGGTTCATCTTTGGGAACTATTTCTAGACACTTGAAGGTGACTGGTTCATCCGTTCAAACCATTACATGCAAGTACAGACATGATGAGAATGTCCAACCATCATACTGCTCAAGAAGGAGATGGTTCTGTGTCCCAGAGATTAATGTGTTTTGGTCTGAAATGTGCAAATTGACCCCAGAACAAAAGCCAAAGACCTTGTGATAATGCTGGCTGAAGCTGGTAAGTTAGTGTTAATATCCACAGTGAAATGTGTCTTGTACCAAGGGCTGAAAGGCCACTCGGTGAAGATGAAGCCATTAATGCAAAAGAAGCATAAAAAAGCCAGATGACAGATGAAACTAAAGTGGAACTGTTCATTTGGAGAAAAAAGAGGGACACTTCAATTCAAAAATACTTTATTGATCCCAGAGGGAAATTAAGTGTTGGTATAGCTCATATAATTAATTCTTTAAGGAGTTGTTGTAGATGATAATGGCTGTGGGCAGGAAGGATTTCCTGTAGCGGTCTGTATTGCAGCGAAACTGAAGAAGCCTCCGACTGAAGACGCTCTGTTGTTGTATGACAGTCTCATGAAGAGGATGCTCAGGGTTGTCCATAATTTTTTTTGATTTTATGAAGAATCCTTCTTTGCATTATCATCTCCAGATTTTCCACAGTTGTCCCCAGAACAGAACCAGCCTTCTTTATCAGGTTGTTTAGCCTTTTTAAATCCCTGGCTCTGATGCTGCTACCCCAACAGATGACGGCTGAAGAGATTACACTTCCACAACAGACTTGTAGAAGACTTGTAAGCTTGTAAGACTGGTGCACTTCAAATAAAATAGATAGCATCATAAGGAAAGAACAATATGTGTAAATGTCGAAGCAACATCCTAAGATATTGGCCAGGAAGTTAAAGCTCAAGCACAAAAAAACAGGGGAACAAGCGTAGCTGTAAGTGGATGCTGATAGTTTTAGCAGAAACTCTGTGAGGAAACAGTCTCAAAAGCCTATAGAGTTGCCATTAACCCAAATTAATTAGGTAAATGTGGGATTGCCACTATTTTTTGTAGGTAACTTGCTTAAGGGGTGCTTTTACCATGGGGGATATTCCTACTTCTGTAGAAACTCACTGTGATATGACATCTTTCTACAACAGTTATGGGGATTAATACTGTTAATAATTTAATTGAAGCTCCCTTCAAAAAAGTGGGCACTATCCTTTTAAACTTTAATAGAAATGCAAACGAAACTGGCGGAAACAAACTTTGACAGTTTTGAAAAATCATTTCTGGGGTTAAAAAGAAACAGTCCAAACACTTGCATCTACTTTCTTCAGGACTTTGTTGTCTGAAAATGTTTAAGCTTCGAAACAGGCGTTCATAAAACATTTTTAGTGAGTTATATCAAAGGGCTAATTGGTATTAGCTTATACCTTTAAAGAAATGTCCTTATTTCTGTCTTCTATCTAGATAAAGAACTGTTAGCCAGAGTCTTAGAACATGTGGTCATTTTATTAGTTTTATCAATGTCTTCTCATATAAACAAACTGTAAACATAGACAGAAAATCCAAGCTTTAGCATTTGCTTATGTTAGCTAAGTCTCCTTTGTAACAGATTACAACAACAGTTTGTCCTCCAAGAAATGGATTTACCTGCCCATTTATGATTAATTCTAAGTAAAATGATGCATGTTTACATTTTCTTTTTCAATTTTAGTGGTAAATTGCAATTCAATTGAATTTAATTCAAAAATACTTTATTAATCACAGAAGGAAAAATTAAATGTTGTAGATGCTAATGGCTGTAGGCAGGAAGCATTTCCTATAGCAGTCTTTACTACAGTGGTTCTGAAGAAGCCTCTGACTGAACACACTCTGTTGTTGTATAACTGTCTCATGAAGAGGATGCTCAGGGTTGTCTGTAATTCTCTTGATGTTATGAAGAATCCTTTGCAAAATAATCACCAGATAATCACCTTCTTTATCAGGTTGCATAGCCTTTTTAGGTCCCTGGCTCGCTGACAGTAAATCTGTCTCCATTATCACCATGTGCTGCATTAAGTTTAAATTCAACAAGCTATGGGTTTCCACAGAACATTATAGCAACAGTAAAAGGTCACCAGCCCCACATAGATGTCTGCATTACTGTAATATAATCAAATTCAGTTACAGAGTATTATGACAACACTCTTAGCCTTAACTGCATTTCGTTTTAGCAGCATCTGTTAAATCATGGCAGTTGTCATGAATTACCATTACACTGTTGCATAACATAAAGCTTTTCAACATTTACAAATTTACAAGTTGGTGCTACTTCATCATTCACCTCACCTGAGTATCCTTTAGGGAACAGTTCCCACTCACAGCTACTATATTCCCATTCAAAGAATCAGTGTACTCTGCCGCCATCTTCATGCCTCAACGTTGTTCTGAATTCTTCCCTCATCTTCAATAGGGATCTGCTGGCGGGTAAAGAGCTGCCGAGCTCTTTCTCAGTATGCTTGCAGTGACGCATTGATTAGTGGGAGAAAGGTATAAAGATCCCATCGCAGAGCTAATCTACCGGTAATGTCCTCTGGCATGGAGAATCCTGGGCCTCCTGTCCTGGTGTGAGCTCGTCACTCAGCCAGGGGTTCAGATCTCTATGTCGACGGGCCTGATCTCGCCTGTCTTATTCTCCCGCACCCACACCTCTCTGTCTTTGATGGGGTCCACACACTGCAAGAGCTTGTCCACCGGCTCCATGGTCTGGAAGAAGGAAAATGGCTGTTAACCCAGTAAAGGAAATACTATGCTCCTCTTTGAGCAGATTACATGTTTTTTTCCAAAAGTATGAGAAAATGACTCGTTGCGTCCTTCTGCTGGTGTTAAGCATGTAATGCAGGGTGTCACTTTAATAAGATTTTAATATGCTATATAATCATTTTTAAATGGCAATGAGTATCAAATACAGTGTCAGAGTAAAAGAGGGCAGAATACACCTGCACGTCACACAATTCAGACAATGTATCATTTTCATTCTGCCACACAATTATCCACTATTGTGTTGGTCTGTCGCTTAGAAACCAGACTGAAATACTTTAAAGTTTGTGTTTCCAATGTTAAAAACTGGGCAGAAGCTCAAAGATTATGAACACATTTGCAGGCCACTGTATGCTGTACTCACACTTTGGTTGAACATGTCCGTCTCGTGGCGTAGCGTTGTGTACTGACAGAGATGCTGCCTGATCATCTCCACCCGCTCCACCTCCAGTCTCTCCAGCTCCTGAGGACAGCACAGAAAAAAACAAAAACTTGGTTTCAAACAGCCCTACTGCACACCCACACTTTCTTCACAAACTGGTGTGTCCTTACCAGGCTGGTGGTGACAATCTCCTCAAACCATTTAGACTGAGACTGGTTGTACAGATCGACACAGCGCATCAAATCGTCTCCTGTTGGAGTGGGGAGAAAAAAAAACTGATCAGAGAAGTTCATTCAAGAAATACCATATGCATCAATGGAAGAGTTGTATGTAACAAAACATCCACCAGGTGGTGTCACAAGACAAATGTTCCTCCGGGCCTGGGGCTGCAGCCTTTCACAGTTGCAGACTGTTGCACAGAACTAGCTCAAACGGTTATTTCAAAGCAGGGCAGAGGATCTGGACTGACAACAGATTTCATTACGATAGTGTCTAAAAGGGTAATGATACGGCTTGCATCCTGCTGACAACTAAACAAACATACACCATGAGGGAGATTAGATCAGGAAGGAAATGATGCTGGTCAGTATCTTCACTGTTAGCTCGCGTCGTCTTTAAATAAAAGCTTCCTGAAGAACAAACACAGTGAGGGGACCATGGTAACTGACTTCAAACATGTCCACAACAAAGTAACTTTAAGTATTAGACCTCAATATAGACCTGATTTAACGCGGTCCTGTTGGAAAGTTTGCGCAAACCTTTCGTTTGAATGATATTTGGAATCAAGATTTAGAAAGTCAAGTTAAAAAAGCATCAAAACGTTTCTGTAAAAAAAAAAAAAGAGAGAAAAAGAAAGAAAGAAATCAAGCTTTAGTTCAGTGAAGATACCATTCATAAATGCTAGGTAGACTGCGGTAACAACACTCTTCGGTGTGGATGCTATTGCTGATAGACAATGACTTGAATGCCTTTTTGCACTAGCACCTAGCGGCGTGGCTCAACTCGGCTCTACACAGTTCGGATGGTTTTCCATTACAACTGAGTAACAGGTCCAGAGGGTAGGGTCCTCATATAGTTGGTCGGTCCTTAAGTACAAAAAGTAGCGCAATATGATCTGAACACAACACAATAATGAAGGACATGGTGGGTATGTTGTCTGTCTGCTCAGTCTGTGGCATTTTGTCTGACTCAGCCACTGTTGTAAGTTTTTTTAACAAACTTGGGTCCGATTATTGTAAGCGAGTCGCTCGTTGACGCAACCAGTGACTTCACCCCCAAACCAATCAGTGATGTCTTCTGTCAGTCTTCTGACATTGTGTTTTCAGCCTGACTCAGCACGTTTGCATCTACAAAGTAGGTTCTAAAAAAAGGGGCTGGTACCATCAAACCATTACCAATGGAAAACCCTTTTAACTGCGTAGAGAGTCGTCTCGAGTCGTGCTGTGGAAAAGGGCCAAATTCAAAAGGGACCGCACAGTGGCACAGTTGGTTGCACTGTTGCCTTGCAGCAATAAGGTCCTTGGTTCGAATCCCAGCCTCTTTCTGCATGTTCTCCGTGTGCATATGTGGGTTCTCTCCGGGCACTCCGGCTTCCTCCCACATAGGGTGAAAGGGTTTCTCTAAATTGCCCTTAGGTATGAGTGTGTGTGTGCATGCATGGTTGTTTGTCCTGTACGTCTCTGTGTTGCTCTGCGATGGACTGGCGACCTGTCCAGGGAGCACCCTGCCTTTTGCTCTGCTGGAGAGCAAAAGGCACCCCCCCCCCCCCCCCCCCACACACACACACAGGATGGATAGATGGACAATCCAAAAGAAAACAGAATTTTCTTGTCAAGACTTGTATGTGGTTCATTCAGACTGTGAGGGAGAGAGAAAGAAAGACAAGATTTTTAGCCGATAACAGAAAGGTTCAATGAAGAACAGCAATGTTTCTTTGTTCTATGCTTTTAAAGTACAGAGGTCGAAGGGTGATTATTTCAGCTTAGAAACATAGAACCTGCATTGCATTGCCACAGACCTCCACAAAAGCAAAAAATAAAATAAAATAAGGAAAAAAATCTGTTGTATGCCTAAAAACAAAAAAAGAATAAAAGTGTCCAGTGATCCAGTTACGGTTCAGTGTAAAAGCTGGTTAAAAAGCTGTTGAGTTCAAAGAAATACCAGCAAAGCAGAACAGGTGTAATGTTTTGAGCAACAATGTGAGACTGATGCAAAAGGTAACAGAAGACCATTTCAAGGGGTTTCTTTCTAAACTGGAATTATATGCAACTGAATTAGTACGGTGCGTATGCAGTTGTCCACACTGTCTTCTCTTTGCATTTTGACTAAATGATAACGGCTAATGTGCTTTTCAGCTGCAGCTGTGTTTGACTAATCTTAAGGCCTAGGCATACATTTTTTTACAAACGATAAGGTCGAACTTCAGAGCAAACTTTGTATATTACTATAACTAAAAGTTAGACATTACAAGTTTGTTTTTGGAGCTCGGTCAAGTCCACGTTTTCCACAGCAGATTTCTTTCAGCCACAGAAGAAATTAAAGCTTGGTTATGTGTTTTCCGTTAAAGTTTGTGTTCTAGCTCCAGGAGCACAGTTTGGAGTCAGCAGGGTTTTCTGACAGCTCATTCAAGAATGTTCTTCTGTAAATAGAAACAAGAACAACACATTTAAAGAAGCTATTAAAATTGTAATTATTATTCAGATTTAAAAAAACTACTTTTAATACAATGGTTATATAATGACTGTGCTACAGTGTAAGAAAGCAGGTAAATCTGAGAGAAAATTACTTTATTATGAGCAAACAGATCCGTCTGAGTCTCCTCTCTGCTTCGCTCAGACCTGGCAGCCAGAAGCCAGGAGAGCCAGCTGCTACTTCTTACATTCTGTTGTCTCCTTGTTGCATAAGGAGCAGGCAGGAGGACAGGCTCTGTGCTGGGATGGAGCGTTCCTTCTTCCATGTGACAGCATGTGGTCGTGACTCAGAACATCACCGTCTGGCTGGGAGTTTGCCTCTGCTTACATCTAACCATGTGCATTCCTGTGGTATGGTACCTATTAAACATAAAACCCACTGGGCCAATGCTGGTGCCTTTTAGACTTTCCTATTACGATTGTCATAGCATAAAATATTCAGCTAACCCTATTTTCAGTATAGTCAAATCAAGTCCAGCTTAAATCACTATTTATCTAAAGAGCGAATAAGTTTCCAACCATCATTAAGTTGATTTAAAGTGATGAAGAAGATGTCAGGGCGTGTCCAACTGTTTGGTGCTGTTAATTTTCTGCTTTATTTTCAGGCTTTGTGGTGCTTGGTATAGGTTGTATGGGTGTGACCTCTGCTGGGATCTACTCCACCTGCGGCTCATCAGCTCATCAGGCAACGAGAAAACAGGATCTTGGAGGTCAACAAGATGTGGTAAATCTCCATGCTTGTCCTATGAATTGGTATGCTTTGAGTCTCCTACTGTTTTTCCTTGCCTTACAGGGATTCCTGTGTTTGCACAGCTATCTTGATAAGAATACTGACTCACCTTCCAAGAAGACAGATTGCAAATATTCATCTGGAGCACACCTTCCTTTTGGATCTTCTCCTCATGGATGCTTGTTTGGGAGACAGATCGGCCATTTCATGCTTCGGACACCACAGAGCCTCACCAGGTCATAAGGACCCAATTCCACCAGTCACGGTACTCAACAACCTCAGTGCCTTTTCCAGTAAGCCACTACAACCTTTTATCTTATTATCATTATTAAACTTGATAACTTCTCACTAATTCATGCTCTTTTCTTAATAGAACTTCAACAGATTGCAGGCTAAAAGGTCTCTGTTCATGCAAATCATAATTTTCTTCATTGTACATTAAAACTATTGCATTTTTTCTTGTTGCTTTTTCATTCTTTTTCTGCATGAGGATTAAAAAATATATATATATCCCAAGCATGACACCAACAAGCTCTATTCTGTTACCACCAGTGCAGAGCTTGTGCAAGTAGTTGCAAGTGGCTTTCCATGCAAATTAAGGGACATTTTGGACAATGGCCTTGTGACAAGAAGGGTAACAAAGAAGTCGTGTGTGTGTGTGTGTCCAAGGTCATTTGCAACACCAAGGCTCCGAAGGCCAAAGCACACTTTTTTGTCTGGAACATAAAAACTGCTTTAGTAACTGCTTCCAATGGGTAAAATGATTCAGAGATCCCTCTCCTGATTGCATGATATACATTACTCACAATAAGTTAGAGATATCATGAGAGACTCGGTGGATGTCATACCGGAATTGCGCCGCTCAAGGTGGCAGCATGTTGGAGTAGCTCTGTTACTTTGGTTCATTTTTTTTTCTTTTTTAAAACTTCAATTCTTCCATTTCTGGTAGAAACATTGTTTTTGTGGACAACTGTTCTCGCTGGTTTTGACTGCTGTGCAGCTGGAAGGATTTTGGCTGATACTTGTTATTTTTGGACATTTGTTATGATGCATAACCATGGCAACAAGGTGGTTTACAACTGGCAGCAGCTGATTAACATCACAAAAGCTCAAATAATACCTCAACTACAGCCACAAAACCCTGATGAGTTGAAAAGAAGACGCCATAGATCCAGAGCATCCTCTACATCAGACTGTCATACAACTACAGAGCGTCTTCAGTCAGAGGCTTCTTCAGATCTGCAGAGCACTACAAGAGATCATCCCTACCCACAGCCATCAGCATCTACAACAAATCTTTGAAGGAACTTGCATAATGAGTTACAACAACATTTAATTTCCCTTTGGGATTAATAAAGTAATTTTGAATTGAATTTGAATATTGAATACATATGGTGTTTGTTTTACTTCAGAGATTTTTGGGATAGGGAGGCAATTGTATTGGGGTGATAGACACACCTCATTTTGTGTTTTCCACGTAATGGTCTCACTGTGTACAGTGTGCCTTACATATTGGGGCCAAAACCCAAAAATACTAAAGACAACCCTTTTCAATGTGGCATCAATTTCAACATTCTGTGGGTTTAAAAAGCTGGTATTGTCAGTAAGTCATTCCAACTTCATGCTTCAAACAGCCATGAACACACAACGTTACTTAACGGACGAGCAGCTATGGCCACCTGGCCACAACGTGCCTTCCGGTCGGTGGCAGCCAGTCAGATGTTGCACGTGAACTTGGTGTGTCTCAAAGTGTCATCAGCAGACTTGCACAGAACTACTGGCGGAGTTCGTGACAGACCCAGGAGTGGAGCCCCACGAGTGACAGACTGCAACGATGACCAGTACATATGCCCTCAGACATCGTCATCCAACTGCCACACAGCTGCAGGCCCGTTTACGAGATGTGAGGGGTACTAGGGTTTCCAGACAAACCATTCGCAACCGACTCCAGCGCTTTGGCTTGAATGCCAGACGACCGTTGCAGGTGATTCCACTGACACCAAGACACTGCCGTGAATGTTTGCAGTGGACACAAGACCATGTGACCTGGACAATGCAGCAGTGGTCTACCGTCCTGAAATGATGGTAGTCAGCGTTGCTGGAGATGGCGAGGTTAGTGATACGCTGAGGTCAAGATGGTCCCCAGGGTTAGCTTTGGTGGAGGAGGTGTAACAGTCTGGGCAGGCATCACCAGTCAGCACAAAACTGATTTGGTTATTGTAGATGGCTCAGTCACTGCACGTTCTTACCTCAGAGACATCATAGAACCCATCATCATCCCCCAATTCCGCCAGCACACCCCCAACTTTCTGTTCATGGATGATAATGCTCCACCACATCGTGCAATAATTGTGACAGCTCGACTTCAGGAAGTCAGAGTGCCTCATATGGTATGCCCAGCAATGTCCCCTGACCCGAACCCCTTAGAGCACGTTTGGGACCAGCTGAAGCAGAGACTGGATGATCGTACCCCACCCCCACTTGATCTGGCAGAACTGCGTGTAGCATTTGTGGAAGAGTGAAACGCATTGCCTCAGGACAACATCATGAGGCCAGTGAGGAGCATATGACGTCGCTGTCAAGTTGTCATTGTGAAAAATGGTGGAAACACCCGCTACTGACATTGTCAATTTGTGTTATTTGGGGCTACCCTTGTTATTGTATACATTTTTGAGGTAATAAATATTACACTAATGAAAATGGTGTTTCTTCTCTTTCATTATTGGTAATATCAAAGGATACTTTTACTTATTTCAATTGAGACCAAATAGGAATAGCACTCATGTAAATAACAATATCCCTAACTTATTGTGAGTAGTGTAGGTGCTAAAGCATGTTGTGCAACGATTTAACCCTTAAATTCCTGTTCATTCCATCGCAGTATTGGGTTTCTATGGTCACTTTAGATACCGTATAAACTCCACTGCTAATTTTTGCAAGTGTCGCTTAAAGGGACAGGGGCAAGATTTGTAAATAAAATAAACATCCATGTCCAGTTTTTTAATGCTGTTGGGTGATGAAGCGTTATAAACCAAAAAGAATGAGCCCACCCACTTATCGCTCCATTTTCTTAAACTGGCTGTGTGCTGCAAAATGTGCTGCAGCTCGGGGCCCGAATTTCCTGCGCTGTCCTACGGATGTGACGTCAATTGACACGGCTTGCGCGTTCTTGACAGCTTTAAAAGAGGAAGAAAAATGGTCGCAGACCTCCACTGATTTAATTGTGAGAATGGATTCTTCTCTTCTGCAACTGGGAAACGACCAAGGACGACTCACAGCCCACTAAAAAGTGGCACTAAGAAAAAGAAGTATGTCACCGTGAAGAGGTATGCTTTTTTGTGAAGCGTTTGAGCGCGCTCCCGTGCGGCTGGCTGCAGTTACTTGCAGCGCCGGCCGCGTCGCTCGTGAGTTTCGTTTCTTCGTTCTGCCCCCTGCTCCTTTAATTGCAATGCCTACACTCATCTCATGACAAATGCTTGAAGTGGCTTTGACAGTGGCATATCTGGGCCTCTTTTCTGAGTAATCCTGGTAATAACCATGTGGCCACTAGGGGTAGCTTATAGACTGTGTAGAGAGCATTGAACTTTTATGCCCAAAAGCTCAGGTGGTCATTAGATGGTAATGTATAGAAAAAAGTAACTTATTCCGCCTTGACGCATAATGTATGACAGCAAGTAAATAATTAAACACATACTTCAGGGATGTGACAGGGTTTCTGTTTCACAAAATGTTCTTAATATCTTCCTGTTTAGAGTCACGTGAAATGCATTTCGAAAACAATGGGCCAGCAGCTTTGGTTCACGGTCTTTTTCAAATGAAAACCTTGAAAAACCTTTAAAAGAAATCTCAAAGCTTAAGGAAAACACCTAAAGGTGTACTATGCATCCAATTTCTGCTAAGACTTTAAGGAAAATTGTAAGGTGATTTGTGGTAGCGACCCGTGAATTTACTTAGTGGGCTGGATGTTTTTGCCCATCGGGTATTTAATGGTTGTGAGATTGTGCAGCATGTGGGAGTGCACCTCCCCATTTCTCTTCCTCTCCCGGGGTAATAAAGCCAGTCTGCACCCACACCTCTTAGTCTGGTGTGAACAGACTGATGGAGCAGAAAATATTTCTGTTTCTATAAGCCTTCATCTTCCCTCTGCTACCACCCCTGCTTCAAAATTAATAAATAACTTTTACAAAGCCCCGATAAAGTGCATGACTTGTTTAAAAAAAGACAAGCGCAGCAAGTCGGTTCACAGATGGTCTCAAGTAGCTGATGTAGTGAGGGGCTAAAAAAACAGCGGAGGAGGGTTCGGATGTAATTTCCTTTAAGATAATTGTTAACAGGGATTAACTGGGACTCCAAGGGATCTTATAGGGTTGTTAAAGATTAAAGGCATGTACAATGGCTTTGACAATGCTTGCTCTTGTTATTTTATGATATTAGAATACATTATGCTTAATTTAGTAAACTATTTGCCATGTACAAAGATCTAAGGGAAGAAAAAAACTCATCCATTAAATTGATAACTGCAATTTGTAAGCCTAAATACCAGAAATTTACCTTGAAAGATTTACTGGACCAGCCATGATTGATGACGGTCTGAACCATCCAAATCCAATTTTTTCCCCCAGTCAGTGAACGCACAATACCTACAGTAAGTGCAGACAAGTCATATCAACACTCTTCACTGTGGATGTTGTATCATTGAGGTGTTGAAAATGAATTCAGAAACCACACTGAGGGTGGGAGAAGGGATTTAAAATGCAACTGTTTTCCACAGACACGCGTCTGCTGTTCATTCATACAAAGACGGTTACTTCAGCAGAAGGAAAGTTACTGTCCTGTCCTTGAAAACCAAGCCTTAAACTGTCTTTGCAAGGCCGCGAAACTCATATTTTGCTCCTTGCAGACAAAGTGCACACCTTCACACTAAAACTAGACCTCTGGCATGGCCGCATCAGTGGAGGGAACTGCGACATGTTCCCCAGCCTTGTAGACTTTATCAATGATGCAGGCACGTCACACGATTTCTCCTCTCTATTTCAAGCAGCGTCTGAGCAACTGTCAGCAATGAGAAAACAATTAGCGACGTACTTTAAAGAGGATTATCGCTCTTTTGCGTGGATTCGAGATCTGTTTGTGTGCACAGCAAACGAGCTGTCAATTTAGGGTGACCAACCGTCCTCTTTTCCCCGGACATGTCCACTGTTCATGTGCTGTCCGGAGCACCCGGGAGGAGTTATAGACTGATGAAAATGCGCCGAGCTGCGCCGCACTGCATGCATTGCGCAGCGCAGAGCTCCTCTGCTCCGCACCGCACAAGGTTGTCCTGCATTGCGCAACACATTTGCGCAGCGCTGAGTTACTGCTGTTTACAAGAAGTCAAAGCACAAGCTTCATGCACGAACCACAAAATATATACCGTCCAGTCGCAACAAATGGGCGCCATTCACATAGCTGGCATGTGTGTTTCTGTGTGACAAAAGTGGCAAATAACCAATAGATCACATGGACACAAAAAGTATAAAAAGCCTGAGGAAAGTGAGAGTTGATCTATAAACTGACTGTTGAGGATGAAGATGCAAACTAAACAGAGTAATCACTTTTTAATTTTGTTTTTGAGTCTGTAGCTGTTTACTTTTATTACAGTGGAAAGAAAATAATACTTGTTTTCTCAGAAGATTATTTCAGATTTTTCTTCAGTTTTTGTCCAGTGCAATTTAAAAAGTTAACTAATATTGTTGCTGGTAACTTTTTTTTAATTCAGAAGAGTAATTATTTCTATTATAATTTAATTCCAGAGATTATAAAATCATTTTCTTCTTGTGAAAGCCTTTTTGACGTTTGTTATTTAACTAATCTTTTCTAACCACATTGAGAACGAACCCCTTAAATATGTTAAAATCAAAAGTTTTGGCCAAGTCCTGAAAGTGTTTCAGTACTGTGCCAGGTGGCCTTTTGGAAATCAAAATATGATCACTCTATTGATATGCAGGACCAGCTTATTGAGCTGAAGAGTGACAGTAGACTGAAGGAACTCTTTGGCTCCTCCCCTCTTTCATCATTCTGGGCAGCATTGATGCAGGAATACTCTCAACTCAGTGAAGTCGCCTTGAAGATTCTCCTTCCTTTCGCGTCGACATATATCTGGGAGGCAGGATTCTCATAAATGACTGCACTCAAAACAAAATACTGCAATCGTGCACAAATCAAGGATGATTTGAGGCTATGTTTATCAAACATTGAGCCAAGAATTGAGGATCTTTGCAAGGCAAAGCAGGCTCATGTCTCACGATATCAGGAAACTATTTAATCGTGATACAATTGCTCAACATAAAGATGATCATATTGATTATATTTAAGCCACATTTTTTTCTATCTCTATTCTTTCTTTTCCTCTATCTTAATATCTTTACACTGTCAGTAAGCAAGGCACCTATATATGGGGAGTTACAATTTTCCCAGTTTGTGCCATTCGTGCATTGGGCACAACTAAAATCAACAGAGAAAAAAAGGGGGCGTCACTGATAATGTTAATTGTACAAACTTCTTGTAAAAAAAATAAAAATAAGGAAGGTTTAAAATGTGAACTTTGCTATCATTTTGTTAACTTCGCCAAAAAAAGAACCAGAATGACCCGGTCGAAGCTTCACAAAACTGGAGACCAAAAATGTGTCACTGATATACTGAAATAACAACCTAATCACTGGCACTCTTTATTGGAAGTTATTTATAGATTAACATGAAAATAAACCTGCTTACATTTTAAGATGATTTAAAAGCCTGGTCTATGAAAGTGGTTAACTCTCAACACATTCGTCGTCTGCTGAAGATTCCAATCAGTTCTGGAACCCAGATATGGATAGATTTATATCTTTTATGTCTGCTGTCAAAAAACATGGTTTCATACTGGCAAAGTGAGATGTGTGAAAAACAAATGACCACCTGTGTTTTGCACACATTTCCCATGTGAATTTGGAACATTTTCATGGTAAACTTTGAAACCCATGGACATTCAACATGGAAGCCCATCGGATAACACGTAAACGACATGTGAAACATGTTTTCCACATAAAACCTATATGTGAAAAAAAATGTGTGAATGTGGAATTACATGTGAAGCCTGATCTGATAACTTGTGAATAATATGTGAAACCCATGTAAACCCAAACATGTGAAGTCCATGTTTGCAACATATGTGGTTTACCAGGTACCATATCCCACGAGAAGAACATGTTCAACCAATGTGACCTTTCCACAAGGGGTCTTTAACACATTTTCATACTTTCTTGAGAATAATTCTGAAGGTTCTTACTGTACCCCGGCAGCACCAGATCTGGTAATGAGGACAAATCCTATCTACAGGACAAGAGGTTCCCTTAAGAGGACATTGAGGGGGTAGTAACAGTCCTTGAACAGTCCACATACCCTCTGTTCAGGATCTGTTTGAGAGCCCCCGCAGGAACAGCATCCTGGGCACACCCACAGAATCCATATGAGCTCTGGACAAACTGTTCAGGCTTCTACCAGTAAGCAAACGATGTTTTCTGCCTCAGGCGCTAAAAACACTGAAAACTCTGGTGTCATGTTGGGTGATTTTGGATACATTTTAAAGAATTTCTCTCCGACTTGGAATATCAGCATATATTCTGTCTAATAGAATGATTTGTCTTATGTTGTACTCCTGTCTGACTAGTCCAGGATTCTCTTGTAAAAGTTCTTATTAGCCTCATTAAGTTTTTTTTTATTATTATTTGTAATTACAGCTTCAATGAAACTGAAACACATGTGCATAATAAGTTCTAAACAGCTTTAGATGATGGACAGCTGCTTTGTTTGTAAGTTTCGGCCCCTTTAGTGTCCACGCTGGTGGATGGAAATTGTTTTACAGAAGGAAATTGTTACCTTTCTACAGAGTGAAGTCTAGGCAGCTTAAAATTGAACGTTTCAAAAAAGAAAAATTCCCCCCCCAAAAAAAAGTGCACACAGTCCCTAGCCGGCGTATCTCTAGAGCAACACCAGTCAGTCAGGATTAACTAGCCTCAGTGATCACAGCGGCATGAATTAAGCAGGCGGCGCTCTGGCCGAGCTAAAACAACAAACAAACTATGTGGAACCTCGACCCCAGAATGACCTTTGCCCTGACCTGCTTGTGTGGATTTCCTGCGAGCCTTCTTGATCTCCTCCTCGGTCTTGTTGGTGAGCTTGCTCTCCAGCTGCTGGGTCTTCAACTCCAGCTCCTTCTGTCTGTCAGCCAGAGCTTTCCGGGCCTGAACGAGATAAAAACGCTCCTATCAGAGACCAACACAAAAAAAAGGCTTACTTTGAGAGAACCAAGTCCTCTTAAAATGTCTTGGTGATGTTAAAGGGTGATTTGCCTTAAATCTTCTCAAACTAAATGATATTAAAACAGAAGTAGTCTTGTTTGGCAGTTTATGTACCCAGGACACGTGTGAGACTTCTCTTGGCCCTCTCTCCTCCTACTACAAGCCAGTTGTTAAAAATCTTGGAGTTTATTATGATGGGCGCTTTTAAGTTATCCAGGAAAATTAATGGAGTGATTTAGTCTGGTTTTTTCTACCTTAGGCAGCTGACTAAGGTAAAACCTTCTCTTCCACCTAATGTGTTTGAGCAAGGTATCCACTTGTTCATCTCTTCTAGATTGGACTATTGTAATTCTTTATATGTTGGCTAGGATCAGTCCTCTGTTTGCCATCTTCAATTAGTCCATAATGCCGCTGCCCGTCTGCTTACCGCCACCACGCACAGAGAGCACATTACACCAGTCTTGAGGTCTCTTCACTGGCTTCCGGTCTTCTACAGCATCCAGGTTAAAGTCCTACCGTTTGTTTTTAAGGCTCTTCATGGTCTGTCACCGGTATATCTGTCAGAATTACTGCTGAGCCAGATTCCAACAAGAACTCTGAGGTCAAGCGTACAGAATTTCCTTGTGATTCCAAGGACAAAACTTAAGTCGCATGTCGACAGGGCCTTTTCTGCGGTAGGTCCGAAATTGTGGAATGGCCTTCCCTGTAAGATAAGATCGGCCAAAACATTGGATAACTGAGCTGGTTTTTATTCAAGACTGAACTTTATTCAAGACTGAATTTTTTTAGCTCCTGTTCTTTTCCTTTTACTACCCGTTTTAATCTTAACATTGCAGTTATGTTTGATCCTATTGCATTCTATTTTGTGAAGCACTTTGGGCAGCATTTACTGTAATAAATGTGCTATAGAAATAAAGTTGACTTTGACCTTGACCTTGAATGATAAAACGTGATAACTCAAAAAGTACAGGGATCGACCCACTCGGGTAAACACACTTTGGACCTTGTACTGACATACGGTATTGAGTGTGAGGAAATAAAAGTCCACCCACATAACCCGGTCCTGTCTGACCACTTCTTGATAACTTTTGAATTTACTTTAACTGACCATCTTAAATCTGAAAGAAAATGTCATTATAGTAGAGCTTTATCAGACAATGCTGTAACAATCTTTAAAGAATCTGTTCCATTCTTACTTTCCTCAGTGTCTCAGAGTAACACAGTGGATGGCAGCAATTCTATCTCTAACCCTTCAGAAATTGATGGTCTGGTTCGCAGCTTTACGTCCTCATTGTGTTTGGCATTAGATAGTGTAGCCCCCTTAAAAAAGAAAGTGGCTAGCCATAGGAGGCTGACTCCTTGGTTTAACGCAGAGTTGCATACTTTAAAGCAGAATACTAGGAAGTTGGAGAGAAATGCTGATGAAAAGACACGCTTCTTGTTGAAGATGTGTGCCCGACAGCTTCAGGAATTCTGCTGCAGCCAGACTGAGCTGAGCTAAACGAGAATTCCAGCTATGGTCTCACCTTCTCCACGGCTGCGTAGCGACCGACAAGCTGCTTGCGGAGGTCGGCAATGTGGTGGTCGAATCTTTTCATGTCCTTCTTGAAGTTCTCTCTGAACGTCAGGAAAGGTTTCTCCACTTCACTCTGGAGCTGCTCAGAAAACAAACCAGAGATCACCACATCGAAGGAACACACAAAAGGACATTATCCCCGTTTCTTTTGTCGTTCGGAACACCTGAGAGGGACTCAAGCATGCAGGCATTAATCATGTGTGCATCGTTACGCCCTACAAGTAAAAACATAAATAATGCTGCTGTTTCTGGTGTTTAACGTTACAAGCGGAGGGTTTAGTGAATCCTGAAAAAATAAATAAAAAATACACTCAGTGTAATACACTTAGCAGTTTTGAGTTCACAAATATAAATTCGAACTGATCTGGTTCTGATGGAGACGTCTGGATTCAAGCCGCAACCCGTTACTGCTTGGAGAGACTGGGTTTTCGTGGCTGCTCCTTCTATATCCAGTCCTGACAACCTCAGTGGTAAACTCCTAAAACAAAGAAACCCACGAACCAAAACTACTGCAGGAATGTCCAGCAATGTGAATGAAACGCTGCCGCTGGACAGCACACCATAGAGTTTTTATCCGGCTGTTATTACAAACCAAATTCCTTTCTGATTCTAAAAATTGTCTTTCAGATAAACAGATTTAGGATCAAACCTCCATCCATGCATTCGCGATCCACATATAGATGCAATACATTCATATAACACATGCACAGATTAGGCTTTAATGGCCGACCCTGATTTACAGTTTCCTTAGCCAATTCCCATTTTGAGCAATTTCTAGTTCATTCAAACTCGTGTGCAAACTTCGTTTTACATTCCTCTCCTTTATCAGGCTCGTCTCTTTAAAACCTTCCTGGCCTGTTCCTTTTGTTACCGTTAATCTGACATCAACAATGCAACAAGCAGAACACCCTGTTTCCCCCTCTTTTATAGACTAATTCTACTGTGACACTGCAAGGCGACCAGACCCACCATGCTATTCCCCTAAGCTACCAGGACCGGACATAACTGCTATGTTTTGTCCAATCAGTGACAGAACCATACCTGTCCTGCAGCTTCCTTGTTAGAAAACGTAGTTTTAATTCCAGCAAAAACAGCATTGTAACAGCTTGTGTTCCTGAGTCTTACTTCCGTCTAAATACACTGTTTAGTGATGGATTTGCTAATGTTTTCCGTTTTTCTGGAGTTATCTAACAGAGGAACAGTTGCAGTACGTTTAGATCACTGGATTAAATTGGTGAATCCCAATTAGATATTCTCATCTATTGCTTTCCTCATAAAAAGTCAAGAATTATAAGATCAGGCTTTGAATCAAAAGAGGATAGGATTTAAGCCACTGTTTGCATACGAATACAGTCCAAAAACCTTAATTAGCTTCATGCTCTTGAGTAGCTTTCCACATTATGTCATCATCCTCTCACACCGAGCTTGTGAGGATGATAAATCCAAACTATAGACTAATCCAAACTGCTCTGCTTCCTTTTTCCTGATTCCCGAGCATACAGAGAGTTTAAGTAAACAGCACAGCTTCCAGCACCACAAATGTGACAGGATCACGTCGGTTTTTTAATCTTTGCAGCGAGCGCGTCGCGAGTTTAATGATCCTAATAATCAACGTGGCGTTCTGCCCCAGCTGTCAGCCATGAATAAGAAGTGCAGCTTCTTCCTGTAGTCACCCCGCAACCCATCATTCAAACATCGTTTCCACTCAAATCCTTCCTGTCTCCTCTGAGAATCTGGAAGAATGCCGAACATCTGTGCATCTCTGGAGCATAACATCACCGAAGACATTTTTTCCCGCATCTCTCTTCTCTCCTGCTTCATTTCCAACTAATCAAACATGAAAAGTAAATTAGGACATATGTTTCCACACCTAATGGCTTTTCAACTGACTGTCAATGGGATATTTTCTAAAACGATCCCTCTTATATTCAGATTTACATCCTCATACTCATAAAAAAAAGAAAAACTAACAAAAAACAAAAAAACAAAAACACAATCCAGACACATTTGCGCAGTCAGCAATAAGTTTGTTTCCATGGTCACAGACAAAGGAAGACATTGCACCAGCATAAAAAAGCGTAAGAAATGGTGAAGAGCAGTTAGAAGTGTGTCTCCAAACGAGGGAAAGTGATTCAACTCCTGCAGGATGTGTTGTTTTTCCAACAACGTTGTCACACCACAAACCAAAAAGTATATGCATTTTATGTGACAGATCAACAACAAAGTAGTACCAAATTTGTGACTTGGAAGAAATGTATGAATGGTTTTTAAAGTTTTGTTACTATCACACAGAATCCCAGCATAAGACCTAGAAGTGTGTGGGCAGTGGTGGTCCTTCCTATAGGCGCCATCTTTGACATAAAAATAAATTAAGTTAAATGTTTATTTTTTGTTTGGATTCTTTAGTGTGCACTTTTTGTTCTCAAATGTTGCACTACTGTTCAAGTTAAAAGTTTTTTTTTATATTTATTATTGAACAGCTTTATTCTTTTGCACATGTTGTTATATTGTTATTGTTATACTATCATTATCTAAATAAATGTGCAATTCTTTGGACATGACCTCTTTTTTCGTGGGCATGGGGCGCCACCAGTCAAGCCTAGGGCACCAAATGGTCGAGGACCGCCACTGTGTGTGGCTGTAATGTGGTGATGTATGCTGCTGCCCTGTATAAGCTCCGACTCCCTGCCCTCAAGCTTCTCCATGGCCCTCATCTGTCGGATTTTCTCCGCCTCCACTTGTGTTGGAGTGAAACCAAAACCACTTGCAACAGATTTAATGATGATGATTTAGCTCATTTTTAGCCTCATATCTAAATATTGGGAACCTGAAATGAAGATAATTACCTTTGAAGAGAACTTTAGATGAACCTCGGCTTCGTCTGCCAGGCTCTTCTTCAGCTGGGCCCACGCCTCTCCCAAAGTTCTGGGAACAGATAAGAAGGACACGGAAAGGAGAACATTGTAAATACCATCATCAAAATGGGGCCACATGATTTATTGGAAGGATGAAACAGGCGCAGGTATGAGGAGACAAGCGGGACCGACTGACACACACACACACACCCACACATGCACACACACACACGGTCATCCATGCACAGATGGAGCCCAGGAGCCACCAGTGCAAAAGTTAATTCACACACAAGCAGCCGATAAATCAAGAGCGCTAAACTGAGGTCCACAGCGAGTTCAACAGGCCATTAGGACGTATGAGACAGCGGACATCTAAGTCTCCTCTCAGCTATGAGCTCAACACAGCCGGGAGACACTCATCGTTTGTCTCTTTAATAATCCAGACGCTAGATTCGCCTGAGGGAAAAAAAAGAATAAAATAAAAATGGGGGCGGCTGGATGACCCTTTTGTTTTTTATTAAACTTAGGACTGTAAAAGCATCAGCCAGCAGGCAGAGAGTCAGAGGCACGAGGCTCTGGGATCCAGGACCGCCGCTCTTTACGGGTGAGCGGCTCAAATCAAAACCTCGCTCTGAATAGAAGAAATGCGCGGAATTCCCTCAATCTGACATCTAACACATTCCTGATGCTGACCGGGAAAAGCCTGGCACCTGCGGAACGCCGTCCTCCAACATCCAGAGCTGTTAAAACCCCAATTAGATCATTTCACAGATTAAGGTTCTGTTTTTTATATTTAAATACATTTAACCCTCTAAACCTAGACATCATAGGATAACTTTTACTATTTGAACTTTTTATTCCCCTTGGAGGCATGAAGTCACAAAATAATTGCATGGCTTCTGCATTTACAAGACAAGGAGAAAAACACAAATTGTCATGTCCGTCTAATTCACATGGGTTCCTCCTCAAACTGTGCAGCGTTCTCTCTCTCTCTGTGCTGTCCCTTTTTTGATAAACATATGGTGCTATTTGCTTAGTAATTCAGACACAGAGTAAGAGCAGACAGAACACAGAGAAGATGTGCAAAAACAGAGCAACTACCATCTGAATGTCTACATAACTCATTGACCTGGAATCCCACCCCCACTGTTAGATCCATGTTTACATAGCATAACATTTACCGTCAGATGAACGTGTAGGTGCATAAACTACGCTAAAAATGGCAGATGCTATGGCTTTAAACTAATGAGCTTACAGTGGTTTGCTTTACACCAAGACAGTTGTAGGCATGCGAGGCACAGCCACCATAGTGAAACAACGAAATGACCAAAATACCCTTTTTGTGAAAAAGCAATCCTCTGAAACTTTTAGGTAAGTCACAGTTGGTGGGTGGAAGGGTGGGAAGGATTAAACAAAATGTAAGATTGCCTCATTAGGTTGGGAAAATATGGCAAAAGTCCAATTAGAATTTAGAGCAGGGTTCTACAATTTATTTAGAATTAACCCCTGCATAAGACCCTCTTTAGTGGTTTAATGACCTTTTGATGATAAAGAAATTAGCAATGTTGAAGAGGCTTTTCTCTGTTTTTGTAGATTTTTTTCATAGAAATGGAATGAAACTAATAGGGCAAACAATATTTTCTTTTGGTGATCACTTCTATTAGCAGATAGCAAACTATGTCCTTTTTTTGACATGGTTCTTCAATAACTGTATTCATTCTTTTTGTAAAAGTTTGATGTTTTTCTGTATTCTAAAACAGTGGCTCTGTCGTCTAAAGCAAAACAAATCTCATGATGTTATCTTTTTGTACAGGGTGATTTATGCTAAACTAAGCTAAGTTAAGAATATTTAGCTCTTTGGATTGCAAAGGTTGTTGGCCTCTGCTAGAGTCTAGACTCTAGAGGGTAATTGTGTCCAACTCCGTTTTTGCTGATGTTTGTGTGGGCAATATCAAAAGTCAACATCCACACTGTTAAAATGTTTTTGCTGTAGATAAATGAATAAAATAAAACCAGAATCATTCACAGTTTAGTACTTTATAAATGTTCCACTTCTTTTTTGATAAAATTTGTTAAAACCAGCAAAGCACTGGGAGGCGGGCCAGGGCAGCTCAGTCGCGACCCTGCATAGGATAGACGGGTATGTATGTATATATGGATGTATATATGTATGTATATATGTATGTATATATATATGTATATATGTATATATGGATGGATGGATGGATGGATGGATGGATGGATGGATGGATGGATGGATGGATGGATGGATGGATGGATGGATGGATGGATGGATGGATGGATGGAGGACTCTGGCCAGTCCCAAGTTCAGAAATCAGATATTTTTCCAATCAGTGAATGCAGTATATAGGCTACAACATACAATCAGGTCCCGTTGACAAAAACCCTCTTCGGTGTAGATGCTATTGTTAAGCAAAGACTCACAGCTAGCAATTTTCAGTATGAGTGAGATATTTAAAAGTCCAGGGAAACGCAGAGATTTAAAAAGCTGTTTAACAGGAAGCTGCATTTTTCTAGGAATTATGCATCTGAGATTCTTTCAGGCTGTGAGATAGCGTGTTAAACTTTTACAAGAAAACATGTGAAAATACATTAAAAATATGACAATGGCCTTTATAAATTATAGGGATGTGATGTTTTGCTTCCTACCTTTGTTTAAAGTTATAGAAATGTGTGCCACCTATATTGCATGTCAAACATGTGAAGATAGCTTTTTATTTACTGAAGAAAGTCCAGGGTTGAAGAATAAATGTGCAATAGTTGAAATAAACAAATGTCAGGAAATACAAAGAACCTAAAAGAAAAACAACAATTTTTTGTCTCTGCTGATTCAAAGTTGTAAAAGCTTAGTGCCACTTCAAATATTATTCAGACTCAGTATACTGGATCTGCTATACGTCCTCAGTCTTACATTCCCCGCTGACGTGCAATCCTTTCCGACAACATACTGGATTTCAGGGGGGAAAAAAATGTATCTCCTGCTATAGACTCCTTTTATTCAACAGATCCGATACAGAGTGGAATCTGCAGCTTAAGAAAAAAAATGTCACATGCCTCACAGCCACATCTCAACCAAACAAATGGTAAATTCAGGAATAAACAGACGGCTGGCTCTGGTCGGATCGTAGGAACCGAGCAACAAAACACCGATTGTCCTGTCCAACAACAGAGCCAGCCTGAGGCAACGCATAATGAAAGTACTGTGCTGCACTTTTGTGGGTGTGGGCAGACTGAGCTGGCTGGCATAATCTGGATTCTGTTAAGGACAGTTCCAACCCACTCTCTTTCACTATGTCAATATGAAGGCAGTTAGCTTACATGTATGTTCAGTAAACCCAGTGGGGGAGGGAAAGCCGTATTAAAACTTGATTAATTAGGCCTTACTTCCAGTTTCCCTCCTTCAATTTATTTAAAATTTTAAATCTAAGTTGCGTGGGGTATGAACTGAGCCTATAAAACATCAGTAAAATTCACAGGTCAGCAGTTTGCAAGCTTGCTACCTATTAGCAATTATAGCTGCAAACAAAGTAGTTTTTTCCTTCATCTTGAATGTAAATAACTTTTTTAGATAGAAACATGCACATCACAGAAATATGCCTTACTGTACAACTGTTGCAACAATTTATGATCTCTAATTAAGCAATAAGTATTGGACACGTCAATCATTTCTCGTAAGAGTTCAGACAGAGCAGTCGAGGAGACCTCGCAGAGAGCTTCAGAAAGACCAGGAAAGAGCAGCAGAAGAAGAATATCTATTCGCCGAAGGTCGCTCGAAGTTTTTTTGGTGTGATGGACAGTCATAATCTGTCTTAATTTATAAAACTAATCTGGCCAAAATGGGTATCAGACATCACAATCAACAGAGATACTATGCAACATCAAATATTCTGCAAATAATGTACAGTAACATGAAATGAACAGGTGCAACTCAAAAAATTTGAATATTGTGCAAAAGTTTATTTATTTCAGTGATTCAACAAGGTGAAACTAATATATGAGATAGACTAACATGGAAAGCAAGATATTTCATTTATTTGTTATAATTTTGATGACTATGGCTTACAGCTTTATTTATGAATTTTATGAGTAGTTATTTGGCGAATAGAAAACGTGTTGTATTTAATGGTACCCTTTCAAATACTGTTACAGATTGTGTGGGATTCCAAAAGGGAGCTGTCTTGGTCCTTTGCTATATGGTATTTTTTGTAAATGATACTGTTTGTCTTATGCATGCCATAAAGCATACATGACTGTATATTCAGATGACACAACCATATCTGTTTCGGCTTCGAGTTTGGATCAGGTCAGTAGTATGCTTCAACAGGAGCTCATGTCTGTCTCTGAATGGGTGGTGGGGAACAATATAAAATGGAATGTAAAAAAAAAAGAAAGTGTATTGGGCTTTAATCATTCTGTCAGAGAAACCCAGAAGTTACACATTATTTTAGAGAGCCAACAAATTGAACAACTTAAAGAGATTAAACAGTTTGGCATCACATTAGATCAAACAATGTCATGGACTACGCATATTAACAAAATTTTAAATAAAATCAGTAGGACCATTTCCGTAATAAGCTGCAATGCTCATTATATGTCAACAGAAACCAGAAAGGTTGTTCTACAGTCCTTGGTCTTGTGTTACCTGGACTACCATCTAGTTGTTTAGTCTAGTGCGGCTAAAAAGGACCTTAAAAAACTTCAGATAGTTCAGGACAGAGCTGCTTGATGGTCTCCAGGCTGCAGTCATCCCTGCTGCGAGTGCATCTTTTTCTTCCACACTTTTCGCTTACACATAACTTTCTATTAACGTGCTTTGATACAGCGCTTTGAGAACATCCAACATCTTTTGCAATGACCATTTTGAGGCTTTCCCTCCCTTATGGAGGGTGTCAATGATGGTTTTCTGCAAGACTGTCAGGTCAGCAGTCTTCCCCACGATTGTGACTCCTAACTGAGCCAGACTGAGACCATTTAAAGGTTTGGGAACCTTTTTAGGTGCTTTGGATTAATTAGCTGATTAGAGTGTGACACTTTGAGCCTAAAATATTGAACCTTTTACAATATTCCAATTTTCTGAGCTTTTGAATTTGGGGTTTTCATAAGCTGTAAGTCATAATGATCAAAATTATAACAAAGGCTTGAAATATCTTCCTTTGCGTGTAATGAGTCTATCTCATATATTAGTTTCACCTTATAAGTTGAATTACTGAAATAAATTAACTTTTGCACGATCTTCTAATTTTTAGAGTTTTACCTGTAGCCATTTTTAATAATAAAAATACTCTACTTATTTATGTAGCACCAATTTGCAACAAATATAATCTCAAGACAAATCCAAGTACCTAAATACAAAGACAAAATGCAATGGATTAAGTAGACAGGTACAAAGTGGTTTGTTTATAGGTATGTAATGGACATAGGAGGGAACAAATAGAAACTAGTGCATATTAAATGGTGGCACAAATTCACAAAGGGGTGAACTGACCCAATATAGTTGCTGGTTGCCAACTTCCGTTAGCATATGGATAACATACAAGAACAATTTTAGGCCTATATTAATAACAGAAATATATGTAAATGTGATACACTTGCTGAATTTGGCAAAGATCACCATTAACCCACGTTTTTCGAACTCTTTTTTTCTACACAATGTTCCCACTTTAGCATCTCCGTTACTACAAATATACATCCAACACAGGCATTGAGGCCAAATATATTCATATCAAGCTGAATTTTCCAGAATATCACTTGAAATGCCATATCCTACCAAAAACTATATCCAAGCACTCCTTTATGATCACAATAATGCACACACATCTACTGTAAAGACGACTGGGATTCGATATGTTGTACAGCTTGTCACCTTTCCTTAACAGTACAGTTGCTTTTACAGGAATAAATATTTTTGCTGATTTTTTATTTATTTTTTATTTAGCACCCAAAGTGTCTTGCAGAAGAATCTGAATTCCCCCCACTGCAACAGAACCATAAAACTAAAAAAAACATTAAGTTGCTAATTTACAAGGAGCTTGTTTTTTTGCTTGTCCATCTGTGAACCGGAAGAGAACTCTGAGTACTTTTGAGAGTCCCCTAAAACCCGTGCTGTTCACAAAATTGTGAACATGGCACAGGAAGGTGAGCTGCAGTACTGTATTAGGACCAAAGCAAGTTGAAGAAGTTTTATTCATACCTCAGGAAACTGTGTCAATCTGTGGAGAAAGTCAGGTTGCACCACAGCGAGCTGTTCTTACTTTGTCATATGCTGGGCCAAATGGAGTACTCACAGCTTTGCACTAAAAATAGCAACCACAGTGGCAATTTCATTAGTGTTAATTCTAAACCTTTAACTTAATATCGCACAGAAAAGTTTTGTCAAGAGCTAAAGCTCATAACTGGCTCTTTGAAGTGTTTTAGTCAAATATGTTGACACACAAGCACTGAGTGGTTGAGTTGTACTAAAAAAGGTGTGATTACAGGGACTGCTTGAGGAACAGTTTGTGACGTTGCTATGCGAGGTCACCGTTTTCTTCTGGAATTTCTTAATAAGAAGGGCTAAATAACAAGTGTCCCGGTCAGTGTCCACAGCTTCTAGTCTTTTATGAGTCATGTCTCACCCAGCTTTCTGTTACTTTTCCGTTTTCCGTGCTCCTTTAGCAGACCAGACAAAGAGCTGCTCTCAGCATGAAGCCCCTCCGCTGTCAGACAGCAGAGAAGAGGAGCGGCTGAAACCTTTCTTACACTCTGCAGGATCTTCAGAGCCCCATCGCCACTCCATCATACCTCCTTCCACACTCCCTCCTTCCCATGCATGGGTTTTTGCCCTTCTCTCCTCTGCTCTCCTGTAACAGGCATCACAGGTTGCAGGGCTGAGCAGAACAAAGCAGCTGCTGGTTTCCAGGAAAGCGGTTCTGCTCCAAAGCGGGACCCCAAAGGGCCTCCGGAACCGCGCTCACAACGGGATGCCTCGGCTGGTCAGCTACTTGAGGGGCTTATTTGCTGTTAAGCAGCATAACTGTCTGACTAATTTAACTTTATTGCAAATTTACACCATACAAAACAACGTGCAGCTGAGGTGAAAGATTGGTTCACCTTTTAAATGCTTTTTATTTATTACAGCGACATGGAAAAAATGTTGGCTCCTTTACAGATTTCTTCTGTTTCTGTTGTTTAGTCACACATAATTGTTTCAGATAATCATAAAATGTTTAATAACAGACAAAGATAGCCTGAGTAAAAACAAAAAGCAGTTTTTCAAGAGCAGTTTTCTCTACTGCAAAGCCCCTCCTGGATGACCGAACTTCTCACTATCTACACAGGGGAGAGCCTGGACACTCACAAACTCATTTCAGCTGCCGCTGCCGTGTATCCGCAGTCTTGTTCTTTCAGTCACCAGCCAGAGCTCTTGACCATAGATGAGGGTAGGAACATAGATCGACTGGTATATCGACAGCGTTACCTTTTGGCTCAGCTCTCATATCATCACGACAGACAGATACAGAGCCCGGATCGCTGCAAATGCCGCAAGAATTTGTGTATCCATCTCCAGCTCCATTTTTTCCCCCACTGGTGAACAAGACGCCAAGAAACTTCAACTACTCTACTTGGGGCAGGACCTCGTCCCCGACCCGGATTGTCTGATCCCTCACCTAGGACCCGTTTGCCATGGGTGACCCTAACAGGGGCATAAAGCCCCAGACAACTTAGCTCATAGGGTCATTGGGATGCTAAAACCCCTCCACCACAATAAGGTGGCAGCCCATGGAGGACGGTGGGCATATAATTGCCACCACCGGTAAATCAGGAATTACATGTGATTATTCTTTTTTTTTTCTTCAATTTCACTAGCCATGCCAAAGGCTGTTCTGACCTGTAAAACCAAGAAATCACTTAAATAAAACCGGTCTGACAACATGAAGTCAGCTAAAGGATCTCAAAAAGCCCCTGATTTAAAGAAATCTTGAACAGATGAGCGATAAAATCTGGAAGAAGTTACAAAGCTATTTCGAAGGCTTTGGTGACTCAACAATTACATCACGAATGCATCAACGACTAATCCAGGAGGTCACGAATACACTTAGAACACCATCTAAAGCACCGGGGACCTCACATGTTCATCAAAGTTCATGATTCAACAATACGAAAGAGAGACTGGACAAAAATGGCGTCCATGGGAAAGTTCCAAGGCCAAACCACTGCTGAAAAAATGGGAAAAGCTCGTAAGGCTGTGTGTTCTGTTACATCCGCTGCACCTGTGAAAGCTCAAAAAAAGAGAAAAGAAAAGAAAGCTAAATATTGGTTTTTAGTGGTCTAGTCAAAGGCTGAACTTAAATCCAACTGGAGGTGCAATGAAATGATTAAACAGGCTGTTTATTCCAGCAAACGCCTCCAATGTGACTGAATTAAAATAATTCTGCAAAGAAGGGTTGGTCAAAATTCCTCGACAACGATGTTTAAGACTCATCGCCAATTATCACAAACGCTTGGTAGCAGTTTTTACCTACAACAGGTTGCACAATCAATTATTCGGTTTCGAGAGCCATCACTTGAAGACATAGTAAGCCATGTTGGTTTGGATGAATGAAATCATTCTAAATTGAAAGTTGTGTACTCGGTGTGAGATTCTCATGGTATAATCATGAGTGGAAATGCTACAGTTTGACATTATCTATTTATCAACACGGAGACTTACAACAAGACTGTATAAAATGATCTAATTACTTTCATTTAAAATGGTGTTCCAAGCAACTCATAGCTTACTAGAAAGCTTTAGCTTACTAGCAGTGTGGCACTCCTTTACTTTCATGCTGGAAACATTTCCAAAAAGAACTTAGATTTTCTGTAAGTATGAGAAAAAAACATAGCAGCCTTCTTTCAGCCAGCTGACTGGCAATGCCCAGCAACAGGTTAGGTTCATACAGTGCCACGTTGCTTGATGCTCCATACTGTAGTATTTAAGTGCAGTGGTTCCAGAACCCTTTCTGGGATCTCATTTAAATAACTTTAGATGTTTAAAATCTTGACCTCTGACCTCCCTGAGAAGAAATATTCTTTTTTTCTAATGCTGTAAAATATAATAACATTACTCCAAAATAAAAGCAGAACGTATAGAACCTAAAAGTCTTCAAAGTCTGCATGCTTAAGGTGGCAACAAACTAAGCAGGCAGGCGTACTGTTTCCACAGCACTGACATGTGTTTCTTAAGAAAATATTCATTTATGCATCCATGTGTGTGACAGCCTTCTCTGAGATAGATAGGTGGGTGCAGAGATTATGCTTTCTTTTTTTTTTTACTGTCACTCACCCTTCTTCCTGGCTTGCTAGAGGGATCTGTGAAAGCTTCGAGAGATTCTTGGCGTACTCTTCTTCTATCTTTATCCTGAGAGGGGTGTAGAGAATTTGATTACAACACAGCTTTTATGCAACTTGGTTTCCATCTGCGTTTCCTCTGTTGTGCAATAGAGTGATTTGCACAAATGGAGGAGCAGGGGGAAATGTTTTTATTTTTTAAAATTTTTTTTATGACAGCTGCTTGGTTTTCATGGCAACGGGTTAAAAATAAATTGTCAGAGTAAAGTAATGATGGAAGATTAGAAAACAGATACCTTTCTCGTATGAACTCCGCCATCTCCTTCTGCATCTGTTTACCCTTCAGCTGTTTCTGCAACAGAACCTCAAATCCAGTGATGCAACCGTTGCCCTGGGGATCCTTCCTGTCAGCCTGTAAGATAAACACAGCAAGTGCACAAGAAATGCATTGAGGAAAGAAAACAAAGACATGAGAACAATATTGAAATGCAGCTGAATTATGTTTTCTACCAGCGTTGCACCTCTACAGATCGTACATTTATGTTCATTCTTCTGCACAAAATAACTCCAGCTCAGTCATATTGGATGGAGAAAGCCTCCATTTTTAAGTATCCCCACATATTCTTAGTTAGATTTAGGCCTGAACTTTGACTGGGCCATTCTAACACATTAAAAACCATTCAATGTAGCTGTGGTTGCATGTGTCGAGTCATTGTCCTGCTGGAATGTCACACTCTACCACAGCCTCGCGTCTTTTCCAAAGTCATGTTTCCTACAGAAAGGCCTCCTCACAGCACAATGTTGCCACTACCATGTGAGACCAGGAGAATGCGTGGTCTCCAGTGTGAGTTTTCTCTCACATGAAAAACTTTTGTTGTAAGCTGAAAAGTTCAGTTTTTGTCTCATTTGACCAGAGCACTTAAATTGAAATGTTTGCGGTGTCCCAAACATGGGTTGTGGCAAACTGCTTTCCACTTTTCTTATGGCTTTATGGCTTTAGGCTCAAGACTCACCTTTTTAGCCTAGCTTTTAACTGATTATTATTTATTACGGTTTGTTTAATTGCTCTGCATGTTTTATATGATTATATTTTATCAGTGTTTTACTATTTAATCTTAGCACATTAATTTACTGTCTATTTTTATACTTTAATTTATCTTAATCCCCGTTCCAGTGTTTCCTCTGTGGGAGCCGTCTGTCCTGGGAGCGGTGGTCGGCTGTGGCTGCCTGGGTGCTCTCCAGGTGGAGCTCGGGTGGAGGTGGGGGTCTTGGCTTTGCCTCCACAGGGCGCCCTGTGTCGGTGCCTCGGCTGCTGCTGTTGATCTACCGCTGCCAGGGCAGATGGTTCCTCTGATGGCGTTTCCTTGCATGGTTCATCTGCACTTGGCCCAATGTCCTTTTTTACTGTTGCTCTTAACTGTGCATGGGAGTTGGGTTGGGGGGAGGGGGGTATAACTGTGACCATGCTTTTAAATCTGTGTGGGAGGGAAGGGAATATGGTTTTATGTGGGGTCATTTTAATCTGTAAAGCACTTTATGCAACTTCTTGTATGAAAAGCGCTTTATAAATAAAGTTTGATTTGATTTGATTTTGACAATGGCTTTCTTCTTGCAACCCCTACATATAGGTCAGATTCGGGAAGTGAATGGCTGTCAACTTGACATACTCTCCCACTTAAGCTTGTAGATGTTAACGAGCTTTTGCAAGGAGACATCTAAAGAAATTAAAAAGGATTCTAAAACAAACAGCAAAACTGACGCAGAGTAAGGCAGAGGATTTCCAGTCAGCTGGATCAAAAAAATAAGATCAAAATGTTCAGGCTTGTAAAAGAGAAACATTCAGATAAATCGATAAGATGACACAAAAGTGTCAGAACAGACAACTTAAAGCCACATGTTCTAGAAAACAAAATGCGGAAAAGGGGTGAATATCTGTCAGCAAACTGCAGAAAATCAGCTAAAGGAAATGGGATTAATGTCCAGAAAAAACAAACTAGAACCACCAGCAATGCATATATAGAGAGAGTTTTAGTTGGCTAAAGAGAAGGATTCAAGGACTGTGGATGATTGGAACAAAGGTGGATTCATCAAGTCAGTCGTCACTGGCCAAAGAGATGATGCTGAAACTTGTGGTTGGTTCTATCACAATAAAACATATGAAGGTAACTTCTTGAAGAATAAAGCACATTTCTACATTTAGTGATGATATGGCGGTGCATGCCATTTAAAAGAGGAGGGAAGGTGGCAATCATTAAGGTGTGCACACCTCTAAGGTGTGCACAGGTGGACATTTAAAACACTTTTGTACCTCTATTATTCCAAAGAAGGTTTCTTGATGAAGTGATTTTCAGGATTATGACGATGCATCTTCTCACGAGACAAAAAAATGGCGAAGTGGAGACCAAAAAAGAAGTTGCACTTGTCTGCTACTACATGAGCACATCGGAACCTGCCTGATGAAGTCCATGGGCAAATCAAAGCACCACTACATGGAAAAGGAAACAACATGACTAGTACTTTGAGACTAACTGCTTATCACCCGGATTACAAGGCAGAGAGACCTTGTTCTCTGAGATCGTAAGGATCTGGATGTTTGGCCATGCCTCTCTTGAAATTAAAGCAAGGCAAGGCAAAGCAAAGGCAACTTTATTTCTATAGCACACTTTCAACAACAAGGCAATTAAAGGTGCTTTGGGTGATTAGGGAAAAAAAAATAAAAGCAGTCCACAGACCAAGAGTAAAAGCATAAAACACAAGATTAGAGGCACCGAACATAAGACGCATTTAAAATATATGACATTTCAGCTATCATTAATCGGTTACTCAACGGCAGCTCGAAACAGATGAGTTTTTGCTTTGATTTACAGGAGCTCAGTGTTTCAGCAGTAGTAGTCTGGAAGTTTGTTCCAGATAAGGAGAGCATAGAAACCAAAAGCTGCTTGTTTGGTGCTAATTCTAGAGATGGTGAGTAGACTAGAGTTGGAAGACCCGAGTTGTCTGGGAGGTTGGCATGGTGACAAAAGATCTTCAATATACTTTGGTGCTAAGCCATTCCATGATTTATTGATTTATAAACTAGTAAAAGTATTCTGAAGTCTATTCTCTGACCTACAGGGAGCCAGTGTAAGGACTTTAGAACTGTGGTGATGTGCTCTACTTTCCTGGTTCTAGTGAGGACACGAGCAGCAGCGTTCTGGATCAGCTGTAGCTGTCTGATTTACTTTTTAGGCAGGCCTGTGAGGACACTATTGCAGTAATCAATCCAACTGAAGATAAACCCATGGATGAGCTTTTCGAGGTCTGGTTGCAACATTAGTCCTTTAATCCTATAAAAGTTCTTCAGGTGATAGAAAGGAGCGAATCAGAAGCAGTCTAAAAAAACTACTGAAATATCAAAAACAGTTTCAGTGAATAAATTGATGCATTTGAATTTTACACAACCTAAACCAGCCTGGGTCACTCTGTGGGTTTCCCACAATGATTAAACTCTCAGACCCTTTTCTTTTCAAGAGCAAGTTTGCCTTTCTTTTCAGAGAGAGATTTTCCAAAACATCTGATTAGAATATCCCCCTCTGGACATGACTACCGTGTGTTACAAGCACACCACTGCACCTGGTAGAGATTACACTGCAGGGGGGTGGTTCTCTGCGTTCCAGCCGGTTACTTGGTACGGTGTCATCCTACTGTGCTGTGTTCTATATCACAGAACGGCCCGCTGCTGATCCTCTGTCTGCAGAGTAAGGCGTAAACATGGACTCATGTTGAAAGATGAAAAGGATCCGGTGTTATTCTTGTTTTCGCTGAATTGCAAGGAACCTCGCTTGGTGATTTACCCACAGGAAGGACTTTGTCAGTTGTGACACAGTCACAGACAGTGCATAATTCTTCCTCCTCAACTCCTCTCCATAGTCATCTCTCTACTTCAAAAATAAAAATATATTCAGAGAAATAATCCGTAGATGGAACAAATGAAAGGGAAGTCAACATGTTTGAGTTAAATGTTGGTCCATCAAGCCTTTTTATTCACTTTATACTTTAGAATAGGGCTGGGCGATATGGCCTCAAATCTATATTGCGATATAATCTAAAGAATAAGCGATAAGTATATCCATTGCGATATATTATTTTCTTTTTTTTCTATGCAAGTCAAAATGACAGTTTAAGAACATTCTCATTTTCCAGATACATTGCAGCAAAACAACTTCAAAACGTATAGAATGCCATTCAAAGAACATGTGCAAAATGCATTTAAAAAATATTCCAATTTTTTTTTTCTCACAACATAAAGATGAAGATATAAAAACACAAAGTTCAAAATTGTCTGCTTTCCTGGTTACTTATTTATAAATTTAATTAGCATTAAAATAAACCTGCACATATTTGAAATAAAAATGCTTCAAGTTCAAAAGGTTTTTTCACACTTAAATGGAAAACAACACATTTTAAACTTGCAATATTTCGTATAAAGACGGACATTGAACATCAGTATTTATTCTCCTTGATGACAGCTTGATGACATCACGTAAATGAGCTATCGCGGTAGGCCGGTATAGTCAAAATCTCTACCTTTGGCTAAATTTATATAACTTCTACCTTATACCTTTTATATTGCCCACTACTAGCTTAGAACATGCACTGTTTTGATAATGGCTATTTAAATATCACTTAAACATACCATACAGCTGAGCCAAAAAATATTTAAAACTCTAAAAGATTTATGTTGAGGGTAATGTAATTTCAGTGAATGGTTTCATCTGACTGGAAGTAATCATTACATTTTGGAGTGGAATCTGATGGAGAATCTGTGGAGAGAAAAAAAGATTAAGGTGATGGCAAGGAGCTGCTCCAAACTCATGTATTTTTGGTCTTATCTGTGGGTTCTTATCTGGTAACTGTATTTGCCCGACCAGACATCCCTGGTACTAAAGGCTAATTCTACACTTTAATTCCATTTAATTTGGTATACGTAAATGGTTTAATTAGTTCTCATCTCTGCAGGGCTTATTACCATGTTTAATAGGAATCCAGGGATTAAACCATCTGCTTAGAGCTGCGTTTGAGTAAGCAACTAATAATGGCTGGAATGTCATAGGTTTTAAAAGTGACTTATGTGTCTCTAATGTTGTGTTTTATGCTTTTATTTAATCCCCAAAGCACCTTGACTTACCTTGATGTTGAAAGTGTGCTATACAAAGTTTTGTGAAAAATTTTGATCTTTTTTAAAACAACTTTTTTGAACTGCTGATATTAACTTTGGTCTCTGGAACTTTCTCTGCATTGACTATTATATTAAAAGATAGAAAAGTAGCGTTCCAAATATTGTTCCTATCCTAACCACACCACAATTATTTATTGTAGGAGCAAAGGTGACATATGGAGAGAGTATTCACCTTATAATAATGGTTTAAAACATGTTAAACACGTTTTTATTCAACTCAAAACAAACCGTGATAAAGCCTTTGAATCTGTAGCACCTAGATGATGGGTCTACAGATGAAGGTAAAAATGGATCTTGAAATTGTACGAGTATGAAACTTAACCTGTAAAGCGCTTTGTCAGTCCTCAATGTGAATAAAACAAATGGCGGGCTGCCTTTTATCAACTACGCCTTCTGAGGTCAAGCCTTTTCTAAACCGCTGGGACCTAGAGAAGGCTGTTCCTGCTTTTGTCAGGTCCAGAATCGACTACTGTATTCATGACTTGCCTGTAACCTGTACACATCAGCTTGCTGTTAACTTCACACTCCTAGACAGGTGCACTTTTCACTTGATTTATTTTCATTACATTGGCTTAATGTACGTTTTAGAATTGATTTTAAAGGTTTCTTCTTTTTTTTAAAGCTCTTAACAACCTTATTATTTAGTAGAGTTAGTGAGCTTCTCAACTCACCCCCAGGTCCCTGAGGTAAAATCAGTCAACATTTACGGTTACAAAGATAAAGTACATATGTCGGGGTGAACAAGCTTTTTCTGTAGTCTCACCTCGAGTCTAGAATCAGCTCTTCGATCTATAACTGAACTTGTCCTATTTAAACCAAACCTCTAGACTTTCTTTTTCTTTATACCCAAAAATATGGAGGAAGTTCTGATTTTGTGTACCTGTTTTTAACCCGCTTTTTTTTTTTACATACTAACTGTGTAAAGCACTTTGGTCAGTCATATTGTGGATGAGTAAAGGGCTAAATAAACTGATTGATTGAATACATTTCACCCATTTAAGCACCTATATTAACAATTACTGTGGTCGCTGCATTAATGCTTTACTAAAACAACAGTCTTTGTGTGTATATTTCAAAAAATAGACCCTTACCCTAACTCTAAACCAGTATTTTCCACTTTCCTTTGCTGTTCTCCAACAAGTGTTCCCGTTATCTGCTTTAAGTCCGTCTTCCCTCACTCCTTCACAACCTGAAGAAACTACAGATGCCTACACGTGTGGTAGAACATATGGGTTCCCCTGGAATTGCTTTTTAAATGTCTGAGCTTCCTCTGACTTCACCCCTGAAAACTGAAAATGCAGGAATGGATGTACAGAATATTAGCAAGTCAACTGATGGGATAAACTTACCCAGAAGTAGTCACAGTAACTCCATTCGTCTGGCTTCAGAAGCTGCTGTTCGGCCATACAGACCAGAGACGGGAACGTCACACAGTTGATCTGTGGGATGGAGGCAGAGAGGGGTCAGGCAGATTCTTTCTCAAAGAGTCGCTAAAAGGGCCTAGTCACAGATCTGGATGGAGAACTTTTGTTACTATTTTACAGAGTGTTGGCATAATCTTTCTGACCAATCAAGCACAGTGGTAGGGTCATTAAAGCAGGTATTGGTACTTTTGACACGGTGAGCAGGTCTCTGCTGGAAAATGAAATCAATCATTGGGTGCTCTAAAAATGTCGTGGTAGAAGACCGCTCTGACTCTGCACTTGATAAAACACAATTGACCGACAGCATGGCTCCCCAAATCATCACTGACTGTGGAAGATTCACACTGGACCCCAAGCAGCTCAGATGTTTCTACCATCGTTTTTCCTTCCACAAAATGTTTTTGCCACAGCATCTCCTTGTAGAGGCAAAGGGTAAACAGAGGTCTACTGATGACTTTTCCAGAAGAAATATTCAAATTGCCATGAGAAGAAGAGGAACCAAAGGCTTCTTTTCCAAGTTTACTTTGGAATATATGTGTTATACTTTCTCAGAGGGAGACGCCTTCTATTTTGTCTCAATGAAAGCCCAGGGTTAGAGTCCTAGCAGGGTTTTAAACAAAGCCCTGATTCCTAAAGTAAGGATCTCCAATAACATTCTACATTTGTTTGTTTTTATGCCCAAACACACAATTCCTTATAAACTATGGAAGGTAATAACAACAAGGAGGGTCAGAGTCACTGGTGGGACATTTCCCCTATATTCTAACAGAGGTTTATTACATATTTCCTCCCTTTAATTATTTTTACATTTTCTGACAATGCTACCACAACGTTTAATGTATTTTATTGGAATTTCATGTGACAAAAAACCAAAAGGGCATAATTCTGAAATGGAAGAAAATGTATTGGTTTTTAGTTTGTGTTTCTTTCCAAACAAAATATGAAATGTGTGGGGTGTCCCGGTGGTTTTACCTATACTGGAACTAATTTATGAATCTGGATTCGATGAATGACTTTTTCAACTAACACAGAGACCCAACACAGGGTTGCAGTAATTCACCAACATAATTTGCTTCAGCTGTGCTTTTTTTCAAGCAGCACCTAAAGAAACAACTCAAAAAGAAGTCCTCTGTCCGTTTCTGTTTTCTGAGTTCTATTTCGAATGATAAAAACTGGAGACTACGCTCAACAAAATACCAGTATCTTGCAGAATTAGCAAAAGCACAGATGGGCGCCCCCATAGAGATGCACATTGAGCAGGTTTATAATTACGGCAGATCTTCATCCATTGAAACAACAAGAAGGAAAAGCAAAAATGGTCAGGATACGGCAGGATACACCAGAGGGAGCCATTTCCTCTTCCTTCCACAGGTGCTGAGAATTGGGTTGACACACCTGGAGCTGGTTACCTCATCAGCGCTGGCAGCATTTAGCAGGAGCGGTTCCACCAGATGAGCGTCAGATGATTCCGTTCCTAGGAGTAGTAACTGACCTCAACTCTTACCTCCTGCGTGAGTTATCCTGGCTCGACTCACCTGTATTATCCTCTGTGTTCTCCAGTCGTCCTCTCGAGCTTCTTCCGCTGTTCTGGATTCCTTCGTTGAATCCCCTGCGTCACTCTGAAGTCTCAGTCTCATACTCCACCACCGACGTTCGTCTCCCTGGGGCTTGTGGCCGCTCCTCCTCCATCACACTGCTGTCACTGCTCCAGGTTGTTCCTCTCCGACGCTCAGCACTACCAACACCTGCAACAAAGGAAAACTCACCTGGCATTCCTACGGCTCTCAATAATCTCCGGCTTCCGATTCCTTACCTCCCTCTCCAGTCCGGATCTTCAGTTCATCCAGTGAGTCATTCATCATCTACAATCTTCCACATCATTCTTCAAAAACCCTCACCTTAGATCCTTACCTTCCAGTGGCGTCCTCCGTGTTCCATCAACCCAGTCCGCTCTCCTCAGAACCCGACCTGCAGAACTTTAATAAAACTTCTTAAACGTTCTCTGAGTCCCGAGTGTAACTGTGTATGCTTAAGAGTCAGTTCTGTGACAACCATGACAGAATCATCTGACCAAATCGACTCTGCTACACAGTTGCGCTCGGCTCTCTCGGAACAGGAAGCCATGCTTGGTAGACACGAAGCTTTACTCCACAATTTGGTCCAACAGTAACAAGGTTATCAGCAAGGATTTAGCCAGATCACTCAAATGTTAAACGAACTCCGTTCCGCCAGATCCAGAACCGCACCTTCCAGCAATCCGAGTACTTCCGCAGCACCAGCTCAAGCAGTTTCACCTTCACCCTTCAGAGAAGTTGTTTCTCCTCCGTCAGAACCGTTCTCAGGGGAAATGATTAAAAGTAAAGGTTTTCTCATGCAATGAGCTCTAGCCTTTGAAAGATCTCCGACCCAGTTCTCTTCCAATACTAACAAAATCTCTTACTGCATTGCTTTTTTTCGTGATCGAGCCCTTCAATGGGCAAACGCCCGTTTCAGTCAGACTGATCTTGCCACCTTAACTTACCATGAGTTCTGCACACAATTTGAACTCACTTTCTGCCCCCCGATTGGTGAGGAGGAGACAGCTAAACGGCTGTGGAGTCTCAAACAAGGTGACAGGTCCGTGGCTGAGCTCTCCATTGACTTCCGCATCCTGGCAGCAGAATCTGGTTGGAACAGACCATCATTAAAATCTGCATTTTTTCAGTCTTTAAATGAAAATGTAAAAGACCAACTGGCTACACGCGACGAACCTCATTCCTTGGACGACCTCATAAGATTAGCTCTAAAGATCGATTCATGTATCAGGGAAAGATCAAGAATCAGAGCACAATATTCAGCTTCTCCAGTTGTCTTTCAGCCTCAATCCGATCCCGTTCCAGATTCCTGCTCAGGGGGTACCTTCTCCTACGATGACTCGGAGCCCATGCAGGTCGGAAAAACTCGGCTCACTCCGGCACAGCGTCAAAAACGTATGGAGGATCGGGCCTGTTTGTACTGCGGTACCAAGGGACATTTTATTGCTGCCTGCCCAATTTGCCCAAAAGGGGGGAGCCCGTCGTTAAGGCTGGGAGTTCTGGCAGGCGCTTCATCTCAACCTCCCAGATTACTGTTTCCAGCTACTCTTGTGGTAGGAGATCGCCACCTGTCTATTAATGCTTTGATTGATTCTGGATCTGAGCAAAGTTTGATCAGTCTCCAGTTGGTTCAACAATGTCCTGTCCCTGTAGATCCTCTTCATCAAACTTTTTGCGTTTCAGCATTAGATGGCCACCAGTTAACTACTATTTCTCAGAAAACTAAAAATCTCACCCTCATAACTTCTGGGAATCATCATGAGGAAATTAGTCTGTTTGTCTTTCCCATCACTGATTCTGATATTGTTCTTGGATATCATTGGCTTAAAAAACAATCCTGTCATTAACTGGTCCAATAGACATATTGAATCCTGGAGTACTGCTTGTCATGCGGATTGTCTACGTTCTGCTGTTCCTCACTATGAGGCAACTGAGAGTTCAGAACCGCTACCTGATCTTACTTCAGTTCCTTCAGAGTATCACGACCTCTATCCCATCTTCAGCAAGAAAAAAGCCCTTTCTCTTCCACCTCATCGTCCGTACGATTGTGCCATTGAGCTCATGCCTGGTTCTCCTCTGCCTGCTGGTATACTCTCTTCAGCCTGGCCAAAAAAGAAAGAGGCTATAAAGAAGTATATCAATGAGTCACTTAAAGCAGGATTGATCCGCCCGTCCACCTCTCCCATGGGCGCAGGCTTCTTTTTCGTTGAAAAGAAGGACAAGACCCTCTGTCCGTGCATTGATTACAGGGCCCTGAATGACATCACCGTAAAAAATAAATATTCCTTACCTCTTATTTCTTCCGCTTTTGAACCAGTCCGAGAAGCCAACGTCTTCACTAAATTAGATCTCCGCAATGCTTACCATTTGATCAGAATCCGAGAAGGAGATGAGTGGAAGACCGCCTTTAAAACCCATCAGAGGTTTTAGCGTCGTTGCAGCTCCCTTCACTGCTTTGACGTCCACTAAACATCTTTTTTCCTGGAACCCAGAGGTGGACCGTGCGTTTAAGGAACTCAAACAGCGCTTCACCCAAACTCCCGTCCTGATTCAACCGGACCCAGAGACTCAATTCATCCTTGAGGTCGACGCTTCTAACACCGACGTTGGCGCAGTCCTCTCCCAAATTTCCACGGCCGATGATAAGCTCCACCCATGTACCTTCTTTTCGAACAATTTTCTCCCACAGAGAGCCAATACGATGTGGGGGACCGTGAACTCTTGGCCATCAAACTCGCCTTGGAGGAGTGGAGGCACTGGGTGGAGGCAACCGAACTACCGATTCTGATCCTAACGGACCACAAGAATTTGGCATACCTCAGAAAGGCCAAACGTCTAAACCCCAGACAGTTTCGTTGGGCCCTGTTCTTCTCCAGGATCAATTTCGACATCACTTGCAGACCCGGATCTAAAAACATTAAAACCAGACACTCTGTCCAGACAGTTTTCCCCTGATTCAGACCCCGAGACCCCTGAGCCCGTCCTGCCACCCTCATGCAGAATTGGGAGCCTTTCGTGGGACCTGGAGTGACAGATTGACGCCGCTTCACAGCTGGAACCTGACCCCGGGGGTGGTCCACCCGGTAGATGGGCCTCAACAAAGATGTCAAGGAGTTTGTTTCTGCTTGCCATGTCTGGAATAAAAACAAAAATACCCACCGACCCCCCCCCCCCCCCCCCGGTCTCCTGCAACCCCTGTCCATTCCGGTCCGCCCATGGTCCCACATCGCCCTGGACTTCGTTACTGATCTCCCGCTTTCCAAGGGTAAAACTGTCATTCTCACGATCATTGATCGATTTTCTAAAGCCTGCCACCTAGTGGCCTTATCGAAACTTCCCTCTGCAATCCAGACGGCCAAAATACTTTTTAACCATGTCTTCCGACTGCATGGTATCCCTTCAGAAATCACCTCGGATAGAGGTCCTCAATTCTCCTCTCAGGTTTGGAGGGAGTTTTGGCGCTCACTTGGGGCCAAACCATGTTTGTCTTCCGGTTTTCACCCCGAAACTAAAGGTCAGTGGTAGAGACTCAACCAGGAGGTCGAAGATGCCCTCAGGTGCATGTGTTCTACCAATCCACAGTCATGGAGTGCTTACTTACCCTGGATTGAGTACGCTCATAACACTCACATTTCTGCTGCCACTGGTCGGTCTCCATTTGAAGCCTCAGTTGGTTTTCAACCATCATTGCTGCCCAACTCTGTCCCTGATTCTGTACTTCCTTCGGTTCAAACATACATCATCTGTAAGAGAATCTGGACTCAAACCCGGGCAGCCCTTCAACGGACCTCCCTTCAAAACAAGAAGTATGCTGACCGCCACCATTCCTCTGCACCATCCTACAGCCCTGGTCAGATGGTGTGGTTGTCCGCTAGGAATAGCCACTTCCAGAAAACTCGCCCCACGTTTCTTGGGTCCCTTCCCTGTCCTTGCGGTCCTGAACCCTTTGGCGGTTCGCCTGAAGTTCTTCCCTTCGTGTCCATTCAGTGTTCCACGTCTCCCAGGTCAGACCTGTTTCCGTGAGTCCCTTGTGTCCCTCGCCTCCTACCCCTCCACCAGCCCACATGATCGACGGGGGTCCAGTCTAAACCGTGTCACGCATCCTGGAGACCCGCCGTCGGGGGCGGGGTTATCAGTTTCTGGTGGACTGGGAGGGTTACGGCCCAGAAGAACGTTCCTGGGTACCCCGTTCGTTCATCATTGACCAGTCTCTCATCAGAGACTTTAAAAGAAGATCCGGTCGGCTGCCTGAAGGCTTCCGTTGAGGGGGAGGTAATGTCAGGATCCGGCAGGATCCACCAGAGGGAGCCATTTCCTCTTCCTTCCACAGGTGCTGAGAATTGGGCTGACACACCTGGAGCTGGTTACCTCATCAGCGCTGGCAGCATTTAGCAGGAGCGGTTCCACCAGATGAGCGTCAGATGATTCCGTTCCTAGGAGTGGTAACTGACCTCAACTCTTACCTCCTGCGTGAGTTATCCTGCCTCGACTTACCTGTATTATCCTCTGTGTTCTCCAGTTGTCCTCCCGAGCTGCTTCCGCTGTTCTGGATTCCTTCGTTGAATCCCCTGCGTCACTCTGAAGTCTCAGGCCCCGTTAACACGAAGGAAAAACACAGATATTTCCCTGCGGTTTGGCCTCTCATTTCCACGAAAACCCTGTTTTTAATCACAAAACGATTATTTCTAAAAACGCGGGCCAAAGTGGAGATTTCTGATAACGCCGGTTATGTGTTGCCGTGTCAACTGTGAAAAACGGGGTTTTAGGTTCTCAACATTACATTATGCGCCAGAAAATGCTTAACGTCATGGGAGCGCCCTATTTACTGTTTGTTTGGCTACGGATCAAAATCAGGATTATCATGGAGGCTGTTAAGGTGCTAATAATTTGTACTTTTGTCCAAACACTTTTCGCCTGTTTGCATTTGCAACAACTGCTCTACTGTATGGAGGAGCAGAGGCGAAGGACTGCACGGAGGTCAGCATTTTTACTGCAGCTTTCCCTACCAAGACGTGTTTGCTGTTTTGAAAGGAAAAGGAAGTCGCTCGTGTTATTCGTTGGTGTCGAGGATTTTGATTGGCTTGCATGGCTTTATTCTTTTCCCTATACTGCCGCCCATTGGCATAGTTATAATGGTGCTCGACGGCGTATTTATGCGGGTTGATATAAACGACAAGTTTTTTGAAAACGATGTGTGCACAATGTTATTGAAAACAGAGGGGAGGAAATATTCGTTTTCAAAAAAACCCGGCTACGTGTGCACATGGCCTCAGTCTCATACTCCACCATCGACGTTCGTCTCCCTGGGGCTTGTGGCCGCTCCTCCTCCTTCACACTGCTGTCACTGCTCTAGGTTGTTCCGCTCCGACGCTCAGCATTACCAACACCTGCAACAAAGGAAGACTCACCTGGCATTCCTACGGCTCTCAATAATCTCCGGCTTCCGATTCCTTACCTCCCTCTCCAGTCCTGATCTTCAGTTCATCCAGTGAGTCACTCGTTCATCTACAATCTTCCACATCATTCTTCAAAAACCCTCACCTTAGGTCCTTACCTTCCAGTGGCGTCCTCCGTGTTCCATCAACCCAGTCCGGTCTCCTCAGAACCCGACCTGCAGAACTTTATTTAAAACTTCTTAAATCTTTCTCTGAGTCCCGAGTGTAACTGTGTATGCTTGAGAGTCAGTTCTGTGACAACCATGACAAAAATCATACAGAAGCTGCTATTATTAGCCCTTTGTGAGATGTGTTATGGTGCTTATGCTTCTCATTTATAATCAGAATTTGAAGTCTCATACTGAGCATGTTGCAAAGATGATATAAGTAATGTTAATTAGCACTGTATGATTAAATTGACTGAGACAGGTCTGATTGTCTGTCATTTTCCATGAAGTAATGTGCGTTGATTGGGGTGGGTGCTTGATTATTAACTGAATAATTGGCAGTGATTTTCTGACAGCATGCTTGTTTAAAACGCCCGCCCCTATGTCTTAGGGTTTCCTACCGACCCTCAGTCCATATGTGGCAGCAGTCATCTGATGCTTTCAGAAAGCTACTGCCAGTTTCTCACCACTTTGCTGAACCAGCTGCATGTGTATGTACAGCTGGGCGGCTACTGTTAGTGCATTTTTCTCCCCGCCTAGCAATGTGCATTCGTAATTAGCACAGATAGAATTAGTCATTGTAAAATGTGGCCTAATGTGTTTTGCAGCTCATGAAAATACAACACAGTGAGAATTTCACACTGCTGATCTTGCTGGAAAGAGTTTTCCTTTGCACCTAACTCACATGCGAAAAACAAAGAAATTCTAGACGTGGGAGCAGCTTGACTTTAGCCAAGGCTGCTATGTGTGCGTTACATCAGCTGGTGTGTACGTGCTAATTTGCTAGCACGGGAGATCGAATGAAAATGACAACGTTCCACATACAAAATGGACGTGCCATGCTGCCAGAGTGACTCCCATCACTCAGAACAGAACACCCACAGATTGAGTGAAGATTTAAATGAGCTAAATGAACATTTTTATCAGCTCACATGCCCAGACAGAATTTGGCAGTGGAAATCAGACATTTCGAAAGGACTAAGCAGAGTCAGCTGTTAATTGGTATGTGTGAACTAACAGTGCTGCCAAAGTTCATGCGATGACTGTGAGATTCACACAGCTGGGCTGTTTCAACATACCACATGTTGATGTTTAAAAGCCCTACACAAAGTCAGAAGGCTGACCGCTAAAGTGTGAAGAAAAAAAAAGTAAACTGCAAAGAGACCAAAACGTGCTATTAAAACAACAAACCGTTGCTTAGACAAAGAAACGTGCTGACATGAAAGCAAGACATTACAATACAGACATGGACGTTACAGCTTACACTATTTTATCAAAACTATTGCTCCCCCCTCTCCAAATGTTTGAATTCAGGTGATCCAATCACTTTCATGGCCACATGTGTAATAAATCAGGCACATAGGCATGCAAACTGGTTCTACGACCAATTGTGAGCGCATGGGCCACTCTCATGATCTCATTGGACTCCAACATGATATCGTGATAGGATGCCATCTGTACAGTAAGTTCAGTTGTGAACTTCATTACCGCTAAATATTCTACAGTCCACTGCTAGAGGTAACATAGCAAGGTGGAAACTATTGTGATCAACAGCATCTCAGCCATGAAAGTGGTAGGCCATGTAAAATCACAGCGTGGCATCAGAGGATGCTGAGGTTAATATTTTGCAAATATCACTAGACCTCTGCAGAGTCAGTAGCTACAAACCCCCTCACCCCCACCGCAAACTTCGTGTGGCCTTGAGATTATCTGAAGAGTCCATAAACAGCTTCATTACCATGGTCATGCAGCTGCATCCAGGCCTTACATCGCCAAAGTGTTCGATGTAGTGCTCAGTGTGCCTCCACTGGACTCGAGAGCAGTGGAGATGGTTTCAGCTGTTTGATTAACTATCCTTCTTTGTCTGGCAAACCAATAGATGAGTTTGGGTTTGACAGTACAAAGGGTTTAGGACAAAGAGGATTATGATGTGGAGCTGCTTTTCAAGATACCTTTGACAACTTTGTGGGAACAATTTAGGGATGCCTCCTCTCTCTTTCAACAAGCCTTTGCACCAGTTCACAAAGGTCCATAAACACATGGATGGGGGAGTTTGGCAGACAAGAATTTGACCTGCCTGCAAAGAGTCCTGACCTTAACTCGATGGAACACCTTTGGGATGAACTAAAACATACTACCAGCCATGTGTTGTCATCCAAGATCAGTGTCTGACCTCAACAATGCATTTCTGGAAACATGGTCAAATATTGCTAACTACAACAATAATTGGTGTGGAAGCCCGATATTGCAGGAAGACGTCTTACACTTTGCAATATTCTGTATCAGTAAAGTGTTGAATTTTGGTTAGAAATGAATTCAGAGAAAGCACATAGACGTAAGAAGCCTGAGTGTTGTCAGTTCGTTCAGGCTGCTACAATACGTCTATTTAACCTTTCAATCAAAATTGTAAGGCAATGAATTAACCCGGAGCTGAATTTAGAAGGTACCAAAAAGGCTCAATGTATCAGAGCAAACTTGCTGATTTATTCTTTTGAATTTTCAATCTCCTTTCATGAAACTTGTTTGGGAAATGTCATACTCTTGGAAATCTCAGAGTTAAGGATATATATACTTTAAGATAAACTCCCACAGACTGATTTATAGAGTTAGCAATGCTAACAACAAATTATTTGGTTTTATCCTCAAATTTTAAGATGTAGTATGATGTCACATATTCTTCATAATCTACATAATTAATGATGAACGGTAGGACGATTTTGGACACAATTATTAAATTCAATTTATTTAGATAGCGCCAATTCACAACAGATGTCATCTCAAGGCACTTAGCAAGAAGTTATTTCAACACTTTTTATACAAACATTCCAATCAGTTAAAATTTTTCCTATTTAAAGAATAACTAAACCCCAAAACAACTTTTTTTTGCTTCTAAACTGTATAAGTGGGTCTTTACCAATGCAATCTTTCAGTTTCTGGGATTTTTTTTACATTTTGGTGTAAACTTGTTTAATTCTACACTTTGTGGTCTAAAAACGTCTTAGTGCTGCCCCCTTAGGGTTGAAGGGTGGCTACTGCATTTGAATTTTGTGATTGGTGGAGAGCGGTACATCTTTACGTCACAGGCATTGACTGTGTCACATGTATGTAAGCAGTAGCGCTGGTAAAGCCAGCTGCTACCGCGGTCTACCAAGTCCTGTTTGGATTGGTTATACCGAAACTTAATTTCCCCACGGGGATTATTAAAGTATCTCTTATCTTATCTTATGGTCTCACAGACATACCCCTCCGTTCTTCCTGGCACCGCCCACTTTGTAGAATTTTTAAATGTTGTCTGGGGGCGGGTTTATGATTTTTGAGGGGGTTCAGTTACACTTTAAGGAATCCCAGCAGATTGCGTCAGTCATTGGCGTGAGGTTGGGCCCCGTTGATGCAGACTTTCCAACCACAGCAATCCTTCAGCAATCCCTCATACTGAGCAAGCATGTAGCGACGGTGGAGAGGAAAAACTCCCCTTTAACAGAAAGAAACCTCCAACAGAACCAGGCTCAGTAGGAGCGACCATCTGCCATGACCGTCTGGGGGCTTGAGAAGACAGACCAGAGACACAGAAGGAACAGAAGAGCCGATATAAAAGCCCTTTTCCACTGAGGCGGAGCTGGAGCTCCCGTGCTGACTAAGCTCCGATGTTTTCGTTTTCGATTCCCGCGAGCACCAGCTCTGAGAGCCAGAAACGGGTGCTACTCTGGCACCACTCTTGTGTGGGGCCAAAGCAGAGCTATCCAAGCACTCACTACGTCAAGGGGGAAGGGGGAGGGATTTACAGCCTTCACAGTAGAGGACCGCCATATTTAAATCCAGACAGCTCGGAATGTTTTTTTGTTGTTGTTGAAAACATGAATAGCATCAAGACTACGTCGCCTATTACGACGTTGCCTTCTCGACAGTAACTGCAACAGCGATGCCTTTTGCTGCTGTATTGCAGCAAATGCTTGTAAAGCGACGATTAGCATCTGCAACCAGACGAGGTCATCCATCTTTGTTGTTATGGTTTTCTTCTTCTGCGTCCGCTTTATTTTCGGCGAGCGGCTTCCCGCGTGATTTCTGAAGTGACGCTTCGATGACGCAACGACGTAGCTCACGGTGGCTCCAAGTTGGCTCCTTGTTATGGAAAACTAAGGAGGTTTTGTGAAAGCTCTGGCTCCAGCACCAGCTCCGAACAGGCTCTCAGTTCTTTGCAATGGAAAAGGGCTATAAGAGTACTCTCTATGTTACAGAAAGTAAAAAGTTGATAACAGGACACAGTGGATGTTCAGTTACTGGGAGCATCATCCCAGTCGATGCCCCCCGCCCAACAGGGCATTGCAGCCAAGCAGGATATCAGACCAGTTATATCTTCTTTGGAGAGAAAAACACTGAGAGAAGAAGTCGAAATAGCAGAATGTACTGTAATACAGCTGGAGAGTAGTTATAGAAAAGGAAGTAGCAGAATGAAGAAAATGGGTAAGTCTGTCCTCCAGCAGTCTAAGCCTTTAGCAGCATAACTACAGAGATAGCTCAGGATGACCTTAGCCACTCTAACTATAAGCTTTATCAAAAAGGAAAGTTTTAAGCCTGGCCTTAAAAGTAAACAGAGTGTCTGCCTCACGGACTAAAGCTGGGAGCTGGTTCCACAGGAGAGGAGCCTGATAACTAAAAGATCTCCCTCCCATTCTACTTTTAGAAATCCTAGGAATTACAAGTAAACCTGCAGTCTGAGAGCGAAGTGCTCTGTTGGGAACATATGGAACAATTAGATCTCTGATTTATGATGGAGCTTGATTATTAAGGGCTTTGTATGTAAGAATAAGGATCTTAAATTATATTCTGGATTTAACAGGGAGCCAATGAAGGGAAGCTAAAACAGGAGAAATGTGATCTCTCTTTTTAATATTCATCAGAACTCTTGCTGCCGCATTTTGGATCAACTGAAGGCTTTTAATGGCATTTTGTGGACTACCTGATAGTAAAGAATTACAGTAGTCCAGCCTTGAGGTAACAAATGCATGGACTAGTTTCTCAGCATCACTCCTGGACAGGATGTTTCTAATTTTAGCAATATTACGGAGGTGAAAGAAGGAAATCCTAGAAACCTGTTTAACATGGGATTTAAATGTCAAGTCTTGGTCAAAAATAACGCAGAGGTTCTGTACGTTATTACTGGGGGCCAATTTAATGCCATCCAGATGAAGTGATTGACTAATCAGTTTCTGTTTAAGAACTTCTGGTCCAAAGACAGCAACTTCTGTCTTGTCCTGTCTAATGATTCTACCAATTGGGAGCATATATACGGTGAAAAGAATTGGTCCAAGCACAGAAGCCTGTGGAACTCCACAAGTTACCCTTGAGAGTGAAGAAGATTGATCATTTAGATGAACAAACTGGAATCTATCAGACAAATATGATTTTAACCAGCCTAGTGCTGTTCCTTTGATCCCTGCAACATGTTCAAGCCTTTCTAAGAGAATATTATGATTGACTGTGTCAAAAGCAGCACTGAGATCTAACAAAACCAGAACAGTCGCAAGTCCACTATCTGAGGCCATGAGAATATCATTAGTAACCTTCACCAGTGCTGTTTCAGTCCTATGATGAGATCTAAAACCTGACTGAAACTCTTCAAACAGCTCGTTACTGTTTAGATGCTCACAGACTTGATTAGCAACTATTTTCTCAAGGATTTTGGATAAGAAAGGAAGGTTAGATATAGGTCTATAATTCACTAAGTCATCTTGATCAAGGGAAGGTTTCTTGACTAAAGGTTTAATTACAGCTATTTTAAATTCCTGTGGTAAGTATCCGTTTACTAAGGATAGATTCATCATATCCAAAATGGGGCCAGGAACCAAATGGAACACTTCCTTAAATAATTTGGTTGGGATTGGGTCCAACATACAAGTTGAAGGATTAGATGAGGCTAATATTTTTGATAATTCCGAAAGCTCGACTGAATCAAAACAGCCTAAGCACAAATTAGGTACAACAGTTCTTTCTGATGCTGCCTCATTTACTGAGGAAGAAGTAATCATGTTTGGGAGGATGCCAATGATTTTATTTTTAATAGAATTAATTTTATTTATTAAGAATCCCATAAAATCATCACTGCCAAGAACTGGGGGAATAGTTGGCTCAACAGAGCTATGACTGTGTAAGTTTGGCAACTGTACTAAAAAGAAACCTGGGATTGTTTTTATTCGCCTCTATTAATGAAAAATATGCTGTTCTAGCTTGTCGAAGGGTCTTTTTATACAGCAGTAGACTGTTTTTCCAGGTTAAATAGGAATCCTCTAGATGTGTAGAGCGCCATTTTCTCTCCAACTTCCTAGTATTCTGCTTTAAAGTACGCAACTCTGCGTTAAACCAAGGAGTCAGCGTCCTATGGCTACCCACTTTCTTGGGGGCTACACTATCTAATGCCAAACGCAATGAGGACGTAACGCTGTGCACCAGACCATCAATTTCTGAAGGGTTAGAGATGGAATTGCTGCCATCCACTGTGTTACTCTGAGACACTGAGGAAAGTAAGAATGGAACAGATTCTTTAAAAATTGTTACAGCATTGTCTGATAAAGCTCTACTATAATGAAATTTTCTTTCAGATTTAAGATGGTCAGTTAAAGTAAATTCAAAAGTTATCAATTATAGATCCTAAAGTGTAACTCACTCCCAAATAAATTTTATTTTTGCTGATAAACTGTATAAATGAGTGTCAAATAGTGATATGTACATGTCTGGTCATTATTTTTTGTTTTTTAAGTAAAAATATTAATTTTTAACCAAAAACCATTAGTGCACTGCCGTCTTCAGGTTAAAACTTTATACTTCACTTGAATTTGAATCGGGCATCGCTACTGGCTCAGCTTGGTTTACTGACGTCAGCCTTCCTGCCAATGTGGAACATAAAACAAGCCCAATCTCAGCCACGCTTTCACGGCGAGTTGGAGTTTGAATAGCAAGGAAGCGTTTTAATTCAAACTGTGATATGTTTTTGGGTTATTTCATTCAAAGCACAGAATATGACTGCCCTGCATTCATCCTGCTTATTTGGCCATTTCTGGTCAGTCCAATAAAGGGCGTCGTTTATGTGTTGCTGGTTTTCATAGAACTCTGAAAGTTGTCCGCACAAAATTAGATTCTATGATCAATATATAGATTCCAAGAACTTTATCAAGATGTGTTGAGGTTGCAGGTGGGGTTAAGAAATCCTCATTGAGAAAAGGTTGACGTGTGACGTTTTAAGATTTCTTCCTCCCATCCTTCAAAAAATTTTGTTTCAAAACTTTTCAAATGTTTTCATTTCACACCAGGCAACAAAACAATAGAAACTAGAAAGAATCAGACTAATCTAGAGTATCACAGGGAACTATTTTCTTGATTATAAAAGATGTGAGGTGGGGTAAAACAACAGAGAATTAGTGCTTGTTTACATCCACATTTGCACCCCTCCCCCCTCAAACCTTCTGTTAGTAACATGTAAAAGCAAACTAGGGGTCCAGTGATTCCTAAGGAGCACATGTCCAAAACCACCAGTGATTTCCAGATTTTTAGATAAATGTATTGGTAATGTATTAGTAACAGTTGGTATTGGTGGATACTGTCCTTAGGTCATGAATCGTGTTGTTTTGGTTTTCTTCTCTCTAAACATTTTAATTTAAATGTTAAGAGAGAAGAAAAAACTTTTTGAGCCCCAAAAAGGTAGAAAAGACTCCAAAACCCTGGACTTTTTTCAAGTAGAAAGGCAAAAAGGATGCAGTAACCTGATTACCGAGGAAATACTCTTGATATGTGATAGGACGATGTCATGGTATATCTAGCAGCTGAGAACAAGCTCCCTTTGGAGAGAATGAACAGGGAGGCAGAAAAAACAACAACACAAATGTATGGATTTAACAAATATACAACTGCTTGTATACATCTGTGCATCATCTAAAACCAACAGGAGGAAACTTAAAATGTTGTACATGAATGCAACAAAAATCCATCATTAGCGAACAAGCATGACTTCTTGCTCAGTCAGGTGTTTCTTTTAGCCATCAAAACACACCGTCACTGCTGCCTCCTTGTTCGATTTCCTGGTAGGTGACGTAGATCCTGGGCTCTGCAGAGGGAAGAAGAACACTCCGTCAAAACTCCAGTCCTCCAACATGACCACTCACTGCAACAAACATGCAATGCAATCGAAGTGGTTTTCTAAGCGGGAGCCAAATGAGTCCAACTAGTGCATTCTGTACTCGTGGTGCCAATGTTTTGCTTGTGTGTGTGTGTGTGTGTGTGGAGATAGTTCTGCAGAGCAAAGCAAATGATGATTTGCTCTCTCTCTCTTTTGTGTGTGAGTGTCTATATCTCTGTGTCATTTGAATCGCTTTTGAGAGAACTGAAATATAGTAACTAGGTAGGAGTTTGAATGCAGCAGCGAAACTGACAAATATGTATGTCTAAATCATGCATTTAGGACCATATATTTTGTAAATGCATACTTCAATGCCTAGTCTGCAATACCTAAAACAGAGAGGGAATATTCTGCCCCCAAAAAAGTTGAACGCCACTGACTTAAACTATTGATTCGCCCATAAAGTTCACTGTGGTAACTCTGTGCTGCTGAACTCAATTATGCATACTGAAGAAATAAAATATACTTTGAGGTTCTTCTCAACCAACTGATACAGCTTCCAGGTTGGCAGAAGAGGTCACAGCTCCAGTGATCACCATCCCTGGTGCTGAGATCAGGAAGCTGAGTGGACTGCTTCCAAAAGATCCCAATGGTGCTGGGCTTTCCTCCGTGTAAAGTAAGTGCAATGTAGCATAGAGGTCGGTAGGCTGTTTCAAAAGACAATGCTGCCATCAGTGAGCCTTTTGGTCATTCATAAGTGCTCAGCCTGTGGCAGCAATGTAGCATGATCAGGTGTTTTTCACAAAGGATTACACGATGGCAGGATAAAGGGGGGGGGGGGGTTGTCTGGGCTGTTGACCTAAACGGTTGCGTATAAACCGTAAGACGGAAGAGTCTGTGGTAAACAAAGAAAATAGTTGGACATAACTTGTTTTTATCCCAATTGAAGCCCCGCTCCACAAGTCTTTTTGCGACCGGCTCCAAAAAGGTGGCTGTCCTTCAACGTCCCCATGAACTGTCTGCCGATTTGGTCTTCAGCTCTAAAGGCCAGAAGCTCCCGGAACTCTGCATCACTCCAGTTTGCCATTTCAGCTGATATAGTTTGAAATGCTAAATGAAATCCCCATGTTTACTGTTGTCGGCTGAGGCTCAGCGCACATTCTACACTACGCATGATCTTCATTAATAAGTCCAGCGTTGCGGCAATTGCGGTAATATTACTATCAAGCATGTCTGCGTAAATGGCGCAATATTCGCGCCCCGCCATGCCGGTACGGCAATACAACCCTAATATGTCGCCACTTTTGAAAACGGCTAGTGACACTGGCTATGGACCAACAAGCAGAGGTGTTATGATGCTTCTGTTCAAAAAAATGGGAGGGGTAATGTTCCAGCTATAGAGGGAATACACTTCTCAGCCTCCTCTGAAAGGTTTACGCTGAGATACAATAGACAGGAGAGTTCCACTACGACTGATTCGTTAGGTTCAAGGAGAGCCAATTGAGTTTTCTTTGTGTCTATGGAACACTAGAGCAGGTTGTAAGGACATTTAAGGATGCCTGGTTCATTGAGTTGTAGGGGACTTTGGGCCTTTTTTGTACTGTTCTGAAGGGTAATTTGGTAATAGCATTTTTTATGCCATTTAGTCCTTGTGTGATTGATCAAAGTGAGAATTTGGTTTACATAGGCAGACTTGTTTAAAGTAAATGCTGGACTACCACCAGCTTTATCTTTTGCTCAAATTTTTTTTGATAGTTAACAGAATTTCCACTACTTCCTTGTAAAAAAAATATTGCAACAATCAATTGATTCCCCTGGAAAAAACTATGGCTAAATAAATTAAAAAGGAGGCACTGGTTGAAGATTAGCACCTCTAGGTCTGAAGGCATGGTGTTCAGCTAGAAAAAGGTGAATTACTGCCTGTACTTCAGTATTAACCTACTGCCTCAAGTGAGGGAGTTTAAGTTTGTTGGGGTAGAATAGAGTGAGAGCCATAACGAGGCAAAAACCAGCAGATCCATGTTGCAACTAACAGCTATGGGCATGAGCTTTGTTTAATGGCCAAAATTAACTATCTCCACAGGTTCGCTTGGCTATTCTGGGAGAGCTCAGAATAACATTACCGCTTTTCCAATGTGACAGAAGACAGCTGAGGTGGTCTAGTAAGGATGCTCTCTTGATGAGTTCCAAAGCAGGTGTCTTGAACATGTCTTCTTGAGAGGAGGTGTCAGGGCAGACCCAGGAATCATTGAAGATATGGTTTTAGATCTGCCTACTATAATTGGTATGACTATAAAAACGAAGGGTTTGGGGACGGAGACTGTGTAAGTGGTGGGTGGTTGGTATGTAAAGTCTCCATGACTACGACACTAATTATGATCAAGGGAAAAGATGCTGTAGGATGATTTAATCGGCTTCAACTGCAATCAGGCTATTTATTTAATGAGGGTAAACAGAGTTTAATCCTGACAACAACAAAAAATCTAACATTTGTTGTGAGTGTACAAATTCGCGCTTATTTTGTCAAGGGAAATCACAGAAAAGATTGCTGGACATTGACATGTATTCACTGGTGGATTCAAGTGGGTTTTGTTTGCTATCAGACAGATTTTAAAGACACACCAAGGAAGGAAATTAAAATAGTTCCAATCTATCCTGGTGACTTTCTGAGCCTTAATAAATAAAAAAACAGAAGAAATGTCAAAGAAAATATTAACGTCAATGTCAATGTCAAAAGTGATGAAGTTTTACCTGGGGCTCTGTACTGCTCTTCCTAACCAGACTGTTGTGTGAATGGTCACCATGATGCAAGGGGTTACCACCTGAGTGGAATCCATTCACTGTAGAAATAAATGAGACAGAACGGTAAAGATGAAGAGTCACCAGGTTTTCCACACTGAAGATGAGTGGGAAAGGTTTGCTCATTATAGGTTCATGTTATCCTTTGAATGTGTTCAACCATCCACAGTGGACCTTTAGCCTTGTTGTTAGTGGTTTGGTATCATCATCCAGATTATGCTGCATTCAAGTAAGCTAGTCTCGAAAGTCTGAACTTGGAGCAGAAAGTGACATCACACCTCAGTTGTTAGTATTCTGGCTGCAGATTGGAAATGGCACAATTTTCTATTTGTTTTGGTGCTAACTACTGTTAGCAATACAAGCTAATAACCTACTTTTCTCTATTTTATGAGTTCAAACACAAAAGAAACATGTTCACATGTAGTTGAATGAGCTGGTTTAATAAGATAACAATTGTCAGAGGAACTTAAGTTTATTGTTTACATCTTCAACATTCACTACATCTCATATCTCAAAAGCCATTACGAATACTGAGCTAGGGGTTGCCCTGTAAGCTTCAACTTTTACAGTCAGAATTCAGACTTCAGTGGACGATTCTATATACCGTAATGGTCTGATGCTGAAATAAGCTGAAACCACAGAAACATACTATAGATATTTATGGACAAGCAAAACATAATGCAAACTACAGCAATTTAGCTGTTTAGCTAGCTAACGTAGTCTGTTCGCTAACATGAAAACAAACACTCATTTGTGTAAAGTAGGCTATATTAGCTAAACTTCCAGAAGCATATGATTTATCTAAATGAGCATGTACGTTTATGTATTAGGTTTAGCAAAAACGACAGCTACAGCATTTTAACAGGTGAAATTCTGAGACAATTTATGTCCCTCAATCAAAATCTGGGAAAAGTTGTGACCCAGAATTACAAAAAGATTTCAGAATTTAAAGCTGGTTTATTTTTATTTAATTTAATAATTAAATTATTTTAAATGGTCATGAAATGTTAGGCAAACAATGGTTGGCGAATAATGTTCTGCCCTTTTAGTAGTTAGAATAAAAGTCAGGATATTAAACCTATAGAGTTGTAACAACCACATTCAGTTTTCAGTTTATTTTCAAATGCAACCTTATGGGAAAAATTCTGAGATAAATTAGAAATAATTAATGAATTAGTATTGATCAAGCATCTGCTCACATATATCAGTTGAATTTTATTAGGCCTATATGGATAGCTAAAATACTGAGATGGACCCACAAATAATTATTCAGACTCTTTTATCCCATCTGCTGTGAGACTGCTAAACATTCAGTAACTCCAGTTTTTTTGTTTTTCTTTCTGACCTGCTCACTAAGCTGAACCACTCTGCTACAACTGAATATGTTGTGTGTGTAGATTGTAAGTGCTTGTACTTTTTACTATTTTTATTATTATTTATCATTGTGGACGGGATTACCAAACTGAATTACCCCATGCACTTTGAATTGCCTTGTTTTTGAAAGTGTGCTACACAAATAAAGTTGCCTTGCCTAGACTTGTGAGATAAATAAAGTTTTCTGAATCGAAAAACCTTTCCAGGGTGTGCCATGCCTCTCGCCCAATGGCCACCGTGTGTTTTAGACCGTTCCTAAGTGGCCGCATTGCAAACTCAGTCCCGAGCAAGAGTATGATCAAACTAACCACTGTGAAGACTATCAATAATTGGCCTGAGTTGGCCAATTAGGGGAGATTTTCTTTTTCATCAGAAGAATTGTGGTTGATCGTAATAGGGATGAACAGTGCCTGATGATGTTAATGCGGTTGGGAGCACTGTTGCCTTGCAGCAAGAAGGTCCTGGGTTCAAATCCCAGTAGAGAGTCTTCTTGCATGGAGGTAGCATGTTTTCTCCGGCTTCCTCCCACAATACAAAAAACATGACAGTTTGGATAATTATTGTCACTAAGGGACTGAACCCAAACTTAGCCCTACGTAAACTTAGTCCTACGTCCAATAAAAGTCACGTTTTCCAGAAAACTGAGGTCATTTTCTCGTTAGGTCAAATAAAATTTAGCAATCATCTCATTGTCCTTCTCTAAGCATTAGACAGAATGCCGTTTCAATCTAAAAAGTACATCTTAGAAACATCTAATTTTACTTATTTCTTTACGACAAAGGAAATGAATGCATGAATGAAGCTTGCTTCCGTATGTGGAAACATCCAAGGAACCTTCCTGCCTCTTTCTGCTCGTTTGCCTTAAGGAGCAGGGCCAAAGCAGAGACAGAGGACTCCTCAGTTCCTCCGGTTTGTGGCTGCAGATAAAGTTAGTCACAGGAAGTGTCTGTGTGTGGTGAGCATGAGCAGAGGCTTTGTGCCACCGTGGAATCTTAGGAGAATTCCCAGCCCCAGGGCACTGACACTTGAGGAAGTTGAAGTGAAAGAAACAGAGTGGACGAGAGAGCAGTTAAGCACCTGCTGGCAGAGAGTTCTTGTGTCGGATGGAGCTCTTGGGGGTCCCTGGGATGCTGGATGGCCTCTCCCACGTGGTCTCTGAAGGAAGGGGTGTTGGGGAGAGAAGAGCATAGGACACATTAGGAAACAGTTGCAGCTATTTGTGGGAAAGAATAAGAAGAAGTGATTCCATCTACAGATGCAAACTTGGCATTTCTTGCAGATAGCAATAACAAAAAAAACAGATCTCATTCACACTTTCGTTTCCCATTGTGTTAAACTGGTGGACTTCAGTGTTTTAGCCAGTAAATAATCACCTAGAAGTAATGGCTTTGATTTCTAAAATAGTGTTTTTTCCCGCCTTTTACATAAACCAAATTCACTTAAGAAATTCTTTAGTAATTCCAAAGGTATATTAAATGTTGTTGAGACTCATGTTATCACAGTTTCTCCAAAGAGTTGTTGCAGATGCTGAAGGCTGTAGGCAGGAAGGATCTCCTGTAGCGGTCGGTATAACAGCGGCTCCGAGGAAGCCTCTAACTGAAGACACTCTGTTGTATAACACTCTTATTAGGAGGATGCTCAGATTTGTCTGTAATGTTTCACAAACTTCAGTCTGGTTTATTAGGACCTTATGTGACAGATTAACACAATAAGTGTACCTTTTTGAAGTGGAAGGAGATTGACAGATGGTTTTCTAAATCCCAGATCCGTCGTGTATATAGATCCATTGTGTGTTTATGGTGATATACAAAGCTTTTTTTTAAATACACATAGCATGTTGAATAGAAGCCATAAAGTTCATTTTTACCGCATCTGACCAGAGCACCTATTTCCACATGTTTGCTGTGTCTCAAACATGCTTTCTTCTAACAAGTCTTCCACACTCTGCAGCTCCTCCAGAGTAAACATGGGCCTCTTGGCTGCTTCTTTGATTAATTCTATTAATGATCGACCAGTCGGGTCAGGTTTACATTCAAATTTTGGAACATCTGCAGGTGGACGGAACAGTGCTCTAGGAGATGTTCACAAGCATGAGATACTGTTTTATAACCTTAGTCTGCTTTAGGCTTCTGCACACCTTCATCCCAGACCTGTCTGTGGAAAATTCACCGATGTTCTCTCACGAACCTCAGACACCTTCCCAAACAGTTGGAGAAAAGCTGAGATTAAATTACACGCCATTTACTAATTAGGTGACTTTTGGTTTAATTTAGGGGTATCAGAATAAAGGGGTAATATACAAATGTAAGATTTGCATTTGTCATTTTCCTTTCACTCCCCAGTTATGAGCAACTTTGGTGTTCATGTGTCACGTGAATTCACAACAAAATAATTGGAAGTAAATTTTAATTTTGCAAACGGTAAAAAAGTTTGAGAAGTATGAATAGGATGAGAACTATAAATCAGCAGGCTGCTGCAAATCATAGAGGCTAAATAATGATAGAGGAATAAAATAAGTTACTGGATGACCTTCACGGAAATGAGAACCTGAATTTGTTTAAGTCAGCCTTGAGCAAACACCAGATCATAATGAAACTCCTGCTGTTAAAGGAACCTGGAGAGATGACATTTCTAGTGCAAGATCTCATTTCTTTGGAATTATTTCACCTCCCAATTAATCAACTGAAGGCTGTGATCCGAGTTGTGGATACGGTAAGTTTAATCTGTGCATCAGGTCAAAGATCCTGCTGCCAAAAAGATTCAAGAACACCTTTTTAAAGGAGAACTCTCTTTTATTTACCTCTCTCTGACTGTTCTTGCTTTGAGTATGGCTAGAAAAGGCATGCAAGGAGATTTTATTGAATTAGAGCCTTTTGGCCACTCTATTTGCTCCATTTATCCCTGCTTAGTAGAGGAAGCAACTGAGCCAAGCCTATCAGCTCAAATGTCATGGACAGAGAGTATAACCGGCAGCAGAATGTGTGACTTCAAGTTGGATGCAAAGCATTAGGTCGGAGCCTCTCCTCACAGGCTGCATATGTATCAGTTACTCCTCTCTTCTCATATCAATATTAAAAGAAACACCTGATAATGGCGCTGAAAAGAAAATAGTGGATAAAGGGAAATGTTTTATTAAAATCTCTTTTTGTCTTGTCTATAATGCGTATTGCACATCGGGGGACAGATCGAGGGCTTTCATGAAGAACCGGCACTGCTCCCCCACCTCGCAAGGCTGCACTTATCCCTCTTGCTTCTGCATCCTTTTGTACTGCACTTTTTCCTTTCACTTAATTTTCTACTGTTATGCTTGGACACAACCAGACACTTTTACAAGAACCTATTTCAGCTTACCCCCTTGTAGTGGGTATCGATGACTGCAATCTGGAGAACTGTCAAGCCAGCAGTTGTCCCCATGATTGTGTGGGCCCGAATATGGCCATAAAAAAACACAAAAACTTTCAAAACAAGCCAACTTCACGTTTTCTGACAGGTTCTGTATGTGGAAGCCTTGATTCTAAGGGCCTTGAATCAAAATGTATAAACATATATGTATTAATATATGAATTAAACATATATATACCTACATATGCACACACGTGTGTGTGTGTGTGTGTGTGTGTATATATATATATATATATATATATATATATATATATATATATATATATATATATATATATATATATATATATATATATATATATATATATACACAGGTCTTTCTCAAAAAATTAGCATATTGTGATAAAGTTCATTCTTTTCCATAATGTAATTATAAAAATTAAACTTTCATATATTTTGGATTCATTGCACACCAACTGAAATATTTCAGGTCTTTTATTGTTTTAAAACTGATGATTTTGGCATACAGCTCATGAAAACCCAAAATTCCTATCTCAAAAAATTAGCATATTTCATCCGACCAATAAAAGAAAAGTGTTTTCAATATAAAAACAGTCAACCTTCAAATAACTATGTTCAGTTATGCACTCAATACTTGGTCGGGAATCCTTTTGCAGAAGTGACTGCTTCAATGCGGCGTGGCATGGAGGCAATCAGCCTGTGGCACTGCTGAGGTGTTATGGAGGCCCAGGATGCTTCGATAGCGGCCTTAAGCTCATCCAGAGTGTTGGGTCTTGCGTCTCTCAACTTCCTCTTCACAATATCCCACAGATTCTCTATGGGGTTCAGGTCAGGAAAGTTGGCAGGCCAATTGAGCGCAGTAATACCATGGTCAGTAAACCATTTACCAGTGGTTTTGGCACTGTGAGCAGGTGCCAGGTCGTGCTGAAAAATGAAATCTTCATCTCCAAAAAGCTTTTCAGCAGATGGAAGCATGAAGTGCTCCAAAATCTCCTGATAGCTAGCTGCATTGACCCTGCCCTTGATAAAACACAGTGGACCAACACCAGCAGCTGACATGGCACCCCAGACCATCACTGACTGTGGGTACTTGACACTGGACTTCAGGCATTTTGGCATTTCCTTCTCCCCAGTCTTCCTCCAGACTCTGGCACCTTGATTTCCGAATGACATGCAAAATTTGCTTTCATCCGAAAAAAGTACTTTGGACCACTGAGCAACAGTCCAGTGCTGCTTCTCTGTAGCCCAGGTCAGGGGCTTCTGCCGCTGTTTCTGGTTCAAAAGTGGCTTGACCTGGGGAATGCGGCACCTGTAGCCCATTTCCTGCACACGCCTGTGCACGGTGGCTCTGGATGTTTCTACTCCAGACTCAGTCCACTGCTTCCGCAGGTCCCCCAAGGTCTGGAATCGGTCCTTCTCCACAATCTTCCTCAGGGTCCGGTCACCTCTTCTCGTTGTGCAGCGTTTTCTGCCACACTTTTTCCTTCCCACAGACTTCCCACTGAGGTGCCTTGATACAGCACTCTGGGAACAGCCTATTCGTTCAGAAATTTCTTTCTGTGTCTTACCCTCTTGCTTGAGGGTGTCAATGATGGCCTTCTGGGCAGCAGCCAGGTCGGCAGTCTTACCCATGATTGCGGTTTTGAGTAATGAACCAGGCTGGGAGTTTTTAAAAGCCTCAGGAATCTTTTGCAGGTGTTTAGAGTTAATTAGTTGATTCAGATGATTAGGTTAATAGCTCGTTTAGAGAACCTTTTCATGATATGATAATTTTTTGAGATAGGAATTTTGGGTTTTTATGAGCTGTATGCCAAAATCATCCGTTTTAAAACAATAAAAGACCTGAAATATTTCAGTTGGTGTGCAATGAATCTAAAATATATGAAAGTTTAATTTTTATCATTACATTATGGAAAAGAATGAACTTCATCACAATATGCTAATTTTTTTAGAAGGACCTATATATATATATATATATATATATATATATATATATATATATATATATATATATATATATATATATACACACAGGTCCTTCTAAAAAAATTAGCATATTGTGATGAAGTTCAGTCTTTTCCATAATGTATGATAAAAATTAAAATAGCTATTTGGTCAATAACAAAAGTTCATCTAAATAAATACTATTTTGGCTCATTCCTCCATGCAGATCTCCTCTAGAGCAGTGATGTTTTGGGGCTGTCGCTGGGCAACACAGACTTTCAACTCCCTCCAAAGATTTTCTATGGGGTTGAGATCAAGAGACTGGCTAGGCCACTCAAGGACCTTGAAATGCTTCTTACGAAGCCACTCCTTTACCCGGGCGGTGTGTTTGGGATCATTGTCATGTTGAAAGACCCAGCCACGTTTCATCTTCAATGCCCTTGCTGATGGAAAGAGATTCTCACTCAAAATCTCACAATACATGCTCCCATTCATTCTTTCCATTACATGGATCAGTTGTCCTGGTCCCTTTGCAGAATAAAAAACAGGCCCAATGCATGATGTTTCCACCTCCATGCTTCACAGTAGGTATGGTTTTCTTTAGACGCAACTCAGCATTTATTCTCTTCCAAACACGACAAGTAGAGATTTTACCATAAAGTTCTATTTTGGTTTCATCTGACCATATGACATTCTCCCAATCCTCTTCTGGATCATCCACATGCTCTCTAGCAAACTTCAGATAGGCCCAGACATGTACTGGCTTAAGCAGGGGGACATGTCTGCCACTGCAGGATTTGTGTCCCTGGCGGCGTAGTGAGTTACTGATGGTAGCCTTTGTTACTTTGGTCCCAGCTCTCTGCAGGTCATTCACTAGGTCCTCCTATGTGGTTATGGGATTTTTGCTCACCGTTCTTGTGATTATTTTGACCCCACGGGGTAAACTCCAGATCAAGGGGAGATTATCAGTGGTCTTGTACCATTTTATTTATAATGCGCTTTACAAATGACAACAGTCAACCAAAGCTCAGAACACAAACAAAAAACATAAATAAGAATGCAAAGCGGAGTATAAAACAGTAAAAACAGCTAGATACAGCAGAATATGACAGAAAGAAATCTGGAACTAATGCTCAAGAACAAATATGGCAGAACTAACGTTTGAGCTAAACTGACAATACGGCTAATTAAAAGCTAAACTAAAATAATAAGTTTTCAGTCGAGATTTAAAAACATGAAGCAAAGTGGACTGTCATATCTCGAGAGGGGGCTCATTCCACAATTTAAGAGCATATACAGAGAAATATCTTTCCCCATGACATTATAAGCGCACAGACGGGGCTCGCAAAAGAAGGTGATCGGCAGACCTGAGAGTATACGGGAGGGCCGGTAAGGGCAAAGAAGGTCTACCAAATATGCAGGGACAAGTCCATTCAACGACTTAAAAGCAAACAAATAAAAGCAATTTAAACCGCATTCTAAAATACACAGGCAATCAGTGCAAGGACCTCAGAATGGGGGTGATATGCTGTCTTCTATCAGCCCTAGACAGAAATCTAGCCGCAGCATTCTGAACGAGTTGCAAACAAGATAGAGAAGCTTTATTTATACCAGCCAGTGAGGAGTTGGAATAGTCAAAACGTGAAGTAACAAAAGCATGCACTACACTTTCCAAACGCCTAGTCATTAGTATAGACTTCAACTGCGCAATCCGCCTAAGTTGATAGAAACATGCACTAACTAAAGAATTGACTTGTGCATCCATCGTCAGTTTGGATTCTACTTTCAGTCCTAGAGAAGTCATGGCCTTACTAAAGCCCCTTTCAAACAGGCCATGAAAAACGGTAATTTTCCAGACTTCGTCGGTTTCGCTTTTGTGTCTGAAAGCAATCTTACGGACTGTGTCCAGATACCCTTTACCGGTAATTTTAAGGATGAAGACCTAGTAACAAGAGCAGACTTTTCGCGGTATGGTGTTTGCATTCAGACAGTCAGGTAATGTTCCGTGAGCACTGCAGGGGTGTGGGGCGATGGGGAAAAGGGGAGGGGGGCAGGGAACGCTGTGAGCGCACACGTTAATGACGTATAAATGTCACTATTTTCCTTTCAGCTTCTTCATCGATGTCTCTTAAGCGTTTCCATGTGCCCAAAATTGCACAGATCACAAAGACGAGCTCTGCGAGTAGATCTGCTGTTTCGTCTACCATCTTTGCAATAATGCATTTGTTTGGGGAAATGACGTACGCCCACCGCACTAAGTTTACGTAATATCCACATACAACCCCTCAGTCCCTCGCACCCCGACCCCACAGACATTCATCAGGATCCTCCGGTACATTTCTTGCTGTGTGAAAGCAGCCGAAAGGCAATGTTCCGGACAAAAGTGGCGTGTTTGAAAACACAACCCCGGTTAAAGACCGGATGGAATTGTTCGCAAATATTCCAGAACTTCTGTCTGAAAACGGCTCAAGTGACACAGGAGTAGTCACCATTGCAGTATCAGAGGTCACACCTTTACCATTTGGCTCATATAGGACTGGTTCAGTTTTGAAATTCACGTGTTGATGATACTTCTATTCAGTAACTTGTTTTATGGAGAAATATCTGAATTACTGTCAGAATGAGCTTATTATACCAGCATTATATGATATATAAATTCATAGTCCAAATAATAAAATCTAGGGCTTTGAGTTGCCTTTAAACGTGCTTTTTGCTCTACAGAGAAACTGATTTCGTTCTAAAGTTTCTCAATTTGCAAACATGACGTCTTTCCGCTGCTTCACCAAGAATGGCTGACCATAGAAGACGCAATCTCTACTCTCCTACTGGACCGGCTTATTGTCCACAGCACAGCCTGAGTAACGGGAGACATCCTATATTCAGGATTCAAGGAGGGAGGAAATAATGACCTAGTTAGCTCTATCTGAGCTATATTTTATTCATAACCATATGACAGAGGTCTCTGATGCTCCCTCCTGTTGCTCCTAGTTAGTCAGTAACAGAAACCCATTCAGAGCAAGCAATGTGGTAAGAAAACAGGTTCAGTTGATTCTCCCTATAACTTGTGCTTTTAAACTAAATATATATATATATAAACAGACCCGTTTAAAAAAAATAGAATATCATGGAAAAGTTTATTTATTTCCATAATTCCATTCAAAACGTTAAACTTCCATAGATATAGATTCAGGGCCCACAACTTAATTTTGAGCTTCCAGCTCATAAAACCCATCAAAACAGGAATTCAAAAAATTAGAATACTGTGAAGTAGTCACCATTTACTTCTATTTTTGCAGAAAAAAAGAAAGAAATTAGGATCATATCAAGTCGATAAAAAATATGATACTTTCAAAACGATATGTCAATCTTCAATACTTGGTAGGGAATCCTTTTGCCCCCAGATCACTGCCTCGATGCGCCGTGGCATTGGGGCAATCAGCCTGTGGCATTGCCTGGGAGTTATGGAAGCCCACATTTCCTTGATGCTTGCTGTCAGCTCTTCTTTGTTTTTGGGTCTGGTGCCCCTCATTTTCCTCTTGATAATACCTCATAGATTCTCAATGGGGTTTAGGTCCAGCGAGTTGGCTGGCCAGTCAAGCACTGTGAGGGTATGGGCATCAAACCAGGTTTTGGTGCTTCTGGCGGTATGGGCAGGGGCCAGGTCCTGCTGGAAGATGAAATCTGCATCGCCATATAGTGTAGATCCTCAGCAGAAGGAATCATGTAGTCCTCCAAAACATTCTGATAGACTGATGCGGTGACCTTAGATTTAAGAAAGCAGAGTTTACCAACACCTGCACCTGGCATTGCACCCCAAATCATGACCGACTGTGGATATTTTACACTTTACCTCAAGCAGCTTGGGTTCTGTTCCTGATCCGTCTTCCGCCAAACCCTTGGACCTTGATTCCCTTATGAAAAGCACACTTTACTTTCATCGGAAAAGAGGATCTTGGACCACTGGGCAACAGTCCCGTCCGTCTCCTTGGTCCAGTTGACACACGTCTGAATGTTGTGGTTTTTGAAGCTGTGACTCCCGCCTCATTCCACTCTTTCTGGATCTATGCCAGATTCATGAATCTTCTGTTTGATTATCCGCTGAAGCCCATGGTCAGTTCTTCTGCTGGTGCATTTTCTCCTGCCAGATTTTGCCCTTCCCCTAGACTTTCCATTGATATGCTTGGACACAGCACTCTGTAAACAGCCAGCCTCCTCAGCTTTGAACTTGTGTGGCTTACCCATCCTATGGAGGGTATCAATGATGGTCTTCTGGCCAGTTGTCAAGTCTGCCGTCTTCCCCATATTGAACCTAACTGAGACAATTGAACCAAAGTGAAGCAATTTCATTACACCTTGGAAAACCTGTGCAGGTGCTTTGAGTTTAGTAGATGAGTCGTGTGTGACACTCTGATTAAAACATTCATGCCCTGTAAAATTTGGGCTTTTTGCTTCACAGTATTCAAATTTTTTGAATTCCTGCTTTTGTGGGTTTTATGAGCTGGAAGCCCAAATTATGTACAGATAAACGAATAAATACTCAAAATCGTTTAAGTTGTGGGCCCTGAATCTATAATCTATGAAAGTTTAACATTTGGAATGGAATTATCAAAATAAACTTTTCCATGATTTCTAATTTTTTGGAAAGGGTCTGTATATAGTTTACCAATTTGTTTGGTTCCAGTTTTGACTCATCCAAAGGTTCAATGTCTATCAATACCGGCATATCACCTAGAGGAGCTAAAACTTGAAGCATTCACTTTCTCCATATCCATATTAGTTTCTCACATTATTGTGACCCCCTCCTCGTTACAACACAGTAGTTGAACTCTCGTACTGCTTTGCCACAACACTTCTGTTCTGTTTGCTAGTACTCATGTAAGGTTCATCTATCTTAAGGTCCTACCACAACCCTTAAACTATGACGTTTAACCTTCAAACTTTGACTGGGCCATTGTAACACCTGGATTGTTTTTGAGTTTTTTTTGGTTTTCCACCATTGTAAACTCAATGAGAATGCTTCGGGGTGCAATGGTTTACAAGCCGAAATCATCATCCTTCCACCACCATGCTTCACAGTTCGGTATGAGGTGTTTGTCAAAAGTTGCTTTGTAAGTGTTTGTACCGCGCCCAATTTGGTCTTGTCTAACCATGAAACCCTTTTTAAACCAACCATACTAAATAAGTTTTATTGTAATCATATCAGCAAACCCTTTTTAAACCAACCATACTAAATAAGTTTTATTGTAATCATTACATCAGGACTAGAACAATCTTTTTCACTCTGGGACGACAATCTTTAACATATTTGGAAAAACCCTTATGAACCTCCTCAGATTGACTGTAGGCAACAAGGGCTTCCTTAAGGTCCTTGCTGAGGTCTTTCCATTTTGGCATTGTGGTAACACACACCCATCAGCTCCAGAGCACTGAACTGCCTAAACTCCTGTTTATATAAAGGCTTATGTTGATCAGTTAATCAAATATATTTGATCAGAGTCATCAAGTTGCCTAATTGCAATTAACTGCAGAAAGGGTAGAAGGGTACATGAAATTGGATGGTATTACACTAGCATTTTGGCTAGGTGTATATTTCGTAGCCCCACCCACTCACTCACCCACCCACCCACCCAATCAGACTGGGACATGAGGAGATTCTAAGCAGGCAACCGGTACAAACCGCAGCACCCTGCAACACAGGAAAGAAAAAGTCGAAGAAAAACGACAGACAAGGACAAGCACCCCTCACCCACACACGGTGCTCTATGTTACCATGGCACTGCCACAACACAACACAACACACACTCACACACACACACACACATGCACACGCACACAGGATGCTAAGAAAACTGAACTTTAAAATAACAATGGAGGAGACTGATTAAAATAAAAGGTATCAGAGTTGCTATAAATATCAATTGTTTGAAGGAAAAGGTTATCAGATACTGTAGGGTTGTTTCTTTTAGAAACAAGTGCTGTGAGGCTTTGTTAAAATAAGCATACTAAACATATCGACTACACTCAAACTAAACCCTCACAGGGCTCTTGGCTCACCATCATGCAACAGCGACAGAAGGGTAAAGAAAAAGTTTTGCTCCATGTTTCTGACAGAACCTCGGAACCTCCTCACCATATCCTCAAATACAGGGAGAAGAGGAGGGGGAGGAAGGGAGTCCCCTGCTCTCGTGCCTGGGTGGGGCCCTGAGCCAATTTTAAACCTCCTCTCTCATCTTTCAAGGCCACAACCCCGACCACTGCGACCACGAAAAAGAGACGTACATGATGTGAACATCCCTAATGGTGAACTGGTTTGGGCTTTTAAAGAAGTCTGGGCCGTAATTCCAGCTAAGGAGGGTGGACAGGTGCAATGAGATGCTGCTCCACGGTAGTAAACAAGCTACACTGTTCCTTTTTCACTGCTAATGATGCGCATCCTCTACATTTCTAAAGTTGGCTTCTAATTAAATGGAAATAGACTAAATGGGAAAGAGTTGACTTGAAAATTGAAACTTGAACCTTTAGGACAATATGTATGACATTGTGGTGCTTATACAAGTAAGATAGTCTCCTGCAAAAGTACTTTGACTTTCTTTAACACGTTGTCACAAATAGTTGTATTTATGTTCAAAAAATGCACTAAAACTTTTTTTTATTTGGTGAAAAGAATGCATGCTTTAAATAATTAGCATTTTGTGTAGGATACTTCATTCCAGCAGACTTTTAAATAGAGTTGATTAAAGTTAGACCACATGCCAAAAAGCATTGAAGTGGCCCAATATATTTAAAACATTTCTTAGAAAAAAATCAAATCTGTTGGATTTACATTTAGCAAATTTTAAATGGACAGAATATTACTACAACTTTCCTAATGATAACGGCAACTCAAAGTGCTCCACGTAAGGGAGACCTTCACCTGATCCCACTCACATTAATACACCGATACGTGGATTGGTAACCCAGGATTACGAGACAACTCTACCTTTCGGCAGACGTCCCAAAATAAAATTCCCTGTAACCAACTACCTACAGAGGTAACGTAATCTCAGTATAAATCCATCAGTTCCCTTGAGGTCTTAGGCATTTTTTTTTTTTGATTAATGAACAGTGTTATGAAGACCAATAAATATAGAAAGCAGGTCAGGATAAAGTTGTGGAAAAGTTTATTGGTTGTACACTCTACAGATCTGACCTTTTGGGCAAGCAGCAAGGCCTTGTTCATAGAATGCAATAAGAAGTTCCATTTCAAGTCTGCAACAAGCCATATAGGAGACACAAAACATGTGGAAGAAGTTGATTTAGTCAGACGAGACCTTGCCGAGACTTGGTGGTGGCTGAATCATGTCATGTCATGTCATCATGCTTTTTCTCAGCAGGGACAAGAAAGCTGGTAAGGGTTGAGGGGAAGACAGATGGAGCTTTGGGCAATGCTAAAAGAAGAAAAAAAAAACTTTCATAGCTCACTTGAGACTGAGATAGATATTCACCTTTCAGAAGGCCAGTGCCACCAAAACATAAAGACAGAGCTACAGTGGTGGGTTATGATCAAAATATTTAGACCGGCCAAGTCAACGTCACGGACAACTGTGATGTTGACACAGTTGTCTTTGACATTGGGTGATGTGCACAAATGGACGTCACACATTACAGAAATTCATTGGCAAATTATGCTGAAAACCAGATATTCTTATCCTTTCTCCTTCACAGTCATACACTACTTTGGTATAATCTATAACATAAAATTGCAATACAATACACCAAAGTTTGGGGTTGTTATGTGAGGAAATGTGTAAAAGGTGAGGGAATACTTTTACAATTCCACTGTAGGGCCATCTTACTACAACCTTTTTTTAGGACATGGCCTGTTATCATCTCGAGACTGGTAATACTGCATTCCCTCTCATTCTCACCTTTATTACAACAGCAAGAACACAAGGGTAGTCAAGTCAAGAAATGACTGCCATCAGTCAGCTTTTATAACACGGCCACACAAGGATAGTAAAGGCAGACAGTGAAGCAGGGAATTCTGCAATGCCTGTGAACTGAGGAGGAAATAAAACTCTTGCTAAGATGTGTGTGAATGCTGTGTTCAGGAACACAATGCCTGTTTATCATGTAGACAGAAACAAGCAGCAGTACTGGCAGTTCCACAGACATTGAACCTAAAACCTAAAACAAAGTTAGGGAAGAGTGTTATATTTCATTCATAATAACTGAAATATAGAAGTCAGTAAACACATCGGGTGGGTCATTAAAACTCAAGGCAAGATGAATGAAAACTAGTTCAGGTTGGTGGTGGTGAACTACTTAAAAGAATCAATTCATTTTAATCTTAAAGTGATTGAATTTCAAATAAGTTATTGTCAAGAATGAACTGGCATAGAAACGATTCTGGATTTAGAATTACTGCAAACTCATTTTTGAAACTTTTACTTTTATTTGTGAACTCAAAAAAAAAGGCACAATCTTAAAAACTGTAATTCTGGACTGGAATATTGTAAACTAATTCAACAGTCTTTAAAGTGCATCCTGTGGTTAGTGAAATGCTTCTTCTATTACCACAACACTGTTTAGTTTAGAACTGTACGTTTTTCCAAAATATAGCTAAACTCTTGTCTAGTTGCCGTGAGTTCAATATCATGTATCGTCTGAGCTTGTGAGGTGGATATATCGTCACACCCCATTCACACGGTGGCCTCAAAATCTAGAAGGACCATTTGATTTAGGTCTGTTGGACAAGGGATTATTTTAAAAGTTACAATTCACCAGCCACTTGTTGGGTGGAGCCTGAGACCCCTGCACTAAAACACTCCACACCAAAGCCATGCAGCAATGGCTGATAATGATAAACAGGAACTATCTATCTTGCTTGCTGTTTTTAAAACCAGCAGTGAGAAACATTTCTGGTTCTTGGTGATCTATGGTTGTGATGGAGGCTGAGTGTTGGATGTATGTGAAACCAAAAGGGTCTTACATGTCATGCTTTGCAACACTCTTATGATGTCAAATAAAAGCAGTTAAATACACCAAATGCTGAATAAACACCACCTGGCATGATACAAGCAGAGGTGGGTAGAGTACCCGAAAATTGTACTCAAGTAAGAGTAGCACCACTTAAACATTTGTGTACTCAAGTAAAAGTAAAAAATAGCCGTCCAAGAATTTACTGAAGTAAGAGTAAAAAAATATTTGGTAAAAAGGCTACTTGAGTATTGAGTAACATCTGATTTAAGATTTTTTTAAATGATGTCATCAGACAGACAAAAATATAAAGTTATTGGCAAATTATGTTATTTTAAAGACTCAAATGAAATAAAAGAATTAATACAAATATATAAAAATTACAAAATAATCATTTCAAACAGAAGAAACACTTTTCTAAGTCAATTTTCATCAATATAATACCAATACTTACAGTAGGTAATTAATAGATATATCTTAGAACAAGGTAAAAAGTACATCCAGTTAGAATTTATGGTGTTTACTATGTATTCAACTGGACGTCAAAATGCAACAAGCTCAACAGATGGGAAATCCCATTAGAAAACCAAAGCATGGGTAGAAACAGATGGTCTCCTTTAATAAACTGTAGGTGTGTGTCTGGATCTGGTGTATAGGGACGTCCCGTGTGATGTCACGCCATTTGGAGCAGCCATCTTGACGGAAAAGAAAACGCAATACCGCCGGTGATACTACAGCTCGTCGCCAAATTTTCCTAGCATGCCGGAGCTATGCTGTGCAGTTGGATGCGACCAGATGCGTGATCAGACAAAAGGAATATCTTTACACCGTATCCCAAAAGAAACAAAACGGAGAAACAAGTGGTTGGCGGCAATAAACAGGCAAAACGCTGATGGCGGTGCTTGGGTTCCAACTCAACACACGCGGGGTTCATTTTGGATCAGGTAAGTTCTCCCATCGAAGGCTAATGAATGATTTCTCTGATTTCGGGATCAAATGTTATAAATTCACTGTTGCCATAGAAATACGCGATGTGTGCACTATCATTCAACAGAACGTAAGCTTGTCGTTAGCCATATACACGCATCAGGCTCATACTTTTCGATAGCCTATATTTTTTTTGCTTTAAACAGAAAATCAATTGGTAATCAAACGTTTAGCTGTCGCTCTTTATGATCAAATATTGTGCATTTTGTCACGGTTCTAACGGTGTATGGGTTGACTACTGTTGTTTCTGTAGCAGTGGGAAAAAAAATCCTACCAACATTAGCGCAGTTATCTTCAGTCACTATTGGTAAATACGTTTAGCGAAAAAACAGCATCGCACACTCAAGTAGCCGATGTCCAATTTTTAATGATGATGATAACGTTTCGGCATTTGCCTTCATCAGATCATTCTTTTTTTCATCTTTGAACCACAGTCCAAACCATGTATGTGACCACAGCTTTCGTATGCTTTTTTTGTGTGCTTTTTATTTTGTATGCTTTTGTAGCTTTTGTATGCTTTTAATGAAGCTCTAATGTAACGCGATGGGAAGTGAATCAGGTAGCTGTAAATGTCACCAAAGAACTTGTGGTGCTTCATATGGATCTACGATTCCCAATTCCTTTATCTTCCTCGTGTATATATCTTTTTCTGATGCTAATAAGTGCGATGACATGACGTGACGTGACGTGAAGTGAAGAGGTAGCTGACGACCGCTAATGGGCTAAAATTCTGCCAAAATGGCTGACACGCAGCTAGGGGTCATGTGACTGGGAGATCCCTATAGTTGGTTAAAATATGTCATTTAGTGAATTTACTCACACTGGGAAGAGTATCTAGATATTTTACTCAAGTAAGAGTAGTGATACTTCATAATAATATTACTCAAGCAAAAGTAAAAAGTATGGCATATTAAAAATATTTTTCCCCCCAAAAAAAGTTACTCGAGTACATGTAACTAGTACCTACCCACCTCTGATTACAAGTCCCATCTAGTGTTCAACGTATGTCATGCCAGGTCAGAGGTGAACACCTTTTTTTATTTATTAAATATTTTCAAGTTGTACGAAGTTTTTCCAAGGCGTTTCTTTTACATTGCATGATGTTCAAGCTGAAATCAGCGAAAAAGACCTCACCCTATTTTCATTACAGTAGGCGAACCTTTTAGTTTTGGACCAACTCGAATCTTTTTGTTTTACTTGGCCAGTAGGGTTGGGTTTAGCTCAAACTGGATTAAACGTTTTTTAAATGCATTTAATTTTAACAAAGCTATGATGGCATGAATCCATCCATTATCTTAGAGCCATGATCCTCACAAGCTAGGATGTTTTATTTTTTGTTTTGGTAAGAGTTATTTTTGGGTTAATGGAAAATTACCATCGCTGACTTCTTGTGTGATATTTTCATCATGTTTGTCAGAGCAGCTGCCCACACATGGATGGGTGATGGCCAACATAAAGAGGACACTTTGAGCTGCATGTGAGCCGTTTCCATACTGTGCAGTGTCGCTGATTTCAACTGTAGTCATACTTCAGCTCAAGCATTCAAAATCCCGATGGTCTCTCTCCATGACAGCATCAAACCCACAACGGAGAAGTTCAAGCTTCACTTTCTCTTCTTCATGGTTGGCAAACTCCCATGTGAATTTAGCACTAAGCATTCACTGTCAAAAGTTGTAAACCTAAAGCAGTATAAATCACAGAAAACTGGCATAATTTCTACATTTATTTAGATATCGGCATAAAACTTAGGTGAATTTCTTTGGATGTGTGTTCTACTTTTCCCAGTGGGTGGAGTTAATGTTATTCACATGTAACAAAGCATTCTGCTTAAAGTAAAGGAAAAATGTCATTCAAAATGAAATATAATATACCTTAACAATTAGGCAATTGTAACATGCCATTGAAAATGGTGTGTTTTGAGAGTCAAAACCCACTTATACTATTATTTGAAGCTCCTGACATAGACACCGATTTTTGTTTGGGTTAGAAAAGTTTGTGCTTATGGATTCAATCAGCTGATCCTCGAGATGTAGGTGGAATGTAGGTAGGAGACTGCTTCGGTTGAGATAAACACCCAATGTATTACCATTCACAGCGTTTACATTGTGAAACTGAAAAAAATAAAAAATAATAAACGCTTCAAAGTCAAAGGAAGTGTATAAATTGTGGGGTGCAGTTTTTGCCCAGCTACAGAGGAAAGACGGTGCGGTGGTTCAGGGAACTGCAACAGGTGAGGAAGATTAGCACAAGCTTTGAGCTTCAAATCAGTCACCTTGTTCTTGATCAGAAGTAGTGCGCTGAGGACCTGGGACCATGATAAAACTGGTGTTGTTCTCACCTCGCAACCACAGTGACACTCGCACGTTTAACAACCTGTGAGTTGTGTCCCAGAGGACCACAAACCACAGACACACACACAGAGCAGCAGCAGTAGCAGCACCTCAGCTTTTAAAACTCATGATCACAATGGCTAGTGATTTTTTTTTTTAGAAGTACCTGCCTTGGTAGAATTAGTGGGAAGGGGAGGGGGGGGGGGGGGGGGGGATTATTGCCCTAGAAAACGATCCTGTAGTTTGTCTTTATGTACGCTTGAACGAAAAAACAAGCCTCCAGTCACTAGGTGGCAGCAGTGCTCAAACTAATCAACAGGCTGCCTGTTCAACCCAGCAGAGTGTTGCCAACTTAGCAACTATTTCGAACGATTTTTCAGACCCCCTCAAGGACTTTTGTTTTTCCAAAAAAATGTAGCGACATTTCTGACCACACATAGCTACATTTCTGTGAAACTTTGTCGCCGATATATCCAGCAGAGTAGAGACCCGGTGTTCTGCATCCAGACCGTCCTTCCAGACACTCGGAAAGGGAATGTTCTACGCATGTGCATCCAACATGATCACACTACATCGACTGACCAGTTATAAATCTTTCTCTGCTATATATATATATATATATATATATATATATATATATATATATATATATATATATATATATATATATATATATATATATATATATATACATACACACACACACACACACATTTATATACATATATAACACAATGCAGGGCCAGCTTCTCTTACCATTGTTTGAGGTGTTGACATAGTACTTTTTTCCTTGAGGAGACATGTAGCATCTCCAATGAGGAGGCAGAGGCTCTCTGGTGTCTTCGACAGGGAGCTGACTCAGTGATGCAGTCCTCTGTTGACAAGAGAAAAGCAATAAATGTTAATAATCATAAAAAGGGCTCATCAGCAACACGCTGAATTAGAGACAAACATTTATTTCCCAAGTGTCTTTTATCACGGACATGAACTGCTGAAGATAAAAAAATTGAATGAAACAAACGTCGGTAGGGATGCTGAGCAAATGTCTAGGACTGGGTCCAGCTAGGATCTCATTTCCTCAAGTATTTCACAACTAAAATGACTTCACGGTGGACCGGGCTGTGCCACACACAGTACAACAAACTGCAGTGGCTCTGCAGGCCCGAGTCAGCGTATGTGCTCACAAGCGAGCAGCTGAGCGCAACATGAGAGCGTGTAGGCAAACTGCACACATCTGCTACTGATTAGCAGGAAAACAATGGGTTGAAACTGGGGAATGAGGGGATGCTGTTTGGAGAGCTGAGAAAGCCAGAATAACTTCCAGCTTCTGTCCAGAGAGGAGTGTTTAAATCGGACAAAACAAGGTTAGTTTCAGGAAGTACAAGTAAAGCAGCCGTTAAAAGATAGATTGTCCTTTCCAATGTAACACTTGGAAAAACACTGTCTTATCTCGTTATTAGCTCTAAATTATGCCGATGGTGGATGTTGGGGCTGTGTTGTTGGGTTTCAATTGAATTTAGCAACTTTTCTCAAGAGAAACTTCAGACAACCAATTGAAAATAGTGTTTTTCTCCACAACAACAAAAGAAAAACACAGGGAGGTACTAACAAAAATGTATGTAGCTGTAGCATTGATATACAGAAGGACAAATAAATGAGTCAACACGTCCGAAACTTAACCTCCCGTTTTCACTGTTAACAGATAAGCTAGGTTTAGCACTGCAACACAGCTAGCTCCTTGAAGAATTTAAAAACATAGCTAGCAGATATTAATTTGAGAAATAATAGAACTAAATGCAATTGTAGTCTTGTTCATGTACTCAAATGAAGACACGTTTTCCCTGTGAGAAAAAGAACAAAACCCTCTGAAGTCAGATTTCAAATGGGAAAAGTCAAATCTTGCCAACCAGCCCAGAGTTTAGTATCCAATATGGCTGCTGCCCTTATAAAACATAGTAAAAGAAGACTGTATAAACTATTTATAACACTTTTTGTTTCTTATTATACCTTTATATGTAGTTCTTTAGAAAATTCATTTGTAAACATTTCCCTTTAATGTTTGTATACATAAAATGGAGACAAATATATATTTCTTTGTATTGATAGTAGGCTAGCGTTTGGCGACAAAAATTTAGCAAACTGTTGGCTAAAGGTGTTCTAAATTGCAACTAGAAGGCGCTCAACTTGGGTGAGACATCATTCCTGGATCCAAGCTTTGACTTCCTAAACAAAGAAAGCTGGACTGTTCATTTTAGGTGTTGGTGTGCAAGCAATAACTGCTTAGAGCTGAATAGCAAACCCATTCTCGGCGTAAATTACTGTTTTAAATGACCTCTGCTGTAACATGGGATCTTTGAAACAGGACAGCAGTTTAATTTCAGTTGATGCTTATTATTACTTTATCATCCTATTTCAGTTGTAACCAAACCCAACCCAATATGTTCCTGAGAAAGTGCTTTCAGAATCACCGAGACTCAAGCAACAACATGGTGCTGAGGCTGGGATGATACCCAACCCTCTCTGGTCCCACAGGATGAGAGAGAATGAACATGTGTGGGTTAAGACTGCATGTAATTACACAGTATCCAACAACATCGCAGCAAATTTTCCTCTTTGATGGTCTTGGGGCTTGATGTTATATTTGTCACTGGCGTGTTTTTGAGAAAGCGGAACTACTTAAACCATCCAGCAAAGTCCCACAGCTGAGAACAATGGTTATGAATGAAACAATGAACAACCAACATGCCATGAAAATAAATAAAAAGTTATTTCTATTTAGGGAAGTCAGTCACTGGCTTAGATTAATATGCTCTGGAAAAAAAGCAAAAAGAAGGATGAAAAAAAGATTCTGGAACTGTCAAATCACAGAAATAGTTACAGTAAAAGCCCTTCACAACGCCTGTAAGTCAAACAGACATTTTGTCACTTTGTCTTAACGTAGTCCCAAATCTAGATCGGCTCCTGTAATTCCTTCGTGTTACTTATTATTTCCATTTGCATTCGATGTGATTATTGAGGTCTCGAGGAATAATTAGGAAGATTATTGGGTCATTTTCATCACCTTTGCACACCAAATGCTGGCTGTTACCGTTCACTTAAATTGCTTATGCTAAGCTAAAGGAAGCGGACTGCTGCCAGATTAGGAGAATGACTGGACTGGTTACAACAAGCTTTTTTTTCACTTATCTAACTCTGAGGAAGATGGCGACAGACTAAATTTCACTTAGGGGTGGAATATCCCTTAATCAAACAGTAACAATTGAAATGACAAATTACTTTCAAGTTTTTACCAATCCATCTCTTTAAAAAGAGGTAACAGGTAAACAAGTGGATGAAGAAGACGGTGTTCTGGATTGGGACCCGATGCCTTAGCAATAAAGGGTTCCTGATTGTCTTTCTCTTCCTGGCTTGTTCATTATTGGCTTCTTTCTGGGCAGTGCACTTGTTTATCATCTGTGAAATGATACCAAAGTATTTTTTTTTCTTCTCTGAGCTGAGCCGAAGCAGGCAAAAGCAGATGGGAGTGGGCTGCTAGAGAAGATAAAGGAAAGCTGGGACATGGAGACGGTTTCTAATCTAGTTTGCAATGCAAGAAAAAAATAAAAAATAAAAAAATCTGGCATGAGCGAGAGAATGGGAACACCTTGCGGTGTGAAGTAAGAGGGAACTTGGAGGCAGCTCTTCCCGACATATGGAGCATTAAATAATGCACCGTTCCAGATGGTTCACATTCCAAACCCCAGACTGCCTTCGGCTACACATTCACGGCCTGGCTGAATGGCCGCTGGCAGGGAACACGGCCATTTTCACTTTTCCATGAGAAAAAATGTATGTTATGATTGCCTAACGATTATACACTGGCCGGGAACCCGATAGCGTTTGTTTGAAGGGTTTGTTTACCCTTGGGTTCGTCAACCAGCCCACGTGCACACGCACTCAAATACGTGATGTTAAATTTCTGGCCGACTTGACGTCAAGTCGGCGCAGGATATACCATATATGGACATCGCAGACCTATGCTGCAGGAAGCCCGCCCTGCTCCTCTCCCCCTCATATTCAGTCGAGCACCGCCATTACTGAATTCCGATTCGAAGTACGAACTCGAGCTCCGTTTGGAAAAAGGGGCCATTCCAACAATCAGAGACTTGCCTGCAATTGAAACGGTAAGGCTGTGTTTTTATTGCTCTACTGTGTTTAACAAACAGCAGCTAACTGCTAATGCGGCTATTGTATGCTAGCGGGAGTAATGGCTTAGAGGACAACACGGGTAATGGCTGCTACTTTGCAAACAACAAATGACCTAGAATGCCACCAATTAACGCGCCCCTCATTTGCATTATTACAATGCCCGTCCACGACAGTCAAAGTATCGCATCAGATCTCGCGAGACAACAATGCCTTCAGAAATAAGGGTCAGAGGAGCTCTGTTGATTTTTTTCCCTTTTTTTCAACTTTTCTTTTTTAGAAGGGCCTGAAAGACTATAATAGAGCGTGGGTATCCAAGGTAATACTAGGTTATTACTCCTTTAATTGAAAAGGAATTAGTCCTTACTAATCATCTGTCATCTGAGAACTTAAAGACAGGACAACATAAACATCTAAGAAGCCTATTATTTGAGCATTAAGATTCTGATCTGTTTCAACTAAATGATTTTGTGAAGTAACAATTAAACTGTCTTGTTTAGTAAATCTGTCACCTGCTGCAGATAACATTTTCCAGTATTGTTTACCTCGGCAAACTTTTTGGCGCACCATGGTAACACACTTGAAGCTGTCACTAAATGGAGACCATTAGCATCTTTTTTAGTGCCATCAATCCTGCACTACAACGCTGGGTAAAGTACTCATAATCCTTAAAAACGTTCACGTTTTCTCAGTTTACAGCCACAAAATGCAATGTCATTTTCAGGAATTAAGCCCCCCCCCCCTAAAAATTTATTAATGATTATTATTAATAATGATTTATCCACCGTCTAAAAATGGAAAGATTACGGCACACATGCAAACCTGCTAAGATACAGTCATCCACCTCAAAGGCATTAATCAGGAAAAAACAGCCATGAAGCTCATGGTGACTTTGGAGGGACTGCAGTCATAAACAGTTTAGATGGAGAAACAGGGAAGATATGAATCCAGAAATCTGTCCTTTATGAAAGAAAAACCCATGGAAATCCTGTTTGCAATTTGCTACAAGCCATGTGGGGTACACTGCAAACATTTGGAAGAAGGTGCTCTCTGGTCAACTTGACCAAAGTTAAACCTTTTGGCAAAATGTGGCAAAACCGAACTCTGCAGATCACAAACACAGTAGTGGCGGTCTCATGATATGGGGGATGCTTTTCTTCAGCTGAGGGAGGTCCAGGTGAAAAATCACGACTGACAAAATGGAAGGTAAGCATGGTCACAGATGAAGTGAAAACAAATAGAGCTAAATACCTGTTAAAGGCTGCAAAAGAATTGAGACTGAAGTGGAGGATCGCCTTCCATCGGGACAATGACCTTAAGCATACAACCAGAGCTACGATGTTCAACGTCATGTTTTAGACTGGCCCAGTCAAAGTCCAGGCCTAAATACAGTTAAGAATCTGTGGCTAGGCTTGAAAACTGATGTTCATAGAAGCTCTCCATACAACCGACTTTTCGCCATGCAGAATGGTAACACATTTGAGCCTTTAGCTGTCCAACGGTGGCAGAGACATACCCCGAAAGACCTGCAGCTGTAATTTCAATGAAAGATGGTTCTACAAACTATTGATTCTGGTACTGAATACAAATGTGCACCACACTTTTTAATATTTTAGTATTTTTAATTGTAATAATTTAGCAAATCCTGTACCACTTATCTTTCCACTACACAATTATCCACTACTTTGTGGTGGTCTGTCTCATAAAATCCTACTAAAATACATTGAAGCTTGTATTCCCAATGTGATCAAATGTGGAAAAGACTTTTGATAGTAACATATTTAAAGTGTGCATTCTCCATGTGCTTAGAATGAACAGTTAAATAACAAATTTCAGACAGGCTTTCAAAAATGCAAAAATGACTTTAAAATCTCTGGAAATTAGTTAATAAAAATAATTACTCTTCCAAATTAGAACATTTTCCAGTAACAATAATAGTTAAATTTTTAAGTCATTCTGGACCAAATGCATTCCTCATATTCCTGGGATTATAAACACAGGCTGGGATTTTCTTCCTTAAATAACAGACATTTCCCACATGTTAAAAAAAAAACATGCAACATTGCTTATTATGAAAAACAAAATATCTCGTGGTCTGTCTGTTTTAGTGGCGCTGGCTCGTTGCCTGGAAAACCGAGTATAATTTGTTAAATTCCCTCAGAATAGGTTTTTAAACAAATAGCCAACCTCACACTGAGGTTAGGAAGAAAACAGTAGTAAATTAAAAGCATCTAGTTCGCCTTTCACCTGGACTTTGACACTCAGGTGGGGCCAATCTCCGCTTGTTCCCACTTTACAGTCATTTAAGGGAAGTTCAAACCCATAGCAGAACCTAACAGGATGAGCTACACTTCAACCCGATTACTAAAAGCATTAAAAAAAAAAGCGCCTGTCTCCAGATTGTCTATGTGACGAATCCAGCCACTGGTTTTCAGGGGGTTAGCGACGCTGAACGGACTGAAACGGTGACTCACAGATGTGGTGGACGTTGCGTGAGATCACATGGTTTGTGAAAGGCCGTTCACCCACTCACTTGTTGTGTAGGGGGACCAACATTTCATCAGGATGGATTATTGGACAGGATTAAGGACCTTAATGACTCAGTACCTCCTGACGTTTGGCTAAACGAGTGTCTCATAGATTATGGGAACTTGTGAAAAAAAGGTTTTTTTATTTTATTTTCCTTTGTTTCAACAGGTCAATAACACAGAGTAACAATGGAAAGTTGGAAATTTAAACACTGCAGAGTATGCCCAAAAAACAGCTTCATTCTTTCTTGTATTAAACACACGCAACCAGCCATGGTACTAACACTAAAAGGAGCTTTTACTATCTACAAGTGGGACAAAAGCCTAAAGCAGGAGTGTTCAAAGTGTGGCCCGGGGGCCATTTCCGGTCCATGCGCTGGTTTTGTGCAGCCCTTCAGCTACAATTCAGCACAGGTGGTTGACGATTTTATCAAAAATCATCAACCTCCGAGAGTTGGGTAATAAAGGTCATAAGAAATGTGGTCGTAGAGGCCTTACAAAAAGAAGAAAAAAGGTCTACCTTTAAGACTTTTTATTTTAAATTTTACTAAAATTATTACCATCAAATCATCTTACAGTGGAAAATGTTAGGTACCAGCCATGGTAGTCACTTAGCAAACAAGCTTTTTGCATTCGCTTTCATTTCATACAGTAGCAAATAGGACCCCATCCATCTGTAGACTTTTACACAAAAGCAGACTTCTGTGCACTCAAATCTGCTTTTAGTTAATTAATACACCTTCTGAATGCAGGAAGCATTTTTCAAAGAACAAGCTACCCAACTCCTGTTCTAATTGTTGAAAATAGACAACTTTTTCTTCTTGTTTTTCAATCAAGCTCAAAAGAATTTGCAAACTGGACACCTTTCTTTTATTAAGGGAAATGGGAAAAGCCCCCTTGTTGAGCAAGGAAGTGCAATATAGTGGTTAACAGGGTAACTTTGGAGGAGCTGCAAAGATCCACTGCTCAGGTCAGGGACCAACCAAAACGGAACTCTTTGGCCCACATGTAAATACTAAAAACAGACCACCTCCATGGTGAAACACAGTGATGAAGCTAAATACTAAATACAATACTGTAAGAAAATCTGGTAAAGGCAGTAAAAGACTTACAACTGGGGCAAAGGTTCTCCTTCCAGCAGGGCAACAAACCCTGAGAAACAGTCGGAGCTGCAACGGAAAGGTTAACATCAAAGCATGTTCATGTGTAAGCATGGCTGGAATCGGTGTCAAGACTTGAAGATTGATGTTCGCGTACATTTTCCTTTGAATCTAAGTGAGCTTGAGTTGTTTTGCAAAAAAAAGAATAGGCAGAACTTTCAGTCTCTACATTTGCAAAGCTTGTAGAGATCTTCCAGAATTTTTACATTTAAGTTCCTTCCCCGTGATCTAGCAAAAGTGATGTTCTATTGTTCTCCGCCTGCGATATAAGATAAAGTTCCAGAAAAGACAACAAGAGATGCTAACAGTCACAACCACTGTTGAACAAAATGTTCTTCACAGCGGGTTTGAACAGATTTCTAACTTGTACTGTTTGGTACAGAGATCAGACATCTTAAACAATAACCTGAAGGGGCAGATTCTGAGGAAAAAGGCAAACAAAAGTCCAGCTGTATACATACTGGAGCGGAGCTGTAAACAGCAGCAAGCGAGCACACAGAAGCCTGTTCCATGGTGAGATGTAAACAGAGGGTGGGGACCATCTGCAGTTGCGAGTTTCAGAAGAACCGGCAGCAGAACACAAGGTGGCTCTTGCTCCCAGTTTAACGTGTCAGAGGTTCTGGAACTAGAGGTACGACAGACACGGGAAGTGTCTGTTTCCTATTATTCTCCAGTAAATACCTCCACCTTCCCTTTCTAGGACGCGCGGTGTCACGTCCTGGGTTACTGGATGTTCACACACATGCTGCAGATGCCGAACACAAATGCTGATTCAACACCTTCACCCAGAGGTTAGGGCTGGGTCAAGTTACAGCTCTATAGTGGCTGGGTTGTTTAAATTAGAAGATGCCATTTAAAATCTAGATTGACAAATAAAAGTTCTTGAAGGAAATGTTTTGCATTGGTATAATGATCAATCCATGAAGAGACAATGTTCAGTCGCTCACAGACGGATCACCAGGGCTGTAGCTATGGAATATTTAAGTAATCAAGCAATCTTTCAAATCAATTAGAGATTAATCAATCGGTTTAACATACAGTACCATCTGCCGGAAACCCTCAAATTGAACATTTGCTAAGAGCTGTGCATGGCATTCCTGCTGTGAAAACAGTGCAAGCTCTTGTGTGTGTGCATGAACCGTCACACTGTGATAGATGAATTTATTATCAGGAACCCTTTCCAGATATTAGAATGTTTGTGACAGCATCTTTGGGGTTTTTAGGCTCGTCACCTCACAGAATGAAGGTCCTGGGTTTGAATCCTGGATACGTTTGTGGAGCTCTCCCCATCCCTCTCCAGGTATTCCAGTTCTCCCACAGTCCAAATTTGCCCGTAGGTGTGTGCATGTGCATTGATGTGTGCTTTTCCCTGTGAAGTACTAGCGACCTATCGCCATCTTTTACCTACTGGCCAGTCAAGTGCCTGCAAGCCTGCAAAAATTAAGCTAGTATGTATAATCAATGGATTTATTGTCGAGTTAGAAAATAACTTGAAACTTGAACTCCATGTTTGGTCCATCTGGGTGAACAAAGCATGTCCGTTGAAAATCCAAAACCTTTTAACCCCTGTACTTTTGAAATTAGGCAAGGCAAGGGAATTTGATTTGTATAGGACACTTTTAACAACAAGGTTATTCAAGGTGCTTTACATGATTAGGGGATAAAGTAAAACAGGAATAAAGCATAAAACACACACAGGGTACATGACATGTAAAAACATTACTCAAAAGCAGACATGAATTTAAGATAAAAAAATTTTTTAAAGTAAAAATAGCTATAAAGCTATTTCTAATTCTAGGGATGTTGAGTTGACTGGAATTAGATGACCTGAGTGGTCTGGGGGGTTTGTATAGTGACAGTAGATCTTCAACATACTTTGGCACTAGGCCATTCAGTGATTTATAAACTAGTAAAAGTATTTTGAAGTCTATTCTCTGAGCTACAGGGAGCCAGATTAAGGACTTTAGAACTGGGGTGATGTCCTCTACTTTCCTGGTTCTAGTGAGGACACGAGCAGCAGCGTTCTGGATCAGCACCAGCTGTCTGATTGACTTTTTAGGCAGACCTGTGAGGACGCTGTTGCAGTAATCAATCCGACTAAAGATAAACGCATGGATGAGTTTAGGCAGACATTGTTATTGCCTTAATGTGACCCTAGAGGTTCAGGTCTGAGTCCATTACTACACCTAGATTTCAGGCCTGATCAGTAGTTTTTAGCTGTATTAAATGAAGCTGTCGCTGACTCTTGATCGTTCCTCTTTAGGTCCAAAAATAATTTCCACCATTTTGTTGAGTTCTTTAACACTAAATTAGTTTGAAGTCCTGAGGATTTATTTTACTAGAATGATTTAGCAGTTTCTAAAACACTCCAGCAATAGCTCAGTGCTCTGAAAGGGATCCATTTCTGTTTGATCAGCCCTGACTGGTGAGAGTCTAGTAAGAAACTCTAAAATCCAAATTGGCAAGAAGGTGTGAAGTGGGAGGCAGGGCTAGTAGCTCTCCATTATAACCTACCAAGGTCCAGTTACTCACTGGTTCCAAAATGCCAGGCTAGTTGTAAGTGTAAACAACCACGATTGGCTCATGTGGTTGACTTAAGAAGGCCAGGGCAGCCTAAACATGCATTCTTTGAAGCCATATTGAAGAACCGTCTCATAAAAAGGCCTTCTCTGAAATTGTGTCAATCATATTTATCATTTTAACTTTACTGTTCCTCACAGCTTGGTATAGACTGATGTGTAATAGCATCGTAGCATTAAAAAAGCAGAGTGTTAAACAATCACGTCCCGACAGGCTGCAGACCATTTGCCCAAGACCACTTTAAAAAGAACCAGACATTGGGAACATTTAATAGGAAATATGACCAAAAAACTAAAAGTGGCTCAACATTTTATCACAGCTTACATTCCTTCACGCCTCCGAGTATTAGGTTATAAAGGTCATAAGAAATGTGATCGTAGAGGCCTTAAAAAAAGAAGAGAAAATGTCTGCCTTTATGACGTGTCAGCAGAATTAGTGCTAAAATCCCTTCAATAAACAAAAGAACGGGCTAACACACTGATTTGCCAACAAATTCTTTGGACCAACACATCACATCACTGCTGTTATCAGTCTTCCTCAGGGGGAGACTGTAACAGTGACCTCCTAACCCCAATCAGAGGGGAGAAGTTTCTCGTATGTTTGGAAAAATGCGCTGGGATATGGCCGGAGCGACGAGCGAAGGAGGACTGGGAGAACGAGACATTCCTCAAATGGAAGACAGAGTCAGATAGAGGGATGGGGAGCGTTTCTTTATTGAGAAGACTGTGTTGTTTTGGTTCGGGGCAGATGTGGAAGCCTGAACCGAAGCCACATTCCCAGATCTAGATACTCACAGAGCAGAAGGGATGCACATGCGTGTACAGGCATGCACTCAGCCACACATGGATACTGTACATATGCTCGCACAAACTGTCATTGTAGACTATGAGTGTGTTTGAGTGTGTGTGCTTAAATGTTTGACCGCAGCCCACAAAGCCGGCTCTGTCTCATCCCCGCCCCCTCTGAGTTTATGTGAATCTCACAAGCCTTGCTGGTCTCTCCGGGACTCCTCTGTGCGTCTGCCGTACATGACGTGACCGACACTGACCTGGGGTCGCACACATAGGGCGCTCTCCAGAGAGCAGGACCTTAACTGGATCAGATATGTTCCCAGGATATGGTAGCATGTCAATCCAGTTCTGCTTTGCACTGGAATTGTACCCCCCCCCCCCCATCTGCTGCTCCACAACAAAACAGACATTTCCCACTGTAGACACCCAAAGCTTAAGTGTTTCAGGTGTCTAGTCGGAAGGAATTTTGCTAATCTAGTTGCTCAGTAGTTTCTATGAGTCAGTTTGACTAGGAGCTAAAGGTGTGATTTATCCTTCTCCAAACTGGTGTGATGAAACAGATACCGTCCCGTTACTGAAAACACATGCCAGTGGTTGGGACTGTGTACACTCAGCTGGGAAATGTCAACAAGTAGACTTGTCTGCAAATATGACCAATTATGGTTTTTATTCCCAACTAACTCGGATTTCCCCCTTGAATACTCAATGTAAATCAATTAGTCTCTTACCATTGGGCTAAAAAAGTTTTGAAGTTCTTGTATGAATTAAGATGTTCCGCCAGCAGGGGGCATCAGCATCCTTGGATTCGTGATTAAAGATGAACATGGAGCAGACATGAGTTGGCTACAGATATAAGATTTTAAAAAGGTATAAAAATAGGAGCACAGAGAAACGGGACACTGCCACCTCCCACATCTGTTCTGGAGGACTGGTTGCCAGCTCGCTGAAAACAGACTCCAACTATTTAGCTTTGAAACAAGAAAAATAAGGCTGTTTGGAAATAATTCTGATTGCAAAAAACACAGACAGTCCTCATGGGGAAACTAAAGGAGTGTGCCACCCGCTGTTTGGAAACTTTACTCAGCAAGCTAATGGCATTTCTCTGAAGTAACCGGCTGCAGATTACCTGAGACAACTAGGGTGCTGTTTGTGGACGTAGTGGGAATTGAAAGATTATAGCCCAATCCTGTTAGCCCCCCTTCAATCATAAAAACAAACATTAACTTCTCAAATGTATCCCTGATTCTGTCCAGTCCTCCCAACTTCCCAGCAGGTTGAAGCATATGAAACGGATTCAGTGGTGATCTCTTCCTGTTTAAAGGGAGCCGGACTCTCCACTATCATCTGCAGTCCCATGACTGTTCCAAGACTGGGTGCTTATTCAAAGTAAACAGCTGATGCAACCTTTCCGAACAAGGCAGCGTTTTTCCTAACTGGCATTTCAGAAATGATAACATACTGTCTTTAAAGTCTTGTTCACTTGTGAGAGTAGGACAGAGCAGGAGATGGATGGATTTGGGGCTTTGTCTGCAGTATTGTGGGAGCTGGTCTCAACTGTCTTGGTGAAGAAATGCCCGAGTCCAAAGTCAAAGCTCTCAATTTACCAGTCCATCTCAACATTTCCTGAGGCTTGTGAAATATACATCAAAAGGGCGGAACCCAAGATATGCATAACTGAAATATAGATGGTTCAAAGCCCTGTTCAGCCTTAGAGACAGGGAGTAGAGCTACTCCATTCAGCCCAGCTTTAAAAAAGGAGTCACCAGAGGCGGATTAATCACCTCAGTAGGATTCCTCCTAAATGCCTACCTTGGGAGGTTTTCTAGGGAAATCTCACCAGGAGGAAGACCCCAAGGTAGAAAACAAGACTCAAAGGAGATACAATATTTCCCTTGTGGCCTGGAAAAACCTTTGAATTGAAGGAGCTGGGGAGTGTTGGTGAGAAAAGGGATGTCAGGGATTTCATCCTGGACCTGGTACATCTACATCCCGAATAGCATTGCTTGTATTGGGGCTAAACGTTCTTTTAGGGTTCCAACACATTTTTAATTCTAAAACTCCTAGAATTTGGATAGAATGTGTGTACAACAGGACCCCGCATAAAGTTTTTAAATCACATATAGGATTTTTCAGATTATCTTCCATCCTTCTCTGTAACCGAAACTCCTTTCAAACTGTTGGAGACATTCCAGATTGTATATGAATCCTGACCTTTCCAATATAATGACACAACCACTAATCCGTGGTTTCAATTTTTTTGTCTGTGTAACTTAAGGGTTAGCTTTAGCACTGTTGACTGTTCTCAGAAGTTATTCCTGCTTTTCTTTCCTTCTACTAAAAACCTAATAATTTGCTTTGGCTTGTGTTGTTTCCTCATAGTTCAAGTCACTTATTGAGCATCCTGGTTCACAGGAATAAAATAAAAAAAAGTCTGCTATTTAAAGAGCTGAACTTAACACAGAAGCATTACAAAAGGACTTAAAAAAAGAACCACAATATTTTCATTTGGACCTTTCTCATGATTCCCTGCAGACTACACGAATCAACAGAGGAGTAATTTAGAGCATTTTGGCTGAACCCTTTCGGTGATCGTGACTAAAACGTGGAGTAAGCCAAAGTTAAAAATAACAGTAATTACTCTGAATATATTCTGGTGTACATTCAGGGCACAGTGATAAAATCTTAAATTAGATCTCAAATTTTGCCTCGTTATCTTGATAGCTTCTCTAGAAACTGCAGGGAGACACCAGCGGTCGTGTTGAACAAACTACCTGTTTTGCCCGTTGCTATGTATCAAGGCTTTATTTGTACTCTAACTGGCAGTACCACAAATAGATGTCTAAAAAAAACCACAAACATATTTTATGTGTAAAAACAAACACCAGACTGTGGTTTATCTGTGCTCCACAGTCAGCACTTCACAGCCTTTAAAGCTGATATTTCACACTTCCACGTTGAATATGTTCCGTCAAACGAAATGACTGTTTCTGGATGACATCAGCACAGTGGGATGGTGGTGGTGTTAGTTTTCCAGCATGGAGGGGAAACACCTGGCCGTCTGCTGGAGGCTGTGCAGCACTGATGTGACCTCAGGCGTTCCTCTGCAGGGATTAAACCTAGACCCATCCAAACCTCTGCTAGAAGCCAGCCGCCCCTCGCTGTTTCATAACAGCTGACTCTCCAGCAGGAGAGCCACTGGAGACACAAAGTGGCTCTCCATAATTCACCACTTGTTGCAAAGTGCTTACAGTAGTTCCCTTGGCTATATGTAACATAATGAGAAAGCAGTTCAAAGAGAGCAGAAACAATGACGCTGCAATAAAAGAGGCAAGTTCAATTAAGAGACAGAGAAAAATATAATGTATAATCTAGGTAGGATCTAGAATACAGGTATCAAGATATTCTAAAGCTTTTAAAAAGTTATGCTTTCAACCTGCTAAAATGTTCCATTATACTCTTCATATGGTTTGAAATAATTTTAATGAGATGCTGGGAAATATAATGGAGTGACCAGAATTTCCCCCACCAGTTGCTGCTCACTACTTTTTCAGTTTCTCATACTAAAGTTCCTATCTTCCCATGTACTCATGCATTTTGTTACTTAGGTTTAAATGTGAGAAAATGAAGGGGATTTTGAGGAACATGTCTTTGAAACCTTACAGAAAATCATTAAAGAAATCATTAACAAATTAAGCTCCTCCTCTTGCTGCCTCAATTTCCTACCCACAGTTTTTCTTAAAGAGTTAACTATTTGATCTGATTCAAATAGTTAACTCATCCCTTCTGTCAGGTTTCTTCCCCCAGGCTTCAAAAAACAGCAGTTATTAAACCACTACTTAAGAAGAACAACCTGGACAAAATGTTAGCACAACTACAGGCCAATTTCTAATCTTCCATTCATCAGTAGGACTATTGAAAAAGCTGTGTTTAAACAGCTAAAAAGGTTCCTAACAATGACAAACCTTTTTGATATTTCTCAGTCGGGTTTCCGTGCACACCACAGCACTGAGACTGCCCTAGTCAAAGTTTTCAATGACATCCGCATAAATACAGACTGTGGTACAACCACAGTGCTGGTACTTTTGGACCTCAGCACAGCATTTGACGATGTTGATCATGATATATTATTGAAATGACTGGAGAGCTGGGTCTGACTCTATGGTACAGTACTTGGCTGGTTTGAGTCTTACCTAAAGAACTGGAACTTCTTTGTGTCAATAGGCAATTCTTGATCAGAACATACAAAAATCACATGTGGGGTGCCCCGGGGCTTCATCCTGGGGCCCATACTATTTAATCTCTACATGCTCTAACCCAGATTATAACAACCAATAAAATAAGTTATGCAAATGACACTCAGCTTTACATTACAATGTCTCCAAGTGACTTTGAACCCATCCAAACCCTAAGTGAATACATTAACAAATCAATGGATGGATGTGCCATACTTTTCTCCAGCTGAATAGGAACAAAACAGAAGTAATTATTTTTGGACATAAAGAGGAACGATCAAGAGTCAGAAAACAGCTTCACTTAATACAGCTAGAAACTACTGATCAGGCCTGAAATCTAGGTGTAGTAATGGACTCAGACCTGAACCTCCAGGGTCACATAAAAGCAATTACAAGCTCAGCCTTCTGTCACCTGAAGAACATATCTAGTATTAAAGGACTAATGTCGCAACGGGACTTTGAAAAACTCATCCATGCATTTATCTTTAATCGGATTGATTACTGCAATAGTGTCCTCACAGGTCAGATAAGGTCACAGGTCAGGTCACAGATCAGACAGCTGCAGCTGATCTAGAACGCTGCTGCTCGCATCCTCAGTAGAACCAGGAAGGTAGAGCCCATCACCCCAATTCTAACGTCCTTACACTGGCTTCTTGTAGCTCAGAGAATAGACTTCAAAATACTTTTTATTAGTTTATAAATCATTGAATGGCTTAGCACCAAAGTATGTGGAAGACCTGTTGCCACTATACCAACCCCCCAGACCACTCAGGTCTTCCAACTCTGATCTACTCATCATCCCTAGAATTAGAACCAAACATGGATAAGCAGCTTTCCATTTATATGCTCCCCTTATCTGGAACAAACTCTCAGACCACTGCAAAGCTGCTGAAACACTGAGGTCCTTTAAATTAAAACTAAAAACGCGACTGTTTAGAGCTGCCTTTGAGTAAGTCATAAATTATAGCTGGAATGTCATATGTTTTAATGTGTCATATGTTATGTGTCTCGAATGTTGTGTTTTATGCTTTTATTGCTACTTTTATTTTCTTTCATCCCCTAATGATGTAAAGCACATTGAATTGGTTTGTTGTTAAAAGTTTTCTACACAAATAAAGTTGCATTGCTTTAAAGTACGTCTCTCACTTCTTATACGCTTCCATTCCGAATGGTGCAGATATACAGGGATCATTTGTGTGGAAGTTGTGGATCAGGTTTTTTTTCACAAAAGATTGCGCGATGGTGGGATAAAGGGGGTGTGGGAGTGGGGTCGAGGCTGTCGACATGCAGGGTTGGGTATAAACCGTGACACAGAAGAGTCTGTGGTAAACAGACATAATAGCATGGACGTAACTTGTTTTTTATCCCGATTGAAGCCCCACTCCTCAAGTCTTTTTGTGACTGTCCTTCACAGTCCCCGTGAACTGTCTGGCAATCTGGTCTTCAGCTCTGAAGTTCAGAAACTCCCGGGTGTCTGCATCACTCCAGTTTGCCATTTCAGCTAATACAGTTTACAAATGCTAAATTAACTCCCCATGTTTCCTTGCAATTTAAATACTGTTGCAGCGTATATTCCACACATTAGCATGAGATCACCCTCTGTTGCAGCAAGGCGTGATCTTCATTCATATGTCCAGCGTTGCGGCAATGTTGTGGTAATATTACTATCAAGCATGCTGGCACGAATGCTGCAATAATCATGCATGGCCATGCTGCCACGGCGCATTCATAAGACACACCGTGCCGGCAGTATTACCCTAATGGAAAAGTGAGAAAATTCAATGGCACCCTGGGTTATCTAGTGATTAAATCATGTGTGCTACAATGTCAAATGTTTAGTAAAGCTATGGGAGACCACAATTTCTTTTTGACATTATGTTTTCCTATGTCAATGAAACAAAAGTCAGATGTTTTAGTACAAACAAGACAACTTTGGTTGCTTGATGGATAGTCAATACGTCAAAATTAAAGGACCACCCCCCATAAGTTTTAAGAAGCTGAAGCTATGTTAAAAACTGCAGTAGAAAGCTTCCGGCTGGTTGGCAAGCTGTTTTAAATAGGCTATGAGATCATCATACACATTTTTGTTTTAAATCTTTGTGTTAATACAGTTAACATTAAGGAATCTCATCCCAACCCCTGCCTAGTTACAACATCTTCAAACGAACTTTGAATTTGGAAAATGAAAGAAACTCAACTGTAAGAAACAACCACTAAGACTTTGACCCATATGAAGCCATTGCTGTGGTGCAGTGAGGGAGGAAGGATCCCCCTCCAGATGGCTTCCATTACATGTTAACTGCTCATGTTGATACGGCAACAATTCTTAGGGAGCCCTGGTTTGTTATGGAAATGTCATCTATGGCCCCAGACCTACGAGAGAATGTTATAGAGTTGTTAAAGCCTACAACCCAGTGTGCGTCAACAAGGCATTCAATGACTGTTGTTTTGCAGATGACCCGAAGAACAGACCTCTGCAGGACGTACCCTCATTCCCCCTTTTGGAGAAGACATATTGAAGCCAGAATCTACTGTAGATATGCACAACACACCTTGCTGAGCTGTTGTGCTCCGACCCTGCAAACCAACTGACATTGAAATGTAAAAAGCCTTAGAATAAATTCAGCTTTTATTGCAACAGCATAATCCCACATTTAAAGTTTTGGAAAAATCCAAACATCATACCTCCTCATGTTCCTACGCCCCACCCATATAGCACTGAAATTTCTTTCGCAGATGGTCACTTGATCCTTATATGAATATAAAAGTGGGTGACATCACGGAAAAGTAATGTACTCCATCGTGACGCAGCACAATACAGTGAAATCCACACCATTGATCCCTGTATACAAGCACTATTCAGGGCAGTAGCGCATCAGAAGCAACAACATTCTTTAAAGGCATCCTAAGAATTGAGGTTCTCCAAAATCCTAATTTCCTCATGCTTAGACCCAGGTAACACGTGTCTTACAAAATGCCAGCATACATGGGTAGAAAAGCAACACCATGACAGATGCTTTACAGTAGAATGGTCAATGGAGTTGGTTATAGTGGGTGCACTCCACTTTGGAGTGTACAAATTAAACATGTTAGGTATGAAATGTTCAGAAGTAGATGACTCCATTCTGTAATCGAAAAGTCAACGTCGACTACACGAAAGCTGCAAAGATATGAAAAGACAAAGGGCGTCAATGATTAGCACCTGCTATTTTTCTTAGGCTTTTATAGCAGGAACCCATCCAACAGCAAGCCATTCAGCAGGATATTAAGCCACTTTGGTGTTATATATTTAGTAGCAAAAATATATTGGACATGTGTAGAGATCTAAGTGTCCCTGAAACACATTAGCATGAAGACAGAACACCGTTATAGGACGTTACTCCTGAGACCGACGCAGTAACAACAACACAGATAGAGAGAGGCTTGAAAAAGTCATGACAGCTCTAATCACCACAGGGAGGCTGGTAAATTACCTTCAGGCAAGCGGGTTGACTGAATGATTAAATAAAAGAGTGTGTGTTTGCTGATAAAAACTCTCTCCGCTGTTTTGGATGAAACCTTCCAATGAACTGACTTCAGGAAGTTATTAGGGATAAAAAAAAACATAAATCATCATTACTGTTTCAGCTCATTTGGTTTTTTTTCCCCTCCTCATTAGATGAGCTGTGGACAGTAAATGAATCACTGTCATATGGCTTTGGATACTTGGTGTCACCGTTTCCTTAGAAACACAATATCCTGCTGGCCTCATTCTGACCCTGCTGGTTACACTAGGTTTCATTTCAGACCTCTTTTTTAAAAAAGCGAACAAAATCCATGAACTTTTTTATCTCTCATTAGAAATTCTATTTCTGATATTCTAAGATTCTATCCATATGAAATAATTTTTTTGCTAATTACATAAAAAGAAGCTGTAAGGAAAGACATTTTGTGCAGCATTTCTTTGAAAACAGTTCCACTGCACACATTCCTCCGCTATAAAATGCCGCTAAAAGACTTTTGTGATGTAAAAAAATTAAGATCAACATGAATTCTTTCTTAACCTTTTCCACCTTTAACGTGGCAAATATCCCACATTATTATTAAATTATATTATATATTGTATCCTTCAGCTAAAGAAGTTACAAAGCATTGAAATGATCTCAATTTACAAAGGTATCAATCAGGAGAAGGGTACAAAAATAATGAATTTAATAGTATGAGCTACAACAACACTTAATTTCCCTCTGGGATCAATAAAGTATTTTGAACTGAATTGAAAATCCAAAGCAATATATTCACATACCGGTAGATATTCCTCATAACTGATCAAAGTAGGCTACAGATTTCTGGTTACTACTACTCCACCAGAACTACTGGTTAGAAACCCTTTCTTTCTAAGAAAACATCCAGGTCTGGCTAAAATCTCCTAAAAGCTTGTAGCAGAATAGACTTTTAGCCACAAAAGTGATTTTGGCACAAAAATACCACTGAAATTTACCTTAAAACCCCACCCTGTCATAGTTTTGGAACAAAGATTGTCAACTGCCAAAAGGAAAAAAATTGCAACATTGATGCATTTTTCTAGCTGGTGCAGTTCGCTTCCTCAAATGAACCAAACCCTTTGACCAAAATGTTAAGCTCCTCGCCTGTAGTGGTGCAGCACCAATATGAACTGAACACAGGGACACCTCCTGTTCCGTGAAATGTACACTAACATGGAGTGGCATCAGATTTTAGCGGTTTTAGGATTGCTTTGTTGTCTTTAGTAAATGTTCCAGACAAATCCGTTGCAGCAATGGGCTCAGCATAAGCAGAGAATGAGGCAATATTGAACATCGTAATATTACAAAACCAGGGAGACAAAAAAATGGTTTGTTTTGCTTGGAACAATGAAGGTGGTAGTAGAAAACCACAATGCTGAAGATGACAACAAGCAGATCAAACCTCCCATTGTCAACTGTCCCCGCCATACAGACCTTCATCTGTGTGACTGACGCACATCAAGCCAATGATCAACTGTAACTGTGAAAATACTAAAGAAACCTGATGCAGTAATAGGGATGAGACATGAAAACATCCCATACTAAGTTGTTCTCATTTACTGCATCGTTCCCTGGCTTCAGGGAAGCCACTGTACCGATTCAGCACTGCCCAAGTAAAAGCAACTGACAACAGTCATTTCCCCGCTTCATGATTAGATATTTTGTTCTATCATTTCACCTACCATCTCAGTTAAAACAGAAAGTAGTGCAGGAGGATAGCTGAGGTGGATCTGTGGTTAGGTTTGCAAACGGAACCCTCCAAAAGTCCAGCGTGGGCTGCAGGACAGCAATTTTTGTTTGACTCATAGAAAAATGAAGAAACTGTGTGATAAGCTCACTACAGTTCAGATACGTATGATGGAGTGTTATGGCCACTGTAGAGAAAAGCACCCGGAGAGCGCAGACCTTCGCCAAGGCAGATCCCCCCCTAGCCCGCCACCCACCCGCGACAATGATCCGGATCACCCCCAAAATCTAATCTCTCGTTCCTGCTCCCACTGCGGACATTTCCTGAAAACTTCATCAAAATCAACAAAAAAAAAACTCATAAATTTCTAGAACGACATCACAAAATTATAGGGGGAAAAAAGTTGGGAATTTGCAAGTAAAAAAGGATAATTTTCCATTTAATCACCATTAAAGGTATAAAAAGAAAACATATTAAAATATGTTAAAACTAGAAAAGCGCAGACCTCCACCAAGGCAGCTCAGCCTTTTTTATCAGCCAACAAAAAGCCTGATCAGTGCATCTGGTCAAAACAAGTTTGGTAAAGATGGATGGATGGATGGATGGATGGATGGATGGATGGATGGATGGATGGATGGATGGATGGATGGATGGATGGAGAGTAACAGTAGCAGGATAAACAGGCTTAGGAATAATAATATAATGTACGGTAAGTACAAACGTACAACACTAAAATACTGGGCAGTAATTAAAAATCAAATTTAGCAAACTCAGATTCGAGAAATGTGCAACTGTTTACAGAATGTGTATGTGTATTTGTGCATTAAAAAAGCAATATACTATTTACAAGAAGTGAATTGTGCAAATAACAGCGTAAACGCTATTATGTGCAGCTACTGTCATTCTATGATGCCCAGATGTCTTCCATTTGCAGCTTTTGTAAACTGCAGCGACACTGAGAATGATCTGGGTTGACTGGCTGCAACCAACAAACATTCGCTCTTTTTTTTAACTCGCATTTTAGACATGCAAAATTCCAGCATGACCACAAAGAGACGCGAAATGCCATGAAAGAAAAAAATGATCCACAAAGGGGTTTCAGAATCATCCCAGTCAGATGCAAACGTGAAACAACGACAAGGAGGTTCCCAAAGACCCAGAAAAGAGAGCATTTATTGTCAGTGAACTGAGTATGGAGTCCAGTTGCTTTAATCCCACATAAGGCGCATAAGGAACCACTTCAATATTTTCTGTGCAGCCTTTTACCATGCAAGTGCACAGATAATCACTCAACGGCAGATATGATGAGATGCAGATCAGATCAGATAAGAGAACAGACAAGGGAACAGAAACACGTCAGGAGTGTGCTGACCTGCCGCCCCGCCGCCTAACACCTCGGCAGGCTCCTATTGGGAAGACCCCGCCCCCTTCTTCTTCAGCTTCGTTCCTCAAATGCTTCTAGAGAAGATAAGCACTGTTTTGTCTGCATCAGAGCACACCCGGGAGAATGAAGTTGTGTGGATCTACTGACGCTTCGTCTCTAGGAGCGTCTGGCGACTTGATATTATCCACAGAACAAAACAAGCCCAAGGTAACAGCATGACTTCTGAGGTGACTTCCAACAGTGGTGCCGCCGAGGGGGGGGCTAGAGGGGGGCCACTTTCAACCTGTTAAATATGCTGGCCAGACAGTTGTGCTTTTAATGTGAAATAAATAGAGGAGACGGGGAATTTATTCATTCATTTGCGATATTCGCCATAAATGGAGAGCAGTGCGTTGCATGTTTGGAGCCGTTCAACTTTCCAGTTGAAGACAAATCGGCTCACACATTTTCAATGCAAGGAGAGGCGCGAGAAAGCACAAAACGTAAGGACACGAGGAAGAAAAGAAGAGTGTTGAGGGGGGAGGAATGAAAGAAGAAGATAAGAAAGGAAAGAAGTAAGGACATAAGGGAGTGGGGATAGAAGCAAGGGCGATAGGACTGTGGGAGGAAAGTACCCGGAGAGGACCCACGCATGCACAGGGAGAAGACGCAAACTCCATGCAGAAAGACCCCGGCCTCGGATTTGAACCCAGAACCACTATGCAGCCTGAGCTAGAAAATAATAAACTTCTAATAAATAAAAAAAATGTGGGGGGGGGGGATTTTTACTAGAGTAGATTATTAGGCAAGGTAGGCCATCCAGCACTTTCACAATAAATTTGACACACATCCTTCAAACTAAAAGCCCTAACTAAAGCATGGGTTAAAATATAGCAAAAGTACTAGTTTCCGCAGCACCAAAGGAACTAAACCAGTTATCTAAATGAACTGGGATCGATTAACATTCCCCAGGATTCTTCAAGTTTACTTATTGATGCTTATGTCATTTTTTTTCTGTCCCTTACAGTCAATTTTTAATATCATCTTCACCCCTACATATTAAGAAGATATGATTAAAACTTCTAAAACGCTGATATGGCTTTTTGGTTTGCCACTCCAAGAATCGCCTTGCAGCAGACCCACCAAACTTCCTTCGGGGATCAGAGGGGGTGTGATGGGTGGGGAAAGCAAGAGTTATGGGTTGGGGGGCAACATTCAGAGAGAGAAAAGACCTGAAGCTGAAGCACATCCCTGGAATGTGTTTGGTTTGGAATGAGGAAGTCGTCCTGCCTGCAGATTCCAGGGATGGTTGGAGTTATAATTTGACTTTTTTTTTTTTTTTTTTTTTGCGTTTTTGGGGGAAACTATTTACCAGAGCATCAGTCTGTGTGGGACGATCTGGACAAGTTCCTGTGTCGCTATTGAGCTTGTTTTCATTTAAAAACACAAAACAAACCATTTTAAATAAATAAATAAATAAATGATTAAATAAAGCGCTTACCTCCAGAACCTGCACGTAACTGGAGGGGAACCATCCCCTGGCTCCATCCTTCTCCCCCTCCCACCATCCTCCGGGCAGAGCCTGGATCACCTTAACAATCTCCCCGGCCTCGAAGCTCAGTCCCTGCTGGTGCTGCTCCCCGCTGAACGGGTACAAAGTTTTGCAGAACGACCCGGACATCTCCGGAGCAAAACTTCCCACTTAAGACAGCGGTGCTGCAGGGCCAGGGATGGACTCTTCACCCCAGCACCACCCCCGGATCGCTCCAAAAAACAACAACAACAACAAAAAAACAAACAAAAAAAGTTTATGTTTAAAAAGATGTGTGAGTGGCTCGGCTATCTACGGATGTCCCAGAACGTGTGGGTGAAGCTGGTAGGAAGGAGGTGAGCAGGTTTTTCTCCTCCGGCTGCTTCTGTCAAGACGCCCCTCTGTTGAGGCTCTGCTCCTCCAAGCTGCCTGTCTGCCTGCCTGCCAGCTCCGCTCGGTGGCCGTGAAGCCGCGGAAAAGCACGAAGGCGGCGCGCCGGACGGCAGGCTTTCAAAATAAAAGCACGAATTGAATTTCACAGACCAAAACAACCAAGTAAAACGGCCACCATGGGTAAATTTACAAACGTTTATCGTAGAGTAACCTCTGTACACTGTTTATTTTATTTTTTTTAATTTTTTTTTTTAATTTAAAAATGTAAAAAGGCTAAAGAAAATGTAAAAAGGGTAAAGATTTAAAAAGGCTCAACAACCTGATAAAGAAGGGTGGTTCTGTTCTGGGGTCAACTGTGGAACATCTGGAGATGATGATGCAAAGAAGGATTCTTCATAAAATAAAATAAAAAATGATGGACAACCCTGAGCATCCTCTTCATGAGACTGTCATTAAACAACAGAGCGTCTTCAGTCGGAGGCTTCTTCCGTTTCGCTGCAATACAGACCGATACAGGAAATCCATTCTGCCCACAGCCATCATCGTCTACAACAACTCCTTAAATAATTAATTATATTAGCTATACCAACACTTAATTAGAAAAAAACATTAGAGAAAAGAAAACAGCATCATGAGGAAGATCAAGGAGGAAGTTGTTGGTTTAAATGAAGCTCAGGCCAAAACTTTGATTATATCATGGATCACTGTTCCATCCATCGTCTGAAAACGGAAAGTGTTTGGCCATCCTCCTAGATTTGTAGGCCGATTGGCAGCATCAGTCAGAGGAGAAGCCAAGAGCCCTACGGTAACTCTGGAGGAGCTGCAGAGATCTACGGCTCCATTGGGAGAATCTGTTCACAACTCTTCAGTGGTGCACTCCAAACGCCTGGCTTTCTCATGGAATAGTTACAGAACTTGCTTTTGAAAGACAGCCATGCGAGGTCATGTTTGCAGTTTTGCTACAACCCCTATGGAGGAACACGGGAAAAATCTGGAACAAGGAACTTGGGGTCTGACAACAGAAATTAATTTGAACTTTCTGGTCTGAAAGCAAGATTTGATATGTGGAAACAATGTGGTGGTGGCCGCATCATTCTCTGGGCCACTTTTCTTCATGAGGGACAGAAAAACTCATCAGAGTTGAAATTCTGTCCTCCAGGCAAGGAACAATGATACATATGTAAAAGAAAAGAAACTCTGCCAATTACCAATAGGCCAAAATGACTTGTTTCTTCAAACTTTAGTCATCCAATTAAATAAACAACACGACACAAGAGTCCATTTCACAATACACTGTTCAGTGTTGGCAGAAAGGATTCGGCAAGTTTTTTCATGGGCTCTGCTGCTCGACCCACAAATTAATTTTCCCGAGAGAAATATGCAGCCTTACCAACTTTCTAAGATTTGTTCCCCGGGAGCATTGCTGCGATCAACCAAACACAAATATCCTTACATTTTGTGCTAAATTTCCTTTTAACGAAGCTGGAAAGGCCTTTTTCCTGTTCACGGAGCACTACCTTATGGACTAGACCACATTTCCAGATCTTACTTTGAAAGATTTAACAGGAGACTGTGTCCCATAGTATAGAAAACTGGTCAAAAGTTGACCTCCAACTCTGCCAGACAATTTTTCTAACAAAAGTAAGTTTGTAAACCTACGTCTGGTCACTTATTTCATTCTTTGGTTTAGTTTCACTGTGTGTTTGCTGTGGCTTCTTTTGTTCTTTATATTCTGACGTACTAATGTCTTATATGGGTAAATGTTAAATATTCGGTCAAAAGGAGGCGGTTATGCTCAGAGTTATTGCTTGCCTCTGTAAAAACAGACATTTAGCGCGAAAATGTTGCATCAAGTGTTTTTTCTTTTACAGTTCCTCATTTGCCCTGTTGCTTGGTACCGCCGTATGACACATCACATTTATTTCTACCCATAAGATAACACACTGGCATAGGGCGAACACAAAGTCAGCTGGCAGGAGTACAATTATTATTTTTTTGTGATGAATGAACAAAACTTTTGCTGACACAAAGAACCAAAAGTACTCAGAAGAATGAGTTCCATTTCATACAAGCTGAGGTTACGGCTTTAACATTTTTTCATCTAAATCTCATTCTTCTGAAACAACAAACAAAGAGAAAACTTCAAAAGTCAGTTCTTCACAGGAAGCTGAAGATAGCAGCTCATCACAGTTTTTTTCAGGCACTTCAGGTGTATTTCTCTGGAAGCACATTTTCTCAAAAGTACAGTTCCCATCACTGTTCGTTCAAACTGCACAATAGGTGGTCATTTGTGCACATCACACAAGCAGCTTCTCGTGTGTTCTAAGGAATTGCAAATGCTTTTGTGTCCATCAATTGTGTCCATGCATTTCTCTACTGCTTTTGTACATTCTCATTTGCCCATGTTGTGTCCTTAAAAAAAATCTTCAAGTCCCCATTTTGTTGATTGAGTAATTATATACAAAAATATTAAACGGGATGTCAAAATCTGTCAAACTAATCTGATGCATTTCTTTATCATTCTGTCCTAAAAATGTCTCCCAGATTGAACAATTTCTCTCAGGCGAACCTCACTTTTCACAATCCCATGATCCAGCTCTGAGTGGGCATTTCGTTTAGGATGTGCAAGAATGATTTCCAGAACTACGACTGTTGTTTGTTCCGGTTCAGTTCCAACATGTACAGCAGTATTGTTTACAGATGCGCCCAGCTATATATAAAGGGTGTTTCATCCGTTTTTGTTGTACCTTGCTTTTGCACAATGCTGTGCACAAATTAGAGTTGCAAGGAGCATCCATGATTCTGCTCAGTTGCACATTTCTCGAATCTGAGTATGCTACTTTTCATTGTTAATAACTGCCCAGTGTTTTACACCGTACATTATATCATTATTCCTAAGCCTGTTTGTCCTGCTACTGTTACTCCTAAATTTCCACTCCGTGGAACAATAAAGGATGTTTATGTTCTATTCTATTCATAACAAGCAAGTAGAGTCATGGTGGGAAATATCCATCCATCCAGAACCACCTCAACAAGCTCCGATCTGATGTCTCACCCTACCTCTAAGGGAGAGCCCAGCTACCCTGCGAAGGAAGCTCATTTCTTCCGCTTGCATCCCTGATCTTGTTCTCTTGGTCCCTACCCAGGTCATATGCAGTGAAAATCTGAAGCAGCGTATTCACCGTATTTGTCTTGTCCTCATTTGCCACACCAAATACAGGACTGTGTAACTTAACTGTGGATTTAAAATGGCTGTCTTGAGCATTTTCAGGTCAGACTTTTTTTTTTTGTTGCACTGGAGAACACTTCTAGAGCAAACTGTCATAATGAAAATATGTTCAAGCCATTTGACCCTCTTGTTCATAAACATGCTGTCAGGACTTTTCCTTTTGCTGACACTGACAATTTCACTGACAAAAATGCTTGCCTTTGAGTAATAGATCATCAATTTTGAGCAAGTGACGTGCTTTTGCAGGTGATCAAATAGATTTCGCAGTTTGCACAGATTGTTTTGAGAAATGCACTAGCTGTTGTGCAAATGTTGAGACTGGTGTGGGAAATCCACCAAAGCGCCTGAAAAAAACAATAACTGAAAAAACCAACAAAACAACTGTAATAAAGATAAAATGATTTAAAACGGGTTTCTGCTGCAGTCTGCTGGCGAAAGAGCAACAGTGCAGGTCACGAAGAAACGGGAACCTCCTGTGAGGAGCATTGTTTTTCAACGGGATTTCCAGACATAAATGGGTCAGAGGGCTCCCACTAGATCCACATCGGTAGTGTAAGGTTCATTACTCACATGGGAACTCACATACCAGGTGCCTTTCTCTGGTGAGTAGCTGAAATTTGTTCAAACATTCTGATGGGTGAGAAAAACGGGCGAGGGGTAGCAGCAGGTCATCACTTAGTTGGCACACCTAGAAACAATAAGAATAATAATTAAATAGTACCATCCATCTACTTGGTGACTCAAAATTATCTTAAGTTAAAGGCTGATTGGAGTCAAGAGATTCAAGATGAACTATTTAAAAGGTGAGAGTATAGGTATAATCTCGAGATGACTCAAACATAGCAATGAACATTTGAAGAAGCATGGAGGTTGTAGTATTGTGTTGTGTAAATTGTTTTAATCCCTCATTCCTCACTAGGCCTCTTTAAAACATTAGCTTTCTTCTGAGCCATTTCATGGTGGACTTGCGGATGTGTTTTGGCTAATTGTTCTGCTGCATTAAGGTCATGAACCGGTGGCTGGGCAGTCTCCCATGGGATTTTCTGCTTGGGAAAGATTTCAGAAATCCATCAATTACAGCAAAGGTCTTGGGGATCGCCAAGAAGGTGTATGTGGGAAATATGAGACAAGTTTCAATTCTTGTTCTTGAATCATCATGAACGAGTGATCCTAACTGAGGGAAGTGTTGCCTTCAGTGCTTTAGATGTTGTTCTTTTGTGGCTTTCTGGATGAGATGTCGATGTGCTCCTGGAGTAATTTTGGTAGGAGGGCCACTTTTGGAAGGTTTACCACTATTTCGTGTTTTGTCCATTTGTGGATAATGCCTCTTACTGTGATTCTCTGGAGTCCCTAAGCCGCAGAAGTGGCTTTATAACCCCTTTCTAGTAGGGCTGGACAATATGAACTCAAATCTATATTGCGATATTCGTGTGCGGTAACGATATCTATTGCGATATATTCTTTTCTTTATATTTCAAAAAGACAGTTTATGAACATTCTCACTTTCTAGATACATTGCATCAGAACAACAATTCAAAAAAGTTTAGAATGCCATTTAAACATGTACTGTGCTAAATGCGCTTAAAGAAATATTTAAATATTTTTTCCAAAAAATGCAACACAAAAATTCTCAAAACATAAAGATGAAGATATTTTAAATAAATTAAAAGCTAAATGTTATTTAAAAAAACACACAAAGTTCAAAATTGTCCGCTTTCCTGGTTATTTATTTCTAAATTTAATATCTCACAAAAATAAAACTGCACATATTTGAATTAAAAATGCTTCAGGTTCAACATGTTTTTTTCCATTAACTGGAAAACAACAAATTTTAAACTTTCAATATGTAGTGTAAAGACGAACACGCCACATCAGTATCCTCCTTAATGACATCAAAATGTGCAATTGCGGTAGGCCGGCATCGTCAAAATCTCTACCTTTGGCTAAATTTATATCATTTCCACCTTATACCTATATCGCCCTCCCCTACGCTCTAGACTTACAGATGTAATTTGCTAATGTGTTGTTATTTTTCTTTTTAGAATCGTGTGTGATGTGTTGCTTTTTTAGATCCTATATTAGGGTAAAACATTCTGTTTTTAACAGGTTCTATTTAAATTAGTTCTTAATTCTATACGTCTGACGTGTAGTTATTGTGCCAACAACAACAACAAAAAAGTGTTATTAATTCAAGTTTATTCCAGATTTGACACCAGTGGATTAGGCTTTATTTGTTACACAGGGCCCCTTTTTGTTTGGATTGGTTTTTTTCTTTTTCTAAATAATGAAAAGTACATATTTAAAAAATAAATCTCAAAATTTACTGAATAATCTGAATTTTTAATAGTGAAATATTTTTCACAATAGGGCAGTCTAAACTAAGGCTAGTAAGAAAATTTGGGTCCTTAAAAAAAAGAACTTTTATTTTAATCTCAGAATTTTGAGATTAGTTTCAGAAGTCTTTTTTTCCCTCTTCCGTTCTTAACTCATAAATCCTAGTGATTCCCATGGGAAAATGAGGGAATATGATGTGATGGGAGAAAACCGTAAACAGCGCTGCATGGTTAGTCACGTCACGTGCGACTGCTGGTTGTCATAACAACGACAAACAAGCTAGAACTCCGTTTTGAGCGGTTAAAAGCAAACTAGGATTCAAGCTTTGCACCGTTCTCCTCTCAGACCCTAAACATCTGTTCCTCACGCGGACAAAGACCAAAAAATGTCGGATAGAGGCTCTGAGGACTTTGACGACGAACAAAGCAAACTCGGGGTGAGACGAAGCAATTAGCGCATGTGTGTTCGGTTTGTTGTTGGCAACAGCGTTGTCACTTACTAAACCTCTACGTTGTGACTAACATTAATTGGGAACGCTGACATTCGGCTGTGTGTTGTTGACGTTCTCCATCTTTTCTATCTCTCCGACTGGAGCAGGAATATGAAGGGGGGAGAAATGAGGCGGGGGAGAGACACGGAGTCGGGAAAGCTCTTCTACCCAATGGAGACACGTATCAAGGAGACTATGAGAACGGAAAGCGACACGGTCACGTGGGTTGTTCTAGATATTACGTGTGATATGTACTCTGTTACGTAACTAGGGACGCTTCTCCGAAAAGCGAATCAGCCAATCAGATGGCAGCGAGTCTATGCGCGACGAGGTAGAGGTTGTGAGGAGCTGCTTGACCTCCTGACACACCCAGTTTTGGTTTACAGACAAATATTCATCGACCACAAGCTATTGGGTCAGAAATGCCTTGTTGATGTCAGAAGATAATAAGATAATAGGCAGCCTGATTCAAGGTAACAGCGGTGCAACATCAAATAACTACCGATGTATGCAGAATAACACCACGGCTGTCTGTCAAGGATTCAATTCACACCCAATAACAGAATGGAGAAATGTCACCTGATCTGACGAGTTTCAATTTCGGGGTCATTTCAGAATGGGAGGACATTCCATGTCCCAGGCATGAAATTTAATTTAATCTAAATGCAAAATTCATAAAGATGAAGTTATTAGTTAAACCATTTGTCCAGAGATCAAATCTAAAAAAAAAAACTGATTAAAAAAAACATTTGGAAATATTTGTAAACGAGGTTTATATATGTGGAGTACCCCCTAAAGTGTCCTTTTTAACTTGTCCCACCTTCTCAATGCCCACATCTAACCTTAAATAAAAGAGTTTACATTTATTTTTAATCTTTGTTTCTCCTGCATTTCTATGAAGATCAATGTGTTTCCTATATCTGTATTTAAATTCAATTTTATTTAACATTTTAAACCTAAGTTATGACCCAAGGAATACTTGTCCCAAAACACACAGTGTTTTGGGACAAGTACACGGTGAAGAAATCATTCAGTCGCATGATAAAGAGGAAGTGACATCATCCAACGGTTTCTCAACAGCATGGGCAGAGCACAAGTTTGTTCACTCTTCTAATTTTTAAATATTTACACTAGTATCATACTTGTTTGACTGAACAGCTAGCTTCCAATCCTGAGAAAAGGCTAAGATTAGCATGAATTTGCAACCCTGTTACTTGCAACCCTGTTACTGAAATTGCACCAGACATAGCACATAAAAAAATTAAACCTACAATAGTAAAAGTACAATTTTGTCTGAGCTGTGTTAAACATAAATTTTCCTAATTTAATACCTAGTGTTCATGAAAACATTGTTCACAACTGAAAAAGTGAAGATTTATTTTTGGAAAATAAAAAGGCTGAAATGTCCTCCAATTCTGAAATGACCCTTCAGCTGCTACATTCAGATGTTAAGGTCAGATTAAGCCTTAAATAACATGAAAGTGTGCTTGTACCAATGAGTCAGCCTGAAGGTGGTGTAATAGCGTGGGAGATATCTCCTTGGCACACTTGCAGCCCCCCTTAGCACCAACTGATTGTTTCAGCGCCACAGTCTCCCCGAGTAATGTTGCTGACCATGTCCATCGCTTTATGACCGTTGTGTAACCATCTTTTGATGGCAGGACAACACATCACACAGCTCAAGCCGCCTCAAACTGGTTTCTTGACCGTGACAATGAACTCTAGTCGTCTCTACAGTCGACAGATCTCAAACCAGTGGAGCAGCTTTGGAATTTAGAGGAACAGAAAATTCACAGCACAGACTTACTGGCGACAAATATGAGGAAAGTTTCCCCATTATGAAATCTATTACCCAAAGAATTGAGGCAGATGCGTTGGCAATAAGGGGTCCGACCTGTACTAGAAAGGTGTACTTAATAAAGTGGCTGGTTGATACTTTTATCCAAACAGGGGACATACTGCTTCAAGAATGGGGCAAGATATGTTGGAGATTATTCCCAGAACAAGAAACACGGCCAGGGAACGTTCTACTATCCAGATGGATCCAGATATGAAGGTAGGACCAAGGATTCAAAAACACGTCGTTGCTAAATAGCAAATTTATAGAAACTGACACAGCAACTAAAAGATGAAAATTAAAAACCGAATCGTTCTGTGATTGAAATATGATATGAAATTAGTTTTAAGCCAGTAAAATATTTTTCTATAGTCTAACTTTGGAATGAGATGAAGTGTCTCAGTGGGAACTCTTGCTTTAAGGTTTTCTCAAGTTAAGATAATTGACACCAACAAGCCTAAAGTGGCATTCATCTTCCAGTATATTTACAAAGTAATGTCTCGTAGGAATGGTGCAGCTGGGGAACGTTGTTCCAAAGGAGAACGTCTGCAGGACAAAGGAAAAACATAAAACTGTTCCAAAATGGCCACTGTAGCCATTTAAATCAATTTCAGATAAATAAAGTATGTGAGCACTGGTTAAGATATAATATAAAGATAAAAAATCTAACTGAGTGTTGTCACCAGAAAGATCAGAAATACATTTCTTTTAATTATACCCTCTTCTTGTAGTTGCAAATATGCTAAATATCCAGACTTTTAGATTATTTTCCTCAATGTAAAATTGATAGACAAAATTTTGGGACCACTTTGAAAAAAATAATAATAATAATTTTTTCTATGGTTTTAAAACCCAGACTACTATTGGAGAGTACCATATAAATATATTTACATGAGATGTATGTAACAGGCATTTATGGGGAATTTTGTATTCAAAAGCACCCGACGCTAGTTTCTGGGCCAAAATAACTATTATATTTAATCACCAGAATAGAAAGAAACTTCAAATTGAGCGTATATGTTTTTTTTGATCCAACATATTTGGCCAATTCCTAGAGGTTGGATCAGCTATATTTACAGATAACCCCAAAACTGATAATGTTTCCTCTGACCAAAAAGTAATAAAGTTTTGGAGTAGCCCAGCCAGGGTCTTGACTTGAATCTTATCTTTATTTCTGTTAATTTGGATGATTATGATATAAACAGGAGTTTTATTTCAGAGCATTTAGCCACAAAACAATCCCATGTTCAGAGTGCTTCCTACAACAGCTACTACGTTTTTTACTGTAATAATTTAAATATGCTGCAGCGTTGTATTTTATTGAGAAATGTCCATTCTGGTCTCTGTGAAACGTCAAGACGACAGCTGCTTTTGAGTGTGTTTTTGGCCTCAGGCTGAAATGCGTTTCTGAATCGCTTGCCAAGGATGACCTCTCAGGACATCAGATACCTGCTTCCTCAGCGTTCCCAGTCTCCATATTACACATGAAAGAATTTGTCTCTGTCAGCCAGCAGCTTATTCAATATATATATATATATATATATATATATATATATATATATATATATATATATATATATATATATATATATATATATGGTGCAGTTAACATTTATTGCGGATTTTCTCTAATCCACGTTGGATTTTATACCTTATTAAGTCAAATCTGTCAAAAGTCACTTCTGCTATCCCAAGAGTGGGCGTAATGACATCAAACACTAACTGGTGGCTCTCTTTTGGCCTACAGGATCTTGGGTAGAGGACCTGAGAGAAGGCCATGGTGTTTACACCTACCCCAATGGAGACACATACGATGGAGAATGGTTGCGCCACTTGAGGTATATTTTTACACCGATTAGGCAGAGCATTATGATTGCTTAGCAATAGAGTGTTGGCCCCCCGATACAGCCCTGACCCATCGAGGCATAGACTCCTCTAGACCCCTGAAGCTATGCATTGGTATCTGGGACCTGGGGGTTATCAGGAGATCCTTTAGGTCCTGTAAAGTTGGGCGTACACTGCACAACATTTTTAGTGCTCGTAGTCAACTCCAGCTCAAACTGTACAACTACATCGCAGGGTTCAATAATTCCCAGCTCACAAATCATGTTCTCACACTGTACATGCGTAGACGACATATCAGACTCTGACGGAGAAGGAAAACTGAAGAGAAGAGACGCCAGAGAATGAGGATACTCAACAAAATGCATTTCCTTGAAAAGTGTAAATAAAAGCTCATTTTTCACTTCCGGTTCAATGTTGGTGGGTCTGCAGTACGAGAGATCCAGGTAAATATAGCCCGTGGTACTGCTTCAACAGTGCGATACCCTCATGAGGTTTGATTTTCATGCCGTCTTACTATTGCTGATTGGCAGCTGGTTGTGAGGTGTTAATTGCTTCACGTTATCCCCTGTATGCTACCTGATGCACAACACTATCATGATTGGTAGTATTTGGACCCAGATGCAGGCAGAGTAAATGGATCAGCTGGGAAGGTGAGCATACTGGCAAAGAGAGAGAGGGAACAATGGAAGAAGCAGGCTAAGCAAGCAAAACAAATGAATGGTAAACAGTCTGAATGACTAATAACTGAGGAATCCAATCAGAAGTGGATAAAGGACTAATAAGAAACAGATCTACGAAAAAGAATAACTAAAGCTAAGCAAAAATAAACAGAGAAGGCCAAAATGCAACATAGAAAACCCAAAACAACCCCAGATTCTGACAGACACACGATTAAGCTGAAACTCGGCCTGATCCCAAAAATGTTTTCGCGATTGGAAGATCGCCTCAAAATGCACCCAAAATTGCAACGTTTACACCCAGCTTAAGGTGCCAGCTAGTGGCATCAGGGATCTGGCCCATTTGTCCAGCACATTCCACAGATGCTCCATTCAGTTTGTAAAGGGATGAACCGCTGCTTGATTCTAATTTTATTCAACCAAGTTTTAACCGACCACATTTATCAGTTTGGAGCAGCGACAATGAACTTGACGCCTCTAGAATTCAGTGCTGTTGTATGATTTCCAGAAATGGTCAGGGCATTTACCACTACAAGGACACCGGTGCAAGGTACATGGGTGGATGGGTGGAGGGCAAGATGGAGTCGACTGGGGAATACATCTACACTAACCACAGATACCAGGGCAACTTCGTCAACAACAACGTGAGTTCGGATTCACAAACTACAGTGATGGGCAAATGTTTTGTTTCGCAAACTTGTATGATGTGAAGGGACAAAAGGGATCCATAACAGAGGGATGTTTTTTGAGGAAGTATGTTGTGAAAGGGGGTTATTGCTACAAACGATGAGCAGAAAGATGACAACTACAACCCAAATTGCAAAAGAGAAAACAGTGTTCTGTTGACTGGTGACATCATTAGATAGATGAATTGTTTTTTCCGATTTATGGAATCTTGTTTTGCAGCCTCACGGACCTGGAAAATATGTGTTTGACATTGGCTGCGAGCAACATGGAGAATACCGCAAACCAGAGCAGGTAAATCAACACTAATGTTTGCCTATGAAAATAAATCAAATATATCAATAGTTTAGAGACGTAATTATAGGTTAAAGGATTTTTCTAAGGTTTAAAAAGTTGACTTAGCATCAAAACAATTTCCCTGCATCTGTCTATTAATAAAAGGACGTGCTGATTTCATTGGCTGCAGGCAATGTTGTCCAGTGAATAAATGTACCCACAGTGTTACTCAGACACACTGCGATCTGACACAACATAACTGTGCCAACTCTAAACCTTCAGCTCGTGGACCCTGAGCAGAGGGGGGAAAACATTTTCTCTGGGGAGTCAGAGGCTGCCGACGAGGTGCTGCTGCTTCTTCTGCTGTCGATCCTTTGACTTCTGTCTTTTGCATAGAGGATTCAGCCATATCTATGGATTGCATGTTTCGGGATCTTTTGAACCTTTTATAACCTTGGAATCAAGAGGATCTTTCCCTTCCTTAGAACATATTTACACTCTCAGTGCTTGTCCTCTTTCTAACACACCCACTGGCTCCAAATTGCATAGTTTGCTTTATGGCAGTCATGTGATTTCCTAGTGATTATGTGCTGGCTTGTGGAATCTACAGCGGGCCTGGAGTTTCCATACACACGGATCAGGCATAACATTACGACCACTATAACGTGATACGATTAGTTATCTCTTCATCATGGCACCTATTAGTGAGTGGCATATGTGATGACTCAAGTGTAATGATTTGATCAAAACTGCAGCTCTTGTTTGGTGTTCCACGTCTGCCGTGGTCACCATCTATCAAAATTGGTTCAAGGGTTTGAAGAAAGAATTGTGAACAGATAACAGGGTCACGGACGGACAGGACTCATTGGTGCACATTGGGAGTGAAGGCTGGAATGGCAAGTGCATTCCCTGATGGCTGAGTCTGTTGGAGTCCATCCCTAGGCGAGCTGGGGCTGTTTTAGACAGGAAAAGTGAGGGAAAAACACCAATATTAACGTGGTCATAATTTTTCTGCCTGATTTTTGTGTGTGTGAAATAAGTAAATATCTTATAGATGATTTTCTAGTATTTCTTCCTGATTGGTATGTGTCTCCCTCTGTTCTTTGTAGGGGCCACCTGAGGATACACTGGTCTTGGATGGTGCCCCCAAGTGGTCTCCCAAGGGTATTCCTAGCCTGACATCATTGGCTCCTGTTAAAGAAAATTGAGATGAACACCAGTAAACACATTTTAGGTATTTCCGTCTTATAGCAGAACACCCCCCCCCCCCCCAAAAAAAGAAAAATGACTTGTAGAATTTCTTAAATATTCAGAAATAAAAACATTTAATTCAAACTAAAAAACTGAGAATTTTGTTCATTCCTTTAAACGTAGTTTTCATGATCAATTTCCTGTTGATGACCTCCCTAAAGGAGAACCTAATGTGCTTTTCAAACCACAAGCATCTTGTGACCCCAAAACAAGCCCAAATCACCAGCCTACCACCACTGTGCTTTGCAGTTTCTATGGAGTGCCTGAAATGCTGTTGTGTTTTATACCATGCCATAACAATTTATTTATAAAGCACATTTACAAACGGCATCAAGCCGACCAAAATGCTGTACAAGGTAGAACCAGTAGATAAAGATTCACACATATATAACCAAATTTTAAAATAAGATAATAAAACAATAAAACAGTAAAACAAGCCGGACCGAAACGAGACTAAAACTAAAACTTTTATAAAACATAGCCTGCATTAAACGAGCATTATGTCCAAATATCTGTTCTTTGGTCTCATTCTCCAAATGTATTGGTACAAGTCATGTCCCATTCATCCCATCATTTAACTTTGCAATTCTAAGGTGTGATGCCTCCTTTTTTTAGGTAGAACTTAGCATCTGAACTTTAATATTTACCAGGCTTGTTTGAGTATAAGCTCTTGAGTTTGTTCAATATGATGCTAAGGTGAACTTCCTGGGACATCCACCCCTGGGAAGTTTGGAAGATGTTTAAAAGCTTTCTATTTGTAAATATTTGTTTATAGGTTGGACACTAGGTAATTTGGAAAATAGTCTTACCACCATTAGACTTTCAAGAAATTACCAATGAAGATATTAAAAAAAAATGGTAAAGTTTTAAATATTACTAATACTAGTGTTTGTGGTGATTTGGTCCAAAAAAACTGAAATTGAATACTGAATGATCAACCCTCACCTCTTCATATACCTCGGTATACAAGTTTTATAGGGCCCCCTTCTGTTAGAAAAGATCAATTACAACCACATAATTTGTAGCTTTCATTTTGTATTAATTTGTTTGTTTATTTATCAGAGTAGGGAGGTTGGTAGTAATTATGTAAAGCACTAATTTCTGTTCTGGTGGATCTAGTACTTAAAAGCCTAAGTGGTTGTACATACTAAAAATAATAACCCACTAAAATGTTAAAAAGGAACAATTAAACTTCAAAGACATACATATGGGATGAAATTAGTTCACTGTGATCAAGCTAAAGAGTTTTGAAGCTGAGTCAGAGGGAGAAAGGAATTCTGAAAAGTATAATCATGTATATGTACTCAGTACTTGGTTTGGGCCCCTTTTGCATCAATTACTGCTTCAATGCGGGGTGGCATGGATGCTATCAGCCTGTGGCTCTGCTGAGGTGTTATGGAAGACCAGGATGCTTTAATAGCGGCCTTCAGCTGTTCTGCATTGTTCTGTCTCATGTCTCCCATCTTCCTCTTGGCAATACCCCATAGATTCTCTATGGGGTTCAGGTCAGGCGAGGTTGCTGGCCAATCAAGCACAGTAATCCCATGGTCATTGAACCAGGTTTTGGTACTTTTGGCAGTGTGGGCAGGTTCTAAGTCCTGCTGGAAAATGAAGTCAGCATCTCCATAAAGATCATCTGTGGAAGGAAAAATGAAGTGCTCCAAAATGTCCTGGTGGATGGCTGAGTTGACTCTGGACTTAATAAAGCAGAGTGGACCAACACCAGAAGATGACATGGCTCCCCAAATCAACACAGACTGGAAACTTCACACTGGAGTTCAAGCATCTTGGGTTGTGTGACTCTCCATTCTTCCTCCAGACTCTGGGACCTTGGTTTCAAAATGTGCTGTTCTTTTTTTCTTTAGCCCAGGTAAGAAGCTTCTGACGTTTATTGTTCAGGAGTGACTTGACAAGAGGAATGCGATATTTGAAGCCCATATCCAGGATCGTTCTGTGCGGTGGCTCTCGATGCACTAACTCCAGCCTCAGTCAAACTCCTTGTGAAGGTCCCCAGCACTTGAATGGCCTTTTCTTGACAATCCTCTCCAGGCTGCGGTCATCCCTGCTGCTTGTGCACCTTTTTCTTCCAAATTTTTCCCTTCCACATGCAGCATTTTGAGAACATCCAACATCTTTTGCAATTATCTTCTGAGGCTTTTCCTTCCTTATGGAAGGTGTCAATGATGATTCTCCACAACTGTCAGGTCAGCAGTGTTCCCCATGATTGTGATTTCTACTGAACCAGACTGAAAGACCATCTAAAGGCCCAGGAACCCTCTGTAGGTGTTTTGGATTAATCAACTGATTATAGTGTGACGCTGTAAGCCTAAAATATTGAACCTTTTCACAAGATTCTAATTTTCTGAGATTGAATTTAGGGTTTTCATAAACTGTAAGCCATAATCATCAAAATTACAACAAATAAAGGCTTAAAATGCTAACCTCATATATTAGTTTCACCTTTTAAGTTGAATTACTGAAATAAATGAAGTTTTGCACGATATTCTAGTTTTTAGAGTTTCAGGTGATAGGAGAAATGCTGGGTCCTGAGTTCAAATCCCAGCATGGATCGTTTCTGCATGAAGTTTGCATGTTCTCTCTTATTCAATTCAAATTCAATTCAAAATTACTTTATTAATCCCAAAGGGAAATTAAATGTTGTTGTAACTCATTATGCAAGGTTCTTCAAAGATTTGTTGTAGATGCCGATGGCCGTGGGTAGGGACGATCCCCTGCAGCGCTCCGCAGATCTGAAGAAGCGTCCGACTGAAGACGCTCTGCAGCTGCACGACAGTCTGATGCAGAGGATGGTCTGGATCCATGGCGTCCTCCCTTCAACTCATCAGGGCTTTGTGGCTGTAGTTGAGGTATTATTTGAGCTTTTGTGATGTTAATCAGCTGCTGCCAGTTGTAAACCACCTTGTTGCCATGGTTATGCATCATAACAAATGTCCAAAAATAAAAAGTATCAGCAAACATCCTTCCAGCTGCACAGCATTCAAAACCAGAGAGAACAGTTGTCCAGAAAAACAATGTTTCTACCAAAAATGGAAGAATTAAAGTTTTAAAAAAGAAAAAAATATGAACCAAAGTAACAGAGCTACTCCAACATGCTGCCACCTTGAGCGGCGCAATTCCGGAATATGCATGCATGCATTGGTAACTCATTATGCATTTTATATATATATATATATATATATATATATATATATATATATATATATATATATATATATATATATATATATATATATATATATATAGAACAATCTTAGATGCAGAGCAATACTGAGACTTTAGAACTATCAAAGCGAACGAAGTGTTCAATACAGCTGTATTCTGGAATTCTTTGACTGTAATGAAGAATTCTGATGTTTTTGTCCTCAGTAAATACAGAAAGAAATGGCAGGGGTGGAGTATGGTAACTTATAGGATGATAACAGCAAAAGGAGGTTATCAAATATGTTTTCAACACATTTAGTAAAACCATGTTCATGTTAAAAACGGGTTAATAACTGCGTGATTGTCAATTAGGGGTTTACACATCCGTTTCCATCGTTATACGAGTTTTATTTTGAAGGGTTGGGCTGCAGGAAGTCATTTTATTGTGCCGTACTGTGCCACGCCGTAATACCCGGCGTGACATATGCGTTAAACGCTGTCATAACATTGGATTGGCTGGGAAACAGAACGGTATGTAAAAGGTTTCCTGGACGCTGGTTTCCCGGGTTTGTTTAGTCGCTCCCTCGGTGGAGTCCACAATCTCAGTCCTTCGCTCTGTTTGGAAGAGAAAGTCCGCAATGGACCTCTGTCCTCAACAGCAGCCGCTGTTTACGTTCGGCGTGATCGCTGACATTCAGTACGCAGACATCGACGATGGTTTCAATTTCACCCGCACAAGGAAGCGCTACTATCGGAGCGGCCTGCAGCTGCTGAAGAACGCGCTGAAAAGTTGGTCCGAATCGGCTGTCAAGCCCGAGTTCATCCTCCAGCTCGGAGACGTCATCGACGGCTTCAATAAGCTCCACGGCGCCACGCAGCCGGCGCTGGACGCGGTGCTGCGGGAGTTCGCCACCTGTCCCGCCAAGGTGCACCACGTGTGGGGCAACCATGAGTTTTACAACTTCAGCAGGGCCGAGCTGGTGGGTTCGCCGCTGGACAGCAGCCTGTACCAGGACTGGAGCCCGAGCCAGGGTGACATCTACGCCTACCAGTTCAGCCCTTTCCCCGGGTTTACGTTTGTTGTGCTGGATGCCTATGACGTGAGCCTGCTGGGCAGACAGGAGTCCAGTGAACAGTATAACAATGCAATGAATCTGATTAAGCTGCACAACAAAAACGAGGATCTCAACTGTCCGCCAGGTACACTGGGTGAAAAGTATAATGTACATTTCCTTACATGGCTAATATAAAGTGTTTCTATTGTAGACAGATATTAGGGATGGGACGATACACTTAGGCTATTGTGCACACGTAGCCGGTTTTTAACCCCCCCCCCCCCCCCCGAATATTTTCACCACCTCGTTTAAAAAATCTCCGTCCACACCTAACCGCATGTTGTTAAGCACATTCATAGACATGCCAAACCTGTAGGGGGCAGTAGTTCCCCCAAATCCGGAATTGCGCCGCTCAAGGTGGCAGCATGTTGGAGTAGCTCTGTTACTTTGGTTCATATTTTTTTCTTTTTTTAAAACTTTAATTCTTCCATTTCTGGTAGAAACATTGTTTTTGTGGACAACTGTTCTCTCTGGTTTTGAATGCTGTGCAGCTGGAAGGATTTGTGCTGATACTTTTTATTTTTGGACATTTGTTATGATGCATAACCATGGCAACAAGGTGGTTTACAACTGGCAGCAGCTGATTAACATCACAAAAGCTCAAATAATACCTCAACTACAGCCACAAAACCCTGATGAGTTGAAAAGAAGACGCCATAGATCCAGAGTATCCTCTACAGACAACTCAGAGCGTCTTCAGTCAGAGGCTTCTTCAGATCTGCAGAGCGCTACAAGAGATCATCCCTACCCACAGACATCAGCATCTACAACAAATCTTTGAAGGAACTTGCATAATGAGTTACAACAACATTTAATTTCCCGTTGGGATTAATAAAGTAATTTTGAATTGAATTTTGAAATCCTATCCACTCAAGAGTAACTTTCTACGTTCTAACTTCTACTTAGAGGAGGAATTAAGCTTGTAAAAACAAGCAAGCAAAAAGCGCTTGGACAATCGATGATGCCAACACATCTCTGAGGGCATAAATGCTGTTTCTGAGTGTAAACACAGGTCGCACAAGTGATGTCGGGGCATTTTTGTCGCGGAAAGTGACGTTGCGGAGCTGAATACTCCGGTTATTTCTGTCCACACGCAAACACTTAAAACGGAGAAAACACAAATCTCCGCTTTGGCCGGAGTTTTTAGAAATAATCGTTTTCTGTGATTAAAAACGGGGTTTTCGTGTAAATGAGAGACCAAACTGCAGGGAAATATCTGCGTCTTTCCTTCGTGTAAACGGGGCCTTAAACTGGCGATATGATGCACCCCGAAATGCCAGGGTCACAAAACGATATGTCACGATATGATATCAAAAAAGAAAAATATTACTGCGTAATTACAACTTATGTATTTTTGTTTCAGTTGCACACAGGGAAACACAAGGTCTAACTGGCAAAACACAAACAAGAACACACCCTTCATGCCGCTATAACCCTAGGTTAAGTTATCTCAGCCTCTCTTAAGTCATGGCCCTGGCCTATAGGATTGACTCTTCCTTAGAAAAACGAACATATCTAAATTAAAATGTAAAAATGTTAATTTTATTATTTATTTTTGTTTTGTTTTTTTCTAGTCTTTATTTCGCGATCCATTTTTTTTTTCCAAACTCGATGCGTTTCGTCACGTTTTGTATTGCGATATTTCGCCAAACGACATTTCGTCCCATCCCTAACAGATATGGAGGTCAAAGCAAGACTGTGGTGTCTTTCCTAACAAAGCTACTCTAGCCTCACCTTTGTCGCATTATAACCACCAACTGCAAAGTATTTGGTTGTTATTTTCTGTAACAGACTGACACAAAGCAGTGCATAATTATGGAGTGGAAGAAAAAAAGATGCCTGATCTTGCATTTGGTTCCATCCATCCTCCAACTCTTGACCAGCTTCGCTACCCTTGATGAAGAAAAACGTTCCCACAGCATGTCGCTGCCAGCACCGTGCTTCGCATGGAGTCAACGTTTACTTTTGATCTCATCTGGCGTTCGCCTTCTTCATGTTTGCTGTGCTGCCCCACATGGCTTGTGGAAAACTGCAGACAGGACCTTCCTCTCGCCGCTCTTGCAAAAAGGCAACATTAGTGAGGTGCGCAGTTGTCTTCTGTCAGCAGGTTCTCCTACCTGAGCTGTGGATTGCTGCAACTCCTCCAGAGTTACTAGAAGCTTTCTGACTCCTGCTCTGAATAATGCCCCTTGATGTTCTGTGACAAACCCTCTGAGTGGCGCTGTGCCAATTCACTATATAATCGATTTAATTATGATGTGAAACGTGCCAAATCGATATCAATCCATGAGTGTTCAAAATCGACTACGTTTCCTAATAATTAAATGACAGGAACATAAAAGTCCTTTTTACTCAAAGCTTTCAAAAGCAGCCAAATGCTTGCCTTCAAATAACTGAACACGCTCAAACGCTTCCTTTCAATGCCGCTGTGCAAATTTCGCGCTGCATGGCTGAAATGCTAGCTGCCGCCATCTTGTTCCAGCCGGTCGGTCCCATTAAATGACCCAGTGGCACGCCAGACTTTTATGTTCCTGTATTTTAATTATTCTGAAACATAACCCCTTTTGAACACTTCTTAATCGCCGTCGATTTTGCACGTTGCACATCGCAGTTAATCGATTATATAGGGAATCGACACACCGCCACCTATAAGCCTCCACAACACAGCGGGACTCTAAATCCTTATGAGAATTTCAGCAGACAATTGATTTGACTGGATTTTATTAATGGGGGTTAAATTAAAAGGAGCTAAATACGCTAAACAGATTTTTATTTATTAAAGAAGAAAAAAAGAAACATTTGAAAACCGTGCGTCCTTTTCCTTCTGCACTACTTTGTGTTTGTCCACCACTTGTCCTCTGAAGTTTGTGGTTGTACATGACCAGGGTGGCTGTGGATCCTTAAAAAGTCTTAAAAAGTCTTAAATTCCGTTGTCCTAAAATAAGGCCTTTAAATGTCTTAATTTCTCTTAAAGCTAAATCCAAGGGTCTTAATTTTTTAATCTTAATTTTAGAGGGAATTTCTCCATCATTATTTTTTTTTTTACACTTTGAAAAGGAAAAGTTTATCGTTTTGAGGAGAATCTCCTACGCATGTTCTAAATCGGTTCTGTTGCTAGACACGCGCTTGCTTGACAACGCCTCAGTGTTGCCAATTGGGCTTTTGATGATTTGGGCGGGTTTTACGTCGTGTTTGGGCTGGAACCTGTCAGTCAGATCTGGCAACCCTGACCCCAGCACTGGACTTCTCTAAATTATCTGGATTTAGTCTGCGTAGTCTCGAGACAAGGGAAGGAAATATGGGTAAATGTTAATTTAGCGACAAATGGCTCGAAAATTCCAGTTTCTCGTGGTGGCTTAAAGCTGTGCCCAAAGATGACAGCGAGGCTTACTGTGCGGTTTGCTGTAAACGTTTTAAATTGGGCACAATGGGGATCAATGCGCTGGAGTCTCATATGCAGAGCGGGAAACACGTAGCTTTTGCTACAGCCCGCCAACATCAGCCTCAAATCAAATTACTTTTGCACCGCCACCGCTAACGGAGAAAAGGGTGTGAGGCCACAGCCTGCTGAACAACCACAGACATCGTCAGACATCCGAACAACATTTGGCTCTATTCCGACACTGAGGGCGGAAGTAATCTGGGTGCTGAGGACTGTGAGGAGCCACCAATCGTACAGGTCAAATGACGGAATTGATGACATCTTTAAGGCAATGTTTCTTGACTCCGTGCTTGCTCAGTCATTTACTTGTAGGAAAGATAAAAGCCGATACGTGGCAGCATTCGGTCTGGCCCCGTATTTAAAAAAAGAACTTATAGCCGAAGTCAAGTCCAGCGGGCCATTTGTCGTCATGTTTGACGAGAGCTTAAACCATACCACGAAGAATAAGCAACTCGACCTACACGTAAGGTTCTGGAAAAACAACCATGTTCAGTCGAGATTCTACGGTTCACAATTTTTGGGACATGCGACTGCTCAGGACCTACTACATAATTTCAAAGTAAGTGCTTTTTTTCTGTTAACCATTCGGATAGAAAATATGTATTGGCCAAACTAGGCTAGTTATGAACAATATTAGGCCTAGACATGCAGTTGCAGCTTTCTTAAATGAAACAAATGTAGGCTATATAAGCATTTTAGAAAAGCAATTAGCCCTGTAAGTCATTTAAGTCCTTAGGTTCCATTGGTTCAATTGTTTGTTTGTTTTTTGTGGATTAATTTTTTTTTTTATAAATACTGTATTTTCCGCACTATAAGGCCCACTTAAAAGCCTTTAATTTTCTCAAAAAAACGACAGTGCGCTTTATAATCCGGAGCGCCTTATAAATGAATCAGTTGGTTAATTGGTTGATCCATACTTGTAGGCTACACAGCGCTCTGCCAAAATGTTTCAGTATGAAAAACCAATAAAAAGAATTTAATAATAATAAAATGTTTCAGTACGACTGGTAAAATACAAAGCCGCACCGCTTGCACCATTACGGCTGTCGTAGTAAGTAAACACTGGTGCTGACTGCTAGCTAGCATCTGCTCTGAGGAGGTAAAACCAAATAACAGTGTTTTACTAAAATGACACTAAGTTTAAAAGGTGATGTTATCTAAACTCTGTAAGCCACAGCATTATGTTGGCTAAAAACTAACCAACTAACAGCAGCAGAGAACTTTTAACATGATGCAAAGCTTAGCATCCAGGATATTTTCTTTGCTCTCCGCCATGTTGAAAGGTCATAGTTTATCTCATCTCTTCTTCTTCTTTTAGTTTTACGATCCAGCGTTGGGTGCATTACCGCCCCCTTCTGCTCTGGAGTGTGGACCAGACAACAGGCCCACATCATATCACACATTCATCCTCACATTCATCCCCACACTCACACCCCTATTCTATTTTCTATACACAATTCCTAATCTTCTTTATATCCTGTTAAAAAGCCCAGTGTCTCTCAGAAACCTCACCACTACCCTGACCCGTGCTCTCTCACTCACTTCCATTATTTCTTTTAAATTAAATTCTTGGACCCCTAACTCCCATATGCCCTACACCTCAAGAGTACATGATCCACTGATTCCTCCCCTTCCTGACACCTCTCACACAGTCCTGCCTGATGCTTCCCTACAAGTTTAAGTGACTTATTCAGTGAACAGTGCCCTAGTCTTAATCTCATAATCACCACTTCCTCACTCCTATGTCCCTTTTCTGACCTAGTGACCCTGATGCTATTTTGAATGTTATATAAATGCCTTCCTTTCTGCTCTCTATCCCACCACTCTTGCCACATTAGGTTTACTTTCTCCCAGATGACACTCTTGACCTCTGCCTTACTTATGTTTATTTCCATCTCTATTCTTTCTTTCCTTAACGCCCTCTTTGCTAATCCATCCGCTCTCTCATTCCCTCTCACACCTACATGTGCTGGAACCCACATAAACTTAACCTGACCTCCTCTCTTTATTATTTTGGTTACTGACTGAAGGACTTGGTGTAACATGTCTTGACGGCTTTTGGAGTGTAATGATTCCAAGCTTACTAACACTGATGATGAATCTGAACAAATCAAAACCTTATCGTGTCTAGCTTCTTTCACCCAATTTATGGCCACCAGCACTGCCAGCATCTCTACTGTATAAACCCCAAATTTATTTGAAGTTCTCCTATTTACCCCAATTCATTTTGCTGGTACAGCTACTCCAAATCCTGTTGCTCCGGTCTCAGGTTCCTTAGCTCCATCTGTGTAGACTATTATATGATCGCTATATGTTTCCATTACACGACAGTTGAACTCACTTACAAGGTCTTTTTGAACTTTTCCTTTTTTTTTCATCTCTAACAGATACCAGTCTACATACGGCAGCTCCAGCAACCATGGTGGTACTTTTGGGTACACAACTATAGGACTTATCTTCATTCCCAAGATTCCCAGTTCTTTTGCCACATCTTTCCCTATCCGTCCAAATTTTTTCCCCTGACTCTTCCCATTCTCCCAACACTCCATCAGAACTTCTTTTGTGGAGTGAGAATCATTGTGTCCCTGCAAATTTGCCCAGTAACTCCCCATCATCTGTTTCCTTCTCAGCTCTAGCGGCATTTCTCCCATCTCTACCTGTAAAGCAGGCACTGGCGATGTCCTAAAAGCCCTGCTGCAAACTCTCAGTGCCTGTGCTTGAATTACATCTATCCTCTTTAGTTGAGATCTAGCTGACTGTTTTGTTGACATTCCATTTAGCACAGCTCCATCTAGTGGATGCATAACACAACCCCAGTCAAACGTTTGACTGCATCGTCTTCTATTCAATGCGCCTTATCCAGTGCGCCCTATATATGAAAACAGTTCTAAAATAGGCAATTCATTGAAGGTGTGCATTATAATCCGGAGCGCCTTATAGTGTGTAAAATACGTATACTGTCCTGTCCAGCATCATAGCAGCAGAACAGTGGTCTGGCTGCTGTGTTGTGCTAAGCAGATTTGTAAGGTCAGGGTGGAGCTGTATGATGATAGGGCTCTCCCTGATAGTTATTATATTAAACTTTATTTTGAGAGGAAGGCATCTTGTTTTGTTATTTATAAAAAAGCTCTCATCTACCAGCTATCACATGTATGTTATAACCTATTTAGAAGAGGGTTGTGTTTACATCCTGGCATCTAGGTATAGGCTATCCCACGCTAATTATGGGTGGCTGTAGGCTTGTCACACAGGTTGCCCTAGTGGTATAAATGCTTCTGCAGTCTAGTCTGTGACCTAGACTGTCATGTCCCTAATGCCTTTTTTCCATTTCCCAGGAGTGTGTGCAGGACCTTGACCTGAGAAACATGATTTCAGTCTCAATGGATGGCCCAAATGTGAACTGGAAGCTTTTTGAACATCTCCAGCAGGAGCATGCAGAGGCATTTGACGGTTCACAACTGATAGTAGTGGGTAGCTGTGGGCTGCATACTCTTCACAATGCATTTAAAGGTGGATTCAGTGTCTGGCAGCTAGATAAGGTGCTTCAAGCACTGCATACAGTATTCCACAATACCCTTGCCCAGAGAGAAGGCTTCACCACGTTGACAAAGTCATCTGTCTTTCCATTGCCATTCTGTGGACATCGCTGGATTGAAAATCTACCAGTGGTGAACAGAGCCATTGAAATATGGCCACATATAGAAATGTATGTGGATGCAGTTACCCAGAAAAACCTTCCAAATCCTAGAACATCATCCTATGACTGTCTTGCTGTGGCGAGGAACGACCCTCTTATCATGGCCAAGTTCCATTTCTTTATGGCACTTTCCAGGACCTTCACCCCGTTTCTGACAAAGTACCAAACAGATGAGCCTGTGCTGCCATTCATCAGTCAAGATTTGACTGTGCTCATCAAGGTAATGATTAGCTGCCGTAGATTACAGTGTATATTCTTTCTATTTGAATTCACCTCCACTGGGTCTAGATGTGTGTAGATGTATATTTTGTACTGTCATTAGAGAGTAGTTAAGAACCGGAGACAAATTGTATGCTCACACATGCTTTGCAATAAAACCTGATTCTGATTGCATTGTATATCTTCTCGGAGCCTGCTGAAGAGGTTAATCAATTCAGAGGTCCTCCATAACATCAATTCACTACAGCTAATCAAACTGGACACAGGTGACATGGCAGCAAGGATCCAGCTAAAGAACGTGGACATTGGCTTGGGGGCAGAAGCAGTCCTTAAGGTAAATAATAAGACCATACTGTGTGAGTGTACTTTAAGGGATCAATGTATGTGTTAAAATGAAAGAGTTTCTGTAGTGTGATATTTCGGGTGGCAACTATCCAGTATTTTTGGAAAAGACTTTTGTTGATTTCTTTGATTAATCCATCACATAAACTCTTGATATTACACACAAAAATATGTTTTGTTATGCAACCTGAAAGGCCTGTTACAATGATCAAGCAATTGGCTATTATTCCTGACAAGATCAAATCCTTTGACTTAATGGCTTCTAAACAAAGCCCATTTAGTGCATGTCACCTGACATGATAACAAATACATAATCATACACACAGTATAACATAAATTTAGGCCTACTGTGACACATAACATGAAAAACTATTAAATATAAATTGACAAATAAAGGTTATTTGTCCTTAGTTTTAGCTTCAAAATCAAAGAAATCATCTGAGAATAAAAAAAGAATGCATGTGCAAGATGGGGGGAGAGAGAGAGGCATGGAGGCAGAATGTGTATCTGTGACCGTAATGAAGAGATGGCCTGGGTAGTGTAGTAAAATCAGGAAATGTCTTTTTTTCCTACTCCCCCTGTTAGGAAATCCAGAGTAGTCCCAACAGCAGCATAAGTGAGCGCAGGCAGTTGGAATTTAGACAGGACTGCATGACGAAAATAATCCAAAAACTGCAGATTAAGAGCCCACTGAAGTACTCAATCGTGAGGCAAATGGCATCCTTGGACCCGAGAAACATGTTTTCTGACCCTGACTTGTCCAAGGAAAGAATGAAATGCCTAGTCCAAAAGTTTCTGCAAGACAGCCAGCTGTCAGGAGGAGTCTCTGCCAATACTAAACTTAACCAGGCTAAAGTTAAATTAAAATATGTACTGTATGTGACTAGACATTAGGTTTATTCAGTCACCCATTGCATTAGTGATGGCTTTGTCGAATTGTGTATTTTCTTCTTGACCTTGAATATTGTCGTAATCATGTTTTTGTGGGCATGTGTTTGTCCTTTTTTTATCAGGTGATGTGATTCTCCAGCAGTTTGAAACATTTTTGACAATGGAGCCAAAATCTGAATCCTTTTCTTCATTCCAACCAATGCAAACATGCCTTGATGTTTTCCTGCTTGGACACCTATGCAAATCCTATCCCAAGCTCTGGACTTTCTGTTGGAAACTACTGTTACTCTCCCATGGCCAAGCAACAGTGGAAAGGGGCTTCTCTGTAAACAAGGAGGTAGAGACTGACAACATGCAGGAGGATGCAGTGGTGGCTCAGAGAATCATATGTGATTATGTCTCTGTCTGTGGAGGGGTTCTTAAAGTTCCCCTGACAAAAGAGCTCCTGGGAGCTGCTCCCTCCACCAGGTCTCAGAACCGTCTGCACCTTGAAAATGAAAAGAAAAAACAGGAGAGCAAGGCACAGAAACAAAAAAGAAAGGCTGCTGAGGACCACCTGGACGAACTAAGAAAGAAGAGGGTGATCCTTAATGAAGCGGCTACCAGCCTTGAAAAAGAAGCTGACAAACTCGCCAAGCAAGCAGATGGGAAATCGGGGACCCTCATGGCCCAGCTGATCACAAAATCAAACATTCTTAGAAAGCGTTTCAAAGAAAAAGTATCAGAACTAAAAGGGGTTGAGAGCGAGCTGGAGCATAACACAGCAGAACTTAGAAAAATGGGATAATGGGTGTCTGAGAGTGAGTGAGTGAGTGAGTATTGTGTGTGAGTGAGTGAGAAAGTAAGTGTATTGTGTAGTACTGTGCAGTGAGTAAGAATATTGTGTGTGTGTGTTTGTGAGAGAAAGTATTGTATGTGTGTGTGAGTATTGTCAAGTGCTTCAAGCAGCATAAGTGAGCTTACATTTCAAGTGTGTGTGCATTAACATTGTTATATTGTTACATTGGATTAAAAGTGTGAGTGCCTTGACATTGTCATGGAATAGAAATTCTAATTCTGGAATAGTGTTTTATGTTGAATATTCCCAAGAACAATCAGTTAAATAAAATAATAATTTAAAATATCCTCATAGTTTTGTGCTTGACTTTTGCTTGACTTTCAATTTGGTCTTAAATTTTGTTTGAAAATTGTATTAAAGTCTTAAAATGTCTTAAATTTAACTTGGGCAAACCTGTAGACACCCTGATGACAAAATGTGAAAACATTCAAGGAGGTCAGATCAGTCTACTTTGCACTGTTTTAGCTATTCGTGGACTTGAATGTTTCCAAGCTGTCCAACTCTGTAATGTTTGCCGTGCTTGTTGGCAGATATGCAGGACCACAGTCGGTTTACGATGTTCAACGGTGGCTTCAGTCAGGATCAGCTCGACTGGCTGGACTCGGTGCTGTCGGCGGCGGACAGAAAGCAGGAAAGAGTCACTATTGTCAGTAAGTGAAACCCGTTTTTAAACGATGCACTTGTCATTCCCCGATCTAGCGAGCCGGTGAATATCTAAGGAAGTTAGACAAGAGTTGGTTTCATTCCCACCTTTTCTGTTTTCCTTTTTAGCAGCTCTATCATATTGTTCGTCTAATTTGAACCAGGCTTTAGTGAGGATTTGCCCCATCTGGCTTCTAATAACAGCATTTTGACTCTGGTACGATTCAAGACGATTTTTTTTTTAAATATGATTCGATTCTCCCTTTCTATTCTTAAAAAAGAAATTCCAAATGACAGAAAATATATTTTAAAACCTGCTTTTATTTCAATATCCCTTCTTGGAGTTGACCTAAATTCAAAGTCCAAATAAATACATGCTGTAAAACAAGATGGAAGGCCTTGAGCGCTGACATCACTGAACTATGGAAACCCAAGAAAATTATTTCCCCGATATTCTCACTATTCCAAAAATGTAATCTTCATAAATAGAAAATTCGATATAATCTATATATATTTCCCAGCCCTACTGTAAAACATGGTGGCGGTAGGTACTACTGTCATCCTATGGGTAGATATTTCCACTGAGGTCTGTAAAGGGATAGCTCATGTAGACTGCCGAGACATGAGACAAGACATTCCAGCAAAAAAAGGGAATCGAAACCATTAACTAGAAACCCAGCTGCTGCTTTGTTTTTATGAGACCAAAGCAGAAGACTCAACCAAGTGGCAGCTGATTGCAGTTTTTCTTTTTCTTTTTTCCTTATCTAGGTCACCTTCCAGTCCACCCCAACTCCTCGGATCATGTTTGTCTCGCGTGGAACCACGATGAACTCCTGGCCATCATTCGATCCCACAGCTGCGTGGTGTGTTATATGGCTGGCCACGCCCACGACGGCGGCTACTGCCTGGATAAGGACACGGCCGTGCACCACCTCACGGTGGACGGGGTGATCGAGACCCCTCCCGATGGCGACGCGTACGGGACGGTCTCCGTCTACACGGACAGGATGGTGCTGGCGGGCAACGGCAGGGTCGCAGATCGGGTGTTTCTGTTTCCCTGACGACAGCGTGACTCAGTCCTACAGTGCAGGGTCACAGTTTTAAAATGTTCTGCACCTTTACTGATGGATTTCCTGAGTCACTTTAGTGGAAGAAAATGTGCTTCCAATGGTAGTCCTTTTTCTGGGTCCGATTTAAAAAAAAAAAAAAAAAAAAAAAGCATTGACGAAGGAAGAAATAGGAATGTGCTACTAGTGCAATACCTCCCAAAAATTGTCTTGCACTTTTTATCATACTAAACTGGGAATAAAAAATAATTACATTTGCATATTTATTTAAATATAGAAATATTTAAAAAAATAACCAGTTTCTGTGATGATTGCTGCTGTTGGTTTGCATCCCACAGGACATAACTGAGGCTCTCATAATGCATTTAACACTGTACATCCACTGTGTAGTGGATTGGATTGTTATGCACTGACTTAAGCTCTGATCTTTTCATTTTACTCTGGTATTCTGGGATTATAATAAAAAACCTTTATACTGGGTATTGAGCATGTAGCATGCACTTTCTGACATGTGTCCAGTTGAATGCTGGCACCGTGTAATGCATTCAGCTCACCCGGGAGAGTTGTATGCACTTTAATTTCAATAGCTTCTAATATGAGTGTCTGTATGGAGTACCTCAGGAGTATGTTTATGCATATTTAATTTTGTGTTTATTCCCCCAAGAAGTGGGTGATTTTAAAAAAAAAATATTTAGTTTATAACACTTCCATTTAGTGGCTGTTTAAGTAGTTTGACACGGGTCAAATTTCCACATAATTATGTTTGCTGTTTATTCCTTGATCCAGGGGAGGTACAATTTTTTTGGTATGTACTGAAAAAAAAAAGGAAAAAGTCAACTCCCTTTTTTTTTCTTGAGCTTCTAATATGCTTCTGAAAATGAAAGGAAATTGTGGGTGTTTTGTATAAAGTTTGCAGAACACTGATTTAGCAGCTCAGATTTACCTGTCTTTGTGACAGCTCCACCCAGAAAAGACCCAAGGACCTCTGTGATAAACTGCAAGTCTATTCTTGACTTTCAGGGGTCATGATTCGACTTACACAATCCTTTGAGATGGCGATAACCCAACGTTGACGAAAATACAACTGTAGGATAGATGTATAAAAAAGCTGAGAATATGTTTTTGTTTAAAATAAACAGAAGGCACAAAGGTACTGCTGATTTGAAATAAAGGCAGTCATATATATTTAAAAATCTTAAATTAAAATATAAGTTAATTTCATACATAGAGTACAGTTGTATTATTTCAAAAAGTGATGTTTCACTGTACGGAGGTGGTAAACAGGATTTTTCGACTGTCCTTAAAGGCAGCAGCGGCCCAGACGTGGCCGTGGCACAGCCGCTGCGATGTGTTGCGTTCAAGTGACGCAGTGTCCCGTCGTCTGGAGGCAGGGCAGCCAGGGGAGGGCGAAGTTTCACTCTGCATTGCCACAGCCCGAGCACTGGCTGCTGCTGGGAACACAACAATGGCGACTCCCAGTCCGAACAGCAACTCCACGGGCTCCGGCAATATTCTGGGGGCCATGTCGCACCACCTTCACCAACAGACACAGAGCAGCAGCATGCAAGGTAGGCGCTGACGATTTATCTCTCTCTCTCGGTCTTTTATAGTCTCCAGCTTAGGTATCAGAGTTAAATCGGAAAAAATAGCTTGTGGCTTCCCTGAAGCTAACCCCCCTCTCCCCACCATGCCCAAGTAGGATTCATGTATATTCGTGTTTCCGGTTGAAACTTTCAAAAATAAAATACGCATATAATAAATATTGTTGAGAAATTGTGACTTGCAGATCCATGACAAATGGCATCAAAATTTTACATGGGTGGATGACAGAGCAGTGTATTTCTGTGCACCATTGCCAGACACTGCAACACGTTGAACATATGTCACATTGTATTGTAGGCATGCTGGTTACTAAGGACAAACAGTTTTGGGTTCAAAACAGCAAAAATGTTCCCTCATAATGTTCTTACAGTTTAATGTCCTTTTAAGGAGATCCCAGAGTAAGGGCTGAAGTGAGAGGCATTCTCCCTGACTGCATAAAGCTTAGCATAGCAGTGTTTGCCTCCCCCACCTGTTGCTGGTTAGTAGGCTGACAGAAGGGCAGTGCACTTTTTAACCTGCTTATACAAAAGACCAATTCGTCTTTTGGGAAATATTTCGAGTTGCAGTATGCATACCGACCTGGAGTAGAGACTGAAGGAGTACCAGGCATCAATTCAATTAAGATAACCCTGTTTTTAAACTACATTCAGAAAGCTCCACGTGTCATGCTTACTTGTTAACCAGCTGTTAGACATTTCTATAAACAGTAGAATGGAATAAAGGGAAAATATTTTCTGCAATCAGAGTTTGAAACCAACTGATTTAAAAGGAGTTATTTCCATAACTGAATGAAAATCTGAAAAAAAGAGCAAGTATTATAGATCCAATTGTTCTAACTGTAAAAACTGCACAATATTTCTAATATTTCAGTGTGCTAAAGACTGCTTGGATGTAGTATTTAGTATGAAATGGTATGGTACATTATTTTCGCAGCCATAGAAATATATATTAGAAAAAAAAAATTCTGTTAAAAATAAAATGAAGTTAGTGTTTTAAATGTCAGTAAAAACAAAGAAATCATAATGTTATGACTTGAGAATCTCCATCGCAGCCCATGCCTATTGCAGAGTGACTCATTTGAGTGCAGAGAGAAACATTACAAACAGGAAAATAAACAATTCCTCTCTTGTTCAGTTTACAACTGTTTTGAAGACCTCGGCTTTTATTTCGAAGGTCTATTTGCGTAGTTTCCGTTTAGTTTCAGGCTAATTTGGGTTAGCTTGAAGTACCTCAAAGACTAAACAGCTACAGTTTTAGCAACTGATGGCGAAGGTGTAAGTGAGTTTTAAAGCAAATATGCCTGATAGGAGACAAGTAAATGTTTCTATACCACAAGAAATTAATAGTTTGTATGCCAAATATTTCAGTGTAACGACGAACTTAGCCCGGTTCTGACGTAAACTCCAATGTTATTAGCACACGGTTGCTACAACAAGCACAAGGCCCTACTCTGAAATGAATTTGTCTCCCCAGCCAGGCCATGCTGACATTAAAAGCCCTGCCAGTGGCTAATTCTTACATCTAGGCTTGGCAAACACTAAACGCTGGGCTTGTAGTTATTTTTCGCTTAGTCATAATTCTTGTTTACATGCAGCTGGTTCGAGTCGTCACGAAATACTTTTCTGCGTTTTCTGTGTTGCTAACGCAAATCGGGGTATCGGAACTAAAACGCGCTAACATAAATAACATAACTTATCTCAAACATAATGTATGTAGTTGTTTGTTAGCGTGCTTTGCTGCTAATTGTGGAAACGTTGAACGCTTTCAGACGCCGCTTAGCTCATTAGCTAACACAAGTTAGCGCGAGTTTCATTATCGTACAGGAAGCAAACCCCATGTTTTGGTTTTCGGGCTGTCGGAATTAACGCGCTAACGCGGCTCGATTAGTTCGTAGAATTATCAACGCATGCAGAGAATGACCCGCCCTGTTTATTCCACAATTCACTGCTTTTAGTGCTCGCTCATCAGGTAGACAGCATGGCAGACCCGATCTGTATCCGTGGTTCCCTCTGAACGTCTCCTATTAGGGATTATCAGTTACCTCACTCCCTGCTCTGTCTGCGCGTGTAGTCTGCAGAAAGAGATGCGATTATGTCTGTAGCTTTGATAAAAAAACAAAAAAAAACCGCGCATTTTATGGACTCGCCCCGATGTAAACAAAAGACGTATTTGGTTGTCAGCGATTGGAACAAGCAGATGCTTAAAAATGCAACAATCTACAGCAATAAGGTCACAACAGCTAAGCCTTGGCTATTGGCTAACAAACAAGGATAGCATAGCATAGCTACCAACACTGCAGCTGCAAGATAACTGCAAATAACAGGGTGAACCAGGGAGTAATGTAAAGGTTCTGTGTCAAACCGTCTGCGCATTGATAAACAAACAATCCCTCTAATAATCAGAAAACTTAAATTCAAAAATACTTAATGGATGCCAGAGAGAAATTAAGTGTTGTTGTAGATCCTGATGGCTGTGGGCAGGAAGGATCTCCTGTAGCAGTTTTGCGTTGCAGTGGAACTGAGAAGCCTCTGACTGAAGACACTCTGTTGTTGTATTTCCAGGAAGAGGATGCTCAGGGTTGTCCAGAATTAATAAGAAACGGCTTTAGATTCAGAAAATGTTAATAAGTTAGTTTGCTTCAAGCCTTGTTTATAGTCCTCCGTCAGCAAGTTTGCACTCACACGCACACGTATTGGCGGAGACGTTTTCCTTTTATACTTCTTTGTTGGTGTGTCAGTGTTGCAAAGCAATTCCCCACCTGGACAGCAAGGGGTGCAGACATTTTCTGGCGGGTCTTCCTACCATTGGAGTGCATCTTTGGTCGACAACAGTTTATTTACTTCAGCTTGTAAACGCACATTGACCCAAGGAGCAATGGCCGACAGAGAGCGAGTTTTGATGGAGCTGGAAAGCTTTTTACTAGAAGTGCAGCTCATATAATACTCTAAAAACATGTAAACAAGCTTACACAGCGGTCTGTTTTGTTGTTCTCTACGCCTCCTGGTGTTCAAAATCAACTAAAGATCATAATAGATAAACTGGCCTTGCAATATGAATCATCTAGTGCCCAAAAGCTGCATTGACTACTAATTACATAGACTATAGAGTACCGTTCTGGTGAAATGATAAAATGATCTGGGGCTGATGTTGCGCTGACCAATCACAGACGTGCGCTCTCCGTTGCGTTCCACAAAAAGTGATAAAAAATTGAGCCCCACTCCGTCAGTGCTTGCGTACCAGAGGGAGAGCCCTTGCGTCAACGGATAATGGCGCTGCGTGACTCCGCACCTCTGCAGACGAAGAGTATAAACTAGGCTTTAGAAACTGGATTAAAGAGGAATAGTTTAAAAGAGCCATGTGTAAATGTGATAGTGGAATTCAAAACAATCGTTCCATGCATCTCTCTAATGTTTCCTTAATAAAAAAAAAGACCAACAGCTTCCGGTTTTGTCATTTATTTACACCGAAAATTGTACTTTTTCAATCATATTTAGGAATGTTGATTAATTGTGATTAATTCATAGCTACCCTGTGATTAATTAGATTAAAAATGTTAATCGTTTGACAGCCCTAGTTGGTTTAAAAACTGGAACCACCAAACTAGTCTTAATTTGTTATCATGGTTGGCTCTCTTTTTTTGTTTTAGCAAAAAATATAAATGAGAAATAGATTACTATTCAGAAGATTACATACATTATTTACGGGCACATTTCTTGATACCCTATTGCTTAAAATGGTTTATTTAAATCATTCAGTCAAGAACAGTTAAAAAGTCCAACTTTGAATGTATTTTGGATTTTCCCTGATCCACACAGGATACAGAGTATACATACAACCTGACTAATATGTGGCTAAATGTCTCTTAGCGATTTCACCTCAACCACACCCATTTTGGAGCCATCAGTATGCCTTTGGCCTAACTCTGGCTGGCTGGATCTTTGGCCATAAATAAGCTGATTTCTCTGCACCGACTTGGCTTTAGATAGTGGCCACTAATGCCTCATTTCCAGTGGGCGATAAAACAGAGCAATTTAACTATACTTCATTTAACCTTCCTGTTATCTGCTGTAGGTGTCTTTAATTAGCAGATTTGATGAAGATGCTTTCGTAGTGAATGCCGTTTCCTTTCCAAAATCTTCCTTCACCCTTTTTACATTGCCCTAAAGGAAAACGAAGAACATCTCTCCAACACACTTGCCGCACACTCGCCTTCTCTCTTTAAGGTGGAAGCTCCCTCTGCTGTCCCAGTAGCTCTTTAGCTTGCAAACGGACCGTCGTCAGAATTAACACCTTTTTTTAAAAAAATATTAAAGCGTTAGGTTTTATAATTATTCAACCCTGGAGAAAGATCAGTTAAAAAAAAATTGTTTAAAGCAGAAAACAATATTGCATTCATGCTCTTGATAAGTTCACGCAAACGTCTGACCACTCGTGTAATTGCATAATTTACAATCAATCCTGCAGAGGGAGAGATGCATGCCCTGTAATGGATGTGTTTATGGTAGCTGCTGATGGCGCACAGCTTTTCCACCTAACCTCTGAACACCTTGACCTGATGATGATCTCGTGTATGCAGTCTTGTGTCTAGTGATGAACAGCTCTGAGTTACATGTCCTTACTCTGTGACAGATGTCTAGGATTAAATGTTTTATCTAAACCTTGCAGAAACCAACACCTGCTGGAGATGTCAAAATGAAACAGGTATTCACTTTTGTTTTCCAAGCCTTTAGTCTTCTTTTAGAGGATCTATGTTTGTGTTTTGCTTCTCTTGGTCAAGACATTCCTTCAGCTTTTCCTTATCCTCCCTCTGTCAGTCAGTTTCCTTTTTTCATTGTTCTTTGAAAACCTTTTAATTTTGATTTGTGGGGGAAAAAAATTCACCTGCATTTTATCAACTTGTCTGCATGTTGCTGATTTTTATTTCTGTATTTTATTTTTTTATTTGTTTTGCCCCCCCATATCATCTGGAAGCGTGTTTTATATTATAGCTCAGATACCAAAGATGTCTGCTTCAGAGACACTGCAACAACTTTCTAGTGTCTGTTGGAGAAAAGTGCCTTATCACAGCATACAGCACATACAGACTCCCTGTCCTGTTCCACTGGCACACGTCGTTGCTCACAGATTATAAACGGTTCCTACAGTGTCTAGAAAAGTCTAGGGTTGAACTGTTTTCCAGGTCTGGATAAGTTTGGAAAAAGAAATTGCTTTAAGGAAAATAATTTTTTTATTGCCAGACTTTATTCCCTATCTTTTGTCTGAATGTTTGTGTCCTTCCTTTATTGTGTGCTCCCTATCTTTTTTTGTGTCCTGTCTTTCTCACTTTGTTCCTTGTGCTCTATCTTCCCTCAGTTCATCCTTTTTAGTGTCCCTATGTCCTTTCTTGTCATTCCTTCATTCACTCCATCTGTTCTTTTTTTCTTTAGTCACTCTTTTTTATGCCTTCCTTTCCTGTTCTTATTCCTTGTTTGTTTGTGTCTGTCTGTCCTTGTGTCCTTCATTGTGTTTTTCCCCTCTTTCAATTCTTCTTCTTTTATCTTTCCCTTTTTTCACCTTTTCTTGGGTCCTTCCTTTGTTCCTTCTTTCTTGGTAGCCTTCCATCAATCGTCGTTTGTTTGTGTCCTTGCTTCCTTGTGTCCTGTCTTCCTTACTGTCTTCATCCTGTATTCCCTTCCTTCCAGCATTACCAAATCATGGCTCATAACAGAAAGGTAGAAAGCTCATGGGAATAAAACAGAGTAGCTTTTGTTTTAACACGTTCAACCTTCCTGGTGTCTGGACCAGTGACCAAACATCACCAAGGTGGGTATAAATTGACATCCTGTGGCAGACGGCTCCTTTGCATACCTGAAAAGGCCATCCATCCATTTTCTGTACCCGTCATTCCTATGCAGAGGGCTGGTGCCTATCTCCAGCTGTCATGGGGCGAGAGATGGGGTACACCCTGGACAGGTCGCCAGTCCATCGCAGGACGACACAGAGACATACAGAACAACATGCACACACACACACCTAAGGGCAATTTAGAGAGACCAATTCACCTAACAGTCATGTTTTTGGACTGCAGGAGGAAGCCGGAGTACCCGGAGAGAACCCACGCATGCACAGGGAGAACATGCAAACTCCATGCAGAAAGACCCCAGGCTGGGATATTAACCCAGGACCTTCTTGCTGCAAGGCAACAGTGCTACCAACTGTGCCACTGTGCATCCCTACCTTAAAAGGCCAGATGGGAAAATATGAAAGTTGCTTGACCAGGGCAGCATTCATGTGAGAACAGCTGCCACTCACGTGGAAAGGGCTTAAACAACTCAGTTTAGTTGGCCAGCCCCCAATGTTTATTATTGGATTCTGTCATCTACCAGGCTAACTAAAGAGCTGCTTCCTTTATTTCTTCGGAATAAGAGTCTCAAACATGGACTCAAATGTGGCGAGTTGAAAAGCAGACATTCATATTCCGATTCCAGCAACTGGAGAGCGCCTCATGTGACACGAATGGGGGATTTGATATTTTTGTACCATAAGATGTTGTTACAGCTTTAGTTGAAACTCATTTTATTGCAGCGGTCACAGTAACCTGCCCTGTATTCCACTTCCAGCACCAAGATTTACTGAGATGTCACCTCAAAAAAAAAAGAAAAGAAAAACACAGCCCAGTTGCAGTGAAATGGGCCCGGAGAAAATTTAGTAAATGTTATTATTATTTTTTTTCTTTCTTTACTTCAGGGTTTCAGATAAGCCTGTCTGGAGTGCCCCAAAGTAAGCATTAGAGTTTCGCTCAAAGCACACGACCTCTATTCTTTGTTGGTATACGTCAGTAGTCTAAAGTGGTTTCTGTCCCTCAGTTAGCCATCCTCGGGTTCAGAAGGGACCACTGTATACTACTGAAAGAGACTGTGTGGTGTTCTGGTAGTTGGGGAGTCTGTCCACTGTTCCCTGCTGTTAACTCTCACACGATTCAGCCATGGCCACGAAACATTCCTTTGCATCGGGGCTTAAAGGTTAAGGGATCCATTTGCACTCGAGCTGGTTGAACATGACACGGCATGGCAAAGAGGACCCAGCACTTAACCTCAGCACCGTTCAAAATAATACAACCCCACACACACTCGCAGGTGGCGTTAAATTCACCTGAATCTAGCCTAACTGACGTGTCTTCCTTGATTCGGTGCTGTTTGAGTGTTGGGAACACTTTGATAGAGAAGTGAGCTGTTGGGGTTTCTTCCATATTTTAATTGAACGGGGATTTCCAATGTCGCCAACTTTTTTTTCTTTCGCACCCATGTTTTTTCCAGTAACATGAACACGTACTGCATGCCATTTGTTTGAAAGCATCAAGCTTTTCACTGAACAATGGGAACCTCTGTATACATGGACATTCTGCTTTTGTTCAAAGATGCATTTCATTCCTTTTCTGATCTTATCTGGAGCTTTAGATAACCCCAAATCTTTATTCCACTATATATTGCTAATTGGCCGTGTTATTTGGGATTATCTGAAGTGTGTTACTTAGTCAAGACGCTCATTTTGTTGCATTCTGCAATACGGGTACTTCTGAATACATTAGATTATCATTTATTTCAGTAACTCAGAAAGGAATCTTGTGTACTATATATAGTCATTACACACAGTCCTTTATTACAATCATTTATTTCTGCTCATTTGAGTGATAGTTCACAGTTCACAGTTAATGAAAACAAAATTTTTGTCTCTCAGAAAAATACAGAAACCTAAAAAAGGATTTTTATTACAGACTTGTTATCTTCCGACCCAATTATGACTGCTGACCTGCCATCGTTGCCTTCCATACACATTAATAACAGTTTAAAGGTCAAAAGGTCAACCTTTTAGTAATGTCTTCAAAATGATGCTGCCACAAACGAAAGTTTTTGCAGGACAAACTAACATGTTTGCAGCACAGACGTTTGACACAGATTCATCCTATCTAAAATCAACGCAGCCGTCTAACAGTGAATTCCTAGAGCTTTATGGAGATGCTGATTTTTATTCTCCACCTTACAAACTTTCTTGACCTTAAGCCAAAAGGGAATCAAGGGATTATTGCCAAGAGAAAGATGAGGGACACCAGAGCCAACAATCCAGACAAGCTAAATGCCAGCATTAGAGCAAGCTGGTCTTCCTGAACACCTCAGTGGTGCCAGAGCCAGACATCCTCCATGCCACGCCACACTGATGCAGTAATTCATGCAAAACAAGCCCCGGGCAGGTATTAAGTGTATATATTGTGTACAGTATATCAACATACATTTCAGTAGGCACACATATCTGTATTAAAAATCCTTTTTCTAAAGTTTTATGTACTTTAACCTTTTGAGAAACGGGAGTATGGGGTCTTCATTCGCTGTAGACCATAATCACCAAAAAACAAAAGAATTCCATCTGTGTGGAATGAAGAAGTTTCAACTTTTAAAATTAAGTCACGGAGTTCCATTCTAATGTATTGAGACGCACCTGTGTAGCTTGTTGGCATCATCCGGGTGAACCCCCTCCCCTGTGTGGCATGCATGTTGTGGCAATCTGGATGCGTTTCTCTCTCTGCCAACTAGGTAAACGTAAAGCTCTGAAGTTAAACTTCGCCAACCCTCCAGTGAAACCGACCTCCAGGCTCCCGCTGCATCCCCCGGTTCCTTCCTTCCAGAATCCTCACATGTGAGTAAAGGCAGCCAGGGTGGGAAATCATGCGGACATTTGTTTTGCTTCCTTTCACTGATTGCCCTCTCAGCGGGTCATCTAGTGGTGGGTTTCATGCTAATGCCAGCCTCGGTCTGATAAATTCACTAGAAGAAAAATGGAAAGTCCCTGTAAAACTTTATACCATGCATAAAACAAGTCTAGACAATATTTATAATAAGGAAATATTCAGATTTGGAGATTTTTTTAAAATGCTGTCTGGCATGAAAGATAGATCGCAATGTGCTCTGTTGAAAAGATATCTGAACACTTCATTTTATTATTTCGTACATGGCCAAAGCAATACAAAAGGTTTGTTCATGCGTTCTTCCTTCAGCAGTTTTTGTCCTCAAAATTATATATATCTTTTTATTTTACTCAACGGATTTCAGTGCCTAATCATGCACCCACTGCTTTCTCTTTCCTCCGCCAAAGCGCTAGGCCATAAAAGTTAATCAATTCTTTGCCCAGCCAGAATAAAGAACCTTTTTCATCAGGTGCTGCAGGTGGGATCATGGAGAGTACCAACTAATTTAAAATCTTGCGATCAGTGAGATTAATACTCCTCAGTTTTGGATTTATACCTTTTTAAAATAATGAAAATACTGAAATTCAACGTTGATTAAACAAAAAAAAAGTTGGTTCTACCATGAAATAACAATCTTGCTATCTTATTGCTGTTTTTGTATTTCCTGTCTCACAGTGACGGCAGGTCAATGTTCTGCTTAAAGATGACTTATTCTCTGCTGTCTTCAGATGAATTTATAAACTCAGAAATACAGGTCAGAGGTCGGAAATGCTGGTTGGGATTGTAAAGAGCATTTACAAACACAGTGGTTGTTTAAAACATAGTTTTTTAATGAAGCTGGTGACTTTACAATAAAGCAAAGGCTGATGACATCATGATATGGCCCCAAGCTGTCTCTGTGCCTGTTGAAACTAATGCAGTTCTTTGCTGTTTGTATTGAAGAACTATTGCCTCGTTCCCACCTAGTGGTACTACACGGGTCGGTGGGGTTCGGTACTCTATTTTGTCTGTTTCCATTGTGCAAGTAGGCCATACAACAAACCCGTATCGCACCATACGCCCATAGCCCCCTTCAGTTCTACGTCCATCGGACAATGGTTACGCTACGGTTAAAGGTGGAGTAACAAGTGTCATGCAACACAGTCCATTGATTGGGGGACAGAAAAACGTGCCTGCTTGTGTGTGCCACTAAGTGTGTCACGTTTGTCCTTGCACCAGTATGACGCATCGGTAGACGTTTGGGTTTATCCCCCACCTGGAGTCCAACTGGTGAGGGAAATGCTCTTCTGAATACGTCGGCCATAAAATCGCATACTGAACCAGACCAACCTGTGCCGTACTGCTCAGCGGGAACGAGGCACTAAATGCAACTCAAGCACCGGTCCTGGTTTTGCACTGGAACTTTGTATGATTCCGACTGCTTATTACATCCATGTGTACTGCTGTACTTATCACCCACAGACTTTAAGTAAACTTACCTTAAACAAGGTTTTAGAGATGTAGCCAATGTGGCTTTTCTGCTAAGCAGTCTAGCTCAGATATACACCAGCCTACCAGGTCCCCAATACTTTGCTGTTTGACCAATTAGAACAGTCTCGGCATGTTGGAGGTTTTCAGTGTTTCTTTGTCACCAACTGAGAGCACATGGGGGTAAATGCAGTTAAAAAAAATATTTTTTTTTACTTCCTCTAATTTCTTCCTCATTTGTCATCATCTGGCCTCTTTCTTCACCTTTTCTTTGCACGCTGCCTAAACCTACCCGCTTCAATCCTCTGTGGGATCTGTAGAGAACGCATGCGGACACACAGCATCGAGTCGTCCGGGAAGCTCAAGATCTCCCCAGAGCAGCACTGCGACTTCACAGCAGAGGACCTGAGGGACCTCGGGGAGATCGGCCGTGGTGCCTATGGCTCTGTCAACAAGATGGTCCACAAACCAACAGGCCAGATTATGGCAGTCAAGGTGACACACTGACAAACACCGGGATACAAAAAGTTATCTCTGTGAAGATGCCATGTGGTCCGTTAGTATGATTGACCGTGTGAATTTTGACATGTTCTCCTCAGAGGATTCGCTCCACTGTGGATGAGAAGGAGCAGAAGCAGTTGCTGATGGATCTCGACGTGGTGATGAGGAGTAGTGACTGTCCCTACATTGTCCAGTTCTACGGCGCCCTCTTCAGAGAGGTCTAGAAAATCCACTCTGATCTCACTTTATGAAGACCGATGTGTTCTTCTTGTCAAAACCATTTCTCCTTTTTCTTTCAGGGGGACTGTTGGATTTGTATGGAGCTTATGTCTACTTCATTAGACAAATTCTACAAATATGTATATTGCGTATTAGATGATGTCATTCCAGAGGAAATATTAGGCAAAATAACATTAGCTGTAAGCATCTATGTCACATGTTTCTTCTTAAAATTTACATGAAGCGATTTGAGAAGCATCCCCGGAATGACCATAAGGTTTTATTTATTTCTTCCTTTTTTAACAGACCGTTAAAGCACTGAATCACTTAAAAGAAAACTTGAAGATAATTCACAGAGGTAAGAGTTAGATTTATTTTTGGTTTTAGCTTCCTCACCCAAAGTGTGTTTTACTTGCTGTCAAATTGTCTCACTTTTCCCGTCTTTGCAGACATCAAACCTTCCAACATTCTAATGGACAGAAGGGGTAACATCAAACTGTGTGACTTCGGCATCAGCGGCCAGCTGGTGGATTCCATAGCCAAGACTAGAGATGCAGGCTGCAGGCCTTACATGGCAGTAAGTGCCTAACACCTAACTTTCGTATTTTTAGCAAGCCTTTAGCTAAAAACATATTTTTAGTCTATTAATGCACATGGCTAAAAGTTGATTGAGCATGATCTGAAATGGAACAAAATGTGGTCTCTGTCGTTTTGGTAATGTGTTGTACAACCTATGTGCCGTGTTCTTTTTGACTGTGCTTTTTGATGTGTAGACATGCTGCAAATCTTTTACCCATTGGGGACAATGAATTGAACCTTTGACTCCCACTAAATCTGGTGAAGTAGCCAGACTGGAGACGCACGCATGTTGGCATGTTTTGAATTCTGCAGACAAAAAGCACCTTAGAAATTCAACTCTTTGTTCTGATTAATCCAAAGAAGATCTCTTAGGCCTGAGCTCCAAGCGTTATGGCTCAAGAAAAACAGCTTCTACACAACACCTGGCTAACATTTAACCTATTGTGAAGCAAGGTGGTGGCAAGATCATGCTGTGTGTGTGTTTTCTAGCAGCAGGATGAGGACAGCTAGTTTGCGTCAGGGTAAGATAACAGCATTCCAGTTTAATGAGATACTCCAGAGTGCTCTAGAAGTGACTACTGCCAAAACTCATGTTCCAACACAGCAATGCCCCAAAGCTCCCAGCCAAGGTAGTTACTCTTAGGAACTGGACTTACAGCTCTGCTCAAACATAATTTTGTTGTTGCCTGCATGTTTTTAAAACAGCTCACGTTGACCAAGAAGCTGTACAAAATATAGAGTAATTGAAAGAAAAATACTTAAGAATAGTTCTTGTTCAGGATCAACTTGCGCAACGTTCCCTATTACTGTTCTACATGTAGATCTATTCCTTCTTGGTGCATCACCTAATGCTACATTTTGAGCTTATCTTAATCACCCTGTTCAATAAATGTAGTTCACTTAAAGTTAGTCTAGTTTAGGTTTAAAAGACTGTCTTGCTGCAAAGGTAACCAAGGAGGCCGAGGCCTCCATCAGTTATTCTCTGAGGAACTTTCTGGATTTTGCTGCAGTGACTGAAACATTAAATACTTCTGACCAATGCTTTCGTTTCTGCTGATGAGACTATCTTTTTGGGCTGCATAGTGGTGCAGTTGGTTGTGCTGTTGCCTTGCAGCAAGAAGGTTCTGAGTTTGAATCCCAGCCTGGGGTCTTTCTGCATGGAGTTTGCAGGTTCTCCCCCGACATGCATGGATTCTCCCACAGTCCAAAAACATGGCTGTTTGGTTAGTTGGTCTCTCTAAATTGCCCTTATGGATGGATGTGTGTGCATGGTTGTTTGTCCTGTATGTCTCTGTGCTGCCCTGTGATGGACTAATGACCATTTGTAAAGACTTTGGAAAGATATCTGACTCTTTTTTTCCACTGAGCTTGTTCCAGTGCTCTGGCATTCCACCACCAGAACACCCGTTTCTTGGTTCCAAACCAGCGCTTAGCCTAGCACTCCTTGCTCAGCCAGTGCTGGCCCTTGTAAGAACCGCTTCCTCCCCACCCCACATTGTTACGCAACCAATGCGTGGGGGCGGGATTACAAAAGCTTAGCATGGTGAGGCGAATGACACAACAGCCATTTTCATTCGTAACAATGGAAGCTAGAAATAAGCCGAGTCGGTCCGACAAGGAGACCCAGTATTTTCTGGCTTTGGGGTCTTTGTGAACTTCTTCATTGTTAAAATCTGAATGATGCTAGAATGATTTAGCACCGACTGGCCCCCTGCGTCAATGGAAAAGCAACGGATTCTTTGAAAGAACTGACTATGAACTCGTTCTGGCACCAACACCGAACTAGCACTGTTTTTTTTTGTGGTGGAAAAGCTCTATCTGTGAAACTAAACAAATGTATACTTCGCGTGTTTTTTTTTGGTTTGTTTTTGTTTTTTATTGTACAGACTAAATAATAGGAACACTTTTTGATAAATACTAAAAGAAGAGAACACACAGTGGTAGGTTACATATGGCTTAAAGTTTGTGTCATTGGATCTGTGACCTTGGTATACTACAATCCAGCACCAACTCTTACATTTTTTCAGTGCATTTTATTAACAAAACTAACAATAAAAATGTTTAAATGATGGTAGATGAAGTTTGCTTAGGCTTTTTTTCATAGTTTCCCTGGTTTAGCTTAAATTTGTCAGGTGTTCCAAATCACTGGATTTACTGGATAACCTAGAATGCAATACAAAAAATCAAATGAGCACATTTAAACCAAATTTTCTTCTGGTGAAGGGTTAAAAGTGTCAAAAACCAGATTTTTTTGACTGGTAATTACAATTGTGAAATGAATTGAATTTCCAACTGATTTGCTATTAATTAAACTAATAAACTGTCTAATTTATTGTGTGTGAATATTGCAGAATAACTTGGTGTTTCTTTTTTCCAGCCTGAAAGGATAGACCCCAGTGCTTCCAGACAGGGCTACGATGTCCGGTCTGACGTTTGGAGCCTTGGGATCACTCTGGTAACCAATAAGATCTCCCGATTTCATGCTAAAGCACAGCTTTATCAAATGACGTCAATAAGGGTTGCTAATAAGTGAAGCCCTGTTTATGTTTTTTCCCAGTATGAATTAGCCACAGGAAGATTTCCATACCCAAAGTGGAATAGTGTTTTTGATCAGCTGACACAAGTGGTGAAGGGAGAGCCTCCACAGCTCAGCAACTCAGAGGAGAGGCAGTTCTCACCCAAGTTCACCGACTTCGTTAACCTATGGTAGGTGTCGTTAAAGGAAAAATACATCCTTGTTTTGTTTATATGTACCCCTTAACAGAAATTAGAAACTGACGTTTTCAGGGTCAGAGTTTCTCAGGAAATGCCTCACATGTTCCACCTTGCTTCATGTTTTTTTTGTACGTAAAATCTGACCTGAACTCTGTTTAAAGTGGTTTATAATCAGCTCTTTTTTTGTGCAGCCTTACAAAAGATGAATCAAAGAGGCCAAAGTACAGGGAGCTTCTGGTGAGTTGCCTTTCCTTTGGCTCTGTTATGTTTGTTCAAGAGCTGGGTTGAAAGGAATTTGGTTATAAATCAAAATATTTTCTGTAGTTAATTACTTAACTGACCTGGGGCAGAGGACTTGTTTCCTTTGTTTCTAAAGCAATTAATTTAATTCAGTTTTTAAATGTTAAGGTTTTTAAATGTTACAAAATACTTTGTAAAAGTTAATTTTGATATCACAGCAGATCTATCCACAAAAACACTAAGAATGGTAAAGATCTGGTTTAAATATCTACTTTAAAAGTGAATAGGAGTATTTTAAACCTTCAGTTTAAGTAGAGGTATTGGCAAATCTGCTTAATGAGCTTAGTTTGAAACATTGATGTATAAAACATTACCGCTATCTTTATTCTGGTAAACCATTAAACAGATTGTGCACACAAATTGTCTTTTCTGTTCATATTATTAATTTTTTTCAATCAAAAGATACAACCTCTGTTAAACCGAGATTCTCAACAACCTCAACCTGCAAAACAACAACCTAGCACACCCACTTCAGTAGTTCTCTGCCCAAGCGGTTATTGCTGGGCAATATTCAGTATTGAATTAATGAGCTATTCTCTGACTTCTGAACCAAAAACTCAAAGGAGTTTGTTTTTTAGCAATTATTTTCTGACTTTCTGCAGTTGTCAGCTGTAATGTAGTGCTAATACTAGCATTTTCATAAACGGGACCAACGTAGCCATCCTGCCTATGCTAATGTTCAATAAATACTTAACCTAAGAATTAAAAACAACACACAACACAAGAACAAAAATATGGAAAACTAAACCTGTCTGTACTAACACAGATATTTGGCTCAACTAAGTAACTGCAGCCAGCCGCACGGGAGCGCGCAAAAACGCTTCACAAAAAACATACCTCTTCACTGTGACATACTTCTTTTTCTTAGTGCCACTTTTTAGTGAGCTGTGAGTCGTCCTTGGTCGTTTCCAAGTTGCAGAAGAGAAGAATCCATTCTCACAATTAAATCAATGGAGGTCTGCCAACATTTTTCTCCCTCTTTTAAATCTGTCGAGAACGCGCAAGCCGTGTCAATTGACGTCACATCCGTAGGACAGCGCGGGAAATAGCCTGGCACTCCTTTAGCCACTCTCAGGATCTTCTTTTGAATTTATGCTTATTGTTGTTGAATTAAAACTGATGTTGAGATTATCGCTACCTGCTGGTGCAGCATAGCTCTTAAAGCATTCTGAATGGCGTTTTTGCCCAAAAACATAAAAAAAAAAAAAAATCCAAAATAGTGTAACTAGGGCGCAATTCCAAATACTGGGATTGCTTAAAACTGAGTTTGTGTAGAGTTAAAATGACCAATTTAATTTGGTTATTTGGTTACATTTTAAACCTGCAACCATTTTTTATGTTTTTGTAGGCGTATAAGCTAGGCTATATTTACCTCACAATAATTCTTGTATCTTCTCCCCAGAAACACCCGTTTATTCTGATGTACGAGGAGCGCTTTGTGGATGTCGCCAGCTACGTGTGTCGCATCCTGGATCAGATCCCTGCCTCACCCGTCTCTCCTATGTACGTCGACTGATGCCAAGAAGGGTGCACCGGGGGGTGGGTGGTACACTAAGCTTTGTGATGCAACTCTTGTCATCTTATCCTCCAGTTATGTAGGATCATCTGTTTGTTCACACTTTCCAAAGAACAAAGGAATTAAATCCAAACTTCCCAGTGCAATGAGATGGATATTTAAAAAAAAACCTTTCCCGCTCATTTTAAGATCCCAAAATATCTTCCAACTTTGTCTTAGTAAAGCGCAATGTATTTTTTTATGTGACACCAAGAATAGAGTATAAATACATACATTGAATATATATATATATACTTGAACTTGTTAAAAAAAATCTACCAAATGAAATTGTGTGGAGCTTATGATGTATGAACAAAATAGCAGACTAATGGATTGTACTTTGTGTGCATATTTGTCTTCGCCTGAAATGATGACCTGTTTAGATTTTTGCTGATAGACCTACAGTCTAGAATCATACACTTTCACACATATTGCTGTGAGCACCTTCACACATTGTCGAGGCGGCTGACCGGAGCTGTGGCCGCAAGGTGGTCGGTGCCCGTCGAACCCGCGGCAACCCTTGAATCCGCTGGTGGACACCGGTGGTGAGGGAGCTGTCAAGCTGAAGAAGTAGTCCTACCGGGTCTTTTTGACCTGTGGGACCCCGGGAACAGCCGATACAGTAGGTACCGGCAGGCCAAGTGGAGTGCGGCTTGGACGGTTGCAGATGCAAAAACTCGGGTGTGGGAGGAGTTCGGGAAGGCCATAGAGAACGACTTCCGTACGGTTTCGAGGCAATTCTGGACCACCATCCGGCGTCTCAGGAGGGGAAAGCAGTGCACAACCAACACTGTTTACACTGGGGACGGTGTGCTGTGACCTCGACTCGTGGATCGTTAAGCGGTGTACTTCGAGGACCTCCTCAATCCCACCAGCACGCCTTCCAATTGGAAGCAGGGTCTGGGGACTTTGGCTTGGACTCTCCAATCTCTGGTACTGAAGTTGCTGAGGTGGTTAAAAAGCTCCTCGGTGGCAAGGCACCAGGGGTGGATGAGATTTGCCTGGAGTTCTTCAAGGCTTTGGATTTTGTGGGGCTTTGTTGGCTAATGCTACTCTGCAATATTGCGTGGACGTCGGGGACAGTTCCCTTGGATTGGCAGACTGGGGTGGTGGTTCCCCTATTTAAAAAGGGTGACCATAGAGTGTGTTCCAACTACAGGGAGATGACACTTCTGAGCCTCCCTGGTAAGGTTTATTCAAGGGTTCTCGAGAAGAGGGTCCGGCGGATAGACAAACCTCGGATTCAGGAGGAGTAATGTGGTTTTCGTCCCGGCCATGGAACACTGGACCAGCTCTATACCCTTAGCAGGGTCCTGGAGGGTGCATGGGAGTTCGCCCAACCTGTCTACATGTGTTTTGTGGGCTTGAAGAAGGCATTCAACCGTGTCCCTCGGGGACTCCCGTGGGGGGGACTCCAGGAGTATGGGGTACCAGGCCTGTTTTCACTGATGTAAATAGATTTGTAAATAGCCATTCTAACCGGCTGTTATTGGCAGGTTCTGCTCGAATGTTTAAGGCTTGTTCCTAAACATGGTCATTATGTCAGACAGGAGAGATGTTGGTGTGTAATGAGAAATGTGACCATATTGAGAATGAGTGTTTTGTTTTGTTCTCCTCAACAGCCTGTCTTAGCACTGTACAGTCAAACTCACCCATAATGATCACAGATCCTCCATGCTGCCACACACAGGCATGCAGTAGTAACTACATTTTTACTTGTTCTGACAGCTTTTCTGTCAAAAAAAAGGGAGAAAAAAAAAGAAATGGATGGAACAACGGTAAAATGCTGCTAATTACATGCTATCAACTTCCATACACAACTGTTAAGAGGTGAGAAATCCCTCCTCACTTTATCTCCTGCTCTTTGACCCCTCAGGTCACCCTGGAGCCTGCACGTTCTCCTGGATTAAGCAGGTTTCTGGGCTGAACTGATCATATATTTTCTCACAAATTAATTTGTTTGACCAAAATGTGTCATGGTATATTAGAACAGGTTGTACTATAAAGACCCAAGTTTGGCATTTTGGGACAGATTAAGGGGGGGCATTAGAGTATTAGGATACACTTTAGGAGAGCTCGATGTTTCCGATAAGCTCAGAACTTCAGGCAGTCAGTTTCTTAACAGAGCTGTTGTACTTCATGCAACACTGTAGAGACCAATCATCCAATAAATTTTAATGTATAGAAGAAAAATGTCTTCAATAAAGTTATTGTTCTCACTGTCAAAGTTAGAGTGAAATCTCTTGGTTTTATCACCAGAACAGGTACTGTACTACAGCTCTTTTGAAAAGACTCAAAATATTGTAATACAGTAGTTTCCTAAAAGCAAATGGAGGTTCCCATTGTGGCTTAAATCCAAAGGTAAATGGTGTTTTTGATTAGGTTTATTTATTATTTTGGCAGCTAATTCACATTTGAGGCATATTTGCAGATAGTTTTGTATGGGATTGTGCCAAAAGAAATGCTCTAAATACTTTATTAATGGTGCTTTAAAAAGGATGTATAGAATAAAACGATACCAGCTTCCTTACTCTGTATAACATTGTGTTCAGTTAAATGTTAGTAAAGCAGAAAGCTATTCCTCTTCACAACTCAACAATAGTTTACAAGATTAGTTAAATGCTATTAGTCTGTTGGCGTATTACTGGTATTGCTACATTTGGAATAGTCTATGATCACCATTGTCCCAGTTTCAAATGTTTTTTTTCTTCAGTTTGCTTTATTTAATCACTTTAAAAGAATGTTGTACTAAAAGAAACTGCAGCAATTTTTATGACATTGAAACACTTTGAATGAATTGATGAGTAGCAGAGCTGTCTTTTGTTAGGGAGGAAAATCTTTGACCAAAAAGCTTTATGACATCAGCAATGGTCCCCTTGGTTTTAAGCTGCAATGCGTATTTAGGAATAAATGTTCACTGTTTGGTTTACTATAGGTTTCAACAGCCGTTAGTTGTGTCATGCCTACCATGTACATCGAGTCACTTTTAAAACACTTTTTTTTTGTTGCAACAATGAAATGTCATATTTTTGACTTGTTCAGGAGAGTAAAACATTACAACCACTAGAATAAATTCTATTTGTAAGGAGTTCTTGTCAGCCATGTACTTTTTGTCTCCTTCTGAAATTGAAAATTGTGCAAACCTCATAGTGAGGCAGTAGATGGAGCTGTTTTCCCTGTTGACAGTTACTGCATCTGCGGGTTTGTAGTGGCATGTGTTTCCAGGAAGTTCATTTACCACTGGTGAATATGAGTCTCCAGGGTACATGTTGTATAAATTGCAATTTACTAGAATGTTTATACTAGAACATAAGATAATATTAAGAGCAATGAATATTATAATGTATGTCTATCAAGGGTTAAAATAAAAGTTCCCATGGAAAAAGGCTGAACATTTTTCTTTTGTGTTGCTTGGGAACACAAATAAAGACAACTGAAAATACATAGGTGTGATCATTTTATTGCTCTTGTAGCTGTATACAGAAATAAATCCAGAATACTTTTTTTTTTTTAACAATAGGCAAAAGGCAAATTGGTGGCCAAGCAACATGGAAGCTTCTGTCAGATGTGACTTTTTTTTTCTTCAGTTTTTGCTTTCTGACCTTGAATGAGAATTATTGTAAATAAGGCCAGATGGATGAAAAAAAACTGGAAAATATTTAAAACAAAACAGAAAGTGAAAACAGTTTTGATATGATGGAATCAAACCGTGTAACCCATTAAACATGTAGTTAAATAAAGCGTAGAATGGTCCAAAATGCCAAAGTCAAACCTGTGTTTACAGAGTAGATAGATGGCCCACTATTTGAGAAAAAATTGCCATATACATATTTTCACTTTGGTATTTGTGGTAGTGACAGTTCGATATCTAACTTGGATCTCAGAGTAGCGTCACGCCTAGTTTAACAGTTATTTATTTGCAAGTCGCAGCATCACCCTAACCCTCTGTGACCAGGCTATCGACAATAAACAATATATTTTGTATTTCTCTACATTTTATGCAATCAGACAAAAGAACATGTTCACAAGCAGATGTATGACTGAGTTATTGAAATACAAACCTTCAGGAAGGCAAACAAACAGTTACTGCAACTTCTTATCTTTTATTTTCAGGACAGCCATATTGGTAATGTTTTGGGGTTCTGTCCATAACAGAATATCAACCTTATGGGTTATTCCAATTGTTTTTTTGTTTTCATTTTCAACTTGGAGGCTGAAAAGTCTGATCTCTGGATGCACCTTTAAAATGTCAACTAACACACAAGTATCTGACATCACCATGATTAAATTTGGTTCTACAGGCATTGATGCAGCTTTGAATTGGAATAGAAAAGCAGTTCCAGTACTGTTTCTTCATCCATTCACCATAGATGCGTGCAGAAAGTGATTCTAGGGTTAGTTGTAACCACAACCAATAAGTTGTAACGACTTCAGTTATCCAAGGATCTTACTGATAAAATGAAAATCCAAAGTGAACCAAAATCTAACATCTTAAATAATACACTTTTTCCAAATTTATAGTTTTATATTGAGTCATATTTGTAACAAAAAAAAAATGAGAAAGGGATAGATTGCCTAGCAATGATTTTTTTTTTTTTTTTTTAGCTAATAATACAGAGTGATTGTGAGTTGGATTTAATTTGGAATGTTAAATGGAATGGTCTGAGGACAAAAAGTAGACTAAATTTAGCTCTATTAAAGTGAAGATAGCCTACTGGGAATAGAAGTAGCTAGCACAGCTTTACCTACAGGTCCACAATCTTTGTATCTTCAAATATACTACATAAGTGAGAGGTGTTTATAAGAAGTTTCAAAACTATAATTTACATCTATATCTAGCCTGGGATTGACATTTTTATAGTGTCAGAAATCAAGCTAATCCATTCCTTGTTAAAGATAAGACAATAGACAGATAAAATGTGATAGCAGTGTAAGTCCTTGAGCAGTTATGGCTGATGTTTATAATTCATGCTGAATTATCATTTTTCTATTGCTAATGTTTCACATGTCTTTTACATTGTCCAAACAAGCTAACTCGCCTACGGTAATCTAACTTTTTATAGACATTGTGACTAGAAATTTGTCAAGCTCCATTTTAGTTTCAATTCTTTTTCGATTACCTTTCGTGATTTACAGACCTTGGTTGTGCCTTCTAGAAGTTTTCAGATGGTATATGATATATGCTGTTTAAACCAGATATTTACATATTGTATAAAAAGAAACAATCATTTTCTTCTGTGTCTGACATCAAATCTGACTAAACATTTACTGTATTAGATAAGTTTGGAATACCATTTTTATGAAATTTTCAGATTTTATAAAATCACATTTATGCGATACAAGTCCAGATGGTAATGTAAGGAATTTATAAGCTTTAATTATGTTCATATTCGAGTAAAAGGGGGGCACACCCGTGGATAAATTTTAAGCCAATTCCTCAAACACACTACCATACTCCCTTGTGTGACATCATGAAAAAAAACCAACTAAAGAAATCAGCCAAGATATCTAGAAGAGAGTTGTGGACTTCTACAAGTCTGGTTCAGTGTTTGGGACCTTTTCCAGATGTGTGACGTTGCCCTATTCATCTTTTCAAACGATTCCAAGTATAAACACCATTGGAACAATACACCATTCAGGAAGAATGGTTTATGTTTCCCAGAGTTAAACGTATTTTGGTGTGACGTGTGAATAAAGCCAAGAAGTAAAGTAAAACGTGAAGATGCCAACTAAATCTGGTGAGAGTCTCATTATCCACATTGAAACAAGTCCTGTGCTGATATTGGCTGAAAGGCAACTAAAGCCTAGTCTATACTCTCCGTCAGCGGAGATGTGGAGACGCGCAGTGCGTCTATCCGTCAACGTAAGGGTTCTCTGTCAGGGCTCTCCGTCAGGCACGCAAGGACAGATGAAGTAGAGCCCAATTTTTTAACTATCTGTTGAACGCAACGGAGAGCACGCATCTGTGATTGGTCAGCCCAACATCAGCCCCAGATCATTTTACCAGAACAGTGCTCTAAAGTCTATGTAATTAGTCAATGCTGCTATTGGGCACTAGATTTTTATATTGCAAGGCCAGTTTATCTAATATGGTCTTTTGGCGATTTTGAACACCAAAAGGTGTAGAGAATAAAAAACAGACCGTTGTGGTTGTTTACTTGCATTTTTAGAGTTTTCTATGAGCTGCACTTCTAGTAAAAAGCTCACCAGCTCAATCAAATCTCGCTCTCTGTCAGCCATTGCTCCTTGAGTGGATGTACGGTTACAAGCTGAAGTACGTAAACTGTAGTCGACGAGAGACGTCACTGGAATGGTAGGCAGACCCACCAGAAAAGGTCTACATCCCCTGCTGGGGAATTGCTTCACAACAACGGAAAAGTATAAAACGAAAACGTGTCCGTCAATGCATGTACCTGTGAGTGCAAACTTGCTGACGGAGAAGTATAATCTAGGCTTAAGAGACGAAGAAGCCATTACTCCAAAAGGGACATAACAAAAGCACTCGGGGAGAAAGACTTTAAGTAATCGAATGCCAAGTAATCGAATAAAACTAAAATTGAAGAGTTGGCCATAATGACTTTTGATACATTTTGGGGAAGAAGAGAGGACTCTAGCAAGCCTACTGTGGACCACCTGGTATTTGTGGGGATTTAACCACAGTCGCCAGCGAAAAAGTAAAATCCACATGTACTTGAGACTAGGGATGGGTGTCGTTAAGGATTTATCGATACTACTACTCTTAACGATACTCCTTATCGATCCGGTACTTTATCGGTATCCTTATCGGTACTTTTTTTTTGAAAGACTAAAACAAAAGGGGAAAAACACAAATAATGACCTGTAGTTTAGACATTTTTTTAAATCTTAGATAATAAGGAAGCTGTTGTTCAAAAATATCCAGCATTTATTAATTGTAAGAATAAAATAGCAGGTTAACTGTAGTTTAAGAATATTAAAAAAAAAAACTTAGATAAGAAGGAAGCTGTTGTTCAAAATATCCAGCATTTATTAATTGTAAGAATGAAATGGCAAACTTATATCCATGCTTCACGTGTTTACTTTGCATACAAACATCCATACCTGTTGTATCTGATTCAGGGGTTGTTGTTGCTGCAGCACTCAGGCGGTCAAACACTGTGCATCTTTCGTTTTGTAGTTGGTGTATTTTGGCAAGGTGTTTGGTCAAATTACTTGTGTTCCCGCCTTTGCAAGCAAAGCTTCTATTACGTATGTGACAACGTGCATTGTCGGCATCTATTTTCGTAAAATGAAGCCAAATTTTGGATCTTTTTGTTCGCTCTGCCATCGTATCTGTAAGCGAACACACGTGAGCGCGCAGCAGTCGCCACTCCGTCCTCGCAGCGTGTGTGCTTGTTAAGGAGGAGTGGGCTGCAATACAGTGTTTGGCTTGTGTTTATATCTCCCGCAAAACATGAATACGACCTTAATTGTACCGTTAAGTCCGGGTGGACCGTCAGAATCAGCCCCGGGGCCAATTTAATACCGGGTTTCGGTACCCATCCCTACTTGAGACCCCCTCTAAAAACGCTGATAAGTGCCTATTTTAATAGTTTGCACACCAAATTATTACACCTTATTATGCAGTAATACGCACAGTGGAAACCGTCTTAGCACTACTACAGAAGGTATTACCTACAGTCTTCCTTATTTCCGTGCTTACAGGACAGCCAAGGAAAATAAATGTTGCTTCTGTACTGGCTGCTTTGCAAATGCAAGCCAATAGCATGTCGAGTTGCATTGTGTCTACATATTAAGCTTCCCAAGCAACATTTTCCACAGAAATATCCACGAATAGGTGAATTTGTCAATACTGAACCACAAATAGGCAGGGGTCCACAGTAATGTTTTAGGGTGTTTTGGAGTACGAGGGACTAATGCACTCCCCTAAACAGATGGCATCATGATGAAAGAACATCATGTAGAAATATTGAAGCAACATCTTAAGATGTTAGCCAGGAAGTTAAGCTTTGGTGCATAAAGGTCTTGCAAATAGGCAAGCATACCGCCAAATTAGTTACAAAGTGTCTTGAGGACAACAGAGTCAATGTTTAAAGCCAATTCTACCAAATCCAAAAGAATGTATGTAAACTTCTGACAGTAAAGTTATAAAAGCAGCAAACATGTCAAACAATGGGAATAAAATGATTGTCTTTTTAGAAAATGTATGTAAAGATATGCTTTCAGTTCCTAGAATTTGGGAATATTATGGGCTCAACAATATTGTGTAGCCTCGAAATTGCTTGGTAGATGATGCTACAGTAAGCTCTAATATATGGAAGAAGTAATGATGTCTTCATGTAACCTCTCTTAATACGTTCACAAGTTACTATATAAATTCAAACAGTTTGACTTTTAGTATTCAGAAAACAGAACAGAGTCATGTTAAGCAGACCAATATGTCTTTGGCTGTAGGGGACACTTTTTTAGAAGTATTCACAGTTAAGATTTGAATATATTACATTTTTCCTATTCACAAGTGCGTACAATGGACGGTTCACACAATTGATAAATGTTATTTGAGATAAAATGGCTTTTTAGGTCGGCTCCTCTATTTTGCCTCACAATTTTAAGCTGTTTAGCCTAAAAGAGTCAGTGGTCCAAAAAAGAAAACAAAACATATAATTTTTGGTTACAACGAGAAAGTATCAAAGGAATGTCAGCATAAATACAACATCAAGTATAAATACAAAATCACAAAATAAATACCTGTGATTGGCTTTGAAATAGAGATGTTGCAATTTAAGAGCACAAAAATATGATTTATAATTCTTTTTTTTGGAAGTTGTCTTTTTGTAACTTTTGAAATATCTGTTAGCTTTTGTATATTTATCACTATAAATCTGGAAAATTTTATTTATATGTCTTTGTATTTATAAAACATGTACTGCAAATAAGGCACAGTTTGTCTCCTGGTTTAAACTGATAAGACCAAAGATTCCTCAGACGTTGCTTTCTCCTTATGTCTTCCTGTACATAAATATGTCAGATACTGTAGATAGATGTATAAAAAGAGAGAACAACCACCTTTCCTATATTCAAAGCTCAAGCAAACTGTGACAAATATGTATTAAGCAAAAGGTGCTCAGTGAGTTTTTTTTAAATATATATACATCAAACGATGAAATGGTTATTTTAAACACTTCATTTTGGGGTTGTACTCTCTCTCACACCGTTGACAACAACATGCAGATGTGAGATTTTCCTAAAAGGCTGTAATATTTACAATTTGGCTGCAGTTTCCTAATCCAGATTGGTTTGTTAGTCCTTTTTGGGATTTTCTTCCTTTTTACCAGTAACACAAACATTCAATCTGCACTATGCATTGATTGGCAAATTCCGTCTTCAAGTCTAGGTGGTGTAACACTGATGGTGTATACAAAAAGTACTACATCTGTCCACTGTCAGTCCTCAACTCAATGACAGTTGTGCGCATCAATGAGTAAAATGGACACAGATTGTATCAAAAAGCACCTGGGTTTTTTTCTGGTTACGATGACATTGGTGGAAATACATGTAAGTTCAGTAAAGTTAAGATTCAAGATAAAATTTCACTGGACGACAACTCACTGGGCTGTCAAACTTTAGTTGACTACATAAAATAAAATTCCACTGTATGGCAGCAAAGAGGGACTTCTCACACTTATACCGAAGCCAGTAAGAGCAGAATTAAATAGTTCTTTGGTATAAATGTTGGCATTATTGCTTTCACCAGTGCTCCAGTTGAAGGTCCATGGCAGAGTTCAAGTTAATGTCCGTCAAATCTAGGAACTCTGTGTTAAAGATGCTGGGTGCACTGGGCTGAGCGGCGCTGAAGCCAGTAGCGGAGTTGGGAGGCGTCAGGTCCAGCCACTCCATCGTTTCCCACGGTGTCTCACTAAAGGCCATGCTGACCATCCCCTGAACCTCAGGGACAGCAAACACCTTGCTGCTATTGGGCAACAGAGGCGTGTCTGTTCGATCCCTGGCGGTCTGAAGTTTGTCCTGCTGGGAATGGTGAGGGCGGCAGTGGTGGCTGTGGAGGCTGCCGTACTTTTCGGCATCTCTGTTCCCTTCGTCTTCCTCGTTTCCGTCCTCGGCAGGCATTTTAAGGAGCCCCATCTCCCCTCCCCGTCCCATAGGACTAGCCAGTAGAGTTTGCAGGTGGCTCTCGGTGGCGTGATTGGCTGCATGATCATAGGGGATCTGGTTGGGGGACAGGTGCTCGTAGTGCCAGTGGAATCTTGGGATGAGGAGGCCGGGACACCCTGGGGACACAGTAATGTGAGGCACAACTTGTGTTACAGAGGACCTCTCCCTCTCTTCTCTTGCGTTAGCTGGCATCTCTTAAGGAGAAAGGAGAGGATGGAGTGTCTTAGGATTTTGAGGAAGTGGATGCCAACATTTCCCATAAAGCTCTAATCAATTGTTTATTTTCTTTCTCTGGTAGTTTTTACTCTCAGGAGTGATTTTGAGTGGGACTACACTTTCTTAAAGCTGATAAATAAAAAAGATATTCCGCTTACCTCCACTTTCTATGAGCACATCCAACAGTTCATCCATCTGCTGACTGCGTGTCAGTTGCTGTAAGTGCATTAGAGGTTTTTATCAATCAACTGTTTAAATCACAAAAAATGTGATACAACTACATTCAAATATTTCACATTAAAATCTCCAGAATTCCCTTAAGCCTGCAGAGGGGAAGCATGATAATGCTTGTAACTTGGACCTTAATATAAGGCAAAAGAAATTCTAGGAATCCCAGCAGCAGGTTATGAAAGTTTGCACTGGAAATTCTGGCATTAAACAATCCCTCATTATGAATCATGCTTCTGGTACCCAATAGTCTATGTAGTTGCAATGTCTGGAACTGACTTTAAAGTTGAGCAAACACAACTTTCCAAAGTCATGTAAAACCTCAAAATGTAACAAGATGAGAATTTACTGAATCTAGAAACAGTACATTTAAATTTCCCAGGTTTTGGAGAGAGATACATACATTTCAGAAACCTGTACAGTGGACCTCCGCCTATTTGCGATTCAGTATATGCTGCTTGGGAAGTTGAAATACCTAGGGACAATGCTACTTGATACACTGTTGGCAGGTGTTTCCAAAGCAGCCAATTCAGGAATGCGGTTTATTTTCCTTGGTATTGATTGGGTGTACCCACATTAGCCGAAATAAGGGAGACTGTGGCTTCTGCGGTGGTGTTGAGATGGTTTCCACTGTGCATATTAACGCATATTAAAGAGCAACCCACCCCACCTACCAGAGTCTTACTCCACCTACATTTCCGGTTTGAAAAATGCGGCAAAAGGAGACATGGCCTGGCGGACCAAGGGATGCGCGGGGGAGAGGGCAGAGCGGCATCAACACTTCATTGCTTTTCCAACTCCAACTCGCTATGGAGTCATGCCCGAGACTCAGCTTGTTTTATAACACACAGAGGCATGATGGCTGTCGTCAGCCCTCACCACACAGCAAATAGCAATGCCCGATTCAAATTCAAGTCCAGTGTAGAGTTTTAACCAGAAAAGGACGCCACACTGACAGTTTTTAGTAGAAAATGAATATTTGTACAAAAATGTACTAAAATACCTAAATTAATGACCCGGCATGTACACAGCACTATTAGACACTCATTTATCCAGTTTATCGGCAAAGAAAGTTGATTTGGGCGTGAGTTGCTCTTCAAGGTATATTTGGTGTGTGAACAAATATAATAGGCAGTTATGGGTGTTTTTAGAGGGGGTATTCAAATATTCGTGGAATTAGGCAATTCATGGGTGGCTGTGGTCCCCAACCCCTGCAAATACTGGGGTTCACTAAATAGCCCCAATAAACACGTGTAGCATAATCCAGTACCACATCTTTAAGTTCTGGTTCTTCTCTTAAACTCTTATCTCACTTCACAAGTTTTCAATATGATTTAGGTCTGGGGACTGGGATGATTAATAAAAAAATTGTCATTTCTTTTTTGTCTTTTTTCACTATCGTGTGTCAGTAAAATGTAACTACAGAAAATTTACAGAAATGTTGAGAATTTTGGCAAAAATCATGCATGGTTTCCTTGCACCTTTGCAAACTCAAACTTTAGTAATAATCTGTTTCAGTCTTAGCAGAAGGGTTGAATGTTCATGCAGTGATAAAAGCAATGATTGGGACAAACAGGTGAGACACAGGTGATGGATGTCTGAGACACATAAACAACAAAAGAGAAGAAAATTGGAATTGGAACCGCACAAGTTTAAATCAAATCCCTGGCCAGCAAACTCCACTAAATTTGACCACAGAATTGAGTTTACCTGCTTCACTGCATCCTCATAGCATGGGGGCTGTCTTAAGTCAGATGCATCTGAATCTGAGCTACTGAAGGCAGGGGGGGAGACCTGGCACTTTTGGCCAACATGCCGGGAAGATGGCAATGCTGACATCTATATGAGAAATAAGTGAAAAGTCTCATTAGCATGTGGTAGGGGAGCTCACGAAGTTAGAGATGCAGAAGAAATACGAGAAATTGGGGCTCCATGTTTGAGTAACCTCTTCACATTCATTTAAAGACTAATTGGCGTTTCACATGGGTTTACCCTTGTAACTGAGTGTGATAACGTATAACAGATGCGACAAGAGGGACAATGAGCTTCATACCAAGGGAACGATTCAAAGACAGGTCAGAAACGAACAGAGAAGAGGAGGAACAGCATGGTGACTCAGTTAGATAGCACAACCTGACTAGTGTTACAACAGAACAAACATTCAGAACCTTTACACAACATTTACCTTCGGTTGCATGTTCTGACTCTCGGCCTTGATGGAGCCACTGTGGTTAAGACCACAGTCAGCTGAGCTGGGAAATGCAGCCTGGAGGCTTCTTTGGTCCGAAGGATAAGAGCAGCTTAATTGCTGGCTCCCGCTCCTCTGCTGCACCTGGAGCAGGCAGGGCGGAACGTAAATCCATCAGACCAGTCATAAAGATTGAGAACACACAGAAGAGAAGCACATACAGGAAAACAACCCGTTTGTAAAATTGCTTGTTGCAGTGTAAAATATATCACTTGACCGGCATCAGATTTTGCCACATTTCAATAAGAAACTTGCATGAATTTGGGGGGATTTTAAGTGATAGATCAACACAACGTAGAACATCACAGTAAAGTAAAAGAGGAATCACGCATGGTTTCTAAAATGTTTTACCGAGGGAGATCTCTTTGGTTCGCCCCTGTAACATCCTTTTTCAAGTCACCCTTTCATCACATTGCCACCATTCTCTTCAAGGTTTATGGTATATGTCTCTACCAGCTTTTTCAAATTTAGAGACGGAAATTCGTGCACATTGCACAATTCTTGCATTCGTGGACTTTGACTGGGCTTTTCTATTATATGACTAGGCTTTGAGCTGTTTAGAATATTGTTGCTGCTTAAAGGTGAACATTCACCTGATAGTTTTTTGGGGGATTGTCCAGCAGTATCTAGCTCCATATATCTTTCCATCAGCAAGAACCATGTTCCTTGTCCCTGAGAAGCATCTCCACAGCATGATGCTTACACCACCGTGTTAATTTTCTGCCACACATTGGCTTTTGCATGTAGGGCAAAACAGTCCATTTTGGTCTCATCTGACCAAAGAAGTCTTTGCAAGCTAAAATCATGACTGCTAATGGCTTTCATTCATCTAGGACTGTCTTCCACAATGGCCAGATTTGTGGAGTGTACAACTAATAATTGTCAACTTAGTCGATTATCCCTCCTGAACTGAGGATTTCTCTAGTTCCTTACAGGCTGCTTCTCTGATTAATGCTGTCCTTGCACAGCCTTTCCGCAAAGGTACATGGCCATATCTTGGTAGGTTTGCCCTGGTTTACCAAAATCTGAATATGGATTCTTTTTTCTCCAGCTGCTCACTGAAGGGGTCTATACAGCATGCTCTGAATCTATCTCTCCCTATCACGGGGGTCTCCAACTCCAGTTCTCAAGAGCCACATCACGAAACTTTTAGATACATTCTCACTCTAACAATCCTTTATCACATGGCTGAACTACATTCTAAGCTGCCAGTTCTGCAGAGGCCTTGTAATGTTAATGTGCCATCCCTTCCATTCAGATATGTTGGAACGGTGAAGCACCTAAAAGAGAGACTGGAGTTGGAGACTCCAGCCCCTTTTCCCATGCTGGATAGATGATTAACTCATCCACCTTAAAGAGTTCCATTCCTTGCAGGTTCACTGTTGACGCTTCTTCATTTTCGATTTGTGCTGTTCCTAATAAGCAAAACTTGTACATTCATTCACTTACTTTACCATAACTTTAATAGAGCTGCATTTTTGACCCTTGATCTAAGGTTACATCCTTCTGAAGTTAGTTGATCTGCTGTTCGTGGTAATGCAAAATTAAACTTGTGTCTCTCCCATACATGACTTCATACCTGCATGTTGTGACCTCTGCCTTGTCCCTGGGGGTGTCCACAGCTGTCTCTTCCCAGCAGAGGAGACAGCAGGTAGGGGCTGTTAGGAGACGGAGGCTGGGAACTGCTGGTGGGTTTTCCAACAGGAGAATTGTGTGGGGAACACTGGGGACTCAGAAATGCCGACATGGTGGTGGGGCTGGCAGATGAAGGGTTTGTGTCCATGCATTGTGGCCCACCAGGACCGCCCATATTTGGTATGGGGTTGTTGCAGCATCCCATTTCATCCAAGCAGCTGCTAGAAGGGGTCTTAAGCTGCTTGGAGGAGGACAGGGGGCAACTGGAGGACAAGGATAAAGGCTCCTGCTTGATTGTCACCCCCAGAAAATGCTGGCCCATCATAGGTGTGGCCTGCTGCTGGTGGAGCATTGAGGGGTGAGACGGAGGAGGGACAGTGTCCTCAGTCGCTCCGAAGCAGCGTTTCCTCTTGTGAAGTTGCATCTTCAGTTCTTCAACCTGACAAGTACAATCAGATGAGGATTGATCAAAGTATGAATATCTTAGCTTTACATCTAAAATAATGTATTGATAAAGCACAGCATCTCACCAGGTAGTTCCTCACCTGTCTCTGCTCCTGGTGCAATTTCCACGTCAGCTCTTCGATGACCTTCTGCTTCTCCACCAGCATTTTATCTTTTTCAGCTTCCAGACCATCATTTCTTCCACCCTCCCCTACTCTCTGGTTTCCCCCACACACCCGGGCACCTCCTCCTCCTGCAGCCAGGCCATCCTCTATGGCAATCTGGGTCGGGGATGGCTGCAGGTTGAACTGGTTTGGAGAAGACATTGGCACATCGCTGAAGCTGTCTGGGAGGGAGCAACTGAGGGACAGATCTGAGGAGGCCGGAGAGATGGGCGGCGTGGAAGAGGTGCTGGGGAAGGGGTAGTATCTTCCCTGCGACAGATTGCTGGAGGAGGATGGGGACTGGTAGGACGATAGGGAACCAGTGGGTGTGACCGGAAAGGTCAAGGTGGTGATGTCGGAGGATCCTGATGGTGAGGAGTCTGCATTGGAGTCCTTGAATGGCCGAAGTCGCTCAATGAGGGCCATTTTGGTCCCTGAGACAGGCATGCCACGAATGCGCAAGTGCTGCCTGAGCTCGGAAACCTGACAGGACAAAATATAGAAGCAAGATAAATACAGAATAATTGTTATGCTGTAATGATTGGGCTTTTTTAAATTTCCAACAAAACCTACTTTAAGGTCATCCAGATTAGCAGGTAGTGGACCAGCTTTGACAGGTGAGACATTGCTTTGATTGGAAAATGTGTTCTTGACAGGAGAAGAGGAGTTTGAGTTGCTGGAAGGACCACTAGAAGAACAAGCTGGTAACTGCTCGCTCTTACCCCTGGAAATGGAACATTAAAATAGATTAGACTCTGGGAAAAACATAAGATTACCCTTTGAACAACAAAATACTGAATCATCTGTTGCTATCTTCCATCAGAGATCATCTCCAATCCAGCCTTTTTCCATGGTAGAGGTTCATTTTGTAAGTGGTGTGACTTACTTCTGGGTGCTGGCTGGCAGCTGAGGCTGGTAGCTGAAGGCGGACTGTCTCTGCTGGGCATGGGCTTGCATGGAATGTGTGTGCTGCTGCGGCTGCTGCATCTGTGAATGTGTGTGAGTATGCTTCTGCTGGCTGAGGATCTGAAGCTGCAGGAAGAGCTGCTGCTGCTGCAGAAGTCGGGCATAGGCTGAGTCCATGGGTGGGGGGGACTTCTCCACTTTTTGGTCTGGAGGAATGTACTGGTGGTACTTGAGCTTCTTCACCTTTGGCTTCACATCTTTGGGCTTCTTATGTCGGTTCTTGTCTGATGTCTTGGACTGTTCATAAAAAAAGGGAAGGTAAGCTGGTCCGTTGTTCCATCAAAAAAGAAGATAAACATTAGATTGAAGAACGGCTAACCTTGACTATTGCAGGTACTGGTATTAGAGGAGCTGCCTGGGTAGTGTTAGGAGCAGACAGCCCTTCTTCCTGGCTTTGGTCTGGTGGGTCTCTGGTTGCACCACCCTGTGCAAATACATAACACATTTATATAGTATGTATTGGTAGTGCAATGACAACTGCGATTTGAGATATTGAGCAGCACGGCTCTTCAAATTCATAAAATACTACAATGCACTATTTTTAGAAAACACATAACACTCTTTGTGGGACTAAGATGAACATATAAAACAATTAATTTTGTTGCATTACAATTTTCTTTTTAAACCGGGGATTTTTTCAGAAAGTTTAGGAAATCAGTCTGGGTTATACTAAAAATTTAGGAGACAGGAATTAAGTAAAAAGAAAAGCAACAGGCAGCAAAAATCCACCAACCAGAACTCACAACACTGGTGTACAGTCTGGATATGGCCACTAACAAGTATCCTCTTTTTAAATAGAGCTTCAGTTTTAAGTGAAATTTGTTAAATGAAGCATTCAGAATGGATTACTTAAATTTTCCAACATGATTCAGCCATGGCTGTTGCTCTTTGATTGTTAATCCTAAATAAAACACCTGGTAATAAGCTAAAGATGAATGTGTTTGCCTCAAAAATTGGGTCACCTCCATCCATCTGATTTTTTATGTTAGAAGATGAAAATTCTTGTTTTGTGAAATACTGTTCCAGGCTCGGTTTGGGATCTGAGACTATCGGGGGCCTTCCATAAATGCTTTACCATAAATCTAATATTTGTTCATTGAAAATTTAATTTCTTACAAATTTAATTTAAGATTTAAAGGAATTTGAAACTTTTCTTTGTGTTTGAGCTGGAATTGTTCACAAATACATCTCGGCAAATAATAACCAATTATTAGTGATTGCTTTTATGCTCAGGCATTTAAACTTGGGCCCCTCTCCCAGATTCCACCAAATCTGTATTGACATGCTCTTAGTAGTAGTGATGTTCTTAACATGACATTCTGCTTGAGGCCTCATACAACCTTGGGTCAGCAATATGTATGTGAATCAGTTAATGGCATACACACCATCCAATGTCCATATAAACAGTTTATCATAGTGATGTTATGTTTTTTTTAATGTGCAGAAGCCATGTTAGATCTTAAGGTTCTGGTCGCTGAAGAATCTCTTAATTTCTATGTTGGAATCCTGACTTTAAGAGGCATTCCAGTAGATTTTTCCAATCTTTAACTCAGAAATTCCGACTTCCAAGTGCAAATGGAACTTCTTATTTATATATTTTTTATTCTCCCGTTGTTAAAAAAATACGTCAGAAATTATTTACACCATTCTCAATCAATTGAAAAATCTTTATTGACTTCACATCAATCAAACCTTTCTTAGAATCTCTGAAATGCTTTTGCATGTTTCCATTGGTATTCTGATAATGCATCTTTGGCGATGAGCTCCATGTCTTTCAGGTTGGAAGGCCTCCTCGCCATAACCCTAATCTTTAGCTCCCTTTAGAGTTTTCTACCAGATTCAAGTCGGGACTTTGGTTGGGCCACTCCAACTTAAAATATTTACTCAATAAGGTTTACTTTTTATCTGTGTCCCCAGAAGTCTCTTTTAAACAGACCTGACCATAAAGGAAGTTTTTGATTTAATGTAAACATCCTAAGAGCTGTGGGCTCATTGGAATTTAATTCTTGTGACCGTTGTTGGTGCCAAAGGTCGTTCAACTTAGTCCAAACCCAGTTTAACAGTTAGGGTAGTGGACTCCACTCTGCCACCACAGGAGGGCAGCAGAGGCAAAGCTGGGAGAGGTACCAGCAAGAGATAGATGGAGGGATGGAAAAGATAGCCAAAGCGTTGGGTCGTACCTGCTGTGGGCTGGTGAGGGCAGGTGAAGAAGAGGAGGAGGCGTTGCTGCCGACAGCATCAGATGAAGGGCAGGCTGAGCCCTGCGACTCGTCACTGTGGTTCTGCTCCGGAGACAAACTCTCACTGCTGCTGTCCTCTTCAAAGGCATACGAGTCCTCCTGCTTGGGGAACTTGCCATGGTTTACTGTAAGAGGAACAGAAATAGAATTATCAGTTAACACATGAAGATGGGTTAAACAGTTTTGATAACGCACCATAACGAAAAAAAACAACCTAATTTGCACAATGATTTAGGATCAATAGAATTGGAAACAACCAGATTATGAAGAGAAGTGAGAGGAACCACAGCATCACTCTGCAGCAGGTCAAATGTGAGCCATTGAATTAGTGTAACATTTAACATTTGTTTTCTCCTTCAGTGAGCTGGAAACTAGAGCAACCCTTTGGTTACAGCTACAAAAATGAGACCCAGTTCATTTCAGTTTAACGCTCAGCACAGGTGAAGAGGTAACTTCCCCCAAGGCACTGAGCGGAGTGTAATTGTCGAGGAGTAATTATGGTCATCTAATGCAGTGTAGAATGTTCATTTGTACTTTATGCTGCTCTAGAGCACAATAGACGCTGAAATTATGTTTCCCAAAGGGTTTTCAAAGGTCTACGAAAGCTGACCACTGAGATTTTGTTGAAATTACTTCCTTTACATATAAATTGTAGTTACTCTTACATTACAGCTGTAGAATTCATATCTGGAGCAAAATCAATAAAAAAATGTCTTGGTTTAGGTACCGTTTTGAAGCTTTTCTTTTAAATCCTAAAAGTTGGGGTTAGGCTGTTTAAGCCAAACATTGGGTCAGACATTGTTATTTAAGAAACAGGACAGAGCCTGTCATTCTTCACAGGCGGCAATTTTGAACCCTCCATCAACCAGGGCAGACTCCACAGACTGAACCTCTTCCACAGGATGAAATAAGCACAGGTAATATTGAAAAAGGGTGTTTAATAATGTTAATGTCAGTGGGTTGTGGTATGACTTTACTTCACACTAGAGAAGGTTTTTCACAAAGATAACAGCCATTTACAATTAGCATAAGCTCCTGCTACTCATCAGCTAAGTTCAACATTACCATTTTGACCAAGTATTTGGTAAAGTCAATAAAAATATGCTATGTTATATACAGTGTTATATATTATTAGGTTGATTTGTTAGTTGCATCAGTTGTCAGTGCAATGGAACAGTTTTCAGCAATGTCCTCCTTTGTAGACCTTACAATTCTCCCTGTAAATACGTTGGTCCTCTTTAGATACTTTCTGTTAGGTGAAGGAAAAGTTTGGGAGGTGTCCTAACAAGCAACTTATTGGCAGTGTGCAGCAACAAGAAGGGTGTGGGCCGTGCTGCATTGTTGACGGATGGATGGGTGGATGACTCTTATACTCAAAGAGTGTAAGAGTTAATTTAAGTTAACAATGATTTAGGAGCGAAATAAGAATTGTGGTATTTTATTTTTATTTATTTTTTCTTTGGTTGCATATCATACTCAGGTGTGTTTATCAAGACTGCGTTTTAAGCAAAACCATATGGACCTATGGTCTTGTAGCACAAGCGCCCACTATTGGTTTCATGCCCAGATTCTAACCGTTCTACATTACATGCAGCATATCTGGCCTGAAGATTTCACACACTGCCTGTCTGTCACTGACACCTACTACCACACTCAGACTCGAGGTGTTACGTTGCCCGGATGTTGGATAAACACGGCCCACTTTAGTTCTGCTGCGATGCTTATTGGTCCGTCTGATGGGACGATAAACCTTGATTGGAGCTGGCAGCAGCTATCTGACAGAACTGAAGGCCCAAAGCCAGAGGGAGGGAAATACAAGTTTGCGTGTGTGTGTGTGTGAGTGTGTGTGCGTGTACGTGTGTGTGGATCGGGGTACAAGATTGTCTTTTTGTATCCAAACATGTGACAGGTTGGAACAGACCCTGGTTTCAGTCACAGTACCAGGCCCAGTCTGTGCAACTTGATGACCTTGTAGTAGACATACACCCATTTACACACAGCAGAACACACCGCTCACGCTTAACTCTCTGCATTCACACACACACGCAAACACACCGTGTCCCTGTCTCTGTGACTCTTTAACATAATTTTCATGTCACCAGGAGATTGAGTTGGAAGAATTACAGGAAACCGGTACGCTGCGGACGCTTCCACTTTTCAAGTGACCGGCTTAGAGCTCGCGCTGCTCCTAAAACTGTTGAACAGAGGTCGAACCAATCAGTAAGAGTGTTGGGTATGAAGAAAGAGAGCTTTAAGGTGAAGGGTTAATGCTGCAAGCAGAAAAATCTGCATCCATAAAGTTGCTTTGTAGGTGCATTTCTGGAAGCGGACAAAGCAGAAGTTTGGCCGAGGACGTGTAAACACACACACTTACACAGGTATGTCCACACAAGGACGCACTCAAGCTTAAGGACATTTCTTGAGAAAAACACTGGAAGCAAATACAGCTGCTGCCCATCTTAGTAACGGCAGCTTTCCTCCTCCACTGTCCTCCAGCTGTCTGCTGCCTGCAGCATTTTGGCTCCTTTACGCAACATGTCGTGGTGTCAGAAGACCAACAGTAAGAAGTCGGAGCAAAGCAATGTGATGACTAAGACTCAAGGTTCTGAACAAAGCTCAGTAGTGATACTTTTAAAGTTTACAAACTGTACTATTCTCTATAACTGCCCATTTTAATTGTTCAAATACCAGGTATACCTTAATATTCATTAATACCCACAGTGGAAGCCATCTTAACACTACCACAGAACCTCATTTCTGCTGTCTTCCCTATCTTCACTCTTGGGGGTACAGCTCATCAGCGTCAAGGAAACAGAATTGCGCTCCTGGATTGACTGCTTTGCAAACATCAGCCAATAAGACAGTCAAGTAGCATTGTGCCTAGATATTTCCCAAGCTGCATTTTCTTTAGAATACTTTAGATATGCTGTACATAAAAAAAAGAAAAAAAAAGAAAACTGCGAATAGGTGAATCCGCGAAATGTGAATAGACAGGGGTCCACTGTAATCTGACCTGGAAATTATCCCTGTTATGAACAGTTTTCTCTTTCACGGTTGCATTTTTTTCCTGGGACTTAAAATAGTGAATAATAAGGAAATGAGTAAGACCAATAAAGGATGCATTACTGGGGGAAGATTTGTAATATTCTTCCTAATAACTACAACCGATTATGTAACTCATCTAATACACTATCACAGGAAAATAAAATATCTTGTTTTAAAATGCTTTACACCTATTTAACCAGATTAAAAGGCACAAGATGAATTTAAACTCTAAATGTAAACCTTTCAGAAACCTTGTGTGCTTCAAAGAGCTGCATTTTGTAGTCAGTACTTTTTTGAGAGCAATAAGTCATTGTCTGAAACTCCAATAGAGCGTTTAATTTGGCTGCAGTGTTGGTTTGAGGACTTTACATCTAAAACTAAAGTTAACTAACACACAAATTGATGAAGGTTTTGCACTAAAGGGAGACAAACTAAAAAGCTGCCTGACACCCAACTGTGGGGTCACAAAGGTCATAAGATAGCTCATATGCTAGATCCCAAAGCAGTACCTCTCTCTGCTGAGTCTAAAAGTTTAATATTTCTTTGTACCAGCTGTGGGGGCCCATGCCCAAGGGCCAACATCTTGTTCATTTCCTCAGCAAACTTAATTTTCTTTATCCTCACCAGAGTTTCTAAAGAGGAGCTGTCAGGGGAGGTCTAAATCAAGCGGAGTAGGACATCAACACATGAAAGAACATGAAAAAAAACAAGTCCACTTCCATAGTCCTCCAATGTCCTCTTCATATCATGATGCCTGGTACAGCACCTCTGGAGTGGCTGACTGACTCTGAACATCAATTGCAGCAGGACCAGGGTGGCATTCATCCTGATGGTAGTGGAGGGAACCTTTACTCTCATGGAATTGCTGAGAGGGGTTATGGAAGTTTAGTTGTCAAGTCCACCTATGGTTTGTGAATGTGGAGAAGGCTGTTTCTTTAATTGTAATTATTGTACACTCAAAGCAAGTGCCGAGTCTCTCAGCACAAAGTCCAGTCTATTCCCAGAGCTACTGCTTGTCTCCCGACTGCTTTGATTCGGTGTTCAAGGATAGGGGCTCAAGGCAGTCAAGTAGAGGTGGATGTCTGGTTTGGGAACTTCAGCGCCTCATTTGATGTGGTTCTGGTATATGGCGTATATAAGGCAGTCATCAATAATTCAGGAAAATACGGGAGAACAGTGGCATTACTGAAACTGGAGGAGGAAAATACAGAAATTGGTCAGAGAAGCTGAATAGAGGTTGACAGCAACACGAAAGAAGCTGCAGGAATCTCTGCCCAATACTGGTTGTGTTCTACATGTGATAGCAATTTCCTGTTTCTCCATGTCTGGATGACTTTAAAATGAAATCCCTTTTTCTAAAAAACATACAGGTCTGGCTAAAATCTTCTCAGACCTTGTGGGAAAATGTGTTTTAGTTTGACGACACCAAACTTGAACCTCAGGCCAAAACTCTTAACGGGTAATTTTGGTAAAAACACCAAATACTTCCCACACATTGAGACATAGTAGTAGCAGCATCATGATCTACATAATCTTACTTTTTTTCAATTGAAAGGAGCAAAAGTCAAAACATCATTCAGTTTTGAGCCAGAACCTACAGGTATGTTAGACAGCTGAAGACGAAGAACAGTTTTATTCCCAGTGAGACCAGGCATAAATTTAAATCAATATAAAAAATAAGGAAAATAACATTTTTGAATGGCCTAGATAAAGTTCAGAAATAAATCTGACAGCAAATCTGTGGGGTCACCTGAAGATGGCTGTGGACAAGAGATGTCCTCACAATCTGACAGATTTAGGAAACCTTTGCAGGCAGAGTGCGCAAATATTCCAGAGTCAAGAAGGGAAATTTATGATTTTCAATTTCTCTCTATCCTCTTCATATTCAATGCAATTTATCTTCCAACCATATTTTAGTCATGATATATTAAAAAAGCAACCGTTTTTGAATTCAGGATGTAGATTTTTAATAAGCATTGTAGAGTGACAATATTTTCATTGGATACTGCGAGAGACAAACTGAATCCTGAAAAAAAATGCTTTCTTATGTAGACAAAATTTCATATCATAAAGGAAATTCTAATTGGCTTGACACGAAAAAGGAACATTTACAAAACAAACCTAACATCGTGAACTAAGAACTACACAACCACATCACACAAGAATGGATATAAAAATACAACAACAATGTCACAAACTCATGGTACCGATTAATCAAGCTCTAGTAATGATAACCTCAGCCCAAGAATATATCTGTAAACACCAGAGACCCCACATCTATGTGTGTGTGTTAGCATGCTGGTGCATATAAGGTTTCTCCATAAGAGTGTTCGATAGCTAGTGTGAGCAGGCATCAATCCGTCTCCCAGGAATTGATGCAGCCATGAAGGAGATCGGAGCCAAGATGTCCAAAGGACCCCCAGAGCCCGAGGCGGATCCGGGCGGGGCCGACCGCATCCCCCAAGAGAGGAGCAAATGAGAGCCCCAGGGGAACGTCCAGCGGCCACTATGCAGGGGCCCGGGGGGCAGCAGTGACGATCTCACGGGCCCAGCCGCGCCAGGGCGAGCCAGGGCCCAGGGGCGCCCCACCCCCAAGCAGAGACCCGACAAGGGACCGTCCGACGAGGGGCCCCTGGCACGCTCCACCGTCACCCTGGGCCAATCCCCACCGCCAACATCCCAGCGCCCCACGGGGGGGGGCGCAGGCCAAGCTCACCCATCACCTGGACACCAAGTTGTACCAGCTCCCGAGTCCTGATCCCGCGCAATGCAGAGCGCCAAGATCAGGCATCCAACAAAGGCCAAGGCCGGTCCAACCCGCCAATGAACCGACCACGCACGGTGCGCACAGAACAGGTGACCGAACGAGCAGAGACGCTGGATCCGTGTCCCGCCGAGCCACCGAGCAGGCACCACCCAACAATCCCAAACCTGGCACCCCTAAAAGAGGTGCCCCAACCAACCAATGTAAGATATCGGCCCAGCGCATCGGCTGACCGACACACCGGCCCCCCCAGGCCCGGCTAGGCACGCACCAGGTCCAAACCGGATTGACCACCGATGCACCAGTAGGCAGGGGCATCCGTCACCGGGGCGGAGTGACGGAGGGGAAATAAGCCCCCCATTAAATGTAAGGCCTGAGGTGCGCCAGGCGAGAGGGCAGCCCAAGACCCAACCTGACAGGCAGACAAAGACATACAGACAGTAATACGTTCCCTCCCTCTTAAACACATACATTCTCACTAACTCACCAAGACACCCAAGAAATGACGCTGTACCCTCACTCACACACCCCATACACACTTCATGGTCCCAGGTCCAGGTACCGATGCCCCAGTAGAGCCACCAGCCCCCGGACCCAGGAGATGGACCCCCTACCTTCTAGGACGGAGACAAGCAGACCGCCAAGGGCCCCACAGTGGCGAGGCAGCCCGTCAGCCCAGGACCCCGACCAGACCACCTGTTCGTCCTCCAGACCCCAACCCCAGATGGCCGGTAGCAAACAGGGGTGTAAGAAGACCCCTAGCCTCTATCCTCCCGCTCGAGTATGGGGTTGATGCGTGTTTTAATAGTGTGCATTTAAAACAGAGGGGTGGGATGTGGGGAAGGCAGCCACACATCCCCCACCCCGAGCACTCAGTGTCTGTATGTTGTTTAACAGTGGGCACCGGCACCAGAGGTGAAGCTGATTGAACCGCTACCCCTCTGGATGCCGAAAAGTGTGCCCACCCCAAAGTCCCTACATGTGTGTTGCATGAAAATGTTATAAGTGGTAGTGTCTAAGTTGTATATTAAAATTGGGACCCAGGACGCCACAGGATAGCGAGGAGGGAAACCCCTCCTCGCACCCCAGTGATGTGCCCATGCCCCAAGACACTATATGAGTGGTAAAGTGATGGAGTGGGTAGACAGAGGTGTTCGGGGATGGGGAGGGAAGGACTGGGAGACAAAATGTCTTCCCAGGGATCCAGCTCCCCCACTGACCCCAATAGGCACCACTGTTCACCGGGATCCACCAGGGGAGGGAGGCCATGGCACGTTCAACCCGGGGCCCGCGGCCACAGCACCACCAAGCCCCACGGACCCCAAGGCAGTCCCCCCAGCCCCATCCCAGAAGGAGAACTAAACCCACCCTGACATTCGCTCTACTATCAGAACACAAAAGACACTAGACACCCAGGTTGAGTTCGCCCACCTGCCCTGCACGCCCACTACCCGGCCAGTCCACCCGCAGGTCCAACCGAACCCGGGAAAATGCCCGACCCCACCGCCCCGCAACGCACAAAGACCAAGACCCTGGAGCTAAGTCCAGTGCAAAAAAGGACTGATCAGGCCCAGAAATGCCACCCAGCCGCCGCGACCAGCAGCCAGCCACCCCAACCAGCAAATAAGGCAGGCCGCCATACAGGGACCGGTGATGACAATCGGCCCAGAGAAAAAGAGAGAGGCGGCTGCACATGCCGGCCACCGGCCGGCCCCGACCCCCACAGGCAACAGAGACCCCACCCCGGCCGACCCCCGGCCAGGACCACAGCTAGGGGCTGCAGCGCCCCAGAGCCCCGAATCCCCAGGCCCACCCCAGACCCTACCCAGGCGCAGCACGGCCACCAGGCCAGCAACCTATGTCCGTCAGTGGAACCCCCCTAAGGCACCGCATGCAGCCATCAGGAGTTACCACCCAAAGCCACCAAAGCCCAAGCCCAGGTTGGGGCCACGACGTCCAGTGCCCCATCTGCCCAGTAATCCCACCCTCAGGGATCCCCCCCAGACGCCTCCAACCCCAAAAACCCCCACATCAGCAACAGTATCCCAAACGACAAAACCAAGTGCCCCCCACCCCAACTAGGTGGTGGAGCCGATCAAAGGAGCCCAGAGAGATTGATCAGATATGGAGCCAGAGGCCGTCTCAAGACCAATATGGTCCAACAAGAGATTTCTATACTGATTAATATTAAGAGCCTTTTTACTTTTCCAGTTCAGGAGGATAGTTTTCTTAGCGATGCATAAGGCAATGTGAACCATTAGATCTGACTTTATGTCCATGGTGACATCATTTAAATCTCCCAACAGGCAAACTGAGGGAGATGGTGGAATGTTACATTTCAGACACTTTGATAAGTCCTCACATATCTGGCACCAAAATTTCTTAACGGGTGGACAGAACCAAAGCGCATGAATATAAGTATCTGGTATATTTCTTGTGCATTGTAAGCAGGTATTAGATGACGTAAAACCCATCCTAAACATTCGTTGACCTGTATAGTGTACTCTATGATGGATTTTGTATTGCATTAATTGCAAATTAGGATTTTTTTGTTATTTTAAAGGTTCTTAAACATATCTGAGACCAGACATTTTGGTCAAAGCTGGCTGATAAATCCACCTCCCATTTTGAAATGGGGATGGCTTTTGATTCATCTAATGTAGATAAAGTTTTGTATATTTTAGACAGCAATTTTGGGGGGGGGGGGGGGTTGAGATTAAGAAAATCTAAAACTCTTGCTGGAATTTGTAATTCAACTGTATTGAGCCTAAATTTACATTTAATAATAGATTTAATTTGTTGATATTCTAAGAATTTGTTTTTATCAATTCCATATTGTGTAATTAATGTATTAAATGGGATAAAGTCTGTTCCTTCACATATGTGTTCCAGGTATTCAATTCCATTACACCTCCAGTCTGGAAAACTTATCATACATTTTTTTTGCAAGATGTCGGGGTTATTCCAGATGGGTGTACATCTGCATGAGATTATTGTGGACTCTGTCATTTTTAGAAACTCACACCATGCTGTCAGAGAGGAGCTGATATTTATGCTTTTAAAGCATTCATGTCGTTTCATATTAGAGCTAATAAATGGTAGGTCTGAAAGTTTTATCTTATTGCATAGTGTCTGTTTTACGTCTATCCAGGACTCATCTAGGTAGCTATGTTTTAACCATCTTGAGATGTATTGGAGCCTGTTGGCTAAGAAATAATGATGGAAGTTTGGTAGATCTAGACCTCCTTTTTCTTTGGTCTTCTGCAGAATTTTTAAGCTGATACGTGGGGGTTTATCTTTCCAAATAAATTTAGAGACAGAGGAGTCCAGAGATCTAAACCAGTCTAGTGATGGTTTACTTGGGATAATTGAGAATAAGTAGTTGATTCTGGGCAAAACCATAATTTTTATTGAAGCAACCCTTCCCATTAGTGATATGGGTGGGGATTTCCATCTAGCAAGATCATCTTCCACTTTTTTTAAAAGTGGGATGTAGTTTAGCTTTATTAAATCTGCCAGTCTTGGTGAGACATTGATACCTAAATAAGTAATATTCCCTGACTGCAGTTGTGTATTAGTTGGATTCTGGACAGAACAATTGATTGGAAGACCTGTAGATTTTAACCAATTTATAGAATTATCTGAAATGTTTGAGTAAGAGTTTATCAACCTGATTACTTGAGAGAAAGAGGTTTGTGAATGCTGGAGAAAAAGCAATACATCATCTGCATAAAGACTGATTTTATGTTCTATGTTATTGCATTTTATGCCTTTAATATTGTGAGTTTGCCTGATTGCTGCAGCTAGTGGTTCAATAAAAATAGCAAACAGGGAGGGCGAGAGAGGACATCCCTGCTTGGTACCTCTCTGAAGATAAAACCTAGGTGATGTTTGGTTATTAGTCCTGATACATGCTGTTGGTGAACTGTATAATATTTTCAACCAGTTTCTAAAAGAATTTCCAAAGCCAAATTTATGTAAGGTTGCAAATAAGAATTTCCAGTTAACTCTATCAAATGCATCTAGAGATAATATATTAGTTTTAATGTTTTTACAGTAAGAAAAATCTATTAAATCTATTAAATCTATTAATCTACGTGAATTTGTGGATGAATGTCTCCCTTTAATAAAACCAGTTTGATCAGGATGTATTATAAGAGGATTTACTGTCTCTATCCTTTTTGCGAGGGCTTTGCGGATTATTTTAAGCTCAACATAATAAGGGATATGGGACGATAGCTGGTAGGAAACAAAGGGTCTTTACCTGATTTTGGTAGAAGACTAATGTAGGCAGAATTCATATTTGGTGGAAGTCGGCCATTTTCCTTGGTTTCCTGCAGCATTCTGTGGAATTTTGGTGCCAGAATATTCCAGAATTCTTTATAGAACTCTGCTGGAAATCCATCTGGGCCTGGAGCCTTTTTATTGGGCATGCTTTGGAGGGCCTCCTGGAGTTCAGCCGCTGTTAGTGGTGAATCCAGGGCCATCGCTTGACTTTCAGATAATTTAGGTAGTGTTATGTTATCCAAAAATTGTTCAATTCCATGATCTGATGGGTTTATCTCTGGTGAGTATAAAGCCTTGTAAAATTCTTTAAAGGTGTTGTTTATTCTTCCGGGGTCATATTTACTGTATTACCGGTCTGATCTTTAAAAGCAGATATAGTTGTTTTTTCTTTATTAATTTTAAGCTGGTTAGCCAAAAATCTACCTGATTTATTACCTTGTTCAAAGTTTTCTATCCTAAGTCTTTGAATTAAGAACTGGGTCTGTTTATTAATAATTTCATTTAATTCTAGCTTTGCTTTACGGATTTTGCCTAGTCTCTCCTCATCTAGAGAAGCTTCTAATGAATTAATAGTTTCTTCTAATTCCTGAATACGTTTTTTTTCTATTTTCTTTTTATTTGATGAGAATGAGATTATTTGACCTCTAATCACAGCTTTCCCTGCCTCCCACAGAATGGATGGTGATGTACCATGTATATCATTATATTCCAAATAAGAAGCCCACTCTTTTTCAAAATATTTAATAAATTCTTTATCCTTAAGTAATGACATATTAAATCTCCAATTTTTGCTTTGAGGCGTTTCTGTTTTATTTACTAAAGTTAAAGAAACAGGAGCATGATCGCTAACAGCTATAGGGTGTATCTCAGTGTCTGAAATGTCAGTCAACAGTGAGCTGCTGACTAACAAATAATCCAGTCGAGAATATGAATGGTGGACATTTGAGAAGAAAGTATATTTTTTGTCATTGGGGTGAAGAGATCGCCATGCATCGCAAAGTCCATAACCGCTCATGTACTGTTTGACTATATCTATTGATTTCCAGCTGTGTTGAGTCCCTGCTGTGCTCAGCCTGTCTAGTTCTTCATTTAAACCAAAGTTGAGGTCGCCCCCAAGAAGAAGTGAGCAATCCATGTGTTCAAGGAGCACAGAGAGGAAGGAATGAAAGAATGAGGGGTCATCAACATTTGGACCATATATACTGACAATACATAACTTTTGGTTATGTATAGATAGTTTTACTATAATAAATCTACCCTCTGGATCTGTAACTGTATCTATTACTGTAAAATTAACAATTTTATTTATTAATATTGCTACTCCCCTTTTTCTAGAGTTAAAGCATGCAGAAAACACATTAGGAAACTCAGGGGATTTAAGATCAACTGCAGCTGAGGTAGATTTATGGGTTTCTTGTAATAAGACGACATCTGCCTTCAATCTTTTAAGCTGGTTAAAAATCTTAACCCTTTTCTCTCTGGTGCCCGCTCCATGAACATTCCATGTGACAAACCTTAGAATAGCCATAGTTTTGAGACAAAAGTTGTAAAGTCCATATCACCATAGAAACAGATAAACAAAGGTGCATTATTAGTTTGTGTTTGGGGTTGCCTGATTGAAAATCCAAAAGCCGAGATATAAGAAAGAGAGAAATAGAAGAAAGTTGTGAAGGGTGAGGGTGAGAGAGAAAGAAATAGTTATTTTATGAAAAAGACATTTGGTGATAGACATGTGAAGATGAGAAAAGAGAAAAGAGCCAGTATCCCAGTGCTTAGCCCTGGCCCCGCCCACATTGAGTGATGTAAACAACTTTACAGAGCTGTGCTAACATTACATTATAGTTGACTGATAAAACAACTCTTATCTGACCAGTGTTACATGACTAATAAAGCCAAGGAGTAAGCTGGGGGTCCCTGAACAGCTGCCCATTAACATACAGTTTATCTACTACTACTGTAGCTCTGGTGCCTTCACTAATATATTTCTTCCTGATTGGGAACAAAACGCGCCTTCTATCCAGGATTTCCTTCGGATATTAATCATTAACGCTGTAATTCGTTCCCCGCAGCTCTCTGCCCTGGCCTCTGACCTGCTCTTTTTGCTTGTAATGCTCGAATTTAGCAACAATAGGTCGCGGCCGGCTGTTGTTGGGCTTCCTACCTCCGAGCCGGTGGACGCGGTGAAAAGTGATGTTTTTACCGTGTCGCTTGGGAGCTTTAACTGATGTTGGAGAAAATCTCGGACGGTGGATTCAGCGTCGTCCTCACCTTGTTCTGGGATCCCGGAAAAAACAAGATTGTCCCGCATTCCCCTGGCCTGTATATCCAAGATAGTTTCTTTCATCCTCTTACTTTCTCCGAACAGCTGCATCATCCCCTCGGTGAGTTTCTTTACACCGTCTCTAAGCGTTTGGTTTTCTGCAGCGAGCGATGCTACCTGTTGTTGGCTGAACTCTAGAGATTCCCTTAGAGCTTGAAATTCTTTGTGGAGAACCTCAACCAGGGCCAGACGGGCATCCAGGCTGGTTGGCTTCTTATCTATTGAGTCCAGGAAATCGCTGTAGCTTTTCTCTGGAGAGATGCTGGAGGTGCTGGCCTCAGAACGGGTGCGTTTCTGTGATGGTGTGCTTGTCGGCATAGCAGAGGTGGATTTTTGTGGCTTGCCCATAACAATGTTGTCAAAGCACTCGTCCAAGTAGCTTTCCAGGCTGTGCAAGGTTCCCTCGTCCAGTTTGTTTTATGGAGAAATGCAAAATAATGGTTATTATTATTAAACGTTTGCTATATTTGGCTCGAATGTTATGGATTGTTTTTACCCAAGTTTGTTTGTTTTACCAGTTTACCGCCATATTACTTACGCACAGCTCTCGCGAGATCTCAGCAGCAGCTCATCTTCTCCCAGAACCTCCTTGCTGCAAGGTAACAGCACTACCAACACACACCAGCTTAATTAGTCTTAAGTCCATTTCCTGCACTATTTTTCTAAGCATCTGTCAGGGGGGTGTGTGTGGAGTATGGACCCAAACGCAGACGCTGAAGGAAGGTGCAGGATTTTTATTAAAGGAGGTGATGATGATGATGGTGGTGGTGGTGGTGGTGGTGGTGGTGGTGGTGGTGGTGGTGGTGGTGGTGAAGAGGACGACACACCATGGGGATGAAGACAATATAATGATCCGGCGCTGAGTGAAGGGAAGTGATGGGTAATAAAGGCAGGAGGTGAGTAGGATCAGGTGTGAATGATTGGAGAGACAGGTGAAGACAATGAGGAGTGAATAGGGCAGCGTGACACCATCATACTATCAGTTGCACACCACACATGTCTGGTTCTTTGATTCTCTAATAGTCAATGGTCCTGTGCCGGATCAGTTCTAATGTGTGCCTTTCAAGCATGTTGAGTAGTAGAAAAATAAATGGAGAGGTGGTAATTAAAAGCCTGTGGTTGGTGAGATTTTTAACCCTCCACAGTTCCTCTCAATCTCTCTCTGTTAAATCCAGGAGAAATAATCAGGGCCGACGAGAACCTGGCATAGCCTTCATTCTATCTACATCTCTCACCAGGTTGAGTAATTACCCAGCGGAGAGCTGAGAAACTAAATCAGTTTGATTATCTGAGCGCATGAAAAGAACAAACGCACTTATTTGGTCAAATATGATTTTAGTTGGAGATTTCAGAGGGAGGACATGGGATTGTGGGCCAAGAAGAAATGAAAGATATTGAGCTTATTGCTGGACATCTAAGCTGGAATTATTATTATTACTGTTTAATGAAAACTTAATCAGATATGAAATACTTTATTTGAAAGTAAAAAAAAAGGTTTTCATCTAAAATAAGAATGATGTGTGAGATTGAGGATTTTTAAACCTCAGATAAAGCAATTGTTTTACTTCATGTCTCACTCAGATCAGACATTTATAACTTCCAGGAGATCAACACCTCAGGCCTTTCTCCACATGGTGCTTGTTTTTCTAAGCACCAGTGTGTTGTGATAGTTATTTCCAGTGAGCAGAGTGTGAAGTGGCCCCATCTGGGTCCTCTGGGGGGTTCCAGCACCTCATCTCTTCCCCCCACCCCACCACAAAACATTAAACTTTGTGGGGGCATTTGAGTCTAGTTGGAGATTTTTAGAGAAGCATTGTTAATTTTGTTCAGGTAACAAATCCCCTAAAATGCAGTCTGCATGCTATACATATCAAACCTAATTAATCACAACAAAAATAGCAAAACCCAATAAATTAAAAGGATCAGTCCAATGTAAGATAAAGTTAGTGACATGATGTAATAGTGCCATTGTCTTCGTGTTCTGTGGAGATGGTTAGATTTTCTCACTTGCAAACAAACAACGCCTTATGTTAACCCCTAAATCACATACAATATTTCGACTTAATTGTACCCAAGCAATCTAGTCCTAAGGACTCGTGTTTGGCGTTCTTGATTGAAAACAATGTTGAGGTTCCTCAAAGCTCCATTCTACGGCCACTTTCTTTTACCATAACACAGTATCAGACAAACCTTCTACAGTACACCCTCTTGTGCCATATATATGCTAATGACACACAGCTTAACATTTCTGCTTCACCACATGACCATTTAATCAAATTTAGCGTATTTATGTAGCACCAAGTTGTAACAACTGTCATTTTAAGTCAATTCACCTGAAATAGATCAAATTTCTTACAGAGTAAGTGTTTTCATGAAATCACTGAATAGACATGTTTGAATTTCCTCAGGCTAGATGCAATAAAGACAGATTTTGCTGCTTTTGAGCTCAGAATTCAGGCTAAAAACTACAGAGAAACAGCGATGAGATATTATAAAGCCAGACTTATATTTTAACAGCAACATGAACTCTATTATCAAATGAATGTATGGCCAACATTAAAACATAGCCTACTTTAATGAATTTCTTTGAAAAAGCTAGAAAGTCATTGAGAAATGGTAAATGGCCTGTACTTGTATAGCGCTTTGTTTAGACCTTGAGGACCCCAAAGCGCTTCACACTACATTCAGTCATTCACCCATTCACGCACACATTTACACACTGCTGATGGCAAACAACGTTGTAGCCACAGCTGCCCTGGGGCACACTGACAGGCTGCCGAACACTGGCTCCACCGGGCCCTCTGACCACCACCAGTTGGCAGAAGGGAGAAGTGTCTTGTCCAAGGACATAACGACTGAGACGGACGGAGCTGGGGCTCGAACCAGCAACCCTCTGGTTACAAGACAAACTCTTAACCGAGCCACAGTCGCCAAAAGCGTCCTGATCTGATGCCTACTAGCTCAGCTGATTCCTTTCAATGCTCTAGGGACTTAGAATGTACAAAAACGAGCTATGCAAATAAACTTGATTTGCATTGCTTTTAGCAAATAGAAAACTAACAGAAAGATGACAAAAAGTAATGGAGATCTATGAAAAACCAACAGCTCTAAGGAGATTTTATTCGAATTCAAAACCAGAAGGAAAGGCTTATTATCATCTTATTAGGGCTTTTCAGAAAACAGTGCAATGTGGACACAGGACATTTTGGTAGAATGACAAATGGAAGAAAAAAAGAAATTTAAAAAAAGATGCAGCATTGATATGAAGAGGATAGAGACAAAAAAGAAGTGGACATAGAAATGTGAATGAATTAGGAAGATAAATAAATTAAAATGTGAAAATCAGAAATCAAGCAAAAATCAATGCATCATTAAATTGCTGAAATTAGCAAAAAAGCAAATGTGAAAGAGTGTACATTTTTCAAAATGTTGATGTATTTGTTGATTTTCTGTGAAAAGTGTTGGCGCAGTAATATTTCATAAAAACAGTAAAAAAAAATTAAAGCTTTATCTATAAGCAACGATTTGAATTTCAAACAGCTTAAATCAGGCATGTATTTTTTAATATACACTGTATAAATGCAAGAAGTTATAACACACATCTGCTAAAAGAGCAGAATGATGAAAAAGTTGAACAGTTAAAACATAAAGTCTGCAGTGGAAGTTGGTGTATGACGAATTGCAACAGGGTCTTAAGAGTGTCAATGTAATATAGCATTTACAAAATTAGTAAATTAGGCCCTGGATAAAAGATGATTCATCAAGGAGAAATGAAGGCTGCACAGGTGAAGGACAACTGGTTGGATTAATCATTGGATTTTAAACCAGCTGTTAGACATGGTCACATTGTAAAGGACTTTGATTGCTTGCCATATTTGATAGAACAGAAAGTTCTGCTTTTGACCAGAAAATCCTTAAGACGAATGTCCGGCCATCGGTTTGTGACCTTAAGCTTAGAAAAGCCAAAGCACATCAGAGTTCAAACATTTCTGCAACAAAGAGCGGACCTAAATTCCTCTAGAATGATCCAATGCCAGTTATCACAAACATTATAAAGGGCCTAGTTTGTTTGGATTTTGTGAATACAAGAAGAAATCTGTAAGGGGCAAATACTTTTTCACAGCACTATATGCCTGGTGAATGACAGTAAGAGGGAAGCTGGATGGGCTGTTAGTGTTTCCATCCAGGTAGTGGAGACGAGGATGAGGATTTTAAAGCACAAGCAGGAAAAAGCACTGTAAACCTGCAGCAATCTACGGCTCTATCATCTTTATGAGGAAATATTAGATTGGATGTGTGTGTAGAGTCAGACCTGAGGCCAGCAGGGAGACAGTGTGCTTCCATGCAGGCCACACGCCGGTCAGGCCTGAGAGGCTGGGGTGGATTCTTGAATAGTCTAATAAACACCAGATGTTCCCTGGGTAATGTATACACAGACCCTGTGCCGTGTCCATCTCCCCAGCAGGAATAACACAGCTAGGCTGATGCAGTCAGCGTTTGAAGATTCACATCTACAGAAGCAGCAATGGGAGGAGGTCCGTAGAGCGTCGCTTTTAGAAATGTCTTACTTTTGGTGGCGCTGACAGAATTCTGTAAGAACGGGCGATAAGGAATCTCCGGCGTGGGTGAAAGAAAAGTACAAACAAACAGTGCCAACTCAATTCCCTGCAACATCTCTCGCATCTGCGCCACTGGCTGCAACCGAGAGATAAACAGCCAATTGAAATTTCTTTTTTAGAAGGGAGCTCAGAGTTCCCGTCGACCAATTGCGTTTCCCCTTGTTGCCTTATCTGTGACAGACTCCTAGAAACTGATAGGGCCTAGCCGGACCTCTGGATTCCGTTCCCCCGCACACTTACTAGGGCTTTATCTGGAGGCTGGAGTCTCTGTGAAATGGCAAACGGTGCCAGAGATATCATTCAACAAATCCCTGGTCTGCTACCCATGTCCCCCAGTCACCTTGTTGATTATTCAGGGGGGAAATAAAGCCTAATGCACTGGCCTTTCTCATGACTGCAGTCATGTTTGCAAATATGAGATTGTGTTGCATTAGGATAACATTGACAAAAAAATGCTATTTTACATTAGCTCGTAAAAGTATTAATACCTCATTTGAATTTTTATGTGATAGACAAACACAATGTGGTGCATGACTGGGAGGAGGATATAAAATGATGCATGGTTTTTAAAAGAGAAAATCTCTACCAGCTCATTAGAGATACAAAAACTCACTCATTCTTTGCAAAACAGCTTATTTTTGCACTGTTTTGTGTTGCTTTAATGCATAAAATGAAAGAGAAAAAGCCATGACGTTTGCGTTGTCACAAAATGTAAAACAGTTCAAGAAGATTGAACACCGCTCCAAGGTACTTGCATAAGCAGCTCTCTGCCGTGTCATGTCTCACCCTACTTTCTCGTGAATATTCAAAGAGAATCAAAGTTTTCATGCGTCGCGTTGTTGGCAGACAAAACTAAACAGAATACCTGCAAACACTGCAGTGCCTCACTGATCTGAGGATTACAAGGCCTCATAAATCGCAGGAACAGTGAAGATTTAGGAGAATACTCGGTGCACACAGGCCTGCATGTCATCATAGCTGGGACTTATGTGATATTAAAAGAACAAAGCCTTCGCCTTGTAAATGGCAGCTCTCTCTGCACGTTGTCGTGCTCGGGCGTGCCTTTCGCTTTGATGGAGCGCGGGCCTGTAAACAGGTTGTCTCTCCCTCTGAATCGGGCCCAGACGCTTGCTGTCTCTCCTCTGAAGGCAGAGAGCCTCCTCCATCATGGGAGCATTCCTCAGCGGTCACTCACCGACCGGCTTGCCTGCTTGCTGCCTGTCTGGATGGATACATCCACTGGCTTCATCTACATCCATCGATAGATCTGCCACGTGACTAGAGCTTGAATGTATCTGTCATTCTAAAAATGTACCTCAACAGCAATGTTTACCCCCCCTAATTCTATAGTGGATGTATTTTGTTCAAATATAGACTGACTCTCATGGGGAGTCTTTCCTCTCCATTGTTGCTACATGCGTGATCAGTATGAGGGACAGCTATAAGTCAGTGACTCATTGCAATCTGCTGGGTTTCTTTAAATGGAAAAGTTTTATAAACCAATTTGAATAATGAACTGAACTTGAAGCACTGTTTGATGACTAGGATCAACTTGAATGTACAGTATGTATGATTGGAATGATTGTAAAGTGCCTTGAGATGACACGTGTGATGCGATCTAAATGAAATGAACTAAATTGAATTGACAACTTCTGCTTCACTGCATTTAGACTCATGTCACTTGCTGTTAGCCGCAGTCTGGTTTCTGGTTTGAAGGTATGCCAAAGACTTGAAAAGTTACTAAATATCTACATGATGCAGTTCATATAGTTCAAATGGTTTAATTAAAGAGAAGACTGTCACTGTTGTAGACACGTTAACAACAAGAGTACCTGGCTACAAGTGTGTATAACCTAGCTGAATCCAATTTACACAATGGCTCACAATTAGTGTTCTGAAGTACTTTGGATGATCTTCCAGGGAGCTCATCAGCTGCTATCTGTAATTCAGTGGATGGTCACAGACGTAGGTTAAAATAGCCCGAGCCTAAACACAAGAAGACCTCACTATCCCCCTCCCAAAACAAATAAAATAAATTGCATCTGGATGCAAAGAAAAATGACTTACAAATCTGCTTCAAGAAAATGGGAGCTGTAATCGCTAGGAGAAAAACTTTAAGGTTTCAAAAAGGCATCCATTTACAACGCTACTTTTTACACACCTTAGAACCTGGAGCCTATAAAATGATTCGGCTAATTTATAGATTTTTTTACTGGCTAATACCCTCCAGGGGCACTCTAGTAGGAAGCGGAAAAAGTAAGACAGACATGTGGGGAAAGATTATGCGCTGAAGAAGACACTACCACTAGTTTTGATGCACACACCCTCATCATGGAAAACACACAAATAATTGCATATAATGCAGCTTTTAAGTTAAAGGCAATTGAGTTGGCTGTCAAAGAAGGAAATAGAGCTACCGCATGTAAGCTTGACATCCATGGTAAGACATTAAAGGAGGCAGCGGGAAGAACTGAGTAAGTGTAAAAAGCCGACAAAAGGTACGTTTCCACTATCGGAACTTCAGGGTAATTCAACCAGATCTTTTTTTTTTTTTTATCCCACGGTTTTTTTCCCATTATTTATCACCCCAGTGCTCCTACCTTAGTCCTGGGGTTCCGCTCTCCCTCTGCCAGCCCCGGGAGGGCCCTGCACTGAAACCCAAGCCTCCTTCATGCTTGGGGAGTGGGCAGGCCCTTCTTTTCACCCGATGGGGCAGGGTTTCCCCAGCTGGCTGTAACGTGTTATTCCAGCCAGATCCTCCCCAACCCTTTAGGCGCCCCGGCCGGCCAGGAGGAGGCAGTATACAGCCCCAGGACTAGTGCATGGTTTTGTGGGAGTAGCTCACATTAGGTGCTCAAGGGAACACAGGGAGAACATGCAAACTCCACACAGAAAGGCCCTTTCGCCAACCCCACCCAGGGTGTGGGTGCCGATGATGCGGGAGAACAAACGGACCCACAGCGTCCCCGGCGGTAATTGAACCAGGGACCTTCTAGCTGTGAGGTGAGCTGCTCTACCGTGCGCCACCGTGCACCCCTCAGATCTTTTTCTGACGGGGTACCCAATATCTTTCAGAGGACATAAAGACACTGAAGAAAACAACATCAGTGGCTTTAGTCCGGAAAAGGAAGATGAAGATAACGACCAATTACTTTTCTGGGAGCCTAAAGTATGTTTTATTTTGTAAGCAGACATGTTACTGTTGTGTTGTTTTGGTGACGTACTGTCGATTTCCAGACAGAGTTAGGGAGAAAAAGCACATCATATATGAAAAAAAAGTATTTCTGTGTAAATATCTCGTTACAACATGAAACCATGCGGCTTATATTCTGGTGCGGCTTATATATGTTCAACATTTATTTTATTTTTAAATTTAGCTGGTGCGGCTTATATTCGGGTGTGCTCAATAGTCCGAATATTACGATACATTGGAGTGGTGTAGGCGCTAACCTTAGTTTTGAAAGCAGCCCCTGACCTAGATGCTTCAATGGTTAAAACCAACTAAAAGGAAATATCTTGTAACATGGCGATGAGTTTACTTGTCTTCAAAAAAACTAAATCAAATGTATGGATTTTAGGTTTGTGGTGTCCGAAGTTCTGGTACATGTGCAATACTTTGTGTGTAGTTCTGTGGTTTGACATTGTATTTTCAAAGGTATTTTTGGTTTTTTAACGTCTTGTAGCATTTCAGGGGGCCTTCACATTGGACACTAGTATTCCCATGGTTTCTATGATCTCCACAATCTGTTAGAAGGTGGCAAGGTCATAGGAAATTTGTAAAATTTCCTTCAGTGTGTAGGCGATATGCGTTACTTTTGCTAGTTCTTTTCCTTATTTAGTTTTATCATTTTAGGCTATTCCTTGTCTTAGTTATTTCTGGCACTTCATTGTTTCCGTATTTCTGCTTGCTTTTAGATATTTTCACCATTTTGCTTCTGTGTCCACCTTTTCATTTGTGTTTCCCAAGAACCCCTTAACATTCCGAGGGCCCGCTGGCGGGCCCAGCCCATTTCCTAGTTTAAATCCACCGATTTTCTGACTTCTAACTTCTATGAACCTATACATATTTTATATCATTGGAAAGCTAAGCGTCTTGTGATTCTAATTATGTCTGGCGATCAAGGATACAATCATAACTGTAGACACAGTGAGCGCTTTTGCCAACACAAACGTTCTCCTGATGGAGGTATAAAAATATGGAACTCAACATTTTGTAGTCCAATAAACGTGACAAAACCGATCCATTTCGAACAAAAATTGTCTTTTTACATCAATAAGGGTCCGATTAAAGTCCTCCAATAAAGTGATTAGTCCCGGACAACAGCAAAACCGATAAAAAATGTTAAACAAACAGTGAAAATGCGCTCCCGAAATGTCTATGGCCATTTTTGAAGTCTTCATGGCTTTGCTTTCGATTCCTTTGCTTCCACTTCCGCCTACGAAGGTCTCTAAACATGCCCAGAAAAAAATAAATAAAAAATTCATCCGGTGTTTTCCTTACTTAGGGTAGATCTCCAACCAATGGCGCATGAATGGAAAGTCCCTTTATGGTAAGTAACTTGAACCAATCGCGGTCCAGAACTCTGATGATTGACGCATCAAATAGCCAATGTGATGCTGTAAACACAGATATATAACTTGACCGGGCGGACTTATGGTGCGTTCTATTTGTCTTGTAAGCGCGACTTGCAACTCGAGAGTGACGTCACATCAGTGTTGGAAAACAAGTTACAGCGGGTTTTTGCGTTCTGTTTTGCACACAACACGACAGGTCGGAGAAAAGATGGACGCCTCCAGGAAGCTCGATGTTGCGCTAGTTCTGAAAGAGTACAGAGAGCTAATGTCAAAGTTTGTGGTTCATCATCAAAATATGGAAGAAGATGATAGCAAGTGGAGAATGTAAGTTAATGTTTCATCTTAATTGATTGTAGTCTATTAATGTTTTAACCGCTGTTTAAGCAAAAATTCAGTAGCTCAAGACTCGGCATTGTTGTCATAGAAACATGGAGCGTCTCTAGCCAATAATAACTTATTAGGCGGCACGTAATAAGACTGTAGCGGCATGCCTATAGGTAACCGTATACACTGCTATGTGTATGACTTCTACATTTGGTTACAACAAAGACAAAAGTGCTTAAAATAGTAGAACACCACAATGTTTACTTATGTGTGATGCTCGTGGTAGCCATTTTGGAACTGATCTCGGGGTCCTCTGAGCCTCGACGAGTTGACGACCTGTATATACGACCTCGGGGGTGTTCTATTTGCAACTTCCGGTTCGTAATTTTGGAAACCAACTTGCAAACCGAGTTCGGTGGACAAATAGAACGCACCATTATTCGCTGCCATAGTATATGACGTGCTTAAAATGTCTTATTCATGAAGAGATTAGGCACAGTGCGTACCAGTAACATACTGTTTCAGCACCGTGTCCAAACACCCTTTATGATCAAAATACAACATAGAAGGAAGCCGTGAAGCTTTATATGGTAAGATGAAGTTATGATTCTGATGATATTTTTAATTCAGTGAGGACTACGGCATTTAACCGGGAGATGGCGCATATGGCACACTTTTGACCACCTTTGACCTGTAGTAATAAAAATGTGTGCAGAATACTCATTTTTTGGTTTATTGCTGTCAAATTTGGTGTGGATGAAGGTAATACTTCAGGCTTTAGACCCACAGTGTGTTTTAGGTCCCAACCTATTTTTAAAGCCATTTTTACAGCATGTATTTATATAAAATAAATAATCGGACATAAATTTTTTTATTTTCAGTGTATTAAAATTCATATTGCTTGGTAACAATAGCACTCAGATATATTAACACAGTTCTGGGATAAATTTTAGAGTGTTTGCTTTCCAAAGAGACCCCAGCAGTGTCTCTACTCAAAATGGTTCAAGAACAGCTTTAAGTTAATTTTGGGTATGCGTTTTTTAAAAATGTAGGGTGGAAATTGCAGGAATGTTAAGGGTTTTTTAAGTGATCTTTGTTAACTTGCTTATTCCTCCAGTTTTGATTTCCTCTTGCTCTCCAGCATTCTCATGAGTTTTCATCTAGATTCTTAGTTTCTTTATAGTTTATTCTAATGTAGCATTATTCTCTGTTTCCTCTTCTGTCCTCTCATTCCTCCATTCTGCATCCCTTCCCAGCTGCTGATTGTTTCACCTGCTCTCTCCCTCCCTCCCTCTCACCTGCAACTGTTTCTCTTAATTGGTCCTCAGCCTTTTCCTTCTCCTTCCTCCTCAGTATAAATTCTGCTCTCACTCACTACTCGCTGGTTTGTCGTCAACCTTCCCTGTGTGGTTCCTGTTTTTTCCAAGTCTGGTTCCTGTTCCCCTGTTGCTGCATTTTTGATCCTCCCGAGTTTATGGAAGTTTCTTGTTCCTTTATTTGTCATTAAATCCTTCTTATTTTGGTACTTTGCTGCATTTGGGTCCTTTAATCCAACCAAACATGACACCCAGAGAGAGCAGTCCCCCTTATTCTGGTTGACAACAATGGCCGGAGGAGCTGACTCTCATCAGGGCCGTTTCACACTTGAGTCAGAGGTGGGTTGAGTAGAAAATAATTGTACTCAAGTAAGAGTAGCACTACTTCAACATATTTTTACTCAAGTAGAAGTAAAAAGTAACTGTCCAAAAATGCACTGAAGTAAGAGTAAAAAAATACTTGGTAAAAAGGCTACATGAGTTCTGAGTAACATGATTTAATATTTTCAAAATGATGTCATAAGACAGAAAAAATAAAAGGTTATGGGAAAATTCTGGTATTTTAAAGACAGATAAAAAAAAGATACAAATAATCAACAGATTTACAAAACAACACATTTTAAGCAGAAGAAATGTGTATAAATGTTGTGTGTCTTAGAACAGTGTAAAACATACTTCCAGCGACAATTTATGGTGTTTACTCTATATTCACTTGACCTCAAAATGTAACAAGCTCAACAGATAGAAAATTACATTATAAAAACTAAGCTTGTGTAGAAACAAGTGTCATTTAATAAACTATAGGTGTGTGTCTGGGTCTGGTTTATTTTTTGTCAAAGCATGTTTGTTCTTCATTCAGTGAAGTTACTCAGAGTATCCAAAAATTTTACTCCAGTAAGAGTAGCAATACTTCATAATAATGTTACTCAAGTAAAAATAAAAAGTATGTTATAGTAAAAATACTCTAAAGTAAAATATTTTCCCAAAAAGTTACTCAAATAAATGTAACTACTACCCACCTCTGACTTGGGTGCATGTGCCACAGTTTTAACTGAAGGTCATGGCTTGAAGACACCAACAGAACCAAACCTTTGTTAACAAAATAAATATGACCAACCAAATTCCATGACCCCCTCAGCAATTCCATGAAGAAAAAGTTCTGGTCCATAGTTCCACAACCAGCATGAAGGCCATGAAACTAATCCTCCTTAATCAAAGGTTCAACAATCAGTCTGAGGCTGGTTTCAAACTACATAAAGTAAACTTTACCAGAATGACTGAGAAGTTTGATCTCTATAAAGGACACCCTCTATATTTGAGGGTGTCTATGGATTATGACTGGAAGAACAAGAACCTCGGTTCAAACAGCCGGAATTAGACAGACTTTTGTCTTAGAGACAAGGTAAGGCGCACCATCAACCAGGTCTCAAAGAAGAGCGGCTGCCCCTGTAAAGAGGTTCAGCCGTCTGATCAGGGTGCATCCTGGAGGCCTCCTTTTAGAGGTTTTCCAGGCACATCCCGCTGGCAGGAGAATCCAGGGCAGACCCAGAACACGCTAGAGGGACCACATAGTTCCCTCCTGGCCAGGTAACAACTAGCGATCCGTCAGAGTGACCTGACCTGAGTAAACTGTCCCTGGGGTAAAGCGTGGAGTAAAGTTTCCCTTCACCTTTACCTAGAGTTAATCCTTCTTTCTCCATGACAATTTTGAGACAAAACGCACGAGGGCAGAAAAGTGTGTGTGCATGTGTTTGTGAGTGTGAGGCAGCTCTGAGTTGGAAAACATTACTCACGAGGCATGATGCCCTGGTCTGCCAGCTGCTCTCGTGTCCTCCTCTGCTGAAGTCTTAACTGTAGCACTGATGAAAGGAGAGGAGAAGGAGCACAGGAAAGAGGAAAAATGTGTGAGGAGACAAGTGAGGGACAGAGCAAAAAAAAAATAAAAAATCAAAAGAAGAAGCTGTTTCAGAATAGTTTGTGCTTAATCTGCAGGCTGGAGCTACTCATCAGAGGTGGGTTGTGGATTTCAAGAAAATAACGACAACTTTTTAAGTCAATTAAAAAAAAATCCTTCATTATTATCTCAAACCCCTGACTCAACTCCACAGTATATCGTGCACATGTACACACCACTGATATACACTAAGAAAATAACAGGTGGAAACCCATTCACCCTTTATTTTGCCCCAAAGCTATAGAAGGCTAATCATTACACCCTAAAACAAGGCGGTACAACAACAAATTACTTTCTATATTTCAGAGAAAAACACAGCCCATATGTTTTAACATATATGGGCTGTGAAACAACCAACAGAAACACTCTGTACTTTGTCTTCTGTCTCAGAGTTTGAACCACAGGACTTGTGTTGTGCAACATTATTTATTACCTTTTTTTTAAAACTGTGGGATCCCTTAAGAGGGGTGTGATATTTCTAGATTGGTGCTGAATGCTACATCATGTCTATTGTTACAGGTGTGCTCTATTTCATGGCAAACAGGAGGAGTAAAACATTACTGCCCATTGCCGCCTTAATGTTTTATTTTCCTTCTTCTTCTCCTACGACTTGCCGTCACTTTTAATGTTAGAGAACCTCGTTGAATGTAGTTGCTGGTAAATAAAACAGCCGTATAACAAACCTGGTTTGGACAGACCAGATTCATTAAAAAATGTTGAGACTGTCTGTAATCACAGGTTTTTTTATAATAGGATGTAATAGATCATGAATAGACTCTTTATTCTGGTTATTTTGTAAAAGCAATTTTGTGACCTATAATTGCTAGACATACCCTAAAAATATACATCACAGCATCAGGCTAAGTATGAAAAAGTGCTCAGTTTTTTACTCATTAAGGAAAAAACGATTAGAAAATAAAACTGTTAAATTGATAAATAAAGAACAAATGAGAAAATATGAACATGTGAATTGAATATTTAGTATGAACATTGTCTTAATTACATTGTTTATAAAAGGCACTCAAAAAGCAAATTCTAACACTAAATTCTTAATAAATATATTTGGTAACACTGCCCTAACAATGCGACAAATCACTTGTTCTGTTGCACTCCATCAGTATTATGCATTAAGAAAACATACGCACACACACTCATACAAGACAACACTGCTTTCTCGCAAATATTTCTGCGAGCAGGATGTAGGGGAAGATAAACACAGCTCCTGGCTTTTAAACAGATCTGCTAGGCAGTGTGTGGTCCACGGCATGTGTGTATGATTCTCCCTGCTGTGTCTGTGTGCATGTGTGTTCAGAAGTGGCCTAGGTGGGAGCTCGAGGTCATAAGCACGAGCCTCCTCTGTGTCTGCGTGTCTGCTTACGTCCTTTCCTTTCGTCCCTTTTGTCTGCACGTGCTTTTACTCCTCACCGTTATCTGGAGGTCTCCAGCTCTGATCCGAGATCTGACACGCAAGTATGAAATGTTCCAACTCCGCCTGATCACGTTCTGTTCGTCTCCCCGGTTGTTAATCATCTCGCTCAGGTGGTTTCAATTCGCCTTCTTCTGGCTGCTGCCGCACATGTCAGGGAGAGACTCAAACCTGCTTCAACGCGACGACTTTCTTTGATGGTTCGAGTGGGACTTTGTGCGGAGCTTGTTTGCCACACCGAAGAGCACCTCCATTATGTAACAGTTGGCCCTTCGCTTTTCTTGCCTTCATCTGACATCTGCTTTAGTTTACAGCAAGAGGGGGGTCAGGACCCGAAGCTCGCTACATCACAGAGAGCAAACGCAGGCATTAGTCGCTGACTGGAAGCTGACCAAAACATGCAACTGATACAACCACTGTCAAGTGAATTTTTCCGTTGTCCTTGGTGTACAGAGCTAGGTGACAAAAATGCAATTTAAATGTTATTGGAAGCTAATTCTGTTTTTTCTTTTTTTTTTGGTATTTAAAAAAATCTTTTCATTCTTCAAAGGGATAGTTTGAAATTTCAGAAGTGAGGTTCTGGTACAGGAGCATCAGAGACTTTCTTGGCATCTGTAATTAGCATGAATCCAGATTAGCTGAACCTGGTCGCTGCTTAGTGAGAGCCCAGGACTAAAGCGGGCTTCTTAAAACAGCTATGTTCTAAAACACATCACAGCGGTTTGCACAGCCACTATTTTATAACCCTTTAAACCAGGCATCTCATAATCCAGTTCTTGGGGGCCAGTGTCCTGCAACCTGGTTCAACACACATGAACAGAGCCCAGCTAATCGCCTAATCATTTAATTTAGACATGTTGATGGAGAACCAAGAGGACTGTTCAAGAACTAAATTACTTTTGCATTTTGATAAGAAACCAGTGATTACTCACAAAGGAAATGGAGGTTGGAGGCAATGCACCACCAATGATTTTCCTGCGTGAAACAAATGCAGAGAGCTGAGCAAAGACAATTTCTAATCAGATGCAAAAGGAAGGCTTATGTTATGATAGATTATTATGTTTTTGCTTTTTACTACTTTTTTTTTCTGTGAAGTTAACATGGGAAGAAAATTGCTGGCACACTGCCTCCATACTCCATTTCTTGTTTAAATAAATACTTTAAAGGTTTATAAAAGAAACTGTATGACATATCTGTCAGGGACAAAAATTTACATAATGCACCCAGCATTATGACTGTTGTGGTGTTTTAAGCAGAATGGATACTGTAAGCTGTTTCAAAAGGCTGCAAGAAATGTTAATTGATGTTCAGAGTGCAGTATCTCTTATTGTGAAGGTCTGAAAGAAGTTGTTTTGGTTCATTCACTAACTTGACAGCATCAAACAACTGCTTGTCAATCTCTGTTAGGATTCTGTTATTATTGTAGTGGTTTTGTTGAATATAACCACACCATTGATTACAGTGGTGGTTTTCTTAGCTTGCAACAAATTAAACAGACAAACCCTTCATGTTAAAAGTTAACTTACTTAGAATTATTTGCTACAGGCAGCTAATTCTGCTTGTAAAGAGGACAAAACATCCCCGAACTATTCCTACCACAGTTAGAAAGTCCAAAATACTGCCACATTTAACAGTGGGTGCTCTTTAGAGGTTGAAGAATCCCTGTTTTACCTTCACTGCTTTCTGCCTGCGTCACACTACTTATTCTGAAATTACTATGTATTCATCAACAACCAGTGACGCTTTTATCTCTACAAGATTAGTTTATAACCCTGAGGGAAAAGATGAAAACAAAGATGATTAGAAGTATCCCCTATAGATGTTTCTACAATCTCTCAACGTTGGCTGATCGTCAGCATATTCTAATATATCAGAATATCAGAATCTAATATTGTTGTATTGTCCACCCTTACTTGATGCTTCAATTGGACCAAGAGAGTTCTCTATTGTGGGTAAAAAAATATTTTTTTTAATGATATTTCAGCAAAACCTCAGAAATATACCTTTAAGATGCTGAATTCGAGTGTTCGTTTGACAGAGGTTACACTTAACACTTAATTTGTTCCACTTTACTCCCGTCCTCGAGCGAAATCCTGGAAACTTAACCCTGAAGCATTCTTTCTGATCACTTTGGTCCTGCCTGCAAACTAATAAAACAAGTTCATATTCCAGTCAGGTGACAGCCTTAATCTCACCCATACATGCAGGTTTTATGTCTTATTTTCTTGGAGAAAGAAACACTGATATCAAGTTGTACTGCTCTGTGTTGAGCTTACTGACAGATTATCAATAACTGTGCCTAAGAAAGCACAGCAGTTGCCATACAGTCTGCTCTTTCTCCAAAGTGTTCCCTTGTCCTGACTGCAGAGTGTACATAGAGCCGCGTTGAGCCGAGCTGAGCCGTGTAATCATAGATAGCTGAAACATACTGTTGACTTTGAAACCAAAGACATTTGTTTCAGCCTGGGGTGTCTTGACAACAAGGGACATACAAATCGACAGCTGCATTTACAAGTGCTCCGATTTATAGTGTAAATAAATGGTCGTTTGAGCTGGTTTGTGTGGCTGAAGTGGAGATAATTAAACAAGCCAGCCGAGTGATTTTGAGATTTATCGTCCATTTCTGTGCTTTGCACAAAAGAACGACACTGACATCACGCTTTTACACCAGAGCTCCGACAACCTAAGAAGAGGGGATACATTCGTCACCCGAATTCCCCTAAACTTTCATCGACACAGACAAGAATGTGTCGGCGACAGATGTATAAGCGTTGCTGTCCACCATCTCATAAACAGGTGTTCCTAAATGAAGCATAAGGTTTATTTTACTCTAAGACCTCTGCATGAAGTGAAAATCCACCTTAAAACAGAACACGCATATTTTACTTGCAACGCTTTTGGCCACTTAAAAGTCATACTTATAAACGAGAGCCAGAGCCTGACTGCAGGGGAGACAACACTCCACCATAAATGTTTCTGGAGCGGTTCCACTGGCTATGACTTATAGTCAACAGCGATAGGTTGAAAACAAGTGGAAGAAAAAAAAAAGGAAACAGTTAACGTTTTTTTAATCTGCAGCCAGAATGCCATTCACTGTCAGTACGTTGAAGTACATGTTGCCTAGTCCCACAAATTATTTTAGTCGATTTAGTGTAAAATTATTAAGGCTCCATCAAAGAAATACAATCAAATTTACTGCCACAAAAAGATGAAGTATTTGACGTTGTTTCATACAGCGTGCCTCCAAACCTCTCCAAATGAGCAGCTGACACAACAATGTTAAAGTAAAATAAATCACATCCATATGAAAGGGAATCTCATGTTTTCCCCAGTATAAATTAATGATGCATATCATTGCAGTTTTGCTGATATTTTTTGAGAAAAATCAACTGCAGTTAATCTGGTGCACACCTTACTGAAGAAAAGTTAGGTTTCGAGAAGGTCTGCACTGGCACAATTTAGTCCCAGTGCAGACCATTGATACGTATGTAGACGATTAGATTTACAAGGAGGTGCTATATCTAGATTAGGCACCAGGGGGCATAGGCAGTTGCATTGTGAATCAAATAAAGGTTTTATCAAGCGGTTACCAAAGTACGTTATGGTCAGTCGAAACACTGAGTGGTGTTCCCCCGAAACAGAGGATGCTTTACACTCAGAATTTCCCATACTTGATGGAGGTCGAGCAAGCTTCAATTGGCTATGTATGAAGTCAAGTGGATATATCAGGTAATTGTTCAGCATGCAGGATGATATGGTAGAAGGTGAGTCCCCACTGGGTTCAGCCTCAGTGATCTGTGGAAACCTATGCCTTACTTCCCCCCTTCCCCATTCAAACCCAATATGTGTCCCATACAAAACTGTGTCAAGAGTTGATTCTGCTGTTTACTGCATCATCTGTGTAGGGACTAAGTATACTTAAGTAACTGCTTGGTTTCTTTGACTTACAATCCCACCTTTTATATCCCCTCAAGTAGTTCTTGACGTACCAGTTCCTTGCCTATCAAAGCTGTCACAAACCCAACAGTGGTCTTTAGGGGTATCATATTATGTCCAAATTGGGAGTAATTTCTCCTCATGGCTTACCTTTTCTTGTCAATGACCGCAGCTGTAATTCTACTCCTGACTAACTGATAAAACATACTTTTTGTGACTGAGAGGACAAAAAATTAAACACATTTGTCTCTACGTTTATGTTTAACATTTAGTTGGAGGATTCCAAATCATTTATTTTAAATTCAACCTTGCTGCATGTCAGTACTAATTTTGGACAAATATTTGTGTCTTTTTAGTAGATCTAATTCTGCAGTACTAAAAGCTTTCTTGATCAGGTGTGGTTACTTAGAATAAGGCATCTTATGAAGACATGCTCATTTGCTATTCTACATATAGTTGACCACTCTGGGTCTAGATTTACCTCAGGTTTGACCCCTCTTTCACACTGTAATGTCCCAGTGTACATCTCAAGAACCTCAACCACTACTGTTTGAGCTGTTAATCAAATCAGCATGAGCACTAGCGAGTGACACACTCGAAGAACATTGTGTGGTCTCCTGGGAGCTCATAAAGTTGATTCTTATCTTTCCTTTTAGCCTCCACAAAGCGGAGGCAGTTCCCATGGCTTTAGTAACACAGCCAAAGTGCATTGTATGCAGAAGTAGTAACGATTGGCAGTTTTCACATAGAGCTAAACACTCCCTTAGGCTACAGACAAGCAGCAGTGGTTCCCATGGCTGGGATCATGTAGTTCAAGCGTGGTGGAAAAGTATCAACAATCGTTGGTTTTCACAGGCCGCCGAATGTCACTCAGAGTGCTGTAGCTTAAAGAAAACGGTAAATTCTCCACAGGCTGATTGCCTCAGACTCCCTCCTGTCTTCAGCAGTTAGCACGTAGAGATTTACAGTCTGTCTTCCTTCTGTAGGCTCATTCATGCACTCATAAATTAGCTCGAACAGTCACGTTGGTTGCTATATGTATCATCCGGTATTACCTCCTCTGACTGTAACATCAAGCGGACTTTAGTTTAGAGCTGGTATCTCTACATCTGTGCCGCATTATCCTTTCAGAGCACTCGGGTTAGAGCAACACAGGCTCTCTAGCAGCTTTCAGAGAAAGGATTTGTTACAGGAATCCTTTTTCTAACAATTCCCCACAGCACAGAAGGTCCATTTCCAGCCAGCTTCTGTGCTCCAAACGGCTCAGAAGGAAAAGGGACATTTGGCCCGCAATCTCCGGAATGCAGTCACAGCTGACCGGCAGAGTGGAAGCATGGACAACAGCAATCGCTCACCCGAATTCACCTCCACACCAACCTGCTCTCCTTTCAGTAACCTACATGGAGACGTGGAGCTGATGCTCACCGCCATCAGTTACATTTTCCTCAGGGAGGTGGCAGTGTTGGTCAGAGTACACATACTACAGTGGTGCATAGAAAGCACACACACACACACTAAGGGTCACAGATAGAACCTTTAAAACTAAACTGAGAGAATGAATACGAAATCCATTGTGTTGGAATGACCTGCCAAGGGTGTACCCGACCTCTTGCCTATTGACCACAGAATATGGGCACCATCTACAGCGACTCTGCAAAGATTAAGCGTGTATTGGAAATGAATGGGCGGACAGCTCTTGTTGGAATTGACAAGTGTGTACATGAGAGGAAGGCTTCACACAGTCTTGTGTGCCATAAGCCATATTTAGTTGACCTTTGACCCCTCTTCAACATCTAATCACCCTTTTATCAGACAGGGGAAACCTGGACAACCTCCCTCAGCAGCAGCGCCAGCAGAAAACAAGTGCACCAACCTGCCTCAGGAATCACAAGCACGTGGGCACATCCACAAGGAAGCAGATAGACCTCGAGGAATCCTTCCCACTGTAAATCCATCACGGTATGGCAAGGCATGCCGCTACTCTCAGCTCCCTGGAGACCGACTCTGGTATTAACTGTACCTACACATGCCAGCAGTACAACTGCCCACACCTGTTACCAGGCTGCTGTGACAACGCATCGATGCAAAAGGAGAAAAATGCAATTATAGGAGATTTTAAGTAAGTTCAAAGTGTTGGCCGGCAAAGGTAACAAGAGCGAGAAAAGAGAAAGACTTTGCTAATAAACGGAGAGTATACATTCAGAAGCAACCCAAAAATTAACTTACCTGATCTAAACTTGCTTCGTATCAGTATGGAGTGCTCAGAGCCCAGAAGAGTCATAATGATTTCAGTACAGTTCCAGCGCTCAAAGGTTGCAAAAACAAGCTGCACACATTCAAGAAGCCGTACACACTTCGAGCCCTCAGGCGACCTCTGGACCACAGACTCATGGGAGACAAAGTTGGCCCTGCCTCATCAACAGCTTAAGAGGAACACTAACTGGCAAAAGTGTGTGAGAACAAGATAGTCTAAATCTTTGTAGTTCTGTGGCTCTCAACTTGAGTGGAATGTAGCACTCCTCCGTCTGCCGCTGCACTCCTCTCCTCTGCTCTCACCCCACAGCAGCTGATGTGGGAGTGTGTGATTTTGTGGGCCGACGAGTCTTTGGTCCCTTCTGGCTGAGAGCTCTGAGCTGGGGCCGGGGACAACACGCAGAGATATGCCCTACTCAGGGAGGGGCCGAGCCGGGGCCAGGGTTTCCTCCAAGCCCCGCCTGCCGCAGCCCAGAGGCACAACAGGGTTTGGCTGATGACTTCTTCCTCCCTTGCCACCAGTGTAAATATATCTGCCTATCAGCCCAGCTGACTGTCATTAGCGAGGAGAAAGGCTGATCGAGATAGAGACTCAGAAGAAGATAGTGGAGCCGCGGCACAGGGAGAACGGAAGAAGTCCAGTTTCACTTCTTCACTGCGTCTAAAAGTCTGAGTGGAGAAGCAAAGCTTTGGCAAAAAAGTTTGATCCCAAAGTTCTTTAACTTCAAGTGACATAATACCCACAGGAGAAGATTTTAGAGGGAGGGCTGCTTTTTACAAAAGTTTGGAGATTTGAGCTCTCTGATAAGCTTGTTAAGGAAGGAAAATCCAAACCATTGTCTGACGTCAAAAGACCATCAGGAAGATTTAACAGATGCTGAAGAAGGAGCTCCCTAATGATCCAAAGGCAAGTCTGTCACAGAAAACAATACAACTTTCAAGGCTTTATGCAATTATAAAGAAGAGACTTTGGAACTTTTGACATGTTTTTGACAATCGCCACATCACCGTAAAGCAAAGAGGGACCAGCAAATAGAATGTGCAAAGTCTTCATATTGTAAAACCGGCTTGTCTTGAAATCATAATAACAGATCAGCTGCGTTGCCCCGCAGACAGTAAATGTCATCTGACAATATTTAGTGGACCCCTCCTCCAGCTCTAGATATTTCTCCAAAGGAACTAAGATCCGAACTTGGTCTCTTGAGGGTAATATTTTCCAGCTCCTCCACCTGAATAGAGTAGAATCTAATTTAGACTTTTTGTAATAGAACAACACAAAGTAGTGCATAATTGTGAGGTAGAATCAAAAAAAGGATACATACTTTTTCTGTTTGCATTTATGCATTTGTATTCAGTCCTCCTCACCACTGCAAACAACTACCTTCAGAATTCACTTCAACAGAGGTCTGATGGAAGGACAGCTATAGGTTGTGCACTCAGATTGTTAGGGGAAAACCTATTGCTAAAAGGAAACTATAAGAAGGGTTGTTTAAAGTTGAGCACAAGCAACTTAAACATGTGGAGGAATGTTCTCTTGTCAAGATAGACCAAAATGTAACTTTTTGACCAACATGTAAAATCCTATGTTTTGTGGAAAACTATCACAGAAAGACACACTCTGAAAACACCATCCCAATGGTCCAACAAAGGTGGTGGCAGTGTCATGCTTTGAGGTTTGAGCTGGTCAGATTTGGTGGGATGGAACTAAAAACAGGACAAGACTTGAGACGGAGATGTAACTTCACATTTCAGCAGGACAACCACCCAAGACTTGATAACTGACATTCTCAGATACTATCAATTCAGAGTGAGCTAGAGGTATTGAACGAAGACGAATTGGCACAAGTTTCAGTCTAGATGTGCTAAACTGATAGAGACATAATCTACTTCATTAAAGACTTGCAACTGTAATAGCAACAAAAGGAGCTTCTACAAAGTATTGAGAACCATTTTCTTTCCACCTTACAGTTACTACTTTTTCTTGGTTTTTACATTGCAAAAAAACAAAAATAAAAAAAGAATACTTGCAACAGGTTGAAAAAGTCTAGAATGATAATTTTCTTTTTCAAGGTACTGTTTCCCAGGTGTCCCAGGATCAAGTGTCAAGTCTCTGGCCCAAAAGCTGTACAGACTCATTCAGCAAAAAAAAAATAAAAAAAAATCCATTCATAAATATTTAAATATCATAACATAAAAGGTATACATTGAAAAGTAACTGCACCTTAAGCTATTTATTTTAAGTCTCTGCAAGTCATTGTTAGGTTTTAACCTGCTCCACTGATTCCTTAAGGTTGAAAGCATTTATCACAACTCAATCGTACTACAGAGGATACATGAACAACACAGGTCTAACCCACAAATAGATGGCTGTTTTACAAAAACATCCCCATAGCTGTCTGAAGATGACCTTCTCCCGACAGATGCTGTTTCCCAAATAAAACACTGCATCACAAAATGATTGAGTCCATATGCATTGAATGACATATGTTCACAGCCATAGCACATGGCTGTTATTAGTTAGACATCAGCAACGAGTGAGATTTACTTAAGTAACATTATTGTGTTGTAATTTCAGCTATCAACTCTTTATATGCTAAAGCGTGTCATGTAATAGATTTATGAGAAAAACAGAATAAAATAATGTGGGAACTTACCAAACCATCAGTATACAGATAATTTCTCTGCAGTAAAACAGTTGACAGCTTGCTCACACAACTTTATTTGTTAATGCACATTGTGAAGGATAAACATTTGAGAACATTCCACTAATAAAATACATTTTTTGGTGGGTTCAATCAGCTCCTAAGATGATGAAACAATAAACTACATGTCAAGAGACATTCAGTTACTAATACAGCATTCTAAAACCAACTGATCTATAAAATCCTGATTTGTGAGAGAACGTATTTTACTCAGGAGGATTTCAGCAAGTAAAACCTTAATCTGAACAAAAAAGTAAACCTGTCTTTAGAGTATTGAAGATAGTTGTTTGGTTGTAATTTCAAATCAACTGACAGAAGAGACATGTCACTGGGTGATCCTTGAAAGTATACCAGGACAAATTCATGGTTTTTCCAGATCGGAGGAAAACCGTCCTCATTGGTTCTTGGGTGTGTTCACACCAGTATCTAGTGCTGTCTGGATTCGATCGGATCACATAGGATGCATGTGCCGTGTGTGAATGGGACTTTCTGTACTGTGCTAAATTGATTGAAATGTAACTTTAAACAAACAATGTTTGGGTGTTCCTCAAAGCTCCATATTAAGGTAACTTTTTTCAGTATGTATAGGTTTCCATTTTGCTAAACTTATTAGAGCATTGAACCATGTTTCTCCATATGTCCACTATGTTTTGGTCGCTTTATGACAAGAATATAGCAGGATACCTTCACAAAGGAACATTCCAGCATGATGGAAAAAGGTTTCCCATAATGTGTCTACATTTCTTAAATTTTTTTAAGTCTTTATAAGCGTAATGAAAAAACAAAATAAATGATAGCTAGCAAGATTTTCAGAAAGGCATTTAGAACAGTGCACTGAATCAGAATCCTGGCCGATGGGTGGGTTCTGCTGCGGTGCTGCTTTGCCATTGAGAATTTGAAGTAGGAATGCAGATATGATAGTAACATCATGCTAATGTCGCATTATCATGTAGCATGTAGCTGCAACCTGGGATGTGACTCAAGTGTGGTTGCACATTTGTCTCGGGCAGAAAACGAGGTTTGGGGAACCGGGAAAATCGCTGAAATAAATCTCCTTTGCAAACATTCAAAATGAAGCAGCATCATGTTTGCTCAAATAGTAAAGACCATGTTCCAAGTTTGCTGTGACTTCATCCATACTTTGTCCATTCAGTGATTGTTTGAGCCTTCTTTTAACACACTACATGTTGTATTGTGCAGTGCTTTGCTAAATTATTCAGACTCTTTGAATCCTTCTACATTTGGCCATGGTATAGCACAAAAAGTAATTTTATTAGTATTCCCCTATTCTAAAACATAAATATGCCTTTGATTGAAACAATTCCATTGGAGCTCTGACTTTATGTTTAGGGTCATTGATGGAAGGTGAACTTCTGCCCCAGTCTCAGTCATTTCGGACCCTCTAACAGGTTTCTTTCTGTATTGCCCTCTATATACCTTCATCCATCTTTCCATCAACTCTGACAAGGTTTCTCTGTGGCTCTCTAAGCATCCTTGCAGCAAGATGCTGTCACCACTGTGTCTTACAGTGGAGATGGTGGTGTGCAGAATTACCTCTGCAACACATACGTTTTAAATAAAGGGGGAAAAAAGTTCCGTTTTTTTTTGTCTGATGTGACCAGAGCACCTTCTTCCACATGCTGCTCTGTTCCCCTTATGGCTTCTGACAAACTGGAAACACAGCTTCTCCTGGCTTTCTCCTTTACACAAAAGCTATATTTGTAAAAAAAAAAATAAAAATAAAAATGTTGCAACAATGTTCTCTAACAAACCTCCAAAGCCTTCATACAACATCAGCATTTATACTGACATTATGATCCTAGTAAACCACATTGTAGTTTGTAGCTACGTTGCAATTTAACAGATTTGATCCTTTATGCTATAATTCACCAACTTCCTATTTTTCTCTTTCTTTTTCATTTGCCAAAAACAGATTATGACTATTTGAATGCACAGTAAAATGTAGCTCTAAATTATATGAACACAAACGATCCTTCAGAGCTTCGTTCAGCAACAGCTCTCTGCTCCTTACTCTCAGCTGTCCACTTTAATCTCTTCACACCATAAACACTGGCCTGCTTTTGTTGCAGAGGAGCTCCTCCACGCGCCACTGAGATGCTCGCCCCAAAACATGTAATATTTTAGTGTAACAAGTGACATGCCTTATCTGTTAGCTGTAAGTCTGTCCCGAGTATGACGTGTGCTGGAGCGAGCTCCAAGAAGCCACACAATACTCCAGTCAAATATTTACATTAAAACTTCTTGGTCTGCAAATCTATCCTTGACATTTGCAAGTGAATTTGTCTCTTCGAATAAACACACCAACACAAATCACACAGGTGCACATCTGCACACACAGACACACACACTTCGGTCCAGTGTCTTAATTAGCAGGTGAAAGTGCTTAAAGGGAAGGTTTGACAGTGTACACACAGTGTCTCGGACAGATTCCTGAGGAGGTCACCCAGCCCTGGCTTAATCCTCCCCTTTAATTGGGCCCCATGTCAACGAATGTGACAAGTCTCATCTGAACTGTCTGGAGCCACATGTGCGTGTGTGTCTTTCAGCGTGTGTGTGATAAAACCCCAAAGAGAGCCGAAAATCACACTCATATACCAAATAGACAGGTCTGACTGCACATTTTAAACACTATAAGCAGTTCGCGCGCAGATGTGGGACCAACGATTTCTGATTGGACGATGATGGAAATCGTTTTCGTCTAGACCGTGTTCAAGCCTCACATTGCGTAACGCAACCGTATGTGTTTATTGGCAAATCGTGCAGACTTGTAAATCAAAACACGACTGTTAGAGTTTTGTATAATTTCTTTTGTTTTAGATGGAACAGATGTGTGGCTAAAAGTGGCCAAACTGTACAAAATTTCATAAAAATGATGTCCAAACTCAGCAGGAGATATACACAGTTGTGTATACTGTGAGAATATTTTTTTAATCACCCAAATTAAAACAAAAACAATATTAGCACATTGTCATTGCTACCAGTTCCAGTAAATAATGGCTCAGCTGTACATAGAAACGTTTGCTGCTGCGGAACAGTCACATAATTTAAATTCCTTAAATACCAAACGCTATCCATGGAATCCAACTGTCCTTCAGCCATTTGGTTAGGAGTCACTGGAAGATAGTTTACTGACTTACACTGTTGGGTGCTGAAGTAAGGGTACATTTACTGGACCCCTCCTCTAGCCATGAATGACAATGATGAACCAATCCGAACCTTTAAATAAATGCTCGCCACCTGGATAAGACCCTCCAAAAATCTGTTAAAACATTTCAAGAGCTAGGATGGCTTTCTAGCTGTCCAAGGGATATTCTACATTACTGGAAAAAAGAGAATGCAAAACCACTAGTCAGGCATAATATTATGACCATTGACAAGGTTAGGTGAATGGAAGCCATTATCTCTTTTTCGTGGCACCTGTTATTGAGTGGGATATATTAGCTACCATGTGAATTTTTTTGTCCTCAAAGTTGATGCACTTATAAGCAAGAAAACTGACCAAGCATGAGCATTTGAGAATGTTTGACAAGGGCCAAAATCCTCAGTAACTAGGACAGAGCATTTCCAAAACTTTAGCTCCTGTTTGGTGTTCCCAGTGTGCAGTCATCAGAAATTGTCTTAAGAAGAGGCAGAGACTCACTGATCCAGATGAGGCCTGCGTGATCTTTTCCAACAGACAAACTGCTTTACCTCATATTGCTGAAGAAGCTAAAGCTGGAGCTGATAGAAAGTTGCCGGAATATACAGTGCATTACAGTTTGCACAGCCACAGACCAGTGCCCATAATGACCATGATCCAAGCACAAATGACTGGGACATGAGTATCAGATCTGGACCACAGAGTAATTAAAGACCTGATCTGTTCAATCAAATTGTCCTTGCATCACTGGTTGGTGTGGGCATTAGATATCTGGGGAAGACATCATACCAGGATAAACTGTGAGAAGGAAAGAAGCTTTTGGAGGCAGAGTGACAATTTGGGAAATGTTTTGCTGCGAAACCTTGAGTTCTGTAGTCCATGTAGACATTATTTTGACACACACCACCAATCTAAACTTTGTTGAAGACCATTTACACCTGTTCATTGTGTTGCCATTTTCTGAAGCCTTTGGCTTCTTTCAGCACCATATACCTCGGTATAAAGCAAATATGATTCAGGAATGTTTGAGAACCACAAGAAGACGTTGCGATGACTTGTGATGGTGATGACTTGGCTCCCAGATTTCCCAGGTCTCAATCCAGCTGGGTATTTTCTTGAGTAATGTTATGTGTCCACTGATAAACTAACAGCTTAGGTTTCACAAAGATACACTGTAACAACAATAGAAACATACCAGTTTTACATGGTATGAACTCAGTTACACACAGCTCCTCTTTGCCTACAGTAACTCTGTAGCAGTTCAGAGGTAAACAATGCATGGTTTGGGTTTGGATTTTGATTCAAGCTTTATCACACCGACTCTGGTGTTATTGACTCAATAGTGAAATTGCTTTTGTGGTTGCACATCTAACCAGTGTTAAAAAAAACATTATTCTTTGCCAGATTCCAAAATCTTATCTCTTACAATAATGAGAAGTGCTGACTTCTATTAATTACGAGGTGATCAATTCCAACTGATCACTCAGTGGCTACATTTTTCTGGACTAATTTTTTATGTTCACTTTAGCCTTTGGATGCACCCATGATTCTTGCTAGATGCATTTTTGTTTCTTTTTAGTCTCCTTGTAGTACAGGTGAAACTGGAAAAATGTGAAAAAAAGCGCAAAAGTAAATTTATTTCAGTAATTCAACTTGAAGCAACACTATGTAGTTTTTCAATATATTTAGTTATTTAATATATTTCCAAGACCCTTGTGATGTTACATCGACTTACAATAGGTTGAATGACACGCATGCCATAGCCTGACGGGGTCTGTATCGCTTTTACTGGCACTACGTAGCTTGTCAGATAAAACAAAATATAACTTTTTGGTAAAATCTCTAATTGTCGTGTTTGGAGAAGAATAAATGCTGAGTTGCATCCAAAGAACACCACACCTACTGTGAAGCATGGGGGTGGAAACCTCATGCATTGGGGTTGTTTTTCTGCAAAGGGACCAGGACAACTGATCCATGTAAAGGAAAGAATGAATGGGGCCATGTATCGTGAGATTTTGAGTAAAAATCTCCTTACATCAGCAAGAGCATTGAAGATGAAACGTGGCTGGATCTTTCAGCATGACAATGATCCCAAACACACCACCCGGGTAATGAAGGACTGGCTTTGTAAAAAGCATTTCAAGGTCCTGGAGTGGCATAGCCAGCCTCCAGATCTCAACCCCATAGAAAATCTTTGGAGGGAGTTGAAAGTCCGTGTTGCCCAGCGACAGCCCCAAAAATTTAACTGCTCTAGAGGAGATCTGCATGGAGGAATGGGCCAAAATACCAGCAACAGTGTATGAAAACCTTGTGAAGACTTACAGAAAACGCTTGACCTCAGTCTGTGTTGTTTTTGGGGAGCCATGTTATGTGCTGATGTTGGTCCACTGTGCTTTATTAAGGCTAGAGTCAACGCAGCCTTGTACCAGGACTTTTTGGAACACTTCATGCTTCCTTCCACAGACGAGCTTTATGGAGATGTTGACTTCATTTTCCAGCAGGACTTGGCACCTGCCCACACTGCCAAAGGTACCAAAACCTGGTTCAATGACCATGGGATACTGTGCTTGATTGGCCAGCAAACTTGCCTGACTTGAACCCCATAGAGAATCTATGGGGTATTGCCAAGAGAAAGATGAGTGACATGAGACCAAGGGGCAAACTCCGCCGCTCAGAATTGAGGCCATCCCGGAAGTAACAAAAATTGCAGTTCACCCCTCCTCCGCTGGGGGCTGGCTCCAGAAAGGAGCAAGTTCCCATTGACTACCATGTTAAACAGGCCAACTTCACAGCAGAAATAAACCTGTTTATAGCCTGGTTCAAAAAACAATTTTAGGTTTATTAGGTCAGGTTTATCGTCATGACGTGAATTTTTTTCTAACTCATCCGTTTAGACATAATTTAATCTTGAAATTATGAATAATTAGGGGCGTGTCCTTTTGATTGACAGGTCTCGGATGAGCTGTCAGCGCTAACGCTGGTGGCTAACGGTGGCTAGCAGCTTGCCGCCATAGACTGCTTCCCCCCCCCGCGTTTGCTCCGGGGAAGGCCTTCAGCCTGGGACTCACGTTAATACTTTGGCCATTTCCTTTCTCTGAACTTGAACATCAGTTCTATCCGCAAACTTTATTAGTGTTTAGATATAAATCGTGCACTTATTGGACAAATATGGCTTGCTGTGGTACTGATTGCACTAACAGACCGTCCAAGAAGTCTGTGCTCCATTTTTTTTCGGTAAATAAAATAATATTTCTGTACATTATTTTGTAGATGAAGCTCCTGCAGCTGAGCTCCTTAATTAGCAAAGTATCTAGTTAACCACGCTGGGAAACTACAAACTGAACAGGTTAAGATGTGCATTTAAGATAAGTCTGCTTGGTCGAACATGGGTTGAAATGATCACATTTCTTATTTACTTTACATGTTGATTTATTCAAATTTCACATAGTTTTAGTAAAAGCTATGGGCAAACAGGGCGTCACGATTTTATTTGACAAAATTGAGTTGTGCTCATTTCACCGTCAAAATAACGTATTCATCGCTTCGCGGTCAAGACACACACACACATATGTATGTATGTATGTATATATATATATATATATATATATATATATATATATATGTATGTGTGTGTACCAGCACGTTATTTTGACGGTTTTAACATGTAAAGTAGATAAGAAATGTGATCATTTCAACCTGTCGACCAAGCAGCCTTATCTTAGAGGCCCATTTGTTTACAAAAAAAATCCTTTTTTTCCCAACTAACTCCAGATATATTTCATAATTTGTTGTCAGAGATTTTTTACTTTTTAAAAATTAATAAGAGTTGTCAGTTAAGGCATTAACCATTTCTGATATGCTGTCATATGGGATTCACCTTCATTGTTGTACTTTTACACATACACCCATAAGTGTTATGTCTGTGTGTTCATTTGTTTACAGCACGTTTGTCTTGTTGTGGTGAGTGGGTTTCCAACTAAGACGGGCAATGTTGAAATTTGAAGTTTTTAATATACATTGTTTTTTTTTTCTTACAGATTATATCAATCGCCTAAAACTACAGGAAGATCATAAGGAGAAGTACTTAACTTATGTGCATCATCTTTAATGCCACTTCTTTCATATCGTTAGGTGCTGTCCATTTTTTGATTAAATAAACAACAAATGAATGAAGTTTGTTTTTCTTTCACACAGATATTTTCCATTTCAGGAAAAAAAATCATAGTTTTGCAGCCGCATAAGAAGTATGATTTGGCTTTGTAATATTGCAGACACCAAGGGTTATTTTAATATTGAGATGTTGAAGGAATTTATCAAATTCAAAAATGCAGTTGGCTGATTAATTACTTTGTTTTATTTTTCCCCTTGTTATATACTGTTGAAAGAATTTTCAGTCATTATAGAGAATAAAACATTTATTTTTTTAAACACAAGATTCTATAAAAGAAAGGGACACAGATAAAAAAAAACAAGGGGGGCCAGAAAGCAAAAGAGACTTATGTACAGTAAAATGTGGTTGGGAGGGGGGCAGAGTTGTCAACAGTGTTATGGCAACAGATGTAATTGTTGAAATTAAAAAACTACACCAACAACACATTAGACATAACAATCAGGATTATATTTATACTTTTTGCTTTAACATCAATTGTTCAAAAGGACTGTCATGTCTAATGTGAGGATGTGTAAAGATGGCAGGATTTAAACTAGGAATAAAAGAACCCATAACACTGTTGACAAACCTGCTGGCCTTTTCTATTTTTGCCGGGTTTACACCTGCCCTCTTTCAACGCCTTTGGGTGATGGAGGAGAAGATGATGGACATCTGAGGGTGGGGAAGGTAAAGCTGGTGCAGGTCCTCCATCATCATGTTCACCAACTGGACACTGCTGACCGCCCCCATGTCATCTCCGCCACAGCTGATGATGAGGACATCTAGAGCTGCTCTTCCTCCTTTCCACCTCAGCCCCCCCAGCCAAACCAGGAGATACGGACGTCTGGGAGGCCGAGGTTTCCTCCGATGGTTTCTTCAGCTTTCTCAGAACTATGTCAGACATAGCTGTCTCCAATGATCCAAATGGCTATGGAGAAAAAAAATAGCATAATGAATGGCAGTTGCACAGGTGTGGCTTATCGGTTGAAAGTATAATACTATTAAAATTCTACATGAAGCGATGGAGACAGGTACTTACATTTTCTGCTTTGTTTGGCTGTTGTGGAGGACAGGCATGCAGCCATTGTGACCTGGTAAACAAAATCTATAAAAAGAAACACAAGTGTCTTACTAAAAGTGCAACTTATCCCTTCCCATACCTCAATAAATGATTAGTAAAATTCATACATTGCAGAATTGACTAGGATCGAAATTAGTCATATTAGATGTTGCTAATCTACAATAGCTGTGGGAACAGTTTTTTTAACTGGGAGATCCTACATGGTAATACAATCACTAACAATTAGGGTAAATACAAATAATATATATATGTGAACTATCCTTACTAACTTAGCTTGATCATGTATCTCATGCATAGACTAAATAGATCTCATATACTATTAATAACTAAGTTAAACATTTTATTGAAAACTTGCATTAAGTTAATGATCATTTCATTTGAATAAATTATTTCAATTTAAATGTTAACTTACCGATTTAATATTGTATTTACAGCTTGGATGGAGGAGGGTAGCAGAGTTGCTCTACTGCGGCTTTCAGGCTAAAGGCGCCCGCTGACCTCCGTTAGCTTCAATTAGCTTCAGTTAGCTCCAGGACTAGCTCCTGGCTACATCGGCTCAGAGTGTCAATCATCCGCCCCCGCCCTCACAGCGCCACTCTCAGCTCCACCTCTTTGCCCATTTTTGTATTTCCTGGGAGTGACGAAACGCGTGACACAGACAAGATGGCGGCGGTGGGAACAGCCCATTTGGCTGCATTTTTGCTCTTCAGAAACCAATGGGTGACGTCACTGAGGCTTCGTCCAGTAATATACAGTCTATGCATGAGACGGAACAATGCAGAAGAGCTGAAGGCCGCTATTGAAGAATCCTGGTGATCTGTAACACCTCAGCAGAGCCACAGACTGATAGCATCCATGCCACGCTGCATTGAAGCAGTAATTGATGCAAAAAGGGGCCCAAACCAAGTACTGAGTACATATACATGATTATACTTTTCAGAGGTCCCACATTTCTCTATTTAAATCCTTGTTTTGTTGATTCAATGTAATATTCTAATTTTCTGAGATTTTGAATTTGGGGTTTTCATAAGCTTTAATTCATAATCATAAAAATTATAACAAATAAAGGCTTCAAATATCTCGCTTTCCATGTCTATCTCATATATTAGTTTCCCATAGTATAGTACCAATAGTGTGCTTGGCTCATGGTTAGTCAAGATACATCAGGAAAGTATACTTGTAATCTTGATAGTCTTCTGATACATAAAGTCATCTTACATAAAGACACACTAGTAGGGAAGAGGGATGGAAGATAAGACTGATGGAGTGCCGAAGAAGAGCTTGTTTGATGACAAGAGATGAGGCTGTCAGGTCATGACTAGACAGGACATGGGTGGGGGTGGGGGTATTTAGGAGGGTACACTGTTTCTGTGTGTGGATGTTTGTTAAGGCAGAAGTATAGTGGCCTCTGTGACCCCCGCTAAAGCAGCTGTGTTGCATCAGTCTAAGTAGCGTACTGCTGCTCTGTCTCAGATGGCTTCAGTGGTCTAGCCACTGTCTCTCAGGTAAACAATTACTTTTAAATATTCCGTTGCTTTTTGGGATTTTTCTGGGTAAGCGTGAATGTTACAGTATATTAAAGCATTTATTTAAGTTTCTCCACAATATTAGTATTAGAACAGAGTTACAGAATGTCTACGTTGAGAAGGTTTTTTTTTTTAATTAAGGGAAATGGGTTTATATGAGGTTGGATAATGGTACTTGGATTAACAGAGAGACTTTTATCAACACCCAATCAGCCTTATCAGGGAACTAAGGGGTTTCTCACGACACAAGTTGGCTACAAACAAAAATATGTCAGAGAAAAGTAGAGGTTGTGGAATGCAAACAGAGTGAGTAAATTCTCAAGAACAAAAATGAAAAGAGGGCAAAAAAAGATATGGGGGGGGTAGAAAAAGAGGTAAGGGAGGGTGGGAAATGAAGAATGAGAAGTGGACAGAGCCAGACGTGGAGTCAGGTTCAGCTTTTCTCCCTCAAGTTTCTGAGCTGTGGTTTATAATGAAGAAGTTCCAGTGGGAGCAAATCGAATCCAAACCAGAAATGACAGAAAGACGAGCCTGAGCCAGAAGCCCCCTACTCCCATTTCCCCCCTACGTCCCTTTTTGTGCTCACAGTCAATCTGCGTCTGTTCTGAGGCTCGGTCACCTTCACTCGGCATCCCTCGCCTTAGACCTCTTTGGCGTCTGAGCCGCGCATGTCTGCCGCCAGGTTGGAAATGTCAACATGTTTGGGAGACACTATAGTGCTGGAATCCATCTGGGAAGAATCCCAAAGCACAACAAGGGTGCACGGGAGCTGCACAGTCTCTATAACATGAACGCCAAAGGGAGATACTGTTTGGTGTTTTTGTGGTTGTTTAGACGATCATCTTTGCCTATGTTGTAGTCTGCAGGCGCTGGCGGGTGGCCACAAGAGCGTGGATAGGGAGGAGGGGTGTATATCTGTGAGGCCTGAGCTCAGAGCCGGGCCTGCATCACTACAGCTTAACTCTAACTCCTGCCTTTTAACAAGAGCTATACCCTGGCTTTATGTGGTATTCCTAAACCCCCACTATCAGAAATTTAATAACTCAGGGTCTACTTTGTTTTGTTAATGTCTGTCTTTGTGCTGAACAGTTAAAAGGAGATATCACGAAGAAACCCCCTTCAGTGCGAGTTTCACCTTACTTCAATGAGTTTAAAACAGACAAAATTAAGAACATTTTCCAGACATAAGAGTGAACATATACTTTCAGTCTTCATTTTATTTTTTTGGTGCTATTTTCATTTGATTTACAGATTTACCTTAAACAAGATATCTACATTTTCATGTATAAAAACCATTTGATAATTTTTTAATCTGTTTAAACAAATACTGTATAGCCATCCATCCATCCATCCATCCATCCATCCATCCATCCATCCATCATACTATCTTATCCTTGCAGGATCACTGGGGGCGTGACCCCAGGCTCCAAACCAGGACTTTCTTGCTGCAAGGCAACAGTGATACCGACTGTGCCACTGTGCAGCCCCTAAACAATTATATGGAACCATTAATGCCATGGGAATGTTAAAAAAAGAGCTTATAAAGATTGAATTGACTTTTTTGTAAAGTGCCTTGAGATGACATGTGTTGTATCTTGGCGCTATCTATCTATCTTTTTAAAAATAAAACACTGCTTTATAAATGTTTTGTCCCTTCTCTCAAGAATCTGTTACTTATTATTTGAAATGATGTATTCTGGATGGTGTGAATCAATCAATCAATCAATCAATCAATCAATCAATCAATCAATCAATCAATCAATCAATCAATCAATCAATCAATCAATCTTTACTCATGAAGTGCTTTTCATACAAAGATTGCAACTCAAAGTGCTTTACAGATTATGACTACCCCACATAAACCACATTCCTATCCCTCCGCCACAGGTTTAAAAGCATGATCACATTTATAAATATAAATATAAATATCTTAAAAACATGAACGTTCTCTGCGGCCCTGAGGTCCTCCGGCTGCCTGTTCCAGAGGTGAGGGCCATAAAACTGAAGAGACGCCTCGCCATGAGTGTGTGTCCTGACTTTAGAAATGACAAGGAGACGGCTGCCAGAGGAGCAAAGAGACCGCAAAGGTTCATACGGTAAAAGCAGTTCTGAAAGATAAGGAGGCCCAAGACCATTAAGACACTTAAAAACCATTAAAAGAACCTTAAAATCAATCCTAAGACATAAGGGGAGTCAATGCAATGAATTTAAGACAGGTGTAATGTGCTCCCGCGTCTTGGTCTTCGTCAGGACACGAAATTTTGTAGGAGTTGTAAACCTGAGATACTCTTTTTGAGAAGACCAGAAAGCAGGGCATTACAGTAATCAATTCTACTGGTGATAAAAGCATGCATCAGTGTCTCCGTATTGGCCCGAGAGAGAATGGGGCGGACTCTGGCGATGTTCTTTAGATGATAAAAACCTATTTTAGTAATGTTTTTTAATGTGAGGGATTAAAGTCAGCTCAGAATCAGCTCAGAACCAAACATGAATGTGTCCTTGCAGCCACCTTACAGGCAGGGGTAGTATGATCTGAAATGTCTAAACTGTCATGAGAACTTTTAGGGCCAAGCAGAACCTCTGGGAGAGTTTCAGAGCCTCTCTAGCACTTCCTACATGACCCCATCCCAACAGTCTTGTCGTCCCCACAACTCTGCCAACCATCATTTCCCCTACTGACGTCTGTTTGACAATGTAAAACATGTTTGCAAACATACAGACGCAGAGTCATATTTCTGTTCTTGCACAAAAAAAAACAAAAAAAAAAACAAGCAGAGTGAAGTTCAGCTGCTGTGTGATCTGGGAACAGCAATTGAGGTGGCTGACAGACAGAGAGCAGAAACAGGCTGCCTCAAGCCACAGACTGATCCATGGGTACAGAGCTGGTATCTGATGGTCTGGACTCCACTTGACCTTTCAGAATTCAGGATTTATTTTTAGAAACTACATCTGTGTGTGTGTGTGTGTGTGTGTGTGTGTGCATCTGCGTGTGTGTGGATTTATCTCCCTATGTGTGCATGTGTCATATGTGCATGTTCTCTCGAAGGGGAGTAGGTCTTATCAGCGCTGCGGAGCATTCATCATAGGTGACATTTTCTGCCACTCTATGTTCAAACCAAACACGCGGCTGCATGTTCTATCTTCTCTCTGCGGGATGCTGAGAGGCCTGACTTATGTGAGTTGTCAGTGAAACTTTATGCTATCGTCACTCTGCCCCATTGATTTGGTGCATTGCCCGTTTTTATTATTTTTCCTGTGATTGGTTATTCTTTCAGACAAACTCTCCTTTCTTCCTTGCCCCAGTCCAAAAGCTGAATCAACAAAGGGGCACCTACAGCTACGAGGTTCTGCTTGCTTTTAACACTACAGGGAACCACAGTGGGTCATGATCAAATGTTGTTCTAGGGTTCTGAAAGGAGCTATATGAGTGTATTTGTTGTCCTTTCCCTAACTTGTGTCTCTTGTATGTACGTGTGTTTCAGCTCCATTGCAACTCTTAAGATTTGCTACCATGATTGATTGATTAATCATAAAAGCTGATGCTGTGGTTCCGTTTAACAGAATTGTGAACTGTGGGTGTTACAGTCTAGGGCTGTGTATGTGCCTCTTATTTGCTTTGCCTTCACCCCTCACTTCCTCAGCTGATGTGTCGCACCTGACATCAGCTGATCGCCATAAAATGCCGCCGCCGCCTCTGTCTCAGCAGCCTGTGGGTCCCGTCAGCTGCAGCGGCTCAGTTCCTTTCTATGAAGTTTAGTTTGTAGCTAGTCCTGTTTTCCCACAGTTTTTTCACCTTTATGCTTTTGTGTTAATAAACAATGAAGATAATTTTTATTTCCTCAACCAATGCTCCACGGCTGGGAACAACAAAGTTATTGGGCCGTCTTTAAGACCTTTTGGCACGTAACAGTGGATCACCAATGTCTTTACGGCATTGGTTATGGCAATTTTTCATGCTGGGTAAGCGGACTTAAGGGAAAATAAGGTGGGTGGCCTTCAATGACGGACAGCCAGTAAATGCAAGGCACAACTAAAACACTGTGATGGTAGATTCAACAAGTACTGACATACCCATTTGGCCAGCTATGTAAAGTGAATTATGAACTGACAGTAGAATCAACGCCATAACGATCCGCCATACAGGTTCTGATCTGGATCGTCTTCTTAAAAGTATTGGGAAAAAAAAACCAACAACCTCCCTTCAAGAGAGACAAGTGAAGCTGAAGACAAGTGAAGCTGAAGGTTTGCGGGCCACATTCAGCTATCAATAATGGCCTGCTATAAGTTAGTGCTCATACATTACATATTTAATAACTGCACAGCAACATCTACTTGCAGCTTGAGATGAGGTTCAAAAGCTGCGTTTTGTGGGAAGGTCAGATGCAGCAAGGAAACTTTTAGCACTTTCCGTATTGCCAAGTGATGACAAACCAAGCCAGCCCCCACTGTGTTCCCAAGTGAACGTTTTAAGTTACTTTTTATTTGATTTATTTCAGTTACTTTTTATAGCACGATGCACATTGAATTTAAAGTTAAAACGATTTAAAAAAAAGAAAAAACAGTTAAAAAAACAGACCCTCTTAAGAGGCAAAGTCGGATGCTACCGCTGGGGTTTGCCTTGTGATGGTTTGGGAAGCCATCCATGGTGCAGACCCCCTTTTAATCCCATGATCGTTTGAGAGAGCCACCAGTGCCTATCAGGTATAGACAATGGATGGGTTGATGGATACCATTCGTCTTGTGTGATACCAACTGTGTAGCATCAAGGCCATTTGTGTGTGAGGTCCCTGCACTGCACAATTTTAGCTAAAAGCACCGCTGTGAGTGGGGTGGGATGAAAAAATAAGAAAGCAACTTTGCCACTGTGATCCAGAAACACCTTGGAGATTAACATCAAGGTGTAGCACCATGTAAAACGGAAAAAGGGATAGTGTTACGATCCTTAGGTGTTTGTGTATTGAGTTTCAGTTATTTCATTTACTCATTCAGTTTACCTTATCATTTCAGTGCCCGGATCTTTAGGTGTTTGTGATTTTAAATTTTTTTATCTTATTTGAGTTGCCTTCATAGTGTTTGCATGTTTTTTTCCCTTCCACTACATTTTCTCCTCCTTTCCTCTTTTACCCTCAGGTGTTTGTACTTTGAGTTTCTCTTGTTTTTGGGTAATTCCTTATTAATTTACTCAGGCCTTATCTCAGTCTTTCTTATCTATGTCAGGTTCTGTAGTCACTTCTACTTGTATTTTATTTTGTTGATCTTTTATTAGTTATTTCTTCAACTTATCTGTTAGATCTGATTTACTTTATTTTCTCATTAGGATTGCTGTTTTCTGATCTCAGTTCTTTCGAAAGTTTACTAGTGTTTCTTTCTGTCCTGTTTCCCTCTTCTCCTTCTTGTTATTTATTAGTGCTTTAACTTAAAGTCTCTCTTAGGCTCCTTTACCCTTGCTCTCATAGATCTCTTTCAGCCTTAGTTACCTCAGAGTTAGTTCTTTCTTTTCTCAGTTTGAATTATTTGCTGTCCAGTCAACTCTTCAGGTTTTACCTTTGTTTTCCTTCTCCATTTCCTCCTTGCCATTCTGCCTCCCTGCCCAGCTTCATTTCATTCTCAATCTCTCTGCTCTTACTCCCACCTGCATCTGCTTTCACTAATTAGTCCTCAGGTCTCTTTTTCATTTCTTCACTCCCTCCTCAGTATTTAAGCAGTTCTTATACAGTCACAACTCGCTGGATTCTTCGTCTCCCCCCCCCCATTTTGGGCTCGCCTGAGTCGTTATGTAAGTTTTTCCTTTTTGTTCATTAAACTCTTGTTATTTATCTTACTGGTTTTATACAGAATTAAGACACAACTGAACCTCATTAGCCTCTGCCATTAGAAAATAGGTTAAACCAAACAACAAAATCCAGGCACAAGATCATTAATCTAATTTACACAACGAAATAGTTTGAAAGGTAAAATACTTCATACAGTGCTACTGAAAAGGTTACTGTCAAGAAAATAAACAATACTATACAAAGAAGAAAACCCTTCATTTTGTTGTACCCAGTGATGACATCATGAACCTATTTAAAGAGGAAGAGCTGGGCTCACCTCTCCCATACACCTATTCTGAATGTAGGATCTGAACAAAAGTACACACAACGGTAAGTATAAACAAATAAAAATTAACTGAAGTAATTTACTAGAAATGTACCTTTTAACAGAATGAAAAAAAATTACATTACCTTATGGTTCAGTGGTGTTAGCTTTAAAAAAAACATTCACGGATGTAAACTGTAACATAAGGCTACCACAAACAAACCCATGATAGTTTGTGTGAAGGAAAGTTGTAACAGCAATGTTTAAACTAAAGCGTTTTGGCCAATAAAAAAAAAGATGGAATAAATTATGAATATGTTTAAGTCTAGAGAGCAGGTACGTGGGTAGGTGGAGAAAAAGTACATCACAGAGAAAGTTCTCGGAGCTGAGATTCAACATGGAGATCTTGTTGCTGTGAGGTGACGGTGCAGAAAACAAAATCTCATGATGCTGCTGCGTCCATGGCTATTCTATGTACGTTAGTCTCTTACAAAACCAAAACCCTGCTATGAAGTTTAACTAAAGCTGAAATGAGACCCATTTATTACAGTGTAATCACCATGAAAATTGTTTGACAGGCGTTGTAAAAGTAACTAAGCTGCTTTGGAAGAGACACAAAGAACCTGAACTTCTCCAATAATTTACTGGTGTCACCATGAACAGCCAAAGCACCAGTTGCACCTTGCTTTGGCAGGTGATTTTATGGGATCAAAAATTATTGTTTGAGATTGTACACTGACATACATAAATAATGTTCCTGTTTGCCATTATAATCACAGTGTGTTCGGTCACAGCGTCCACAGTGCCTGAACAGATCGCTGTCTATGGATATCTGACTTTTGAAATGAGTTGTAAATTATTGCAAATAGAAAGCAGGCTTGTTTACTGTAGTTTCATTATCCACACTACAGCGCACTGAATGAAATGATTATTGACTATTATTATGAAAAATTGTACTTTGAGAATTTTCGGAAGGTTTGCTTAAACGAAGGTTTAGATTGCTTACATTTTAAACCCTACAGTAGTTTACATTGTTTTTACATGGGTTTGCCATGTAACTATCACTTAGAAATTGTAAAAATCATGGAAACCTTCAAGGTCCTGTGGCGTTCTTTGGAATACCAGCAGAAGACACACAGCTACAATTAGATCTGACTCAGAGTCTGAACTTATTGCGTGAGACAGATATTGTGTCACGGCGACCATGTGTGTCACTTTCTGTCTCCCACATATCTATGATGAAACATGATGTCATTTGCTGGCTGCCCGCTAAGTTGTGGATCAGCGCCACAAGCGCAGGCCCAAAGGACTCAATGGTCCCACACGAGCCGGAAGCAGACGTAAAGCTGAAGAAAAGGGAGTAAACGGTAGGAAAAGGAGGAAAAAGACTCCACAGCATTGATTACACAGAAATGATTCATTGTCTGAGAGCTGCTCGTGATTTATTGGTAACATGCTGTTGGATATCATGTCCAGACTTTGTATCATCTAAATATGTATACACAGTAAGGTGCCAGAACATGAAGAGATTTTTTTCCAGATCATTTGCACGCCTTTCTAACGTAACCTGGAAACAAATTCTTTGTGAGACTAGACTACAAAACATGAAGCTAATTAAGAATGCAGAGCAGCACAAGGCATATACATAAAGATGGTTGACTTCACTCAAACAGTCTCTGATTGTTGTAAATAATTCACATTTTGATAATAGTAAATCTACAAATCTTTGTCTACACTACAGCAATCAAACCATTCTTATAATTTCCGAAAAGCTGTTTGCATTTTTGCATTCTGTTAATGATTTATGTTTGGTAATGAGTTCCAGGTATTTTAGATTCAAGTCAGGGTAACTCCAGAATGTTAAAATGACTTCCAGTCAAAAAAAATGTTGATACAATTAAAAGATAACCTTAAGGGTATTAAATTTGTTTGGCTTAACTGAAAAACAAAATAAATTATTAAGATTTTTTAGGGATTAAGAACTAAAACCAAAAGTTGCATATTGTATGCATTTTGGGACACCAGAGTTGACTTTGAGGTCTTACTAATAGTACCCAAAAAAATACAATTAAGTAATACATATTCAGATTATTGACAGTTTATATATTAATCATGTTTATTGTACTGCAAAGTATACCAAGAAAACTATGATCTTTGCTGTACAATATTTATTCTGAAGTTCAAAGAGACCACAACTGTAGGTTCAGCTCCAGGTGTTATGTGCAGGTTATTTTAATGCTTTTTCCAAACTCTGTACCGTTCTGTTCTTTTTTGTAAGTGTTTATTAGTTGACCTTGAAGACAAATCAGTTCTACTTCCTTTCTTATGTCAAAATAAGAGTCCAAGAGTCTATCTGATTAAGGATCTACTCTGACAGGAAGTATCTGCGACGCTCATAACTGAAATTATGTTGGACTTTAAGCCGCAGTTGGTAACTCATGCCTTTGTTGTGACATTATCTAATAGTGATGCTCGTAAACAGCTCTGTTCTAGTCACCGCTCTGCTGGAATATTTCTCAATTATATTTTCAAGGTTAACTTAGTCATGTTATTGCCTGATATTTACTGCTTACCTCAGTCACTTTGAATCCCTCCAGGCAAAACAAACTTATTTTGCCCAATCCAATTCCTACACACTGAATTTTTGAAGTCATACAGATATCTAGTTCCCCTTCATTCTTTCATCATTTCATCATTTCATTTGACTGATAGGACTACATCATATCAGTCAAACGAAACCTCTGTAGCATTCAAACGGGAATGGGACAGCTGAGGGCGCTGTCAAAATTCACCTAAGTTCAGTTGTATGGTTGATTGTTCCTTGAGTCTTTGTGATGGCTCTCTGATGGTTTGGGAATCTGTCCCAGGTCTACCCTGAGAGATGCTCCCTGACCGCTAGAGATGGGCATCAACAAAGCTTTCAAAGATTTTCTGTACATGAAGTAAGACGGTTTTACAGCTACACCTGGATCTGGATTCTGTATTGTTTCCTGACAAGGAGGCATTATGGTGTGAAAAAAACAGTACATAGCTACAGAAATAAAGGACCAGAACATCCAATCCAGTTGCCTGATAGTGAAACTATAGGTAGCAGTTAGTAGAAGAGCCTCTGTTCAAGGGGAACAGACACATACGTCCCACTACACCTTCACATGAACACAAGCCTCTTCCTGCTGTATTCTGACACACTCACACACAGACAAATTGCCAGACATGTTGATCTTCATCAGAAGATAGGAGACACCTTGCTGCCCTGCTGACACAGAGGACTTTCTCTCTGTGTACTTCACACAGGCCTGTAAACTGTCCACTTAAGACTCCGTCAGGTTGACTGACAGCTAGGAAATGCCTGGGCTTCTTGACATGTCCAAGGGTGCAATTTGTCAAATAAACATCCCCTCAGAACAAGACAGCTGCAGGCGCGTTGAGGAACAAGGATAACCAGGATATCGGTCAAACAGAGAATGAGAGTCATCCTGTACCAGGAAAGTCTTTTCACCTTCATTTTGAAATCGGCAAAGCACCAAAAATATAAGCACCCTCAATTAAAGTAGGTTTTATAGCTTCAGAGTTAACCTTCGAGGAATGTTGGACACACTGCATGTGTTCTGCAGAAAAGAAAGGAACAGTCTGAGTATTAACAAAAAGTGCGACCTTGTAGAATGCTCTGAGCTTTGGGAACGTGCTGCCTGGTGACTCTTATCACTGCTGTCTGTCAAAGACGAGAACACTCATGGCCTTTGGGGGCGGCTGTCTGAAATTCCCTGGAGAGGTCCTCTGTTAGCTCAGACTCTGCAGGTCAGAGACCACACAGGTCACTGCTAGCACGTCTCAGAGATGGGAGCTATGCCGGCAGAGCTTTCCGAACAACTGCTATGCTACTGTATGGAGAGGGGGAAGTGTGGATGGATGAATGGTGAACATTTGATAAAGGAAAGTAATGCATGTTAGTAATAGGTTTGCCAATTAATTCTTCTTTTTTACATTTACAAAAAGTATAAATACTGAAGTTGATAACCTTTGTAATGGCAGTTACAACGTTTAACATGCTCAGAAGTAAATTCCTTCATACAATGAGGTAAAAAGCACACACAGTTGAATGTTATTGTTTTATGTCCAGTAAAACACAAAGTTTACCCAAATGTTTGCTACTATACTCCTGCTAAATAAGAAAACATATTGGTTTTTACAGAAATGATGTAACCTACAGTATTTATAATTTTCTGAGAAAATTTCTTTGAATAACGTGAAAAAACCCATTATGTTTTCAGAAAGTGAAACTCATTTTAGATTTAAATGTTTTAAGGCATTCTTTCTTGTAATTTTGAGGATTATGGCTTACAAATAATGAACACCCAAAACTCAATGTTAAAAAAAATGTGAATATTACATCTGAGCATAAAAAGGATATTTGAAACAAACCTGTAAGGCTTCTAAAAATTAATATTAATTTTTATGCACTCAATACTTAGTTGGGGCTCCTTTTTATGAATTGCTGCATCATTACAGCTGGGCTGTGAGGTGATCAGCCTGTGGTTCTGCTGAGGTGTAATGAAAGTCTTGGTTGCTTTGAGACCATGTACACACGCAGACGTTTTTTTTTTAAAACGAATATTCTCACCACCTTGTTGAAAAAAAAATCTCCATCCACACCTAACCGCATTCTTAAGCACATTCATAGACATGCCAAACCTGTAGGGGGCTGTAGTTCCCCCAAATCCTATCCACTCAGACTAACTTTCTAACTTCTAACTTCTACATAGAGCAGTAATGGGGATGGCTAGCGTGACATCACGACATCACTTCCGGGTCCAACCCGCCGCTGCTCCTAATGTAATCACAATGGCTGTTGCCAAGGTTCCATCCATCCATCCATTTTCTTCCGCTTATCCGGGGTCGGGTCGCGGGGGCAGCAGCCTAAGCAAAGAGACCCAGACTTCCCTCTCCCCAGCCACTTGTTCCAGCTCCTCGGGAGGAACCCCAAGGCGCTCCCAGGCCAGCCGAGAAACATAGTCCCTCCAGCGTGTCCTGGGCCTTCCCCTGGGCCTCCTCCCGGTGAGACGTGCCTGAAACACCTCACCAGGGAGGCGTCCAGGAGGCATCCTGACCAGATGCCCGAGCCACCTCAACTGACTCCTCTCGATGTGGAGAAGCAGCGGCTCTACTCTGAGCCCCCTCCGGATGACTGAGCTTCTCACCCTATCTCTAAGGGAGAGCCCAGACACTCTGCGGAGGAAACTCATTTCAGCCGCTTGTATCCGTGATCTCGTTCTTTCGGTCACCACCCAGAGTTCGTGACCATAGATGAGGGTAGGAACGTAGATCGACCGGTAAATCGAGAGCTTCGCCTTTTGGCTCAGCTCTCTCTTCACCACGACAGACCGGTCGAGCGCCCGCATAACTGCAGATGCCCCACCAATCCGTCTATCGATCTCCCGCTCCATGTTTCCCTCATTCGTGAACAAGACCCCCAGATACTTAAACTCCTCCACTTGGGGAAGGACCCCATCCCCGACCAGGAGGAGGCACCCCACCCTTTTCTGGCTCAAGACCATGGCCTCGGATTTGGAGGTGCTGATTCTCATCCCAGCCGCTTCACACTCGGCTGCGAACAGCTCCAGCGAAAGCTGTAGATCACACTCCGATGAAGCCAACAGGACCACATCATCTGCAAAAAGCAGAGACCCGATCCTGAGGCCACCAAAACGGATCCCCTCAACGCCTTGGCTGCGCCTAGAGATCCTGTCCATAAAAGTTAGGAACAGGATCGGTGACAAAGGGTAACCTTGGCGGAGTCCAACTCTCACTGGAAACAAGCCCGACTTACTGCCGGCAATGCGAACCAAACTCTGGCACCGGTCGTACAGGGACCTAACAGCCCGTATCAAGGGGCCCGGTACCCCATACTCCCGGAGCACCCCCCACAGGGCCCCCCGAGGGACACGGTCGAACGCCTTCTCCAAGTCCACAAAACACATGTAGACCGGTTGGGCGAACTCCCACGCACCCTCCAGGACCCTGCTGAGGGTGTAGAGCTGGTCCAGTGTTCCACGGCCAGGACGAAAACCGCATTGTTCCTCCTGGATCCGAGGTTCGACTATCCGTCGGACCCTCCTCTCCAGAACCCCTGAATAGACCTTACCAGGGAGGCTCAGAAGTGTGATCCCCCTGTAGTTGGAACAGACCCTGTGGTCCCCCTTTTTAAACAGGGGGACCACCACCCCGGTCTGCCAATCCAAGGGAACTGCCCCCGATGTCCACGCAATATTGCAGAGCCGCGTTAACCAACACAGCCCCACAACATCCAGAGCCTTGAGGAACTCCAGTCGAATCTCATCCACCCCCGGAGCCTTGCCACCGAGGAGCTTTTTAACGACCTCGGTGACCTCAGCACCAGAGATTGGTGAGCCCGACCCCAAGTCCCCAAACCCTGCTTCCAGATTGGAAGGCGTGCTGGTGGGATTGAGGAGGTCTTTGAAGTATTCCATCCACCGACCCAAAACGTCCCGCGTCGAGGTCAGCAGCACACCATCCCCACTGTAAACAGTGAAGGTGGCAGACCGCTTTCCCCCCCTGAGACGCCGGTTGGTGGACCAGAATCGCTTCGAAGCCGTACGGAAGTCGTTTTCCATGGTCTCTCCAAACTCCTCCCACGCCCGAGTTTTTGCCTCAGCAACCATCCGAGCCGCATCCCGCTTGGCCTGTCGGTACCTATCAGCTGCTTCAGGGGTCCCACAAGCCAAAAAGACCCGGTAGGACTCCTTCTTCAGCCTGACAGCATCCCTTACCGCCGGTGTCCACCAGCGGGTTCGGGGGTTGCCGCCGCGACAGGCACCGACCACCTTGCGGCCACAGCTTCGGTCAGCCGCCTCGGCAATGGAGGCGCAGAACATGGTCCACTCGGACTCAATGTCCCCTGCCTCCCCCGGGACGTGTTCAAAGTTCTGCCGGAGGTGTGAGTTAAAGCTCCTTCTGACAGGAGACTCTGCCAGACGTTCCCAGCAGACCCTCACAACACGTCTGGGCCTTCCAGGTCTGTCCGGCGTCCTCCCCCACCATCGGAGCCGACTCACCACCAGGTAGTGGTCAGTGGACAGCTCTGCCCCTCTCTTCACCCGAGTGTCCAAAACATGCGGCCGCAGATCAGATGAGACGACAACCAAGTCGATCATTGAGCTGCGGCCTAAGGTGTCCTGGTGCCAAGTGCACATATGGACACCTTTATGCTTGAACATGGTGTTTGTTATGGACAATCCATGACGAGCACAGAAGTCCAATAACAAGACACCACTCGGGATTAGATCGGGGGGGCCATTCCGCCCAACCACACCCCTCCAGGTCTCACTGTCATTGCCCACGTGAGCGTTGAAGTCCCCCAGCAGAACAAGGGAGTCCCCAGGAGGAGCACTCTCCAGCACCCCCTCCAAAGACTCCAAGAAGGGTGGGTAATCTAATCTGCTGTTTGGCGCGTAAGCACAAACAACAGTCAGGACCCGTCCCCCCACCCGAAGGCGGAGGGAGGCTACCCTCTCGTTCACTGGGGTAAACCCCAACGTACAGGCGCCGAGATGGGGGGCAACAAGTATGCCCACCCCAGCTCGGCGCCTCTCAGCGGGGGCAACCCCAGAGTGGAAGAGAGTCCAACCCCTCTCGAGGAGACGGGTTCAAGAGCCAGAGCCGTGCGCCGAGGTGAGTCCGACGATGTCCTCTCAACCTCGCACACCAGCTCCGGCTCCTTCCCCACCAGAGAGGTGACGTTCCACGTCCCAAGAGCCAGCTTCTGCAGCCGAGGATCGGACCGCCAAGGTCCCCGCCTTTGGCCGCCGCCCATCCTGCACAGCACCCGACCCCTATGGCCCCTCCCACAGGTGGTGAGCTCATGGGAAGGGGGGCCCATGTTACCTCTTCGGGCTAAGCCCGACCGGGCCCCATGGGTAAAGGCCCGGCCACTAGGCGCTCGCCAACGTGCCCCACCTCCAGGCCTGGCTCCAGAGGGGGGCCCCGGTGACCCGCGTCCGGGCGAGGGAACATTGAGTCCATCTGTCGTTTTCATCATAGGGGTCTTTTGGGCTGCACTTTGTCTGATCCCTCACCTAGAACCAAATTGCCATGGGTGACCCTACCAGGAGCAAAAGCCCCCGACAACATAGCTCCTAGGATCATTGGGACACTCAAACCCCTCCACCACGATAAGGTGGCAACCCAGGAAGGAGCGATAAGGTGGCAGCCCAGGGAGGAGCGATAAGGTGGCAGCCCAGGGAGGTTGCCAAGGTGGATTCTTTTAAATTACTTAATCATGTAAATTATTACTTAAATCTCATAATTTATTTTAATCTTCTAAATTATAACTAATTCTCGTAAATGAGTTTATTTTCGTAAATGAGTTTATTTTCGTAAAATATGACTTTTCATAAATAACTACCATAATTTTCGGACTGTTGAGCACACCTGAATGAGCCAAACCAGCTACATTTTAAAAGAAAGTACATTTTGTTCATATATATGCCGCACTGAATGTAAACCAGATGTTTTCATGTTGTAACGTGAGATATTTACACAGAAAGACGTTAGATGGAAGATGTCTGTTTTTTATTACCTCCGTCAGGACGTAATCATCTGTCTGTTAGCAACATAACTTAGGAAGTCATGGATGGATGGAATGTCAGCAATGAGAATAGGAACAAGTAAATCCTTCTTGGGGTTGATCCGACATGAAGCGCCTATTCACCCACCGACCGGCTGTGCTAAACTCCACTCCTCCCCCGTGTCAAAGAGCTCACAAGCGGCATCCCTCGCGCAGCAGCCCCGAATCTCTGCTCTCCGCTGGAAAAGCGCAGCCATGCATCTCATTAACAGACATTTTATTGGTAAAGTACAGAATATTAGAAATATAACAACATGGTGATGGGGGGGATGAGTGGCCCTGGCGGAGATCTGTGCTCTCCAAGTGTTCTACTATACTATATATATAAATATGGAAATGTTTTCTTTTTTTGGATTTTAATGTCTCATTTTGTCTTGATTGTACAGCGCCTTGTTTTTGACTTTAAGTCATCTTAAAGGACTTAATAAATAAATTGACAGATTAAACTAGTAAATGACAACTTTATTCTCATAAATATTGACTTTAATCTCTTTTATTTAATGTGGCCCCACTCCATCATAACAGCAACAGGTAACGTTATTTCGGCTAATGCTTTGTGCAAATACTGGCGCTAGTCTACACTTTTAAAGAGATACAGCTTATTGTATCAGTTTAAGCCATCTCCTCCTCTTGTTTTCGTCCAGAGGAAAGCGGCAGTAACATATCGTTTTATTGGCATAATTTATTTTATTCCAACACGGGACACAGCACTGCACCATTGCTACCGCGATTTGGTTTGGACACGGAAGTGACGTTTTCGGCTACGATGACGTAGCCACTAGCAATTCGCATTGAGCTTGTAAAAACAAGCAAACAAAAAACGCTTGGACAATCGATTGTGCCAACATATCTCTGAGGGCATAAATGCTGTTTCTGAGTGCAAACATAAGTCGCACAAATGATGTCGGAGCATTTTTGTTGTAGAACGTGACGCTGCAGAGCCGAAAACTCTGGTTATTTCTGTCTACACGCAAACGCTTAAAAACGAGAAAACGCAAATCTTCACTTTGGCCGGAGTTTTCAAAAAGATTCGCTTTCGGTGCTGTAAATCTGCGTTTTCTTGTGGATGACTGTCCAAACCGTAGAAAAGTATCTTCCGTTTTGTGAGATACCCGGCTACGTGTGGACAAGGCATGAGAGTGGCATTCAGACCATCTGCATTGGTAGGTCTGGCATTTAATTTTCCTCGTTATAATACCCCACGAGGTTCAGTTCAGGCCAGTTTGCTGACCAATCAGGCACAGTAACACTATGGTCACCGAAACAGCTTTTGGTACTTTTGGCAGTGTGGGCAGGTACCAAGTCCTGCTGGAAAATGAAATCAACATCTCCATAAAGCTTGTCAGCAGAAGGAATCATGAAGTGCTCTAAGATTTCCTGGTAGATGGCTGGATTACCTGTGGACTTCAGAAAACACTTTGGACCAACACCAGCAGATGACATGTCACCCCAAATCATTACTGACTGTGGAAACTTCACACTGGACTTCAAGCAACATGGATTCTCTGCCTCTCCAGTCTAATACCAGACTCTGACCTTGATTTCCAATTTAAACACAAACTTTACTTTCATCTGAAAAGAGAACTTTGGAGCATGAAGCAAACGTCCTGTTCTTTTTCTCCTTAGCCTAGATAAGGCGTTTTTGACACTGACTCAGATTCAAAAGTTGCTTAATTAAAAGAATGCCTTATCTGTACCTTATATGTAGGATTTTTTCATGCATAGTACCTCTTGATGCACTGACTGAGTTTTGAGTTTTCCTTATCTGTAAGCTATAATCATCCAATTTAAAAGAAATCAAGGTTTTTCCCTTTATATGTAATAAATCTATGTATGAATTTCACTTTATGAGTGACAAAAACTATTGAACTTTTTCAAGGTACTGTAATGTGCTGAAATGTACTTGTAGATCAAGCAAAAGTATAGAATGAACACCTGCTAAATTTCAGCAGATTTTACCCGCTTATTGTGCAGAATCAAATTTTTTTTTGCTGTTTTCCTCTTTATGGAGCAACACAAGAATAGCATACTAAAATTAGCTAGTTAATTTGTTTGATTATCTACTTGGTAAGAGCTTGCAGTCCCCCTGTTAAAAAACATCCATCTTATAGCTTGGCAAATATAGTTTTTAAATCAACACCACGTTAGGTATATTAGATGCTGCTTTAGTTCTTTGGTGTTTGCAAGTGCGGGAAAAAACAGTCAGATTTGTATATTGTCTAAGCAAAAAAAAAAGTGTTGAAACCTTCTTACAACTGATGGGTGCTACTCCATGCTCCATATCAGCAAGGTCTCTCCCAAATAAAGATTACAAAGCAGACTGGGGGTTCAAGATGTGCTTTTCAAGCTCTTTTGAAGAAGCACTAAGAAACTGGCAATGTTAAGGATCGTAGATGCAGTGGTCAACCAAGAAAACTTAGTGCAGCAGATGAAAGATACATCAAGTTTTTTACCAGTGCCATCAGCTCAGAACTGTCAGACACCAGTGGGACCCAGGTACACCCATCTACAGTCTGGAGAAGTCTGGCCGGAAGTGGTCTTCATGGAAAAGTTGCAGCCAAAAAGCCATACGTCCGACGTGTAAATTGACCCGAATATGCACAAAAACATAGGAACTGGGGTGCAAAACAATGGTGGCAGGTGCTCTGGATTGATGAGTCAAAATTAGAAACCTTTGGTTGTAGCAGAAGGCAGTTTGTTCGTGGAATGGCTGGAGAGCAATACAATAATGAGTGACTGCAGACAACAGCTAAGCATGGTGGAGGTTGGAAGCTGGCTGCAACCCACAGTATACCTGATCCTGTATGTACATGTATGTGTTGTTTGTATGTTTTTGGACAGGTTGTACTGGAAACAGAATTTCCCCATTGTGGGATTAATAAAGTATTCAGCTGTCACTGAGCAACATAGAGTTTCAGCTCCCTCCAAAGATTTTGTATTAGATTTAGGTCTTGAGACTGACTATGCCACTCCAGAACCTTGATATGCTTTTAACTGAGCCACTCCTTGGTTATTCTGGCTGTGTGCTAGGGGTCATTGTCATGTTGGAAGACCCAGCCACAACCTGTCTTCAATGCTGCAATGAGGGAAGGAGGTTGTTGCTCAAAATCTCACAATATATGGTCCTATTGATCCTCTCCTTAAAACAGTGCAGTCATCCTGTCCCCTTCGCAGAAAAGCACTCCCAAAACATGATGTTTCCACCCCCATGCTTCACAGTAGGCACGATGTTGTTGGGATTCAACTAATCCTTCTTTTTCCCCCATACATGGCAAGTGAAGTTTAGACCAAAAAGTTCTATTTTGGTCTCATCTGACCACATGACTTTCTTCCATGCTTACTCTGGATCATCCAGATGGTCATTGGCAAACTTCAGATGGGCCTGGACATGTGATGACTTGAGCAAGGGAACCTTCCATGCAATGCATGATTTTAAACCATGACGGCGTAGTGTTCTACCCACAGTAACCTTTGAAACTATGGTCCCAGCTCTCTTCATGTCATTGACCAGCTCCTCCTGTTTAGTTCTGGGCTGATTCCTCACCTTTCTTATCATCAGTGATTCCCCACAAGGTGAGATCTTGCATGGAGCCCCAGTCTGACTGAGACTGACAGTCATCTTTAGCCTCTTACATTTTCTAACAATTGCTCCAACAGTTGATCTATTTTCACCAAGCTGCTTGCAAATTGCCCCTTTCCAGCCTTGTGGAGTTCTACAATTTTGTCTCTGGTGTCTTTTGACAACTCTTTGTTCTTGCCCATGGTAGTTGGAGTCTGATTGACTGTGGGGTGGACAGGTGTCTTTAACTAGCTCAGACAGGTGCTACTAATTTAGATTAATGAGTGGAGTAGAGGCGGCCTTTTTAAAGGCAGAGTAACAGGTCTTTGAGAGCCAAAAGTCTTGCTGATTTCCAGGTGTTCAAATAATTATGTGCAGCAATAAAATACAAATAAATCCTTTAAAAATCAGACAATGTGATTTTCTGAACAAAAAAAAAATGCTGTTCCACTTTTTCCTCAGTATATTTAAACATTCTCGTCTGAATAATGCTCCACTGGTTCCCTCCTTTAAACTCCTTTTGGTCTCTCTTATATTCCTATTAGTTCTATGCATCTCCTGTATCCTCTGTACCAGGTTCTGTTACAGCTTCTTGGACTTTTAATTGTTTTGTTCTTTATTTAATTAAAGCCTTTTATCATGAAAATCCTACACTCTTGCTTGTACTTTCGTCCACCCTAAACATCACACTACATGACAATAACCTTAACTAAATATGCTGATTTTTCGACTGTGGAACAGTCGGACCACCCAGAAAAACCCCACATTTACACAAGGATAACAGAACGTAGTAACTTCTTGTGCTTACTTGCCTCCCAAAGAAACCAATGTGGTATTCTACAATATAGAGGAATTCTTTTGCATGTTTTGCTGGGAAAATTCTAGTCCCTCCATGATCTTGAACAGGATGGGTACAGTAAATGAGTAAGCACCAGAGCAATTTCTTGGCTTTTCTTTTTTTCTTCAAGGTAGAGATTGCAGCCTTTTACATGGACTCTTTGCAGTTATAATCAGCGACAATATTGGGAGAAAATTAACTGTTCTAGCTCAGCTAAAATGAAGAACAGTCTTCAAGGAAGAAAGACTGTCTTGCCCCCCAAAGATTCCTTAAAAAGGCATAATAGACATACTTTAAAAAAAGACCAGATATATTTTTACATTTTCATATATTTGCAGAACATAGATAAACAAATTTCATGCCACTATTCACCTTCTAATCAGTTACAAAGTCTCTTTTAGCCTGGTCTTTGCAGGCCGTAATTTCTACAGCAAAGCCAACTACTACCAGGCTTCTCCATCAAACCAAAGTAAACATTGGATGAAAGACCTGATCTCACTCCATTTTAATGAAATTTCTATGCTGTGAAGAACAATTTCCATAAACATAGAATGATCAAATTAGATTGAACCGTAAAGCACACATGCTTTACCATTACTGGATCTCTATCTCTATCCATCTGTTTGAAAGGGATCTTCAAATAAAAGCAGGCATATGCCAGATTTCTGCATCATCTTCTGGTGTATCAGTTAAAAAATTTAAATTATGAACTCAACTGCCATGGATGTAACTACGAGGTGTCAGTGACCATGAGAACTTCTGTAAGTGAGTGAGCGTTGTTCAAAAATGTAGCTTCCTTTTTCTTATTCTCTGATTGGGTATAAACGGCAAGATGGTAACAGAGGTCAGGCATTTAACTTTCTTATTTTGAAAACAACACCTGAACTTGCAAATTGGCCCACTTAAAAAGATGAGAAAGGTCTGTAATTTTCATCATAGGTACACTTCAATTGTGAGAGACAGAACGTAAAAACAAAATCCGGGAAATCACATTGTATGATTTTTAAAGAAGTTATTTCCATAATGGTACAGAAAATAAGTACAGGTGCTTCTAAAAAAATTAGCATATTGTGATAAAGTTCATTCTTTTCCATAATGTAATGATAAAAATTAAACTTTCATATATTTTAGATTCATTGCACACCAACTGAAATATTTCAGGTCTTTTATTGTTTTAAAACTGATGATTTTTGCATACAGCTCATGAAAACCCCAAATTCCTATCTCAAAAAATTAGCATATCATGAAAAGGTTCTCTAAACGAGCTATTAACCTAATCATCTGAATCAACTAATTAACTCTAAACACCTGCAAAAGATTCCTGAGGCTTTTAAAAACTCCCAGCCTGGTTCATTACTCAAAACCGCAATCATGGGTAAGACTGCCGACCTGACTGCTGCCCAGAAGGCCATCATTGACACCCTCAAGCAAGAGGGTAAGACACAGAAAGAAATTTCTGAACAAATAGGCTGTTCCCAGAGTGCTGTATCAAGGCACCTCAGTGGGAAGTCTGTGAGAAGGAAAAAGTGTGGCAGATAACGCTGCACAACGAGAAGAGGTGACCGGACCCTGAGGAAGATTGTGGAGAAGGACCGATTCCAGACCTTGGGGGACCTGCGGAAGCAGTGGACTGAGTCTGGATAGAAACATCCAGAGCCACCGTGCACAGGCGTGTGCTGGAAATGGGCTACAAGCCACTTTTGAACCAGAAACAGCGGCAGAAGCACCTGACCTGGGCTACAGAGAAGCAGCACTGGACTGTTGCTCAGTGGTCCAAAGTACTTTTTTCGGATCAAAGCAAATTTTGCATGTCATTCGGAAATCAAAGTGCCAGAGTCTGGAGGAAGACTGGGGAGAAAGACATGCCAAAATGCCTGAAGTCCAGTGTCAAGTACCCACAGTCAGTGATGGTCTGGGGTGCCATGTCAGCTGCTGGTGTTGGTCCACTGTGTTCTATCAAGGGCAGGGTCAATGCAGCTAGCTATCAGGAGATTTTGGAGCACTTCATGCTTCCATCTGCTGAAAAGCTTTATGGAGATGAAGATTTCATTTTTCAGCACGACCTGGCACCTGCTCACAGTGCCAAAACCACTGGTAAATGGTTTACTGACCATGGTATTACTGTGCTCAATTGGCCAGCCAACTCTCCTGACCTGAACCCCATAGAGAATCTGTGGGATATTGTGAAGAGGAAGTTGAGAGACGCAAGACCCAACACTCTGGATGAGCTTAAGGCCGCTATCGAAGCATCCTGGGCCTCCATAACACCTCAGCAGTGCCACAGGCTGATTGCCTCCATGCCACGCCGCATTGAAGCAGTCACTTCTGCAAAAGGATTCCCGACCAAGTATTGAGTGTATAACTGAGAATAATAATTTGAAGGTTGACTTTTTTATATTAAAAACACTTTTCTTTTATTGGTCGGATGAAATATGCTAATTTTTTGAGATAGGAATTTTGGGTTTTCATGAGCTGTATGCCAAAATCATCAGTTTTAAAACAATAAAAGACCTGAAATATTTCAGTTGGTGTGCAATGAATCTAAAATATATGAAAGTTTAATTTTTATCATTACATATTGGAAAAGAATGAACTTTATCACAATATGCTAATTTTTTGAGAAGGACCTGTATTTAGCACCTACCTACAAACAAGCAAGAATTCTGGCCCTCACAAACCTGTTACTTCTTCTTTAAGAGGCTCTTCTATCCTCCACTCGTTACCTGCATTAATGTCACCTGTTTGAACTCGTTATCTGTATAAAAGACACCTGTCCACTCCTTCGGAGAGTCAGACCCTAAGCTCATCATTGTCAAGACCAAGAAAGCTGTCTAAGGACACCAGGGACAAGCTTGTACTCCTGCACAAGACCGAGATGAGCAAATCTACAATAGGCAAGCAGTTTTGTGAGAAGAGATCCAATTTTTGGAGCGATCATTAGAAAATGGAATAAATGGTAAACTCCCTCAACCTGTGGCTTCATCAAGGGCATGAGTTTGTCTTTTATATTGCTGAACCGAATTTGAACTAATGGAATGGGAGAAGTGGCGGATAGAGTACACAGGGAACAAGAGTGAAGAATATAAATACACATGAAAAAATCCCAAAATAAAACTGCTGAATACAAACAAAAATCCAAAAGTTCATGTATGTCATTTGTATTTTAGATAAATATAGCTTAAAGCGAAGCATTTCTTTAATCTACTGCAAGGCTAACCTGAACATTCGTCATTTCCAAAACCGTAGGATTGATTTAAAGTACCCAATGAAGAATATAATATCTAATACAGACCTTATAAAAAAAATTTGAATATCATGGAAAAGTGTATTTATTCCCATAATTCCATTCAAAACGTTAAACTTCCATATATTATAGATTCAGGGCCCACAACTTAAAATATTTCAAGTATTTAGTTGTTTATTTGTACATATTTTGGGCTTCCAGCTCATAAAACCCACAAAAACAGGAATTCAAAAAATTTGAATACTGTGAAGAAATCACCATACTATTCAATTTTTGCAGAAAAAAAGAAAGAAATTAGGGTCACATCAAATCAATCAAAATATGGTACTTTGGGGTGTCGCGTAGCAGAGTGGTTAAGACAGGCACCCCATGTTCAGAGGCCTCAGTCCTCGACGGGGTTGTCCTTGGAGTTCAATTCCACCCCGAAGTCATTTGCCGAATGTCTCTTCCCCCAACTTTCTCCAGTTTCTACACACTTTCCACTGTCAATAAAGGCCATTGTGGCCACAAAATCTTTGAAAAAGTAAAAAAAAAAAATGGTACTTTCAAAACGATATGTCAATCTTCAATACTTGGTAGGGAATCCCTTTGCCTTAATCACTGCCTGGATGCGCCATGGCATTAAGGTCATCAATCTGTGGCATTAAGGCAATCAGCCTGTGGCATTGCGTAGGAGTTATGGAATCCCAGATCTCTTTGATGCTTGCTGTCAGCTCTTCTTTGTTTTTAGGTCTTGTGCTCCTTATTTTCCTCTTGATAATAACTCATAGATTCTCAGTGGGGTTTAGGTCTAGAGAGTTGGCTGGCCAATCAAGCACTGTGATGGCATGGGCTTCAAACCAGGTTTTGGTGCTTCTGGCGGTATGGGCAGGGGCCAGGTTCTGTTGGAAGATGAAATCTGCATCTCCATTCATATCCTCAGAAGAAGGAATCATGAAGTCCTCTAAAACATTCTGGTAGACTGATGCGGTGACCTTGGATTTAAGAAAGCAGAGTTTACCAACACCTGCACCGGACATTGCACCCCAAATGATGACTGACTGTGGCTTTTTTACTTTGGATCTCAAGCAGCCTGGGTTCTGTTCCTCACCAGTCTTCCTCCAAACCTTTGAATCTTGATTCCCGAATGAAAGGCACACTTTACTTTCATCGGAAAAGAGGTCCTTGGACCAATAGCCAACAGTCCAGTCCTTTTTCTCCTGGTCCCAGTTGAGATGCTTCTCATATTGGCTCAGGCTCAAAAGTGACCAAAGGAACCTGACAGTTGTAGGGGGGCTGGCCATGGGGAGGTTCGGGAGTTTTCCCAAATGGCTGGTCTGTTCTAGGGCCGGTGGTCGGAATGTTTTTAGTACTCCAAAAGCAGCCGCGGTTGAGCCACTCTCGTGATCTCGTTTGTGTGCGTGAATGAGGCCTTTTATTTATAGAAGATGTTTGTGAGGACAACTCATGGACAACTAAAGATGAGATTTGGAATAACAAAGTGATGTCCACATCCACAACTGGTATGCACAAGCCAAACACATTATTGCAAGCTTATTTGCCATGGCAGAAGCCTTTTCTAAAAGAGCCTCCTTTGCTCTTTCTTATATTCAGAAAGTTAGCTTGCTTGATCACCTGTGGATGATTTCTACCATTTCTATTCATCTCTGCCAAGAAAATTTTTTGGACAGTTTGTTGATTTGTCATCTTTCAACCTTAATTTATTCTGTTCTTTTTCCTTTTAGCTGTGCTTTTCACTGTGTTGTTTAGACTCACAAAATAACTCTTAGCAGAGAGCTGATGACAAAATAGCTTCTCTTCAGGTTTTATTTCTAACACCTGTTCAAGATATGGCTCTGAAAAAAAAAATTCCTAAAAAACGCAACAACAACAAAAAAGAACTCTACGTTCGAATAAGCCCACATACTGAGAGGGAAGCAGTAAAGCAAATTACAGACTAATTTAGGCTTTTTATCTAGAGACTCTAGTATGTGGTCAAAGCTTCACTTGTTCTCAATAAGACCGTCAATCAGTCGATTTCAAACGAAGCCTTAAGATCTCATAGATCTTTTTTATTTGAATAGACTCATTGTTGTAGACTGTGCTGTGTTTTCCAAGAATGCAGCTCAGTGTGTGTTTCTATCATCCACTGCATGGCCCTAATCGCAACCAGGTGTCTCCTATTCAAATTAACATATGGTTCTAACTTTCCTCCTACTTTGACAAATGCATACCTGGGTTGCTGACTAGTATAACCATAAAATGAATTCTTCTTTTTTTTATTATTTACAACACATGAGGATGGAGGGGAGGGCGAGGTGGGGCAGAGCTGAGAATGATTTCACCTTGCATGCAACCCTCCTCTTGCCTGTGTTGTGTACCTTGATACATGACTGCGATCACAGTTATTAGAAGCAGGACCTGTTGTACTTGGCTGGACCAGATCCTCTTTGTTCATGTGTTCATTATTTGGGTTATTGGTGCATTTGTAGAGGGTAATAAAACAAGAGAAAAAATACTTTATTATATTTTCATGATCTGACAATTCAGTTCGGTAGACAAGTGCCTGAAAGAAAGACAACATCTGCCCTGTGCAGTTTTGCATATTATCATCTATAAACTTTATTAAGGGATAAAAATGTTGCATACAAACACAGAATTTTTATGTCTTTTGTAAATCCATCTTGGATATTTTATAACTTTATAAATCAGTGTAGTGACGATACATTTAAGTCTCTTGAGCCTTAAATGTATTCTTGAGCCACATTAGGATTAATTAATGTCTCGCTGTGTGCTTTAATGTCCACTTAACCACAAAGTCTGTGTAATGTACATCTTGTCATTTAAATCTACTAGAACATACATACACACACTCACACACACTCACTCACTCACTCACACACACACACACACACACACACACACACACACACACACACACACACACACACACACACACACACACACACACACACACACACACACACACACACACACACACATGAGGTGTAATTTTAAGGTTCCTCTCTAGGACCTGTCTAGATTTTTGTAACTGCAATGCCTGTGTGCGTCGGCAGGGACAATATTACTTCCAGTTAGAGAGTAGCAAAGAAAACAAAGGGCCAGATCATTTGCCCAACACTTGTTTAAAAATAATAATAAAGCGAGAAAATATCTGCTTTTTTATGCAATGAGACTTAGATGGATTTCCTACTGAAACACAGCGTATGTTTACTTCCAGAAAACTGCGTAAGCACAAAGAAATCCAAATGCAGCAAACTGCGTCTGCATGGATCGAGGATCACATGTGCGATTGCCAGACTTTTCTTTTGATATGCCTCCATTTAGATATACAAAGAGACAAACAGGCCCTGCAAGTCTGATTCTCCTTGCTGCAGGGTCAGCAGCCCAGATATTCACAGAAGGGCAAAAAAGCATTTGACAGCCACCGATTGTGCAAATTGTCCCAATTAAAAAAGATGAGAGACGATAGAATTTTTATTATAGGTACATTTCAACTGTCAGAGACAGCAGGTAAAAACAAAATCCAGCAAATCACATTCTATGATTTTTAAAGAATTTACTTCCACAATGGTGCAGAAAATAAGCATTAAGCACCAGAGATTATCTGGATGATTGAGGTCTGGAGATTGGCTAGATCACTCTAGAACCTTGAAATGCTTTTTACGTAGCCACTTCTTTGTTGACCAGGTGTTGAAGACCTACAGGAAATGTTTGACCTTTGTCATTTCCATGTAAGGTTATATTTCAAAGTATTGAGGTGAACTTTTGTTATTGACCAAATACTTATTTTCTGCATCATTATACAAATAAATGCTTTAAAAATCATACAATGTGATTTACTGAATTTGTTTTTCACATTCTGCCTCTCACTGTTGAAGTATACCTATGATACAAATGACAGACCTATCTCACCTTTTTAAGTGGGACAGCTTGCACATTCGGTGGTTGCCAAATACTTTTTTGCCCCACTGTATGTATGAAGAAGAGGAAATTCAGACTGTGAGAAGGTCCTTAATGTACTGTAGCTTGTAAAAAAAAGCATTTCTGCAGGGTTAGTGTAGAATTTTTAAGGTGGAAAGGTGGATGTTTACTTATGTCTTCCAAAAACTACTGAGAGGTAGGCTGTATGTGTGGTCTTAATGGTCTTCACCAACATATCGGATGAATAGATGCTCGAACAGACTGATGCCACTTGTGGTTTTATAAAGGAGCTCTTACCTGTTCTTCACTCTACCCTTTTGCATTGTGTAAAGATTCTGGTATTATAATTGCTATTATATTATATTAGCGTTGTAATGATTTTACTTGGCTTTTTTAAATGACCATGTTCTGAGATTTATTAATCAGTACTGAATGAGTAAATGGCCTCCGAACAGCATCTGCCTGTGTGTCTTTGGTTAGTGGAAGGGGATCGAATTTTAAAAGATAATTCAGATCGTTATTGACTAATTTGTATGGGATTCCTCCTTTAAATGACAATTTGGTCACAGATTAAAAAACACAAAAAAGCGATCCAAACGTTCCTACCTCACCTGGTGACCAAGGAGACTCTGGGGCAGGAGGGGCTCAAGGAAGTATACTTTATCTCCCATCTGGCCCAGGAACACCTTGGAAGACTTCATAAGGAGTTGCAGAGTGTGCAAGGAGAGGATAAAATCTAGAACCTGGTATCACTGCGACCCCATCTCATGTTACCAGTGAAGCTTTGACTTTTATCTGATAGGCAAACCTCTTGATTTACTGGTCCTTGTAAGTTTTTATCTCTCGCTTCACCTATTGGCCAACAAGTAAGAGAACCAGAGGCAGACACAGAACACACTGGAGGGAGTATGTATTATCATTGGCTTAGTGAACGTCCTGGGAACCCCAGTTTGGAACTGAGGAGTATCTATGGGGTGGAGAAAAACTGGATGGATGGATGGATGGATAGAATCATCAACTTTCAAAATTCTTAAAAGTGCCACAGAGCACACTTGAATTTATTAATATAGACTATATCTGATCTGCACTTGTAAAAACTCTAGAAACTGTGTATATGTTGGGTGCATTGTGTTCCAAGAAGACTGAGTTTAAGTTTTGAGTAGAGAAGAGAAGAGAGTGGCAAGAACTAGAAAGTGACAGTAGAAGGTTTTACTAAGAACAATTAAGATAGCAAACAAAGTCATACTTTAAGGCATGTAAAAATGGTAAAGAAAAGAAATGCCTGCAAAGTTCATTGTCAAATCTTGTTAAAGGCCGTTTTGGTTTAAGTGCTGTGTCAAGACAGCTAAAAAGAAAGTTCATTCCCAAATTAAATATACAGCCATTTGTCTGGCCAGAGGTGCTTTTTAGCCATAACTAATTTGGTTTGAGTTACCAAAGTTTGGAAATCTTGGACTTAAATGTCTAACTGCTCCCAAAAAAAACAACCAGAGACAGCACGTGGGTGATCCACCATATTGAGCTGAGCCATAGCAATAAACTTAGTAGAGAAAAGTCTAGAATAGATTTAATATTTCATAGACTTATAATTTAGATTTCAACTGTTGCTATCTAATTTATTCATATACCTTATTTAAAACCCTAACTACTTAAGAACTCATTAATTTGTTTTTTTTTTCTGCTCATTTACACATCTTCTTATAAATCATAACGAATTTCTGATATATTTATGATTTTCAACATCCACAACACTAAGAAATAAATTCTGCAAAATAATTACCATAATGGATAATTTAGTTCTCTGTTTTTGGAAATAAAAAATGTGGATACACTATCTGAAAACTTTTAAGAAACTTTTGAAAAACATCTGTTTTCGTCACCATTTGCCATGTGCGTTTCCAAGGAGGCACAGAGCACAATACGTTTGACTAAATATCTGTGTTACTGTCAACAAGGCCAAAGACAGTCGGTAACTCAGAGCGGAGAGCAGACTTTGCTTGAAAATTTAAACCCAAACAATCTTCACATCACTCCCCCTCCGTCTCCTATGCACTCAAGCCCCGCCTCCAATGCCCTCCTCCCTCCTTCGGCTGCACAACTGGCATAACAACTGCCAAAGATAATCAGCTGACGTGACTTAGAAAAACAAATTTCGTGAATGTTTCCTAACAGTAAACCACATGTGACAACATTAGCTGTGAGTGCACGGATGATCGCACGTGCTGCAGAGGTTTACTGTAATACCACCACCAAAATAACAAAACAAATATTAATCAAGCAAGGGTAAATTACCTGTCAAGCAGAAACATTGCCAACTCGGAATCGGTTTTAAACGCTTTCAGGTCCCGTAGCTCCCTCCACCTCTCAAAGGCTACGCCAATATTTACCCTCGTTTTATCTCGGGCTCGGTCAACTTCTTTCTTCTTAGCTTTTTTGTCCTTATCTTAGCCGTATATGCTGTTGATGGCAGCGGCGGTACGGGCAGTTTATCTTTAGGTGGCTGTTACAGCCGGTTGCGTAGCGGAGCGAGGGGCGGGTCGCGGTGTGTGTGTGAGGAGTGATAGACAGATGTCAGACACTCCTTCAGACGCTGCTCTGGCTCTGATTGGCTGTTTTCTACCGGGCGCGGTGGATTCTTACAAATCACAGTAGGGGCTGTAGGCGTGACCAATTGAGCTGCTTTTTTTAACAGATTACAAATCTCATTTCCTACTTTCAGGACATATGAACATATTTAGGAAATATTACAAAAAGTTACTTTTATTCAAGTTACTTTTATTCAAGCAGCTTTAACTCTTTGCTCTACCTTCATCCTGCCCATTAGTGTTTGAGATCATGCAGAAGTTTGTAAATAAATCCAGGTAATTTACGAACCATGATTTTCATGCAGCATTGAACCCATATTCTTAATCTTAATCCTTTGTACAACATGGTGATTGGATGTAGATTGGCATGCCTCTGACGTCCTGACCTAAAACGTTTCGGCCTTTATATCAATTTAGAGGTTTTAAGCTACGATGAGGACATGAAGTGCAGAGTCCATAATCAGATTTTTGTTACTTTTGTTAGGTAGGAGAAAAAAAAAATACACCGTCATGTTCATTGCAGATTGATTAAATTACATATTTTCTTTGATTCGACTGCTATTACCATCAGATTCCAAAGAGGGTGCTGTTGCACAGGCAGAAAATCAGTCATTTTTAAATTGAAGATTTGATCAGGGGCATGAAATTAAAATTTGCGCCAAAGAAAACGGTTCTAAAAGACATCGCTTTGGCCCTAGGAACAGACTACAGAATGCAACTGTACTTCTATTTATTGACCTTATTGTATTTCATAATTCTTCAATAAATAGGACTGAATTCAAAGAATTTGAACTGAATTGAATTGTAAATATTTTGATTTAAGCTGATTATTTTTTTCAAGTGAAGAAGATCGCTTTGGAGGTGAATTGGTGCTATGTAAATACACTGAACTGAATATGAACAATAAGGAATTTGTCCAAATCAACCTTAATGATAGAACTTCAGCTGTAAAGGTTTAAGGTTTGCTATCATTTTTGTAATGACACATTTTTGTTACCATTGAAAAGCAAAGCTGACACTTTCTTTTTTTTCCACTCTTAATCTAAAACCTATGTTGCAGCTTTAAGTTGGGCCAATGAAAGCAATAGAACATGACAAACAGGAAGTGCTGAAAGTGACAGAGCAATCCATTAAAAATGTCCAAAAGGATTAAGATGTTTCTTTTATTCATATTTATCCACATCAGGGCGTCAGATGGTGGTGTTACAAGCTTGGAAAGCGATGAAAAATCTTTTCAAACTTTCCTCTTTTTTCCTGTTTCCAACTCCCCTCCTCCAACCCAGATAGAAGTGGAGAGCATATGATTGATATCTGAGAATGATCCTCAACTGTCTCTCTGACTCTTCTTTTAGGTCTGGAATGTGCTCACATCTAAGCCACTAGCTGGATCAGGTCTGTATATTGTGTTACTGTTTTCATTTCTAGTGTGAGGGGGAAAAAAACCCCTACTACCCAAAGCTCTTGTATCCACAATACAACACCTGGAAAAAGAAACTGTTCATTAATCCCGGCAGCCCCTAAGAATCTGCGTTTTTTAGCGCCGCTCTCCCCAAACCACATGTGAGGCGGCACAGTGGCTGGTCGGCAGAGCCTTTGTTTTAGAATAACTCTGGGTTATTGTCAGGTCACTTTGGCTGAGTGCTTTCTTAATTGAATTTCTAAGCGTTTTGTTTAATATGCCACCGTTAAACCCACCTAAAAATATCCAAGTGGATGCAATGATCTAATCTTTTTCCGGAGTTTTTGGGAAAGATAATCCTACATGGTCTTTATCACTCTAACAGCTGATGAATGAATAATTACAGACGACCACAGATTAGATCGCTGTCCATGTAATTTAAGAGTGCTAAATCACATGGCTATGACCTGATTCCTGTTATCTCTGAGGATAGATGGACTGAATTTCCCATCCTTTGTTTTATTTCCCCCCTTATCTATCCACATACAGTTCAGTGAAAAAGTATTCACACTCTTGCATTTGTTTTTTTTGTTGTTTTTTTTGTGCATGTTCTCATTTTATAATCAAAGAATTTAGTGTATTTTTAGGGGGATGTTTTGTTGTACACCAACAAAGAGTGGAGCATCACTGTGAATTTCTAAAAAAGGATTCACATTTTTCTTTTATTTTTTACAAATAAACATCTGAAAAGTGTGGAGTGCATCTGATTCAGGCCCCTATAATCGTATACCCTTCAACAAAATCCAGGGCAACCATTTGCATTCAGAGTCTGTATGTGAGTAGCTTAATCTCAGGATTAATCCAGCTGTTCTGTGGAGGCCTCAGAGGTTTGTTAGAGAAGTTAGTGAACAAACTGTATCATGAAGACCGAGGAACAAAGCGGAAAGGTTAGGGTTAATTTTTTTCAGAAGATTAAAGCCGAGTTAGGTTGTAAAACAATGTAAGCTTTGAATGTCTAAAGAGAACTGGTCAAGTCATCATCTTAAAATTTAATGAGCATGGCATAACTTTAAGCCTACCAAGACATGGCCATCCACATAAAGTTTTACACCACGCAAGAAGAGCATTAATCAGCTCTACAGAGATTCACAGCTCAAGCAGGAGAACCTGCCAACAAATGGAATCCTTTATAGAAAAGTGTCAAGAAGAGAGCCGAGAAATCAGAACATCTGTCCTTACAATGAAAATGTGTGCCTGTATGCGTTCTACAATCTACCTTTTTCCTGAATCTGATGAGATTATTGAACTGGCTGGAGGGGCTGCAATGTGAGGTTTAACATAAAATCATTGTGAAGTGAAAGAACAATATTAGCACAAGTAGTTATACAAATGTTTATATTCCACGGAAAAAAGTGTCAATGATAAGTTACAATGTTAGAATACATGTTGGTAGACGAGCAATTTCTTGACTGGTTTAATTAATTTGGACTGTTTACACCCCGATCAAACTTTGAAGCTCCACTGTTTTTCCACCCAAGCTGTTCCTTATTATGCTTATGTTCCTTATCTGTTCTTTAATCCCTATAGATCGGGGCATAATGTATTGCTATTTAAGATCTCTTAGCCTACTCCATGTTGTCTCACTGGTTCCATTTAAGTGAATATTTGATTCTATAGGTCTAGCAGTATTCAAACCTGGGTTTTGGGATGAATTTGAACTCAGCTTTTTAGCAAAATGTAGTTTCATAAATTCACCAATTACTTTTTCATTTAGGGCCAGGTTGCTTCAGATAGCTTATTCCCTTGCATTTTTCATTTACTCAGAATATCCTTGTCTGACATCAAAATTAGTTCGATGATCTGAAACACTTAAGTTTAACAAGAAAGTAAAAACAATTATATGAGGGAGCAAGTAGGTAGTGTACATAACATGTTAGAATTATGACACTGACATTTTCCAAAATCCAAAAACAGCTTAGAGGGTGATAAAACTGTAGATGCTACATTATTAGATGCATTGGGAGGCTATAATGCATTGGTGTGCTATTAATGTAACACTGTGCATTTTCTTACGCCAATAAAATGTGAGGCAGGTGACTGATGACATACACTGTATGTATTCCAAACTACTGCGGCTACCCTACTATTACAACAAATTTCTACAATTTTCTAGAAACCGACTCATTGCACTTACATTCATGGGCGTCATCAACACAACACAAGCATGCTCTGCATCTCTAGAAGAAGCAGTGACTAAGACCTGCTCGCCTGCCATCTCCCTGCAGCAGTAACAGCCGTGGTCTGTATTTATATTAGCTGCAAAGCAATTTTTAACTGTACATTCCAGTTAGGTGAACAGCTCTTGGCCAGTGCAGATTGATTATCCAAAGCTATGAGGGGGAAAAAAAATCCCCCCCATAATTGATGTCCAGTCAGTTGGCAGGAACAGCTGTGCAGCATTGTTGCAGCAAAGGTAACAGATTCATTTATTTGTCTGACTTTGCGGAACCCTGGTATACCTGTCAGTACGTTTTTACTGTAGCAAGTCTAAATATGAAACCAATTACAGACTTGGGTCGGCACTCCAAACACAGCCCACATATTATTTTTTTTAAGCTCTCCTCTGAAATACAAGCATCTATTTCATGCTTTTGCCATTTTTGTTTTTCATCACTTTATGCTGTGTGGTTTGATACATTTTAAATATGTTTACCGCTTGTGCACGATGAGGTAAAATTTGCCTTCAGAAACATCCTATCTGTCAACTGAATCTGGTGTGTGGGTCCGCTGCTCAAGGCTTCGCTCGGGTGATGAATGAACATCTGAGTAATTTCATGGATGAATTAGGAGCTAAAAACAACAGCAGGAAAATGCATCTGCAGATATTCCACCTGTTGCCTATGACTAATAGAATGGTTAGATTTTTCTTTGTTATGGCGTTGATGCTTCAGCCAGATAGTGGTTCAGACAGAACTCCTGGCAGGTCTGTTGAAAACGCTTTTGGTAATTTAGATAGCAAAGCAAACACTCAGAACACACAGCACTTATCATATCTAGAGTAATATCTGTTCATTACACTCATTTCAATTCTTTTTCATCCTGTTCTTGAAGTCTAAATTTTAACCACAGCCATGAAGCTAAAGTTATTACACAATGTATAATCTCTAATAAGAGGGTGAAGTTAATTATCTCTGATGAGGATATTTCAGTCAGTTTAAGGAGATGGCGCTACATAAACAAAACGACTGCAGAGTTGATGTTAAACTACATGAAAAGATCAAGAGTCCGGGGTGATCATGTCCATCAGCCTCGCTGCCTAATCTCCTCCAGATGAGAGTCATCTCTCCCTGCTCTATGCATCCGTCCAATCAGCACGGAATCCATCCAGCTCGCAGGGTAAACTTGGTGCAGGAAAGAATCCAGGCTGAAAGAAATGAGAGCTGCTTTTACACTACGTGTTAGAGAGCCGACAGCTGCCAAAGAGGCACTGCATTTATTTCACTAAATGAAAGAGCGCTGTTGAGTTTTATGTCAGGTGAATATGGGTTGCAACACTGAAATCAGTAAACGGTTCTCCGATTTCTGACTGCTTATTTACTGCTTTAGTCTTTTTAAACTTTTTGAACCGAAACATCCCAGCTGGTCAATCTCCGAAGCGGCTCAGAACCAGGATGAAGGTTTTCAATACACCAGTGTAATACATTTCCTTTAACAACATCAGTGACCAAACACCATCATAAAGAACAAGGAACACGACAGACAGTTCAGGGAGACTGTTGGGGAGAAGTTTTAACCAGGAATAGGCTGTAATACAATACAAAGGCTTTGAATATCTTACTAAGATGTCCGTCCAACTGAAAGGACTGGCCAGAAAATGAGAACATTAATCAGAAATGCAGCCAAGATGCCCATAATAACTTTGGGGGAGCTGCAGAAATCCACAAATCAAGTTGGAGAATCTGTTAATAGGGTAACTATTCGCAATGCACTCAAAAAAACTGTCTGTTATGAAATAATGGCAAGAATGAAGCCACTCTTAAAAGATGTCTCATTTGCAGTTGGGCTCCCTTATAAAAAAGCTTTTAATAGCTTACTTGATATGACCAATTCAAATTTCCAGTCTGTGAATTGTATTTCATTTCAAACGAGTGATAAGTGGTAAGCTAAGCTAAACTAAGCGAAGTTACTTTGCCCCAATTTGCACAATAGGCACACAGATGATCCCACACTTAGGTAAAAAACTACAAACCTAAACACATCACACATATTGTGTAGCTATGCACATCATGCTGTAGGGATGCCTTTCTTTAGCAGGGACAGGGCAACTAGTCAGGGTTGACGGTAAGATGAATGGCGTTAAATATCCCAATGCTTGGAATAAAACCTGTTAGAGACTGCAAAAAGCCCAGAAGATCATTGTCCTGTTGGATAAACTACCAGTGGTACAATATAATGGTTTAGAACAATTTAATATATATGTTTTAGAATGGCATAAGCCCATAACTTTATTTAACTGAAACGATTTTCATCTAGCACTGTGATTCCAGGGTGTACTCTGCCTTTCACCCAATGCATGCTGGAGATGGGCACCAGCACCCCTGCAACCATGCAAGGATAAGCAGGTATAGACAATAGATGGGTGTACTTTCATCCAATATGACTGAGCTTGTGGAATGTTGCAAAGAATAGATAAAGATTAGTCTTTAGATGACAAAAGCTGGTAAAGACATAACACAAAAGACTTGCAGCTGTAATTGCAACAAAAAAAATGGTTCTAGTCAGTATTCCACCCCTGAGTGAGAAGTGACTCAGTGGGGAGTCTATCAAATAAAAAAATATTTGAAATACACTGAAATCTGTGATCGTTGTTTGTAAAAATTTGAAAAAGTTCAATGGGCATGAATTACTTTTTAAGACATTGTTCAGGGAAGAATTGAATAATCATTAAAATCAAGACTAGCTCAATGCTGGAGAAAAATCCTAACACTCCTACATGGCACATCAATGTGAAATCATAAACTAAAATGTAAAGGATGGATTAAAACCCTCTCCACTGCAGAAAAACAGCAAACTCCAGAGAACAAGTTGGCAGGAATTCAGCAGTAACACCTCTGATGGCAAAATTGTGTTAATGATGCCATCGTGTGGTCTCTCTCAATGGAGATGCTTTGTTGTAATGTGCATTTGCAAATGGAGAACTTGATACAAAAGGAAAGTGTTTTCATTTTAATATGAAGCAGTTTATGTCAAAGTCATAACCCAGGTGGTAACCACAGTGTTGTCTGAGAAGCCACCGAGAGAAAACATCGGCTTGGTGAGATACCACTTCTCAGTTCTGATGTTGGGCATGAAGCCAAACCTGCCACTCCTCTGCATTGCCCAGACTGTAAACCAGTGTTAGATGAATTGTGATCTTAAGCCTCTCAAGCTGAACAGCTACACAAACACACAGGGTTCTGTTGTGGAAATAAATCCATACTGAGACACTTTTGAAAGCCACAGTTCATCATGGTACGAACAAATGTATTAAAATCTTCCAAATAAAGAAACAACTTAAAACTGTCCAGAGGTATAAGAATTAACATTTTGAAACATTTCTTACAAATCATCTACAGAATAGCTAAGTCACTCTACTTTTTGTTCCAGGATTATAAAAAAAATATATATACCTGGCTCTAACTGGAGGAAGAACCCAATGCTGAGTGAAAAGGATACCCTACAGTTCATACCATAGTGAGATAGTTCAAGCAGATTCAGCAGCCAGATCATGGAGGTGACAGACTGGTGTTTGTGAGCATAGTGTTCCCCAAATTGAAAGATGCAGTATGATAGCTTGGATTTACCTTTTTAGTTATCCCTGTCACAACATAACATCTACTGATGTCTAAGGAGTGTTAGGATAAATGACTAGGTAGCATTGCTACCTGCATGCTTCAACAAACAATAACCTGCTGCTGGAGGACTTCAATGCTCATGTGGGCAATGACAGTGAGACCTGGAGAGGCGTGAATAGAACGCATAACCCCCCCCATCCGATATTACCCGAGGAGTGTTTTGTTATTGGACTTCTGTGCTTGTCATGGATTGTCCATAACGAACACCATGCTCAAGCATACATGAGATCTATATGTGTTCTCGGCACCAGAACACCTTAGGCCACAGCTCGATGATCCACTTTGTTGTCATTTCATTTGATATGTGGCTTCATATTTTGAAAACGTATGTGAAGAGAGGGGGGAGCTGTCTACTGACCACTACCTGGTGGTGAGCTAGGTCCGATGGTGGGGAAGATGGTGGTCAGACCTGGCAGACCCAAATGTGTTGGGAGGGTCTGCTGTAACCCTTACACTGGCTCCCAGTAGAATACAGAATTCGGTTTAAAATTTTAAAATTTGTTTTTAGTGCAACACATGGTCTTGGTCCATCTTATTTGTGTGACATTTTAAGGTTTTATCAGCCTGGCAGGGCTTTACGCTCAGCTGGACAATATTTGCTAGAAGTTCCTTTGGAAGGGGTTAAAACATGGGGAGAGCGCTCTCTTGCGGCCGCCAGTCCCAAATAGTGAAATTCCCTTCCCAAAGAGCTTTGAAAAAGCCCCGATCTGCCCGGTTTTGAATCTGAACTAAAGACCCACTTATTTCGGGTGGGATTTGGAACTTAAGGGTAATCTCCCCCCTTCTATAATTTATGTTTACCCAGTTTTCATTTTTACATCTGTTTTCATTATTAATTGTTTTAAATCTTGATATGTTGTTATTCCTGTACTATGGGTTCAACCTTGTCTGTTTTAAAAAACTGTGAAGCACTTTGGTCAACCCTGATTGTGGAAATGTGCTATATAAATGAAGATTGATTGATTGATTGATTGATTGATTGTTTGCAGAATTCTGGTGGAGTCTCCTGTTGGAAGGAGCTTTCACTCTTGCCTCTGGCAAAGCTTTGAATATGTCCTGGGGAGGCGGGGCACACTGAGCCCGAGTCGGCCATGTTGCATACCTCTATCGTCAAGGCTGCTGACCTGAGCTGTGGCGGCATGGTGGTTGGTGAAGGATGTGGCTGCAACCCTTGAACCCAATCATGGAAACCAGCAGTGAGGGATGCTGTCAAACTAGAGAAGGAGTCCTACCGGGACTTATTGGCCTGTGGGATCCAGGAAGCAGCTGATAGGTGCTGGGAGGCCAAGTGGAAAGCGGTTTGGACAGTCGCTGATGCAAAATCTCAGTTGTGGGAGGAGTTTGGTGAGACCATTGAGAAAGACTTCTGTACGTCTTTGAGGCAATTCTGGTCCACCATCCAGTGTCTCAGGAGGGGGAAGCAGTGCACCACCAACACTGTTTATGGTGTGCTGCTGACCTCGACTGAGTACGTCGTGGGTCGAAGTACTTCGAAGACCTCCTCAATCCCACCAGCATGCCTTCCAATCTGGAAATGGAGTCTAAGGACTCCAGTCTCTGGTGCTGAGGTCACAGAGTTCGTTAAAAAGCTCCTTGGTGGCAAGGCCCCAGGGGTGGATGAGATTCGCTCGAGTTCCTTAGCGCTCTGGATGTTGTGGGACTGTGTTGGTTAAATGTGGTTCTGCAATACTGCGTGGACATTGGGGGCAGTTACCTTGGATTGGCAGACTGGGGTGGTAGGCCCCCTATTTAAAAGTGGGACCGCAGAGTGTGTTCCAACTACAGGGGGGTCTAAGCCTCCCTGGTAAGCTCTATCCAACGGTTCTGGAGAGGAGCATCCAAAAGATAGTAGAACCTTGGATCCAGGAGGAACCATGCTGTTTTTTTCCTGGCCGTGGAACACTGGACCAGCTCTATACCCTAAGCAGGGTCATGGAGGATGAGTGAGGGTTCGCCTAACCAGACTACAAGTGTTTTGTGGTCTTGGAGAAGGCATTTGACCATGGGTAGTCCTTAGGGGGGAACTTTGGGAGTTTGGGGTACCAGGCCTCTTGATATGGGCTGCTAGGTACTGTAAGACTGGTGTCAGAGCTTGGTTTGCATTGTTGGCAGTAAGTCGGCTCGTTTCTAGTGAGAATTGTACTCTACCAAGGTGTTTAGGGGACCTGGTTAGGTGGCCTAAGGATCGGGTCTCTGCTTTCATTGGGACTTGATCTGGAGCGGTTCACAGAGATGAGAATCATCACCTTCAAATCATTGACCATGGTCTTGATAAGGAAAAGGGTTGAATGCCTTCTCCGGGTTGGGCACGAGGTCCTGCTCCAGTTGGAGGAGTTTTAATATCTGGGGGTCTTGTTAACGAATGAGGGAAAAAGGGGCTGGGAGATTGATAGGCGGATTGGTGCTGTGTCTGGAGTGATGCGAGCGCATTACTGGTCTGTCGTGGTGAAGAAGGAGCTGAGCAGAAAGCTAAAGCTCTCGATTCACAGGTCAATCTACATTCCCTCCCTCAGCTATGGCCACGAACTTTGTGTAGTGACTGAGAGAACATCATGGATAAAATCATGGATACAAGCGCCTGAAATGAGCTTCCTCAGGGTGTCTGTGTCTGCAATAGGTAAGGTCTTATTTATACAGATGTTTACATACAATATATAACAAGACATAACTATTTTACTCTATCTAACCATCTGACATTAAATCAGACCAAGTTTTCCCTGTTTTAGCTAAGTCAGAATCAAACTTATTTCTACTTTCTAAATGCCAGAAAAATGCAAGCTAATCTTTTTGGATGTTTTTTATTACTTTCTTTAAATTCATTTCACATACTGTATACTGAGAAGAATATGCCTCAAAACAATTTGGGAAAAACCCAGATTTTGATTTATTGGCTAATTAACAGGGTCAGGCCGTGATTAAGCTTAGAAAAGACTTTAAAACTATAGACATAAGGACAAATATTTTTGATAATCATATGTTATCTAAAACAGGAAAAGTTTAAAACTGTTTAATGCCAGAAAAGAAGATTGCATTTCTTATACCGTGTAAGCAAACAAAGAAAACAGATCAACCTTACAGCCAAAGCGTCAATAAATGCAATTTATTCTACAGCATGCAAACTAAACTACTAGAGATCTTAGAAAATGAATAATATGTAGATGGAACAAACAATAAGCATCAGATAATCACTTCAAAACACTGTTTGTCATAGAACAGGAGGGGGAAGTAATGCGTAAGTTTCCCCCTGTAGGTAGAAACTAAGGCATGCGCAGATGTGTATGCTAAAGGGGGTAGCCACCGGGAGGTGGGTTAATCTCTCACTCCAGGGTACTAAAACAAAGGACAGGACCCATGGGATGAAAGCACAATGGAGTCAGCTTTGGCAAACAATAGAGCAGGGTGTGTATCAGCTCCTCCACATGGGTAGGAAAGAAGAACAACAGCTAACAATGGAAGGGCCCAGTTGGGGGCTGGACAGAACCCGACATGTTACACAAAATACTGTATAATCAGAGTGTAGGAAGAGAGAGAAAAGATAGGAAGAAAATTAGTGCGAACGGCGAGGGCTTTCGGAAACGCAGTTCTGTTGCAGACCGCCAAGGCTGCAATTCGACATCCAAGATAGCCAGGGCCCTTCTTCTTTAAGAACTATCCTGGAACTGTTTTGCTGCCAGCAAGCCTCCTGGATGCATTTCCACAAGCCTTGTAGCTGTTCAGCAGGTACTTCGAAGATTTAAAGGGATAAAGCCAAGCTTGAAGACAAATTTTTCCCAGTCGTTGCTGGCTTTTAGAAACTTCTTCATTGGCAACGGACCAATGGGAATGAGTTGGGGTCACACCAAGGAATCCTGGGAATGCAGTCTGTTCAGTTAATTTGTGGAAAATGAATCCCAACAGTTAGGACTCCAAGCTGCTTTAAGACAACATTTCTACCAACATACTTCTTCATTGTTATTTACATGTGGGTGCAGTCTACATTGCACTATCAAATAGAATTTCATAGAAACAAAGTAAAGCTAAACAACAGTCAGTAGAGGATGAATAGCTGAAAATATATAAGATATACAATTCTAACCCTATATAAAGGTATTATTTTACTTAAAATATGAAATATTTTCATTAAGAAAAAAAGCATCATCCATAGAGTACATGTTAACTTTTATGAGTAGATAGTGAACGGTTGAAGGTCCTGTATTTTTAATTTAAAATAAGTAAATATTAAAGCAACACTAAATAGATTTTTTTTACCTTAAAATAATGTTTCCGAACTTGTGTCAGTGGTTGATCAACTCATAACAGGGTGAAACGGCACTTCTGCATTCGCTTTGCGGCCCTCTATCGGCCATAACAGGACTATGTAACTTTGGGTCGTCGGGTAGCGGTTTTGTAGTTCAAATGCGACTTGCTTTACGGCAGGCTTCACAAAAGCCAGTAGGTGCAGCGTCCTGCAAGGCTCTCTGGGTGGAGCATACCCGGCAGGTACATGTAAATGGAAGATACCTAGCAGCAGGTAGCTTGAACAGTTGTCATCATGACGGAGCCGAAATTGTATTCATCTGTACACCGGTGTTCCGACTATCTGTGCTACCTGCATGCACATTTCGATGGTACGTCACCATTCGCTTATTCAGCAAATCTGTCATCAAGAATTCCTACCTGGAAGATCCATTTCATCTGTTTTATTTCTTTGATGTTTACTGTGAGTTTTATTAAAATTATTTTATTACTGGCTAATTTTTATTAAAAATATTTTAAGGCTTTCCTTAAGCTACTAGTTTCAAGTTTACATGACAGCCCTTGTTGCCTATGTTAGTTTCACTTCTGTGATATTGTTACACTGCATGTAAACAAGTCCCATTAATTAGAGTACAGTAAATGCGGTGTATTTTGCGGGCTATTTGTGCTTATAATCTTAGGCTACTACATTTTAATATTTGGAGTAATAATACTGCTATCTGCTCTACGTCTTACTGGCTTGGTATATATTCATTAGCTGCTTTACAAACTAACAGATTTCCAGAGTGTGCTATTCATCTATAGGCCTATTTAATAGGTGGGATATTCTGATCACGGTTTTTAGTGCATCTTTATGTGCTAGTTTTAGCTTTATATTAAACGGGTAGCATGTTCTGTGGATTGAAAGAAAAGTTTTCGTTATTCATAATTTTTTGCTATGTTAGGCATTACTGCTAAAATGCCACTTCAATCCCGTCACTTGAAAAATATTTTCCGATGATTATGTTTAACATCAAAGCAAACAGTTGTTGTTTTCGGCATGTAAACATACTTTTCAAGGGGTAGCACTGACAAATGCGCGCTACGGTAGGACATTCTGAGGAGGTAGCACAGATCGCCAGAACAGTGCTGTCAGCCATATAATAAAGAAATTAGACAGCATCACGTTATAACGTGATAGTTTATTGTAAAAACTTGAAACTATCACGTTAAAACGTTTTAATTTCAAGTGGTTTTCACGTTTTTACAATTACGTTATAACGTGATACGGTCTAATTTCTTTATTATATGACTGGCAGCTCTATGCCACCATACATATGACATGCTGAAATATAGAAAATGTACCTGGGATGAAGACATTTGACACAAAGGCTGCCCAAGACGTGAAAATCTGTAACGTTAGAGGGTATCGCTTGTAAATGTGTATCCCTTGGTGTAACCATAACAGATTTTACGACAGTGGTAGAAAACAATACATTTTTCCCAACTGTACACTGGACACAGAGAGCAAAACTTACTTAGTGTTGCTTTAAAAAACACACCTTTTTGAGACAACTCCTCAGGGAGTACAAGATCAGTCAGGCTGTAGGAGATGACGACATTTAAAAAGGGTAATGACCATTTGGTTTGCACAAAATACTGTTTTTGCAATTAATGAGGAGGAGGTCACTATGTCAGTAAAAGTTGTGTCATTTACTGCTGTTTGGAGACTGTCATCTTGAACAGTCTCTTGTTTGTTTCTCTTTTACCCCCAAACTCCCTTCCCCCTGTCTACACACTGGCTTGGAGAATAAAAGGATTAAATGAATGGTTGAAATTGAGGAGATTACACTTTATGTTCATCTCCGTCTTCTGTTACTCTCACTCCCACACCACACATGACATCATGGAAAACTTTATAGGGCTTTAGATGCAGTAAAGAAACTTCTTCGTTGTTCTTGCTATTTTGAGAGTCTGTGTGGATACATAAGGCTAAAAATATCAATTCAAAACACAGGATTCCTCAAATGTTTCCACCTTCAGCCCTGTCATGCGAGTGGCATTTGAGTCAGATTAAATCGGGCTGTGATGCTGAAAAGAAGATGTTTTAGCATGGATTAATCTTCAGAGGGATTCAATAAAAATGTTCAAACAGCATTGTGTTACTAGCTACGTGAATGGGATTTGGCAAATAAGTCTGTCTTAAATCCTGTCAACTCTAAATGCAATGTTCCGAATCTATTTCATTCATTTCCAACGGTAAACAAGCAGATCAGATAAAGTTTGTGGTTTAGTCTTGTGGATGCTGCCTCAAACTAATGAATCGGCAAATTCATTATGCGTTGGGTGGAAAATTCCTTCAAGAATATAGGTTTTACACAAAACATGAAATTCAAACTCAACAATTAACAGTTTCATTCAAACCCTGGTTCAGACGGCAAGATAATTTGATTTTCCCTTTCCAACAATCTTAAGGATTCCCCGATTATCATGACGGATCCAAAATTATTCTCATATTCCTGCCATGTGTGGTGTGTTCAGAGTGCTCTGATCTGCTCAGAGGGAAGCCGGGACAGCTCCGATAACAAATCGGGGATCTTCAACATGTTGGATTGTCTTGGCCCGATATCAAGGTGTGTGTGGTGTGTTCTGAGGATAAGTACAGGTCCTTCTCAAAAAATTAGCATATTGTGATAAAGTTCATTCTTTTCCATAATGTAATAATAAAAATTAAACTTTCATATATTTTAGATTCATTGCACACAAACTGAAATATTTCAGGTCTTTTATTGTTTTAAAACTGATGATTTTGGCATACAGCTCATGAAAACCCAAAATTCCTATCTAAAAAAATTAGCATATTTCATCTGACCAATAAAAGAAAAGTGTTTTTAATATAAAAAAGTCAACCTTCAAATAATTATGTTCATTTATGCACTCAATACTTGGTCGGGAATCCTTTTGCAGAAATGACTGCTTCAATGCGGCGTGGCATGGAGGCAATCAGCCTGTGGCACTGCTGAGGTGTTATGGAGGCCCAGGATGCTTCGATACAGCCTTAAGCTCATCCAGAGTGTTGGGTCTTGCGTCTCTCAACTTCCTCTTCACAATATCCCACAGATTCTCTATGGGGTTCAGGTCAGGAGAGTTGGCAGGCCAATTGAGCACAGTAATACCATGGTCAGTAAACCATTTACCAGTGGTTTTGGCACTGTGAGCACTTGATACAGCACTCTGGGAACAGCCTATTCGTTCAGAAATTTCTTTCTGTGTCTTACCCTCTTGCTTGAGGGTGTCAATGATGGCCTTCTGGGCAGCAGTCAGGTCGGCAGTCTTACCCATGATTGCGGTTTTGAGTCATGAACCAGGCTGGGAGTTTTTAAAAGCCTCAGGAATCTTTTGCAGGTGTTTAGAGTTAATTAGTTGATTCAGATGGTTAGGTTAATAGCTCGTTTATAGAACCTTTTCATGATATGCAAATTTTTTGAGATAGGAATTTTGGGTTTTCATGAGCTGTATGCCAAAATCATCAGTTTTAAAACAATAAAAGACCTGAAATATTTCAGTTGGTGTGCAATGAATCTAAAATATATGAAAGTTTAATTTTTATCATTACATTATGGAAAAGAATGAACTTTATCACAATATGCTAATTTTTTGAGAAGGACCTGTAATCCTACTTGTTGAATGTGCCGTGTACGCAATCAGAAAGGGAGGTGGCGAGCAGCAATGCGTCTTGGAAATGTCCGCCATGTTTATTTATCCAAAAGTCACGTTTAATCTCGTGAGGTTTTGCGAGATTTCCTGTCTGACCTGCAAATGTTCATAAGTGAAATCTGTTTGTGTGTTGTATCATCATTGCCATGTGGCCGCACACCACACACTGTAAGATCAAAAAATTATTTTCATAATTTTTTAGGCCGTGTGTGGTCTGTCAGGTTTTGAAAATCTTCCCATTTGAACCAGGCCTTAAAAGAGGCAATGTATGGTGACAGTGTTCGGTATATACATCCGACTGTTGTAAACCTGTTAACCTTTGTATACTCAGAGTTGCAATAATGCAACCTGAACGCAACATAAGTACCTCTCATAATAAAAATTGTGTTTGTCTACAGTGGAAAAACTCAGGTACGGCTGTACATTCAAGTTTTCAATTAGGTGAAGACTCAGGCAGCATACGCTTTTTAAAACCATTGAGCATTTCTCATATTGTACCGCACAATATGGTATTGTCAGTGGCCAAAAGTTGTAAGATTTCTAAGTTTAGAACATATTTTGTGATAGTAATATATTTTAACAATATTAACAAAAAGGTTCATAATGTTCAAAAGACCCCTATGATGAATGACATAAATGGATTCAGTGTTCCCTCGCCCGGACGCGGTTTACCGGGGCCCCCCTCTGGAGCCAGGCCTGGAGGTGGGGCACGTTGGCGAGTGTCTGGTGGCCGGGCCTTCACCCATGGGGCCCAGTCGGGACTCCTTTGTTCTGCTGGGGGACTTCAACGCTCACGTGGGCAATGACAGTGAGACCTGGAGGGGTGTGGTTAGGCGGAATGGCCCCCCCGATCTGAACCCGAGTCGTGTCTTGTTATTGGACTTCTGTGCTCATCATGTTCAAGTATAAAGGTGTCCATATGTGCACTTGGCACCAGGACACCCTAGGCCGCAGCTCGATGATCGACTTGATTGTCGTCTCATCTGATCTGCGGCCGCATGTTTTTGACACTCGGGTGAAGAGAGGGGCTGAGCTGTCCACTGACCACTACCTGGTGGTGAGTCGGCTTTGATGGTGGGGGAGGACGCCGGACAGACCTGAAAGGCCCAAACGTGTTGTGAGGGTCTGCTGGGAACGTCTGGCAGATTCTCCTGTCAGAAAGAGCTTCAACTCACACCTCCGGCAGAACTTCAAACACGTCCTGGGGGAGGCGGGGGACATTGAGTCCGAGTGGACCATGTTCCGCACCTCCATTGTCGAGGCAGCTGACCGAAGCTGTGGCCGCAAGGTGGTCGGTGCCTGTCGCGGCGGCAACCCCCAAACCCGCTGGTGGACACCGGTGGTAAGGGATGCTGTCAGGCTGAAGAAGGAGTCCTATCGGGTCTTTTTGGCCTGTGGGACTCCTGAAGCAGCTGATAGGTACAGGCAGACCAAGCGGAGTGCGGCTTGGATGGTCGCGGAGGCAAAAACTCAGGCGTGGGAGGAGTTTGGAGAGCCCATGGAGAACGACTTCCGTATGACTTCGAAGCGATTCTGGTCCGCTATCCGGCGTCTCAGGGGGGAGAAGCGGTCTGCCACCAACACTGTTTACTGTGGGGATGGTGTGCTGCTGATCTCGACGCGGGAGGTTTTGGGTTGGTGGATGGAATACTTCGAAGACCTCCTCAATCCCATCGGCACGCCTTCCAATCTGGAAGCAGGGTTTGGGGACTTTGGGTCGGGGTCTCCAATCTCTGGTGCTGAGGTCACCAAGATCTTTAAAAAGCTCCTCGGTGGTAAGGCTCCGGGGGTGGATGAGATTCGACCGGAGTTCCTCAAGGCTCTGGATGTTGTGGGGCTGTGTTGGTTAACACGGCTCTGCAATATTGCATGGACATCGGGGGCAGTTCCCTTGGATTGGCAGACCAGGGTGGTGGTTCCCCTGTTTATAAAGGGGTACCACAGAGTGTGTTCCAACTACAGGGGGATCACACTTCTGAGCCTCCCTGGTGAGGTTTATTCAAGGGTTCTGGAGAGGAGGGTCCGTTGGATAGTCGAACCTCGGATCCAGGAGGAACAATGCGGTTTTCGTCCTGGTCGTGGAACACTGGACCAGCTCTACACCCTCAGCAGGGTCCTGGAGGGTGTGTGGGAGTTCGCCCAACCAGTCTACATGTGTTTTGTGGACTTGGAGAAGGCGTTCGACCGTGTCCCTTGGGGGGCCCTGTGGGAGTATGGGGTACCGGGCCCCTTGATACAGGCTGTTAAGTCCCTGTACGACCGGTGCCAGAGTTTGGTTCGCATTGCCGGCAATAAGTCGGGCTTGTTTCCGGTGAGAGTTGGACTCCGCCAAGGTAGCCCTTTGTCACCGATCCTGTTCTTAACTTTTATGGATGGGATTTCTAGGTGCAGCCAAGGTGTTGAGGGGATACGTTTTGGTGGCCTCAGGATCGGGTCTCTGCTTTTTGCAGATGACGTGGTTCTGTTCGCTTCATCGGAACGTGATATACAGCTTTTGCTGGAGCGGTTCGCAGCCGAGTGTGTAGCGGCTGGGATGAGAATCAGCACCTCCAAATCCGAGACCACGGTCTTGAGCCGGAAAAGGGTGGGGTGCCTTCTCCGGGTCGGGGATGAGGCCCTTCAGCAAGTGGAGGAGTTTAAGTATCTGGGGGTCTTGTTCACGAATGAGGGAAAAATGGAGCGGGAGATCGATAGACGGATTGGTAGGGCATCTGCAGTTATGCGTGCTCTGTACCGGTCTGTCGTGGTGAAGAGGGATTTACCGGTCGATCTACGTTTCTACCCTCATCTATGGTCACGAACTTTGGGTGGTGACCGAAAGAACGAGATCACGGATACAAGCAGCTGAAATGAGTTTCCTCCGCAGAGTGTCAGGGCTCTCCCTTAGAGATAGGGTGAGAAGCTCAGTCATCCAGAGGGGGCTCAGAGTAGAGCCACTGCTCCTCCACATCGAGAGGAGTCAGTTGAGGTGGCTCAGGCATCTGGTCAGGATGCCTCCTGGACGCCTCCCTGGTGAGGTGTTTCAGGCACGTCCCACCAGGAGGAGGCCCAGGGGAAGACCCAGGACACGCTGGAGGGACTATGTTTCTCGGCTGGCCTGGGAACGCCTTGGGATTCCTCCCGATGAGCTGGAACAAGTGGCTGGGGAGAGGGAAGTCTGGGTCTCTTTGCTGAAGCTGCTGCTCCCGCGACCCGACCCTGGATAAGCGGGAAAAAATGGATGGATGGATGGATGGATGGATGTTACAGAGTCAACATGTTGATTCACGTGTCTTTTGTAAGAAGACGAAGAAGAAAGAAGAATAAAATGTATTTATGTAGCATCTTTCACAGATAAAATCACAAAGTGCTTTACAAAAGCAATTTAAAGCATTTATAAAATTACAAACAGATAAAACAAAACATACTTACAAGGACCAATCAACTACAGTAAAAGCTTGTCTACAGAGAAATGTCTTCAGCAGCTTTTTAAAGGAGTCAACAAACTCAGCCTCACAGGGGGATGTTGGCAGGGCATTCCATAGTTTTGGAGCCACAGCCTGAAAATACATGTCTCCTCTGGTTTTAAAGCGGGTCTTAGGGATCATAAAGAGGTCCTGACCCGAGGACCGAAGCGTGCGAATAGGCTGGTAGGGGCAAAGCAGATCACAAACATATATAGGGACCTGTTCATGCAAGGCTCTAAAAGTCATAACTAAAATTTTAAAATCAACTTGGTATTTGACTGGAAGCCAATGCAAGAAGGATAAAATTGGTGTAATGGGAGAACATCTGCTAGATCCTGTTAAAAGCCTTGCTGCAGCATTCTGAACCATTTGAATATGCTTCAGATCATATTTGATAAAACAGGTAAAAAGGGAATTACAATCTAGACGACACAAAATAAAAGCATTAATCACCAGTTCAAGATCAGAGTTGGATAGAATTGACCTTACTTTGGCAATGTTTCTCAAGTGGTGAGAACAGTTTTTGACCAAAAGTTTGAGATGGCTGTCAAGAGACAAATATTGATCAAACCAAACACCAAGAATTCTGACACTCAGCTGAACAGAAGAGGCCAACGGACCAAGGTGAGTTACAATGCAGTGGAATTTCTCCTCAGGGGCAACTTTTAATGTCCCAGTCTTTTTAGAGTTCAACTGAAGGCAATTGTCATTTAGCCAGGTCTTTACACTTGAAAAACACTCCAAGAACTCTGAAACTTTATGCAGCTCTGACTCCATAAAAGACAAATACAATTGCATATCATCAGCATAGAAATGATAAGACACATTCTTAAAATGGCTGATGATATTCCCTAGAGGACTGATATACAATAAAAACAGAATTGGTCCTAAGACTGCCCCCTGAGGAACACCATACAGCAAAGAAGAGCCCTCAGACATCTTGTTATTCAAACACATGGAGAAAGTTTTGTCTGTCAAATAGGAGGCCAACCACTTAAAATTCTGATTTATACATGTCTGTCTCTTTAAGGAAAATCTTATCTAGGTACATAAAGTGCCATGTTGTGTCGTCTCTCTGACACAGTGATTACCCAGCTACATGATCGCTTTGACCAGCCATGCGTGGCAAATCTGGCCACGCTGGAGGAGCTGCTGCTCACCGGAAACGTCAATAATATATTGAGCCTGTACCCAGAACTGGACCTGGACACACTACAAATTCAGTTGGCAATGTTTAAAGCAAATCATGTCTACTCAAGAAAAATATGACTCTTGTATTGACCTTTTCTTAGGAGAATCAAAGGTTTGGAAATGTTTTCAAAGGGCTAAAAAAATCATTTAAATGTGTATTTGTAGGTCATACAGAATGAAAGCAGAGCCTATTACATCTTTACTAGTAAAGGGGATTAGTATCTCCAATTATCACATGCTCTTCGCAATCACCAGTCAGCTCTGCATCTGGTTGTTCTTCTACGGTGTGGCCACAGGAATATCCCACTACAGTATATTTTATTACTTAATTTCCCTCTGAAGTCATTTTATTAGTCTAAGGCATGAACAGATTAAAGTCAATGGTAATGGCAAGTGCACACAATAATGTGAATAAAGTGGATTTGCTTGTCTTTGAGAGTCACAAGACAACAAATATTACTAGGAATAGCCTTGTGGTGCTGATACCACATTCCTTACACACAAATACAACAATATAGTTTCAACCTATCCATGCTGTGTTTGTCAACTTTGCCAAGAAGTTTTCTTTATGAAAGTATACAAATGTATTTTTAAATTAAACTGTGGATGGGGGGGGGGGGGGGGGGGTTGCTTTCTACCAAATTACCTGAGATACTTCACCCAACCAAAAGTTGTAGAGCCAAACTAACTAATGTTTTTAGATGATAAGAGGAAAGAGAACCTTGACGAGCTTGAATTAATGTATATATTTGATATTTTGTTTCATCTAATAGTTGGGGGTTGTCTTAAATGGGCATGTGCTAAAGAAGATTTAGGCAATAGAGGGTGTAGTTACACTGATAGAATTTTTTATCTGATCTCCAGTCTATAGTTTCTCCAAAGCTTTGATCTGCTGATACTGATTTTAGTTGATTCCAAATTCTCTTTGAGAGCTATAAAGTACAAATATACAAGAAATGCATTCAAAATATTTTTTGCTCTCCTGCTGTGAGCAATCCTTGTTGACATACTGTATTTCAGGCGCTCGGTAGACATCACACTGTATGTGTGAGAAAGGTGCAGTGTTTTACTATTTTAGAACAAAACACATGATTACTTTCAAATATTCAACTGTCTTTAGCAATATATATTAGCAATTAAAGTAGCCAGTGTGACTAAAACAGCTGTCTCTGTTTGTATTCCCAAGAAAATGTAGATTCTTACTCTAATTCTAAGATTTTCAGAAACTTGCCAACATTTTCAAATCCAACATGTTTAATAAAATTTGTTATTGGCTTAATATCATGAAAAACAGCTTCTTTACTGTGATATGTTCAGCCATCCTGTTAACTGTGGACAATCTTGCTCTATCGCAGCCTGAACAAACTGCAGACATGTTTCGGCTTGTGGCAGAAATGCTTTTTACATCTCTGGGTTTCTCCTAAATTCGTTTTTAAAATATTCTTTCTTCACTTGGGAACAACTTCAACACTACAGAGTGTGAAACTGTTTAACTGCAGGTTCTCTGTGCATCTCTAGAAAACAGAGTGTTGCTATCAATTGCTGGTACTGTAGAACCCCTCTTTGATAAAACTGGTATAAAATGCAAATTGCACATATGCTTTATTCTTGTTTTTGTGAGGTGAAGTTGTAAATTAGAAGCAACAAGCTGTGCCTGAAGAAACAATTAGTCAGAGGGGAGTTATCATTCACACTGCCTGACCTCATGTTAGCCTGCCTCAGAAAAGCTAAGAAAATGGTCACCAATGCTTAGACTTTTGAATTTGAAATCATATTTGAAATCATGTTGAACTCACCATTTTTGCCTTCACTTGTCTGTTTGCTCGGTTTGTGATTTAGTCTGTCTGTCTGCTGTCCATCCTCTTTACCAGCATGTGTGGCCCTCGGTGGGAGACCAGGATGCTGTCTGTATCGTGGAGCGTTGTTGCAGACCTCTGAGCATTTCACAGCCTTCATAGCTCCTCCTTCACTCCCCAGTGGATGACATTTCTTCTCGGGTCACCCCCCTTCAGCAGAGAGAAAGATACCATGAAAGCGAACGCTTGGCAGATGGCATAGCGACTTTGATTACACCCTCCTTTAATGGTTATAGTTGAACAATCACTGTTAATTGGAGCTTAAATAAGCACAAAGAAAACTGCACATTTGACTGTCTTCATGTAAAAATTCTTCCTTTATACCAAAAGCTGGAGTAAAGCCAAGTTAGTGTTTATAGAACACAACATGTCTTCCACATTTCACATTGTTTCTTTTCGGAGGCCAGTCTCAGCTCAGGCAGACGGCTGGCGTATGGCTGATTATTTATTATCCTTAAAGTGCACGTTCGACCATATGTATCCTACATATTTCTCAACCAGCTGTAGCTTCTCCTCTCATTGGCTGAAAAATATAAATTTTGCCGATACACAAAAACATTTCTATCAACCATTCAATAAAGAGACTAGTATGCACTGTTGTGAATTATGCTGAAAATAGATGGAATGTTATGTTTAACTAATCAGAAATATGAATATGCATTTATATTCAAAGAAAAATAGTGGAAAAGGGTCCAGTCTCAAGTCTTTTGAGGGTTTGTCTAAGTCAGATTTCAAGTTTTTTCCCTGCATTTTTTTCATGTCTTAAGGGTACATTACATGTTTTTTTATGAGGAATTTGTAAAGAAATAAAAATTTTAACAAGAAGCTGCAAAGCTAATCCATGTTTTAGTTGATTTTTTAATCAACCATGTCAATGTAAGTTTTAAGCAATAGAAGTCAAGTAAGAATAATAGCTCAAATCTCTTTATTTTCGTGGTAGCTTGTCTGAAAATATTCAGCTTTTATCTCTACAGTACGCTGCCAGATTATTGATTGCACTCTTCCACAACTTGTCACATTGCCACAACGTTTAATGTATTTTATGAGGGTTTTGTTTGATAGAACACAAAGTGTATAATTGTGAGGTAAAAGTAAAATGCTACATGGTTTAACATTGTTTTTATGAATACAATCTGGTGTGTATATGTATTCATACCTTTTCCTGCAAACGACCCCTTTGGGGTATGTCTCTATCAGCTTTGCACATCCTGTGATTTTTGCACATTCCCCTAACATAACCACTTAAGCTCAGTTAGATCGAATGAATGAATGAATGAATGAATGAATGACCATTTATAAGTCTTGCCATAGATTTTTCAAGATCTGGACTTTGACTAAACCACCCCATTGTTACTCTGGCTGGACGTCTTAGGTTCGCTGCCCTGCTGGAATGTGAACCTCTGCCCTAAAGGAATATTTGTAGCCTCTAACAGGTTTTTCTTCCAGGGTTATTCTATATTCAGCTCCATCCATCCATCTTACTTTAAACTCTGACCAGTTTCTCTGTGCCTGCTGAAGAACATTATCCCCACAGCATGATGCAGGTCCTAGGTCAAAGGTGATGCTGGTGTATACACCAACCTCGGTCATTGTGACAGAAAACTCACCTGCTCCATGGTCATCCTCTGCAGCTCCTTGATTCTCGACTGCTTGCCCGCTCTCCAGTGCTCTAGTTCATGGGTGTCTAGCTCCAGTCCTCAAGGGCCGGTGTCCTGCCAGTTTTAGATGTCTCTCCACCCCAACACAGCTGATTCAAACACTCCAACTATCTCCTCAGCATGTCATAAAGTTCTGTGGATATTCTGCTAATTAACCTTCATTTGATTCAGGTATGTTGAACCAGGGAAAGAACTAAGTGTTGGAAACCGGAAGCCCCTGAGGACTGACTTTGCACACCACTGCTCTGGTTAGTCCACCCCTGGGTCTCAAGCTCTCAGCTTGGATCATCTATGGTTACAAAATTCCCCCCGGGATCCAAACTCTCACCTCAATTCACACTGTGCCATACGTATGTGCATTAGCTCTAACATGGTATAGTATACACATTGTCAAGATTTAAGCCAGACCTATTAGATGTGGCTTCTCAGAAGATCATGCCCTGCTAGTCTTCTGGGATTTGACTCACATCTTCGAGGAAAGGGCCCTGAATACCCTGCATCTACTCAGACGATATCTTGACACATAGATTACATGCTGTGTGCCTGAAAGAACAAAAACGGGTTCCGCAGCATACTGTACATAAACATTGGCCTGAGTGAAAAATAACAAACCCATGCATTTACCTCCGAATGCAGACAACAGTTACAGTAAATCAGCCTGTTAAAAGGACAGAAACGACTGGGACTCTTCCTCGCAGCATCAGGAGGAACCTCTTTACTGAAGTCTTAACTGATGGGCCTGCTTTGAGAGCCCACCCAGAGACAGATAGGGTCCACTTCGACAATTTATACCACAGGGGACTTGAAATAGGCAGAGATAGACAAAGGAAAACATTGCCTCGAAGACACCCAAGTTCAGCTTGGTGTTTCATATTAGCTCAGAACACAACAAGTTATCAGCGAATCTCCTTATGTGACATTAGACTGACCGAGGAAAAAATTTTTCTTAGTTGTGCGGCTCAAAGGCAGAAGTGTGCATCAGAGACAAAAAAAGGCAGGAAAATGTAACCTAGCCTGTCTTCAAAAGAGTCAGGTTTATAATCTGATGCTATCTTGTGAATGGTGATCTCTATTTCAGAGTCAACACAACGAGAGCTTAGACACGTGGACACATGTCATTAGGAGCCCCATCAAGATGAGATGATAGCAGATTCCTATAAAGAGTTGTCCTCCCGTTGATTCTCTCCGATTGGGCTGAATGCTTTCTGCATTATCTGCCTGCGTCTCTAATGACTCACAGATTGAGGGGTGGCTGGAAGAACAGGCAGTCACTTATCTGCTTAAGTTCACAGCCTGTCCTATATTTCTTTCATGATGGCGGTGTTTATCTTCATTACATGGCAGAGTTTAAAACATTGCTCCCAGATCTTACTTGTGAAATGTCACAAAAGCATGAGTTTTGGAGCATCCATCTTATTGGTAAAGGCTCACTTTCTTCAGATTACGTTAATCCTCATCTTTGCTGCCCCAGTTTTGCATTTCTGCATAATTACAGAATGAAATTAGATTAAAAGCATTTCTGGAGCCATAAACACCAAGGTTATCTCATCGTATTCTTTTGACAGTTACATACTGGTTGAAATATGCAAGAACTGCTTTTAAATTACAAAGCCCCAGAGGCAGGCTGTAGTATTCTACTTCCTATTATAGAATACTTGTGTGTTAACAGTGGCATTACATATTTCATAAGCAGCCTTACTTCAATGTAGCTTTTGTTTAATGTCTAGACTAGTGATTGCTATATTTTACACTGAATGACAATACACTTTCTGATTTTAAGTTGGAGGATTCACACGGTTGGCCTTTAGCTGATCTCCTCATCTGCCCTGGTCTCTTTCATTGACAAATGATTCATTCAAGCAGTCACATCTGGTATGTTTTCTTTCCGTTTTGTGTCTTTCCCTCTGCCCTCACACTTTTCAGCTGTTTTTTTTTTTGTAACGGCCACCAGCTGAGCTGACGCCGAGCCAAATGTACGAAGCCTGTAATATTTAACTTGGGGTTGGTCCAGGATTTCCAACGGAAGATTGTGAATTTATGTTGCAATCAGTATGGTAAAGTTAAACCTCCAGCTGAGCTCATTATGATAACTCCTTCTATTTTTCTGCTTAATAACATCTGTTTTTACACATTTCAATGAGATCGTCATGGCAGGTTGTTTAAATAATGATGTACCACAATATTTTGAAGTGGAAGGGAAAGGATTTTAAAAAAAGTTTTAAAACAATAACAATTTGAAAAATGTGGCTTGCATATGTATTGAGCCCCTATTTACTTTGATATCCCCAAATAAAATCCAGTGCAACCAACTGTCTCCAGATATCACAGAGTTAGTAAACATAGTCGACCATTGTGTAATTTAATCTCAGTATAAATTCATCTGTTGTGTGAAGGCCTCAGAGGTTTGTTAAAGAACAATAGTGAACAAACAGCATCATGATTAACAAAGAATGCAGCAGGGAGGTCAGCTGTGGAAAAGTTTAAGTCAGGGTAAGGTGAAAACGTATCCCAAGATTTAAACTTCAGAAGGTACTGTTCAATCCATCATGAGAAAATAGAAAGAGTACTGAAGTCCTACCAGGGCTTCCGTACAGGCTAAGAAGAGCATTTATCTAAGAAGCAGCCAATAGGTCCATGGTATCTCTCAAAGAGCTGCAAAGATCCATAGCTCAAGTTTAAGAACCTGTCTGCATAACAAATATTGGTCCTGTGGCATTCAACAAATGAAATTCTTTATGGAAGGGGGAAAGGAAGAAATCTTTGTTTATAGAAAGCTGTAATAAGTCCAATCTACATTTTTACACATGCCATTTGGGGGACGCATCAAACATGTGAAATATGGCACTCTGTTCAGATGAGGCTGAAGGTTGTGGGTTTTATGGCAAATGCAAAATGTCACATAGGCTGGCTATTACACAGATTTGACAAAACAAATGGGAGTAATCTGGCAAGAAAAAATCACTGCATGTTTTACCCTGTCGTAAGTGCATTTCCAATAGGAAAGAACATGCGGTAGCTGACGAAATCAGTCTGTGTAAAAACTGTTACACAAAACTGAAAATGTTCGACTGAGTCTTAAGAAAAAGGAAGTTTAATGCCATCTCACATTTGTCCTTCCTCACATCGACAGTGCACGTTAGTGACAATCATGGAAAGTTTAATGAACACCCAGATCAGTTTCTGTCTCCACTGAGTGGTAGCGTTAGATCTGGAAATTCTTCTCATATGCAGAACAATCCAAATTTGAGCTGGCCCCTATGAGGTTCTACAGTGTCACTTCTTCTCTAAATAAGACAGGGTTATTAAATCGTTCGGAAGGGCAGATCTCACAGAACGCCGCTCAGTTAATTATCTGACTATGAGAGGTTTATAAAAGTCTGCCAATGCCCGAACTGGTAATAACGGACATCTGACGTGAAAGGGAACTGGACAGTAATCCCACTCCCACCGTCTTCCAGAAGTTGTCCGGTCACCCCAAATAAATCATTCAAGTCATTATTATCAAGAGAAAACAAAAAATTAAAGCCAAAACGCAGTTATAATAAAACAAATCTCAAGTTGATCATCAATCAGAAGATTCAGCTACCAATTATCAAATCACTTATGTTAGCTTTATTAAATATTAGGTCTTTATCAGGAAAGTCACTACTAATCACTGAGCAAATTTACATGCCCTTTTTTTTTATCAGAAACCTAGATGTAAATAATGAAAAACCTGTATTGATAGAATCTACTCCTCCAAAATACAATTTCTTAAGTGAGAGCAGGAAACACAGACGCAGCCAACACACAATAGAGGACACACTCTGGACTTAATTATCTGCAAAGGTTTAAATATATCTGACATCTCTGTAATTGACATTGCACTATTTGACCATTTCTATGTTTTATTTGAAAGTACCAACTCTGCTAAAATATCTAGCCACAGTGAGATAACTGTGAAAAAGCATTTTCTCAGGGACAGATCAGTTGAAACCTTTAAAAGTATTTACCCTTCCACCACATCCCCCTCATCTCCCAACTCCAACTCAATAAATAAGCTGGTAGATAATTTTCTCACAAAAATCTCAGACATGATTGATTCCATTGCTCCAACTAAAGTGAAAGTAGTCTCAGGTAGAAAGAAGTCTCAGTGGACAAGCGATCCACTGGTATGTAGTGAAAAAAGGGAGTGTCGATGAGCCGAGAAAAAACGTAGATCTCACAGTGAATCTGGAGTCGAGTCTTTCACCTAAGAGAGAAGAACCATTAATAATGCACGGACTCTGTTTGCAACAGTGGAAAGACTAACTAATCCTCCAGTGACAGTAGCCCCTGACCTAAATTCTACCAGGGCCTGCAATGAATTGCCCAGCTTTTTCACAAAAAAGATTCCAGCAATTTGACGGTCGGTCTGTACCGCAGCACCGAGCCGACTACCAATGTTATACCCAACTAACACCAATGTAGAAACAATGTCAGAATTCCATGAATTAAACCAAAAACTCCTAGAAGAAATCATTAAACAATAAAGCTCCTCCTCTTACTGTCTTGATATCTTACCCACAGCTTTCCTTAAGAAAGTTTTCCCTGTCATTGTGTCTGATCTGATTCAAATAGTTAACTCATCCCTCCTGTCAGGTCTCTCCCATATGCTATAAAAACAGCAGTTATTAAACCACTGCTAAATGGGAATAATCTGGACAACACGTTAATGCAGAACTACAGGCCAATTTCTAATATTCCATTCATCAGTAAAATTATTGAAAAAGCCGTGTTTCAGCAGTTAAATAGCTTCATAACAATGACCAACCGCGTTGATGTTTTTCAGTCTGGTTTCTGTGCTCACCACAGCACTGAGACTGCCCTCGTCAAAGTTTTCCATCACATCCACATAAATACAGGCTGTGGTAGAACCACAGTGCTGGTTCTGTTGGACCTCGGTGCAGCATTTGACACTGTTGATCATCATATACTATTAGAACGACTGGAGAGCTGGGTTGGACTCTCCAGTACAGTACTTGGCTGGTTCTAGTCTTACCTAAAGAACAGGGACTTCTTTGTTTCAATAGGAAACTTTTCATCAGAACAAACAGAAATCACATGTGGTGTGCACAAGGGCTCCATCCTGGGGCCCCTCTTATTTAATATCTACATGCTCCCACTAGCCCAAATTATAACAACCAATAGGATTAGCTACCATAACTATGCACATGATACTCAGCTCTACATTATGATGTCACCAGGTAACTTTGAACCCATCCAAACCCTAAGTAAATGCATCGAGCAAATCAATGGATGGATGTGCCATAACTTTCTCCAGCTGAACAGAAACAAAACAGAAGTAATTACTTTCGGACCAAAAGAAGAACGATCGAGAATCAGCACACAGCTTCAGTTAATTCAGCTAGAAACTGCTGATCAGGTCCAACATTTAGGTGTAGTAATGGACTCAGACCTGAACCTCTAGGGTCACATAAAGGCAATAACAAGGTCAGCCTTCAATCACCTGAAGAACATTTCAAGGATTAAAGGACTGATGTCGCAACAGGACCTAGAAAGACTCATCCATGCGTTTATCTTTAGTCGAACTGATTACTGCAACAGATCTGCCTAAAACATAAATTAGACAGCTGCAGCTGATCCAGAACCCTGCTGCTCGTGTTCCTCACTAGAACCAGGAAAGTAGAGCACATCACCCCAGTTCTAAAGTCCTTACACTGGCTCCCTGTAGTTCAGAGAATAGACTTCAAAATACTTTTACTAGTTTATAAATCATTGACTGGGTTAGCACCAAAGTATAATGAAGATCTGCTGTTACTATACCAACCCACCAGACCTTTCAGGTCCTCTAATTCCAGCCTACTCAACATCCCTAGAATCAGAACAAAACATGGAGAAGCAGCTTCCAGTTTCTGTGCTCCTCTAATGTGGAACAAACTTCCAGAAAACTGCAAAGCTGCTGAAACACTGAGTTATTTTAAATCACAAATAAAAACGTATCTGTTTAGAGCTGCCTTTAAATTGATGTATCATGTTTTATGGTTGTTTCTTGCTGTTTTTACATTACATGCTTTGTAATGCCTTGATCTATCTGTGTATGCTTACTTTATATACTTTGTGTTTTACTGCTACTTTTATTTTACCTCTTAATCATGTAAAGCACCTTGAATCACCTTGTTGTTGAAACTGTGCTATACAAATAAAATTGCTTTGCTTTGCCTTGCCTAGAATTATGTGGCTGTAATATGACATAATGTGAAAATTTCCACATTTTACAAAGTCTGTACTGCACTGTACTCATTTATTACTTCTTGAGGTTTAACTGACCAATCCTCATACTGGAATGCTTTTATCTCAGGGGCTTTTCCCCAAGACTGAACCCGTCTTCACACCATTATCGGGCACATGGTAATCTCCAGTAATTTCAGTATCCAACAATGTCCGCTGCATCCTCGCATCTCATGCTGCTTTAATCCAGCAGCATGATAATACTTAGCAGAGTGGAATGTGAGGCTGTAGCTATTATAGTGTAGGTGACATGGTGTTTTTCAACAAGACAATGTGCCGCTCATGGCTGGAAAAATGCTTTTATCTTCCTGTGACTTTGTAAAGCTCTGCTTTAAATGAAACCGTTACACACTGATATTTCTGGATTAGTTTAAAACGAAGCAGACATGCAAATTAGGCAGCTGCACGTGCAGTGGCTTGCAAAACCATTTATGCGATGTCTACTTTAACACATTTAGTCATTGAAGAACCACAATCTTTAGAATATTTTACCTGTTTTTTTGTCTGAAATACCAACACAAAGTAACACATTTGGAGGAGTTGTAGCGACCAAGTGGGAGAATCTGTTGACAGGTCAACTATTAGTTATGCACTTCACAAATCTTGGTCTGAAGAGTGAAAAAAACAAAGCTCTAGATGAAAGAAAGCCATAGGAGGCTCTAGGTGTTTTTAAAAGAAATGCCGTGTAAACTGTATAGGTTAAAATGGCAAGCTAGAGTGATACAGAGGTCCGGGAGCTTCTGGCCTTTAGAGCTGAAGACCAGATCGCCAGACAGTTCACGGGGACTTTGAAGGACAGGTCACCATTTGGAGCGGCTCGCAAAAGGAATTGAAAAGCGGGGATTCAATTGGGATAAAAAACAACTTATATCCAAGCTATTTTGTCTGTTTATCACAGACTCTTCCGTGACCGTCTCACGGTTTATACGCAACCCTGCACGCCGACAGCCCGACACCACCCCCACACGCCCTTTTATCCACCCATCACGTAATCTTTTGTAAAAAACACCTGATCCTGGCACATTGCCACCACAGGCTGAGCACTTTTGTATGACCAAAAGGCTCACTGATGCCGGCATTGATGGAATTATGTCTTTTGAAACAGCATTCTGTTTGAATTCTACCAAGTCGCGTATGGAAACATTAAACATGTGGGAGAATTACCAAATTTGAAATATTAGACCTACATACAAAACATACAAAACACTAAACAATGTTTGAAATAAGTATTTGCCTTTAAAATTTCTCATATTGCATATTTTTAGAACAATGATCTGTATTAGATAAGCAAAATGTAATTGCTTTATTGTACTGCTTTTTTACTTCTACTGGTTATTTAACTACCAGTATCTAAATACCGAGTTTTGCTCTCTAGCAGAAAATCCTGAAGGACAATTTTCTGGCCATTGGTTAAAAACCTTAAGCTCAAGAATCTTAACTAGGTTAAATTCTTGAAAACACTTCAGTGTGACTGAATTAAACAACTGTATAAAAAATGGGCCCACATTTCCCCAGCAGAGTGAAGATTCAATCGCTAATTACTTAGTTATTCGGTTTAGGGCCACATTGGCGATCAGTTTTACTGAGTTTATATTTGATATTATTATTTGCAAAAACAGTCACAACATTATGCTTTTCACCTTCAAGCAAAACGGTACCAAACCTACTCACAGAGTTGAAAAGGAACTGATCACATCAAATCATATTCCTATGTCAGAGTGGACTAGTCAAAGTCCAGGCCAGAATCCAACTGAAAATCTGTGGGATGAATCTGTGTGCTGTAGCTGCAGCAAAATGTGGCTCAGCCAAGTATAGCACACTGAGTCTAAATATACATATACATCACACTTTTCAAATATGTATTTTAAGTAACATTTAAAACCTTGTATCATTTTTCTTTAACCTGAAAGCAAAGCACCTCTTTGTGTTTTGTTAGGAGATTCTCCCTCTCAAAAAAATCCCCTTACAGTTTTAATGTGACAAAAAGTGGAACGGTTCAATCGGTATGAATGATTTTGCGTACTCTTGCACGTCCTGTACTCTCTCTCAAGTATTTGAGATTTTTTTTTAAACAAGGATTTGGCAAAATTTCTAACTTTTGCCATTCTATAATAAACAATGACATGACTATCAGGAAAATATTTACTTCAATCTTTAAAGTGACTTATGGCGACGTTGGCTGCTAAACAGAGTGTCATGAATGTTATGGCGTCAGGTGGCACAGTCTGTATAAATACTCTATGTGCACTTGTTTATAGGAAATCCCCCATCTGGTTTCAGTGGAACACAGTCCGGCACACTGGTGACCCCTTGGATTTTTTCTTTTTTCCAATGGAAAATATAACGGGGCTGGAATAGCTGCGCTGCAGTCAGGTCTCAAGTGACAGACAAGACAACAATTTAAAAGAGTGCAGGCTCCACATCCATGAATCCAGCCCTTTCCCAACTTGTAAACACAGAGCCCGACTTTTGAAGAACTATCCAGAAAAGCCCAGTGGCCTTTATGTCATCCCGCTTTTATGGGATATAAAGGATAACACTGTTGTCATGTCACGGAAACTCAAAGTACAAATGAAGAGTTTAGCAAATATATCTGCAAAAAGTATACAGCAACTGTGAATGTGTTATAAAACACTCCAACAGAATCCTTTAGAATATAAACAAAATCATTAGGAACATGAAGAACATAAAGATACATTAGATTATAGGCATTTTACACCTTTTCAGCTTCATCTCATTCTGGGATTTATTATGAACCATGTTCATTTGAAACTGCCTTAAGTAAGTCTAGATTTTTTTGTTACTTTTACCTATTTTATGGCCAATTTGGTTTAGTCTAGAAGGCCCCTAAAAGCAGTGGGTGACGGCTGATGCTTACACAAAGCTGCTCTGACGTATGGCAGAAAGAGCATTGAAGAAAGTCAAAAGGTCAGATGTTTCAAGCATTCAATAAGATGCTACAACAACTGGTTATGTGAACACCTTCACAAAAAACACAACATGAAATGTTTATTTGGTTTAGTTTTTGTGTTTGTCAGAACTTCTTTTCATCTCAGCTGAGGTGAACGAAAATAATGTAATTTGTATGGAAGCCCAGCATTGTGAGCATTTCACAGTATATTTCACAGATTTGTCAAGTTTATCTTTAGTTATAGGGGCTATACCTTTATATATGACCCTTTCATTTTTTATGACACTGTAAACATCCTTAATCGGATACCCATTTGATGTTCTGCAAAAAAAGCCCTCAGTCCAAAAGGTCATGTCGCATTTCACCTTACTTTGATGTCATTGCGTGTGTCAGACTCACAATTAAGCAATGGAGGAGGCAGACTACATGTAAAACAACATTCCTTACGTTGATGGAGCAGGTTATAATTTTTGAATAAAGAATATCATTATCAGAACAACATTAGAATTCATGCACACACACCAACATCAGTAACATTAAGGCTTACCTGTTAGCACATTGTGCTGCAAGGTGGCATCAGATCTTTTTCTGTAGAATTCAGATTTTTCTTCCTATAGCTGCTGTTATACTGTTTCTTTTGTTTCCACATATGTTGGTTTAGCCTAAAATTGCATTTGACATGATTGGAATGATGAAAAAAATTAATCACATTTTGTAAAACCGAAAGCCTTATTTGTGACCTATGTGTGTCACTTAAGATGCACTCCTGTTTTTAATAGTATGTGCAGATTGGGATGAAGAGTGTAACATTTAAAGTGTGCAATTGCAAAGTAGGAATGAAAGTTTAATGTACTAGGCACAATCTATACGTGCCGTCAAGTGGTCAAACAAATATTAGGTGAAATAATCACTGAGCAGGTTAGACTACCCTCCTAGTAGAGCTGCTTCAAGCATTCAGCATGCTAAGGTGAGTGAATCTTTCTCATTGCAGTGTAGCAGGGACTTATACAATATCATTATCGAGTCATTGCTGCAGTATTTGAGTTTTACTAGCATGAATCCTGTAGTAGGAGCAGCAGCAGCAGTACATGTTTTGGTATACGTGTTATTTTTTACATTGTACTGTCCCAGTACTTTCAACATGTCCAAAACATATGTGACCGTTTAGTTGTATGTCGATACCCTTAAACATGGCAAAAAGTTAGAGTTTCAGTCTTGGATGCATTCAAGAAAAGGAAAAATATTTTTCTGTGTTTGACTTTGGAATCAAATGTTTTGAATACCCCACTGTTCAATATAACATTTGAAATTCGAACAGGTATGGTAACGCTGATAAATTATCAAAACATAGTGGCAAGAAGAAAAGTCACTTTAAAAGAAAACCATAAAAAAATCGTGTCTGTTACAATGTAGAAGACACAGCAAACGTGGAAGAAGGTAAAGATGAGATCAAAAAGGAAATGTTCGTCCAAGTTGCAAAATCCTATGTGTTGGGGAAAAACATCTGCACAGCATGATGCTGCCACCTCATAAATGTGGTGGACAGATTGATGGATAAATTTATGGTGGTGAGTACAAAGCAATACTGGAGGAAAAGCTGTTAGAGGCTGGAAAAGCTGTGAGACTGGGTATCATTCTACCTTCTAGGAGGACAGAAGCCATCAATATACGTCAAAACCTCCAATGGAATGGTTTAGATCAACGCATATTCATGTCTTAGAAAGAGCTGGTCCAAGTCCAGACCTAAATCCAATTGATATTTGATGTTCACACGTTCTCAATTTGACTGAGCTCGAGGTAGACGTATGGACCTTTTTGCAAAGTATAGTATGTGTATTTTTATGAGTTCTAAGCTTGCAAAATGTGACTTCAATACAGATTTCAAACCTATATCAGAAGGAAGGGAAAGGGTAAATGAGAAGAAGTTGGCACAACACAACTGAACTGTTACCAATGCAGCTGGACTTCTACTATTCCCCTTCTTCAAAATGTTTGGGCTTATTGCCTTTATTCACATTACTCAAATATAGCTGCCTTGGGTGTATCATCAACAGTTTGCACAGGGAAACTGTGGAAGACGTCCAAAATCCACTTAAGCACGCATACAACAGGAATTAACTGAAATAGTGAGCAGCAGCAGGGGCCTAAGTTGTGTCTCTTCTGCTTACACATGCCAAGAAACAATGATATCCCAGAGTAGCCAATCTGCTTATGCATTTTAGCTCACCAGATGGACAGAGTGTTATGAAAAACATGCTTTCTATGAATCCATCATCAGGCAACTGTTTCTGGTCCTTGAAGCTCAACAAATTTGTTAACAGCAGCGACACGTGGTGTTTCTAACAACATAGTAAGATGAAAAGATCTACTTGAGTTTCTGGTTACTCTATTGCCAAAAGCATAGCAACTTGCTGAGCAGCTGTAGAAACCAAATTGTCCTAGCTGACAGTATTAAACAGGCATCGAAACAAACATCCTGGGAAGTTAAGTGTTAGGCCTCTGCTGCTGTGCGCAGTAATTTGCATGATTTTCCAAAGCCTGACAACAATCAGGTCTCATCTCGCTGCCCATCTTAAGAGGATTTAGTACCAAAAGGAACAAGAGTTCAATTTTTTTAATGGCACCACTAAAGACTATGCTTGTAACATTCCTCATCACAAATAAAAGCTAACTGAAGGCCACACAATGAAAAACACCGTGAGACACACACGTCGGGAGTGACCATGACTTCTTCTGAACTGCGCGAAAACTCATCCAACTCACAGGAACACGGAGGCCCAATATAAAGAGCTTTGGGGTTTTTGGAGGAAGTAAACACATGAAAAAATTAAGTTTCTTTAGCAAGACTGCAATTTTTCAAGATAATTGCCATGTCAACCAGAAGCTGGAACTTGTCATCAATAAAATTCAGAGTCCAGTTAATATGGTGGTCTGCTGTCTGGACTGATTGGATTGAATTTGAGTAGTTTTGAAGAAAGCTCACAAAGCCTTGCAGAGGGTGAGCACTTCTTAATCAGTTGGCTTATTTTGTAGGTCACAGGATAGTTCATTCACACGGTTTATTCTATTGCATGAGGTGAGCTATATTCAGACGACAACACAGTTAATAGGCTCCAATAGTCTTCACTGTTTCATACTCTAAGGCTCACCATTCTAACATTTTGTCGTACCATGACTGTTTGCACTATGCCTAGAGTGCAGACTTGTCTGAAAATTTTAAAAAGGCCAACTTACCCCAAACAATCAATAATTCTGTCAATTCAATTCAGCAGGACTAAGCTCTGCAAGGTTACAACGGAATAAACCACAATACATATTTCAGGTACAATGTTTTTCAGACGGATGAGACCAAAGAAGATATCTTCGAACACAATGCACAATGACTGACAAAAACCCAACACCAAGCAATTGCACCAACACCTCAAACCAACTTTCAAGCTACAGGATGTGGGCAAAATGCAAGTCGACATGAATTAAAGAAATGTTGTTCAAATGAAATGATCATTTCCACAATAATGTGAGAAAAAAATGCCTTGAGATAATTGCTTCAAAAAAGTGATTCTATAAGGTGTTGGATGTTGGAGCTTGTTCTTCCCACTAAATGTATTGACAGTCATAGAAATTTTCTTTTTTTTTCATGGCTGTACCTTAATACGATGTATAAATTGTATGAACCTGAACAACACATAGTCATAAAGTTTAAACTACTTTTTTTTTTAAACCATTTTTCTTCTAGGGAAATTGATGAAAACTTCTCTTCGGAAAAAAATTTGCTAAAAATCCTCCCTCTAATTATTCTGCCATTCAGCCTATCCTAATAGACCTGAAGCAAGAAAAGTATGAAATTTAATTTTAAGACAGTCAAATAAATGGTTGTCTTTGTCTATGGGATATGTAAATATAAGGTTTTACCTATATATGGTAAATGTTTTGACAACATTGGTGTGTGTGTGTTTGAATGGATAAGTGAAAAACAATCTTTTTTGTTAGTATATTTCTGCAATGTTTACATGCAAATTAGTTACAAAGTTTTTATCTGCAACCCTATTTATTTACAGCGCTAAAGGAAGAGTAGTAGGGATTGTTACTGAGTGAATGGCTGTTAACAGATAAGTCTGCTACTATTTTACCTGACCTGCACTTACCCCTCTGACATCACACATCTCTTTGGCCTAGCAGCCTTTCTGCATCAGGATAGATTCCTTGCTGGCAACAAGAAAGATGACTTGTGTGTTTAACTTGCTCAATACAAAGAAGCCATGTAATCTAAATACATAAGGGAATATAAATACAAAGGTACCATATAATGTCATCCATTGTGACTGTGGCCTCATGAGTGTGTGTAGATGGGGACATATTGGCTATGCCTCCTGCCCCGGCTCTGGTTGGGTAGGCTGGCACTCTTTGTGTTTAAAAAACTCCCGGAAAGTTTACAGTGAGTGTACTTCTGCTGCGCTTTGTGTGACAAGAGTTAACGCACCATACCCATCAGGAGCAAAACAGCCACAGACCTCCCCAGAATCCACTCTGCCACTTTCCATTCATGCATTTCCATGCATTCCCCAGCTTCCTTCACTGTCCATCGCAGCAAACCTCTGTTGACAATTAATATAGTTTCTGTTTGTCAGTCCGCAAGCTCAGAGGCTACTGTGTGTTTACCGCACTTTTGTTCTGTCGTGTGTCACCCTTTAGAGCAATCCAAGTTGGAGAAGAACACAATTTCTAAAACATCTGCCGAACAAAGACACTGTGTACTCGAATGGCCATACAGTAGAACAAAGCTACCTCAAGCTCTAGTCTTTCAGACAATGACTTGATCAGAAAGTGTCTTAATTCCTAAACTAAACCAAAAAAACCTTCATGACATCATAACACAATTAAGCTCGTCCTCTTGCTGCTTCGATATCTTACCCACAGTAGTTAACTCATCCTTCCTGTCAGGTGTCTTCCCCCAGGCTTCAAAAACAGCTGTTATCAAACCCGTGCTAAAGAAGAACAACCTGGAGAACATGTTAATGCAGAACTACAGGCCAGTCTCCAATCTTCCATTCATCAAGATAATTGAAAAAGTTGTATTTCAGCAGTTAAACAGCTTCCCAACAATGAGCAACTATTTTGATATTTTTCAGCCTGTTTTCCGTGCTCACCACAGCACTGTTCAATGACACCCACATAGACAGTGGTAGAACCACAATGCAGGTACTTTTGGACCTCAGTGCAGTATTTGACACTGTTGACCATGATATATTATTGAATCCACTGGAGAACTAGGTCGGACTCTCTGATACAGTACTTGGCTGGTTTGAATCTTAATTAAGGAACAGGAACTTCTTTGTGTCAATAGGAAATTGTTCACCGGAATAGACAAAAATCACATGTGGGGTGCCCCAGGGCTCCATCCTGGGGCACCTCCTATTTAATATCTACATACTCCTGCTAGTCCGGGTTATAACAACAAATGAGATTAGTTACCATAACTATGCAGATGATACTTTGAATACTTAGACTTTGAACCCATCCAAACCCTAAGCAAATGCGATAGGCAAATCAGTGGATTGATGTGCCATCATTTTCTCCAGCTGAATAGAAACAAAACTGAAACAATTATGTTGGGACCTGATGAGGATTTTCTTTTTGTATATATATATTTTTTAAGGTTTTTGTGGCCACAGTGGCCTTTATTGAAAGTGGACAGGCTTATAGAAAGGGGATAGACATTCAGCAAATGTCCTCAGGCTGGAATCGAACCCGGGACAACCGCATCGAGGACTAAGGCCTCTGAATATGGGGCGCCTGAAGGTTTTTAGTAGAACATTTATATTTATTTTTTCTAAACTGTACTAAAATTCCAAAAATACTGACCAGACATGTAGACAGCACCATTAGACACACATGTATACAGTTAATTAGCAAAAACATTGATTTGGGAGTGAGCTGCTCTTTAATACAGCTAGAAACTATTGATCATGTCCGGATTCTAGGTGTAGTAATGGACTCAGGTCTGAACCTCCAGAGTCACATTGAGGCAATAACCAGGTCAGCCTTCCGTCAGCTGAAGAACATTTGTAGGGTTAAAGGACTAATGTCGCAATAGGACCTGGAAAAACTCATTCATGCTTTCATCTTTAGTTGGATTGATTACTGCAAGAGTGTCCTTACAGGTCTGCCTAAAAAGTCAATCAGACCAATCTGGATCAGCTGCAGCTGATCCAGATTGCTGCTGCTCACCTGCTCACTAGAACTAGGAAAGTAGAGCACATCACCACAGTTCTGAAGTCCTTAAACTGGCTTCCTGTAGCTCAGAGAATAGATTTCAGAATACTTTTACTAGTTTATAAATCTTTCAATGACTTAGCACCAAAGTATGTTGAAGATCTGTTTTCACTATACCAACCCCCCAGACCACTCAGGTCTTCCAATTCTAGTCTACTAATCATCCAGAGAATTAGAACAAAACATGGAGAAGCTGCTTTCAGTTTCTATGCTCCCCTTATCTGGACCAAACCTCTAGACCACTGCAAAGCCGCTGAAACAGCGAATTCCTTTAAATCAAGGCTAAAAACGTATCTGTTTAGAGCTGCCTTTGAGTAAGTGATTAATAATAGTTGGAATATCATGTTTTAATGTGTCATATGTTATGTGTCTCTAATGTTGTGTTTTATGCTTTTACTGTTCCCTTATTACTGGTTTTATTTTATCCCCTAACCATGTAAAGCACCATGAATTGCCTTGTTGTGCCTAAGGTTGCCTTGCCTTGCCTATTGTAAAGAAATGTAACAAACTAAACAATTTTTTTGTACCTATGGACAAAATAATAAGCTACTATGCCACCACTAAGTACACCACTTTATTTTTTCCACATTTGCTTATGTTTCATATTTACAAAAGGGATTTTGTACCATTTTCATTAAAACATTATACACCAAATACCCAACAATGTCGATCAAAACAAGTTTTCAGATTATTTTTTAATGTAAACATAAAAAAGGTATAGCTTGAGGGTAACTGCTTGTCTGCTCCCCTGACATGGGAGAGTAGAGGAGGTTAGCACCTCTGGTTGGTGGGTGGATACATGCTTCATGTCGGATCAACCCCAAAATGTAATTAATGTTGTTCCAGGTCCATTTGGGACATTTCCTGAAAATTGTATCAAAATCCATCCATAGTTTTTTGAGTTATGTTGCCAACAGACTGCCAGATGGGCATGGAAACATTACCTCCTGGGAGAGGTAACAAAAAAAATTCTCCATGTACCATATTTCTGTGTAAATATCTCATGTTACAACATGAAAACGTGTGGCTTATATTCAGGTGAGGCCTATACAGTATATGTACAAAATGTGCGTTTTTTTAATTGATCTGGTGCTGCTTATATTCAGGTGCATTCAATAGTCCGAAATTAAGGTACCTACATTTTTTCTCTATGTTTTTTCACACTTCTACAAAAAATGCCTAAAAACATTTTTTTTCTTTGTCCTATCAAACGCAAGCATCCCGGGTCCCTGCTGGGGGGTGGGGCGCCCCTGGCGCGGCTGGTTGCCGACGGGGCCCGTGGGCTCGTCACTGCTGCCCCCCGGGCCCCTGCATAGTAGTCGCAGGACGTTCCCTTGGGGTTCTCCTTTGCTCCTCTCTTGGGGGATGCGGTCGGCCCCGCCCGGGTCCACCTGGGGCTCTGGGGGTCCTTTGGACGTCTTGGCTCCGATCTCCTTCATGTCTGCATCGATTCCTGGGAGACGGATTGATACCTGTTCACACCAACTATCGAACACTCTTATGGAGAAACCTTATATGCACCAGCATGCTAACACACACACATAGATGTGGGGTCTCTGGTGTTAACAGATATATTCTTGGGCTGAGGTTATCATTACTGGAGCTTGATTAATCGGTACCATGAGTTTTTCTGTGACATTGTTGTTGTATTTTTATATCCATTTTTTTGTGATGTGGTTGTGTAGTTCTTGATTCACAATGTTTTTTTTTTTTTCGATGTTCCTTTTTCGTGTTTTGTTTTGTTTTGTTTTTTTCCCCTCTCTCTGCCGTCTTTTGGGTATGGAGGCAGACTTCAATGTTTTCCTGTGTTTTCTTTGTTCCCCTTTCCTCTCTTGTATTTTGAACTCACCCTCTCTCTTGACCTTTTGTTTCCTACCTCTCTTCTTCATCTTCTTTCTTTCTTCACCTTAATTTTCCGTCTCCGTGTCCATAACATCAGGAAATAAAAACCCCAGCAATTCATAATAAAGATTTTTCACACATATATCAAGTGAAGTACTTTAGCAAAAGCTGTACTGCTCCGCTTGTGAAAGTAAATCTGTTGGGCTTCTACTTGTGGTACTCAGACACCAATTCTGAGCTCCACACTGCCAAACAGGACAGGTAAAAAAAAAAAGGCAAGCATCCCCATACTTCCTTTTACTAATATACCTACAATACACAGTTAATGTCTTTTGCTGGATTTTGCTTAAGGGTATCAGAGTAAAGATGGCTGGATATAAATGCTTGGCAAACCTTTCAGATATTTTCTATAACTTCCGAAAACCAGGTATCATTCGGTTGTCAGTCACATAAAATCTAAATAAAAAACATTGTGGTTTGTTGTTGTAATGCGACAAAAGGTGAGAAAGTTCAAAGTATGAGGTTATAAAGGCATTGAATACTTCAACACTGGAAACAGACCCATGCCTGGTCCCAGCTTTATTGCAAATGTTGTCTTAAAGCTACTCGCTGGTTTATCTGTGTTTTGTTATTGCAACTGAAGGAACTGCCACTGTAAAATATAATGACTAAAAAGCTCAACGTTATATAGCTCAAACAACTTACATTTTAATCCAACAGCAGTGCCTGGAACATTCCTCTCAGGACTCTTGTCTTACTTTAGTGTGGGTGCTCTTGTTGCTCTAATACAAAAAATGTGAGACAATGTCATGGTCCAAATATGAGAGGTGGAAAGACTAGATAGAACACCATTGATCTGTTATTTTAACTTGCCGCAGATATTGTTAATAATAAGATGTCTCCATGATGTCAGTGCTATAGCCACATCCTGAAGAGTAACATTTACACTATGTTTTGTGTTTGGCAGTCAAACAGTAATGCTGGCAGGCATGTTGCTATAGAAATCAGCAGGAGAGACATGACACTCACTATATCAATCTTATCCATCACTCAGTTTTATTCATTTCATGAATATTTTTCATAAATTAAATGCGCAACCACTTTTGCCTCTAGAGCATCATTACTTCCTTCTGATTGTAATTTTTGCTGGAAAAGTTGCATTTTCGAAGAATGTAGGGAGACCTCTTCGATGTGGAGCTCAAATGCAGCCTATAGATATGGAAAGGAATAAAAAAAAAAAAAATCTCAGACGTAATGTAAACATCTGCTCTATTTCAGCCATAGTCTTTAAAAGACATTCCTCTAAATGTGCATACCAAACATGACAGTGGGGGGGTTATGAGAGAGGGATCATCTCTTTCATGATGACTGCTGATGTCTATTACACAATACAAAAGTGAATTGTCACCCTCACCTTTCTGCTTTTTACCAAAATTAAATCCATGTTATGAGGATTTTTTGAGGCGCTGGACTGCAGTACCAAAATGCTTTGCCTCCAGCCAGCAAACTGGGGTGTTGCCCAATGCAGCATCAGCAGTGTGCCAGTAATCATGAGTGGCAGCAGGCACACTTACTGCCTGTGCAGATCACCTCAAATTAGGACCCAGTTCCGTTGTAAGCTCAGCAATCAGACTTGGCAACTTCCTGGAAGCTCCCCTGCTATTACCTCACTGCTCTCTGACGTCCCAGTGAAGACAGTCCTGTAGTCATAACATTCATGTTGGGGTTGTTCTCCTCTCAGATGGCTGACCTTGACTTAAACCTACAACAGCAACACTATGACAGTAATTTTTAATAAAGTTTAGAGATTTGAAATAGGGCTTGCTAATACTACAGTGACCTGCATATACTGTATGTTCATGGACCCCTTGAACTTTTCACATATTTGCTACTTTACGACCACAAACCTCATTGGGATTAAACGAAACAGAACCACAGTGCATAATTGTAAAGTGAAAGTGATACGTGATTTTTCAAAATCTTGCATTGGAGTTCTCCCATACGATCATTGTCTATACCCACTTATCCTTGCAGTGTCACAGGGGTGCTGGTGTCCATTTCCAGCAGTTATTGGGCATGGAGTGTGGCACACCTTGGAAAGGTCGACAGTCCATAACAGGGCAACTCAGGGACACACAGAAAAAACAACCGTGCATAGACACACATTCATACCTAAGGGCAATTTAGAGTAAACAATTAACTTAACATCCGTGTTTTTGTACTCTAGGATGAAGACCGGCTACCCACAGAGAACCCATGCATTGTTTATCACGGTTGTTCATCCTTTTCCATGCATGGAGCTTGTATTTGACTTCAACATGGAATAGGTTACTCCTCATTCTTTCAAAATCCTGCTTTTCATGCAAAAAAACAGAGAAGAAAAAAATAGAGCTCTACTGGTAAACATGGTTGCCCATTTTTTGTTTTTGTGTGGAAGATATATAATCTATGAGTGTGACTATAAGTATGACTGCATGAAATCAAAAGTATATCACGCTCAGGAGGAAGAAGCTAACTCCATGCAGCAAGACCTCGGACAAGGATTCAAACACAGAAACTTGTTGTTCCAAGGCAACAGGTCTAGCAACTGTTCCACTATGGTACCTGTGAGGCTTCTTGCTTTCAGCAAAAAGATTTGAGTGGAAGAAAAACTGAAAAAAACAAGTAGACATAGGGATTCTCAAAGGTAAGCAATAAATTAGGTGAAAAAGAATATTTCAAATGCTTTTGTTTTTACATGGCAGTTCAAGCAAAAGCAGTTCTGACCTAAGTGTTGCTCCTAAACTTGTACTTTATTACTGGACTGCAGGATTATTGTCTATTCTTTCAGATGCTCCTGTTCTGTGTTAAAATGATGTCAGACTATTTCCTGTCTTGCCATGTCTTGTTGGCATTTTAAAAGACAAGTGATTGATTGGAATGATGCTTGAATAGAATCTCTCCAATCTCAAAATGGGTAAGGCAAATCTACCAAGACACCTAAAATCCACCTAAAATGACAGGTTGAGTAAGGAAAGGATTCTTCGTAGTCAAGAAGTCAAGAAGCCCATGGTAACTCTAGATGGGGGGAGCCAGGGCCATTGGAAGTAATTTTGAACAGGGGGTGCTGTGAAAAAAATCTCTGGACAAAAACACCTGGAACCACTGGAGATGATAATGCAAAGGATTCTTCATAAAATCAAAAATATTATGGACAACCCTGAGGATCCTCTTCATGAGACTGTCATACAACAACAGAGTGTCTTCAGTCAGAGGCTTCTTCCGTTTCGCTGCAATACAGACCGCTACAGGAAATCCTTCCTGCCCACACCATCATTATCTACAACAACTCCTTAAAGAATTAATTATATGAGCTATACCAACACTTAATTTCCCTCTGGGATCAATAAAGTATTTTTGAATTTGAATTTGAGCCTATGTGCCTATTTAGAATACATTTTTAAAATAAATAGATTGAGATTCACTACTTTATTTTTATATACACTTCAATGAATGCAGCAAGGGACTGTAACACACATACATCATCAGTTCTATTTCACAATAACGCTACAACAATGCAATAGATTTGGACAGCTGGCATGAACCTGAGTCACTACTCCATCTAAATGTCACATCACACGCGACTCTATTAGCTCCAAGATCCTTTTACGTACACCACAAGGAAATAATGTCCTACTATTTAAACACGTTATTGAACACATCCATTACGCAAAGAACACAAACACTAAATAACACTTTTTCTGTCTCCATCTCCAAACTTTTGACACAAACCACAAGGAAATAATCTCAGACTATTTAAACTTTATTTAACAGTTCTCCAGATCCATTACACAAAGAACACACGATCAAAATAGCGCTGCATGAATAGATATGAAAATTGCGCGCTGGTGTTCCGACTATCTGTGCTACCCCTCAATGCGTGCTACCCTGTAGCAGTGCGCATGCGCAGATCGATGTTAGGTGACAATTCGCTTACTCAGCAAATCTGTCATCGAGAATACCTACCTGAAATTTCCATTTTGTCTGTTTTATTTCTTTGAAGTTTATGGTGAGTTTTATTCAAATTATTTTATTACTGGCTAATTTTTATTCAAAATATTTTTAGGCTTTTCTTTACTTGCTTGTTTCAAGTTTACATGACAGCCCTTGTATGTTAATTTCCCTTCTGTGATATCGTTATACTGCATGTTAACAAGTCCCATTAATTAGAGTTATAGAGTAAATGCGATGTATTCTGTGGGCTATTTGTGCTTATAATCATTCTACATTATAATATTAGAGTCGTAGAATAAATGCGGTCTATTTTGCGGGTTATCTGTGCTTACTACATTTTAATATTCTGGAGTATATAATACTGCTATCTGCTCTACGTCTTACTGGCTTGGTATACATTCATTAGCTGCTTTACAAACTAATAACATATTTCCAGAGTTATCAGTCATCTACAGATCAGTAGCCTATCTATGTGCGCTACCCACGTAAATTTAACAGGTAGGATATTCTGATCACTGTTTTTAGTGCATGTTTTATGTGTTTTATGTGCTAGTTTTAGCTTTATATTAAACAGGTAGCATGTTCTGTGGATTGAAAGAAAAGTTTTCGTATTCATGTAAATTGTTACGCATTACTGCTAAATTGCCACTTTAATCCCGTCCCACATAGCAAAATTTGTCCGGCCCATCTCTGGGCCACACCCTTGCCTAAGTACTGGCCCACCATTGGCAGGGCCCTCGGCCCAAGAATGGCCCACTCACTGAACAATGACACAAGAAGTTTGTTTTAGCCCATGTCTGGGCCACACACTGTAAGGTAACTCTCATTGTTTATGTCGGACCTGTACTGGCCCACAGTCAGCGAACCAGTACAGATGTATGTTGGCTGAGAGCTGGCTGGACCCCTGGCCCAATATTGGCCCATACACTGAAAAATTGACCTGGTTGAGTGTTGGCTGAGTGTCCCCAGGTCAACATTGGCCTACACACTGTAAAACTGAGACGAAAATGCTAAATGCCGAAAAAAGAAATGACAAAATTTAAATTTTGTATGAAAGTGCTTGTATTACCATATCAGAAATACAATACAAAGATATGAGACATTTAATCTGTTGAACTCAACACAGGAAGACTTACTCCTACTAAACCAAAATGTAGAAATAATAACCACATATTTACTAATAATAAACACAAAGAGAGCTGAGCTTAATAGGCATTTTCTTTAGCTTGTAGCCTTCTCTTTCTCCCTCCCTCACGATCAACTGCGAGCTGGAGCCACCGCTTCATTATTCCCTCCACCTCTGATTCAGCAGCCAAACCAACAGTTGGGTTCCTTCGTACTGCACCTATGGATATGGGAAATGGATATACAACTACATGAAACATTTATGTGGTATTTACCAGAATTTAATTATGTCACCTGGTATTACAAACTATATTGGCAAATAGATAGCCTTATTTCTGATTTTTTTGGGGCGGAAATGTACTCCAAATTATTTTTCCTTTGTGGACAATGGCCCTAATACTCTATGGTAGTCTGCAGTAGAACAATGGCCCTACACCCCACATATTCTGTGATTGGAAACAAGTTGAAAAAAATGATCTGTGATTACTATGAAAGTAGATTGTGATTTATTTATTTGTTCTTTTTTTTAAGTTTAATTCAGGGCTAAAGCTAATTAAATCCGCTAGCTAAATATTGCGGTTTGTCTAACTAAAAGTTCAAGAATCTTCTTGTTGTAGGCTATGTTATATTGACCTTTTCTGAAAGCTTACATTAGGCTACATTATACGCTGACAAGTAGGCTTTTGTTTTCTGGCAAAATATATATACTTACCAGAATCTAGTGACAAAGTGGGAGTCCACTGTCCACTCCTGCGTCCTCAGTGTCATTTATTGGCTTAATTTGCACCAGTATGCTGTACATTTAAAAGATTGTGGCCACGTTTTTATTGTCTGTCTTGAAAAAATTAATAATTTGTAAAATAATCCCACATTGTCCTTGATTGAAGTCAAAACTGTTATTTGTGCATATCTTGAGACATGACACAGTGGTTCTAAACATTAAACTGTTTTTAGAAAAGAACTTTACTGTCACACAATTCATAAAACCCGCCTCATCAGCCCATTATCCAAAAGTGCCAACACTGAGCCAAAATCCAGCCAACTGTGTTTTTTCTAACACCGGCAGATGTCTGTATCCCTACTGTCGGGCCACACACTGTGTTGCATGTGTCCACCACATTGTGTCCACTTTCGGCAATATTGTATTGAACCACAATCGGGCCAAATAAAAAAGACAGCATCAGCTCAACTACTGAACATCTGTTTGGGGCCATTAAAGGAAACAAGTGATTCGGCCGACCCGGACCTCAGCCAACAGTGCCAGAGCTCAGCCACAATCGGGCCAATTATGCTTGCTATATGGGGTCACTTGAAAAATATTTTCCGATGATTATATTTCACATCGTAAGCTAACAGTTGTTTTCGGCATGTAAACATACCTTTAGCAGTTTTCGAGGGGTAGCACCAACAGATAGACATAGCCATCTATGCGCGCTACGGTAGCACATTCTGATGAGGTAGCACAGATCGTCAGAACACCGACACCATGCTCTTACTTTGAGCTGAAGGCAGGTTGCACTGGTTACAGGTGTCCAAATGTCGAGGTGCACTCTGGGGTCGTGGAAATAAAGTCTCTCTAGCCAGGGAGTTCAGAATGTCTGTGTGGGCATGCATCAGCGAATGGTGTGTGAGTCTTTTTTGGGTCATGGTGCTGCATAACCATCATTGACTGTATATCCATGTCTTCAAAAGACGCAAGGTGGAGAGAGTGCGGTTGGATGAGGAACGAACGGGAGCGGGAAACCTCTTTACTCAGCGACCACTAGCCTGCCTTAAGCTGATGTTGACAACTTAACTTCCGGGAACGTGTTCATTAGGCCTCAAAGTAATTAAATTAAATTAAAATCAAAAATACACGTAGGCCCTAATAGTCTACGTGTGTCAAAATAATTTCCCAAAAATTCATAACGACTTTATAAATTGTGCAAAGTATGTTTAATAGCCTACATTTAAAAAAAATCTCCCTCTCGCCACCAGGGGGTGCTGCAGCACCCCCAGCACCCCCACTTCCCGCGGCCATGGGGGGAGCTGCAAAAATCCGAAGAAGAGATAATCTGTTCAGAAAGCGATTTTTGCAAGGGCATTATGAAATCCTATTAAGGTCTGCTACAACACTTGTAGAGGACACAGTAAACATGTGGAGAAAGGTGTTCTGGTCAAATTAGAACAACATTTTTTACCTACATGTAAAAACACTGTGTGGCAGAAAACTAACATGGCACATCAGACTAAAGAAACCTAAACATGGTGGTGGCAGCATCATGCTAGATGCTATTCTTCTCCTTAGAAATGGTTGTCGTTCACCTCACCCTGCATGGTAAGAAAAGAAAAAAAAATGAAAACAAATAACACTAAGATTACATACAGACAGTAATATGCATCAAGACTGTTAGAACACACCTCTGGGCCAAGAGTCGAGGTATTCGGAAAAGTGAATTCAGGGGTAGCAGAGCCCAAACTAACTTGGCTAGTAAAATGGCAGAACCACTAGCATGGCTAGGGTAATGCAAGGTTTGAAGATGATGAAGATGATGATGATGATGATGATGATGAGTGCATCAAGGCTTTAATGGTCCTTTAATTGACTCGTGAAAACAAACAGTGAGATGAAACGTTGACAATACCAGAAATGTTTCTCGACAGTATGAAAAAGATTTTAGGAGCGAATAACAGAAAACAGCTAAGATCCCTGGTGCCTTTTTGTATGCTAGGCCAGAGCTGGCGGTATGGATGGCTGAAAGATTCATGATCCTATGACAGGTTTACATATAGAATCTTTGCTTTGACTTCTACATTCTCTAGATAGACAAATTTGACATGTTTTTGGGGCTCTACCCTTTGTGGTGGCCAACCAAAGGAGTTCACAGTACCATCCAATCCATCCTCTACAGCTAAATCATCAGCTGTGCTAAAACACTCCATTACATGACAGATCTGCTCATCAGTGAATCGGTAGACAGACAGAAGACTGCAGACACACAACAGCACCTCCCTCCACCCAAACATCAGAACGTGACATGCTGCAGGTATGTCTTGCTCTGACACAATTTCAAGACACGATCCATGTGTGGAATCCGTTCCCTTTTTTCTGCCAAGTATCCATTTTTCCAGAAGGCTATGAATAGCTGTATATCTGCAGAAGGTAAAGAATTGATGGGTGTGTTTGTTTCCAGCGAGCGGGACATCTCTGAGATCTGAGCTTGTGTCGGCCTCTTCAGACACAGAGAGCGGTGCAGATACTTGCAAGATGCAGCTCTTGTTTAATAAATGTCGCATCATCTGTAAAACACTAAAAACAGCCAGCCAAGAGTTATTTTTTCCCATTCCTGAGGCTTCAGATCAATGTGGTCTGTGTACTTTCACAGTTTTTTAAAAGCACACTGAAACCAGCGACGTCTTCAGTTAAAGATGAGGCGTTTGATTGTGTCTAAATCTCTGGTCATTTACTAGTGTTTACTGCATGTGTTCACAGATCCAAGAAAAAGTTCAAACTCTGACTTGCTTTGTTATATTTATTTATGAAGATTAATAATTCTGTATTTTGAGTGTTTATAGAAATCTGCTGTAGATAAGTGCAAAAGAAATTTTGAATATATGATGTCATCTAAATTGAAGCCTGCTGTATGTTATTAAAGTAATAAATAAAAGTGCTTTAAACGGAGTAGAAATTCTATACATGTGCATTGAGTGCAGATATGAGAGGACCAATATGGTGGGCATGTTTTGTCAAATTTTTAAAGGTAAAGGTTTTTTTCTTCTTTCAGCGAACTATTTTCACTCCCAAAAAAATCTGTTCCTCACCAATCGTGTGGATTTGTAGCAGGAAATTAAATGTATTGATGGGATATAATTCTAAAAAAAGTTATGATGTAATTAAAGACATAAAGATAAAGGAGAATCTGGCATGCTGCTACATAAAGTAGCGTGACAAAGTATTTTCACCTTTACAGATTAGTTCAGTTTCTGTCGTACTTAAATGTTTCAGATCATTAAACAAATTTAAATATCACAAATTGTAATCTCAGGCAACACAAAATATAGTTTTCAAATAAGGATATAAACACCGAACCCTCTCCCTAGTAAAACTATGATTTACTAGCCACACCCAAGATGGATGATTGCTTGTAGAATCAAGAAATCCCCGAAATAGAAACCACCTGCTAACATAAAGTTGGCAAAAAGATCCCAAAAAGCAACATCTTGCCCTAATCTACAGAAACTCATTCATAGATAAGAGACAAAACCATTGATCTCTATCAGCCCGGAACGGCTTACAAACCCATTTCTAACACTTCGGAACTCAACCAAACTAAATTATCCTCAAACAGAGAAACCACGGAATGGTGTTGAAACTTTCCCGGAGTGGTCGGGCCTACCAAATTTACCCCAAACAACTCTTCCAGGAGGTTAGAATAGAACAAAGAACAACAGCTCACTGTGTCGAAGATCCAAAACTAAGAGAGAGATTAGGCATGTTTCATTCCAAAAACCACAAACACCCATCTTCCATTTACTACAGAATATCTTAATGATCCAAAACTTTTAGTAAAACACTGTATTGTGTAGACTGACGAGACAAAATGGAAACTTTTTAGAATGCGTTTTTTTTGTTGCAACTGTTGCTAACTAAATTTCATTAGAAAAGTATTTCATTTCCCTTCTGACATGGTGGTGGTAGTGTGCTGGTCTGGGGCTGCTTGACTGCTCCATGATCTGAAAAACTTGGTGTAATTAATGAAACCATGAACTCTGCTCTCTAGTAGAAAATATTTAGGGAGAATGCCCACCCATCAGTTTCTGATGCTAAGGTGTCAGGTTATGCAATAGGGCAATGATCCAAGTCAAGCCCTGACAAACTAAATTAGAGGTTTTGGTGCAGCCTGGTCATATTCATTGAGATTTTGTAGTCGTGGCATGACCTTATATAGGCTTTCCATGCTTGAAAACTCACCAATAACTGAATTATGAGAATTCTACAAAGAAAAGTGTGACAAAATTCTTCCACAGTTAAAGACTGGCAAGGTTGGCACAACTAGTTACTTGGTTGAGGGGGCAGTTAAGCTTTTCACACGTTCATTGGTTATTTGGATTCCTTTATCCCTTCATAAATGAAATCATTAGAAAACCCCACTTTTATTTCTGCTCAGGTTATCTTCGTCAGGTATTAAAATTTGTTTATTTTAAACTTTTAAAGGTCCCAAAAAAGCAAGAACAGAATGTAACTGCAAGGGCATTGTATGTACAACAGTCTTTTACTATATGGAAAACATGTTCGGATGCATGTACTGTAACGCCTTATCTCCTTGACATGTTTTTTTGGGATTCATGTAGTTTTTCCAAGACAAGCAAAGTAACTGCCAGCAATTTTTGAGGCCTATATGAATCCTCCGAGGTGGAGGTGGCAGGAGTCTTGCTTTGAAAGGGGAGGTAGAAAAGAGAAAAGAAAGGAAGGGAGTAGTGATGAAATGTGGTAATGATATTTAGGTTGTGAGAAGGTAATTTTCCTGTGTTTTACAGCTCCAAAAGAAAAAAAATGCTCTAAAAAGAGACCAAAGCTCTTTCACTGCAAATGACAAATTACCATATTATACTTTAAAAAAATGAAGCAGTGTGTTCGGGAATATTCTCTTTTTATGGTCTGAAGTTTAAAAGAGAGTTGACAGTATATCTTTTTTTTTTAATTGTTTTATTAATCATAGACCTAAATAGCAAATTGTTCCTTGTTGGGTCTGCTTTTGCATGAATTACTACATCAATATGTCATCACATGACACTACTGAGGTGAAGAGGTTGCCTTCAGGTCAAATGCATTGTTGGGTCTGGTGTCTCTTGTTTTCCTCTAAACATTACTCTATAGATTTTTTGGGGGGATTCAGGTCAAACCAGTTTTCTGACCAGTCAGGCACAGTAACATATTGGTCATTAAAGTCCCACTCCGATCATATTTTGAGCTATTTTTAAAACATTCTCAGTGGTCTTTAAATTATGATTATGCCGTTTTTAGCCAAAATCACAAAACCTGTGCCGTTTTCTGGGACTTCGCTTCAGCAGAGCTGCAGTAGCTCGTTAGCAATTCGCCTCTGGGTTGTGGGCGGAGCCGTTGGCACGGAGACCCCCCCCCCCATCTCCCCACTAAACACCACATTAAGTGACATTCACATTTTCAGTAAGTGCAGCTCCAGCTGCGTCGTCAGAGTCACTTGTCTCTGACAAGCGATCATCATCAGAGGGCAAATTGTCCCCTTCTGAATCATGATCGGCAAATATTTGTGCACACACCTCATCCGCACTGTAAAGTCATCTGGGCATTTTTTTTTTGGTTATAAAAATCACTATCTGTCTCTCTTTCCATCTCTATCGCTTTTCTCTCCTCTCTTGCTCGCGCTCAGCTGTATCTCGCGCTCAGCAGCTGGCCGTGCTGACAGCTGGTGTCGGGTTTCAAACCTTTTTTTCTCAGATTGTTTTCATAGAAACATCCCCACAAATGACGCCAGTATTGAAGCTATATGTAGTGGACATCTAGTAGTACCAAGCAGTAACATCCCAAGGCAGTAGATTTAAAGAAAGGGGCTGTTTTATTTAGCAATGTATTGCAACCTGCTACAGCACACAGGTGTTGATCCTCCATCTCCTCAGAACCTAAGTGGGCGGGGTGGAGCAGAGTAGGAGCTTGTGGCCCCGCCCAGTGGAGTTATTACGTAACAACTCCAGTCTATTTTAGCCAGCATTTTAACGTCTGCTACAGATTCACAGCCGTTTGAATGCAGAAATACTCAGAAATACAACTTTGAGCTTAATTTTCCCAAGATATGTCATCTAGCATCAGAAAAATGCCACAAGAACATGTTAACACCTAGAAAAACATGATTTTCATCGGAGTGGGTCTTTAAACTAGCTTTTGTTACTTTCGGCAGTGGAGCCATGAGCTGCTGAAAAATGAAAATCAGCCTCTTCCCAAAGCTCCAGAATGAAGTTCTCAAAAAATTCTGGTAAATGCCTGTGTTGACTGTGCACTTCAGAAAACACGGTGGACCACCACCAGCAGATGACATGGCACCCCAACTCATCACTGACTGTGGAAACTACACCTTGGACTTCGGGCAGTGAAGACTTCGATTCTGTGCCTCTCCACTCTTCCTCCAGACTCTGGAACCTTGATTTCAAAATGAAATCCAAATTTTACTTTAAATCTCAAAAGAGGAGGACTTTGGACCACTGAGCAACAGTCCAGGTCTTTTTCGCCTCAGCCCAAATAAGACGCTTCTGAAGTCACTTGCTCAGGAGTGGCTTGACACTAGGAATGCAAAATTTGTAGCCCATGAGTAGGATTCGCTTATCCGTAGTGGCTCTTGATGCTCTGACTGGAACAAAGAAATCAAAAAACAGTTAATTGACGGATCTTATCCGCAAGGCCGCAAGCGGCTCCTAATCAAGTTAAGAGGCCGACCGTGCGTCCTAAACAAATGTGGAAACAAGTCCGGAGGCCGACCGTGCAGCCGAAAAAGTTGCAGAAACAGGTCCGGAGGACGGCCACTATTCCGAGAGAACAGATGATGACGTCTGTGATGCCCACGTTGCATGAGTCCAGTCCTACGAAGGTAAGCACGGAAGGGCGCTGCAGTTCCACGGCGAAAAACCCCACGAAGAAGACCAGCTGGGTGGGTACGCCGAAGAATCCCACGAAGAAGATCAGGGCAATGAGGAAATCCACGAAAAACAACACGACTGAGAAACCCCCGAAGAAGAGTCATTGGAGGACCAACAGAAGGCGATGAAGCCAGGAGTTCAGAAGTCTCTGCCTTGATCCCTCCGAAAAGGGCAGACCCCTTGGAACGAGGCCGATCAGCTGTGATCATCTCAGCGGACGCAGTCTCTTGGAGCCGGGGCAGATTGGCATCCATCTCTCCGGTGGGCGTCGATGGCTTCATAGCTGCTGCTGTAACGGCCAGGAAGATCGCGACCGCTGCAGCCACAGCGGACATCTGGAGGCAAAGCGGGTCAACAGCGACTGCCTCGGAAGAAGCGGACGCTTGGACTGGAAACTCGAGCTGTCGGGGCACTGGAACAGGAACACAAGATTCAGGCTCAGGAACTAGGGAGCAACAAGGAGCCGGGACTGGAACTTGAGAGCGACGCGGGGCCGGGACTGGAACTTGAGAACGACGCGGGGCCAGGACTGGAACTTGAGAACGACGCGGGGCCGGGACTGGAACTTGAGAGCGACGCGGGGCAGGGACTGGAACTTGGGAGCGACGCGGAGCAGGGACTGGAAATTGGGAGCGACGCGGAGCAGGGACTGGAAATTGGGAGCGACGCGGAGCAGGGACTGGAAATTGGGAGCGACGCGGAGCAGGGCCTGGAACTTGGGAGAGACACGGAGCAGGGACTGGAACTTGGGAGCGACGCGGAGCAGGGACTGGAACTTGGGAGCGACGCAGAGTAGGGACTGGAACTTGGGAGCGACGCGGAGCAGGGTCTGGAACTTGAGAGCGACACGGGGCCGGGACTGGAACTTGAGAGCGACGCAGGGCCGGGACTGGAACTTGGGAGCGACGTGGAGCAGGGACTGGAACTTGGGAGCGACACGAAGCAGGGTCTGGAACTTGAGCGAGGACAGCCTTTCCAGTAAACCTTGGTGGAGCTTGGTTGTGCCGGAGAAGGGCAGGAGGCGAACCCCGAACAGGCTGTCGACGGCGAGAAAATACTGCGGTCGGTAGGTCGCAGCAAGGTGCATCTTCAAGGGGGGAGGCGAGGACAGCGGCCGGGCCCCTGGGCCCCTGGGAAGAAGTAGGGGCGGCCCAACGGCTTTGTCCATGCCGACGACGGGAGAAGAATCGCGGGGAGGAGCGCCGACCGGCTTCATGTCTGCGGGGACCAACTCCAGGGTGGCAGAACGCCAACTTCGATCCCCAGTAAGGTGAGTCCTGAGGTGGGGAATCATTTTTAGCAGCCTCCCTGGCCAACCATTGTAATAAAGTCAATTTCTCGCCTGCTGCTGAATCCTTTTGCCCAGTTCGTACTGTCATGATTTATGTTGACGGATTCAGGCGCAGACAGGCTGAGATTCAGAGACTTTAATAGTAACTTCACAAGGAACAACTTAGGAAATGTATTGTCACTTAGACTTAGAGATTCTACCATCAGGGGACAGGACGAGCGTAGCTAAGCACTGACGACACGATGAGCACTGACGACACACGACGACGAACCGGGAACTAACATGGGGAACAAGTGGGTAAATATATACAGGGAATTAATCGGGACAATACAGGGCAGCTGGAAACAATCAACCGAAACAAGGGACCAGAACAAGGGAAAAATAATCACATCGTGACAAATTTTGCTTGATATTCCTCCCAAGGCTGTGGTTATCCTTGTTGCTTGAACACCTTTATCTATCACACTTCTTAGTTTAATTCAATTGTTTCCAAAAGTACATAAATATTATATTCTAAATTTCAGAGACACTGAATATTATGTTTTCATTATCTAAGAAAAAAGACTAAATTTTTCATTCTGTAAATGTTTGTTTTTTTAACCCTTTTTAACGATCCTTTAACTTTTGAGATGTAACTGTATGCCATCTGGCAATATGTCCCATGATGTAGATTCAAATCCCCTGTAAAGTTGCAGATACAAACTAATTGTAACAGGAAGTGGGGGAAAAATACTCACCCAATTCTGATTAGATACAACGCAGTATCGATGAGAATTGGTTAAATTATCAATAACAGAAAAACATAGTCATTAGCCTCTGTGGGATAAGCTAAATCTAAGCTTTTCTCTTAAATTCCCACTAGAAGACAGTGGGAATATTAAGGTACATTAAGCACTTTGTGTGTGAGTGTGTGCGTACGTAGGTGTGTGTGTGTGTGTCTGTGTGTGTGTGTGTGTGCTCCTGTGTAGCATTTAGATTGAGGATAATACAAAGTGAGGACATTTTGCCCAGTCCTCACTTTAGGACAATGTCACTGAGTTCTGTTGGTTGGCTTTAGAGGTATGGTGTGAATTTAGATTTAGTTAAGGTCAGGGTTAGGAAAGGTGTCTGGGTTTGGCATAATGCAGTTACTAAAATAAATGGAAGTCAATGATGGTCCTCACTACTACTAGCAAGATAAGAGTGTGTGTGTGTGTGTGTGTGTGTGTGTCATGTGAAGGCCGTGTGTGTTTACAGGGTCAGTAAGCAGCGATCCACATCATAACCATGGAGACTGTCACAAGGTCAGATCTGTGCCGCGCTCTCCCCAGTGGGAAACAAACACTGGAGGTTCACGCTGAAACCTCAGCTTTTTAATTGGCTGCTAATTAGAGATGAGTGTGACCCGCAGGTTTTTATTCAGCTCTCAGCCCTGAGTACTTGAAATGTAAGTAAGCATCAACGTGCATGAGTAGTGGGACAAATTCAGTGGATTAGGGGTGAAATCTATGATCCCTGAAGTGAAAAATGTGCCTTTAAAGAAGCATAAATATTTATTTTTTTATTCTATACACTAAAGATAAACTGTATTTAAAACTACATTACTCTATTGTTATTTGTATTGAAATCATTTGCTTTTATTTTATAGTCCCAAGGCTCTCAAACAGTGGTACAAGTAATGTTACAAGATAACATGTTAATATGGTACTTTTTGGATTATTGTTTGTTTTTCTTTCCTTTTGACAGCAGTTTTGCATTTTGTCTTCATTAATGAGAAAGTGAAACCTAAATGAGTCAATGGCTTTCTAAGCAGTCAACCATAGGATAAATTTGTCCCATGTAAATTATTACCAGCTTATCAGTGTTAATGAACATGACATTTTCAGGGCTCTGGGTAGATTGCAAAGTTGTAGTTTCATGTCATTTTGCAAATGCTATTGTTGGTGTTTGGCAATAAAGATAAAAATCTTACTTTTTACCACACTTCTCTTAAAATATAGGTACTTTATACCAATGTTACTAAGTGGTATAGTAATTTTATACCAACACAATTTCTAGTAGGTGTAGTGTTAAAGTTTAGGAGCAACAGAAGTTAAAAAAGATAAAGCAAACCCCATAAAATTTGGAAAACAACAATGGATGGAACACGTTTTTCATGATACAAAATTTACAATTTTATGATCTACAAGTTTAACTGATATGCATCTTATATCAATACGTAACCTGACAGGGAGCAGCATGATCTGCTGTAGGTTCTGGGACGGTGGAAGTAAAAAGAAACTGTTCTGTCTGTGATTAATGTGCTGTTTAAGTGTATATTTTCTTTTGCTCTTTGCCTCATGAGAACGCTGTTCTTTTAATTCAAAAAATAAACTGGGTCATCACAAACAAGAGGCCTTATTTATTATGTGTCGGTCACAAATGACTAACTTCTTATCAGATCAAAAATCAAGTTTCTGTAAGAAAATATTGATATGTGCTCAAATCACATATACAGACAGACAGACCAATTTCTAAAGTTTCTATTACCATCATACAAGACTAATTTCCCATTCCCAGAGAAAGTGTAAGAAAGACCTCGTTCAGTGATACAAATTGTGTCATTTTATTATGGCCTAATGTTGTGCTCCAGCAACTATCTGATAAAACGTTCACTCTATACATGGATGCCAATAATTATGTGCTGTGGTGCTGGTTCTACATTAAATGTGCAATCAATTTGCAGACCTAATCAGTTGCATGCTTACTGCTGCATGGATACTATGTTACTCATAATTCAGACCACTCCCTGTAGGAAACCTTTAACTTTTTGGTGCAAAGTAGGGGAAGTCGTGTCTTCCAAGGTAAACAAGGAAGACGACTTTAGGTAGAAAATAGGAAGGAAATAGTTTAATCTTGTACTTCAGGTACTTCACTCCAGTCTCTTTCACATCCTGTAAGGTACAACAAAAGACGTAACTTTTAAGGTGTGTTGTACACCACAAAGAATGGAGTTAATGTTGTACACATGATTAAGACCTTTAAAGTATGATATACCCAGGTTCAGTGTATGTCCAAAAGATTCATAGTGCTATTTAGTATTAGACAGTACTTTGACTGTTAACTACATTTGTGACTGTCTTGCCATCATACAGTGTACAGTCTCTGTTTATTTTCTGCAGACACTGTTGCTGTCCCTTTATTGAAAATGAGTGTGTGACATTTGTGTTTTGACAAAGTACACTGAAGCCTGCTGCCTTAATAATCCCACACTTCCTATGACACAACTCCCATCTTAACAGAGGGCTTCACTAATAACTTTCTTTTCAAATGATCGCTTTGCTACACGACTTCAGAAGAAGGCAGCGAGCATGAAATTCAATTATGGCGCACACGCTCCGCAGCTCTGTCCAGAGCTGTCTGCTTTAATCTCTTCTTTGCCCTCAAAAATTCTCCGAGTCTTTTAGCAAGCCCTCTGCTTTCTGCTGTCTCATTTGGGCTGTTCGTCTATTTTCCAGGCTTATTGTATGACACGTTCCCCTCTGTAAATAGGTAATAACTCTGCAAAAAAGATTGCATCAAAAGCAGTGTGCTGCATGTTTTAGCTGTGCTTTCTTATACCATGCTGCCACTGCTGAGTTATAGTCATGCCGTAGGTATATGAGAGCTGAGTTGATGTCCAACTGGGCAGACTCTCCCCTACAGACTGATGGCGATTTGGCCTTGAAACTGCTGCTGCCAGCTTAGGAGGGTAAAAACACTTTCCGTCTTTGTCAAATTTGTCCACTGAATGACTCTTGTTCAGTTGAAGAATCTGTCCATTGATCTTTAAACAATATTCTCTGCATGAGCAGAAATCAGGGTGATTTGCAACACAAATCATTTTGCATGTGGACCAAAAAGTTCAATTTTGGTCTTATTTAAACATATCACCTTCCAATGTGTGGTGTTTACCCGACACGGTGATGACCAATGGGTTTCCTCTTGCCATGCTTGTATAAAAACCAGAGGTCTCATTTATAAAACTTTGAGTAGAATCCTTACCGAAACCACACTTAAGCTCAGCAAAATTTTTTTAATAACCTCTAATAAGTTTTTGATCTATCAAACTTTGAGTATGCACAGCTGCACGCAATTTCCGATCTTTAAATCACACTCTTCCTAGAAATGTGCTCAGGTGATTTTGGATTATATCCCGTCCACTACACATCCACTTTCTGCCACTTTCTGAAAAGTGCCTAGTGAATATTTTTCTTAGACTTAAGCCAGCTGATGTGAAAAAAAAAAAAAATATATATAAAAAAAAAAAAGACTTAAGACAGCTGATATGGGGCAGTTCACAGGTAACCATGGGAACCGAGAGTAGGGGCACGTGGAGGCATGGAAAACCGCTTTATTTCAATCAATCAATCGATCAATCAATCAATCAATCAATCAATCAATCAATCAATCAATCAATCAATCAATCATCGATCAACGTCGATCTACAGTATCTTTACATTAAAAGACTAAAATATAGTTAGCAATAAGAGAATGTATAAAAAGACAAAAAAGTAAAAAAATATATATTACCTATTGTAGCAACAATAAGATTGGAATAAAAGCATATTAAAACAAATAAAATAAATTACAGCAGAATAATAATATGTTTCAGCACTCCCAAGATATTAAAAGGCTGACAGAAAGGGTGTGTTTTAAACTACTTTAAAAAAATTATCATTCATGCAAAATATTAATTGGGGGTCACAAATGAACAGAAGCAGCAGCATGCCTGACATAAAACAGCAGGTGGAGGCAAAGAGAGAGACGGCATGCCACAGCCAGAATGTGCAAGGGGGGAGGGGGGGATGAATGGTTCCAGCTGGTCAGGACATCTAACACTGGGCCCACTTCAGCACACAAATCTAATGGGACTACTTTCAGGCATCTACAACGGGCTCCCCCCATCCAGATGCTGCCGTGCAGCATTAAGCAGGAGTGTCACTGCAGTATTTAGAGTGGCTTGCAAAAGTATTCGGCCCCCTTGAATTTTTCCACATTTTGTCACATTACAGCCACAAACATGAATCAATTTTATTGGAATTCCACGTGAAAGATCAATACAAAGTGGTGTACACGTGAGAAGTGGAACGAAAATCATTCATGATTCCAAACATTTTTTGCTAATAAATAAGTGAAAAGTTGGGTGTGCATAATTATTCAGCCCCCTGAGTCAATACTTTGCAGAACCACCTTTTGCTGCAATTCCAGCTGCCAGTCTTTTAAGGTATGTCTCTACCAGCTTTGCACATCTAGAGACTGAAATTCTTTCCCATTCTTCTTTGCAAAACAGCTCCAGCTCAGTCAGATTAGATGGACAGTGTTTGTGAACAGCAGCTTTCAGATCTTGCCACAGATTCTCGATTGGATTTAGATCTGGACTTTGACTGGGCCATTCTAACACATGGATATGTTTTGTTTTAAACCATTCCATTGTTGGCCTGGCTTTATGTTTAGGGTCGTTGTCCTGCTGGAAGGTGAACCTTCGCCCCAGTCTCAAGTCTTTTGCAGACTCCAAGAGGTTTTCTTCCAAGATTGCCCTGTATTTGGCTCCATCCATCTTCCCATCAACTCTGACCAGCTTCCCTGTCCCTGCTGAAGAGAAGCACCCCCAGAGCATGATGCTGCCACCACCATATTTGACAGTGGGGATGGTGTGTTCAGAGTGATGTGCAGTGTTAGTTTTCCGCCACACATAGCGTTTTGCATTTTGGCCATAAAGTTCCATTTTGGTCTCATCTGACCAGAGCACCTTCTTCCACATGTTTGCTGTGTCCCCCACATGGCTTGTGGCAAACTGCAAACAGGACTTCTTATGGTTTTCTTTTAACAATGGCTTTCTTCTTGTCACTCTTCCATAAAGGCCAACTTTGTGCAGTGCACGACTAATCGTTGTCCTATGGACAGATTCCCCCACCTGAGCTGTAGATCTCTGCAGCTTGTCCAGAGTCACCATGGGCCTCTTGGCTGCATTTCTGATCAGGGCTCTCCTTGTCGGCCTGTGAGTTTAGGTGGACGGCCTTGTCTTGGTAGGTTTACAGTTGTGCCATACTCCTTCCATTTCTGAATGATCGCTTGAACAGTGCTCCGTGGGATGTTCAAGGCTTGGGAAATCTTTTTGTAGCCTAAGCCTGCTTTAAATTTCTCAATAACTTTATCCCTGACCTGTCTGGTGTGTTCTTTGGACTTCATGGTGTTGTGTCTCCCAACATTCTCTTAGACAACCTCTGAGGCCGTCACAGGGCAGCTGTATTTGTACTGACATTAGATTACACACAGCTGCGCTCTATTTAGTCATTAGCACTCATCAGACAATGTCTATGGGCAACTGACTGCACTCAGACCAAAGGGACCTGAATAATTACTCACACCCCACTTTTCAGTTATTTATTTGTAAAAATGTTTGGAATCATGTATGATTTTCGTTCCACTTCTCATGTGTACACCACTTTGTATTGGTCTTTCACGTGGAATTCCAATAAAATTGATTAATGTTTGTGGCTGTAATGTGACAAAATGTGGAAAAGTTCAAGGGGGCAGAATACTTTTGCAAGCCACTGTATATTTGTACTTAACACAATTAATGCAATCAGTGCAATTGCTGTATAATCTAAACAGATACACATGAACTTACTTTGATATAATTCTTAAATGCAACATATTTTCATTCAGATTCTCATTTTCATTCTCAGTTCATAGACGGGGATGGGAGCTGACTATTGGTTGTGTGTTCGTGTGTGTGCGAAGCTCTACAAGTCTGAAAATGGGGCTTAAATTCACGATTTTGATGTCTCAAAGGCTGTGCTGCCAGTGTTCTCTGTGTCCAAAATCTGCGTAACCAAGGTCCTTAGTGATCTTAAAGTTGCGCACTTAAAGTTTCCACCACGTTTTTTTCTTTCTATAAATCCCAAACGTGGTGTAGAAAGGCACTTACGCAGTTTTCAGACCACGTTTTGTGCGTCAGCAAGCTTTATAAATGAGACCCCAGATCTGTATGTTGGTCTACTGTTTTCCCCTATATAAGATTCTTCCACCTGAACTGTGGACGTCTTCAGAGCTACCATGGGCCTCTCGTTTGTAGGTTTAGGTGGATGGCCATGTCTTGGTAGGTTTGTAGCTGTGACATATGCTTAGATTTCGGAATCATGGGTTGAACAGAGGCAAACAGTGAGAATAAATCACACACAAGTGGACTTTATTTACTGATTATGGGACTATAGAAGCTAAATGCTTGTGCTACATTTTATTTAGGGGTGTCAGAATAAAAGGGCATGTGTTCATATGCGTGCTGCAGTTTTTGTATTCAAAAACCATGTATAATTTTTATTCAGCTTCATATATATATGCATGTATTCGTGTTTGTCTTTCACATAAAATCACATCTATCGTTTCCCAGGCACTGTCTTTCTTTTCCTTTAATGCAATTCTTTCTTTGAATTATTTGTTGCTTCTGTAAAGCATATTGAACTTGCTTGTGTATGTGGTTCCATTCAATATGCATGCCTTCCTCAACTTGTCATACCAGATTAGCAGAGCCAACAAAAAGCAGTTATTTCAGAATAAATTCTCATTAAATCTTCATTTTTCCTACCCTGCTCCTGGCATCATCATTATTTATTTCTTTAACTATCAGTAAAGGTCAGCTCCTCAATAACTAAGACGAGACAGGCTGGGGTATCTGGGGTCTGGGGACAGTGGGGGTGGCTTGCGGTTTTAAAGAACGCCAATTCCAGGCACGCTCACTGTGTAGTGGCAGGAACCGCCAAGAAATGCAGGGGAGGTTTCCTGCCCCGGATCCTGGGCTGGGAACACAGTATACTATAGCCCACTCCCATCCCCAGACCCCCTAGAGGTCCAAAGACAGAGGGGAGAATCACGTTCTGTTCCTATACTAAAAATACTTTCAATTGACTCTGCTGGCATCCCTCCTAAACTTCAGGGCTCCAGAATTTTATGTCTTCTTCTTGTTCTGGCTCTGCTCCTCCTTGGTCTTTCACTTCTGCCTTATTCTCATTCCTTTCCCTAGCTGTGAGTCCATTTCTCTGGTTCTCTGTGTGTGGTTGTGAGAAAGTGAATAGCGGGGGGTCGACTGGAAGCGAAGCTGTGGTCTGGCCTGTGGTCAGGCACTGATTCACAGATTTGCAGATCTCTGTGACATAATGTTATGATTTCTTTTACAAATTGTTATATGGCAATATTGCTCACTTGAGAGACTTTAATTTTGATATATGCCACAATCTGAGATCCAGACCCATCCCACATTAGGTTTTAGCCAAAGACATAAGGCAGAAAGTGAGAATGAACACTTATAGGAGTGGAATCTGGTTGTGGTCTTATAAAATGAATAATAATCATCACACAGTGACTTGCAAAAGTATATATGCTGCCAGGACTTCGTCACAGAGTAGTCCGTAATGCTGAATTTGAAAAAAAAGTGAAACATGGTTTTCAAAGTGTTATACAAATAAAAATATGAAATGTATGTTGTTATATATATTTATTAAGCTCTCCTGAATCAATACTTTGTAGAACCATCTTTTCACTGCAATTACAGTTACTCCAAGTCTTCCATGGTATGTCTCTACCTGCTTTAAAAATCCTCAGAGTGAAATTTATTTGCATTCTTTGCAAAAACTCAAGCTCATGCAGATTAGATAGATAGAGCCTGTGAACAGCAATCTTCAAGTGTTGTTAAATATGTTCAGTTGGATTTAAGTTTTGACATTGACTGGGACATCCTAGCACAAAAAAGTGCTTTGATCTAAACAATTCAATTGTCTCTCTGGCTGGATGTTCGGAGTCATTGTTCAGCTGAGCCTCTGCTGCAGTCACACGTATTCTGCAGCCTCCATTAGGTTTTCTTTCAGGATTATTCTGATTACCCTGTTTTGGTCTCATCTGACCAGAGAACCTTCTTGCACGTTTTTTGTATATATATATTGTGCAGACGGACCATTCAGTGTGGCCTTTCAACTTGTCGCTATTTTATCAAGACCAGATTTGTGGAATGCACCCTTAAGGGAAGGGCCGGAGTGGGACTCATTTTCAGCCCTGGAGTTTCATACCTCAGACCGCCCCACTTTATATCACAACCTATTATTATTATTAAAATAATGTAATTACAACCTTACATGTTAAAGTTACAACAGCGCACTATTCTGTAAAGCCTTATAATTCAGAGCATTTTACCAAAACATTTCCAATTCAGTGCAAATAAGAGTTAAATGCTTCACAAGGTAGATTTATTTCAGCTTGCGTTCAAATCTACATTATTCTTTACAACACATCCATTAATAATATCAGAATTAATAATATATAATATCTATATTTTGAGCTGCTGCCTCTGTAATCAGTCCCTGGATAGACGCTGCTCATCCGTTCACACTTCTTCCAATTTCCCTAAACTCACCTGCTGCACCTTTGTCCCAATAAAAATAATATTCTGTAAAGCTTTTGTGCATTTGATATGGAAAACACATTTGATTGAACCAATTAAGATATTTTCAGTGGCGAAACATGCAGGCTTATTTTATATCACTTTCATTCTATTCTCTTTTAGATGTTGGCTTTGTGTATTTATTGTCTTACTTTTGAATTTGAGATGTAACAGGTCACAATGTCATTTGGGCAAAGTAAGTGGTTATATTGGAGCTAATGCCTCCTTGTTCACACAGCTGTTCCTTCCATACTGACAAGAGAAATCCCCTCATCACCACTGACTCTTGACTCTGCTTCTGACACTACAGTAAATCACAGTTAATAATGGTCCAAATTCTCAGCACAAATCTCCCAATTTTACAATTTAACCAATTAATTCTTGTCAGTTTTATAATTGTAGTGGTTAATCGGCTAGTGTTGCATGGTACTTTTCATGTGGAGCAGGTCTACACCATACTCTTCATTATATTTTTACTAAAAATAGTCATTTAATAAATAATCCTGCCCACTCTGGACTTGTGGGCTCACATTGCTTGATGCTGGATTTTCCTTCTAGTGCTGAGGAGCTACAAGACAGTTTTAGTGAAAAAGGTTTTGCACATTAAGTAGCATCTGCTTGAGCTTTCCTCTTTTTCTCTCTGTGCCACCCTTGCTCTTTCAACTTTTAATCACCACTGACTGAGTGCTCTGACATTTTACGTAAAGGTGTGCTGCAAAAAAAAAAAAAACGAGCTGCCAGCTGAGGCAGAGGCGACCTAGTATGGCAAGCACTTTCGGTAAAAACTCCATATCCTTGATATCAGCTGTTGTGTATATGACAACTAGTATGACTACACAGAACAAGTTAAACATTTTCCCCTACTAGATTAAAACTTTTGCCAAACTAGTTCAGAAATACTCCTACCAGTAACTCATTTTTGCCTAGTTGCACCTTTGGCACACTAGTATGACTCTGCTTGCCATAGTTCAGCAGGCCTTGTGGCCTAAACATCAGACCGGCCCAATAGGCGTTATCCCGGTCCTCCTGTGTAGTAACTTGCTGTTCAAAGAACGCCAAGAACTTATTCCTTCATCTATTGTTTAATTATCTCAGCCTTATCAGGCAGGTAATCATAAACATGAACTGAGACTGAACAATTTGGCCATTGATATTCCTGGATTCCAGGTGGTGCCACAAACTTGATAATTATTGCATGAAATTATTAATCTTATTAATAATTGCCCTAAGCAATTATTGATAATTATTTATAGCCAAATCCTACCTATCTGTGGCACAACAACACCTAGATTAAAAGCTTAATTTGGACAGTTCACACAAATTTAAAAAAATGATAAAAATAGAAAAAACTTAACTGAAACACTTTAGAACGAATCAGACATATTTCCTAAATCTGGTCTGCTACTAACATAGCTAACCATGATTCTATGGGAAATCTCTTATTTTGATCTTCTGACAGTGATTGTGTCAAGCCGGCAAGAGGCTGGGGACCCACAAATCACAGTCGGCGAGTATCATATTCCCAAATCCAATATAATGTTCAACAGCTCCAAGTAACCTACTGCACTGTCTGTTTACTTGGCTGTAGATTTTCTACTCTCATCCAATTATCTTGCTAAAGATTATTCAAAACCCAGTAATGACTGAAAAAAAGGAAGAAGAAGAACCTTAAAAAAATGGCTCTGGGCTTTTGCCAAGACGGGGGGTCTCCCAGGGGGACTGCTAGTGTGCCGTTTGGAGGAGAGTGGACGAAAATAGGTCTCCGGATTGCAGGGAAAGCCCCTGTAAATTCTGGGATAGTGACCACAGGCCTGCCTGCTGGACAGCCAGCTGTAGTCACAGCAGTTGTTGTTAAGGAATCATGTTAAGTGATTGTCATTTCTGGCAGCATCCCTCAACATATTTTGTCTGGTTCTGTTTGTGTCCCTTGTAGATGGGAAAAAACCTTGGTCCCTGTTCTCGGAGGTTCCTGGGGGAACGCTGGACAAGAGGGAGGAGATTCTGCCAAAATTCCTTGTAATCTTGGCATTAACACAGTGACGACACTAAACACTCTGCCATGCTTTTGAAACGAGATTGGCTGTAGGAGGGAAATGAAGAGTAGAGTGTTTTGATAAAGGCTTGTTCACACAATTAGGCAAATTTGAATTAAAAGTTCAAACAAATAGCTTGATCTTACCGAAAAATGTTTCAAACATCTCACAAACCATATCTTACATCATTCATCATTTGCACAGTAAATGTTTTGGTGAAGGTTCTTAGCTACAGTAGTTTACCGTAAATAAATGGTTCATTTACTCTCTTTCTAGACAATTTTATCTATTTCTGCATAATAGTATCAGATCTGGGTATTTACAACATTTGTATTTATCTCAGCCGTGGTTACAATTTCATCCAGTTTCAAAACACAGGGTATTTAAGCTAAAACGGTCTGATTTTCTTGGTCTGCTATATTGGTCTGCATTCCAAGTCGAGAAATCGAACAGCTTCTGGTGATATTTGTTTTTTCTGCTAGATTTCGCAGGAACAGGTGATTTTAGACTTGTTTTTAATATATGCAATTAAAAATCAAAATCCAGTCAAAATGTACAGATTATAGGTATTATATTGGACCATAGGTTTGTCCAAATGTTTCATAGACAGTTTGCACTGTGTATTATTGCATATTGAGGTATTTTTGGTGTTTGGATTATTAAATAGGCAAGTACTCAAGTACTCACAATTCTTTCCTATTTGCAAGAAGCTGTGAATACTGGGGCTTAAAGAAAATAGATTTTTATTGCTAAACTGCACATGGTAACTGCATTTAATCAGATTTCAAATGCTTATCCCTAGTTTTAACTTTCACAGGTGTGATCAAAGCAGCCATTAGCATAAAGAATGTCATAATTACTTTTCCTTTACTTCAACTTGACTGGAGTAAAATAGCTTTCAAAATACCTCAGCCTCGACTATGTTACTTTCTAAAAATTGAAATGTATGCTGAATGAGAAAGGGTTCCCCACTCTTGCCCAAGAAGGTTCAGGTCACCTAGATAGACCACCCCAGATTAAGATAGTATCATTGTTTGGCAGTCATAAGAGGTCCTTATCATATATTTGGCATCCAGCACAGGTATTATGCCACTTAAGACACCTTGTATAAGTTCACACCCTGTCTCAATTGGTGCGTTTCCACTATCAGAACTTCAGGGTAATTTTACCAGATCTTTTCTAATGGGATAAATCTCTTGGCCCTCTCCTCTCAGCTGTCATATCTCCATACTAAATTGCCCATTTAAGGAATTTGCGAAGACGTCCACATATTGTGACCATTTTGTCAGTGCCACTGATGAGCACCAAGAGGTGCCCACAGCAGCACAAAACAATGATAAATTAACAAAAAAACAGAGAGATCCACTATAAATACGAAGAAACAGGGATTGTTGTCACGTGTCTGTTTGCTTGCTGTGTATTCGTTTGCTATATATGTTGTTATAAACTACTTCGCTAGCAACTCTTCCAATTGTACAAAGCCGGTTGTTTGGCAATGTCTGCTGAGATCATTTCTTATTGAGTTACAACCAATCAGCATTAGTTAACACAGCAACTCTACCGGCCCATTTCCGAGTACATACCCCAAGACCAACTTGGTCGCTTCTGGAAATGGCCCTGAAAACCGGTGAAGTGGAGACGTGTAAACCGGGAAGTTCCTGTAAAATTAGCGAGAAGTTTCGATAGTGGAAACGCACCTATTGATTGCAGTACAGTCACATGACCTTTTATTGTACACAGTTGGTTTCCATTTCTTTCACTTTGTCTGACTGCTTCATTCTTCATTCAACAAATGTAACAAAATGCATTCTACTACTACTAATTCTGATTCTCAAAAACAAGTCAAAAAAAATATTTAAAAAATCCGGGGGGACTGCAAAATTCTATGTAGCCACAATGCTAGCCTTGGCACCATCTTCAACATGTGTCATACACTGCATGGCCAAGAAATAAGTCGCCACCTGGATTTAAGTAAGCAAATAGGTACGAGCCTCCTATTGCATAGGCGATTATCTTTCAGCAGGCAACAAGTTATTTAACCACAACTGGTGCAATGAGTTGCTTCTCCTTTCATAAACAACCGTGTCAAAAGACATCTCGTGGTCGTGGAAAAGATGTCAGTGTGTTTGAGAAGGGTGAAATCATTGGCATGCATCAAGCAGAGAAAACATCTAAAGAGATTGCAGAAACTACTAATATTGGGTTAAGAACTGTCCAACGCATCATTAAAAAGTGGAAGGATAGTGGGGACCCATCGTCTTCGAGGGAAGAAATCTGTCCGTAAAAGAATAATGAATGATCGTGATCTGCAATCACTTAAATGTCTGGTGAAATAAAATTGAAGAAAAACAACAGTAGAACTCAGGGCTATGTTTAATAGTGAAAACAAGAGCATTTCCACACGCACAATGCGAAAGAAACTCAAGCGATTGGGACTGAACAGCTGTGTAGCCGTAAGAAAATCACTAATCAGTGAGGCAAACCGGAAAAAAGACTTCAATTTGCTTGGGAGCATAACGATTGGACTCTGGAGCAATGGAATAAGGTCATGTGGTCTGATCAAAATAAAACTTTATTTATAAAGCGCTTTTTATACAACATAGCATCTCAAAGTGATAATTTGAAGATTAAAATCACCCCACAACACCCCCCCCCCCAGAATAAAGACTATACCCCCCCAACCCATCTCCCATGCATGCACACACCTAAAAGCAACAGTAAACAAGGACATTGGGTCGAGTACGGGTGAGCCAGGTAAGGAAACGCCATCCAAGGAGCCATCTGCATCGGCAGCAGCAGATCGGCAGCAGCAGATCGACAGCAACAGCCGAGGCACCGTCCGAGGGCGCCCAGCGGAGGGAAGGCTGAGGCCCCTACCTCCACCCAAGAATTACCTGGAGAGTACCCATGCAGATAAAATTTTAACACTGATAAAATTTAGAATTATTTAGTGTAAAACATTGATAACATTTAATAAAGTAAAACAGGCAGAGCAATAAAGCAGACACTAATAAATAATAAATCAATTAAAAGCTGGAAAGACGCCTCACCATGAGTGTGAGTGATGAGGCCAGATTTATCTTTCCAGAGTGATGGGCGCATCAGGATAAGAAGAGAGGCAGATGAAGTGATGCACCTATCATGCCTAGTCCCTACTGTACAAGCAGTACCATGATCTGGGGCTGTTGCAGTTGGTCAGGTCTAGGTTCAGCAAGAGTAAGTGCTCCAGGAATGATGTTAGCTGACTACCTGAATATACTGAATTAGCTGGTTATTCCATCAATGGGTTTTTTCTTCCCTGATCGCACGGGCATATTCCAAGATGACAATGCCAGGATTCATCGGGCTCAAAGTGTGAAAGAGTGGTTCTGGGAGCATGAGACATAATTTTCACACATGGATTGGCCACCACAGAGTACAGACCTTAACCCCATTGAGAAGAGATCTTTGGGATGTGCTGGAGAAGGCTTTGCGCAGTGGTCAGACTCTACCATTATCAATACAAGATCTTGGTGAAAAATGTATGCAACACTGGATGGAAAAAGATCTTTTGACATTACAGAAGCTTAGCGAAACAATGCCACAGGGAATGCATGCTGTAATCAAAGCAGTGCAACAAAATATTGTGACAAAAATATGTGTGACCATTTTGGTCGCAACTTTTTTTCTTGGCCAGTCACTGTACGTTTTGTTCAGTTTGATAATAAAACAGGCCTCATTATAAACCTTAATTAATTCAGCATTTCTGTGTAGTTGCACTGTGCACACCCTGAATGTGCACACTATGTGCACCTGTTCCCATGATGGCAACATTTAATATAGGTAGTTTTTCATGATGAGACCATGTTATCTGATCATTCCCACAGTGCCTCATATACAGGCTGTAGACAGCATATATAGAACATTGCGAGTGTAACAAACAATAACATGCATGATGGGTGGGAAGATGGAAAGCATTTTTATGACCCTTAAGTATGGAGGACCAAAAGAAATGCCTCCATCATTTTGAGAAGGTTAGGGGTCCTCTTTGACGTCCTGCGAATTGAGGGTAAAGAAGAGGATGACTGATCAGTTTGAGCAGCCCTTATGGTGGATATCATGAGCAGCTGGCAGGACCAAAAGCAAACATGGTGCCCTTCTCGGGGCTATGAATCAAAAGCAGGGGGAAGTTCGCAGACACTGGCCCTTGTGAATGTGATGGTGTGGATATAGCTCCGGTCATGTCAGACTGTGTGGGAAACACAAAGAGGGGCAGGCCGAGTCACATGGGTCGTCCTGCTCCCAAAGACACAACTCTCTCTCCGATCCTCCCTGTCCCTTCAACCCCTCACTCATTCCTTCTCCTCGTGACAAGCCCACCCTAATGTTTCTCTCAGACAAACACATTAGTACATTCTCTGTTTATTGCAGTAGTAGTAGTTCATGCGGACCATATCTCAAAAAAAACAAAAAAAAAACAGTCCCACTTTTTAAAATACTTTGTTTTCATGTGCAAAATAGAAGTTAGAAAGAACAAAATGGCAATGCATGGATACAAAATTGGGCTTGAGCTGTCTTCGATTGTCAATGTGTTACGTTCATATTTTACCACCTCTATAATTTAGCCTTAAGTTTGAAACATAAATACTGAATTCCAGCAGTGAATGGGCAAGAGGCAAGGTGCACCCCAGTCCATCACAGGGCATAGACAAACAGGAAGAGCAACCATGTATTTGCACTTATATACCTGAGGGCAATTTAGACAGACTGGTTAACCTAACATGGGAGCAAGCCATGCACCTGGAGAGAACCCATACAAAACAACCAGGCGTGCAACTCCTGTTGTGCAACTGATGGGAAGACAAGTTGAAATATAAAGATTAATGCTAGTCCTGCAGTTCCTGGACATGCACTAAAGCTACATGTGAATAAATTTTCCATTGTGAAAACCACAGAACCGCCAACCTCACTCCTACACGCACCATCGAAAACTCAAACAAACAAATGATTATATTAAGCGTCTGGGTAAAAACAAAGCTATTTTAAAAATTCTACAAATCACATTGCACCTGTTAACAAACTGCTGACGTTGTTTATTGAGGGCAACAGGAAAAAGGTCTGGAAATAGCTTTCCCATGAGCCGCTGATCCAAAATAAAATAAAAGGGGCTGGCAAGGAACCGCCCATTGATCTGCTCCAACCCAGTCATGGGAACTGTGCAGAACTATCTGTGGAGATTTAAGCTAAATAAATGAGTAAAACAGCCGTTGTAGAGTAGGTCTCTATTTGTGTCTCTGATTCAACTGCTCATATATATATATATATATATATATATATATATATATATATATATATATATATATATATGTATATGTATATATATATATATATATATATATATATATATATATATATATATATGTATATGTATATACCTGAGGGCAATTTAGACAGACTGGTTAACCTAACATGGGAGCAAGCCATGCACCTGGAGAGAACCCATACAAAACAACCAGGCGTGCAACTCCTGTTGTGCAACTGATGGGAAGACAAGTTGAAATATAAAGATTAATGCTAGTCCTGCAGTTCCTGGACATGCACTAAAGCTACATGTGAATAAATTTTCCATTGTGAAAACCACAGAAACGGCAACCTCACTCCTACACGCACCATCGAAAACTCAAACAAACAAATGATTATATTAAGCGTCTGGGTAAAAACAAAGCTATTTTAAAAATTCTACAAATCACATTGCACCTGTTAACAAACTGCTGACGTTGTTTATTGAGGGCAACAGGAAAAAGGTCTGGAAATAGCTTTCCCATGAGCCGCTGATCCAAAATAAAATAAAAGGGGCTGGCAAGGAACCGCCCATTGATCTGCTCCAACCCAGTCATGGGAACTGTGCAGAACTATCTGTGGAGATTTAAGCTAAATAAATGAGTAAAACAGCCGTTGTAGAGTAGGTCTCTATTTGTGTCTCTGATTCAACTGCTCATATATATATATATATATATATATATATATATATATATATATGTGGTACAGATCCACATGCGCATCTGCATGACTGTCCAGACTGGTTGGGCACATGTCGGTCCTGATGTAGAAGCCTTACTGATTTGCAGAAATAGCAATGATTGGAATGGGGAAAAAGTAAATGGGAGCTGAAATGTGGGAGTGAAGAGCCAATAATACTTGTAAACAAAAAAGAGCATGGTAGCCACTATGGCCAAAGTCAACACACTCATACGCAGCACGCCTCAGTGAAAACATTTACATTCAACATCTCACAAAAGACCGTTTATTAAAAGAAAACATTAATGCTTCACAACTTGCAAAGCTGCAGCATCTCTTAGAACCCCAACTGGCTTTATCCACCAAAGACAAGTAAGGATTTCAGTGGAATGAATCACTATTTTGGGGGCACGGAGGCAGAAATGGCTTAACCGTAGCACACAAACGGGCACAGTTCACCTTTCTGTGCTCCATTCTCAGACTGCTCGGCTATTTTAGGGACCTCTGATGACTCCGTCTTGGCCACATCTCGCTTTTTCCACGGAAGAAAAAACTTATTCATAATCCTCCCTATAACTCAACACTGTTTGTCCAGTGCGATAAAGCAAGGGGAGCTCTTTTAATCTACATTTGCATTCTTTAGAAGTGAACGGCTTTGTCGGCGTGAGCGATGCAGTTTGCAGCCCGCGCCTCCTCCTGCTGCAGGGAGGCTGTTTACATGGGGGACACTGCAGAGATCCAGTGAGGAGACAAGAGACAATCAAAGGCCTCGGTGGGTGGGCAGCGGTCCCCTCGCTGATGCTCTGAGATCATCAACACGATGCATAAAGCTCTCAGAGAAATTGACATATTTTGTGCCAAATAGTTTGTTTTATGACATATTTATTACAGCAACATTATCTGGACTTTAAAGCATGTCACTTTAAAGGGGAAGGCTGAAAAGTAACTGAAGATTGTTGTCAGAACAACAACAAAAAAGGAACTAAAGGTTGTTGATCCAGGGAATCCCCTAAATCTAATCTGTGCAGCTTCAGGATGCTTAAGAGTGCAGGTGGGACTGAGAGGTCAAAGGTCATGGATGAAGAGAAGATTGGTCCTTAAACACTGTATTGCTCACAGCTTTTGTGGTTTAAAGGTCTCCACCATGATTTTTAAAACTCTAGAAACATCAAAACTGAATTCAGAAAAATCTGAGTTTCAAGACTTTAGATTTGAATTAATTATGCAAAAGATAAAAATCTGCCTTTCTGAAAATATAAAGGACTTTTTGCATTGATTTAGATGGTGATCTTTATTTTTGATTTGGCACATCGCAACTTAAGTTTTTACCCAACTCTCAGCTCCTTTTGGTTTTTGAGTTGCCTGCAACTAAGTTTTAATGTAAATACATGGAAAAGATAACTTTGCACACGTAAAAGCTTTCATATAGAGAATATGTAATGTTTTTCAACGTTTAGAAGACTTAAAATGTGCTTCATGCTCAAATTGTCACAATAGCAAATAAAATCCTGCTAGACAACGTTGGTGTAAAGATCAGCCTTTTTTCTCCTCAACAGCCCGCTGAATAAGAGAGATGCTCTTCTGCAAAAACTCATGTGAAAGTTTTAATGATGTCTTTAAGTTTCTTCTTTTCGCAGTAATGTTTTCCAGTGTAATCTGAGCTTTAGCTCATGAGATGGGTGATTTCTGACTTTCCTTGCAATCAATCCAGGACAGTAGAACTAAAACAGCTTAGCTGGGTGCTAACTGGAGGACAGCCTGACAGTACAGCACTTTTCAGCTTAACCATCTTGCACCAAATGAGCATAGCTTCTACACACTGTTTTCTTTCAGCAAGAAATTTATGAGCATCTCGCTGAAACGTTGCTCCACACGTAGCTTTCCATTTGTTTTCTCCAACAGACAGTACCAGATAAATTCTGATCATACCACCTGAATTTCAGTACTCTGCTGGTACAGTATATGACTAAATGCATTTTTGCTCTTGTCTTTTCTTTTGCAATAACTCATGGGTCAGAGAGTGGACTTGAACATATAACTCATCCAAGACTTTGATTGTCGCTGACTCTGGTTCTGTTTTACTTATCATACACAATGCAGCAAAAACTATTTCGACAGTACTCCATATAAATCTTTATTAGAACTTGTCAGCAAAAAAAAAAAAAAAAGCTTTATGGTCATGCCGCGGCAGGAGTTTCTGTGACTCCATCATCCCCAACAAACACCGCAGTAAAATTTTACCACAGCTTTCTTTACAATGGAAATTCTGAAAAATGTGAGGGAATATGCCCCCTTTACTATGATACCCCTAAATATAAACCTCTGCTACTAATTGGCTCCAGATATCAGCTTAATACTAGTTTGTTATCAAGAACATTGGTGAACAAACAACATCATGAAGACCAGAGAAAACAGTAGACAGGTCAATGAGGAAGTTGTGGAGAAGTTAGGTTAGGTTATGAAACAAAACAAGCTTTGAACATCTCATAGAGCTCTGTTAAAATAATCATCTGATAGTGGAAAAAAAAATGTCTATCTTAACCGACAAGCTGAGCAGGACAAGAATTCATCGGAGAAGCAACCTAGAGCCCCATGGGAACTCTGGAGGAACTGCTAATATCCACAGTTTATGTTAGATAATTTGTCCACAGTAGGCCTATTGCCAAATCCACAATCCATGGAAGGAAAGGGAAAAGAAAGTCATTGATGGTGGTGGCAGCATCATGCTGTGGGGACACTGTTCTTCAACAGGGACAAGAAAGCTAGTCAGAGTTGATGGGGAGATGGATGGAGTTTAGCCATAAAGGCTGCAAAAGACTGGAAAGTATGGCTGCGGTTCATCTTCCAGAAAGATATTAATCCTAAATTTAAGATTCTAATTGCTACCTTGTTTTATTGTAGTTGTCCGTTTGACTGTCCTTTGCCTATTGGGAAAAAAAAACACAATTTTGGGACGTTTTTCCTGGTAATTAACATTAAGTTAGAGAAAGTTGTAGGCAATTCCTAGTTTGAAGCCTGGATATTTTTCATCATAGAAATCACATCTAAGCACTTCTCGTAATCCTCTTGAAATGAATCAATGCTGCTGGAATATAATCATGGTGCACATGCTCATCACTGACAGCTCTTTCCTTCACAGGTCTTTAAATGAACTCAAGCAGGGGAAGTAAAAAAGAAATTTGTTGCTCTCAGGACACAGACACTTGACCTGTTTTTGATCTTTGTGTTAACTTTTGACATCAGGGGGAAGTGGTAAAAAGAACAAGGTGCTGTCAATAAAGAGCATTAACTCATCTGGTTAAAGGTCATGAAAAGATGCTGGCATGAGATTGGGAGCAAATTAAACAGACAACATCAAGGTGCTAGTAGGTGAGATAAGAGTGGGTGGCTCATGAATCTGTGTATGGGCTCCTACAATTTATCTGCATAGCGAAAAAAAAATACACATACAGAAAACATGGGGATTCAAAAGGCTATACGAGTAAGCTGTTTGGAAATAAGCTTCTGCCGAGGCGTGACCGTAAAGCGGCCCCATGTGCTTTTAAAAACATTTATTTAGCTGACAAGTTCTAATAAATGTCACAACCATGGTCTTTTTTTTCCGTTGACAAAAGGCACACCATCACACAGGTAAGGCACACAGTAGGCCTGCACAACTGCTACTAGAAATAAAACCTAAACAAAACTGCTCATGCTGAATTGATATGTACTATAATATTCTTGGAAGTTGAGTACATGCAGAGGAAAAATAGTAAAGTCGGTTTTTCTTCAGGCCAAAAATGTTTGTAAGACTAATAAAGTATCAATCAGTGACATTGTTAGGACATTCTTTGTGTTAGCCTTACTGGATTTTGGAAGAAGAACTTAAATAAGAACCTTATATAGATCCATGGATGGAGAACAAGTCACTCAGGACTGATTATGATGGCATTCAATGTTTAACGAGGTCTGTCTGCTGTCTGCCTAATTTAAAAATATCAGCATATATTATTTAGGGTTCACGTTTCTCCTTGTAGTTGGATCAGGGATGTTTGTGAGTTTCAGAATTCCTGCATAAAAATCCTGGATCATTGTCCCATTTCAAAAAAAAGAAATAAAATTAAAAAATATATATATTTTTTAATTTTTTATTTCATTCTATAATCATACAATAGAGCAACAAAACCAAGCAAATAGCTGCTGTGGCAGAACAGTTCACGAGTCCTACCTGTTCCCTGGCACAGCTGAATTGGTCCTGTTTCAAGTCACAGATTAATGTCCACCACCTGTGATTGAGAAATACAATGGCGCTTTAATGTTGGACAGATCAATGCAATGTCATGCAAATTTCATGCAATAAAGTTATAACATTAAGGCTGTATTTTTTGTTAAACCTTGTTAGTTCTTCATTCAGTGAATTTACTCAGTGGGTAGAGCATCAAGAAATTTTACTTAAGTAACAGATAGTATTACTCAGGTAAAAGTAAAGAGTACAGTGGAGTAAAACTACTCTTAAGTATACATTATTTTTCAAAAAGTTACTCAAGTAAATGTAACCAGTGACTAACCATTTCTTATTTTTTCACTACAGTTTTTCTGAGTTGCTAAAACACTAAACTCCGTTCTCTAATCCATATTCTCAGTGGTTTAAACTAATTTTTGGCCAAACTTTAAGCACTGTTCAAGTATTTAGACACAATTTACAAAACTCATTCACTCTTTTTTTTCAAAACCTTAAACATATTCTCAGTCACTAAACACATTTCACACTTGTATAGGAAAACTGTGAACACTGGCAGCAAAATGTGAACACACCTAATACACAACTGTCATCTTTTACACAAAGCAACTCAAAATTCAACACACATGTATCTGGTGATGTGACCAATTAGGCAGGATAAAAGTCTGTTTTGTTCAAGTGGCACATATGCATCTACAATGGATGGACACATACGAAGAGGAAGTGGAGGAAGAATCTGTGTGAGAGGTGCCGGACGAGGAGGAAAGGGACGAGGACGGCCAAGAACAGTCATTACTCATGAAATTCAGGTAAATGTTGAACACTGTTGTGAATTAAAGCATTGTGCTTTATGTCTTGATGTTTTTATTTTCTTTATTTACTTTTCTTATGTACATTCAGCACTTTATATAATTCTAACCAAGGTATTTTTTTGATAAATACACTTAAAGTATTTCCTGTTAATTACATGTCCTGGATGTGGTGTCTTCAATTATTTGAAGTAGTATCTAATGAATGTTCTGTGGTGAATATATTTTACTTACTGTGTGTACGAGAGGATCGCATAGTTTGGTTTTGAACATACAATGACTGATTTTGAGGTGAAAGTTTGATTTTAACAGAAAAGTAATAATAATAATAATAATAATAATAATAATAATAATAATAATAATAATAATAATAATAAAAGTAACAAAAGAATTACACTTCTTCCATAAACAAGCACACTTGCATGGCTACTACCTGGTAGCTACACAAGTAACAACCATTTTCTTGGATTAGACTAGTAACTACTTAAACTTCGACAATAAAAACTCTGTGCAGCTCACGCATTTGTGTTTACAGAAGCAGGTGGCTTTTGTGACCGCTGCATCATGTACTTGCGCCTTGCAGCGACGTCTTACAGCGGTGCTTTGTCATAATGTAGTCCCAAGTCTAAATATAGCTCCTGTAATTCCTTCGTGCTACTTCTTACTTTTCATTTGTGATCAATATGATTATTGCATTCACCAGGAATAATTAGGATCATTATTAAGTAATTTGAATCATTTTTGCACATAAAATACTAGTTGCTCCCATTTACTTATATTGTTTATTCTAAGCTAAAGCTAACGGACTGCTGTCAGATCAGGAGAATGACTGGGCTGGTTACAAAATGCTTTTTTCTCACTTATCTAACTCTGGGGAATATGGCAAACAGACAAAATTTTACTTAGGGGTGGAATATCACTTTAAACCACCAGCATCAAATACTTCATCTTCCATCCTCAACATCAATATTTTTTGGTTACAAATGGTGGACTGGAATTTAAAAACATCCTCCATCTGTTGAGTTGTTGTCTATGATAGACAATACATCAAAGCACAACCCCCAAAAGCTCCAATGATCCCAGTCAAACACAATGCTTGGACGCATTCTCTTCTTTTTCTCTCCAGCGGGATAACAAATCTGCCAAGTAAACATACATCTTATCAAGCAACCAATAAATTGAGCAGAGCAGCATTACGAGAATGTTCACACAGTTAAAGCGGATCTCATCGACTGACAACAGCTCTGCCAGTCCCAGCGGGGGTCTGAAGGAGGGTGCAACAGGGAAATGGCCTCGTTCCAGGTAATTGAAGAAGACTCAGTTTCTGCACCTTGAAGCCAAAGAATTCTGAACTTATTATGTAACCATGTGAAAGCCACTGCGGATTGATTTGAAACAATTAAGAAGAGGAAGCATAGGAGGGGCTCTTTGGCTGTATTCCTGCTTTTTTTGTAGTTGCATGCACATAATTGTTTGGGAGCCTTGCCAGGTATATGATTTTACCATCTTGCACAAGTGAATATAAAATATAACACAATACACATTTGCACACAGACACTGACACACAACACGCCTCTGTCAATGTATCTTGGAAGCATGATTAAAGGCTAATCAGATTTCAATCTTTTAATAAGCTGAGAAACTGAGTTGAATTAGGATCTGTTTGTCTTTCTCTTTATACTGGTTTCAAACCAAAACACACTGTGCAATGATGATCCATATGCCATAGAAGTGTCTACTTAATTTGCTTTCCTAAAGAAATAATTTATATAATATTTACTTTACAGTCAGGAAGAATACCTGGAATTCAGGTAAGCCGTATTGCGTCATTTCCTGTTGTCGCTGTTGCACTCCTTGTAAGCTGTTTGGTGTTCAGACTCTCTTGAATTGATCTTATTTTCTCTGTGCTGAGGCCTCTCTAAGTTATTTTAACACACAAGCACACTAAAACACGTTTCGTGGTAATGTACTTTACGTTTTGGGAACTCCTTGTGTTTCACACAGCTTTTCTTGGGGTGGTAAGGTCTCGCTAGCTCAGTTAGCTTAGCTTTATTGCGGCTATGGCTACTCTTCTTTCTCCTGTCTCTAACTCTTCTCTTCTCTCTTGCTCTCTCTGTCAGATGTTTAGTTACTTCCCTGCCTCCTTTAGTGATAATGGTAACTGTAATAAATGTTATATTTTTGTAGCTTTGGAGGCGAGGGTATCAGAATTAGAAGCACGGCTCCGCGCTGTTGAAAAAACAGCAGATAGCCGAAGCCCATTAGCCAGCGTGGAGCCAACAAGGATAGAACCCCCTAGCCGTCCTCCGGAAGAGCCCGCGCAGCTGGGATCTCAGGCCGGCTGGGTGACGGTACGTAGGAAGCATAGTTCTAGGACCCAGCCCCCGGGCCACCACCAACCGGTCTGCGTTTCTAACAGATTTTCCCCGCTCAGCGACACACCCGCTGAGAAGCCGACCCTGGTAATTGGCAGCTCCATAGTCAGAAACGTGGCATTAGAGACACCATTGACCATAGTCAAATGCTTGGCAGGGGCCAGAACGGGCGACATCAAATCCTACCTGAAACTGCTGGCTAAAGATAAGCGTAAATACAGTAAGATTGTGATTCACGCTGGCGGTAATGACACCCGGTTACGCCAATCGGAGGTCACTAAAATTAGTGTTGCTTCGGTGTGTAAGTTTGCCAAAACAATGTCAGACTCGGTAATCTTTTCTGGTCCCCTGCCTGATCGGACTAGTGACGACATGTTTAGCCGCATGCTGTCATTCCATCAATGGTTGTCTAGGTGGTGTCCTGCAAACGATGTGGGCTACATTGATAACTGGAGAACTTTTTGGGGAAAACCTGGTCTGATCCGAAGAGATGGCATCCATCCCACTTTGGATGGAGCAGCTCTTCTTTCTAGGAATATGGCCGAATTTATTAGTCCTCCAAAACACTGACAACCCAGGGTCCAGACCAGGAAGCATAGTTGTAGTTTAACCCACTCTCTGCTGCTTCTGTACTGTTACCCACCCATTACCCTATAGAAACAGTGTCTTGCCCACGGCCAAAATTAAATGGATTAAAAGTTAAGCCAACAAAAGCAAATCTTCAATATTCATGTGGATACTGAAAGTGATAGCCTAAATACAGCCTTTAATGCCATTTTAGACTCAACTGGCTTTACTCAAAAAGTACAGGGATCGACCCACTTGGGTAAACACACTTTGGACCTTGTACTGACATACGGTATTGAGTGTGAGGAAAGAACAGTCCACCCACATAACCCGGTCCTGTCTGACCACTTCTTGATAACTTTTGAATTTACTTTAACTGACCATCTTAAATCTGAAAGAAAATGTCATTATAGTAGAGCTTTATCAGACAATGCTGTAACAATTTTTAAAGAATCTGTTCCATTCTTACTTTCCTCAGTGTCTCAGAGTAACACAGTGGATGGCAGCAATTCCATCTCTATCCCTTCAGAAATTGATGGTCTGGTTCACAGCGTTACTTCCTCATTGCGTTTGGCATTAGATACTGTAGCCCCCTTAAAAAAGAAAGTGGCTAGCCATAGGAGGCTGACTCCTTGGTTTAACGCAGAGTTGCATACTTTAAAGCAGAACACTAGGAAGTTGGAGAGAAAATGGCGCTCTACACGCCTAGAGGATTCCTATTTAACCTGGAAAAATAGTCTACTGCTGTATAAAAAGACCCTTCGACAAGCTAGAACAGCATATTTTTCATCATTAATAGAGGCAAATAAAAACAATCCCAGGTTTCTTTTTAGTACAGTTGCCAAACTTACACAGTCATAGCTCTGTTGAGCCAACTATTCGCCCAGCTCTTAGCAGTGATGATTTTATGGGATTCTTCATAAATAAAATTAATTCTATTAAAAATAAAATCATTGGCATCCTCCCAAACATGATTACTTCTTCCTCAGTAAATGAGGCAGCATTGGAAAGAACTGGCAAGGCTTGAACATGTAGTAGGGATCAAAGGAACAGCACTAGGCCGGTTTAAATCATATTTGTCTGACAGATTCCAATTTGTTCATCTAAATGATAAATCTTCTTCACTCTCAAGGGTTACTTGTGGAGTTCGACAGGGTTCTGTGCTTGGACCAATTCTTTTCACCATATATATGCTTCCAATTGGTAGAATCATTAGACAGCATGGGATAAATTTCCACAGCTATGCCGATGATACACAACTATATTTATCCATAAATCCTGATGAACCCAGTCAGTTAGGTAGATTACAGGCATGTCTGGAAGACATAAAAACATGGATGAATCTAAACTTTTTGCTTTTAAATTCTGACAAGACAGAAGTTGCTGTCTTTAGACCAGAAGTTCTAAAAAAGAAACTGATTAGTCAATCACTTCATCTGGATGGCATTAAATTGGCCCCCAATAATAACGTAAAGAACCTCGGTGTTATTTTTGACCAAGACTTGACATTTAAATCCCATATTAAACAGGTTTCCAGGATTTCCTTCTTTCACCTCCGGAATATTGCTAAAGTTAGAAACATCCTGTCCAGGAGTGATGCTGAGAAACTAGCCCATGCATGTGTTACCTCAAGGCTGGAATACTGTAATTCTTTACTATCAGGTAGTCCACAAAATGCCATTAAAAGCCTTCAGTTGATCCAAAATGCGTCAGCAAGAGTTCTGATGAATATTAAAAAGAGAGATCACATTTCTCCTGTTTTAGCTTCCCTTCATTGGCTCCCTGTTAATTCCAGAATAGAATTTAAGATCCTTCTTCTTACATACAAAGCCCTTAATAATCAAGCTCCATCATACATCAGAGATCTAATTGTTCCATATGTTCCCAACAGAGCACTTCGCTCTCAGACTGCAGGTTTACTTGTAGTTCCTAGGATTTCTAAAAGTAGAATGGGAGGCAGATCTTTTAGTTATCAGGCTCCTCTCCTGTGGAACCAGCTCCCAGCTTTAGTCCGTGAGGCAGACACTCTGTTTACTTTTAAGGCCAGGCTTAAAACTTTCCTTTTTGATAAAGCTTATAGTTAGAGTGGCTTAGGTCATCCTGAGCTATCTCTGTAGTTATGCTGCTATAGGCTTAGACTGCTGGAGGACAGACTTAACAAATTTTCTTCACTCTGCTACTTCCTTTTCTCCTACGACTCTCCAGTTTTATTACAGTTCATTCTGTTATTTCGACTGTTAACTTGGTGTTCTCTCAGTGTTTTCCTCTCCATAGAAGATATACCTGACCTGGTATCCTGCTTGGCTGCAATCCCCTGTTGGACAAGGGGCATCGACTGGGATGATCCTCCCAGTAACTGAACATCCACTGTGTCCTGTTATTAACTTTTTACTTTCTGTAACATAGAAAGTTCTCTTATATCAGATCTTCTGTTCTTTCTGTGTCTCTGCTCTGTCTTCTCAAACCCCCAGACGGTCGTGGCAGATGGCCGCTTCTACTGAGCCTGGTTCTGTTCTGGTTTCTTCCTGTTAAAGTGGAGTTTTTCCTCTCCACCGTCGCTACATGCTTGCTCAGTATGAGGGATTGCTGAAGGATTGCTGTGGTTGGAAAGTCTGCCCAACCTCACGCCAATGACTGACGCAATCTGCTGGGATTCCTTAAATAGGAAACTTTTTAACTGATTGGAATGTTTGTATAAATGTATTGAAATGACTTCTTGTTAAGTGCCTTGAGATGACATCTGTTGTGAATTGGCGCAATATAAATAAACTGAATTGAATAGAGGGAAATTTGCCTTTTTTCTTGTAATCTAAGTAATATGTCAAAATTCAGTGTCTCAGAAAATTTGAATAATGTGAAAAACTTAAATATTGGAAACTCGTGGTGTCACATCCTAATCATCTTATTAGCTCAAAACACTTGCAAAGGTTTCCAGAGCTTCTAAATGGTTTCTCAGTCTGGGTCAGTAGACTACGCAATCATGGGGACGACTGCTGATTTGACATATGTCCAGAAAACAATGCACACCCTCCAGGAGGAGGGTGAGCCACAAAAGTTTATTTTTAAGAAGTTGGTTGTTCCCAGACTCATTTATCTAAGCATATTCTTAGAAATTGAGTGGAAGTAAAATATGGTAGGAAAAGGCAGCAGGGAAAATCTCAGACCTCAGAGGATTGTGAAAAAAAACTTTTAAATAATTTTTTCAGACTCGTATTTATGAGGTCGGACACCCTTTGTTGGACAAAAAGACTTGGCTCACAGTCTCAGCTCTAATTCATCCCAAAGGTGCTCTATGAGGTTTAGGTCAAGACTCTGTTTATGTTGTTCCACACCAAGCTTGCTCATTCATGTCTATACTGACCACATTTTGTTAACTGGAATCCAACTAAAAGCGGTCCCAAGACCGGAAAAATGCAGAGGGTTGTGTCAGGAATGGCATCCGACATAAAAAATTAGCCAAATCAATTATGCGAGTCAGAAACATGAACACCAGATGATGTGTCAACCCCTGAAGGGAAAAGCTGAAGGAGAAGAAGATTTTGTTCACTGGTGCACAGTGCAGGAAGGAGCCATCACTGAACTGTTTCCACAAAGCTGGGAGCATGAAATTGTCCCTACCATTTTGTTAGGCTGAAGCATTAAGAGCTAATTTCCCTGGAATTAAGGGGCCCCAACTACTGAAAAACAATCCCATATCATTGGCGTCTCTGCCCCAAGCATTACTACTTACATAGTGCAGTCAAGCAAAGGATGTTCTTCTTCAACTGCCAAAGCTGCACTTGTCTATGTGATTACCAGACAAGAGAGGCATGATTCATCACTTTAGAAAACTAAGCTTTCTGCTGACCAATGTTAAGGCCATTTGAAATTTGGTAGTCTGTAGCTATTGACTCCACAGAAGTTTAGTGACCTGTGCACACTATGCTCCTCAGGACCCTATGTCCCCTTTCTGATTTCACCAAACTGCAACTTTGTGGCTGAGTTTCTGTCTTGCAGAATCACTTCCACTTTGTTTTATTTTAGAATGGGCATGTCCAGCAAACAATTTATGTGTAACACTCTATATCGACCCTTAGTTCCCCTAAACGCTTCCTTTGGTTCAGTGATGCCGGCTTAATTCTCTTCAAACGTTACGTGTGCAAGACATCAGTAGCTTCATGATATGTGGAGAGCTTGGCAATGGGCTCATAAACGTATAAAAAAATAAAAAAAGGGTATAGAGGCACGCATTTGTCAGATGCAGCCAGGTGGTACTCAGCTGGCATTCTCTCTTACTTCCCAAAACAGTACTAGCAAAACTAGATGTCTAATAACACCACCATCCTTGAGGCAAATGTTTACCTGTGTGCTGAAAGATGTTCAAAACATTATTTTAAATATTTAAGAGATAACAAAACAAATAAGTGACTAATCTTAATTTTGTCATATGACTACAGACCTTTTTTAAAGTTATGTAAAAGTTTAAAAACATCCATGTCTCAGGAGTGTGAGCTATCGCACCTCATTAAGCTGCTGAATCACTGAAGCAAGAATTCAAGCGTTTGTGGTCAGTGAGATCCAGTAAACATAATTCTTTCCCATGTGATAAGGGAACTACAAAACCTTTCCAAGGAAATGATGCTGACATTAAGTCATGGCATTTCTCTCAGCTACTAATGACAACATCAAGTATTCTTGTGGGGGAAAACAGCCAACAACAACAGGGGCAGCCATAACTTCTACTTTTTATTATCTCTTTAAACTCAGAGGTTGCCATGAGAGCATCGACTGCAACCAGCAGTACAACACGACTCTCCTTCTTTCATTGTCATTACTTACCGGAAATAACACAAACATACATATAGAGCTTTAGGAGAATACATTAGTGTTTGTTGGAGTTACATAAATCGTTTTCTGTTTCAGTGATGTATTCTGTGAAAAATCCGACAGAACACAGCAACAAGACCATAACCCAGTGGAAGAATTTACAGCCCTGAACCATTCATCCAGACCAATGCCCATTCTTGACAGGTTTACTTTGGTCTTTTTCAGCCTTGTTATTTTGATCTACAGAACGTGTGCGCAATGCTTAAGGCAGAGTTAGTACTGAGAGGTCTGAAACTAGAAGAAATCCAACCTCTTTGTACTAAGATTGTTAACACAAGCACATCATGTACCCAAATATCACAGCTCTCCCATTTCAACAGAGCAATCTTTTTCTGGTACTTTGACTCGGGGGATTTTTGGAATGGTATTTATGTGAGCTGAGTAGATGTCATTTTCACATCATATTGGACTTTTATCATATTGACAAGGCTGAGCTCTAGATACCAAAGTGGAGGATTACATCATAGCTCATTTACTATGGTACACCCTCCACATTTCTTTTAGTTTCTTTAGGTTAGAATAAGTTCTAGAAATATATGTTATACACTCAAAGACAGAGACAATCATTTTTCTGGAATTTATCGGCATATATTTACTTGTGAGGGTTAGACATTCCAGCACTGAATAGGCAAAAGGCAAGGTACATTATCGAAAGGTATCCACTCCTTCGCAGGGCCAACTATGACCCAAACTACCAAGCATACATACAGCAACACCTAAGGGGATATTAGAGTCCTCAGTTAACCTAATATGCATTTTTATGAGCTCTGGGATGAAGGGTTAGGCTTAAGGTCCACCAGAAAATCATTGCAATGACATAATATGCAGCTCCACATAGAAAGGCCTCAACAGTGCAAATTATTAGAACCACAGTGCAGTGCAGTGGGGGTACAGAAACTATACAAAATGCTGTTTCAAACAGGGAATGAGTTAAAATATGGTTCTGCCTGTTAGTTTAGTTGCACACAGATGTGCTGTATCAAACAAGGATAACCTGAGGGTAAATCCAAAATATAGTTTTCAGACAGAAAATGGTCATATTAGTAGAATAGCTTTTGTAATCATGCACCACTTGGTTTGTTCTATACAATCCCAGTTCAATGCATGAAAGTTTGTCTTTGGAACATGAAAAATGTTGTTAGTTAATAGCTAAATTGTTTAGATTTGTTTTATGTTTCCTCTTTGATGCCGTCTCACTCAACAACAGGCAACATAAAACATTGTGATTTTATATTTTCTGTATCTTTGTTGTGACATTTTCAAGTAAACTTCTGTATTACAGGTTTCGTGTGAAACTGAATAGCAACACTTGGTGGTTCTGGACTGAAGTGAAATGACTCATCTTGTCTTAAGGAAAGAAAAAGCAACAATGGTCCATTTCTGTTGAGCTCCAGCAATCTCTCTTTGTCATTTTCTCCACTGTCATTTGGAGGAAGTGTAATTTCCTCGTAACGGTTCATGAGAAGTGTCATAAAGTTGCTACTCAATTACCAGTCATCATAGTAACGCAAGCAGCCAACCATGGAGGTGTCCACAAAAGAACCTAGTCACAGTGAAAAAGAAACATCTCTTCTGCCAATTACCTATGAGCTTATATGTTGCCAAAACAGCCAATAATCCGAGTGGTGAGCACACAGAAAGCTAGAGAGGCTTCCGAAGCTTCATCAAAACTGAGATGACTCATAGGTTAGAGACAAAAGAAAGTGTGTGTGATATTAAAAACAGATGAATCATGTATGTTTATGTCTAGCACTAAGATATAAAGGTAAAGGTTTGTCAGCTTACCTAGAACCAAAAAATGATTAAATACACTTTCCAAACTTTAACGAGACTTTCCAGGACGTTCTCTCCGTCTGTCTGTGAACAGTTGTCAAATTAGGACCCGAGTAATGCAAAACAGTTATTGTACCTGAGCGGAGCATGACATCTCACATGTCTCATTCTGTGCAAACTTGCTAAAGGCATGCGTGAGGTGATATACAACGAAGCCCTACGCATAAAAAGGAGTAGTGTACACATGTGAAACCAGACTCAGACATCTCGTGAGTACACACAGCACACAAAGAACCATTAAAACACCAACTGGGTCACAAATCTCCCAAGAGCCACGTGTCCTGTCACCGCAGACATCACATCTCCAGAGGTCAACTGGAGAACTGAAAGAGCACAGATAACGAGCATTGATAAAAATCATTGGTCAGGCTGGTGGGAATTTGGAAGTATGGTATACTTTATAGGTTTATCAGCTTTGTATCAACGCTCGATTTGCATAATAAATAAACAAAACCTAATATTGGTAGTGACTCAAATAGTTCCTCCTATTGAGAATTGGCCTCATTTACCTTGCATTAGAACTACATTCCACAGCTGTCAAGTCTTCCGTTTTGTCCACACTACATCACTAAACTTCTTAAAATGGGAATTAAGCAAAATATGTTTTTTTAATCTGTCATACCAGGATTAGCACAGGTTTAAACTCGACTATTGTTTTATTTTTTGGCCATTTACATGTCACTGGAAGATTTTACAAGAAAAACATCTTGAAGGTGATGTGGGACCTAGAGCTGTCACACCTAGGTGGAATGCTTCAGTTTGTAAACGTTGCACCTGGGTCTTTCCTGCACACATACATCAGAATGTTCTTCAGGGAAGAAGGCCTGGGCCTCTGTGTCATCATTAAAATACATTAGATGATTTACAAGTTTTTCACAGACACCATAGTGTTGGGTAGCCTTTGAAATTCTATTTAAACTATCATCAGCTCAACATTTGCTTTAGAATTGTATCCAGACATCATGAATATTTTATTTTCAACAGCTGTTCTTTGTTACACCTAATCAACAAACATTATTTTACACCCAAAGTTCACAGTGTGATCATTTCAAATAAAGATGGTACTCCCACTACAGTATGTATTAAATTAATGAGGCAAAATAGGCAAGGCACTTTACACCAAGTTGCATACGGATCTGTGAAATAAGGTATGAATGTGTTCTCATTTGTGAGTTCGATTGGGCGAATATGGCTATGGTGTAAAGTCCTTTCAGTGGTCATAGTGACTAGAAAAGAGCCATTAAAGTTCAACCAATTTCCATTTACAAATTCAAATTTAAGGTTTGTATAATATATGTTGGATAGTAACAACCAATTGTTAAAATTAAACTAGAACCTTTCTTAGCAAGCCTTTAGGCATTTGTCAGGTTGAGATTCTCACTGGATCACAACCTTGAGCAAAACTTCTGTTTTCTCTGTATTTCCTCAAAAATGTAATATATATATATATATTACATTTTTGAGGATATATATATATTTATATATTCCTACTTGAGATGGACTGGCGCCCTGTCCAGGGTGTACCCCGCCTCTCGCCCCATGACAGCTGGAGATAGGCACCAGCCCCCCCGCAACCTTGGACAGGAATGACGGGTACAGAAAATGGATGGATGGATGGATATCCCTACTACTGCTAATTGGCATAACATTCAATACTACTGTTATTAAGGTGTAACAGTTATTGATATTAACCTGGGATAGATACATAGACTAGACAAAAATGTAGAAGAAACAGTCCTGAAGATCAGCAGTACTCTTTAGGTTCCAATAGAACATAAATTTTCACTTTATTGATATTTTGCTCTCAATAGACGCATTTGGATGTGAACCAGTCTGATGGCCTTTGACGATGTATAGAAGATGGCTTATTGCAGAAAAGGGATGCATGACTGACTCCCTAGCTGGTAGAGTGAGAATAAATGAGTGGGTTTGGAGTCAGAGGCCAGGTACAAGTCATTACTCAAAGATAGAGTGGAACAGCAGGAAACAACAGCACCATTGCTTCCTACCACTAATGTTTGCCCCTTGGATGACAGGATGGACTGTTTACGGTTCCCAAAAATATTAAATAGTATTGTTAAAATACTGGATCGTTTCCCTATTTCCCAACATATAATCCATCTGAACATGCGGGCAGGCAGTTTAAGTCTTTCAGATTGGAAAAATGTAGCTATACCCAGCGTACCAATCTTTTGATGGTTATGTCCAGCAGGTATCACAAACTGGTTCCTTAAAAATGATGAGTTCACTGTACACCAGTCACCTTCACAACCACCAGATTTTAATCCAACAGTGCACTTTTGGGGATCTGGTGGAACAGGAGATTGCCATGTTCGATGTGCAGCCAAAGCATATGCAACATTTGTGCAAAATAAAAATAAAATTAAAAAAATAAGGCAGAAAATAAGCAACACATAGATTGTAAAGTTTAACAGCCGGTTGAAGTGAACACCAATAATCCCTCTTCCTAGCGCTCACATGTATCCACAATTAGCATGAATGTGCTGGGGTTAACAGTTGATCAATTTCAATTTATTTGCTTTAAACCCAATAAAGCAAATGCCATCATCTATGTTAAGGTATATGTATAAGAAATTGATAATAGGTCCCCACAATGCATGCAGCCACATAGTTTCCTATTGGATGTTAGTTGCTGCTATTTAAACAGCTAACTTGTTTTCTGGCTCTCCCTGTGAAAGCCAGCCAAACCACAGAAATTCTAATACTCTAAACTGTGAGTACCTATGTGTCTGGAAGGAGAAAACTCCTCTCAACATGTCCAAATCATACCTCTTGTTAAACAGAGTTCAATAATCTGTTTACATCAAGCGAGGCTATCCACCAAACAAGCGGCAACACTGCACTTTTGCTTCGCCAGTGAAGCAGATAAATGTTTGTTTACTGTGGGCTAGTCATTGATGCGGAATGCAAGATGTTTAAGGTGGGATGCTGTTGATATTTTGTTTGCACACGTATGTCTGGCTCTGAGCACAGTATGTGATCGTCCATGTTGTTGCATCTGCCAAACAGTAATCACAGCAAACATGTGCAAACACTTGAGGGCCACTGTAGATAAATTCTGTATGAAAACCAATTTAGCGAAGTAAATATGAAATGGAGAAAAGTTTATGCAAATGCAATTAGAAAACTAATGGGATTTCACATCAACAAATATAGATTGAGAACAGCTGCCTGATGCGTGAGCTCATTACATTCTTTAGAAAAGGTTGCATGAAAACACCAAGTCTAATCAAGCGTGTTGAGCAATGTTCTGCCGAGGCAGAAAAAAAGTTATTGAAAAAAATAGCTTGTAGCTGTTGTCTTCATAAGTTTCCTAATCTGATCTAAGCACTATATCCAATTGTAAACTGTATATTTAAATATATATATATATATGTTTATTTGTAGCATATGTGATAGTGATCATTGTAAGTCATTTAACTGTGGCCAGATGGTTGGGCACATTCCCATGACAGCATATTGGAACCAATTACAAGAACAAGTGCATTAGAGTGAAACGTCAACAACATCACATTGATTTACTGTTACGTAAAGACAAAAGCAATGTTGGGGCTATTTAATCATTACGCTAAATATGCTTTTCATTACATAAATCAGCCTCACTGGCTGATTCTGCATTGCTGAGAGAGGCAATACAAATTGAAAAAGTGGTTAAACTGTAAGCTCAAAGAACCACAACATTGGTGATTTCATTAAAATTAAGAAAAGAAAGAGCAAAAGAAAAGCAGGAGACTCAAGGTCAGAATCCACAACAAGCTTATTAAAGCATTGGACAAGTCTTGGTCCTGTAGTAATGGACAGCCTATAGTGGTACTATGATGATACTACTTTCTTAGTACATGCCAAATCAAAATGACCTATTTTCTGTCTCATAAAGATATCTTCACTTTTGTTGCAGACATAAACAAATACTTCGAAAACACAGACTTCCTATCGCCCTGGAGTTCTAGCCACAATCAAACAGGACTCCCTAAGATGCTAGGACGAAGAAACAAGAGGCCCCACCAGAATGACAAGGTTGTTGTGAGGGGGACATAGCCTTGATGAGAAACCCACATCAGTCCCACTTTATTAATCCCCGTCTATTGCATCCACCACTCTCCAACCATGGTTCCTATACACAGGCACAATGACCCAGGAATAACCATCTATGTCTTGTCCATTTTTTATTCTTTGTAAGAGGGTCTTATGTTGTTTTGCGAGCCGCAATCTTTCCACCTCCAGATTAAGAGAAACCCATTGACAAAAAAATGTTCATTTCCAGCAGGGAGGGGGACCACAAAGCACTTGCCCAAATGGCTGGTGCTAGCCCTGTATTTAATGTCGGTCTAAAGTGAATTGAAGATTATTCTTTGTTCTCCTTTTTTCAATTTAACTGGTGCAGGAGCATTTTCTAATGAATGCACTCAACATATCAGATATGTAAAGCACAATTTCCTTGATAAGGTTCTCAGTCAATAAGAGATCTAAATGCCTTGTCTCGCTTAGCAACCTTTTAGCTAATAAACTGTACAATACTGTTACTGTTTCATTTCTTCCAGCTGCTGCCTGCTTTACATTGGACAATGCATTTTTATTGCACTTTGAATTTATAATACGTATAGAAGAAAGAAGAGCGATGTGGCTCTCGGTGAGTGCAAGCGCTCTCAAAGTTCAACATTTACATGAAAGATATGACATAGCATTGACAGAAGGTCTTAGAAATACCATGCAAAGTAAGAAAAGCAAACTCTAAGATCAAAACACATGGTCCTCATCTGGACTGATTTTTGACTAATCTAAACATATTACTTATTATTGTAATTACCTTTGTCTTAGAATCTAATTAGACATCACAAGAAGCCCATATGGTGCATTTCAGCAGCACAAATGATGTAGGATGTGTTTGCCAACTCACTCAGCTGGAAGTCTAATTGGACACATGTGGGAACTAATAATGCACGATCACATTAGAGACATGCAGCGAGTATGTGTGGCATCCTGTCACTGAGAGGAGAAATAGAGGGCGGGAAACTGACGGAAGTCCATTACCTCTGTTTGACTGAGAAAAGTACTTTATGCTACATGGATCTTGGGTAATGGACAGGGCATTTTTTTGATTCATTGATTGATTAAAGTTGCAGCTAGGTTTGTAAATTCTTTAGCTTTTCCGGTCCATCATTTGAAAAGGAAATGTTTCTACAACTAATAGTACAATGGGTCATTGGGCTAATGTCTGTGAAGATGGTCAAATATTTCCAGGTTACAAGCAAACCTAAAGTTGACCTAATGTTTGGTGCTAATTATGAAAAAGAAATATTGGCAGTCTGCATAAAACACAAGATTTAGGCTCAACAAACCAGGAAAAAAAAATTATTACATTTATTCTTCTTAAAATCAATGCTGATCAGTCCTCACATTTCAAATGTAACAGTCTGTTTTATGCAAACAATAAGAAATATTTTGGTGATCTCCACTTTGATTTAGAAAACAGTACTCACATGTTTATTATCGCCTTCCATTCAGTGTCATGACAAACAGAAGATAGAGACACAATCGAAAGCAGTCCACACCAAAGCGATGTAAGAATAGGTCATATGCAAGTGAAAGAGGTTGACAGGGATCTTCATGAACAGTTGTGGTTGAATACTAGATGTATGAAAAGCCAAAAGGAACATCATTTGTATGCTTTGCACAGCCTGACAGATAATTTGCCTGGAATTTCAACACAGACATTTGTGTTTTGGACAAAATACAACTTTTTGTTTAGAATGTGGCCTTAATGAACATGGTTTAAGTGAAGATGAGATGACATTTTTGAAATCTATTACTTTAAAGATAAGTTACCAGTAGACTAATCATGCCTTGCTACACATGAAATACTATCCTAAAACCCCCTCATTAGAAAATATGATCTGTTTCTTTGTCTCAGCCCCCCTGGGTCAAGGAATATTGTAGAACCACCTTTCACTGCAATTGCAGTACCACGTTTTTCAGGGGTATGTTTCTACCAGCTTTGCACATCTATAGACTGGATTTTTTTGCCCAATATTTGTAATAAGATATACCCACATGGAAATGCTTTGATCTAAAACACTACAATGTGTCTTTCATGGTTCTCATTCTGCTGAAAAGTAAGCATCTGGCCCAGTCTCAAGTCTTTTGCAGCCCATGACAGACTTTCTTCCATATTGTTCTGTATTCCACTCAATCAGGCTTTCCAGAAACTATGACCAGCTTCACTGTTTCATCTGAACATAAGCATCCCCACAGCATCATACTGCCACCAGAATTTTTAAGGTTGGGATGGTATGTTCAGCCTCATAGTTTGTTTTCTAGCCAAATGTAATTTTGGACGTAGGTCGGAAACCTGAGTTTTGATTACAAAATTGATGACAGCCCTTTATTCCAGGTGTTTGATGTTTTCCCTAAGTGAGTTGTGGCCACAACCAACGTACCTGCCACAACTGCCACCTTCTAATGGGCTGCGGATCTCCTCTAGAGTTACCATGGGTTTCCTAGTTGCTCCTCTGATTAAAGGGGCTATTTCGGCACTATGTGCCTCTGTTCAATGACTCGTGTATTCCTGACTTAATAAGGCTGACACTAAAACAATCAGATACTTTTTTGCCATCACATGCTTATGTAATCAAATATGTTATCGCTTGGTGCGTCGCATGTGTTTACCGCATGCTTCTAAATTCTGTCAATTATTACTGTAAATGTAACATAACTGGCTGAGAATGATTATTGCCTTTAGTTTTTCAGTTATAATAAACTTATATGAAGCAACTGTAAACAAATCTGCAAGATAACATCACTTTTACCCGGGGAAGTTAAGAGCACAGCGCTGCTTTTTTCTGCTAATGCGGCTCTGAGTCAACCTGCTCTGTTGTTCCTTCCTGCTTGATATTCATTCCTATGTGAGCAAGAGAGACTTCTTACACCTGCATGTTTGTCTGCATAACAGGGATTTTTGAGATGCATCTCTGAGCCAAAACTGGCACAGACACTGGAAGTGGAAAGCTGCTCCTTTGGCATCAGGAGATGTAGCAGATGGTGATCAGTACATGTACATTCTTTAATGTTTCCACAAAGCTCAAAAGCACAACATTTTGGCATGTTTTCAACAAAACAAGCAACAAAGCAAAATTTCTGCTGTGGTGAAATAAACAGTGAGGAAACATCTTTAATGTTCTCCTTTAACTTCTCCACAGCTTTCCCAGGTTTTCATGATACTGTTTGTTCTCCAATGCTCTCTGAAACCTCTGAGGCCTTCACAGAACAGCTGAATTTGTTCTGAGATTAAATTACACTAATTAAGTCTTTTCTCGAGGCAATTGATTGCATTGGAGTTTATTTTAGGGTATGCTTCATTTTACTTCAAATTCACAATTATGCATTACTTTGCGTTGCTCTATCACATTAAAAAAAGTAATAAAAACACTGAAGTTTGTGGTGGTAACGTGACTGAATTTGGAAATAAATACTTTAAGTTTGCACCACACCGTTCTTTTGAAATCGCTTTGTTGCTACCAAGGTGTAATTCACGGTTATTAACCAATTTAATGTTGTGTGATTGTGGTAGGCTACGAGTAAAAGTACTACCTAGAGACACAATAAAGTAATTATTTAGGAAATTGAGCTTAACTACCTTTTGTGCTTGCAAAATAATCACAGATCAGTGTTAAGTAATGAAAATACATACCTGCTGATAAAAATAATTGGTGTATCAACATGTACTTAAAAAGCTTAAAAGTCCTAAAACTAGAAGAACTATTTAAAACAACTCATAAATGAATAGAGGATTACAAGAAAGTCTGGCTTTTTGGAAGCAAAACTCAATAGAAGATTATGTATATATTTATATGGGATATCTGTAAACTTTATATCTAACCAATTGGTTTAAATGTATTCTTTAAAAAAAATTGTTGTATGAATGGTGAGCGTTGCATCATGTGTCCATGTGCACAATTCCCTTTCTATTACAGACTGCATTTTGATAAGACTATCCATAAAGTACAGTACGTCACTGCCATGTTGTTTGCATGCCGGGCCTGGTAATGCTTATCTGTGACACAGCATACTGAACAGGCTGCTGCCAGCCAAGAAGAGAACGGAAACATCACAACATATGAGTGTTAGGAGAATAGGAGAAACCAGAGAGCTTTATTACTGAGAGATAGCAAGACACCCCTCAGGGCCTTTTAGCAAACAGCAACCAAATGTTAGAACGGTCATTCAAAATAGTACTCAACAGCTAAACTACATTGTTAGAGTTAAATATCCATGAAAGAGTCAACAGCACAATAAATAAGATGCTGATGTTAGGTTAGTTAGCAGGTTAAGGTGACCAACAAGCCACACCGACACTGATCAAAGGAACTGTTTGTAATATGAGCACAGCACTCAGCTTATGCCCCTAAATACTGACAGTACATCCAAGTCTTTTTAAATTATTTGTCCTCTGCCATGTGAATGATTCCCCTCCTAGTGAAACTCAACACTATGATGCTTTTATCTGCACTTTTTCACCACACATTTGAAAAAAAAAAACCCCGGAAAAAAGACAGATGCATTTACCAAAAATACTATACTGTACATGACATGACATCACTGGTTTTGAATAAGTATTAAAACTTAAAGAAAGAGTCATCGGTGTTCAATTAGTGTGAGAAAAGCGTAGCAAAAGTATTAAAAAAAAGAACATCAATGTTGAAAATATAAAATCAAACAGTTTTGTGGAGTCACTGATACTGAATCCTACTGAAATCAGATAAGAGACAGTCAAGCACACATTGGAGACTAAAGAACATGAGGAGCTGAGGAGCGAATAGAAAATAAACAAGGGGAGAAGGCTAGAAATTATCTAAGAAAATGCACAAATGGAATACAAGAAAAAACGGAAATATACAAAGAATAAAAGTACAAGAACAAACAAAGAAACCAAACAAAAGGGAAGGAACTGAAAATACAAGATCTGAGCTGAAACAATAAAAGAGAAGGAAAATATTAAAATACAAAACAAAGATGAAAACCACATGTTTCGATTGTTGTGTAGAGGGATCTGATGCATAAAAATTTAAAAAGACTTTATATGATTAAAATGTGAACTCTACTACAAGTTCACGTTATAACAAATTTAGTCATCTACACATCCCTGAAACGTATCCATCTGTGGCGTCTCTGAACTAGGGGCAGGTGGGGCCCCTACAGATGTCGCTGTGGAGCTCTATGCACGGCATGCTTAAATTAATCAGTAGAACAGGATCATTCTTTACAGAGTAATTTTATATAAAGACTGATTATGTTACCAAAAATATTCTGTTATAAACATCTGTGTATAACTATCTCAGTCTTTGCCAGAATACTGACAAGCTCAGTAGGCTAAATCCTCTCGAAGCAGCAATTTGAGGCGGGCCCTTAAGGTTTGCTTAAATGATAAAAATCTAAAATCATAGTGCGCATGCGCATTGTGTGCTCAGTAGTCAACCGAGGGGCACAAATGCCACGGCCCCAAGCTGAGATCCTGCTACCTTCCTCAATAGAGAAAGGCAGCAATGCGCCATCTGGCGTGCAGTCTGCCCGAAATTGATTAGAAGAAGAAGATGCAACCCAGCATAACTCATTAAAACTCACTAAAATCTAATATCCTTGCTAGCTACCAAGACAAAGAAAAAAGAATCAAGTAGATTTTTTGATGAAGTCTAAATTTAGCACGAGATGAAATATATGGGACGTCACCAGCCAGTTGATTTTAATATCATAAGAATTTTAAGAGATTATACATTTAATGGGGATTATTTGAAAGATTATACAGTTATTGAAAAGTTTGCCCAGATGTAAGATCTCCATTTTTCACACTGGTGAGTGACCCTTTATTTTTAGTTTTATGTAGGCTATAAAAAAGTTTTCATTCTTCAATTACATTTACATAAAATAGCCTTTGTAGTGAGTAGATGTGTGCTATTGTATGTGGTTCATTTAATATGTAATCAACATTAAATTAATCACATAAAATAGCAATCATTATTATTGATCAAAGTCAGATTCTACGCATCACAGAAGAATTAGTTGCAGTTATAGGTGTTGAGTTGCTGTGCCCCACCTAACTTATCATGCCAGAGATGCCACTGGTATTCATACCCATTTAACTCTTTGAGGTTTTGTCACATTACAAACACAAACTTGAATGATTTAATGTGATTGTCCGCCAGTAGTAATGCATCTTTGTGAATAGGAGGAAAAAGTATACATAGTCTTTAAAATGAATCAAAACAAACCTAAAAAAGTGTCATGCATTTAAATTCCGGGCCCTTTAATCTGACACATCTAGATAAAATCCAGTATAATCATTTAAAATATAGTAGATTTTACTTGTGCAGCTTATTGTCAGTATAAATACAGCATAGCTAGGTTGGTTAGAGAACATTGGAGATCAAACAACATCATGAAGCATAGCAGAGTGTTCAGAGATAAAGCTATAGAACCACACCCCAAGTTTTGCACATCCCACAGAGCACTATTCAATCCATCATCTGAAAATGGAAAGATTGTGGCACAATTGCAAACCTACCAAAACATGGCATCTAAACTGACAGAAAACGCAAGGAGAACATTAATCAGAGAAGCCGCCAAGAAGCCCACTGTAAGTATGAAGAACCTGCGGAGATCCACAAATCTGTCGACAAAACTCCTAGTACGTCATGCAATTTACAAATTTGGTTTGTATGGACGAGTGGTAAGTGGTATTGTTTAAGAAAGGCATAAGAAGTCCCATTTGCTGTTTGCCACAAGCTGTGTACATCAAATATATGGAAGATGAGACTAAAACTTTTGGGCCTATATGCACAGTACTGTGTTGTAAGAACCCAACCCTACACACCCTGAACAACTTCACCTTAGCATCAATCTGTGGGGAAAGTTTTCTGTAGCAGAGAAAAGGGAAACAGGTGAGAGTTGATGAGAATATGGATGGAGCTAAATACAGGGCAATTCTGGAAGAGAACCTGTCTAAGGCTTTGGTGGAGGTTTACCTTCCAGAAGAGCAACAACCTAAAATACACAGTCAGTGCTATAATGAAACTGCTCAGATTATAACATAACCATCAGTTAGACCTTTCCCAGTCTATGTAATTTAAAATATGTGGCAAGACTTGGAAATGTTCACAGATGCCCTTCATCCATTGTGACTGAGTTTGATCTGTCTTTGCAAAGAACGGGGGGAAAACAAGGTCAGTATCCACCGGTAAGTGTGCAAAACCAGTAGAGACAAAGTCTAAACTTCAAGTAAGTCAAGTGACAAAATGAAAATAATTTGAAACTGGCCATGGAGAGTGAGAAAACACTTCACCAAGGATGCTGCAGTCAACTTTATTAATAGCACTTCTGGTTCTCTATTGCTTATCTGTGAAGCAACACTCTGCTGTGGTCCTATGTTTCCTCAATGTACAGGATTATAGTTATCAGTGACACTATAAGCTCCTTCCAGTTTCCTTTTCCTCATTTTGACCGTGCTGTCATGCAAAGGAGCAAAACAAGAGAGGATACTTTATATCTGGAAAAGTCACATGGGTGTTATTTATGTTTTTAGCTGTAATCCTGCAGGCTGTGGAAGCAGAACACTTCCTCACTGGGATCCCTTTAAAACTCCAGAAAATAAACTGTGTCATTATTCTAAATTGCATTTTGCCCAATACCCATAATAGTAAGCTTACAAGGTCCAAATCCGTGAAGCTATATAAAAAGACAAAGCCTCAGTTTGCACTACAATGCCGCAATCATGTTATTAATGGGAGAAAGCAGATTGTTTGGATATCATATCCCCATGATAATTAAATCCAAATGTTTTGGGTCGAAAGCTTATCCAATGCATGACCGCTGGCTGTAACATGGATGAATCAATTCAGTGTACGTAAATAAACACAGATAACAGGGTTTGTGCACGACTGAAAGCAAACATTAAGCTTGTTTTTGTGTAAATCCATAGAGGCGAGTTATCGTTTTGTTATGACATCAGAACAAAAAGGGAACATGAGTTAACCCACAGAGGAAAAACTGACAACCAACGTCCAATTCACTGACCTCAGAATATACACCTAGAAACTTCCAATCTCTGCTAAAAACAAGGCTTAACAAGAGCTTTTTAGAATATAACTTGACTTGTCAATCCAAGCATGAAGAAAACATTAAAATACAGCTCCGGTGTTATACAGACATGGAAAGCTTGGATCTTTAATGTAAGCCTGAGAGTTCCACTCACCAAGACATGCAGTTCAGACAGCTGCATTCCATAAACAGTAATTGGAATCACTTGCTGCAATTTGCTTCACTACTGTCGGCTCCATCTACACTTTAGATCCATGATTACCCAAAGATTTCATGTCCAATTTCCTGCAAGATAATTACCCAGAGGGGAACACTTAGCGTCCTCACACTTGCATTCATATCCAACTACTGGAAAGGATGCAAAGCACACTGCCTGCCGCCACCACGCTGGTTTGCATAATGCAGATCTGACATTCGGTTCCTTCCTGCTGCAATCATCACTGTCAGTGGCAATAACAGCATGTCTCCCAAATTGTTGATAATGACATATTGAGAGGCTGGAGCATTTCTATGCGGAGTTGAGGTATGCTCAAGGTACTTAGCTTCCTCCCTGCTTAAAAACATCCATATTAGGTCGATTTATGACTCTGAATTGCCTTCATTTTGAGTATGCATGGTAGCCTATCTTGTGTTTCCATACCCCATTTCAGACAAAACTTTAATTGAGTGAAGCAACACTTCAAACACACTGCTGTTTGTGTAACATGACTGGACATTCAAAAGAAACTAGCCATCAGACATCTGCCTCTAGATGTTCATATATTCAAACAGTTGCATGCAAAAGTATAAACACTTCGAGAATGTCCAGCCATTGGTGTATATATTATCCTTTATTATTTATTTGTATTTATTTCTTTATTTCACTTATTCAAGTTCTGTACTGGAGAGAAAAGTTGCCGGAGTCAAATTCATTGTATGTGTCATACTTGGCCATTAAAGCTGATTCTGATTCTGATTCTGATGAAGGTCACAGGTTCCTTGTCCCAGAGATGAACTTGTTCATGTGCAGAATGCATACATCAACCCTAGAACAAAACCAACAAACTTTGTCAAGATGCTGGTGGAAATCTAGGATAGAGTGTCATCTTTTACAGCGAAACCAGTCATAGAAAGAAAGGTCCCTGGCCTTCATGACCATCTCTACATTTCGAGGGAAATTGGCAAGACTTGCAAGCCTGAGAATACTAACCCAACTTAGAAGTATAGGATTTGAAACAAAGTTTTGTGCAGATGTTTTGCTGCAGGTTGGACTTGTGCACACCAGTTGATGGTATCATGTGAAGACATCAGGGAGGGCACAAATGTGTTTTCCAAATGGACAATGCCCCCCCAGAAATGAACCTAAATAGTAGCATAGTTACAAATTAGTTGCTCAAAGACAATAAAGTCAGTGTTTTGGAGTGGCCATTACAACGTTCTGTTCCCACTCCTACAGAAAAATGGTGGGCAGAACTGTAAAGGTGTGTGTGTGAGCAAGGTGGCCTACAGAAACCTGACTCAGTTAGTTTCTCCACTTCTGTATGGAGGAATGGGCTAAAATTGCAGCAAAGCTTGTAGACGAATACCTAAAACCTTCGCCTCTAGTCGTACACTGTAAAGGAATTTGTGCTAAATACTACATAAGTGTGTGTACATTTTGGACTTTGAAAAAGAAGGTGATAGAAATAATTGGTTATTTTGTTTAAATTAACAGAGCAACACTACAAACTGGCTCAGGGCTAAGGGACACCAAAAGAGACATTTTCATTTCCAATACCTCTTCTTAAGCATGTCATTTGAGTTCTGATCTGTAGACTCAGTTCTACTCAATTTACAAACAATGTTCCAACCTGAGATGGTGCTCTTTAACTGGATTTCTAGCAACAACAAAAATAACTGATTTAGGAGTGAAAAGATTTAAGTCTGGTCAAATGAATGATTAAAGTGCCGTTTGGATTGAATGTGTAAGATTAAAAAATACAAATTTTGCACGTCTTCCACCGTTGTATCCAATCTTATGTTCTAATTACTCCCTAAAGGTCTCCTTGCAAACTGAGTATTGGACTCCTGTACGCCTTAATGCATCTTAGATAAGCTTAGAGGCTCTTCAGAATGACATTTCAAATCTAGCCCACATCCAGGGGTGAACAAAGGGCTACAGCGTTTATTGGGACCACTTCAGTGAAACATCATCTGATTTTCCCCTGTGAATGCTCCAAGTTCTGTTTAAATTAATGACATGGCCAATTGTTGTTTGATTTTGTTACTATATGACCAGTGGTTTAGCTGGAAAAAAAGATAACAAGGTATTTTTTCACTCTCAACTGTTGTCAGATTCACAACAGTAGTTTTAATCGTTATTATGATCATCTAAAAGTTAGCAAAATTAGTGTTTTACAAGAAAGAAGTGTGTCTCAAAAAACTGATAGGAGTAATGTTTTTAAGGACCGGAGGACGGGGGGAGTTTACCCCTCTATATCTTCTATCCCCATCCTGGGACACATCCCTTAAAATACAGAATCTAAACTATTGACTATAAACTAACACAGTTTGACATGGAGACGAATTTTACATATTTTAACGGGAATTTTATTGGCTAGAGCAAATAGTGCACACTTATGAAGTATGTGGCGCACATTTGTTTTCAACCCCCTTTACTCTGACACATCTGAATCAAATCAAGTGCAATCATTTACCTTCATGAGTCGCCTAATCTTATGAATCGTATGAATACAGCTGTTTGGTAATGGCCTCAGATGCTTCTTAGTGAACAAACATAAGCATAAAGACACAAGGAAAACAGCAGACAGGTCAGGGATAAAGTTGCGATATTCATCAAAGCACCTTAGGTTCTAAAACGATGACATGCAAAACATGAGGAAGAAGAGGCTTTCTCTTGGTCAAACAGACCAAAGTGGAAAATTCACAGCAAGTCTATTGTGCAGTAACAAACCTACCAATGCACAACACCTTGAAAACCATGCCCACTGTAAAATGGGTTTGTGGCAGCATCATGCTGTGAGATTTGTTTTCTTCCACAGGGAGGGAAAAGCTGCTCAGAGTTGATAAGAAGATAGTTACAGGTTGGATATTTCAGACTAGCATGGGAATTCCATGTTTCAACAAGACAACAATCCTAATCCTAACCTTCTGGGTGGGCCTACCGGGCCTTAGGTCACCCACTTGCACTTGGGCCCACCCTAAGGGACTGCCAGAAAGTTCATAGGCTGTGATCTACAGTTCTGCCTGCGGGTGCTGCTGCACCGGTCTAATTAGAAAAACACATACTCACCCTACCCGTTAGCCATGGTTATTTCCATATCAACTCATCCCAAGACCCCACACTGACACAATTCAGTAGCCTACTTATATACCTGTCATGGCCTTCCTACTGTGTGTGGGTTTGTGTTGAAGAGTGAGGCGGCATCTTCTTTTATCTATGTTCACATCGCAGGAAAATACACATCAAATCCCAAATTCTTACCCATAAATAATGGCCTGCATTTATACAGTGCTATTTGAGACCCTCAAAGTGCTTTACAACTCCATTATTCATTCGCTCTCACATGCACACACTGGTGGAAGCAAGCTATGATGTAGCCACAGCTGCCCTGGGGCAGACTGACAGAAGCGAGGCTGCCATATCGCGCCATCAGCCCCTCTGGCCAACACCAGTAGGCAAGGTAGGTGAAGTGTCTTGCCCAAGGACACAACGACATGTAGCAGGCGGAAGCAGGAATCAAACCCACGATTTCTGGGTCGCAGGCACAACAATTTTGTTATGACAGCGAACAGCACAAATCAAAGAACATTTTCGACCTGGACCCAGGTAAGTTTCATACGTGGTACTAATCAGATACATATCCGATGTTTTAAAAAGCGACTGCACTCTGTACGGTGATGTCCCATTTCATCCACTGAGTGGCAGACAAAGCATTATCTTTCTGCTTTCGCCACGCTTTTTATTACTTGTTCGTAATTTTGTCAGCTCAACCTGCAGAATATATTCACAACTTCTTACAGTTTTTCTGTAATGCTAAAGCACATTTCTTAAAACCCCCACCCATTTTTTCAAAACATTAAATACAAATCCAAAAATCTTAACATTCACCAAACAACAGACTTTTCTTTCAAAATCAAACTATCATCTCAAAACCAGTCATCATATGTTCAAAACCAAGTAATGTGATCACCTCATACACACAACAAGTAAAATATACTTATCACAGAACATTCGCAAGACACTGCATAAAATAATTGAAGAACTCATCCAAGGTCATGTAATTAACAGGAAATATTTTAGATGTATTATCAAGAAATTACCTTGATTAGAGTAATATAAAGTGCTGAATGTACATAAAAGAACTAAATAAATACTGTAGACCAAGCAATAAAGCACACTAATGTGTTTCTCAGAATCACAACAGTGTTCAACATTTGCAAGATTTTTATGAGTTATGACTGTTCTTGGATGTCCTCGTCCCCCCTCATCCACCACCGCTCACACAGACTTTTCCTCTGCTGCCTCCTTGTATGTGTCTATCCATTGGAGATGGACACAGTATGTGCCACCTGTGCACTCTGAACTAAATTTTATCCTGCCCAATTGGTCTGATCACATCCCGAGATACATGTGTGTTGAATTGTGAGTTGCTGTGTGTAAAAGATGACATCTGTGTTTTAGTTGTGTTCAAATTTTGCTGCCAGTATTTTTCTGTTGTTTTTGTTTCATACAAGAGTGAAATGTGTTTAGGGACTTAAAATGTGTTTGAGGTTTTGAAAAAAATGAGTAGATGAGTTTTGCAACTTGTGCCTGAACAGTGTTTAATGTTTGGCCAAAATAATCTTTGATTCGAAAAATTAGTTTAGACCACTGAGAATTTGGTTTAGAGAATGGAGGTTAGTGTTTTAGCAATTCAGAAAAACTTTAACTGCTCCTAGTTAAAATCATTCCCTCATAAACCAGCACTGTGGGCATGGTTCTCTTAAGCCTTTGTTGTTAAAGTGCCTAAAGAATGCCCTAAATGATCTTGGACATTTGAGTTCAGGTTCCGTCACCACCGATAGTAAAATTAGAGCCAAATATGGGAGGGGGGTCATTACTTTTACACCCCCCTTCAGTCACATTTTTATTGTTTTGACTGTAATATCTCACCCTGTTTGTTTTTACATATTACCTAATAGGCTATTCTATTTCAGTTCCCTCGTTTTACTATACTCCTTCATTGTACAGTTTTATTGCTTCCTATCAAACCGTTGTGTAAGCTTGAATTTTAAAGGATATCTCATTCAAATAAAATTTCTTTCTTAAAAAAAAAAAAATGGCTGTACGATCCTTGGTGGTCTTGTTGTTTCTGTTGTCGATTACCAAAGCCAGACTACAGATTACCTATCTTCTCATTCTGAACTACATCACTGTTTGGAAGAAACACTAAAGTGAGTTAGAAATTGAAAGCATCTGTTTTTTTTGTTTTTTTTTTGTATTATTCATTATGCTTTAGCTTGGCATACCAACAGCAGCATTATCCTATTACATGTTTGCGTTGCCTTTCATTGACATGCTGTAAACAAATGTTATGATGGGCTGTCAAATGCAAGCAGGAACTGATGGAGGTGGCCCATAATAGGCAAACACAGAACAAACCAATGTGTGTAGCTTGCTTTTACCTGCATGATGAAAGCATCAAAGTATCGCTTAGTGAAACCAGATCACAGTGAGTAGCATGAGTTAGCCCCTTTGATTGAATCAACTCGGTGAGCTGAATGTCAAATTTTTTTGATCAGGACCTGGGAATGTATAGTTTGGGGTAACGTCACCACATGCTTTGCAGTGAGTCATAGCTTTGGAGGCAAGAGGTCTGCAAAAAGGGGAGAGGGTGTATTGAGTGACCTGACGATGTCGTAATTCAAAGTAGAGCGCAACACTTTTTCTAAAAATAACACCCAGTTCAGACTGAAATAGCAGCTCTATTTCTGTTTGGTGTTTCTGTTGGAAGCCCATGGTCCAATGTCTCCGGGGGAGTGCACGCTAGTGAGTCTGACAGGGAAAGAATTTGTTGTTTTGTTTTTCATCCTTTCCCCGTGTAAAAAAATAAAAAAATAAAAAAATAAAAAGGAAAAAAAAATAGACGGGGGGCTCAGCCCGAATTTTTCCAGTCATCCCGGCAAACTACCCACAGTTGCCTTCTGAACCAATGCACTCCCACTCTGCCAGTGGTGAAGGCCAAGTGCATTCTTCAGTGGGAAGGCTGGTCAGTTGATTTAGGTCTGTGGTCCGAGATAGCTTTTTTCTGCAGTATTTCATCCGGCATGCAGTGAGCTTTAATAACTGGAAGCGGTTCTGTAAGTAAGCCTTGGTTCATGGGGAATGTTAAGAAGCAGATTGTTTTTCATCGTGATTTTGCATCATATTTATAGTTAGCGGGCTGTGAATGATCACATTATAAGTATATTTGTTTTACTCCTTAAAGACCCCCCCTCACCACCTTTAGCCAGAGCTGGCCAGTTTACATGTCTAAGTCAATTTGTTTTCCTTTTAATGTCCCAGACTGGCCTGTGGTAGTCAATAGAAAATCCTAACTTAAACATACAAAAAAGCATTACTTCAACACTCAAATATAATTGCTTTACTTGTATTTTGAAAAAAACAAACATGAAAAACAGCTTTTGTTTTAAGGTGACTGATGACTCCTACCTGGAATCAAAACATGTGGGTCCTTAGCCGTGGGGGAAGTTGCCCCTTGAATTTGAAGGGGAGTCAGTACTACTTGTGTGGATTTTGGGACAATAAAAGCATAAAATAGGAAAAATGTGTGGTATTTGTTTATTTAATTAGAAAACATATTACACTTATTTGGTGCTTGACCTATTACAAAGCGTTAACATAATGTGTAGCTTTTTTTGTATTATTTATAAAACTTTATATCATTAAAATAGTTGTGTAAGAAAATATTACCAGATATCACCAATACTTTGAAACAAACTTGTGTCATGTTGGGGTTTGTGAAGGAACCAAGAGCAGAGACTGCCATAACAGACACCATAATAACAATAATGAACTAAGAGAAATAAATTGAATATGGCAAAACCTGTTGAACATAAATGAGCAACAAGGAAATTATTAAAATTACAAACACAAATAAAAACCAAAACCCAAACAACCCAGGATTGTAACTACTTCATTTTTAAAATCTGTAATCTAGAAGATATTTGATGAGTGATTAGTCAGCAAGATATCAGCAACCTTTAAATTCCAAAGAGCTATTTTTGACTTTGTGCCTCAAGAAAAAAAAACCACATGAATTATCGACAAAAGTTATTTGTTTTATAGCTAAATCAAAGACCCATAATTTAGTTTGAACATTTTGGTTGTAGAATAAAGAAAGGGAAAGAAACATCAACATTTTATTGTAAAAAAAGAGATTCAACCGGTTTTTATGGGAAAAAAAACTTGTAATGACAAAAAAAAAAATAGAGCAGAAACTTGCACCACTCTGTTTCAGACATTCTATGTAGAGATTATACAAAAACTACTAAAACTAGCATTATTTTATTAGCTTCACAATTCAAGGGATTGCTAATTTCTTTATAGTTTTCAGTTACAGTTATCATGAGCCACTGTCAAGGCCCTTATAAGCCACAGGTCTTTTTTTCTGCAATCTTTTCGCACATACTGTAATTCCAGTTAACATTGACATTAGATTTATTTTGTTGGAACTGTCACAGTGCATTCTGTAAAAAAGTGTGTTGGGTCACCTACACTGCCTTGCCAATGTATTTTCCGTTTTGAAGTTTTTCACAGTTTGTCAGAACTGCAAACTTTAATGTATTTCATGGTGATTCTATTTTACAGACCAACACAGAGTCTGGTGTACATTTGATTTCAAGCCCAATAGGTCAACACTTTGTTGAACCACCTTTCAATGTGGTTACAGCTGCAAGTCTTTGCGGTACGTGTCTACCAGCTTTATATTTTTGCCCATTGTTTTTTTTTAAATAGCGCCAGTTCAGTCAGATATTGTAGAATGTGTCTGTGACGGAGATGGGACTTGAGTTTGAGACTTGAACTCAAACTTCCTGTTACTCATCTTCACATAAATTCTCAACAATGTCCCTGGTCCCCTGTAAAGATAAACCTCTCCACAGTATGATGCTGCCACCACCACGTTTCATTGTGGGGATGATATGTTAGCAGTGTAGTGTTAGCTTTTTACCAAACATAGCATATTTGTGCAGATGAAGTAAATTTGTTGTCTCGTCTGACTTTTTATGACTATCTTTCCACAAAGTTTTTTTTTCACTCTTCCATAAAGGACAGATTTCTTGGGTCCACAACTAAAAGCTGCCCTGCCAACAGATTCTCTAATCTGATATAATAATCTCGGACTGTTGCTGTCCTTGCTCAGGCTGTCAGCTTCGGCAGATGGCTGTGTTTGCTGTTTTACAATATACAGAGGGGCAATATGGACTTAAAATTTTTATCAAGATTACTTGTTGCACTTAATGAGATGGCAATAAAAATGAGGGTGAAACATATAAAAAAAATCTGTCTTCATTGTGTTTTTGGGAATACATTTGTGACTCTATGTAGTCAGAGTCCAACAAACAGCTAGAAAAGTAAAATATACCTATTCTGGAATAGGCTGCTTCAGTACACCAGCTGTATAAAGTAGTGCAATAGCATCATTAAAGGTATTATGACACCATCATTGGAGAAAATGACAGTTGAAACAGTAAAAGTAACAATGCCAACCATAAAGTCATATTTTGGGGTGTGCAAACATCAAGTGGAGTTTATTGTTGTCATGATGAATCGCAAATCCTATTTTTAAGTGATTGATTAAACAGGTAAGCTTGGTTTTGGTAGAGGCGTTCTAAATATCGTTGGTTGCACTAGATTAGATTTTAGTTAGTGGTATTAGAATAAAGAGGCTAAAACCAAATTTACCCCACACTCTAAAGGTTTTTATTGATGAAAATGAATCAGGTTCTGTCCAGTTCACCATTCAGCACTACACTGTGTTGGTCTTTCACATGAAATTCCAATAAAATACATTTCAGTTTGTAGTTGCAACTTGAGAAAAAGGTGTGAAGAGTTTTTGCAAGGCACTGTATCGTGGCTCACATCTCTAGTTTTGGACTAGATGGAATGTTTTGGAATAACGTAAAAATTCCAGGGATTACAGTTACAACATCGTCAGATTAGTTCTGTAGTGACCAATAATGGTATATTTTTGTCTCATGCTTGATTTGTTTTATTTTAATAATATAATAAGCACCTCATCCAAGGTTTAAGACCTGCACAGGCCTTCAGTGTTATAGACTGTATATGTATTGTATGCAGTTTCAGCCCTCAAAATCCCACTACATCTCCAAGTAAATTATGCCATAGACCTTTCTCAAATTCTACATCAACATTTTTCCTAACAGATATCGGTCCAATAATAAAGCTTTTCAGCAATAAAACTGAGCTGTTTTTTAAGCTAGAAAATCATGTAGTGTTAAAAAATGAAAAGATAAGTAAAATCTGTGATTATTTAGTCTAGATTATGAGTAATACTGTTTTGCTATGAAACTCCATCACCTGGTTCAGATATGAGAGTTCACCCTCTCCCAGTGCTCATTTAGAAGGGAACATTCGAATGCCAGTTGAATGAGAAACGTCATGTTCGGATGGTCTGATGACAGGATAAGACTGACCTGAAAACTCGGAGAGGTTCATGTCTGGGTGCGTTTGTGCCAAGAAGCAATACTGCCAGACGTGTAATCACTGGGCAGACATCGCATTGTGACAGGAAAAGGCAGTTCAGAAATGCAAAGCTGGATCTAAACAACTTGTCGGTGACACTTCTTCCTGTTTAGTGATCTCATTCGTAAGTGCTCCAAATGGCAGCAGAGTAAAAGATTAAAATGGCCCAAATCACCTACAGTGCAGCTACAGTAAAACAAAGGTTCATGATGTAATGTTTCTCAAAGGCAACAGGGTGAGGTCTAAACACATAAAAGTCCAGAGCCAATTGAAAACAGATTGAATCTGACACGTGTGATTGCAGCCTGTTGATTCAAGACATGACCTGTGCATGTGCAAATACAGCTGAAATCAGATATTTACGTACTGTATAACAGAAGACAACCCTTTTCTCTCATTGTCTGACATGAAATCTGATTAAACTTTATTTATCGTTACAAGAAAAAAAATTATATTTGCATAATGCCCGAATGAGAAAGAGAGAGAGAGAATTCTGATTCTTTTTTTTTAAACTTTCTTTAAAGTAAGAAATGTATGTACATTTCTATTGTATTTGAAATAATTTGCTTTAAACTGTATAACCTGAGTTAAATATTTTGAATATCCATCCCAAAAATCCTCACAGTAGTCTTCTTGGGTTTTGATCCGTTCCACCTTACAGAACTGCTCCAACCAAGTCAGGTTTGTAGACGAGCTTGCTCACATGTATGTTTTAAGCTCTGCCCACACATATTTTGAAGGGAATGAGATCACGGCTTTGTGCGGACCACTCCAGAAGATTGACTTTGTTGTTCTTAAACCATCTTGCAACTAATTGTTAGGGTCATTGTGCATTTGGAATACCTATTTATGACAATCTCAAGACATTTGTCATGGCTTAAGATGTTTCATTATTTTTATTTAATGTTCCTTCCCCATGATGCCATCTATTTTGTGAGGTCCACCAATCCGTCCTGTAGCAAAGCACTCACACAACATGATGCTGCCATCCCCCATTACATCATTCAAATGTAATGATTATCATTAATGCCAAAACCTTTCATTTTAGTTTCATCCAATCAAAGGACATGTCTCCAAAAATTGAGGTCTTTGTCCCTAAGTACATTGCCGTGCAACCTGACTTTCTGGTTGTTTATGTTGCTTTTGCAATAATGGTCACTTCCTCCCCGAGTGGTTCCATACACAGGACTCGCTTCACTGTTAATCATTTCTTTGTCTTACCAGCTTCAGCAATTATCTTCACAATGTTTTTTGCTATAGTACTCGAGTTCCAGGGGGCAACAGTTCCAGGAGAGAACTCTCCAGTGACATCCTCCATTGAGTTCTGGGTCTTCCCCGAGGTCTGTTCCCAGTGGGATGTGACAAGAAAACCTCCAAAGGTAGGCGCCTAGGAAACATCCTGATCAGATTCCCGAACCACCTGACCTGGCTCTACTTTGAGCTACCCCCAGATGATGGAACTCTGTCATATGTTCACCCCATCTCTAAGAGTAAGTCCTGTCTTCAGAAGAAACTCAGTTCGGCCACTTGTATTCAGGATGTTGTTCTTTCGGTCATTACTTTCATTCCTCAGTTATCATACTTTTTGGTCTTCATCACAACAGACCAGAACAGCCCCCGTATTACAGCAGACGAATACACGATCCGCCTGTCCATCAAAATGTTGGCCTCAGACTTTCTGAGGTCTAGAGTTTATACACACATTTAACATTAAAACATGTTTATCTCTTTAATGCACAACCCTCTCTCTTGTAAGGTTTGATGGCCAGACATTTTCATGGTGATTATATTTGCATATAAGTGCTGGAACAAATGAACATGGTACCTTCAGTCATCTAGAAAATGTATCCAAAGTTGAACTTGTGGATATCCAGAACTCTTGTCCTGATCTGCTGGCTGTTTTTTTCTTTCTTTTTTTGCTTTCCATGATGTCACACAGGAACCAGTGTGTTTGAGCTGCTGCCTTAGAAGACATCCACAGTGTGTTTTAAAATTACTCAGATTTTGTGAATTTATCTATCAGACGCTTACTAACCCTGACATAATAATGTGGGGTTTCTCAGACTGTTTAAAGGTATAGTTAAATTAGTGTGTGTCAACGTTGTAGTTTGAAGAAAGTAATAAAGAAATTCTTACAGATCTAAAACAGGAAATATTTTGTTTGTTTTAATTTCAGACCATGAAAGAAAGTTACGTGTCTTTTTATACAGTTTATGTAAATATCTATTTCAACCATATGTGTGTGTGAGAGAGAAGAGATAACAATGGGGAGTTAAGTGGTGGGCCCAAAGTTTCTTTTTACCATCCATGAAATCCACAAACATCACGCAGCCAGGGGAGTCTTATGAGATGGAGATGAGCCTGGAGGTGCAGCTGATGAACACTCAGAAGCAGCCAAGCAACATAAAAAGAGAGATCTGCACAGCCATTGAAGTGAATTTCGACCAGTTGTTTCTAATTAGGTGCGGCTCCTGGGATCAGCCCGGGAGATACGTTCCTCCTGAACGTCTCCACTTCTATAAACAACCTTCTCCTGGTTCTTGAGCCGACTGGGGCCCCCAAACCTGGCCCTCTGAGGTTCCCCAATGCCAAGATGTCTACACAGGCTCCCTTTGTGATGCGGTTTAGACTTAAAATAATCGTTTCTGGCAAATCTGTTGATGACATTCAGACAAAAATCCTCACATTTGAACCAATTTACCTCTTTAGATCAGCTTTCATTTTGGCAGCAAAATTTGATTTAGGTTTTTACATCTACATGTCTGTTTAAACAGCATTACATCACCTGGCCAGCAATTTCTAATCCTATTTGGGGTTTATACATGTCTACAGTTCATGTTCTTAGGCAAAATCTGCCTTTCCACTCTGTAATTTAAATTCCTTATCTGTCTTTAAAAAGTTATGAGATTTTTTTTCTTGCTGAAGGAATTTCCTTCCTTATTAGTGTAGATATTTGGATTTGAATAAAGTTAAAAGGCTGAAGTTAGTTTATTAAAACTGGTATTTTCTCATTTCTAATTTAACAGAAAAAAAATCTTATCTGCTTTGTTCTGATACCACATTTATTTTCCATAATTTGTTTAAAGTGGTGATCAGCAGTCCAACATCACTACCCAGATCAGTCACTGTGTTTGGTAGAAATCACAAGACTCAATTACATATATTAATGCTGCTTATTCTGTGTAATTGTATTGTTAATTGAAAGGTGAGTGTTCAAAATAATAGCAATGTGTATAGTTCAATCAGCTAGGTCATTCCTTCTTATTCTAAAGCCAAGTTTATACTTTTAAGTCAGCAGGTTTGAACCCACACACACACGTATTGATGGAGACGTTTTCCTTTTATACCTTTCCGTTGGTGTGTCAGTGTTGCAAAGCATTTCTCCCCCAGGACAGCAGGGGGTGCAGACCATTTCAGGTGGGTCTGCCTACCACTGCAGTGATGTTTCTGGTTGACGAAAGTGTATTTACTTAGAACTACAGCTAAATGAATACTCTAAAAACGCATATAAACAATCAAACACAGCAGTCTGTTTTGTTGTTTGACACCTTCTGGTCTTCAAAATCACCAATAGACCATATTAGATAAACAAGCCTTGCAATATAAAGCATCTAGTGGCCAAAAGCTGCATTGACTAATTGACTAATTACATTGACTATAGTCCACTGTTGTGGTAAGATGATCTGGGGCTGATGTTGGGCTGACCAATCACAGACATGTGCTCTCCATTGCGTTCGACGGATAGTTAAAAAATTAGGCTCTACTCCTTGCGTGAGAAACGGACAGCCCTTGCATCGACGGATAATGGCATTGTGTGTCTCTGCACCTTTGCAGACGGAGAAGTATAAACTAAGCTTAACCCCTCCTTTTCACTGGACGCGTAAGCAGCTCGTTACAGGAGCAGCACGTCATACGCAGCTGATAGCCACCACTGTAGTTAATAGAACCCTTTCCACTGGAGGCGAAAGCAGCACGAGTCTGCCACGTCTCAGGAGCGTCATGTCCCAGCACTTTTCTAAATATACGCTGCAGTCCTATTTTCTATGCGGTACGCCTCTGAAACACGTAAATTTCTACATTTTGGATAGGGGAAGACAGGAAATATAACGGCTCGGCACCAGAACTTTTTTAAATAAAAGAAACGTGCTGCTTTGCGGTTGCTTTACTTAAAAAAAAGGTCACTACCTGTGCGGCCCGGTGAGTAGTCAGTACCTCGCGGGAGGGTCTCATTTGTGTGTCATCACACAAACGAGTGATTTTGGATTTTCCCTGACATAACATAAACTTATTGGCGTATATAAAACGGACATAACATGAAACACAGACCTTTTGGAGCCATGTTGTTGTCTTTTCCTGGTTATTCTTGTCACAGACGTTTATATATGTCTATGGTTGTTGTGTTTACTGACGAAACCACGCGTGATTTTGCAAATCTAGCGTGATTTCGTGCTCTCTCAGTGACAGCTTATTCCCTGCTGCTATGCGCCTCATACGCACCCAGTGGAAAGAGCCAAGCAGCAGAATACGCAAGTGAAACGTGCTGCTCCTGTAACGTGCTGCTTACGCGTCTGGTGGAAAGGAGGAGTAAGGCTCTTGGTGAGAATGAAGGCAAAAACTTTTGTGCATGTTGATTTATTTCTCTCTGAAAATCTGAGTAAATAGGACGTTCCATAATTCAAGTTCATAAGAAATTATTGTTTTTTTATTGAAATGTTGACTGGAGAGGGAAACCATATGAAGAACTGCCTGAAAATGAGTGTTGCTGAGGTAAAATGATCTCAAATGCCTTATTTTGAAACCAAAACCAGGTAAAAGGCAGAAAAAAGAAAACTACAAATTATTTATTAATTATTAAAGAATAGTGAAAATGCCAAACACTCTGCCAATGACCAGCAAAGAAGGCCTAGAGTTACCTGAGCCTAATGAAACAATTAGAAGACATCTATGTGAAGCCAAAGTTTCGAAGCTGAACAAATCAATACATGGGTTTGAGAGGTCACAATTTGCCAAAAATACATTTAAGTAGCCTAAAGAGAAGTCGTGTCAAATTTTATAACTGATGAAAGCAAGACTCTTCTTTTTTTGGTCAAGACAATTTGTCAGACAATTCCTGAATCAAGCCACAATACACTGTGTAGCATGGAGGGGCAGGCATCAGGCTATGAGGATGTTTATCACCATATGGAGTAGGGCCTTTATCAGATACCAGTGATCATTAATACATAAAAATACTTGAAAAGGTCATGTTGCCTCATGCTGAACAGGAAATGTACCAGAGAACTGAGTTACAATTTAATGGAAATGTAAGGCAGGTCAAAAATTGATATAATTCACTAATTTGCTTCACCTATTGTTCGCTAATAAATTGCCATTGTAACTTTTATAGCATGTGAGAGCTTAATTGTCGTTTTTAAAGATAAGGGTTACATTACACTACCAACATTCTTTTTACTAGTTACTGTCTGAATACACTTTAGACATTCTATTTTGCTCTACATGTTTCCCATAGGGACATCACTGTTACGGACCACAGGCTACCACAGTCTTTGTCTGTCAATACTTCTAGACTTTAACATAAATCACAGCGCAATGCAAATTCAGCATTTGTGTTGATGTTTGCATATCATAAAATAGAATAAAATGATCGTTTATGGTCCCTCAGTGGGGAAATTCAGGTGTACTAGCAGCAAAGACATAATGGAAGAATGCAGATTCATACAAAGGTAAAACAAAAAACATATCGCAAAAGCAATTTGAGCCCATGGGAAATTTTTGAGATTAGATATTTTTACATGATTGCATTCCTTTCTGTTGGCCAGCCCTGAGTTGGAAAACTAGTCTAGAGCGTTAGCTACAGCAGGTAAGACGATGACTGCTTACAACTCACAAAATAATCCTCACTTTAATTCACCTGACCTGTTCTCCAAAGTGCATTTAATCAGTTAATCAGGGATTGTATGAGACTTAATGGGCACTTGACTGCAACACTTAGACAATTAAGAATTCAGGGAACTAATTGTGATATTCTATGTTTTTAACTCCTTTGCATTGCCTTTTATTGAGTAGCTAATAATTGCCAGTCTGATTATGGGCATAACTTTGAATAACTAAGAACACAGCTTTAAATACAGATTTCTAAACAAAGAAAAAAGTATTCATGCAGACTAAAACATCTGTTTACTGCTTTTGTGCGGTTACCTCATAGGCAGAAGGTAATACCCTTTCAGCACTTTGACCTTCTATGTTTTTTCATATCATGTTTAATGTTTTATTACATCTTCTGGAGTAGGATAACCCTGCTGCATTATTGGGTAGTATGCACAGAAGTTAGAAGCTTCAAAAGATGCTTTTGCTGTCATCACATTGAGTACATTTGGGTGGCAATTGCGTGTTTTATTAAAATTTTTTTCTTGTCCTGTGAGCAGATGTAAATGGCAAGTGTCTTATGTTCACTCACTGAGCAAAAGTTCTCAGATAGGACAAGTACATTTTGGGACATCTGTTCTATTCTGTTCTATTTGAAAGCTCATTTCAACTTCCAGATCAAACATTTGTTTTAATTGATTGCCTCTCTAAGAAGGTAGCTGTCAGGTTGGCTTCAGTCAGAAAAGCTTTGGAATGCTTAGGATTGAGAGAATACTGATAATGATGGTAGTTTACTGCAGGGAAGATACTGACTACTCATAAGTACGTCACACAAACCTTCACCCATCAAAATGAAACTGTCTTCCAGTTTAGATGTTTTTTTAGTAGAATACCATGATGACTGAGCTTCTGTTAAAAAAAGAACCAGTTGTCACTTTAATTTCCACTGACAAATTTGATATATTCGATGATTACAGCTGGAATGCTTCGTTTTTGTCCTTTTCTACCAGTCATTCCTCTCTTTTGCGCCCATCACCTCTTACTTTCTCTCCCCAAAGACTATCCCCTGTCTCTGAGCATTGGAAAACATGTTCACATTTGCATTATCACCCCAAATGTCAACTCGGACTATTATCATCTTCTTGAGTTACCTCTCCAAAGTTGCAGTTATGAATCTTAATACTCCATGCCTTTGAAGCCAGTCTGAAAGCACATACCTTAGTGAAATATTCTTAACCTTTTCTACAACACTTTGATCACTCAGTAGGAGGAAGGTACAAAAACTGTTACAAGAAATCAAAACTGAACAAGTCAACTAGAGGACGGGATAAGTTTGCAATCATTTATGAGTGACATAGCACAATATTATTGCACTGTTATTTATGCGCTGGCTTTGTTTTTCCAGATTGCTTTACTTTCTGAAAGTTCTGAATAAAAAAGCAGCCAAATAGTTTGAGCATTGAAATTCTTTTATAAATTAGCCTCAGTTTGCACCTGACAGGGAAGATCAGAGAAAACATATTGCATAACTCACAATGACTCGTTGCTGACGGCTCGACACAGAAGCAGGTTATCCGGATCCGGCGTAGGGGGTGTCCGCACCCAGCCCGGCTGCTGCTACTGAGGCTCCACATGTGCTCTCACAAGTGTGTGTGTGTGTGTGTGTGTGTGTGTGTGTGTATGTGTGTGTGCCTGTGTGTGTGTGTGTGTGTGTGTGTGTGTAAAGCACTCTCTTCCCAGAGGTCTGAAACTGCCTTTACAGCTATTTATATTCAGCACTTTTGTTTGCAGACTGGGTTGTTACCTTCACTCGCTTATCTGTGACTTATACTATACTGGAACAGTGAGGTCATTGGATAGAAGTGATTTAGCAAAAATTAAACTGCAGTGATGGATTCCAGTGGCTCAAAAGGTCCGTCAGTCCGACAGATTTGACCACTCCTTCGTTTTATGTGGTTTGATCTCATACTGTAGCTCAAGTTCAGGCCTAAAGAAAGTGGAAAAATCTGTGATAGGCTCCTGTCATCCCAGTGATTGTTTGTTTTTTGTTGTTGTTGTTGTTTTTTCCAGTTTTATCAAGACACCATTCTGCATTGACATTCTTCAATCTAAAAATAATTCTGCAGGCTGTATATGACATATTGTCATTTATCCCCATAATTGGTAACATGAATAAAAAATGGACTCCCCTAATTTATTGAAAAACCAATTTATTCAACAGCCTACCACTACAAAGGTTCACTGAGATGGGAAAAATTTTCAAAAATTTTCACATTCTCATTCATTTGCTATGGTTTCAAGTTCATTGTATGAGATGCCAGAGAAAGTGCTTAGACCACTGTTTTCTACGGCTGTATGGAGCATACAGTAATGCAGTCCCCTGCCCCACCTTTTGCAGCACACTGTAACTTTTTTTAAATTGAAAAATAGTACTAAACTTAGCAGGTGTTTATTTTACGTTTTTACCTTCGTCTGAAATACTAAATAAATGTTATATAAAATATCATGACACCTGGAATAATAAATGTTATATTTGTAGCAGTAGGAATCATTATTTTTCTATTTAAAATTAAAAGCTATTAAATCCTTCTATGACTAAATACTTTCAAACTGCGCTATTCATTTAAAAGGTTATCATACATTGAGAATGGAATATCAGCCTATTTCTTCTTGCTCTGCCATACAACCAAAATAACATCAAAAAGTTGAAATAACTATACAATATTGAGAAATAACTAAATGTAAAGGAGCAGGAAACCGAGTTACTTGGGTAAAAGTTACAGTTGTGCTCAAGAACACAGAAATAAAATGAAACACAAGACGAAACAACATGACCAAAATGAACCAAACTCAACTTCTAACAGATCATGAGAATACCACTGAGGGACATTTCAAGTTGTACCCACCAGGTGGATATTTTATACCTACTTTAACATTTAAATTAATTCTCTATACCTTTTGATGTCTACTGTAAAACAGCCTGTTATCTTTAAGCAGGAGGCCACTAAAAAAATTTTCTGGTGTGATCTGGGGTCATGGTCTGTCATATTTTATGATTCAACTTGGCCAAGCAAGATCAGAATTAAATTAAATGGGAATGGAGTGTAATATAAAGTTTGCAGTACACCCATTTATACTTCAAATTTTAGGTATGACACTGCTTGTATAACGACCAAATACAGGGTTTCAAACCTGTCAGTATGAGGAACCTTTACGTGTTGAACTAGAGTCAGGAGCTCTAGCTTGTTGAATGCAAGGGAAAAAAGGTAGAACCTAAAAAACAATATTACAGAACAGACACCATATAAGGAGGATTCAGTCAACCATAGTGTTTTCCAGGGTTATTTGGAATAAAAAAAGAGTAGTTTTCCAAGGGATGTCTCATATCAACAAAGGGTTGATTCAAACATATCAGGGAGGATGTCACTTTAACAGCTGATGACTTCAAGAAATCTTATATATCGTCTCATTATGTGAAATGCAATGGTTAAGTACAAGGGTACTTAAAAGGGGAGTGGCACGTTCTTCTTATGCAGGAAGAGCAATTCTGAGGTCCAGTACATCACTAATTTTACCTGAAATAGATCTGTAAGTTCAATAAATGATTTATACTACCTATTTGAAATTTTGCACTCACAGCATGTCCACACTGAATGCCTTGAAATTAGCTGCATGTCTCTTTAAGAGTCTCAGACATGCCCCCTTCAACACGCTCCCGTCAACGTCATCAGAACATTCTCCAGTCGCATGGGGACGAATCATTACAGTACTGTAGCATCGGTGCGATGGCCGGACTTTTAGAAGACAGGCATATCTTTCGGTTTACTATGACCACGCAGGAGATGGTACAAGCATATGCATTTGATCCCGTCTCTGACCCTGAAAGGGAAATATTGGATGGACCGGAGCGCGTTCAGTGGCTCGTTCAAGAGCTACTACTTCCACAGGTGCTACCTGATTGCTGCTGCTGACGACGCTATGCTTTAGTGCTCTGGGAGCGGGGGAGGGACAGCCGTGGAGAGACGTGGGCGGTAATATAAATTTAGGGGCGTTGCTGGGAGGTTAGGCCGTACCTAGAAGGACCCTGGCGTTCAGTGCTCAACATGGCGGACGCGAGAGTTTATAGATATTACTCAAACATACATACATTAACCTAAGACACACTTTAACCATGTGAGAATATGAGGAAAAGCTTTAGAAAGTGGATTTTACATGCCACCGCTCCTTTAACAACAAAATAAAATAGGAGTAATGGATAATGAAAACTTGGAGTAACATGAGGGAACAAATTAGTGAATTGTATTCAGAGCTTTCTAAAACATGCTAAAAGTAATGGAGCGTTGTTACAAAGTCCTCACTTATCATTTTACCCAGAATATTAGATAAACTTTTATATAAACCTGTCAATGACTTACTATAGCTTCTGCTATAGCCCTCACTACTGGAGGTTTTGCTAATCTCAAAAAAGGAGCTGTACTCATTAGATATAATTATGGTTCTTAATATGGACTTTAACAAGTGTTCCACACTTTTTAAAGCTAGATTGTGTAAGAACTTCTCCCATCTAGCGGTGAAACAGCCAACTGAATATTACGTTCTAGCCCCGCCTCCCACCCCCCCATTCCGAGCGCGATGTAACTCCTACGGTGGCCGTTTCTTGCCAAGGTTAACATGGCTTCCAGTACTACAACTTCATCCAGTGTTCCTTCCAGTGATGAGGTTACTTTAGAGAACTACATTGCATTTAGTTATATAGTCAGACATCTGCCGCGTCGCGAGTAGACAATCTCCCTCTGGCATTGTCACAACTAAGTATAGCCAAAGGCGGAGCTAGAATTTCCAGGAATGTCCCTCGTTGGCGAATGTATTTCAAAGATGGAGGCTCAACATGGATTCAGCCATTCGAGCGAGTCGCGTGTATGTATTCTGAATAGCAGATTCTACACTTACGAGAATACTTTCATTAGTAGGTGGAAGTAATTACACATGACTGAGCACATATTTTTGAAAGAACAAAGGGGTTTTAACTCAAAAAAAACACACAATGTAGCTTTAAAGTCTAAATTAACAAATGTTTACTTTTACACAATTTATGTTGGGTAAAATATGTATTTGTCATGTTGAATAAGATGAAAAAAATAACTAATTTTCTTTTTTGTTTGTTTCAATAAAAATGCAGAGCATAACTGAAAATCTGATTTTGAGGAGGTGTCTTTGGACAAGACACTTCACCCGCCTTGCCTGCTGGTGGTGGTCAGAGAGCCCGGTGGCGCCTGTGTGTACAATAACCTTGCTTCTGTCAGCTTTGACTACAATGTAGCTCACCTAGTGTGAATGGGTGAATTACTGAATTTCGTGTAAAACGCTTTGTCGTCCTCTGACTGAAAAAGCACTATAAAAATTCAGGCCACTTACCATTTTTGTTAAATGGTAAATGGCCATTTATATATATTTATAAAAACCCTAAATAAAAAGTGTATTCCTGCAGGTTTCACCTTAAGTTTTCACCACCTCTGGCTTTCATACTCGGAACTCTGACTTAAGAGGTCATTTCGGTTCATTTTTCCAAACCTAGATCATATAGAGATCATAATAAAGGGTAAAATAAATAACCTGACTTTTGTTTTTATCAGGATATAATTGCTTACAACTCTTTAAATAGGTCGAGTTTTCATCGAACAGACAAGATGTTCAGCTGAGAAACAAATTATGACATCACTGATGTATTATGGCCCTGCAAATTTGACACAGATGATGTTAGGAAAATACTCCCTGTCTACATTTTCAACAGGCATGGAGCAGCACCTTAAATTTTATTTGGACTCATGTTTGAGGAAGCCTTGTGAATCTTGTTTGGACTTTTGGCTGGGCCTGTTAAAATCGAGTGCGGTTATCAGACAGACTAAAAGAGAGTTAAACAACATAAATCTAAAATGTTGATATGTAGGCAGCATGGACACATTGTGTTTAGCATTTTCTACTTTGAAAGAAAATGGTCCTGGGTACAAGTTATAACATTTCTGTGTGCATTTAATTTGGTATGTTGGTGCAAATGCAAATATTGTCTGTGGATGTTTCGGTTGCTTGCTTGTATTTGCTGAGTGTATTAGCAATTTTAAGTCTTGTGGCTGATCAATTCTAACATCAAAGCCCACCCCTTACTACAATGAATGCAAATCTGGTGTAAGACAATGAATGCCTGGCTAAAACTAGATAATGATACATAAAAATCAGCAAATATCTGTTAATTTGTGATAATGTTGTTAGAAAATATATCCAAACATGTGAAAAAAACCTGTAAAAAACAGTTTGCTCTTATTTTCTGCACAGTATGGCCAAGTTTCCTCCAGATCAGTTATTTTTCTTTGCAGCTTGATAGACAGTCCAGCTCCTGGGAAAAGTGGCACCGGAGCGGGATGGAAAGCATTAAGAGCTTTCAGCGACGCCCCGAGGCCGGCTCATGTGATACCCTCTAAGAGAAGGGCTAATAATTTACAGTCAGCAAGGTATTTACCAGAAGCTTGTATCATTCCCTCAGATCAGGACCAAAGTATCAAAACATTCAGAGGATGAGCAATGGACCTGCCGCTGAGCTCTCTTCCGAGGATAGCGGCCTATCACTCATTGAAGTCGGGTTCAGCTGTTGGTCATGTCCTGAGTACATAGAGAGAAAAAAATTACCGGAGGTAACGCTAAGATGCCAAGCATGACGTCCAAAATAGGCCTCTATGGTTTGACACCAAAGCGCACTCTGTCTATGAGCTTCAGCCGTGACGTAAGCCATGATGCATGGCAATAAAATGTAGAAAATCCTCTTTTGTAAAACACGAGGGGGAGAAGTCAGCTCACTTGATTGATGGAATCGTTTCAGAGTCCAGTTAACAATCCTCTAAATTTAGATGTGATTTCGTATCCTTGTTCCGAGTGTGGATTTCTGGCCTGGAACACAGGCATTACCTCAGCTGCACAACTCTCAGTGAGTGCAGCAGACGCGAAGGCAAAGCAGAGGGCCTGCTGTCATTCAGCCGTTATCGTAACTGTTGCTCTATTTAACCAAGCCCAGCATGGAGCGTAATGGTGAAACAAGTGCAGTCGTTCACTCCTGCATATATTACTCTCCCTCTTGCAAACTGAAAACATGCTCGTGTTTGTGCCGGCCAGTTCACACAGGGAGGTAAAAAGGGGCCAGAGTGGTCTGGTTTTACTCAAAAGCTTTCACTCGTATAGCTTTATTTGCATTTTGACAAATGTTCCTGTTGTGAATAATCACAGAACATCAGGTCCACCTTATGAGCTGCTGGCTGATATAGGAGTAGGAGGGAAACAAAGAGATGATGACATGCACCTTAACCGAGCGCTGTACTTTTTGAAATTAAATGAGAGTTTTATCCATGCAGAAATGTGTGGCCAAAAGTATTTGTTCTCATCAAACATGGACAAATTTGGTGTGTGTGAATAAAATAACACATCTACAACTGGATGGAATAGTGTAGAAAAATGTTATAAAAAGTTTCTCCGCCAGTCTAAACACATCGGCCAGATTTTGCTTAAAAACCAGTCAAACTCGGGTAACGTTGAGTTTTGGTCTCTGTGGAAAAAAAAGGACCACTGTTTTTTAACTTGTGTAGCGAATTCCTAGTAATTCCTTTTTTTGTAGCCTTACAACAAACTTCTGCGTACATCACTCCGAGATGTCATAGATGGTGTTAGAAGAAAGGGTTGTTATACAAGGTTGTAAATAAACTGTATAATATCCAAACATATATATTGAAATGGCTTTTTTCTGTCATAGGCAGACATAAATTTTATATTTTCAATTAAGACATTACTACCCTACAATAATTTAGCCAATAATATCATCAAAACTTTCTTTGCTCCATGCATTGCACAGGCTCAAATATAGGGCTTCAACAGTCTTGTGATTTGCGCTAGAAAATGTGGTCTTAGTAGTCCAGGGTTCCAGAAATCATCTGTTCATGTGATAAAGGAAAGCACAGTGCATGTAGGGGATATGGCCTCAACACCTCTGCAGAAAGCAGTGTGTCATATAATTGAGAAATATCATAGATATACTAGGGTGTACTTTTAGAAAATATGGTTGCATTAGACAACATGATGCTAAAATACACATTTTCCCCAACTATATTTAGAAACCCTGTTAATTGACAACTCTTTGTAACTTAAATGCCAGGTTTATCCTGCTTATTCTTATAAAATACAGTTAATTCCTATAGATGGTTGCTGGAACTTTGTATGCCTATTACAATGGCTAATGTATGACTATTTGTGTTTTTATTCACATTTGTTCCATGGTATTTATTTGTATTGCAATAGGCTGCACATACAGTAACACCCTGAGCTGGGTGTTGAGATAACTAGATAGTTGATAAAAAAAGGCAACAAATTACGTGTGGAACCACCTTGTGAAGAGAACCAGGGCAGACTGAAATTATTGCATTGCAAATGAATATTATTTCATTACACTTGGTTTTTGTTACAGTTGTAGAAAAGGAAATACACCTCTGGTAATTTACAGTGGCTTGCAAAAGTTTTCGGCCCCCTTGAACTTGTCCACATTTTGTCACATTACAGCCAGAAACATGAATCAATTTTATTTGGAATTCCACGTGAAAGACCGATACAAAGTGGTGTACACGTGAGAAGTGGAACGAAAATCATACATGATTCCAATTTTTTTTTACAAATAAATAACTGAAAAGTGGGGTGTGCATAATTATTCAGCCCCCTTTGGTCTGAGTGCAGTCAGTTGCCCATAGACATTGTCTGATGAGTGCTAATGACTACATAGAGCGCACCTGTGTATAATCTAATGTCAGTACAAATACAGCTGCCCTGTGACGGCCTCAGAGGTTGTCTAAGAGAATGTTGACGGCAACAACACCATGAAGTCCAAAGAACACACCAGACAGGTCAGGGATAAAGTTATTGAGAAATTTAAAGCAGGCTTAGCCTACAAAAAGATTTCCCAAGCCTTGAACATCCCACGGAGCGCTGTTCAAGCGATCATTCAGAAATGGAAGGAGTATGGCACAACTGTAAACCTACCAAGACAAGGCCGTCCACCTAAACTCACAGGCCGAACAAGGAGAGCGCTGATCCCAAATGCAGCCAAGAGGCCCATGGTGACTCTGGATGAGCTGCAGAGATCTACAGCTCAGGTGGGGGAATCTGTCCATAGGACAACTCTTAGTGGTGCACTCCACAAAGTTGGCCTTTATGGAAGAGTGGCAAGAAGAAAGCCATTGTTAAAAGAAAACCATAAGAAGTCCCGTTTGCAGTTTGCCACAAGCCATGTGGGGGACACAGCAAACATGTTGAAGAAGGTGCTCTGGTCAGATGAGACCAAAATGGAACTTTATGGCCAAAATGCAAAACGCTATGTGTGGCGGAAAACTAACACTGCACATCACTCCGAACACACCATCCCCACTGTCAAATATGGTGGTGGCAGCATCATGCTCTGGGGGTGCTTCTCTTCAGCAGGGACAGGGAAGCTGGTCAGAGTTGATGGGAAGATGGATGGAGCCAAATACAGGGCAATCTTGGAAGAAAACCTCTTGGAGTCTGCAAAAGACTTGAGACTGGGGCGAAGGTTCACCTTCCAGCAGGACAACGACCCTAAACATAAAGCCAGGGCAACAATGGAATGGTTTAAAACAAAACATATCCATGTCTCAGAATGGCCCAGTCAAAGTCCAGATCTAAATCCAATCGAGAATCTGTGGCAAGATCTGAAAGCTGCTGTTCACAAACACTGTCCATCTAATCTGACTGAGCTGGAGCTGTTTTGCAAAGAAGAATGGGCAAGAATTTCAGTCTCTAGATGTGCAAAGCTGGTAGAGACATACCCTAAAAGACTGGCAGCTGGAATTGCAGCAAAAGGTGGTTCTGCAAAGTATTGACTCAGGGGGCTGAATAATTGGGCTGAATAACTGAATAATTACGCACACCCCACTTTTCAGTTATTTATTTGCAAAAAATGTTTGGAATCATGTATGATTTTCGTTCCACTTCTCACGTGTACACCACTTTGTATTGGTCTTTCACGTGGAATTCCAATAAAATTGATTCATGTTTGTGGCTGTAATGTGACAAAATGTGGAAAAGTTCAAGGGGGCCGAATACTTTTGCAAGCCACTGTACATCAAGTTTTATTTTTTATTTTTGCCGTGGCCTATCCACCCATTGTTGATCGCTACTGTAAAACCTGCAGCGCGGTAGGTAGTGCACTGAGGTATGTTACGGATCATTATCTCATTGTAGAAGCCATACTCTCATAATCTTCAGCTGCTTCACAGATGGCATTGTGTTTATTCAAATCTGTTTTTACCGCAGCGAGTTAAAATGTTCCCTGTGTCAAAAGCTGTAGAACAAGCACAAAGCAATATCGAACTCATCCCTGTGCTTAACAGCTTCAGAAGAAATCATCTGGTGAAATTCTTCACCTCTTTTTTCTTCCAGGATACTTAAAGTCATATCCACCTAGTTCTATTTTAAACAGACAGGGTCAATTGGACGTTTTCACAATTGCATCAGGTTGTTTGGATGTTAAATACAACCCCTGCTGATTTTTTGTTGTGAAGAAACAGAACGTTTTTTTTTTTGTTTTTTTTCCAATTTCCAATTATTTTATTTGACAGGGTCAGTTCAAGTTAATAAGCAAAGCAAAGATAGGAGGAATATTTACATTTTTCATAAGCAAAATAAAATATGGACAGAAATGTTGTACCTAACTGTGTGATAAAAGAAAAGCAAAACACCAGACATGACTGTTAAACAGTAAAGACAAAGTAAGGTCAGGCTAGTTGCCAAAAATGAATAAAAGATAACAAGATCTTGCACAATAAATCATGTACAATCTGTATTAGACCATGAGATAGAAATAAGCTCAGAAAAGTAAACACCACTGGACCATAGACTGTTTTCTTTTCAGTACTTGTGGCAGTCCCTCCCATGTTGACTCAGGAACTTCCAGCCCATAATCAGCATAGATGTTCCTGTTAGGTGCTCCGTCTTCTTTCATATTGACATCCATCCACTCTTAGCATGCCTACATCTTAAGCCCAGCTATTTTGTGTCTTAGACCAGTGATCTTTGCACATCTTACTCCTTTGGTCATGACTGGTAGACTCTTGCCACTGTGGCCACTATGGCCACTATGGCTCTTGTCTCGACCATATCTTCTTGTGCTGCTATAATCAGGCTCCCCATACTCCCCTTTTGTGTAGTCCTCAATTGCTCAACTACTTAACCAGTATCGTATGAAGTTCAGGTACAAAAACACAAAAATGCAACACCAACTCATATCCAGCCCCGCTTAATGAGATTTGCATCAGATGTTGGGGAACCAGCATATGCTAATGTGCTATATTTGCGTAAAACAAGACATTAATGGATAACAAGGCACCTCATCATTCCATTTGAATGCTGCTACATAAGCAAGCCCAATTAAAAATAATTTAGATGTTAGTGTGGGTATGCAAGATTGTTTTTCTCTGTGTGCCTCTGTGCTAGCTCTGTGAGGCAACCTGCTAAAGGTGTACATTTTTTTATATAATGCTGTGGTCCTCCACCTATCTTCTGTAGCTCTCGGCAATGACCCATGTGACCAATATCAAACAATGCCACTGAGAGTATACCAGTCAAGACTGGATCACTGAAAGTTAGAGAAAGGCTGGACATTTGTCAAAAAAAAAGAAGTCAATTTAAATGACAAAATATCTTCAATGCGTAATGTCTAGTTGCGAGCGTAGGACAAACCTTAACAAAAATTACAGAGATAGGGTTTAACATGGCATTAGTGACAGTCTAGACTAGGTTGATGAACTGCAACTCATTGAGATGGTAGTTTGCAAGCAGCTAGGCCCACCTACTGCTGCTATGCGGCAGCAGGAAGACAACAGAACACAACAATCATAGGTTTCTGATCTTGACCTCACTCATTGGGGAACTGCTTAAGCAATTTAATTTCAGACAGTCAAGACTTGTTTTAGAGAGGGCATTTTAAGTTTGATGGCAACTAGTGACAAAAATCGAAGTACAAGCTCATATACCTTACAAAAGATTATGCAAAATGACTAAGGAAATCAGTATGAGATGAAGAGGTTGAATATCACCTAATAACATTACCTTCCTTCAATCTGCAGAAGGTGCCCTTGTCCTTGGAGCTGAACTTTTTTACTAGGAGAAAATGCTTTGATAAAAACTTTCTCTCATGTATGACTGTTGGTAGTCATTCGCTTTCAGTTCTTCCAGTGTTCACTGCAAGTACAGAGGGCGTCATTGTTTGGAAAGGAGCTTTTACAACTGTTAGTTGGACAATGACCCAGACCTTTGACATATATTCGTTTAAAAAACTGTTTTATTGCTTTGCAAAAACAACTTGCATTCTCTTCAATTCTTATACTCCGTAGTGCCCATGGTGATTTCAGACTATTTTATCTCTCTTTGCTTATGTATTACGGACCCCTTACCTTCTCTGTTTTTTTCCATAAAACATAGACTGTTTTAGTCTTAGCGCTGTTTTTTTCATCAAAAACGAACAGCACAAGAACAAATCAGGACCAGACTGAACATTCCCAAAAGTATTCATTGTTTAATGGTATATTTCAGTTATTGTGCCAACTGTTAAATTATTCTTCTAATGGCATGTTGTAAATACCATTCACCATTTAGAGAGTGCTTTTCAGGTTCAGCTTTGAACTATATTACCTACCATGGCTGTTTGTGGGCACACAGTGAGCATTAAGGGTGAATTATGTGGTTTAGCTTATTTGTTTAAAAGAATATGGTCCATGGGACTACTTGGTGTTTTGCCCTAAAAGAATTTAGGACTGTATTCCACTCCATTCCCACATCTCAGTGGTTACTTTCATGAGTACAGATCTGTAATAGCTGATGGAAATGGTGGCCAAAACTATGTAAATGAGACTAAAGTTGTCATAAATCAGAATTTTATTTTAACCATGTGGATTTGGACCCCTATGTTGCACTGACTGGACCATGCTGCTTTCCATAAACTTGACCCAAAGCCACTAACTAAACACATATGTCAGACGCCTTCCTCAGAGTGCTGTAGTGTCTTCAGCAGAAATTGTTTCATGTTTTAAGGGTTATGTGAATGACAGCAAACATGCTTTTCCTTTTAAAACATCCACTGCAGATTTCAAAATTTTTAAGGTAATGTTGCACTGAAAGTTGGAATGCATATTATTTCATTCACTAAAAAGAAAGAAAATCTTGTTGGATCTTGTGTTAAGTGAGTGCCAATGTTGATCTAATCTATAATATTGCCTCATAAATTCAGTTTAATACCGCTTACAAAGGGTGCTTTAGTGAGTATAGTGCACTAGCATCAACAACTCTACTCTGTTGACATTGTAATTGTATGATATTTTTGTAAATAATTTTCAAAAGAATTATTAACTGTTTCATTTTAGAAAAGTCCAACTCTAAATTTCAGAAAATTCATTGAGTGGGGCTGGAAATTCTTAGAAAAATTATGGATGGCACACCAAGAAGCACTTCTAACCATGCTTGTAGAATCAATCTAGCTGTCATACTTATACAAGATATTCAATACATATATTTTTATGTTGCTCAAACTCCCTTGGAACTGATCTTCAAAATAGGAAAGATAAAAAAAAATGCAATTCAAGTAATGCATATGTATGTTGATATTTATAAGATCAGAAAGACTAGAAAAAAATACCTACTAAACTGTACATAAATGCTATTAGATGGCATCTATATGCAAACAAGCTGTTTAGAAGGTTTTTTTCTCTTGCATTTACGAATATAAATGTGTAGAGTTGACATATCGCTACACAGGCTTTGGTGTGTAAGACACTATCATACATTATGTACAGAATTTATGAAAGATCTGTATTTTTGTTAAATGTAGATCTTCACAGATGAAAAGAGTATATATATTATTACTATTATTATTCTTATTATTATTTGAGAAACAGACCTGCTTAACCAGTTCAGACCAGGGGATGCAGGAGACAGCCAATTTTCTAAGTTAAAACCGTGTCTGATGTTGTGTGATATTAGTTGGTTCTCCTTAATACACAAGGTCAGAAGGGTGTGCTATGGTGTCCCATAGAGACAAAACACATGCAAATCCCAAAACATATCAATGTCTGGTCTGGTCTGCGGCTGCGCCTGTGGAAATCCACCTCCAGTTCCTTGGTTCTCCCCACATTCATTACTGCAATGTAATGAAGGAATGTAAATAAAACCATCATATACAGATTCTCCTGTTCAGTTTATTATTACCACTTGTGGACCTTAAGATCACCCCTGGAAACTATCACCTTTATGAACACAAACATTTATACAAAGGCCTTTTTATGTGTAATGTTTACACCAGTTTAGGTCCTTGCAAATTCCAAATAAATTTCAAAAATCAATCAATCAATCAGAAATGATGTTTACAGCAATACTGTAGGGGCTTACTTACGTGAATGATGGCAGTCCTGTAGTATTCCATAGCGTGAATGTGAAATCCAGTTCATGATTCACAGATGTTAAATGCATGTAGCACCTTCTACATACAAGTTTATTCGGTTTTGTAGAAGTTTCATAGATATTTTCCTCATCATTGCTGCTACTCTCCAAATCCGCGTACATTACTACTTTCTCATTACGGTCAAAACAAACTAGTACCGAATTAAAAACATTGATCATAAAAAAAACAGCGGCATTACAAAAAGGGAACATTTGATTTGGAACTTAGTATGAACATATTTATTTTATGAACCAAACAGTACGTAGATGACTTATGGCCTATTCTGTCTCCTGTTTGGAATGTGGATCTACTTCCTGGTTTGTGTAGATACTAGGTAACAAACGCTCATTACTGTCCCTAGCGTCCTGGAGCACCTCCATCGTAAAGTTTGCATGTGTTTTGGGATTTGAATGTGCTTTTGGGATTTGCATGTATTTTGGGGTTTGCATGTGTTTTGGGATTTGCATGTGTTTTGGGATTTACATGGATTTTGGGATTTGGATGTAGTTTCTTGTCAAGTTCAACAAATAAGGATGATGCTATTGATACACACATTATACAGTGTCCAAGAAACCAAAGGAAAAGTGTTTGCACAAACCACAGTATGGAATATGGCTAAAAAACTGAGTCTAAAAAGAAGTGACAAAATCATAACCAGTGCCATACAACTGTATTTAAACAATCCATCAATATCATGTTTCTGCATGTAGCATTCTTTCCACAATCTGTATTAAAGCAGTCTTTTTTTGCTGTTTCCTATCAGGACTAAGTGTGTTATTGCATGTGCTTTCAGGAAAAACAAAGAATGGATTTTTATTAAATCATCAGAATAACACACATTCTAAAAAATGGCATGAATATTTCATGATTTAAATGGTGTGGAGAGCTTTCAAAGTGTATTTCATCACAACTCATGGATGGAGTTGTACATGAATTAGAGGAGGCATCGTACTTTGCTTCTTCCTTTGGACCTTACTGAAAATAAGCACGCACTCATTTCCCATGACATGAGTTTAAGGCGTTGAACAGCTCAAACCCAGTGCAGAGAAAGGATCTCGGCTGGGTTATCTATCAACGCCCTCTGCCAAAAGATTACTCACAAGAATATCATTAATTCCAAAATCTGAATAAGATTAGTAAACTACAATTAAATTAAATCATGCTTTTCTGATAATCAAAAGGATATAGTTGCAGTAATTTTTCAGTTTAAAAAAAACCTAATCTATGATTATCCAAGTGTGAACATTTGAATGAATGCAAAGCCACAAGGGAAATCAAAGGCCAAGCTGGTATGAATTCATTTACATGCTATCAGACCATTAACACTGGTTTTTCCACTGTAATATCCAAAATACATCAAAAATCGCACCTACAAACCCTCAACCCCTTACTCCTATCTCGGAACAAGATTAATTTTTGCCTTTCAAGTGCTGACATCAAACAGAGGGAAAATAGGATTTCATCTACCGAGCGTTCACCTGTGTGCGTAAACAACATCCAGAGGTGCCTTTAATGCATCAAATGAAGTGTGATGCATATGCTTTTGCAGGCCAACATAAACATTACACTGTTGCTTTTAAATCTAGGATGAAACCTTGGGACAGCCAGCCAGGGCGTAGACATTACAGGGGGAGAAAATTTATGATTTCATTCTCCCCTCACTTTGTAGTTTCTGAACTGAGGAGAAACACGGCAAAGCTCCTGATGTTTCAGCCAGCAGGTACTTATAGTAACGTTTCATTTAGAGCCAAATATATGGTAATTTATATGAATTAATTTTGATGTAGTGCACGATAATGATACAGTAATGTAAAATATATGACTACTATGTGCATGATTATATTAGAGCTCACAATTCTACCTGCAGAAAGGCTGTTTTTTGGGGGGATGGGGGTTGTTAAAGACCTAATAATTGCATTATGTGAAGATACGTCTTTTGCAATGTTTAGGTTTATTGATTAAATGATCATTAAATATTTGAGGTATGTACCAGCAGCAAAGTGACAGACAAGATAAAGTATGTAGATTGACACAAATGTAAAGATATAAGAAAAGAAGTAAGAATAACATACTGTACAGAAATACATATTTACAGCATAAGAAAACACTGTGCTAACAAAAATAGAATACTCTGATTCAAAGAAATGTGCAACTGAGTAGGATATAAAAAAAAGTACAGAACAAGGACATATATATATGTGCATAGAAAAACAAGAGAATATAAAAAAAAGCTATCATCAGCAGGGACGGAAACACTTGTTGAGTTTGTTGGAAGGATGGATGGTTATTGAGTCTAACGCCTGCTGGAATGAAGGATCTACGATAAAACTTCTTTGTGCACCTAGGATGCAGCACTCTGTCACTGAAGGAGCTCTCCAGATCAGCAAGATCTTCATGCATGGTGTGGCAGACACTGTCCAATATTTGATGTTATTTTTTTAGCTTGAGTTCTTCTGTCCCTCTCCTCACCTGCACTGGGTCAAGGGAGCATCCTAGGACAGAGCCTTGATATATATCCTATGTAATATAAACTGGCTTGGCCTACACAATCAGCCATAGGGGAGTAATATGTAGCTCATGAGACAATATAATACACAAGTTTGGGGTCACGAGAACAACAGGAGATTCGAATATTTTTGGGTAAACTGCAGGCTTTCAGTTTTGCGTTCACAAATAATCCTCTAATCAGAGTACACAGTTCACCCAAAGTTTGAACATTCATTAATGATATGAATGCGCAAACTTGTGCTTCTCTTAGTCTAAGATGGTCTTTATGCCAGAAAAGCATTAAAAATTCACAAATAGATTGATGGTTTCATGAAGCTCAAACACTGCTCTCACAAATTAAAGTTCAGTGTAGAATTATCCAGTCCAGGTTTGACCATAAGAAAAATGAAAAATAAACTACAGGTAATAAAAAAAAAAAACATGATCTTTAAAAAAGATTTGTGCACGTCTGTATGTGTGGAGGGGAGGCATTGCAAAAAAAAGCAAAAAATGTAGAAATCTGTAATGGGACAAACACTTTTCAAAGCACTGTAGATTTTGGTGTATAAAGTTGGATGTTTCACCATGTCTCACTAAAGCTCAGCCAAAAAAGGGGCAATATTCACTTGTTATTGAAAAACGGCAACACTTGTAAAATGAAAAAAAACATATTTTTCTTCTTAGATTTAATATATAAAAAAACAAAAACATTGTGTTACTACCAGTATTTGGCCATGCTTTCCTCGAACATGTAACTGGGAGTTCTCATCACAGGGTCACATCAATCATCGCCAAAGAACAAAAGCATCTAGCGACTACTTTCCACCACTTAGACTTCTGCATGGTGGGCAAATTATTGTAAATCAGTGAACATTTCATAAACCATTTGGTGCAGTGCTGTGTTGAATTAATTTTAGGATATTATGTTCATGGACAAGGAAAATAATTGAAATCCAGCAAAGAGATGTTTTAGGTTCAGCTCTTGTTTATTTTAGTGGCTAATATGTGTTTAGTATGATGAAACAAAACATCTGTCATACACCCTGGATGCTGTTATCTCGACTCACAAACACATGCATCTTTAAGACAAGTGTAGGTTTTAAGTAAGTGAAGAGGAGTGAAGGAAATGATCCATCATTCTAGGTAAACTCTAAACAGCCTAATGACATGTGGCAATATAAAATGGAAAACTCAAATAAACACCAGTGCGCCTGTTTGGAGGGACTCCTGGTACAATAGCCCAAACACTGGGCATTTGAGTAATCATTACTAGTCATAACTCAGCATGCTGGGGATGTTAAATAAACAGTATACTTCTGTAAGGCATATACAACAAGGTCCAAATTTACTTTAGCTCTATCACTGGAATCTGTGAGGTAAAGGACACCCACCAGCCATGCCAGACAATCTCTTTTAATGTCATGTCATGTCTTTTCATCAACAGTAGAGCTTTTCTGTTAGCGTGTTACAAAAACTTACTACTGTATCTGTTGGTGGCCTGAGAGTTGATTTGTGGCCATTATATGACATAAAGAAAAATCCAAACTGTTTTGAGACCTTCAGACTCACTCTATACATAGACTGTTTGATTTACACCACATATATGCCTTTAAGTGGCACCAGAGGAGACTTTCTGTCTCTGTTGCTTTTCCATTCTTCCACAAATACCTTGATTTAGAAGAAAATGTGATTTTCACAATTACATATCAAATAACTAAATTAAAAAGGCTTACCTTGACAGATGTACAAACAGCCACAACCAGTTATGATATTCTCATGATGTTTAACCCAGATGAAGCTACTTCTTAGTTCTTGTCTTCTTTTTTTGATATGGCACTTTAATTGAACAATTAAAAACAAAGGATTGACTGTTTTGGAGTAGGTTTTATATGATCTATCTCACCAAATATTTAATGTCTTCTACTATTACTACCAATACTACTTTCTCTTTGGCCCCTCTGAGTTTTGGAGATCCTCATGGTCCAGTGCTTCAACTTGATGTATTTTGCCTATGCATGCTCCCTTTGGGCCATTTATTGCAACACTTTCATTTAATGTCCTACTATTATTTGCTGATGATGCCCAGATTTACTTTAAAGGGGTCCTAGATTTCGAAATAACAGTTCATTTACCTTGTTGTTGTTTAATTTAGGCAGTTTAGGATGTCAAATGCACCATAGGAAAAAGTCTGTGCAGTCTCTGACCTGTTTTCCCAAGCAAATTTGTAATTTTGTAATTGCCGCAGAGAAATGGGCCAGTCTGGGCAAAGCTCTGATAACACGTCTCAGGCCGTGGACACCCCCCCCCTTAAATTTACAGGTCCCCGCCCATTTCAAAGTCTGCAGTATGTAACTGTTAGTTATAGAACTATTAACCCTATTGTCATAGAGCCATTGGGGTAAACCACCCAATCAGCACACAGCTCATTAGATATTCATGGGTGGTTGGGGAAAACCAGTCTTTCAATTGTGGGGTTTTATTATGAGGTTGTAGTTTACCATTTATCAGGGATCCTGGGCCATTTTCAGGCCCAACAAAGATTCATATGCTATAAGAGGCTCAAAGAACAGTTTTCAATTGTCAAAAATGTGGTTCTAGAACCCTTTTAGCAGATCATCCACGAAACTAAGTGATCTCACAGATGTCTTTTTTTTTTTATGAACAGATTAAAAAACTGAGGTTAGTGACCTTGCTTCTTCAGAATTTTCTTTAGGTACATCATGGGAAAACAATTTTTATTTTATTTTTTCTCTAATCATCAGCTAAGAACTTGGGGGTCTTGTTTGATTATCATCTTACATTTGACAAACACTTTGCAATAAGTCTATATGTACCGTAAATAAACAAGTTTGTTGTTCAGTCCAGTCATTTTTACCAATGAGATGTTGCTAAAACTTTCCATTTTGTCATATCAGTTTTTAGATGTTCCAAGGATCTTTTTTGTCCCTTGCAAAACACAATTAACATACCAGCAAAACTGTTACTTCGCCATGTTCTCTCTAGACTCCAAGGACCTCCAGTTATATCCTCCTGCAGACTGAAATCTTGAGTTCACTGCGCTTTTGTTGTACTCAGCCCCAAATCATTAAACAGCCTCTCTTTGGACACCGGGATGTCAAACTCTCTTCCATCCTTTGAATTACAATTGAGACCCTGCTCTTTTTTGACTGAAGTGATTCGCTGTACTATTTTAATTTGGTTTTTATTTTTGTTCTTGCTTGTTTTTGATGCTGCTTCTGAGTCATGTGAGGTAGTTTTTAATCTTCGTTTTGAAAAGCGCTACATAAACAAGGACTACTTTCCTAATTATGTATATTCATGCACATTTTAGAAGCCAAAATATTTATAAAACCATAACATCCAGAAATTATGTGGATGCTGGTCTATGAGACTGAGTCTAATAGGTTCCCAATTGGATTTGATTACATAGCTATTAGAAAGACTTCTGTGAACTCTCTAAGGTCAAGCCAAGCAATGAGAGTTAATATTGTTAAAAGACACATTTGTGAAGCCCAGGTAAGGTGTCAACATAAGGGTAAATCCAACAGGGAGCTGAAATTGAGGCTATTACATTATTTTTACTGTTGTGCTTGAGTGTAATTTTGTGCAATTTAATGAAAGACAAATAAAAGAAAAATCACTTAATAAATAAAAGATTAGAAAATAATTACAGATTAAGCATTTTAAAAACTATGTGATCAAGTCAACCAACATATTTTGACCTTGAACAAAGTTCTCCTTAACATTGAAGCTTTCTTCTCAGCTTGTAGCCACCATACCCATGGTCCCATTCTCATCTGCCAGCTGGCTGTTGATTTTTCAGACTGGTACTGGGTGAGTCCTGGGAGGCAGTGGTTGAAATATAGCTTCTCATTGATTTCATCCAGCGCCTGGCTCCATGGTGTCCCAGTTTTCCTTTTCAGCTAAGGTAACCTTTGATGTCTTTCATTTAAATTCTTCGAATCCAATTTATTTATGGAGGACATTTAAAAACAACAAATGGTTGGACAAAGTGCTGTACATTAAAAGGATAGGTAAAATGGAAAATAAAGTAAAACAGTCATAAAAAATGTTACACAACACAACAATTCATACAACAACTCATGCTGTGTTGACAGTAAAGAAGCCTGACTAACTTGCAGAGGCCTCTGAGGTTCAGCCCTCTCTTTGGAAGGGCAAAGAGCAGCTGGGTAGCTGACGTTTGAGACCATGAAGGAGAGTAAGGGTGAAGCAAGTCCGAGTGATGGGTTGGATGGTGTTTAAAAAAGAATAAGTCTAAAAGAAGACAAAATGGACTTGATTTTAGACAGCTGAAAAAAAGCATGTTTTTGCTACGGATTTTACTTGTGCGTCAGATCTAAAGTTGCTGTCTAATTGTACCCCCACATTGGTGGCAGTAGATTTTAAATATAGTGAAAGAGCCGAGATGTTGTACATGAAAGCCACTAAGGCAGATCAATATAATCTCAGTGTTTTTATCATTAAAGCTAAAAGAATTCAAGGCCAACCCAAGCTTTGATCATATGTCGGCATTGTTACAAAGGATCAACAGAGTGAGCATCATGTTTTTTCACAGGAATGTAGACTTGACAGTCATCAGCGAAAGGGTCCTAGTAAGGAGTTCTTGGAATAGCTCTTACACGTAATTCACACAGGATGCGGTCCGGTTTCGGTACGGCTTCCATACGCCCTGCAATTGACACCTACTGCCGTTTACGTGCGAAACGTCTCCAGGAATCTGCTCAGAGAGACCACTAAATCTATGTGGTTCACGTGAGCTCACGCGATAACAACTATGTATAACATATAGAGTATGGAGAGGTACAACATATATAATATAGAGAGGAGCTGGTAAATAAAAGCCTCACTCATCCTCTCATACTTTGGATGGATGGATGGATAGATGGATGGATGGATGGATGGATGGATGGATGGATGGATGGATGGATGGATGTCTTTTACATATCCATTTCGTGTTAACTTTAGCAATGGAGCTAATTTATGTGCTTCAATACCTTTCTTTTGCTGCTAAAAATGTTTTTAATTTCTTTAACTTAATGAAAATCTGCCTTCGGCGTCCGGAAAAAATAGACTTGATGAGGAAAGTTAACAGAGCTCTGCATCTGCTCCACAGCTGGACCGCAGCCTGTGTGAATTAGGACGTCAGTCTGACCAGTCACCTGAGGCCAAATTGCCATGAGAAATTTTACCAGAAGCTTGCGCTGCTAACAACATAATTCTCAGGATTATGGAACGACCCTTCCACAGGTTAGTCAAGAGTTTTTCCTGTTTTTGTTTTGTTTTGTTTTATTTAATATTTTTCTGATTATTTGTATAAAACTCAGACTTGAGGTGACAAATGCTGAGAATGGCTCATTTGATGTGGAGGTTATATAGTCACATTTTGACTAAACTAATGATAGTTTTCTGTTCCTGCCACCAGCTTGCATTGCTTTTGTTCTTCTAAATAAGAGGAAACTTACCTTCCAACTGGAGTCCCAGGAACCTTGCAAGGCTTTTGCAATCTTTTCGTAACCATTTTCCTTGTTTGTGTTTGTCAAGGTAAATATCTCTTCTGTGAATTTCTTGGACAATTCCCTTGACTTCGCCATATTTCCAGTATTCAAGGTAACATCACTGTCAACACTCCAGGTATTTGAGTTCAATCTCAAGCACACTTGATCCTTTTAATTAGGTCTTTGATTGTTTGCGTCACATGTACTAATAACTGCACTTGATTTGCAAATGTATGCTCATAGAAGGAATTTTGAGCCTACATTAATTATAAAAGTATGATTGAGTGTTTAACAAAGATGAAGTCATGGTAATGTTAGTTTTCTTAACTATTTATACTGTTAAATGTTTTTTTTGTTTGTTTTTTTGAAACAGTTTTGAATAATGCCAATACATCTCATTTCCTGGCTGGGGATTGAATGATTTCAGTTGGAACTGTACATGTATTTGACACTTGCATTTATTGTTGCTATATGTATTCAGAGTGTTGCTAGCTTTCATATTCGAGATACATGTCTTACAAGATGTCTGTTGGCCCTATAATATGTGTGAAAATAAGCCTCACATTTCTTTCTTTCTGCTGGTCCCCGACAGACATTACTGACCCAATATCCTGTTTCAGAGAGAGCAAGCCTCTATCGTATTGCTTTTGGCCCCTAACCAAATCACAAAAATATGAAAATTACCCCTTCAGTCATGGCCTGCAGCTTTTTAGAAAAGCCATCATAGCTCATTTAGACAAACCTCCACATGGCTTAGAGGACAGACTTGACTGGCGGGGTGCTACTCTGCCCACCGCTGCTGCCGACCTCAAAACCTCTCACCCCCTTCCATTTGGACGAACTAAATAATCAGAGTTGTTTTGAGCTGTTTGTAAGGCCTCGTAACTCAGTGACCACATGGTGTTATAGCAATGCAGAAAGCACAGATAAACAGTGTAGGCTTCCTCTCAGCCTTTTATCAGCTTTCTCATACTCTCACTGGCCTACGCATTGCCCCCTCGTCGCTTAACGTGTCACATCCCTCGGGTCCCAAAAATAGCTTAATGTGCTGTCTCTGGGTTGCACTCCTTTTCAACAGAGACTTATTGCATGCGATTCTTTCAACGCAGTGGCTTCCAAATTGAAGACAATACAGAGAGAGCCACTTGTACTTTGAGAGCTGCACAATAATATAATGTTGTCAGTGAAGTTGATGGCGCCTTCAAAAAAAGCAGCATTGCCTCATCACTGATAAATACTGGAGAACATTGCCAAATTGTGAGTAAATCATTCAGGAACATGAATAGCTCTTCCTCGGATCTTACTAAACGAATAAATTCCCTTTCAGTGAGTCTGCGTCAAGTATGATTAATGGCACTGCTTTTGATATGAAGTGAGCAAATGAATCAAACTCCAAGCCGAGAAGGAAAAGCATCGTTTAGAGAAGGTTGGGATTACCAACATTCCCAAGACACTGAGATATTCAACAGATTCCTTAAACACATTCATGCACAAACAGCATCAGGTGTCAGGTGCTGCATTCAGCCTTGCCAGCATCAGGTTATGATCATTAAGAACATTGGATGGGCTTGGCAGTGTGAAGAATTTGAGCAGCAACTGGCTGCTCACCAGACACCGGGCTTTTATTCAAACAGATGCCTGCCTTTATGAATCGTGGCATATCCTCAGGAGCAGACCTTGCATCACATTTCTCAGTTAGCCAGTTTTGCCAGGAATTCCTTGGAAACAGAGCCCTAAAAGCTATCCCGCATCACAGCTCTCACAAATTTGAGATGTATGTTTGCGTCTGCAAGTCACATGAAGGAGGAAAGCGGATCCAAAAAAGGTCCAGATGTGTCCTCATTGTGATTTTGGTGTTTGATGGCTGGTCAATCACATTGCCTCTCTTGATGTCAAATAGTCCCAGTTGTGAGTACCTAGCCATCACTTTTGAGAGTTTTGCTTGGCACTTCAGGACCATATGCACAGTTTGAGGTCACTGTCAGGCATTGGGTTTATCTCACAGACATGTGAGAGGTTTTGGAGGGGCATGTAGGCATTGAAGGGAGCTGTTGCTGTGCTATGTTGCAGCCCCCTCCTGTGGTAACTTATATTGCTAATAACTTTCTGCACACTACATGTCTATGGAGTACCAAATCCATGCAAGGGGTTTGTTAAACTTTGTCTTTGAAGAGCAAAAACCTAAATGACTATCAAGAATTTTCTTGTTACTTTATTATTATTAAGTAAAACCCAGATTAGGCTTTTTTTGATTTTACTACTTGACAAGTGTATTTTCTTCTCAGTTCCCAGCTTCACATCTGTTAGTCATAATTATGTTGTGCCTAGAATAATAACAAATGCAAAGTGTGGCAATATTGGATATATCAGATTAGCAAGTCAGACATTTTTTTATCACTCAAGCCATTTTTGATTGCTAGCTTAGATAAAGCTAAGGAATCCTTCCCAATAATTTCCAACGGTGTGGGAAAGTTTTACGTGTTTATTTTAAAATAAACTAATCTAAATGAAACAACAAACATGAACTTTTTAATGTATTGCTTTTGGATATGTTTTTGTTGCTTTAATGACAATAAGCCACGTACTGCATGTGTTTATTGGATTATATCCATGTCACTCCTGCAACTATGCCATAAGATAAAATTTGGAATGTGAGAAAATCTTTCCTAGCTTTTAAAATGTTTATCCTCTCAACACTTAAAATAAAACATTTGGACATTCAAAATGAAGCTCATTAACAAATGACCTAAATAAGTTACTTTAATTGGGTTTTTCTTTATTACTAGACCACCATTTGCTCAAAGGCAACATGATTCAGAGTGCTGCATTCAGTACTACTATCTCTGAGGGAACAAACTTGTGGGCTGCAACAGCATATTGTAGTGTATCCTCTGGGCTGCATTGGGTTTTGTTACCACTGTCCTCTGATGTGGCCAGACTGGGTTTATTCATTATGAACATTAGTCCCACATAGCAAGTGTAAGAGATTTTGAGGCCGGTTTATTAATCCTGTTCTTTTTTATGTAGAATTGGCAGAACGTGTACGTGCTCACTGGCACAGCTGCCTGCCTAACTAGTTTTAGCTTCTGATGAACTTGCTCTTTAAACAAACACTGGCCGCTTCTGGCTAACACCCAAAGGAACAGTTACCATGATCGCTAATAAGGCATATTTCCACTACAGGAAGCTTTTCCTTGAACCAGGGTGGTTTTCTGGGGCCATTGTTAACCCCCCTCAATTCAACTGCATTACCAGGTTTTCTGCAGCAATGTCTGCTTTTAGATGTCATGGGAAAAGAGGGAAAAATTAAATCCATGAAAGTAATATTTCAGGGTTTTAAAGTATTGTGTGCTGTCCTCGAACCACACCTTTGACCCACCTCTGCCTCCTCTTTCTGCTCCTCGCCTGAGCCTTCGAGTTCCAGAGCTCCCAGAGAGGTCAAGGATGACCCGCCTCTGTTTCCAGTGGCCCCCGAGGGGTCAAGGACAACCCGGCTCTTATCTGCAGCCTCTTGACCCAAGCTCCAGTCTGGTCTCCACTTGTCCGGGTCACAGCTTGCCTCCCAGCGTGCTGCAGGGTTGGACTTGGCTGCCGTTAGTGCGGCTATGCTCCTAGGCATCACAGCAGCAGCTCTCCAGCCAGCAACTATCGACACAATGGATGTACCCCATCCCACCGCGGGTTTTGCAGCAACCACGCCAGCCGTCAAGAAGCTTGAAGGGGTAACTCAGTTGTCTGCCATGGCTGCTATAGCCGCAGTCCTCCTGGCTGTCACGGCAGCAGCTCTTCAACCCCCAGTGCTTCATTTTGGGGTTTTTCCGCCAGCCCACAGCCTCCATTGGCCGGCTTTGCAGCCGGCCACCAGGAGTTCATCTGTTCCGCCGCCAGCCGCAGGTCTTCAAGGTTCCCCACCGGGCTCTCCGCCGGAACTCCAGGTCCTCAGGGGACAACCACACGGCTGTCTGCCCGACCTCCAGGGGCGTACTTTTCAGGACTCGGGCCCTCCTTCCGTGGGCTTCCTCCACCCACCCTTGGAGGGGTGCTTTTTCTTTTTTTCCTGGTCATCTGGAATCCGCCGTTAAAGGGGTGAGGGTCCTGTCAGAACCATCAACACTCCGTCCTGCAAACTCTGTCTAATCAGTGTATACACCTGTCTCCAATCTATCACACCTGATTCTCCTTCCCTTCCGTGTATTTAAATCCTTCACATCCTCTCACTCCCCATCGGATCATTGACGTCTTCCCAGCTGTGTCTACCCCTGATATCTCCCTCCTGCTCATTTGAATCAACCTGTTGTCTTATCTCATCATCCCTGCCTTCTTCCTCATCACCAACATCCTCACTGTTTGAATAAACATCCTTACACTTTTTTACTCATGTCTGCATTTAAGTCCCACCTCTGTTCCAAGACACCTGCATCAAATTCAACAGCGTGGCATACAGCTCTGCAGAGTCCTGAAAGTGAGCTTATTTGATACAGATATGTTAAGGTAGGGATGCATCTAATAGTTGCAGGAGATGCTCTGGAGGACTGGCCTTGGGCAACCCTGAAATAGATCATTTTGTGTACAGTTGCCTCTGTGTTCATTTCTCTGTTAAATTGTCTTTTTCCTTCAGCTCCTCTTTTTGGTCCTCTCTCTGCTGTACTACATTCTGCTGACTGGTATCACCTGCCCCTTGTTCATCTCCCCAATAGTTAGAACTATTTTAACGAACTAATTTTTTACCTTCTTGTCAGAACCTTTCACTATCTGGCCTACTACTTGGCCTACTATCACTATTGTTTTGTTGATTCCTGTCAGTAGCTTTTAAGTTCCTCTCAAGCTTGTTGTTCACATTTGTAAATCTTTTTCTTCGGGAAACCATCCTCCAATCTACACTCTGATCCATTTTTACCATAAACCATGACAAAAATGTTGTCATGGTGATGTTTATTTTAATCATTCTTTTAACCTAGCAACATTTGTTTTGTTCTCTGGTCAGTGTTTTCACTTCCATTAAAAGAGCAGCAATAAAATAAGTTAATGGTATTGGTATTTGGCACTTGTTTGTTTCTGCTTTACCTTGTCTCCAAAACTGAGAAATACACCAACCCAAAATCTTTGTGCAACCCCAGACCTCTTCTTCTCATCTGTAATTCATCATATTGATAATCGTTAATGTCTATAATTGCTCATTATGAGATATCTTCCACTCTAGGTGCAACAATTAGAATCTTTTGGACAATATCTGATTTTTTAAAGCTTTTGTGGCACTAGTAGACATTATTCATGTGTAGCTGGACACAAAGAAGGGCAGAGAGAGAAGGAGAAGACATGCATCAAATTGCCTGGAGCCAGGAATTGAACCAGGGACAAATGCGTTGAGGACTGTAGCTTCTGTACATGGTGTCTGCTCTACAACAGAGCCATGTGGTGCCACATGATTTCAGATTTTTTTTTAAGTTTAAACTGACAATACCAACTTTTATCCAGTTTTCAAAATGTAAAAAGTATTTTAGCAACTTCCACTTTTATCTAACTAGTGGACGGAGCACTGTAGATATTCCCTGACCTCAGAGATGTCATCTCCTGCCATGGCTTCTTGTATCTCTACATTCTTTTGACTACATTTTTATGTGACTCAGCAACAGTAAAATTACCTACTTTTGAGTCTTTTAGCAGAACCAGTCTTCACGGTCTAGTCTCAAGAGTGTCATCAGCAACCCTTTGTTGTGCAGTTAGCCGATTCCCAAAAGACACTCCCCCTTCCACAATTGTAAAGTTTAAGAACATTTAAAAAATTTAAATCAAATTGTCCTTCTTAGACCACAATTGACCACATATCTGTAATAGAAATCTTTGTTAAAGAAACCAAAATACTTAAATTCATCAGCTGCTTTTTGTGTCCATTTTGGACCGTTAACACATGTTGACTATAAAGATTTTTCCTGAGCATTTGACAAAAGTGAAATGTGGTTTGTTCACCAGGTATATGTGGAGTCCAAAGCAGACATCTTGGACACAGATCAAAAACAAGTCACTCAGAGAGCTATGCTGGACATGGAGGAATGTTTGCAGAGTCTCATGTTGTTGATACTGTTAGAGTAAGTTGACATTTGTAGCAGTACAAAAGAGAGCCACAGATTTGTACATGTTTGCTCTTCTAATACTTGATCGCATTCCCCTCTGTGAGCTCAGTATAGTTTTATTTTGAGGAATGAGGATGTTTCAGTGGGAAGATTAGAATGAATTCCAACGCAGCTACTTCTCCTGAATTTTGTCCAACTCCTTTTTCCTCGTACCAATGCGGATACACATCTGAAACCAATAAGAAAGAGGGGAGAGGGACCAGAAAGCAATGTTAGTTGATGAAAGAAGAAGTAAATAGGAACCTTTGCATATTGTCTTAATTAAGGTTTTTATTTGAAGGTGAAACAGGTTCACACAATGAAATTAAATGTCGTGTTTTTAGAAGAAATTTCAGAAATGTCAGTTGAATTCAGATTAAACCTACATTTAAAAAAGAGTTAAGAATTTAGATAAATAGTTAAAAGTTATATTAAATATATTAACAATACAACGTTACCACATATGTGCAGTATTGTGATGTAGGTGCATCCTTAGTTCAAGCCACTTAATGGAATTCTTTTAAGACATTTGCTGACCTCTTCTGGTGAAATTGGGAATTACTAATTCACTTGACGCAAGAGGCTTAAGAGAACTGAAAACCCAAGCAATACATAAATACGTATTTAATGGTTTATTCTATTCTACAACAAAAATACCACAGGAAGTTAACAACTTAAATTAGATAGAAGAGGAGGTTATATATTTTCACATAACCATAAACTTTATTTTCTGACCAAACTGTGGCAGGAAATCCCTGAAAAGATAGCAAAACAATGTAATATATGTATATATTTTATTTGCTGTAAGATTTCATACATATAATTCTCTAAATGGATGCTGCAGTTACTGTTTTTCCTAAATGCAGTGTCATGAGTCATCATGAGCCTATAGATGTTATACAGATATTCTACCTAAAGGCATTTTAACATTGGTTCAGTTCCCTATTTAGCCTTACAAGCGTTGAACAGCAATTTTAAAACATTTTGCTGTGACACAAGTATGCAGTTTGTAGAAACAGCATGAAATCAGATCTGTAAATGCAAATCATGGCAAAGAGAAAATATTGTTGAAATGGCTAAGATGCCGTCACTTTCAAAATTTCAACTCAATTTTGCCCTGATTAGATTAATTTATTTATTCTTTAAAAACTCGTCGCTCACACTTCAATATATTTCCTTATCAAAAATCCCATGCACTGAGCACTGTGCATCCCCATGATAGAGAATGTTTATGTCCAAATCTCTCTCAGGATGTACAATGAGAATATCCCTATTGATATTACTAGCTGTAGAATAGTTGCTAAAAACTTTTTTTGGGCATTTCCACTGGTATTTTTGACCAGTCATGTTTTGCAATGAGCTCAGTGTTCAAGTTTGGATGGCCTACTTTCTATTACCATAATCTTTATCTCCCTCCACAGATTCTTTATTGGATTCAAACAGTAATATTAAAACAGTAATATTAAATATTTCAATTTAAAGAATCATCTTGATCAAAGCAAAATACTGTTAATCAAAATCTGCCAGGTGAATGAATAACTTCTGGCTCAACCCTATAGTTACTAAAAAGTATACAGAAAAATCCCATCTTATTCTAATCAGTTAATGACAACTTGATAAACTAAAAAAATCTAAGAAAATAAGCCAAATAAGCTACTAATTTGCTCCACAAACAATCCTGCTAGCTTCTGGTAAATGTAAGAGCTTCTGGTAAATGTAAGAGCCTCATTAGGAGTTCACCGAAAGGCTTGACCCCAAGGTTGGCAAATCCAGTTCATAGCTTAAAGGGAGCAATTGCATTACCACATAAGGTCAGTGTTTTTTTATCTTAGTAAATGAAATTATTATTTAAAAGCTGTGTTATGCAATCAGGGGGGTTATCATTATTTTATATTATTACATTTGTTTTGATGATCTGAAACATAAAAATGTGACAAAAAAAGAAACTGAATAAATCCATAAGGGGGCAAATAGTTTTTCACAGAAATGTATCTATAAACGGTAAATTCTTGTGGTTTCTTTATATTATACGTTCTTTAACGTAAGTTCGCTACCTTTGAAAACCCACATCTTGTGCGCTGCCCTTGATAGTGAGTCGACTTTACTCAACAAGATGTTACTTTGATCCCAGTTCAAACTGAATTTGAAGCTCGCATGAAGATATCCGAGTCATCCATTACTGCTAAGGACATTCAGTTATTTAAAACTGATGGGTTACATCGTTTAAGTTCATCCTTGCTGCCATCTACAAAGTAGTCACTCCAATTCTCTGAGTTGATCTAAAGATTGTAGCGAACCAAACATTGCTGGTTTATGTATTCCAGTGTCCAGCCACCCAGTTGGATGCAGCTCCGTCATATCAGCGACCAGGCAGCTCTTTTGATTCTGAAATGGAAAGTCTGGCTGTGATGGTTCTCTTTGCTCTGTCATCTTAATCTTCAAAGTTGTTCCGAGAAAGGGAACCTCCTTAGTAGTTGCTGCCGGACAGTCTGAATGACCCCCACTTTCACTCACACTCAGGGACACACGCACCCTTCTTGGCAGTACCCCTCTATAATTTGGATCTCCATGAGACAAAAGGCAACAAAGCCAGTTGTTTGATGCCATTTTGCTGATAATCCTACCCAATCTAGCTACAGAATACTAAACAGAGAACACACTCCTCTTTTTTGTTTTGTCTGGTGCCACAAATTGAAATCAAACAGCTGTGTAATGTTTCAGTGCTCAGTCTTCGTAGTTTGATCCTCATTCAGAGAAGAAAGGACCACACAAACTGACTGCTTCCAAGACACACAAGATTTCGCTCAAACTTTATATTTGAACTTGTTGTCACAAGCTGTATTAGCTTCGTTACATCTAATAAAGTTATATAATTGAATCTAAGCCTTAAAGTTATCAAACATTCATTTTATCTGGAACAGTCTCATGTTATAGAACACAGACGAATGCTCCTTGGAAGTCTGCAAAGTAAAGAGAAGAGCAGTGTTGCCATCTTGTGGATGGCAGTTGGACTCACAGCCCTCAGAAAACCATTTTCTCTGGCAATAGCAGAAAATGTGTGTGGCAGAATACTTAATAGTCAATAGTGATACACTGCTTCAAAGCAAGATTTATTTAATCCAAACACTCTCTTAGCTTAAAGTGCTAAAAAAAAAGCAGCAATTTATGCCATCATAGTTGTGGCTTTTATAAAGGATGTAGCTTTAAAAATCTCTCCTGGTTCCTTCTTTTTCAAAATAAAAAAACTCCAAAAACATTTCCACTTTAGATGCTAATATGTGCTTGATGTGATTTTTATCATAAACGTTGCCTATTAAACATCTCCAAAGTGTTTGCAGGCTGTATGCCAAATGGAAATGTCCATAATCTATAAATGAACAAAAATATTTATATTTTGTCCTTCAGAGTCCCTCTCAATTGCCATCAATATCATTAAAAATATGCCCAGACTAATTATTTTTCCTATTATGTGCCCTTAGAACCTCAAAGGAGTAAATACTCAGGAAGGTGTGCTTTATGCCTCTGTATCATATCTACCCATCTAAATATATATATATATATATATATATATATATATATAAATATATGGGGTTTTTTTTGTTTGTTTTTTAAGCATACCAGTATACTGTATAGCCACTAGAATGGTTATACATACAGTCATGGCCAAAAGTTTTGAGAATTACATAAATATTGGAAATTGGAAAAGTTGCTGCTTAAGTTTTTATAATAGCAATTTGCATAGACTCCAGAATGTTATGAACAGTGATCAGATGAATTGCATAGTCATTAGAATTGCAGACTTGACATGTTAAAAGGAGGGTGATGCTTGAAATCATTGTTCTTCCATTGATAACCATGGTGACCTGCAAAGAAACGCGTGCAGCCATCATTGCATTGCATAAAAATGGCTTCACAGGCAAGGATGTTGTGGCTACTAAAATTGCACCTAAATCAACAATTTATAGGATTATCAAGAACTTCAAGGAAAGAGGCTCAATTCTTGTCATGAAGGCTTCAGGGCGTCCAAGAAAGTCCAGCAAGCGCCAGGATTGTCTCCTAAAGAGGATTCAGCTGCGGGATCGGAGTGCCACCAGTGCAGAGCTTGCTCAGGAATGGCAGCAGGCAGGTGTGAGCGCACAGTGAGGCGAATACTTTTGGAAGATGGCCTGGTGTCAAGAAGGGCAGCAAAGAAGCCACTTCTCTTCAAAAAAAACAGCAGTGCCTATTGGGGTCAGTGGGGGAGCTGGCTCCCTGGGAAGACATTTTGTCTCCCAGTCCTTCCCTCCCCATCCCCAAACACCTCTGTCCACCCGCTCCATCACTTTACCACTCATATAGGGTCTTGGGGCATGGGCACATCACTGGGGTGCGAGGAGGGGTTTCCATCCTCACTATCCCGTGGCGTCCTGGGTCCCAATTGTAATATACAACTTAGACACTCCCACTTATAACATTTTCATGCGACACACATGTAGGGACTTTGGGGTGGGCAAACTTTTCGGCATCCAGAGGGGGAGCGGTTCAATCAGCTTCACCTTTGGTGCCCCTGCCCACTGTTAAACCACATATATACACTGAGGGCTCAGGGTGGGGGTTGGGGGATGTGTGGCTGCCTTCCCCACATCCCACCCCTCTGTTTTAAATGCACATTATTACAACACGCATCAACACCATACTTGAGCGGGAGGATGGAGGCTAGGGGTCTTCTCACACCCCTGTTCGCTACGGGCCATCAGGGGTTGGGGTCCGGAGGAGGAACAGGTGGTCTGGTCGGGGTCCTAGACTGTCGGGGTGCTTCGCCGCTGTGGGGCCCTTGGCGGTCTGCTTGTCTCCGTCCTAGAAGGTAAGGCAAGGCAAGGCAATTTTATTTGTATAGCACACTTTCAACAGCAGGGTAATTCAAGGTGCTTTACATGATTTGGTGATTTAAAAGAAACACATAAAAGAAACACACATTACACATGATACACAATAAAGCAAGAGAAAAATAAAAAAAGCAAGAGAGCATGAACACATTTCATACATATGACATCAAGCATTTACTCAAAGGCAATTCTAAACAGATGGGTTTTTAGTCTCGATTTAAAGCAGTTCAGAGTTTCAGCAGCTCTACACTCGTCAGGAAGTCTGTTCCAGATAAGGGGAGCATAAAAAGTGAAAGCTGCTTCTCCATGTTTAGTTCTGAGTCTAGGGATGTTTAGTAGGCTAGAGTTAGAGGACCTGAGTGGTCTTGGTGGTTGGTACCATGACAACAGGTCTTCAACATATTTTGGTGCTAAGCCATGTAATGATTTATAAACTAGTAAAAGTATTTTAAAGTCTATTCTCTGAGCTACAGGGAGCCAGTGTAAGGACTTTAGAACTGGGGTGATGTGCTCTACTTTCCTGGTTTTAGTGAGGACGCGAGCGGCAGCGTTCTGGATCAGCTGCAGCTGTCTGATTGACTTTTTAGGCAGACCTGTGAAGATGCTGTTGCAGTAATCAATCCGACTAAAGATAAACGCATGGATGAGTTTTTCTAGGTCCTGTTGCAAAATCAGTCCTTTAATCCTAGAGATGTTCTTCAGGTGATAGAACGCTGACCTTGTTATTGCCTTTATGTGACCCTGGAGGTTCAGGTCTGAGTCCATTACTACACCTAGGTTACGAACCTGATCAGTAGTTTCTAGCTGTATTAATTGAAGCTGTGTGCTGACTCTTGATCGTTCCTCCTTGGGTCCAAAAATAATCACTTCAGTTTTGTTTCTATTCAGCTGGAGAAAGTTATGGCACATCCATCCATTTATTTGGTCAATGCATTGATTTAGGGTTTGAATGGGTTCAGAGTCACCTGGTGACATTGCAATGTAGAGCTGAGTGTCATCTGCGTAGTTATGGTAGCTAATGTTATTGGTTGCTATAATCTTGCCTAGTGGGAGCATGTAGATATTAAATAAGAGGGGCCCCAGGATGGAGCCCTGGGGCACCCCACATGTGATTTCTGTTCGTTCTGATGAAAAGTTTCCTATTGAAACATAGAAGTCCCTGTTCTTTAGGTAAGACTCGAACCAGCCAAGTACTGTACCAGAGAGTCCAACCCAGCTCTCCAGTCGTTCGAATAAAATATCATGATTAACAGTGTCAAATGCTGCACTGAGGTCCAACAGAACCAGCACTGTGGTTCTTCCACAGTCTGTATTTATGCGGCTGTCATTAAATACTTTGACGAGGACAGTCTCGGTGCTGTGGTGAGCGCGGAAACCAGACTGAAAAGCATCAAAACGGTTTGTCATTGTTATGAAGCCATTTAACTGCTGAAACACCGCTTTTTCAATAATCTTACTGATGAATGGGAGATTAGAGATTGGCCTGTAGTTCTGCATTAACGTGTTGTCCAGATTTTTAGAGGGTCGATCTCTTGGGTCCGGGGGCTGGTGGCTCTACTGGGGCATCGATACCTGGACCTTGGAGCATAAAGTGTGTATGGGGTGTGTGAGTGAGGGTACAGCGTCATTTCTTGGGTGTCTTGGTGAGTTAGTGAGAATGTATGTGTTTATGACGGAGGGCACCCATGACTGTATCTGTGTGTCTTTGTCTGCCTGTCAGGTTGGGTCTTGGGCTGGCCTCTCACCTGGCGCACCTCAGGCCTTACATTTAATGGGGGCCTATTTCCCTTCCGTCACTCCCCGCCAGTGACGGATGCCCCTGCCTACTGGTGTGTCGGTGGTCAGTCCGGTTTGGACCTGGTGCGTGCCTGGCCGGGCCTGGGGGGGGCGGTGTGTCGGTCGGCCAATTCGCTGGGCTGATATCTTCCCTTGGTTTGTTGGGGCACCTCTTTTAGGGGTGCCAGGTTTGGGATTGTTGGGTGGTGCCTGCTCGGTGGCTCAGCGGGATACGGATCCAGCATCTCTGCTTGTTAGATCACCTGTTCTGTGCGCAACGTTAATGGTCGGTTCACTGGCAGGTTGGACCGGCCCTGGCCTTTGTTGGATGCCTGGTCTCTGCGCTCTGCGTTGTGCGGGATCAGGACTCGGGAGCTGGTACAACTTGGTGTCCAGGTGCTGGCTGAGCTTGGCCTGGGGATGCCATCCATCCGCTGCGGCTATCAGTGGGGCGCCCCGACGTGGGGCAGGGGTAGGGCGCTAGGATGTTGGCGGTGTGGAATGGCCTAGGGTGGTGGTGGCGCCGGGGGCCCCTCATCGGCTGGTCCCTTGTCGGGTCCCTGCTGGGGGGTGTGGCGCCCCTGGGCCTCGGCTCTCCCGGTCCATGGACCGGCCCACCCTGGCGCGGCTGGTTGCCGGCGGGGCCCATGGGCTCGTCACTGCTGCCCCCTGGGCCCCTGCATAGTAGCCGCTGGACGTTCCCCTGGGGTTCTCCTCTGCTCCTCTCTTGGGGGATGCGGTCGGCCCCGCCCGGGTCCGCCTGGGGCTCTGGGGGTCCTTTGGACATCTTGGCTCCGATCTCCTTCATGTCTGCATCGATTCCTGGGAGACGGATTGATGCCTGCTCACACCAGCTATCAAACACTCTTATGGAGAAACCTTATATGCACCAGCATGCTCACACACACATAGGTGTGGGGTCTTAGTTTACGATGTTTTTGTTTTGTCGATGTTCCTTTTTCGTGTTTTGTTTTGTTTTTTCCATTCTCTCTGCCGTCATTTGGGTATGGAGGCAGACTTCGATGTTTTCCTGTGTTTTCTTTGTTCCCTTTCGTCTCTTGTATTTTCAACTCACCCTCTCTCTTGACTTTTTGTTTCCTAGCTCTCTTCTTCATCTTCTTTCTTTCTTCCCCTTAATTTTCTGTCTCCGTGTCCATAACATCAGGAAATAAAACCCCCAGCAATTCATAATAAAACGTAAATTTTTTAAAAAAAAAAATTAAAAACATAGTTTGTATGTTGTTAGTTGTTTCACTGTGTGAAACATGCTAAAAGACACAGGAGAGGGACTTAACCTTAATCTCACTTCTTACAGTACCCTTTGTTAACATAATTACCCTTTATCACCTTAAGTGTGGTTTCTTGTGGTTGCCAAACTGTGATTACAACGTTCCATCACACTCCAACAATGGCCTGATAAAGAACAATAGCCATCATTCAGGATTCAGACAGCAGGACATGTGTCCTTGTCCTGCGTTAGGTTTGGGGCCAGAAGTGTCCCCTAAGCAACGGCCTATTAAATGCAAACACAGCGTTACCATGGAGGCAAAGACACAAATCAGTTCAAACACTCACCAAGGCCCACCCGGGATAGTAGAGCAACCTGCGGACATGGAGGAGTCACCCGCTGCGGAGGACAAAAGACTGGATTTCATAGCAGACTGCGTGCTAAGAGCTCTTAAACTAAAGCCGGATAGATGGGAAAAATGCATGAACAGCGAGGACAACAGGAAGGTGTTACAGGACTTCCTGGACGCAGCAGAGCAGAGGACTCTGATGGTGTCCATGACCACAGCCGGACTGCTGGAGCCCACGACCTCATTCACTGCCAGCCGTAAAAACAAGGCAGTGTACTTTATGAAGAGAGACAAAGCAGTGCTGAGTCCAGAGTCCATCAAAGAGAGCTTGGTCTACGGAGACTTGTCTTCCGCTCCACTGGACCAGTTTTCTGCTCTAGTTGGGGAGGTAAGCAGCAGAGCAGAATAGGGTAATGATTACATGTGGCTCAGTATGAGCAGATGGTTTTCACTCATCCACTTCAAGGCTGTGTCTGTGATTACAAAGGTGTACAATTACACAGATAGATGATTCTCAGATATATATACTCTAGATTTATCAGCTTTACATCCCATCATTTAGGAAACGGGGATTTATTTTACGTAAAGCACATGGGCCTTATTACACTCCTCTGGAAAAGCAGGTACTTCTGCATCTAATGTCAGAATTTATTATTGACAGTAATCAGCAGCATACATAGTTTATCCGTTTAAAATTGAAACATCCTGAACTATATCTAGTTGAATGCATAATACCATATCGTCACCTTCCTAAAATAATGGCCTAAGTCACATAGGCATGTTAAAAAATTTGCCTAAGTCATTTATTCCTCTCATGTTGCATAACTGAGAGACAATGTTTTTAATATGTCAATAGTCATCTATTGTCACAACCTTTTTGAATGAAATTGTTAATAAATGTTACATATTCCGTATTTTGAGTTTTGTTAAAAACCTGAAAAAAATGACATAGGCCGTTATTTTAAGAGGGTAACGATATTCATTTTGGGCTTTTAATTATTTATTTGAGCAGTTGAATTTCCAAGTTGGAGTGATTATGCAACATATAATCATTTTTAACAAGTGTGTCCACAAGTTTGAATTTAGACAAATCCAGACAGTGTAACATAATGTACAAATACACACACACACTAACATATATATATATATATATATATATTTTTTTTTTTTTTTTTTTTTTTTTTCGAAACACTTATCTCCTTAAAATGAAACATGGATTTCAATGTGGTTCATTTGTCAGATTTAAGGTACTTTTTGTAAATAACGACCTTTAAGCAGATGTTACACATACTTTCGATTAACCCCACATTTCTCTATTAACTATCCATTTTTTTATTAGTCTGACTTAAAGCTGCAGTCCGGAGAATATATTTATGTATCAAAGTTTTATAAATCTTTAAAATGATAGTGGGGTTCAATACTATGATAAAAGGCCAGTGCTCCACAACGTTTGTTGTTGTTACTGTCCCCCTTTCCTCCCACAGACCACTATTCATTTCTCACTGACCGCCAAATTTTTTTAGCCAATAGAATTCAAGTTTCCGCCTTGTTGCTCCTTGGTAGTAAAAGTTAAAAAATCTCTCTCTCCCCTAAATACTCCAGACAGCAGCTTTAATAATAAATGAAATGTTGTGTTTTTATGTTGTGATAAGCAGGAAATCACTATAATTAACAATAATAGGAGTTTGAAAGCATCAGTCTGTATGTAATGGGGTCCACTTAGTGAATCGAGTTACTGAAATAAATGAACGTTTCAGTAATGCTCAGATTTACCATGTAATCCATGGTGAATTCAAGTTTGTGCACCAGATCACTGTTGTTGAAAAGCATTGTGGTTGTATTTGATTTAACCATTTTACTAAGGGTAAAAGAATGAAAAAAATATTAAAAGCCCTTTTAGAATGGCCCAGTCAAAGTCAATGCACATGATACGTATTTATAAACTCATGACTAAAACTCTTTAGTTAAAGTATTCATTTCAAACCATTCAGTCATTTTACTGCTACTTAGTTGGTTAGTCATTAATAAAATCCTATTTGATACTTAAGTTCTTTTACCCAAAAATACTTTTAATTGTCAGTGTTTTTTATTAACTTCACAAAAAGTGTATTGCAAACTCAGTGTCTAACCCGTAAAGACTTCTGATCCCTAACACCTCTTTAGGTTGTGGCTCCACTGCTCTCAAACAGGAAGAACCACATTAAATGGCCCCAAGTTGTGTCTCAGGACATTGAGCACCACGTCCACTCTCTCAAGACCAGCGTGTTAGTTATGTCAGGCCAAGTCCAAGGCAAAACCTTGCTTCCTCTCCCTGCAGGCTCTGAGAAAGTGGAACAAAGTACCATGGAGACAGACAAAAGGTAAGCAGGGAGCGGTGACTCACAGCATCATATCAAGGCATCATTTGTCCTTTATTGTGAAATGGTTTACCTGTGTAACATCACAGTGGGGCGACAGTGCATGAGGGCATAATCCACTCTTTGGAGTCGACGGTGATCGAGTGGAGCCATCAGATCCGCACTGTCCTCAAGAAAGACTCCTCTGAGGCTGTGCTGGTTGGGAAAAATCCGACACCTCACACCGAGCTGCTCTTCTGGAAGAACAGGTCAGCACCTCCATCATTACAGAATCACCATATAGTTTCTTTTGGTAAGCACTATTTTGTGTGCCATAGCCCAGCCCGTCCCTGCAGGATTAATGCAGATTTTTTTTTTTGTCAGTTCTTGCTGTTGCTGCGAAATTATCAGGTTTCAGAACATCTGTGCGATGGAGTGAAAAATGGGAATTTTTGGCCCAGTGCTCATTTTATTTCTTCTATTGTAGGAAATCTGCTTTCATAGCAGAATTATCACTAAATTACAGCAAACTGCACCGCAGGTATGAGATCCTACAGCAATGAGCTGCAGCTAACTGTTGCATGACTGAATGAGATACCTGGAAAAAAGACATACCAACTTTTAACCAGGAGAAATTGAATAGTCAGAGGTTCCATCTGCTTTCTGAAGGATATTAATCAAGTAAACTTACTTCTGCTGTGATGCTCCAAAATAATCTTTTTGATTGTCATTCAAAAACATCAATGTCCCCTTTGAAATATAAAGACAGAATCTATCTATCTATCTATCTATCTATCTATCTATCTATCTATCTATCTATCTATCTATCTATCTATCTATCTATCTATCTATCTATCTGTCTATCTGTCTATCTGTCTATCTGTCTGTCTGTCTGTCTGTCTGTCTGTCTGTCTGTCTGTCTGTCTGTCTGTCTGTCTGTCTGTCTATCTATCTATCTATCTATCTATCTATCTATCTATCTATCTATCTATCTATCTATCTATCTATCTATCTATCTGTCTATCTATCTATCTATCTAATCTATCTAACTAGTGGGATTTTTTGTGATGGATCGATGCAAAAAAGCACATCACTGTTGAATTGAAGGGAAAGGATGCTAGCTTTTACAATTTTTGACAAATATAAATGTAAAGTAGAAAAAAAACATGCGATCCGGAAAACATGGCCATCCTCCTGAACTGACAAACCAGGCAAGGGGAGCGTTAATTAGAGAAGCAGCAAAGAGGCCCATGGTAACTCTGGAGGACCTGCAGGGATCCACACATCCGTTGGGATGATCTGTTGACAGGGACAACCTTTAGTCATGGACTACAGAAATCTGGTCTTCTGAGGAGCAACAAGAAACCATTACTGCAAGAAAGTAATAAGAAGTCATGTTTAAAGTTTCCCACCAACCATGTACCCAGCAAACAGGTGGAAGAAGGTGCACTGGGCAGATGAAACCAAATGCAAACCTTTTGGTCTACAAGCAAAATGCTATGTATGTTGAAAAATTAAATGTGAGGGAATTCTGGAAAAAAAAAAGCATTGGCTACTTTTCTGATCAATACTTTATTTCCCCTGTCTGTCTGTTCTGGTGAAAGGACATGTTTTCTTAGGTGTGCAGTTCTGGCATGCTCTTTCTATTTTCGAATGATGAACTGTGCTCTATGAGATGCACTAAATTATAATTTGGGATTCTAGAGTATACAGGGTTAAATATCTATGCATGCCAGAGATTTTTTTGATTTTTTTTAGAACTCTGCAGAAATGTAGGAATGGACTTTCAGTATGACTCTGGATTTTCATGGAAATGTGATTGAAAAGTTTTTGTGTTTTTTTTCCCCCTGTAAGATATGCAGATTTGGAGTGCATCCACTCACAGTTGAACTCCAGTAAAGTGAAAAAGATGGAGGTGTTGTTAGAGGCTGTGGAAAGCAGCTATTATCCTGCTTTTATCAACATGCAGCGGGACGTCTTTGCAGGTAAAATCATGGCTTTATTCATGATGATAAGTTTATTTTTACATGCAGTAAGTAAAATCAATGGATTATTATTTGGCAGCTTTGGAAGAAGCACAGGACATTTGCATCTACCTGACGCCCCTACAGCGTTTGTTTGAGGAACTGGAAAACATGGAGTTCCCTGATGCCAAAGGTCAAATTAAAGCTTTTATGCACACAGTGTGCCTGGTGTGGGCCAACTCGAGATACTACAACACCCCAGGACGTCTCATTGTCCTGCTGCAGGAGACTTGCAACCTCCTTATACAGCAGGTTAAATCAGTTTATCTATTTATTGTTTTTTTCTGTATGAACTTTTACCCTGTGTTGCAAGGATATTCATTTTGTAGCTTTTTCTCAACTGAGACCACCTGTTAAAACACAGGGTCCTTGTTAAAGTTTAGTGTTTTCATCGGTTTATCAAGAATTACTATGTTTGGGTGTCGTTTTTTCTTCTTTGCCATGGAAGATTTAATTGCTCCAGGTGATGTAGATCTTAAGGTTTGGCGATTTGTTGTGGTTAATTTGGTAAAAAAAATCCTCACCAAGGACGGCCGTGTCAGTCACCAGGGCCAGAGAAAAGAGCTCAGCAGGCCTAGGGCAGAAATGAGCTGCAGGTCAATTTATCTTCCGTGGCAAATAAGCACAGTAAACACGGAGGTTTGAGTTTAGAAAACCGCCGGTGTGTAAAAACCTCTCTGTTTACTGTGTCAGTTCCCAACATTTGCATTATTCATCCCATAGGCTATGTTTACCCCATGAGCGGAATATCAACTGAGCAGATAAATGCATTACACCTACGGTTTGACATGGAGCTACTGAACAACACAGTCTTATGATCACAATAAAAGAATATGGTTAAACCTAACAAATCAACTAGGGATAGACTTATAGTGCCTTGCAAAATGATTCATACCCTTGAAATTTTTCCACATTTTCTCACATTGGAATCACAAAGCCCAATGTGTTTTATTGGCATTTTATGCCATACAGCGACTCAAAGTAGTGCATAACAGTGTAATGAAATAAGGTATGCATCAACTGGAGCAGCTGCAGAGATCCTCAGCTCAGGTAGGATAAACCTGTTTGACAGGGCCGTTAGTCATGTACTCCAAAATATGTGGGCCTTGTGGAACAGAGGGAAGAAGAAAGCCATAGTTTAAAGAAAGTCATGAGAACTGTAAAGAGTTGTTAACAACTTCAGACCGGGGCAGATTTTCACCTTCCAGTCCTATATTCCAATATAAAGCCACACACCCACATACAATGAATTGTTTTACATTTAAGGACATGTATGCATTAAAATGACCCAGTTAAAGTTTAGACCAATACAACTGACTATTCTGTAAAATGAACATCATGTATCATTTTCCTTTCACCTTATAATTATTCACTACTTGTGACGGTGAGTCTTTCACATAAAATCCTCAATAAAATATGCTGAACTGTTAAAACATGAAATCAATGTAAAAATGTGCAAGGAGTGCAAAATACTATTGCAAAACACCATATTTGTTTTCTGTTAAAGTTTTATCAGTAAAGCAAAGCTAGAGGAAACGCGAAAAAAAACCTCAAACACTTTTCTTGCTTTCTTTGCAGAAAACCCAGCAGCTAAAATCTGGGTATTTCATCTTAGATCTTTAATCCTTTTCAACTGATAGAGCAGAAGGTTCACACAGTCTGTTGTGAGACTGCACTGCTCAAATAGCAGAAGATTTGTTTCAACTCTGAAACGCTGTGCTCTCCAAAATGCCAAAGTCACCCGGAGATTGTCGTCACATGAGTTCTGAGCATAGTCTCAGTGCTGACACAGTATTTACATGTAGGGCTGTGGCCTGTGAAGAAGAAGAAGAGCATTTGAAGCATTACCGTTCCTTTTGAGATGAACTCATCTGAATTCTAAGTTTAGGTCATGAGATTTGAACACATTCAGATGCTTTAAATCCTTGGCTGTGCTTTTGGAAAATGTGGTTTTCATTTCTAAATCTAAAAAATACTATCAAGCCTCCATGATTGTTGTTGTTGAGCCTCATGTGGTTTCACGTCAGACAGAATTTACCTTCACTGACGATTCACTCATCTTGGACCACAAATATAACTGGTTTTAGTTATATGCTTATGATATGTCCTATGAATATTCTTTTGTGAAATGTAAGGAAATTGTAACAGTCAATTAATAAGGGTGATATAGATACAACTGTAAGCAGACTTTCAGAGACACTGGCTTTAAAAAATATTTAAAGTTTTTCTTAGAGGTCTACAGTTGTTTTATATCTGATAAAAGGTGTAATACAATAGCAAGTAATACTTTGTGTTACTTTCACCTGGGGAGTCAAAATATCTGCTAATGGTGACAACCACACTCGAACCCTGTTCCAGTTTTAGTTTTATTGGATTATGAGTTTGGGGCTAAGTGAAATTTTCTTACTTTGTGAATTAGACTTCCAACTTCAGTTCAACTTGTTCATTTTCTCAACTTGAAGCTCATTAAGTCTGATTCCTGAATACAAAAGAATTGTACTACATCGCAATACTAATGGCCAGGGGAGCCAGTATTTTTTGAAGGCAAGCATGTAATGCTATAGGCAAGGCAAGGCAAGGCAAGGCAAGGCAAGGCAAGGCAAGGCAAGGCAAGGCAAGGCAAGGCAAGGCAAGGCAAGGCAAGGCAAGGCAAGGCAAGGCAAGGCAAGGCAAGTTTATTTGTAAAGCACAATTCATGTTACAAGACAATTCAAAGTGCTTTACATAAAACATCAAAAGCATTACAGCAGGGTGCAGAAAAAGCAAAAGTACAGGAATAAAAACCATGAATTAAAATGAGAAAAAATAAATAAAAAATCTTAAAAGAATGTTAAAAGAAGCCGTGCAGATTTAAAACTTAGAATAAAGACCTAATCAAAAGCAGCTGAGAACAGGTGGGTCTTTAACCTGGATTTAAATAAACTGAGTGTTTCAGCTGATCTGAGGCTTTCTGGGAGTTTGTTCCAGACATGTGGAGCATAGAAGCCGAACGCAGCTTCTCCATGTCTGGTTCTGACTCTAGGAACTGATAAAAGAGCGGATCCAGATGACCTGAGAGGTCGAGTAGGTTCATACTGGGTCAGGAGATCACTGATGTATTTTGGTCCTAAACCATTCTGAGCTTTAAAGACCAGCAGCAGAACTTTGAAGTCTATCCTCTGACAGACAGGCAGCCAGTGTAAAGACCTCAGAGCTGGACTGATGTGGTCCACTTTTTTGGTTTTAGTGAGAACTCGAGCAGCAGAGTTCTGGATGAGCTGCAGTTTCCTAATTGATTTTTTAGGTAGACCTGTAAAGACACTGTTACAATAATCAAGCCGACATAAGATGAATGCATGGACTAGTTTTTCCAGGTCCTGCTGAGACATCAGATCTTTTATCCTTGAGATATTCTTAAGGTGATAGTAGGCTGATTTTGTGATTGCCATAATGTGTTTTTCAAAGTTTAGGTCTGAGTCCATCACTATACCCAGATTTCTGACATGGTTGGTGGTTTTTAGATGTATGGACTGAAGCCCTGTGGTGACCTTCAATCTTTTCTCTTTAGCTCCAAAGACAATTACCTCCATTAGGTTTTTGTTCAACTGCAGAAAATTGTGGCACATCCAGTCATTAATTTCCTCAATGCATTTGCCAAGAGCCTGTACAGGCCCTTGGTCTTCTGGTGACATTCAAATATATACAGTGGCTTGCAAAAGTATTCTGCCCCCTTGAACTTTTCCACATTTTGTCACATTACAGCCACAAACATGAATCAATTTTATTGGAATTCCACGTGAAAGACCAATACAAAGTGGTGTACACGTGAGAAGTGGAACGAAAATCATACATGATTCTAAAAATTTTTTACAAATAAATAACTGAAAAGTGGGGTGTGCGTAATTATTCAGCCCCCTTTGGTCTGAGTGCAGTCAGTTGCCCATAGACATTGTCTGATGAGTGCTAATGACTAAATAGAGCGCAGCTGTGTGTAATCTAATGTCAGTACAAATACAGCTGCCCTGTGACGGCCTCAGAGGTTGTCTAAGAGAATGTTGGGAGCAACAACACCATGAAGTCCAAAGAACACACCAGACAGTTCAGGGATAAAGTTATTGAGAAATTTAAAGCAGGCTTAGGCTACAAAAAGATTTCCCAACCCTTGAACATCCCACGGAGCGCTGTTCAAGCGATCATTCAGAGATGGAAGGAGTATGGCACAACTGTAAACCTACCAAGACAAGGCCGTCCACCTAAACTCACAGGCCGAACAAGGAGAGCGCTGATCAGAAATGCAGCCAAGAGGCCCATGGTGACTCTGGAAGAGCTGCAGAGATCTACAGCTCAGGTGGGGGAATCTGTCCATAGGACAACGATTAGTGGTGCACTGCACAAAGTTGGCCTTTATGGAAGAGTGGCAAGAAGAAAGCCATTGTTAAAAGAAAACCAAAAGAAGTCCTGTTTGCAGTTTGCCACAAGCCATGTGTGGGACACAGCAAACATGTGGAAGAAGGTGCTCTGGTCAGATGAGACCAAAATGGAACTTTTTGGCCAAAATGGAAAACGCTATGTGTGGCGGAAAACTAACACTGCACATCACTCTGAACACACCATCCCCACTGTCAAATATGGTGGTGGCAGCATCATGCTCTGGGGGTGCTTCTCTTCAGCAGGGACAGGGAAGCTGGTCAGACTTGATGGGAAGATGGATGGAGCCAAATACAGGGCAATCTTGGAAGAAAACCTCTTGGAGTCTGCAAAAGACTTGAGACTGGGGCGAAAGTTCACCTTCCAGCAGGACAACGACCCTAAACATAAAGCCAGGGTAACAATGGAATGGTTTAAAACAAAACATATGCATGTGTTAGAATGGCCCAGTCAAAGTCCAGATCTAAATCCAATCGAGAATCTGTGGCAAGATCTGAAAGCTGCTGTTCTCAAACGCTGTCCATCTAATCTGACTGAGCTGGAGCTGTTTTGCAAAGAAGAATGGGCAATAATTTCAGTCTCTAGATGTGCAAAGATTGTAGAGACATACCCTAAAAGACTGGCAGCTGTAATTGCAGCAAAAGGTGGTTCTACAAAGTATTGACTCAGGGGGGTAAATAATTACGCACACCCCGCTTTTCAGTTATTTATTTGTAAAAAATGTTTGGAATCATGTATGATTTTCGTTCCACTTCTCACGTGTACACCACTTTGTATTGGTCTTTCATGTGGAATTTCAATAAAATTGATTCTTGTTTGTGGCTGTAATGTGACAAAATGTGGAAAAGTTCAAGGGGGCCGAATACTTTTGCAAGCCACTGTATCTGTGTGTCATCTGCGTAGCTATGGTAACTTATATTGTTGTTATTTATTTCCTGTGCCAGTGGGAGCATATAGATGTTAAACAGAAGAGGTCCCAGGATGGAACCCTGGGGAACCCCACATGTAATTCCCGTCTGCTCAGATGTAAAGTTACTTATTGATACAAAGTACTTCCTGTTCTCTAAGTACGTTTTGAACCAGTTTAGTACAGTGCCAGAGAGACCCACCCAGTTCTCCAGTCGTTTGAGTAAAATAATGTGGTCAACTGTATCAAATGCAGCACTGAGATCCAGTAAAACTAACACTGACATTTTTCCACTGTCAGTATTCAAACGGATGTCATTGATTACTTTGGTCAGAGCAGTCTCAGTGCTGTGGTGCCGTCTAAAACCTGACTGAAAGAGGTCGAAGGAGTTGCTTTGTCTTAAGGAGTCATTTAGCTGATGAAAAACAGCCTTTTCAATGATCTTACTTAAAAATGGAAGATTGGAGATGGGCCTGTAGTTGTTCATTTGGGTCTTGTCCAGATTGTCTCTTTTCAGCAGGCGTTTAATTACAGCTGTTTTCAGGGGCTCTGGGAAAACACCCGACAAATAAAGATGAGTTCACAATCTGTAACAGATCTGACTCCAAGATCTTTGAGACCTTTTTGAAAAAGCCTGTGGGCAGGATGTCTAAGCAGCAAGAGGAGGAGTTCAGTTGACGTAAGATGTCCTCCAGATCTTTGCAGTTTATGAGATAAAACTGTTTCATGGTGTTTAAACGGATTTTCCGTGGACAGTGTACATAACCTGAACCTGCCGTTAATAAACCAACCGCTTGTCTAAAATTTTGGATTTTGTCTGTAAAGAATTTAGCAAAGTCATTGCAGGCCTTGGTGGAATAGAGTTCAGGTGCTACTGACACAGGAGACACATGCAAGACTGATCTCTGGCTTTGATCAGTTGCTCAGCAGACAGACAAAATTATTTGTGATAAAAGAGAGCTGCTAAAGTTTTGTCAAACTTTTGAAAAAGTCACTTAACAGTCACATTTCAATCATAGTCAATGATTTTGGACCTTTAGTTGCACAAGTGCTTTCTGTAGTTTTTGTGTTGGCATGCTACTGTTTAAGCATTCACATTGTCCCTTTTATATTTAGCAAGTAACCTAATTAAATGTTGTTGTCCAAACATGGTCATTCTCCAGACCTATTTACAATTCAGCAAATTGAATATAAATAACAATGGTATCAGTGAGTGGACCTAGTTACTCTACTTTCAGCCCATGCAGCTGTTGTTACAGCAAACACACAGGATATAGCGAGCTTACGAAAGCCAAGCTAACATGTCATGTTGATCTCCAAAAACCAGGCCAGGGTGTATCTAGTTCCAGAGGAGGTTCTGAAAGGAGAAACTGCAGAGAGCCTTCTAAGGGTTCAGACAAGCCTGGAGGTCCTGCAGCTTTTCAGGAGCACCTATGAGGACCATAGGGCCCATTTGAAACAGTACCAGAAGAATGGGACCATGGTTAGGCCTTGGGACTTTTCCCCAACGCTGGTTTTCTCTCGGTTGGATCAGTTTATCAACACAATGAAAAACATTAAGGTAAGCATGGGAGTACTTTCAATGATAAAAACACAGAAGAACCCATTTCTGGAACTCATTGGACAAATGAGAACCTAATGTTGAGTTTGATTTTAGTCGACTTTCCTTTGCTGTTTCATCACAGAACATCCTGTCAACATTTGCGGACCTGATGAAGCTTGAGAAATTGGAGATCGGAGGCATCCGAGGAAGAGCTCTTAGCCTTCAGATCCAGTCACTTTATCAAGAGTTCTTGGACTCTTACAATGTCTTCAAGGAAAAGCCATATGACTGCTTGGACATCACCAACATGGTATGTTTTACTGCTTTGAATTGCACTGCTGTTCAGATGCCTGCTGGAAAATTAGAGTGTTGTTTATCCAAGCAACTCTATGGTAAACTAATTTCCCCCAGAATTTGGGAGCAGTAAGAGATTTCTCTAGAATAACCTTCAGCGTAGCTACAGCCACAGCCACCTGATCACTCTGCTTTGTGGAGCAAATTGTTTTCCTGCCAAACCCTCCCTCTATTTTAAATGCCAAGAAGGTTGCAGATTTTTCTCTTCTCACATTGGGACAGGCAATTTATTTTGCTTGTAAGAAGCAGTCAGTCTTAGCTGAATAACTTGGAGTCGGTGAGATGTAAAATGCAATATGCCATGCTGGCTTTGGGTTACTTTGCCCTGCGGTATGATGTTTTGGCCATCATTGCTGCTGAGCTGTCTGCCTTGCAGGAATTTGAAGGAGATGTGAGGGACTTTAAGCTAAAGGTGGATGACACAGATCGGCGTCTAGGGGCAATCTTCTGTCAGGCTTTTGATGATGCCTCAGGACTGGAGCACACTTTTAAGGTCTGGTAACATAATCTCTCTTTCGTACATGAATAAATCAATGGACACACACCTATATAACGATTTCAATCTCTTTAATTTGTCTGATGTTCTCAGGTCCTGGAAATGTTTGGTAGCCTGATAGAGCGTCCATTGATTGCCGTAGATGCCGTGGGCAAATATCCCTTCCTTTTGTCCATGTTTGACAAAGAGCTAGACTCCTGTAAACACCTTTACAACAAACAGATGAAAGCTGTAAAGGAGATGGGTGAGATTCAATTCTATATCTATATTAATATTTCGTCTTTACCTCTGTTTATGAGATTAGGTTCATACAAAAGATTCAGAGCTATGCTCAATGTTTAAAAGCAATTTATTAGTTTTTGTTGAGCTGGCTTTTAATGTTTGAATCGAAAGGGCTTTTTGATGCATCTCTCTTGAAAATCCCTGTCAAAAAAAAGGCTGAATAATACTTAAGAAAATGATTTTGCGCTCAGTGAACGGTGAGGTCCATTAGAATGCCTCAAGGACATACTGAAATTTGTTAAACTTTGAATAGTCTTGATTTTGAAACTTATTAATTTAGAAGAACACAATCATTGGAAACTTGCTGACTCTACAAGTCTTAAATCCACCACACACACATTGTCTAATTGCACTCTCCCTTGTATTATGCTATGTGAATGTATTGCTTGACTGTGTAGAAATAATTCTCATTCAGGTGGTTCAGCTTGCTTCCCAAAAGAACAGTTACATTGTCTAAAGAGAAGGACAGCACCTACTGCAGTCTTTCTGGGAAATAAAGTGTAATCAGTCAGATCTAGTGAAATGAAAATTGAACTGGAAAAAAAAAAAACTTGAAAAACTTAACAAAAACTACAGACATTTGAATCAGATTTCTTCATCTGGAGTTTTTCTATTCATTTACATGGGGGATTTTCTGCCATTGTTAGCTATCACAGAACCCAACATACATTGGTTCTTCTATCAGTGGGTGTCACAAATGCAAAATGGTGATGTCTCAAAATTTTGTAATGAACATTGAGGTTCATTTGGCATTTTAGCATTTAGCATTTTAACAGCAGTAGGAACAAGTGTTGCTTTTCTGTGTAAAATGAAAGAAACAAGTTAATGTTGCATGTTTTTGTTTTTAATTTTTGTGGAAATACAGTATTTGAGTTCATTTATATTCAAGTTTGTCATACCTTAAGAGTCTCATGCTATATCATGCCAGGTCAGATTAGTCTATATGTTCAGCTTTCGAGAAAAAGTTGTTGTTTTTTCACACCAAATGGAAACTCTAAGAGAGTTACCTACTGCAAGTAAGATGATAACTACTCATAACCGTTTAATAGAACTCCATTTAAAAAATATCTTAGGGATCTATACATTTCTTTACATACATGTTGTATATGTATACATGCTGGAAGGATGTCCAAGCTTTGGTGCATGTACTGGTACATGCAAGAACATTGCACTGTATTTTGAAGACCAGGACATTTTTATCTGTATTAGCCACAGGGTATGCACAGTATGTGTTTACATGTTGCATAAAACCCCATATCTGTGTAATTATGTGCAACGGGCCTCATGTTTTTTCCTCCTCAGGCTCAGCACAAACAAATAAGAATATGCCAGTGGTAGCTGGGGGGCTGAGGTGGGCCCATGAGCTTCAAAAGCGCATCCAGGTCCCCTTCTCCAAACTGAGGGACCTCTTCCCCTTGTGAGTTACTCCCCATGCTTTCAACATAGATAAAAGAAGAAGAAAAATCAAACTCAATGTTTTCACTCTTTTCTGAGGGTCTCAGAATGAACTCACTCTATGTGATGCTTTAAAAGCCTCGTAAAAAGCATTGGAATAAATCGACATAAACTTTGCACGGGTTGTAAACTTTCATCTTTTCTGCAGGTGCTTGGAGTCTGCAGAAGGAGCCAGGGTTATCGAGAAATATGAGGAGATGATGCAACTGCTGGACAGGTGTGTGGATATGATCTCATCTTACAGTGCATGTCATCATGCATGTATTAATGAATAAAACAACCAGGCAGAGGTGAGTAGAAAGACTTCTGTTCATTGCATTCTAAATCAACCGCAAAGAACAAAACAAAAACAGGAAACGCATTTGTTCAATAAAAAAATGTTAATGCCATTCCTTCCCCGTGATGCTGTTTTTAAAGTGAGCATTTGTAATTTTGTTAGTTTACTGCCTAGCGTTCATGAAGCGGTCTCTTGTGGATCAGCATGTCGGCACGCAGTTCTGGGCGTGATTTATGTTCTCATTACTTGGTGCTGCTCTGCTGATCATTCCACAGGACTCCCATAATCCCATATGCACTGTCGCTGCTCACTGATGCCAAGTGAGCAATGGACACATAGACCACATGGACAAAAAAAAAACCTTCTTGCGGTCAAAGAAAGAAAAGAAAAGTGTTGTTCATTTAGAATGACATGATTTGTGTTAGTAAACATCTGAGGGAATATTACAACACATTCTATGAATATATTTAGTCTGTTTTTTTTGCTTTGTTGCTTTTGTGGGGTTAGTTAAATATCATATCAGAAGCATCCGGCTAAAACTAATTCAAGGGTAGCTCTGACACAGAATGGTTTCTTTATCTTTTGCATTCCCAAACAGGCAAAGGGTGAAGTCCAATGTTCTATTTTGCTTTCCAAACTGATAAAAATCACCCAGAAGTATCTTATTGGCAGCCATGATAAGAGATTAAAAACAATTTAAAAGTTAAGCAAAGCCTTTATGTTTTCTTTTTAATCTTCCTGACTGGAATATTCTTTATGGAAATACAGAGATAAATATGTTCCATAATTCTTTCTCGATGTATCTTTTTGAGCATTTGTTTATGTTCTCCTAGTAACTAGGATGGAGTTCAGCCCAAAATTATTTATACACCCATTAGAGTTAGGTTTAAAGTAATATTTTATGTTTAGCTTATTAATTTATTTCTGACTGGAAGCAATATTATTGTTTTGGAGTCCTGAAATGAATCTGATAGAGAATCTGTGGAGAAAGCCAAAGATTAGGGTGATGGCAAGGAGGCATTCCATCCTCAAAGACGTGGAACTCATCACGAGAATAGCAGCCAAAACATGCAAAAAGCTTGTCAGCAATTAGAAGAAGGATTTGATTGCTATTTGTTTTCCATCTAAAGCCATTTAGAAATCCTCAAATATTTCTTGACATGCCGTTTTTTTGTGTCTTCTTCTTCTCTTTTGGCTTTTTCCTTCAGAGGTCGCCACAGTGAATCATCTGTCTCTATTAAGTCCTATCCTCTGCATCCTCTGTCTTCACACCAACTAACTTCATGTCGTCTACATCCAATAATTTCCTTTTTGGTCTTCCTCTCTGCTTCCTGCCTGGTGGCTCCAACCTTAGCATAGTTAATTGTCATCTCTCCCCTGAACATATCCAAACCATCTCTCTCTGTCCGTCTGTCATTTACACACAGGTATTCTGTCTTGCTGCAGCTGATCTTCATTCTTCTCTTTTCCAGCGCATATTGTACCTCCACCTCTCTATCTTTTCCTCTACCTGCACCCTGCTCTCACCGCAGATCACAATGTCATCTGCAAACATCATAGTCCATAGAGATTCCTGTCTAACGTCATCTGTCAGCATGTCCATCTCCAAAGCAAACAAGAAGGGGCTTAGAGCCAATCCTTGATGCACTCCCACCTTCACCTTGAATGCCTCTGCCACTCCAACATCACACCTCACTGCTGTCTCACACCCCTCATAATTGTCCTGCACCACTCTAACATACTTCTCTGCCACTCCAGACCGTCTCATGCAATACCATAGCTCTTCTCTCGGCACCCTGTCATACGCTTTCTCTAAATCTACAAAGATACAATGTAGCTCCCTCTGACCTTCTCTGTACTTCTCCATCAGCATCCTTAAAGCAAAAATTGCCTCTGTAGTACTCTTTCTTAGCATGATACTGTACTGCTGCTCACAAATGCTCACTTTTGACCGAAGCCTATCTCCCACCATTCTTTCCCACAGCTTTATTGTATGACTCATTAGCTTTATTCCTCTGTAGTTGCCACAATTCTGTACATCTCCCTTGTTCCTAAAAATCGTTACTAGAACACTTTTCCTCCATTCCTCTGACATCTTCTCACTCTTCAAGATCTTGTTGAAGAACCTAGTCAAAACCTCTACAGCTACCTCTCCTAAGCACTTTCATACCTCCACAGGTATGTCATTAGGACCAACTGCCTTTCCCCTCTTCATCTCCTCTTCATTGTGTGTAATTTAAATAAAAATATATTATTTTTAAATGATACACTTTCTGTAATCTGTTAGCTTTTGAGAGATGCATGTTTGATTTCCTATCAGATACAAATTTCTTGGCTGGCTCACTATAAGTTTGTCCAAGGTATGAAAAGCTTTGTTCCTTATTGTACCTGTAAATATTAGTAAATGGACTGAACTTATATAGCGCTTTTCTAGTCATGCTGACCACTCAAAGCGGTTTTCAGTGGAGCCACATTCAAACTTTCGTACTCACCTACACACACATTTATACAACAACACACAGATCAGTTGGCAACTTGGGGTTAAGGGCTTTCTACAGGGGGCCATCGACATGTGTCAGACAGAAGCTGGAATCTAACCTACAATCCTTCGATTACCAGCCAACTACTTTACGTAGCGAGCCACATTCGCCCTGAAGTAAAGACTAGAGAAAACATGCTTGCATTCTGTGGCCTTTGCTTTACTTTAAGCAGTTGTGCCATACTCCTTCCATTTCTGATCAAGCTGTCTTTAATTGATGGATATAAGTTAGCTTATGATAACTGCCATCGTCCCACTGTTTGTGATGATCTCAGCTTCAGCCCCACAAGCTGAGAAGCTTATGAAATAGATTGATAGCCAACAACAGACTATTTACAAGAAATGGGAAAAAAATAACAACAGGGATGTGAAGACTTGTTGGGTAATTGAGAGCATTGATTGTTATAGATTCTAAAAGCAGCTGGAAGGAAGTATCTGCGACAATGCTCCTTTGTGCACCTGGGATGCAGCGGTTTGTCACTGAAGGAGCTCTCCAGTTCTCGAACAGCTTCAAGCATGCTGTGGGCAATATTTATCCCTTTTTAGATTCAAAAGTTGATGTTCTCACGTGTCTTTTACCACCATTTAGTCTGCTTGTTGATGCAGACAAGTGTAAGACAAATGTCAACCCAATTCAAGCATCATGAATCAATTAAGAATAAGGTGCAGACGCTGCAGCATCTGGAGTTTCATGGGTAGGTCAATCAAATGGAACACAATCATAACACTAATGAAAATTTTACTGCACTTTAACGCCACTAGGTTTACAGTAATTTACATAGAATTTATTGAAACTATAAATCTGACTGGAACTATGAGCTGACAAATTACTTAACATTGGGGACAAAATAATTATGGATTTCCCTAATTCAAACCTTCCTTTACCAGAAAAGTAATCTCTTAATATAGAATCTCATTTATAAAAGTGCTCTGGGCAGGAGCACTCATTTACAAAGATGGAGCAATCTTTAGTGCTTGATAGATTGTTGTTTTATTTTTGAGCAGCTAAAAACATGTGTTTTTTCCCCAAAAAAGTTTGAGGAAAAACAATTAATGGTTGTTGTTTGTCTATAAAACTGTACTTAACCTTTTGTAAAAATCTAATGCAGTTTAAAGCTCTTTAGTGCACAATGAAGGACACCAGAATATTTCTCCTTTTAAACAGATTTACCAGATACAGATTAATTCATTCAGAGCAGTACCTTTAATAAGACAAAAATTAACGCTTACAGGTAAACCAGAGTAAATGAGGACTGTTTACCATAACTGGCACATCTGTTTTTCCGCATATGGTTTGTGTTTTCTGGAACAGCAACAGCAAAGGCTAATACTCCGCAAGAACAGAGACATTTGTTCTCCCAGGGCTGCTAGAACAAAAGGAAATCATAATTCCATAGTTCCTGCTGCCCTGGTTTGGGGTTTCTTGTTGCTTGTTCTTGATGCTTATTCTGGGCAAAACCTTTTGTCTTGTGAGGTGGCTGTGCTCCAGTAGGAGAGATCTATGAAGACGTCTCACAAATTCTTCTCTTGTTTTCTTGTTGAGGAGGATGAATCCTGCTTAGAAAATACACTGTTCTAGTTTTTTTTTGTTAAAAACTATTAGAGTTTCATCTAATTCTATTCAGGTTAACAAGTTTTAGGACTTTACATGCTCACCCAGTGACTTAACCTTTGAAGGCAATATAATCGACTCACTAGTTATTTCTTAGAATCATTGTGCCTTCTTTCATAGGAAGTATTTTCATAAAAAGGTTGATTTTTGTTCTTTTGTTTCTAATATCCTCTTAAATTCTAAAGATATATATAGTATATGTCAGCACTAATGTGCAAACTTATGCCCATTTTTTGCAGATACAGCAGACACAATCTCAACATCATTTGGGAATGTATTTCTTTGCCTGAAATGTAATATGAAATAATTCCCATGTTACGTTTTGAGTTTTTAATCAACTTTAGAGAAATATTTCTGGCTCTTCAGCAGATAAATGCTAAACCACTGGTTCTTGTCAGTTTATGAAAGCCTATGTTTAAATAAGAACAATTGGATAAGAGCTAAAAATGTGATTTGATTATCTGACTCAGGCCTTAGTTACTCCTAAAAAGCATCCAGTTCTTTATGTGGCCAAATGTATATAACAAGCTGTTTACAGTTGCTTTGTACATCCAAAAATTCACTGCACTTGGATTCTTGATCTAAAAGTAGATTAAAACACATTTAACAACAGAAAGCTTCTATGTACAACATTATGCTTGTAATATTTTAGGGTAATCTGCCATTCCTGTTTGCTAAAACTTTTTTTAAGGAGGCATAAAAGCACAAATGGGTGTGCTTCTAATCCAGAGTTTAATGAAAAGGCCAATTGGCTCCAAAAATTCCTTTACTAAGCAAACATCGTCTCTCTTTACTGACAGAGTTTACTCACCTTTATGTGAGGTATTATTGATGCTTTTATTGGGATGCCAACACATGTTTATGTATATTTATGTAAGTCACAGCCAGGGGTAATTTCCTTCCCTTCTCATAGACCACAGCTGTTTTACTAATGCAGATTGTGCGGAAAAAATACTGCTGAAAGCTGGTGGTAATTTTGAATCAGTGGAAGAATAAGTGGAAACAGCAACCTGCTGCTTTGCTGGATTCCTGGAAAAACAGGTCAGGCATGATGCAGAAGGTAGCATTGATACTCTCTATGTGAAATCTGTCTGCAAGTCCGTTGATTTTGTTAGATTCACGCATATTGTAGTCCATTGAACATACATTAACTCTGCAAAGACGATCCATCTCTGTCTGCTCTGTCCCTTTTGGCTTTTGCACTGAAGTTCAGATTAGGAACTGCATTGGGTGGTGGTAGTGGTGTGTTAGATGGTGAAAAAGAATACAGTCCCATGATAGAAATCACACATTTATTAATTTTTTTAATACATGGAATTTAACAACAAAATTAGGCAAATCTATTTTTTGTTTGCTGTGATATTAAATTATGATTATTCCTACATTTTTAGGTGTTTTCAACACAAATTATTATCATTCTGCAGCTCTACTGCAAACCACATGTCATCTAAAATGTTATGTAAATATGATCTCTCTTTTTGGTCAGGAAGGCATGAAAACACAAACTTCAATTATGAAGAAAAACAACAACAAAAAATGAAGCAATAAAAGCATGAATACATTTAGTTTGAAATAAAATTATGAGACAATATTGTTTACACATTCTCAAATGTAGGGTACGATATACCCCATGTGTATAAACTCTAATATGCTTTTACAGTCCCTGACTGAGGCTGCTTCTTTAGAGCTTCACAAGCTTACAATTACTCATCCACTTCATGTCCCCCAGAAACGGAGTAATGGGATGATGAACAAGAATAGTTCTTTGCCCACAATTTACTCCCATCAGAAATTAGACCCCTTCTTCCTCAGTAATAATCATCTCAGCTGCCGCCGATGAATGCCACTGTTATTATACATATTCCATTTAGGAACAGGACTGGCATCCTCACTCATTACCCCCACAGACAAAATGCAGTGTGATTTATGGCCATGACCGAGGCATTTGATTGCCTCTGTGTCTGCGGTGCCACTATCAGGAAATGAAGCTCACAGCAGAGATTCAATAAGGAGCATGCAGCGCACACTGAAGTTCTCATCATAAATGTGGCTATTTACAGATTGATAAAGACGTACAGAACCCTGACATCTTGTGTGTTTGCCACCTCTCGTAGATGAATCAGCATTTATCCTCATATTACACCCCCCCCCACACACACACACTCCTGCACCTAACACTCCTTCACTCTGCTCCCCCTGCCCTTATTGTTTGCGAGACACTGACAGGCGGATCACAACTCTCATTCTATTTACAACCTCAGAGGATTAACAAAACGGTTCAATCATACGCCTTTTAGCTGCCTGTTTCTGTGCTTCTGTTCATTTTCACGGTGACTGCATATTCATCTATCACTGTGGAATAAAAGGAGAGCTATTCTAACGGGAACGTGAGACATTGTGAATGTAAACGTTGCAAATTGTCTCGCTGTCTGCAATAACTTGTGCTTGATTGTGATCGCAGCTTGTATGCTTTGTTTTTGGCATTCCAGATACTCGGCCAGGTTGTATACGACATGGATGGAGGCCGTGGGCGAGAGCTCGCAGTACAACCTCAGTTTGCCATTGATCAACAGAGACTTGGACACTCATTTGATCTCTGTCAATTTCAACCCGCAGGTTTTTATATTAATCTTACACGCTTGAAAATAGGCCTGAATCTCATGGTATAACCTTGAGTAGAAGGTTTCACTGAGTTTATGCAAACATTTCAAATGAAAATGTATAACATGATCTCACCGCTTTTGTCTAAGACAAATAAACAATACATATTCCTAAAAACTAAAATATAATATTGTGCAATACAAGTATGCTGCCAATACCATAAACAGATATTTACATAAACTACAGAAAGAGTTACATAACCTTTTTTTCTCACTGTCTGACATAAAATCAGACTAAACCGTTATTGTTTTAGGTCAGTTAGGATTTCCAAAATATTTTGTATTTTCTAAATCCCAAAACAATGAAAGATGGCGCTTTTCTGGAGAGATTTTGATTAGTTTCCTCAAAATCCAAAGTCAACATGCACTGACAGTTTATGGCCTACAATTTCGGAAATCCCTGATGATGATGATGTAATTGCTTTGTAATCTTGATTTGCTAGATTTTAGTTAAATGGAAGCCCAACTGTAAATGAGACAACACCACAAACATACTACCTCCTAATGTGACTCTGACAAATCTGAAGAAAAAAAACAAGGCAAAAAAATGTGGACCATAAATTTGAATAAGCTTTGGTCACAATTTGAAGAAGCCTGAAAGCACCAGCTTTTCTGTTCAAACAAATGTTATGCATGTATGAATACCAGCATTCATTCATTTGGCAAGGGTGAGTCATTATTTACTTAAAAAGTTGTCCTTCACTGATACATGCTGAAAGGCCACTCTGCAAGCAAGAAACTCTTACTTCAAAAGCAAGTTTCCAAGAGCAGTTGGGGACATACAATTAATAATTTTTCCCTAATGATCATCATTCTTTGGAGGAAAAAGGGATAGCTTATGGGCCTTAAAACACCATTCCAACTAAGTAATGGTGTTGGCAGCATCATGTTGTGTTCATGTTATGCTGCAGAAAACCCCCCAGAAATATTGAATTTACATCTCAATACATCTACTAGGAAGTAAAAGCTTGGGCACAAATGGGTCTTCCAAACAGACAGAGAACGTAAACACATCACCAAATTAGTAACAAATTGGCCTAAGGGCAACCTAATGCCCTGATACCAGTCCCATAGAAAATTGGAAGCCAGAGCGAAAAGATGTATGTGAACAAGCAGCCCCGAGACCTGACTCTGTTACACCAGTTCTGTCAGGATTGGGCCAAAGGTTTTGATTAATTACCATTGTAAGATGCTTGTGAAAGGATTCCCAAAACATTTGACCCAAGTCATACACTTTGAAGGGCATATCTACAAAATACTGAGCAAATGTGTACCTCTGACATTTGGGAAAGAAAAAAAAACCTTAAAAGTATACCCCACTATTGTAATTCTGACATTCAGTAAACTGAAATATTTGTTAGATTAATCGCTTAAATTTAGCTGTGGTTTTCAAGTGTGTATTAATTTGAATACTATCGTTTTTCTCTCGCTCTGCTCTTTGGAACTATTTGTACAACAATAATTAACAGTGCATATAGTGATTTGTTGCTGATCATAAATCTTGACTGTTTGTACTCTTTTACGTCTTTCTAGCTGGCAGCTGTGCTGAGGGAAGTGAAGTACTTGTTGAGTCGACCCACTGAGGCCATACCAGAAGCTGCCGTTCAGATCTACACAGCCAGGGAGCAGCTGTGGCAGTATGTGGCCAACCTGGAGCTCACTGCAGTCCGATACAACAAGGTCTGGAAAGATTAGAGTGAACATTTTTGGACAACTGAATCTGTGTAGAAGCTAATGTAAAAGTAGAGCTTGCTAACTGACATGGTCAGGAGGCCGCTAATGCATTGTTCTACCAAAACAAAATTTCAAATTTTTTGAAAGAATTTGTCAATCTGTTCTCATAACCCCAAAAATGTTTGTTGGTCACTGGCACAAGTCAACCTAATGTGTTTTAGTGCTTCCAATTCCCCTCTGCCTTTTTGGCCCAAACAGTGATCTCTCCTATCAACTGAACCCCCTGATCGAAACACAATCAGATTCCTGAGTGAGATTCCTGCTTAAACTCTCTGCAGCATTTAACACCAGAAATCATAACATTCTACTTTCTTCCTTGTGTGAACTCTGTATTTCTGGAACAGCTCTCTACTGGCTTAAATCCTACCTAAGCAGTCGAACATTCAAACTTTCTTGGCAGGATGACTAATCCAGATCTCACCACCTCCCCATTGGTGTTCGTCAGGGCTCTGTTCTTGGCCCTCTTCTCTTCTTGGTCTACAATAAGTCTCTGAGCTCCATCATTCACTCACATGGTTTCTCTTACCACTGCTATGGTGATGACACTGAGCCCTTCCTTTCTTTTCCTCCAGATGACACGACTATGTCAGCTTGTGTTTCCGTCTGTCTCTCTGATATCTCTGCTTGAATAAAAGAAAAACATCTCCAGCTGAATCTGTCCAAAACAGAAGTCCTCATCTCTCCTGTCAGGCCTTCTGTACTGCACGACTTCACCATCAGCTCGGGATTTTCCGTGATTGTCCCCACAAATTTAAGAAAGAATTTGGTGGTCATCATTGATGACCAGCTAACCATCAGAGAGAACATTTCTGCCATTTCTTGTGCATCCAGATTTTCTCTGTACAACATCCAGAAGATCAGACCTTCCTTCTGGTAGTTCTTGCACCACGTGGTCAAAGATCAGTGTCTACACGTTTTAGCTGTCTAATCCCAAAATGGTGGAATGACCTGCCCAGCTCAGCACTTACAGCAAGCTCCCTTACCATCTTCAAGAAAAGGCTAAAAACATAACTTTTTTGCAGCTTCTTAGGCACTTAACAAAAAAACAAAAAACAAAAATGACTTATTTTGGAGTTTCCTAGGGAACCCCCACAAAACAACAACAATATTTTGGTTACAGTTAACACATTTCTTTCTTACTACGCTTACTTACACTGTGTGACCCTGACCCAGTTTATGCTTGTTATGTTCCTCATTTGTAAGATTTTTGGAGCTTCTTTGGATAAAAGCGTCTGCTAAATGACTAAATGTAAATGTATAAGTGGTAAATTTATAAGTGGTTAAGATGCTAAGACATTGTAATGATGGGAAAGAAGAAACTAATCATTAGAATTATTGATCCCAGTATCAGATTGATATTGGATCAGAGTGGTTCCATTAATAATTACATTAGCAAAAACCTTTACCAGATCCAGATTAAAATACATCATGATATAAACCTGTTACTCTGTGCTATAGAACTTCTCATAAGTACTTTCATTGTTGATTTATGTAAATTTAATTCCTAAATTTTACAGAGAGAGATGACATAGTTTTTTTTTGTCCGCCCATTTGAAAAACAAATTTGTACATATAATATGCTTGTCTTTACCCAAGACACTTTGCTGTTGTTGGTCTTAATGGGAACTGAACAGGGGGTCATAGCAGTGTCAAAAATGAATAACAGGATAATATGCAAGAAATCACTGATGTAATTAACTCAGCAACACAGCAAACAATTCCTATTGTCCTTGGTTGCATTCATCATACCTTCCCCAATTAAGTCAGTTTATAATGTAAACATACAGCAATGCATAGTGTCCAGTTAGAGCAACATTTTGGTTCAATCGACTTGAGAAACATCCAAGCAATGCTGAAATTGTGACTTCGGCAAAAGTCAGTACCCTGTTTGGGCAATTTGAGTGGCATTCCAGTTCAACACAGATCATAATATTTCTATTTCATGACAGATATTGATTCAACTTTTAATTGTTGCTTTCCTTCTGTTTGAAATTAGGTGATGATGTCTGTGTTGGATGTGGAGCGTCCTCTGATTCAGGGTCAACTCAGAGACATCGATGCTCAGCTCAGGGAAGCAGAAGGGAGTCTGAACTGGAACAGCCAAGGTCAGCTGATAAGTAACACATACAGTAGTGTTCCAAAGAGTGACACTTCTAAATGGCTATTTCTTTACCGTCTCACATTACAAGGTGAGCATATTTCACACTGTAGTGCAGCAGTGTGTAGTCATACCGATAGTTTTGTTCCTAATCAGACTACACCATGATTCAAATGAGACATATGACACAAACATGCAGATCATTTGCATGCTGTGCTCACAACATTTATAAATTTCATCACAAATGCAAAACAAAATATCTTCAAAATAAGTGTCATGCTGAATAATTTACAGACTTGGCCAGATAAATAAATAATAGAAAAAAATACTAAAAACAGAGCTCCCATCCTCTAAGAGAATTTTTATTTTATTGAGAAGTCAGTAGATTTTAGATGGTTGAGCTAACATAAATGATTTATTCATTTAGTGTCATATTGTTTTGATGCAAACCATTGGGGTGTAAACCATACATCCAACTCACAGGACAAGATATTAAATTACACTTGTTTCAACAGGAAGACATGGAACCCATTTTACCAGTATTTTGAGGAAAACAAAGAGTCCCATTTTTATTTATTTATTTATTTTATTTATGTATTCTTATAATAGGTTTCATTAATCCCAAAATATGCTTCATTGAATCTGTAATCACTGTGGATTAAAGTTTAAGGGACTCCATACAGAGCAGTTTTTATGCCTGTCTAATTTTTTAATTGTTCTAATGCCAAAAACCTTTGACACTTTTGAGTTGCTCACTTTTGAGTTTTCACAAATGGAAGATAGGTTTCGAAAAAATATTCAAATCATCTTTGTGTTTCAAAGACTCAGTGCAGTGTGGAATTTGTCAAGGTTGGATCAGTCTATTTAGAATGTTTTGACAGGAAGGGCTCCTGCACATGTTAACTTTAGTGTAATCAGCAGCCAAAGGTTATCCGGTCACGGAATTCTCACAGTGGTATTTTCATCCCAATCTTGTCTATCATGTTTTTTTCTTTTTTTTTTACCATGTATTCTAAATGTTGCCACACAAATGATTTGAAAAGTGGTGACAGCTTTCTCAATGCACAAACATACAGACTGTCAAGCTCAAAGCACACACTTTCATATCAAAGGCGTTCTGCCTCTTTGACTTAGACTTGCAGGAGCTGACTCTCACCCCAACTTTACCTTTGACTTCAAATTGTTCCTTTACAAGCTGAATGTTATAGCTTGAAGACACCTACAGAACAACATCATCTCCAAAACAATGGGTCTCTGAGATGTCTGAAACTAAACACCAGACTCGTCCTCCTAATTCCAGGGATTATCGTCAAACTTCCTTGTGTAACTTTAACCGGGACACTAAAAGTATGACAAGCCAAACTTGAAAAATCTCAATCTTTGTTTTAACAGCATGTTAAATGCAGAAAATGTCTGCCTACCTACTCTGTGGAACCATTTGTATTTAAGTCGACTGTAGTGTTTTTACAACTCTTTAACTACACTGTAAAACTTTACTGCAAAACAAGAATCAATCTTATAAGGGAAACTTTATGGTGTTCTTTATGAACTGGATGATTACATTTGAGTTTAAATACATAAACAAATAAAGAATATTAAAATCATTAGACTGAATTATTGTTTGTGTGTTCTAACTCTGTATAGTTTTCAAGAGTCCTTTAAATAGTGTGTGCCTTCCTAATGGAGATTTGGTAACAATAATACATGTGGTGTGTTTTTTACTCCATTAAGTTTTCAGATAGAAGCTAGAACAAATGTATACAGCGGTTACAAAACCTATTGCATTTTTAATATTTTGATATGAAGTTGCTAAGCAGTTAAGGAAATTCTAAATCCAGGTTGTGCCTTCTTTTCTTTATCCTAGCAATGAAGCGGGAAGATGAGATTACTTCGAGAGTTTACCTTTCCAGGACTTATATATAGCTTTTTTGCAGTCAGTTTCTCTTTGGAAATGTTTTTCACAATAATAACCATTTATTGTGTTTAGAAGAACACTTGTTAAACAGAAATGTAGCCTAAGGTACTTAACGAGGAGGTTATATTTGTATGAATTTTAAGTATAAAGCGAAATAAAAAAAAGTGTTTGCCCTCTTCGAGATTTCTTCAAAGAAGTTTTAACATCAGACAAACATAACTTGAGTAAATACAAAAAGTATTTTTCTAATTATGGTTTTGTTTATTAACGTATGCTAAACCAACCTGGACCTATGTGAGGAAGTATTCACCTCAGTTGTTTGATTTAGAATTCAATTAATTAACTTATTAGGGTCCCAAGCCCCAGTGCAGGGAGGGGAATGTAATTTTGCTGGCCACACCCAGGCCTATTTTACCTGTAGAATAAAGAAAACACCTAAATAGAAACCTTTTGAGATGTAGTAGTCTAAAAGCTCCCAAGAAGCAACAGCAAGGTCATTGACATCTGTCAGTTTGGAAAAAGGTTACAAAGACATTTCCAAGGCCTTGGGACACAAACAACACCAGTATAAACTGTTATCCACAAACAGAGGAAACATTGAACAGTCTCCTCAGGAATGGCCAGCCAAGCAATGTTACACAGGTTGCAGACTCCTGGTTCAAATAGTTGTTTCTCATAAGTTCAAAACAGTGTTTTTTATTTATCTTTGTCTGATATTAAAATTTGATTATTTGACACCTTTTAATGGAACAAAAAAGTAAGAAAAAAGGATATCATTGAGATGCAAATAGTTTTTTCACAGCACTTGTACACACTGTGTATTTATTGTGATATATCAGAATTGGATAATGCGAACAAAAAGGTGTAGGTACACTAAGAATTGTTAGAAAACTATTCCTGTCCCAGTTTTCCCTCCTGTTTCCATCCATCCTTGTCAGTTTGAGGGGACAGCAGTTTGTTTGAGAATCTAACACAAACTGAAAAGCTTTCCTTATGAAATAAGAATAAAGGAGTTTAATCATTGATAAGGGTTGACTGACGCAGAGCAGCAGGATGTGTTGTACGTTTTTCCGACTCTGGGACTACTGGCGGAACATAACAGAAATAAGAGGAGTGTTTATGGTACAAGCCAGTGCACTCAGCTGTCTGTGGGGACAGTCTTTCTGTTTCTCTGCAGGAACACACAGCAGCTACTCACTCATCTGCTGCATGTTGAGCAGGGTGCATTTATCTATGCATGTTATATGATTTATATGATAAAAAAAAAGCTTAATGTACCTTCAGTGTCAGGCTGGCAACATTGAATATTTGTACTTAAATAGTGTACAAATCTATATTTAGAGTAATCCTAAAAATAAGTAGACAGCATTCAAATCCTATGGCTTTGCCGATCAAGTCATGAGAAAAAGTTATCTGTTTACTAGGCTCTACAATTATTTTAATCTGACATCAAATGTACCAAAAACACATTAAAAGCAGATTATACACCAACCACTGTCAGAGTTTCTGTTTCCCCAACATTAGCTTCTGTTTATCAAATTCCCAACTGCTTTAAGGGATTATATAAGCTGCTTAATGTCTTGAGGCAAACTCTAATCAGCACATCTTATAGCTTTCTTTCAAGAATGACTTTCCTCCGGACATTCTTTCATAAAGCCCAGGTTTGTGAAGTGGACTAGTTGTCTACAAAGTGGTGAATCCCTGCTTCAACTCCATTAGCACAGGACCCCTGGCTGCTTTTCCAATTAATGTTCTTGTCTGGCCTGTTGGTCCAGGTGTGTTCCTTGGTCTTCATGATGCTGGTTGGTTAGTTATGTTCTCTAACAAGGGCTGCACAGTGGCACAGTTAGTAGCACTGTTGCCTTGCAGCAAGAAGGTCCTGGGTTCGAATCCCGGCCTGGGGTCTTTCTGCATGGAGTTTGCATGTTCTCCCTGTGCGTGCGTGGGTTCTCTCTGGGTACTCCAGCTTCCTCCCACAGTCCAAAAACATGCCTGTTAGATGAATTGGTCTCTCTAAAATTGCCCTTAGGCATGAGTGTGTGTGCAGGGTTGTTTGTCCTGTATGTCTCTGTGTTGCCCTGCGATGGACTGGCGACATGTCCAGGGTGTACCCCGCCTCTCGCCCCATGACTGCTGGAGATTGGCACCAGCCCCCCACAACCCTGCATTAGGATGTACGGGTACAGAAAAGGGATGGATGGATGTTCTCTAACAAACCTCTGAGACATTTACTGTACAGATTGTAGATTGCATTGCACACAGTCATATAATTTATTTCTAAACCAACTTTCATATAAATAAATTATATGACTATGAAAGTTGGTTGTCTTGGATTTTATTTTGGGTATTGTGCGAAAGGGGGCTGAATAAAAAATGCACTACACAATGTTTTTGCCTGTATTAAATTATAATTTGCTTGAGATATTTTGGATAGTTAACTGTGTCCCAAACTATGGCTAAGCGATACATAAAATACTATAAATTATGAAACATACTTTTTAGTCGATACTTTAGAGTTCTAAAGCAATCATGTCTTTCAGGTGTTTGGCAGTATATTCAAGACGTTCGAGACTCTGTCTGTGACATGGAGAGCAGAGTGCAAAGGGCCAAGGAAAATGTGGAGGAGATGCAGAAGTGCATGAAGTCTTGGGCCATCCCCATGTTTGACAGAAAAGATGGCAAAAAGGACACTCTGCTTTGCCTTGAGGATAGGGCTGAAAGGGTGGAGTGGTTTCACAATTTGGTGCGGTCCTCTGGGGGGAAAATCCACTTCCTGCTTGAGGTACTTTTCTGATGATTGAGACATATTCAATTCTCTTTAGTTTTCGCTAACGTTTCATCATTTTAAAAAGACATTTTCAAGCAAGGATTTGAAACTCCCTTTGAACTACATTGTAATGTAATTTCTAAATGATTTACTGAGATTGTCCTGCTTTTTATGTCTTAGAGCAATCAGGCGCTGTTCAGAGTGGAGTCGTCCTCGGTGGAGTGGAAGGCCTATGTGGAATACATTGATGACATGATTATAGATGGATTCTTCAGCTGTATCGAGTGCTCTCTCAAGTTCTTCCTGGACAACATGGGTAGGATAATAAACAGCAAACAATACAAGAGACCTACAGTTAAAACCAGATAATTCCATACACTGTATTAGAGGCACATACGCTGTTTTTCTCGGTGCCTGACAATACGCCAGAAAAAAACGTCCTTTTTTATGTAAGTCTGGATGACTAAAATATTTTTGTATATTTTCCAACTCCAGAATAGTTAGAAAAATAATTTTGTTAGGATTTCTTGCCCTTTCTTCAAAGTCAGAAGCTTAAACACTTAGTTTTTGACATAATTGTCCTTTAAGTTTAATAACTTGGGTCAAACATTCTGTGTATCTTTCCAGCAGTTGTGGAAAATTGTTCTCTGGAATTTTAGCCGATTCCTACTGATAAAACCACTGTACACACACGCACTCGCACGCATGCACGCACACACACACACACATCTTTTCAGCTTTACCCAAAAATTTTCTATGATACTGAGGTCAGGACTTAACTATGGTCACTCTAAAACATTGACTTATATGTCTAAGTCACTTTGTCACTGATTTGGCTGCTAGGTTAGGGTTATTGTTCAGTCCTGAAGACTTTAATTTCCTGGCTGATGTCTTGAGATAATACTTTAAGATTTCCTCAAAATGTTCCTTCCTCATGATGCCATCTGTTTTTTCCAGTGCTTAGTCTCTCTTGCACTAAAACACCAACACAACATGATACTCTCACCCTTGTACTTAAAAGTTGAAATGGTCTTTTGCATTTTTTTTATCACCTTAAGTGGCAATGGGCATTAAGACCAAATGCTCTGGTAGTTGTATCAAAGCACATGTCTCCAGAAAGTATGACCGTACTCCTAGACTAATTTCACTGAGGACATTTACACTCTTAGCTATTTCAGGCAGCATCTTCAGAAGAATTATGTTTTAATTTTTCTCCATCATAAACAATATGATGACTGGAGAGCTCCATGGTGTTTATGAATGTATGCAGTGGTTTGAGCAGATACATTTTGCACCTTCAGCAAAATAACTGATGTATCTAAACTTTTTAATTTGAAGAGAATACATTAGCCTTTTAAAAAAAAGAAGTCCTTTATTATTCTGGTATTTAGCTACTAGAAAGAAAAAAATAATGCCAGCTAACCTAAAACAGGTTAAGTTTTAGTCTGATTTGATGTCAGTTGAATAATAAAAACCTATATGTGTATTCATAATGTATGTATAAATCTGGGTTCAGTCGTTAATCTAAAAAGTGACGCCTGTATTTTGTCTTAAAAGTGCCACAGTGATATTGAGGCTATTACTACTCCTGTCTCACTGCCAACAGAATGCTGCTGCCAACTCTAATATTAATAGAAGAAAATTCAGAGCTGCTCATTACTCTGATTCTACAGCCTCTCTCCGCCAGCAGTCAGTTTGACAGCTCTTTAGCAACATCTTCTCAAGGGCTTTGATGTCAGTCGGGTGTCCGCCTTTATTGGCTGGATTTTCGACATGGAAAACTAGCGAACATGCTTGTTGGCATGGGTTTTGTCAGCCAGTTTAGACATACTGTGATGTGGTTCAAGATGAGCTGGAGTGTTTACAAATTGCTGCTGTGTCCAATCCTCTTGTTCTTATGCTCTTTTTGCCTTCGATGTCTTCAAGATCAAGAACTCTCTGAAGTACAGATACAGACACATTTTTTGGCACCCCTGTTAAAAATGTGCAGAGAGCCTTAAAATTAATTCTTTTGTTATTGAACTGACATAATCTCATGGAAGAAAGTATTGAGACTTAGCATTTATTAAGTAAGTCCTATTATATTATATAAATGTTTATATCAAAATCACTAGCAGCACAATTATTGGCATTCCTTCTACTTTATTCAAACCACTCTTGCAAATAGGAGAGCACCTAGTTGTCTCCTATACCACAACCTCGGGGACTATAGAAAAAGAGATCTTTGACCATTTCTCCTTGCACAACCTCTTCATCATTCAGTTCTATTTCTTCTAACCCAGCAACTGGTTTTTACTTTACTAGTACATTTCATAGTGTTTATGATGTCTTGCAATCTAACAAACTTTTCAGGGAACTTTGGAAGAAAACAGGCCCACACAGCATCACAAATCCCACATCTTACTGAACAGTGGACATGAGGGGCTGTCCCACATGTTTATTCTAAGGGGCTGTTTACATGACAACGTTTTTCAGCAAAACTGAGGTTTTTCTCTCGGATTCGGCCTCTCGTTTACACGACAACAGGAAAACGGGGGGGCGAAAACACATCTTTTGGGAAACAGCTTCCAGAGTGGAGAGTTTTGAAAACGCTGAGTGATACGTTGTCATGTTAACGCATGTAAAACGATGACGTCACTGCCAGCCACCTACGGAGATGTTGCACTTGCACACTCCGCCTTTCTACAGAAAAACGACAACAATGGCGGGTCCAGGTATGCTGTTACTGCTTCTGAAGTTATTTGGTCTCTGTAAGCAAAACTTAGAGATCATCAGGCTTCTATGCGATCGCCAATGGAAACGCATACAGTACGTGCGTTAAATAATCAATACGCATTTATTTAAGCAGAGGAGAACTACAAGAAGAACGCCATTGTTAGTTATAATGAAATGTTTCTTTTCCGGGTTGTGAGGGGGAAACCTTGGAACACTGCATACACATGACACACTGCCATCTAAAGGCCGGGCATATGTATTACATCGTTTTCCATCGCGCGCCCTGTCGTGTAAACGCAGTGCATTTTCACCCGCGTATTCAAGCAAAAACTGAATTTTTTTTTTTTTTTTTTGCAGTTGTAGATCCTCACATTAGAAAACATGAGCAAAGCCCAGTTTTTAAGGCATATAAGTATTATATACTACAAATTATTGTTATTCAGCTAAAATACCTAAACAGCCAAGGTGGTATTAACAGTCAATTTAATGCCTGTTGTTGCTTATTCTACACATACCAATTGGATCATACTGGAAGCGCTTTGCCACCGTTTCGTGGTCTGAGTTATGGCAAAGTGCACCTAATTGCACATCTTTGCATATGAAATATCAAAATCTATATGTATTGCATGCGCTACATTCAAATGAACAATTTCTACTAAATTTAGAATCTTAGAATGTATTTTAATGTAATTGCAATGGATTTAGGCAATAACTAGTTCATTTAATGAAATGTGTTCAGTGAGGTAAAAAAAAAATCTGTTTTAAAAGAAAATTACCAGCAGAACAGCATGGTACCTCTTAGAACTCCTTTAAAATGAATTTATCTGAAGCATTTCTTGAATATACACTTCAAGTTGATCAGAGTATCTAGGAAAATTGGATTATAATCCACAGCTTTGTTTTCCAGAGGAGTGTAGATATGAAATGACTCAGAACCAACATTTATCTCGCCACCACACATAGAGAGCAAGCTAGTAATGAAGGTAAAACATAATTCTCCAAAGCTCACTGTTGGAGAACTTAAGAGTGGCATCTTGGGAGACGCCAAATCTCCCTAATGAAAACAAAATCTTTATTACATGACAACAGGCTGACAGTGACACCACAAAAAAGCCTTTTGTTCTATAAGCACAGTGGTAAACATTCCCTCAGTCCTGCATAAATAAGTAGGTCTAAACTTTGGATGGCTGCAAAGCAGATAAACGTTGAAAGAAGAAACATGTAAAGTTTGACAAAACGCTGTCAGAACTTCAACTGAAACTGTGTGCTTTTGTCTGATAAGAATGTAACTGAGATAGGGGATGAATTATGATGTCACACGATGTACCAATGGACAGGCAGTGAGTGAAACAATGGAGAAACATGCAGGAGAAAGTATTTAAAGCAGTTAAGGGAAGCTAGTGGAGTTTTTTAAGAAAAATTTAACCTTAATTGAGGGACTAAATAAACAACAGACAGCAAATGTAGTCTGAGTTTTTAGTACACCGGAAGCTCAACATTTCATACCTGGATATGTGGAACTACCTTGAATCATGTTTAGTTGGGTAGAAAATGTTCCTGAAGACTTCACAAATAAAACCGTGGTTGTTGTTTCTGGCAAGGTCACAAGTTTCCTTGTTTTATTTAACTGTTACCAGTTTTACCAACTGAAAATGAGCATTTCCTCAGAAAGCAACACTGTCGTGAGCCTGAATTCAACTTGTACCCAGGCTGTCTAAAACGATAAAACTCACAGTTAATGTCAAGATTTTTTCAGCTAATGTTTTGGGCTCCAGATGAGACATTTTTCTACAACAGTACAGTGGACTCCTTGTATTTGCGGGGGATAGGGACAACAGCCGCCCGCGAATAGTTAAAATCTGCAAATACTTGAGACCTCCTCTAAAAACGCTTATAAAGGCCTATTTAAATAGTTAACACACCATATATACCTTCATATGCATTAATACTCTCAGTGAACACCGTCTCAGCACTACTGCAGAAGCTAACGTAAACAGTCTCCCTTAATTCCACTTAAAGAGATATAGCAAGAGGAAATCAGTGCCAGAGGAAAATAAATGGCGGTCCTGGATTGGCTGCTTTGCAAACAACAGCCAATAATGAGTCAAGTAGCATTGTAGATAAAGCATTCCAGCTTCCAAAGCTGCATTTTCTTTCCAATATCACACATGGGCTGCAAAAAAAATCTGGGAATTGGCAGATTTTTGGTTAATCTGTGAAAATACAACTGCGGAAAGGCAGGGGTCCACTTTATACGTTTTGAATCAAAACATCAGCTCACAACTTTAAAAATTACATTTAGTGGGATTAGGAGCCCAAGAGCCTGGCTGATGATGCCCAAGAATTAAGTGATTCTTAACTATAACAGTAACAGAGACTAGCCTGATAGTAAATTACATGAGCGGTCAGAGATCTGGTGTGGAGTTCGATCAGGTAAATCCTCTCATGCTTCATTTTGACAACTAAATCACTTTCATAAACTCTGTTTATTTATCCCAATTAGTGATTGGGACTGGTAAATAGTAAAATGTTTTATCTAATCTCTTTGACTGTGGCCTTAGAAATTAAATTTAAAGTAAAAAACAAAAAAACATGTGTGGAGTAGCTCCTGTTGACAGTTTGAGGTTTGCTCCTCGTTCTGTTTGTTCTTCAAAGCCGAAAAGAATTACAAATTCGCCTGAGATGTAATGTATTTTATTCCAGATTTTTCACTTACCTTGACTGTTCTTTCATGAGTCCAGTTTCCACTGTGAAACTGGACCATTACATTTTCTTGCTGCATAAGTTAAAGCTGACATTTTTTGACAAATAATTTTTTGACAAACTGACTGCAGTTTATAACTTGTACACATTCTTTAAAAAACTTATCTGAAAGCTGAAAATTGTTAGTTCTATTTTTGTCTCTGCTCTGTCTTCATAAAACCCCAGTCGGTCGTGGCAGATTGACGCTCGTACTGAGCTAGGTTCTTCTGGAGGTTTCTTCCCGTTAAAGGGGAGTTTTTCCTCTCCCCTGTGGCTACATGCTTGCTCAGTATGAGGGATTGCTGTGAAGTCAACGACACAACGCAGGCGACTGTTTTCTGTTGCTACTTGTTCGTTCAGGAGGAGTGAATGCAGCAAGTCAATGACTCGATGCAATCTGCTGGATCTCCTTAGATAGAACACCTTTAAACTGATGGGAATAATGAACTGAAGGATTCATAGGATCACATGTGGTGTGCCACAGGGTTTGATTTTAGGCCCAGTGCTTTTTAACCTTTATATGCTCCCTCTTGGCAGCATCATCAGAAGACATGGAGTCAACTTTCACAGTTATGCTGATGGCACACAGCTGTACATCTCCATGTCTCCCGATGACACACGGCCAATGGATGCACTTTTTAACTGCATTTTAGACATCAAATCCTGGATGGCAGAAAACTTTCTCCAACTCAACCAGAACAAAACTGAAGTTTTAGTCATCGGTCCTGAGGCTCAGAGAGAGAAACTTTTACCAAAACTACAATCACTGTCTTTTAATCCCTCTCTACAAGTGAAGAACCTGGGCGTGATTTTTGACTCTGAGCTGACTTTTATTCCTCACATAAAAATTATTACTAAAATAGGTTTTTATCAACTAAAGAACATTGCCAGAGTCCACCCCATTCTCTCTCGGGCCAACACGGAGACACTGATGCATGCTTTTATCTCCAGTAGAATTGATTACTGTAATGGCCTTCTTTCTGGTCTTCCCAAAAAGAGTATATCAGGTTTACAACTACTACAAAATTCAGCAGCACGTGTCCTGACGAAGACCAGGAGGCAGGAACACATTACACCGGTCTTAAAATCACTGCATTGGCTCCCCGTACATTTTAGGATCGATTTTAAGGTTCTTTTAATGGTTTTTAAGTGTCTTAATGGTCTTGGGCCTTCTTATCTCTCTGAACTGCTTTTACCATATGAACCTTCGCGGTCTCTGCGCTCCTCTGGCAGCCGTCTCCTTGTCCCCCCAAAAGTCAGGACACACACGCATGGCGAGGCGTCTTTCCAGTTTTATGGCCTCACCTCTGGAACAGGCTGCCGGAGAACCTCAGGGCCGCAGAGAACGTTCATGTTTTTAAGAGCAGACTCAAGACTCACCTTTTTAGCCTAGCTTTTAACTGATTATTATTTGTTACTGTTTGTTTAATTGCTCTGCATGTTTTATATGATTATATTTTTATCAGTGTTTTACTATTTAATCTTAGCACATTAATTTACTGTTTATTTTTATACTTTAATTTATCTTAATCCCCGTTCCAGTGTTTCCTCTGTGAGAGCCCTCTGCCCCAGGAGCGGTGGTGGGCTGTGGCTGCCTGGGTGCTCTCCAGGTGGAGCTTGGGTGGAGGTGGGGGTCTTGGCCTTGCCTTCACAGGGAGCCCTGTGTCAGCGCCTCGGCTGCTGCTGTTAATCTACCGCTGTCGGGGCAGATGGCTCCTCTGATGGCGTTTCCTTGCATGGTTCATCTACACTCGGCCCAATGTCCTTTTTTACTTTTGCTTTTAACTGTGTCTGTGCATGGGAGTTGGGTTGGGGGGAGGGGGGTATAACTGTGACCATGCTTTTAAATCTGTGGGGGAGGGAAGGGAAGGTGGTTTTATATGGGGTCATTTTAATCTGTAAAGCACTTTGTGATGCAACTTCTTGTATGAAAAGCGCTTTATAAATAAAGTTTGATTTGATTTGATTGGAATGTATATATGATTGAATTGAAATGACTTTTCTTGTAAAGTGCCTTGAGATGACGTGTTGTGAATTGCCGTTATGTTAAGAAACTGAATTGAATTTAACAAAGATACATTTCCATCATGTTAATTTGTTACCATAGTAACTACACTGGAAACACAGGAGGAGTAACTATATTACCAAAATTACCCTAGTTCCTGGAAAGGCTTCTGTAGTATAAAGGCATCTTATATAGGACAGCACCACAAGATCCCTGTTTTCTGTGGTGGAACAAGGTATGGTGGAAGATCTGAGATGCTGTAAACTGTGCCATTGACAATAGTCATGGGAATCTTAGTAGTTAATCCCAGGAATCTTAAACTACCTAATACCTAATGTCTAATGGACTTATGTGGTAAGCTGAAATTGGATGTTTTACCAGATTAATATCCAAAACATATCTTTCTTACAAAATTAAGACAGAAATGGTACCAGACACAAAATCAAGCTTTTTCACATGGGGCACCTAAGTTCCCTGACCTAGATCATATCAAATACCTGTGGGGTGAGCTGAAACGAAGAATGGATACGAGAAGACCAAGGATTCTGGTTGATCAAGAGATTGTGCAAGAGGAATGGAGCATACAAAGGGAGAAACATCCCTCTCTGTCTATGCTTCAACCTTGTGAAACATTATAGGGAAAGACTAAGTGCTGCCCTGCTGGAAAAAGAGATTACGGAAATTATTCACAACAAGGGTGCCATAAAATCTGACTCTTGTGATGTATTCTTCTTTAATATGTGTGAGACTGTTCTGTAAAAGATCACTTTATTTCAAGGCCTGTATACATCCTAATTGGGGTGTCAATACTGTCTGCATCTGTGAATGATCTAACCGAAAAATAACCCTAGCAGCAGGTTCAATTTCTAACCACTGGTAAATTAAGCATTACAATTCAAACGGATTATATAGTCCATGGTTTTCTCTCTGCAGATCAAAGAGCTGTCCTGGCTCCCCTTCTTGAGGCTCGACTGGATCTACAGACTCCTAACATGGTATTCTATCCCTCTCTGGAGCTGGGGGCTCCAGATAGTTTGTTTGAGATGCTGGAGAGTCTCATCAATGATGTGTTCAAAATGTCTTCGTTGGTGCCACGACTCGCCAAGCACAGCCCCTCACCCAATTATCAGGTAGTGTGTATGATGCAACCCCAAGAAAAAAAAAACTCATGTGCATACCTCCTTTCAGCATGTCTTTCAGTTTATAGCCTATTTTCTATCAGGCTGACATGGAAAGCATGACTGACCTGGCAGACACGCGACACCTCCTGATGGAACGCGTCAAGGCCGCCATGATGGTTTGCTGCAACTTCCGGAACTCTCTGGAGCATTACAGCTACCTGTACATGGACGACAGGAAAGAGTTCATGCGTCGGTTCCTTGAGTACGGCCACATTCCTACAAGCCCTGATGCAGAGGTTTTCTTTGATAGTGGGGTTCATGAGAGTACAGCAACTCTCGACAGCTTTAGAGAGCAGATAGACAGGTAGGTGTGAAGGAATTAGTCTAGTGATCATTTTTTAAAGATTTTCATTATTATTATGCAAGATCAGGTTCTAGAATTTAAGATCAAATTAAATGCAACCCGTTTGGCTCTACACTGCAGCTATGAGAAGCTTTATGTGGAGGTTCAGGACATGGAGGCGGTGCATGTCTTCCATGGATGGATGAGAGTGGATTGCAGTAGGATGAAGAGTGCTCTGCTAAATATCATCAAAAAGTGGAGCCTCATGTTCAAACAGCACCTCATCGATCATGTAACCAACAGGTATAAAATGTGCTTTTTTTCACAATTTCTCAAGAAAAGGAACCGGCCATAGGTTCTCAGTTCAAAATCTGTGTTCAATCTCTGCACCACTTTTTGTTAGCACGTTTGCCTTGTGACACGGTGCTCCATCATGGTGGAAAATTCACAAATCACCATCAAATTGTCCCTCAATTGTTGGAAAACTGTGCTCTTGGAAAAATGAATCTATATCACTTGTTTGGATAACCAGCAGGTTCACATGCATTGCATCAGGAGGCTTGTCACAGCACAAGTTCTTTTCCCACACACTAGTCGTAAACAGTCAGAAAGAAAATATACCAGAAATATATCCTTGCATCAGTCTGCTGCTTTCCATTATTGGACTTCCTATACAGTGTTTTTCTTGGACAGAAGTAGTTTCTTTGGTGCCCTTCTGTTCACAAACCATTGTCCAAAAGTTTGAAGTCTCACTGTGTGTATACTGGAGTGTGCCATCTTTGGTGCCTCACGATTTTGATTCCATTTCGATTCGGGTGCTACAATTCGATTAAAAAACAATTATTTTTGTTCCATTTTCACCCTATTTAGGGTTTTTACTTCATTCCTTCCATGGCTACATTCTACAGTACTCTTAAATCCATCCAGTTTCTATTAATTGAAGTATGCAAACCAATTTACAGTATGTCCTGCCCGTGGTGGTCAAGCCTGGGTGGACTGGTGTGTCAGTCGGCTGATGTGCTGGGTTGATGTCCTCCCTTTGTTGGTTGGGGCACCTCTTTCGGGGGTGCTAGTTTTGGGATTGTTGGATGGTGCCTGTTCAGTGGCTCGGCGGGATCCGGCATCAAGTAGTCAATCCGGCATCTCTGCTCATTTGATCACCTGTTCATTGGATGGTTTGACTGGCCCTGGCCTTTGTTGGATGCCTGGTCTTGGCGCTCTGCGTTGCGTGGGATCCGGATTCAAGAGCTGGTATAACTAGGTGTCCAGGTGCCGGCTGAGCTCCTGATGCCGTCCGCCCGCTGCGACTATGGGACGCCTCGACTTGAGGCAGGGGTGGGGTGCTGGGATGTCAGCAGTGGGAATTAGCCTGGGGTGGCGGGGGTGCGTGTCGACTGGCCGTGGGCCCCTTGTCGGCCGATCCTTGGTCGGGTCCTTGCTGGGGGGTGGGGCGCCCCTGAGCCCCGGGCCCGCCCTGGTGTAGCCGGTTGCCGGCGGAGTCCGTGGACTTGCCACTGCGCCCCCCCCAGGCCTCTGCATCGTAGCTGCTGGATGTTCCCCTGGGGTTCTCCTCTGCTCCTCTCTTGAGGGATGCAGATGGCCCTGCGCTGGTCCGCCTGGGGTTCATGGGCTCTGGGGGTCCTTTGGACGTCTGTGGCTCCGATCTACTTCATGTCTGTGTCAACTCCTGGGAGACAGATCAATGGCTCCTCACACCAGCTATCGAACACTCGTATGGAGAAACCTTATATGCACCTGCATGCTCACACACACACATAGGTGTGGGGCCTCTGGTGTTTACAGATACATTCTTGGGCTGAGGTTATCATTACTAGATCTTGATTAATCGGTACCATGAGCTTTTCAGTGGCATTGTTGTATTTTTATATACATTTTTGTGTGATGTGGTTGTGTAGTTCTTGGTTCACATTGTTTGTTTTGTTTTGTTGTTACTTTATGTTCCTTTTTCGTTTTTCTTTTATTTTTTCCCCTCTCTCTGCTGTCCTGTGGGTAGGGAGGCAGACTTCGATGTTTTCCTGTATTTTCTTTGTTCCCCTTCCTCTCTTGTATTTTCAACTCACCCTCTCTCTTGACTTTTTGTTTCTTACCTCTCTTCTTCATCTTCTTTCTTTCTTCCCCTTTTATTTTCCTTCTCTGTGTCCATAACATCAGAAAATAAAACCCACAGCAATTCATAATAAAGATGTCTCACACATATATATCAAGGGGAGTACTATAGCAAAAGCTGTAGTGCTCCACTTGTGAAAGTAAATCTGTTGGGCTTCTACTTGGTACTCAGACACCAATTCCTTATTGCCACACTGCCAGACAGGACACGTTAAAAACAAAGAAAAAAAAAGAAATAAAAAAGCAGCATTCTCCCAAAGACACTTCAAGTCTACACTCCAGTCTTTGTTTTTTCCGTTGTCAATTTAATACATAAAGTCTAACTTTGCACAGCGTTTTCATAGTTTTTGCATCAGTTTGACCAATGGGATGCAAAATATTTGCTGTATTTTATAAATTTTGCGCTGCATGGCTGAAACACTTGCTGCAGCATACCGTTTCCGCCGGTCCGTCCCCTAAAAATGTCTGTGCGGCACACCGGACTTTCATATTTTTCTCATTTAATTTTAATGAAAAATAATTTATTTTTTAACACTTTTGAATCGCTATTGATTTTGGCACGTTTCACGTCACAATTAACACAATTAACACCCAATGACTGGCACTTTTCAGCAAACTCTGTGGTTGTGACAACAGTATTAACTAGAAAAACACTCAGAGACGGCAGACCTCCGCTGGAGCCACTCAGCCCCCATCCCCATGTTATTCTCTAATTCTAACTTTTGGCACTTTTCCAATAAAATGCATGTTAATGAGACGCATGGCTGACGAATTTGCTGTTCATATGTTCCAACGATAGTGGGGCTGCCGCCTGCGCGATCTCAGCCGTGTGTGAGCTTTCTGAGACGGGAGAGGAGTTCACAATAACACAGCTGGTTGGTGGGTGGATATTTCGGATGAACCCAAAAATTTAATCAATTGTTCCTGGTCCCATTGCATACATTTCCTGAAAATTTCATTGAAATCTGTCCATACCTTTTTGTGTTATTTTGCGAACAGACAAACATATACAACCACTGTTCTAAAACCTAGGCCTCAGGCAGAGACAGTACTGCTGCTTGTGAACATCCTTGGATCTCATGAAGCCTTCTTTACAGCTGAACCTCAAAGTTCTCCATTATCCAGAAAACCGTTACCTAGCTACAATTTTCTTGACATCACTTTGCTTACATGTGATGATGGTTGCAGACTTTTCTAACACAGGAATAAAACATTTCAGTTAAATTCCCCCCTTTCTTTGCTTCACATGCACATTAGATAATTATGCTGAACTGAAGTTAGCTAATAATTTTGTGATGCCGCAAAATTACAAAATGTGGCTATCAGAATTTTTCAGCTAATTCTCAATCTGCAGTTTTTGAAAAGCTTTGATGTGCCAATTGTGAAATCGTCCGATTATGATTTCTCTTTAAAAACTATAACACAAGAACATTAAAATGGCTAAAAATATTTTTGCCACCCTACTGCAGTGCGAGGTCAACCTGCCATGTGGTTTTAAGGTTGGAACAAAACACAAACTGGAGTTTGGAATAAACATGACAGGAGAATTTATTAACAATAAGTGAACACTTACAAAAACTGAAGCAGGCAGGAAAAAGCAGGGCAAACAGCTAAGATGACGAAGGGTCAAAGAGATTAATGGATATTAACGGATGAGCCAGTGGGAAACAGTCAAAATTGGAAAGGGTTAAACAGAGGGAAAGAGGTGGAAGTGACAAAAGAATAACAATAGCTAACCAGGAGGAAATAGTACATAGCTGAGGGAGAATGGAGGCAGAGGGAATTGAGGAGATAAATTACAGCTGTGTACAGTCGTGGCCAAAAGTTTTGAGAATTACATAAATATTGGAAATTGGAAAGGTTGCTGCGTAAGTTTTTATAATAGCAATTTGCATATACTCCAGAATGTTATGAACAGGGATCAGATGAATTGCATAGTCCTTCTTTGCCATGAAAATTCCACTGCATTTCATTGCTGTCATTAAAGGACCTGCTGAGATCATTTCAGTAATCGTCTTGTTAACTCAGGTGAGAATGTTGACGAGCACAAGGCTGGAGATCATTATGTCAGGCTGATTGGGTTAGAATGGCAGACTTGACATGTTAAAAAGTGGGTGATTCTTGAAATCAATGTTCTTCCATTGTTAACCATGGTGACCTGCAAAGAAACGCGTGCAGCCATCATTGCGTTGCATAAAAATGGCTTCACAGGCAAGGATATTGTGGCTACTAAAATTGCACCTAAATCAACAATTTATAGGATTATCAAGAACTTCAAGGAAAGAGGTTCAATTCTTGTTAAGAAGGCTTTAGGGCGTCCAAGAAAGTCCAGCAAGAGCCAAATACTTTTGGAAGTTTATTTTTCAGGGTGTCGAAAGGGTAGAGTAAATATTTTTAATATCAGTAAATATTGACCTTACCAGCAATATTAATATTGGACATTGATATCAGTCCAAAATTTTCATATCAGTGCTTCCCTATTAACAACAGTAAACTCTAAGTTCTGTTTACTCTTTTTGACTCTGAAGTGGACGGTCATTTATCAGGCCTGATCAATGGTTTTTCAGTCATCAACTCCAAATATGAATAAAGGTTAAGCTGCTAAACCTTGTAATCATGAATTAATCAGCCATTTTTAACTATATTTTATGTTTATTGTTTTTAGCTTAACAATGTTTTTGTCTCTCAGTCTTTCTGATCTAGAGACGTTCATCCGTGTAACTGAGACTGGCCTGAGCCAGCGGGTGCAGGAGGGTGACTACACAGGTCTGGTTGAGGTCATGGTTCACTTGCTAGCAGTTAAGGAGAGACAAACCTCTACAGACACCATGTTTGAACCTCTGCAACAAACCATTGCTCTGCTGAAAATGTATGAACAGGATCTCCCAGAAATGGTTTACAAACACTTAGCGGTAAGGACTGATATTTTGATATTCTGTCCCTTAATTTGGCTTTCTAGAAAATATTCTTTGCTTTGTTTTTTTTCCAGCTGGGATAGAATCATTTGTCTAATGGTTATGTTGTGTTTTCTGAATGCTAATCTGTCGTCTGTCCTCCTCCTCCAAAACATCCCAAATATCAAGACTGCTTTCTTTGTTTATTTTCTTGTGTGTGCATCTTTCTGACTGTCAATCTTTCTACAGGAGTTGCCAGACAAATGGATCAATCTGAAAAAACAGGCAATTTTGGTTAAGCAGCAGGTGGCGCCGCTGCAGGCCATAGAGATGGCCAGCCTACGTAGAAAGTGTGCTTCATTTGATGTTGACCAACATGCCTTCAGGGAGCACTTTCGCAATAATGGGCCTTTCAGGTAAAAAAACTCTGATCATCAGTACTTGATGGGGAAACACTTGATATTACATCTATAATGCATGATATAGGTTCACATCATACAACAGACTGTAAAATAATACGAATTTTGTGTTATGTGAAACTTTTGTGGATCTTCTGTAACCCATGCACACTCAGAAGGAGGTTATACATACAGGCTTAAATATAAGTATTTTGATTACAAAGATCATCAATTAAAAGCATTATGCATGAATGCAATTGTTGAAATGTGTCACTGCATTGTCTAGAAACTGTCATCATCTGATAAAAAGAGGTTAGGATTTTCAGGAACATCTTAGGAACTGTTAAGGCTAAAGCCTGCCACTGGCCTACAGAGTATGTTACCCAACTGTCATCGTTCATCTTGAAGACAGTTTTACATCTGGACTGAGATGGTATTGATAAAAGAAGAAGCGCTTTTTCAAAAACCAACACCTAAAAGCTTGACTGACACTTGCGCTGTGCGTGTGCGCAAAAACAAGTTCCTTGGGAGTTAAATTGTCAGGGTCAGATGAAAGAGGGACCGAGTTGTTTTGCCACAGGGATAAGAAATATGTCATGGTGAGTCCGTAACAATTGTCAAGCATGGTGATGGTAGCATCATACTGTTGGGTTGCTTTGCTGCCAGAGGTACTGATGCATTTCAAAAAGTGGTCGAAATAATAAGAGAATAATACTTTTAGAATGTTTTAACATTGTTTCAAACCAACAGCTAGAAGGTTTAATCCTGGACACATGTGAGTGTTCCAATGAGACAAACTTGGTTTTGGAAGGTATCAAAAGGACTAACAATAAGCTTACACAATGGACTTCGCAAAGCCCCGATCTCAACACAACTGAACATTTGTGGACAATGCTTTGCAGCCTGGTCTATGCTAGAAACCAACTAATTGAATGAAACTGTAAACTAAATTGACTTAAAAATAACCTGATATGTAATTATTTAGGTTGAGTAGTATGAAATAGTTGCTTACAGTTAAGCTGTAAGTAGCAAGGAACAAAATAGTATGGGTATGAAATGAAGGTATGAGTTGGTAAAAGGCAGAATTGACAATGAGTCCTGTTGTTTCCACTCTTGTTCTACTTTGGGTTGAACATATGGAGCAAGTTTTAAGGATATGATTATTGGAATATTTTAGTGCAGTCAAATGTTTAAGTGCTGAAGAATGATGCACCAGTGTTCATTTTCCCGCTTACTGTCCTCTAACCCAGAGCCAACATGTTCGGAAACAGTAAGGCAACATTAAAACCCATAAACTGTGACATCAGCAAATATATTCTGGCTCCTTAAACTGAAAAGTGTTTTGAGAGACTCGGGCAATAACATTGAGCGTTTCACTTTTCCTTGGGAGCTGCATAGGTTGGTACCTTGGAAAGATAAAAATCTCACCTGAGCTCTCCTCCCTATTTGACACCACAACGGTGTTATCTTGATGTTCTCTTATCCGACAAAGCTAATTGAATCTTAACATGACGCTAATTCATTCATAGTAAAATATTCTTTGTCATAGCTTTTAATTGTCAGATTAGCTATGTGTGTAATTGGTCTCTTAATAGCCTGGTGATTATTTTCCCATTAATGTCATGGAAGTCACTGGTAATTGTTGCAGTGTGGCGTTAGTGCTGTAGGCTCTAGAATTGTTATTCCTGCAGCCAAATTCAATTTGCCCGTCCTACAGTCTCTCATTACACAAACACTGCCTGCTTAGTGCAGAGTCTGTGCTAATGTGTGGGTTTTGATGGGTGCATGTGTGTGCTGATGAATTCCTCAGGTTTGACAGCCAGAAGCCATACCAGATGTTGAATGAATTTCACCAGAAGATCCGGGGACATGAGAAGACGATGGTCTCCCTGATGGAGTCCGCGAGCCTGTTTGAGGTCACTGTCTCAGATTACAAACAGCTCAGACGATGCAGGTAATGCAGGAAAATAGAATGAAGAAAATAGCTCCACCTCAAGTCAGGTTCTTTAACTAACAACTCCGCATTGCAGAGATAGTAGTTTCTTGTTGGAATTGTTCACCTTGTTTACATCTTCCCACAGGCGTGAAGTGGGCCTGTTGAAAGAGCTGTGGGATATGATTACAGTGGTGGAATCCAGCATGACAGCTTGGAGGACGACTCCCTGGAGAGAGATCAATGTGGAGGACATGGAACAGGAATGCAAGCGCTTCTCTAAAGACATACGAGGGCTGGATAAAGAGGTGAGAAGCTTACTTTCACAAGTGGAGATTTTTAACAACACAAAAATGTGTGTTAAACCTGTTGCTTAAACCTTTCTCGACTATGTCACAAGCTCCTGTACTAATCACTGTGTTTGTATAATGTAGGTAAGAGCATGGGAGGCCTTCACAGGTCTGGACAGCAGGGTAAAGAACCTCCTCACCTCCCTCCGGGCAGTAGCAGAGCTCCAAAACCCTGCAATACGAACCCGACATTGGCATCACCTGATGGCTGCTACTGGAGTTCGCTTCACAATGGACCAGGTCTGGGATTTATTTAAACAATAAAATACAGTTTTGGTTGGAAGTTTACATCTTCTCACAATTATTTGATATCTATATAGCTGAAGCAAGATGTTTACCTAGAAAGTATATGAAGCGTATTGGACCAAATTGTCTGGTATTGAGTCAGACTAAAACTTTTCCTCTTTTAGGTCAGTTAAGATGGCCAAATATTTGTATTTGCAAAATGCCACAATAATGACAAAGATTATTTTAATTTAAAATTTTTCCTAAAAACCAAAAGTACTTACATTGCTTGTTTTTAGTAGAATTGTTCTTTGAACACTATAACTTTTGTCAAGCATTTTGGGTATCCTCAAAATGCTTGACAAAAGTCATAGTGTTCTTCGCACAATAGTTTGCTGGCATTTTTCTCCATTCCTCCAAACAGAACTTGTTTATCTGACCCAGTCTGTGAACTTCTGCCACACCAATCTTTAAATGTGCAAGTACATTTTTAATGGGATTGCGATCAGGGCTTTATTGCTAATTCTAACTGACCTAAAACAGGAAAAATTTAATGTGATGTAATGTTACAAAATCATAATAAAAGGCTACCTCTTTTTTCTTCTACATCTTTGGGTATTTATACTTGACACTGTTTTTAACAGAGACAAACACAGCTCTGTTTAATGTATATCAATGAAAGAAGTCTGTAGGTTCTTGCTGTTGTGCTTAAGCCAGCATTTTTCCAAAGTTAAGTCAGCAGTTGTCTAGCATAATGAGAGCAAGCTGCAGAGTAGTGTTATCACTCTGTTCAGATAGAACTTTGAACACTTCAAGCTAATCATCTTTGGATATTAATTGTTTCTCTGTGTGGCCTGGCAGTCTTTGAACCTCAAGCTGCCCCAGTTCTTCGGTATCAGCTGGTTGTCAGCCTCTTCCACCACAGCTCACTATTATCTGCATTTATGGTAATATGACCAGATTAACTTCCCAGAAGGCTAAAATTACTCAGAGTTTTTGTCCAGGGACACTGACTACACATGGGGGTTTAATTATTTCCCCAGACCAGCAAAAATAGAGATCAGCTACAGAAAAGGCAAACAATGAGGAAAAAATATTACATTTAACCATCATAAAAGAATGAGTGATGAATTTGCATTGCTGTTTTTGTTTTATATGAGCATACTGTAATACTAGGTGTTTACTGAGATTTTGTGTAACAGACCACATAAAGTAGTGCATATTGCATCCATCCACTGTCTATACCCGCTTATCATAATAGTGAAAATAATAATGATATCCAGCTAAAATATGTTTTGGTTGAAATGTGACAGGATTCAAAAAAGCTTGAAGGTACATTATTAAGCAATAGAAAGTGCTGACAAATTTTTTGAGATTGCTAACATGACTGTCTGTGCTGTGAGCAGGAAACGACGTTGGCTGACCTGCTGCAGCTAAACCTACACTGCTTTGAGGAGAAAGTCAGAGTAATTGTGGACAAGGCTGTTAAAGAAATGGGGATGGAGAAAGTCCTGTCTGAGCTCAACTCCACATGGACAGGTAGAATTTGGAGCCACTTTGGTTTAGCCTTATTTTTTACACCAGCAGTTGTAGTATCTGTGCACCTTTCCAGATCTTAAACAGAGTGATTTCCAAATTGTCCAGAGATGCGGTTCCAGTACGAGCCCCACCACAGGACCCAGGTGCCCCTGCTCCGCATAGATGAGGAGCTAATCGAAACCCTGGAAGATAACCAGGTTCAGCTTCAGAACCTCATGTCATCAAAGTATATAGCACACTTCCTGGATGAAGTGTCGTCATGGCAGAGCAAGCTTTCTGTGGCAGATTCGGTCATCTCTATCTGGTTTGAGGTGCAGCAGACATGGACTCATCTGGAGAGCATCTTTATCGGCTCTGAGGACATCTGTTCTCAGTTGCCTGAGGTAAGATCCTGAGTATTTCCACACACATGGAGAGTAATCTGAAGCTCTGTATGTCTTGTATATAGTGCCTTGATGATATGTAGGCTACAATCTGGGTACCTAATCTGAATGAATAATTTAAAACTGCTTTTGCATAATTTAATTAAAATATTGTTGATTTTGAAAGAAACACTTTATTTTGACACATTTCTGTACAGTGTCCTGCAAAAATATTCGTACATTCCCAACATTATGACATTTTATCACAATGCAAAGACAAACTGCAATGTATTTTATTTAAATCTTATATGATAAACCAATACAAAATGGTGCCTAAATGTGAAATAGAAGAGTGAATACATGTTTTTTTTATTTATGAACAGGTACCTAAAATAAGTGGTATGTATTTCACCCCTAAACAAAATGCTCTTCACAGATTTTCTCCAGCCAGTCTAACTGTGCTTTAGCCATTTTGCAAAGAATAATGGGAAAAGATTTTAGTCCCTCGTCTGTGAAGTTGGAAGAAGCATACCCCAGGGAGGCTTTTTAGAAATGCACATCAACCTTTCTAGACTTTTATTTGGAAAACCTTTGAAAGCGCTAAAATACATATAAATCTGAGGTTGTACCGTGACAATATGTAAAAAATTCCAGGGGTTTAAACACTTAAGCCAGGCTCTACATCTCTTTTAAGCTCACGTATTACCTCGCAACTTTGCCATCAAAACGTGGTCTAAGGCAAACCTCATTAATTATTCTTTCCTCTAGGTGTAGGAGCTAAGCTTACACAACTTTTCAGTTACTTCCTGTGCTGAGACCGATTCAGCCCAGATGTTTGCTTCTAATGTTCCCTTGTCATTTTTTGGGCCTAAATTCCTCTTGCCTTGTTCTCTGGTGAATTCCTTTGCAGGACTCCCGGCGATATGTCTTGTATACACTGTCTTAATAATATGTAGGCTACAATCTGGGTACATAATCTGAATGAATAATTTAAAACTGCTTTTGCATAATTTAATTAAAATACTGTTGATTTTGAAGGAAACACTTTATTTTGACAAATTTCTGTACAGTGTCCTGCAAAAATATTCGTACCTTCCCAACATTTTGTCATTTGATCACAATGCAAAGACAAACTGCAATGTATTTTAGTGAGATCTTGTCTTTTTTGGGGCCTAAATTCCTCTTGCCTTGTTCTCTGGTGAAATCCTTTGCAGGACTCCAGGCGCTTTGAGGGGATTGATGCTGATTTCAAAGAGCTGGCAAACTCTGTGCATCAGACTCCTAATGTGGTGGAGGCCACAAATAAGCCAGGCCTGTTTGGTAAACTGGAGGACATTCAGAGCAGGTGAGACACAAATGAATCATTGTGAAGTGTGTTCATGTTTGGCATGCATACTCCTTACACATAAACACTGACTGTCTGATTACCTTGTATTTTTTTCTGATCAGGCTTTCTTTATGTGAAAAAGCTCTGGCAGAGTATCTGGACACAAAACGACTGGCCTTTCCAAGATTCTACTTCATTTCTTCAGCTGATTTGTTGGACATCCTGTCTAATGGGACCAACCCTCACCAGGTTGTTTAAAAAGACCGAACTGTGCTCATGTCTTCATGTAGTTTCATCATAAAGACATCTATGACACGCTTTAGCACTTGTGTCAACTCCTGCTGGAACTTGTAATACATTTAGTGTCCACACAGGGGCAATGTTGATTACAGGTGTGGAGATTTCTTCCACCATCTACATCTGGACATTATGTTATGCATTTTCACCTCACAGAATAAAAGTGATTAAGCATGTGTCCGTAGTTGTCTCTTCAAGAAACTAAGCAGGCATGGAGCCGTGCCCTTCTGTTACGTTCGCTGAACCGATGCATTTATACATGAGGCTGCAAAGAAAATAAACAGAGTGTGAGTTGGGTGTAAATCAAGCCGGAGTTTATTGTGTCTGTGTGTTTGCTCAGGTCCAGAAGCATCTATCTAAGCTGTTTGACAACATGGCTAAGATGCAGTTTGAGGGAGATGAAGAGGGAAATCCTTCTAAGGCTGCCATGGGCATGTACAGCAAAGAAGACGAGTATGTCCCTTTTAATCAGGCCTGCGACTGCTCTGGACAGGTAAAATAGTCCAACCATTTTTTATTCGTGCTACTGAAATTATGGTACCATAACTTCTGTATTTACCTAAATGCTGAAGACATTTATTGTCCGTCTTCATTACGCTGCTGACTGTGACACCAGAGTTGTAGAGGATAAATGCTAAATAGATGGGAAAATTCCCTTACCTGCCATTTCCTCTGAAGAGAACAGAGGAAATATACAGATATCAGAGATATATATCACTGGATGTAATAAAACAGACAAATGAAACGGATTCTGTCTTTGCCCCTGGGGTATTGCATATAAAAGCACATATTTCCATTAATATTCCATTACATGCCATGGTATCTTCCTGACTCTACATCCACTTGAATGTTTATAAATGACCTAATTACGTGCAGGTGACGAGAGCCGCTTTAGTGTTAATCTAACAAGCCTGTTAGTGTTTTTCCATGTTTGAATTTGTGTAATGGTTTGTTCTTCTGTTCTACTTTAGGTGGAAATATGGTTGAACCGGGTGCTGGACACCATGCACTCCACTGTTCACCATGAAATGACCGAGGCGGTGGCGGCTTACGAGGACAAACCCAGAGACCAATGGTTGTTTGACTATCCAGCTCAGGTAAAAAGATTCAATAGATGTACAGTATGGTACTTTCCAAAACTCCTCACATTAAGCAATCAGGATTTCACTGTAGCTCAGGCTACATATTTAGGGTTGTGGTCTCTCTGGAAGATGAACCTCTGCCCCAGTCTCAGGTCTTTCAGAGTCTTCATTAGGTTTTCTTCTAGGATTTCTTTGTGTTCAGCTTCATTCATCTTCCCATCAACTCTCACATGCTTCCCTGTTCTTGCCAGCGAAAATTATTCCCACAGATTAGTGCTGCCTCCTCTAAATCTCATTTTAGGGACATTTCCCTCACACATCGCAAACTGAACACCTAATGGGCTCTAAGAAAATTCCTCTTTGATTCAGTCATGATACTGAGAATACAAAAATAGGATTGATTCTATTTTTGCCTGAAGCCGGCGCAAGTCCGCAGTCAATCTACACAAATCACTAAGCACCAACCGGATATAGAACAACCACATTTCCAGGTGTTTTTCAAAATAAATCAATAAAGACTGACCATAATTTTTTTGTATGCATAGCTATATTAATATAAGCCCGCATATATTTATATGTTGTCCAAAATATCCTGACACAAATTAACAGAGAATAACTGTTCTTTTCTCTTCGTCTTACACGGAATGAAGAATTTTGTTCTAACTTCCGCATTTATTACTGGCTTTTATTGTGAGATCTCGCAATTCCCACGCATGCTTCTTTGACCACCTCTGGGCTGCACCGGAGCGAAGTGGATCTAGAGCGCATGCAGTGGAAATTGGGGGTTAGATTCGTGGACACAGGATGTCACTGGTTGGGACCACCTAACTCATTACCAGTGCTGTCCTGCAGCCATAACCCACGCTGTGGTACCTGGATTAACATGGCTGTGTGTCTTAAAAACATTGTCAGGATTTATTTCCCATATAAATGTTACTCTACATGGATCTCGTGGTTATCAGTGGCACCAAGATTGCCAAGATTGAAACTCTCCTTTAACAGGAGAAACCTCCAGCAGAACCTGGCTCAAGCAACCATCTGCCACGACCATCTGGGGGTTCGAGAATACTGAGCAGAAACACAGAAAGAACAAAAGAATGGATGTAAGAGTACTTCCTATATTAAAGAAAGTAAAAAGTTGATAACAGGACACAAATTGCATTGTGTGGACTTCCTGATAAAAAAGAATTACAGTCGTCCAGCCTTGATATAACAAATGCATGGACTTGGTGTTCAGCATCACTCCTGGACAGGATGTTTCTAATTTTAGCAATATTCCGGAGGTGAAAGAAGGAAATCCTAGAAACCTGTTTAATATGGGATATCACTGTCATGTATTGGTCAAAAATTACACCAAGGTTCTTTATGTTATTACTGGAGGCCAATCTAATGCCATCCAGATGAAGTGATTGACTAAGCAGTTTCCTTTTTACAGCTTCTGGTCCAAAGACGGCAACTTCTGTCTTGTCAGAATTTAAAAGCAGAAGGTTTTAGAGTCTTCCATGTTTTATGTCTGTAATGCCTGTAATCTACCTAACTGATTGAATTCATCAAGATTCATGGATGGATATAGTTGTGTATCATCAGCATAGCTGTGGAAATGTATCCCATGCTGTCTATTGTCTATTGCAGTCTATTGATTTTACCAATTGGAAGCATATGTGTATATATATATATATATATATATATATATATATATATATATATATATATATATATATATATATATATATATATATATATATATATATATATATATAGGGGAGCTCTGCAGGGGCAAGGCTATCGGCTGAGTACGTAAGGTCGGAGGAGGAGATGGGTGGAAAAGGCGGGAATAGGTGGGAGCAGGCGTTTCAGCAACCCCGAGAACTACCAGCAGAGACTCAAATATTACTCTAACATGAGTGAATGGGTCAGAGCAACACTTCAGGCATGTTTTTAATCAGGTTCTCAGGATATTAAGCTTCAGAAAGTCCATTTTGCATAACACCCCCCCCCCCTTTAAACCAGGGAATCAACCTCCTATGGCTAATTACTTTCTTTTTTAAGGGGGCTACACTATCTAATGCCAGATGCAATGAGGAAGTAATGCAATGAACCAGACCATCGATTTCTGAAGGGCTAGAGATGGAATTGCTACCCTCCACTGTGTTAATCTTAGACACTGAGTAAAGTAAGAATGGAACAGATTCTTTAAAACTTGTTACATCATTGCCAGACAAAGCTCTAGTGTAATGAAATTTTCTTTCAGGTTCAGGATGGTCAGTTAAAATAAATTCAAAAGTTATCAAAAAATGGTCAGACAGGACCGGGTTATGTGGGAGGACTGTTATTTCCTCACACTCAATGCCGTATGTCAGTACCAGGTCCAAAGTGTGTTAACCGGAGTGGGTCAATCCCTGTACTTTTTGAGTAAAGCCAATTGAGTCGGATATTGCATTAAAGGCTGCATTTAGGCTATCACTTTCAGTATCCACATGAATATTGAAATCCCCAATTACAATGACTTTATCAGTTTTTAATATTAAATCAGATACAAAATGTAAGATCCTATCCAAGAATTGAGAGTAAGGTTCTGGTGGACGATACAAAACCACAAACAAAAGTGGTTTTAATGATTTGCAACTTGGATGAGGAAAACTAAGGATTAGATGTTCAAAAGAACTGTAGCTATTAATTGGTCTGGGATTAATTAGTAAATCTGAAGGAAAAATGGTTACAACTCCTCCTCCTCACCCAGTACTTCAAGGAATGTGAAAATTTAAATAATTGGAAGAAGTTGACTCATTTATACTAACATTATCAACTTACTGCAGCCAGGTTTCTGTGAAACAAAACAAATTAGTTTGATTATTACAAATCAAGTCATTTATTAACAAAGTCTTGGAGGAGAGAGATATTATATTCAATAAGCCACTTTTTTTCTGTTGAGTCAAATTCATATTTATCTTTATGAGGTTTTCATTATTTCCTCTTCCTAGGTTAACCTTTAATCCATTTGATTAAAGTGTTGCAGTGTCATTGGGCTGTCTAATAACTGTCTGAATTGCAAATGCATATTTGATGTGGCTTTATAATGGTTAGCAAACAGTTAGTTGATCTTCCTGTGCTGCTCTTTGTCTTAGGGGAGTAGAGTCCTTACAACGTATCAATCATCAACAGTGGCGTAACCCCTTCATCCCTTCTGGGGGGAGCTCTAGACATTCCAGCTTCTTGAAAATTCATTCATTAACACATTAGTCATCATATGTACCAAATTACCTCTAAATCAAATTATTCCTCTTGGGTACTTAACGCTATTTTATCAGTGAGTAAACTACATTAAATTATCTCAAAAAGGATTTAGAAACATAGTTAAAAATAATTCTACAGATTTTGTCTGCTGATTTAAAGTGATGAGTTGAAACATATATATGCCATGTGTATGACATCTATCTTCCATTAGCACTTTTTCAAGAACAAGTAATTTTTGCTTTGGTTGTAAAGCATTTAGATAAATTTACTGACTCAGGTGTGGTTTTAATTTTAGGTTTGCTTAAATATTTAAGACCATACAGAATAGCAATTAAATGTTATTTTTGTTTACTCTGTTCCCCAATTCCCATAAACTCATTAGGCTCAAAAGCATTTATTTTTAAATGCAATTTAGTTGTTTTGATACCTTTAGTCTTTTATTCCCCCAAGTCCAACAGAGCTATTCTTGAAGACAGCTGAAAGTGGCCTTTAGAAAACCAAAAATGTTACACACACAGAACATGCTTGATACTATTCTTGTAATTGTACATGTATGAACCATATGGGTTAAACACAGTGTATTTCCTGATTCATGTTTCTTTAACCTGAACATTACACAGAAAGTCTGCATTCTTAAGGTTTTGCACATCAAACAGCCAGTTTAAACAGACTGGTCTCTCATAACCTTTAACTTGCAACATACCAACTCAGGCCTGTAGAATCTCAGATGGAGCTCTTGAGTATTTTACAGTTTCTTTGAGCACTGCTTGATCTGGTGTTGAAATGAATTTGCCGGGCCATCCAGTCCTGTAAAATGTGTCACCTGCCTTTAATATTTTCCACTTGTGAATACTCTCTCTGCAGAATTATGAAGCTTAAGTAGTTTGGAAATGCTCTTCTAATGCTTCGTAGATTAGGTTAAATGCTTCGTAGATTAGGAAGCATTACAAAGGCATTAGATGGCTGTGGTATTGCTGATTTGTTTCCTTATGGCACTATGTTAGCAGACACCTGCATGCTTCAGAGCAGCAAACTCCGAAAACTCCTGCTTTTATTGAAGTGCTCACACTGATGATGAAGATTAGGTAATTGATTCACTTGATAAGCAAAGCTAGTTTGCACATATTCTCTTTTATTTTTTTGAAGGTCTGTATGGTTTGGCAATCAGCTTTTCCAGTTTTGTTTCATTTTTGTTTATCAAATAATGACAGTCTGTCTTCACTCAAGGTTAGATTTCCTTTCAGCACCTGGTAATGATCAGATTATATTTATTATTGTCCTGCTATGTAAAATATATTATCATTACTCTTAAATCTTTCAAAATTATCACTTTATAGGACCATTTGGTCAGTAACCAAAAAAGACAAGTCAAAATTCTAACCAGTTATTAGATTAACCAAGGACGGCATTAATCAAATAAAGCAGCCAAGATAATTATGGTAGCTTTAGAGGAGCTGCAGAGATCCACCACAGTTGTGGGAAAATCTGTTAACAAGGCAACTACTAATTATTTACTCCATTAATCAGACCCCTTTTGGAAAAGTGACAAGAGAAAGGTTAATTGCTGTGAGAAACCCTTAAGAAATCTCACTACCATGTAAGAGACACAGGAAATGTATGGAAACAGGTGTTTTGGTCCAATGCCATCCAAAAAATTTAACATTTCGGCATACATACAAAATGCTATACATGACAGAAACACTGCACATCATACACCGTACCCATTATGAAACAAATGTGGTGACTGCATAATGCTGTGAGGATGCTTTTCTTCAGCAGGAACATGGAAGCCAGTCAGAGTTGATAAGAAAATGGATAGAGCTAAATACAGGGCAATCCTTGAAGGAAACCTGTTGCATACAGGCAGGGCTACATTGGATAAGTTTAGATCAAAATTTTTGATCGTTTTAGTCAAAGTCCAGAACTTGACAATTACTGTTTACAGATGCCAACTAGCCAATCTGAGTGAGCTATGGTATTTTACAAAGAGAAATAGGCAAACATTCTTTTTCTGTACTTTGGGATTCAGTAGACTATATAATTTTATGTATTTTGTCAAAATTAAGATTTTTAAAAGTTCTACTGATGCTTTTTGCATATTTTATATATGATATTATAACATTTTGGAGAAAAACACCCCATCATATCTAAACAACAAAGGAAATATGAGGCTCAAGCACCAATGTGTATAAACACAAGGTCCCATATTACTCAGACAGCAGCCACAAAACAGATTCACTTGATTAATTCAGTGAATTAATGAAATAGGACAGTGGCTTACATCTCCGTCCAAACTTTACTTTACAGCTTTTGGCTTTTACTATAATTCTGAAGCATATTTACATAAAATATCAGAATATTTCTTAGTTTGTTCTTTGTTTTCACATCGAGATGGAGTATATATAGAACAATTACAACCAGCAAATTTTCCAAGCAGTACTAACCCTAATGGATAAATGCATTTACATAAATCTAACTTAATCTGCTTAATATCATCTCCTCTGTGATTCCTCAAATGTCTTAAAATCTCCATTCAGGTTGCACTGACCTGCACTCAGATCTGGTGGACATCTGATGTAAACATGGCTTTTGCCCGTCTTGAGGAAGGCTATGACAGCTCCATAAAGGAGTACTACAGGAAGCAGGTATCTCAGCTCAACACCCTTATCTCCATGCTGACTGGCCCGCTCACACCAGGTGACAGACAGAAAGTCATGACCATCTGCACCATCGACGTCCATGCTAGAGATGTGGTGGCCAAGATGATCAGTCAAAAGGTGAGAGCTGACCGCTGTATAAATCTGGCAAGCACACATGCTGTATGCTGCTGTACTTTTTGAGAGACTATTACTAGTAAGTAATGTATTCAAGATATTCAGACAAGCTATTAGCATAATTAGAGGGTGGAAACGCACAGATTATTTTGGGCTCATCTCAAGTCTTGGCAGCCTCTGGAAACTTTTTCTTCTTGTCTCCTTTTTGAAGGTGGAGAATTCTCAGGCCTTTGTGTGGCTCTCTCAGCTGAGACATCGCTGGGATGAGAAGGACAGGCACTGCTTTGCTAACATCTGTGATGCCCAGTTTCTCTACTCATATGAATATTTGGGCAACACGCCACGGCTAGTCATCACTCCTCTGACAGACAGGTATATACACCGCATCCTTGGCAAATCATGGCTCTTTTCCTAAACCATTAATGGCTGCAGTTACCAATGAGACAAGTGTTAGAGTTACACTTAAACTGAAGATCTGAGCCTTGCTCTGAACTTTAGATGAATACACCGTTGACGGACCTATTGCTATACAGACAAAAAAAAAGTGCAACTACCAAAGCTTTTAATGATCAGGTTGCATATTTTTGGGTTGTTTTCTCAGATCTGGTAGTCCAGATACACTGACAATGATAATGCTCGAGAGTAGTATCTACTTATTTTAGTAAAAAAAATGCAACATATTTGTCTCTCTCTACGTATAGCTTTCAAATTTATGTAACAAACAGAAAAGTTTAGTTTGACCTCCATTGATCAGTGCATTTTAAACCAATTCAGCTTTGATTGGGGTTAGTATTTTAGATGTTGGACTAAAGATGGTTGACCAGTCTGCATTAGGTGACTCAACAGATTACTGACGTCACCAGATTCAAATGATTAATATTTATTAGGATTTGTGCCATGAGGTCTTGTTAACTAAACCTCCGTCTATCAGACATTTAAGTATGCTGCCCACTCTTCAATCAGGCATTAAAGTAGGCAGCTGTAAGAAAATGTCAATATCAGTTTCATTTCTTTAGCAAAATTGCCACCAGAGAAAAAAAAAAAACCAATAGTCCACCAAAACAATAAAAATACTAAAGATTAAACACAAAAAAGTACACCAAGGTTCTTATGAAAAGACCAGTTTTGGGACCATCAGTTGGCTCAGTGGTGCACCATGTAAAGAGGCTACAGTCCATGACGCAGCTGTCCCTGCCCATTAACTGCATGGCATCATCTTCTGTCTTTGGCCATTAGTTCCAAAAAAACTGTAAAATCTTTTGTTTAATTAGTTATTTGAAGCAACAAGCTTAACAACGCTAGCAATACCAGGCTGCCACACATTTGTTGAACATGTTGACAAACCCATGGTTGAACACTACTTTGTATAGCTCAAATATACCTATTTGCAAGTAACAGTAACCCTATACAGTTCTGGATACTCTGGATACTGGAGGCTTTGTTTCCTCTGATCAAGATTCATGTCTATGGGCTTTTAGATACTTATGCTACTGGTGCCAGTTCAAGCTTTTGGAGCCAGAAGGTGGCTGATATTGCTCTGATGCATTTGCCACTTTTCTTGTTCATTGTGCATCTTCATTTTTCTTTTGTCCTGACATTGCTTTCTTAATTTCTGAGCCATCAACACAATAAATCACTGATATGCACGATGAACATTAACACTAACAATTTATTTTTAAATTCCATTTGAATTCTGTTTGAATTTGTGTATCATCAAAAACGTTTTTTGCTAATGATGCTACTGAAGTCTTGCTAACCGGTGTATGTAAAAAAAAAAACTCAAGCAATATTAATAAATAAAAATTTTAATTTTAGGGTAATAGATACAGTTACAGATCCAGAGGGTAGATTTATTATAGTAAAACTATCTATACATAACCAAAAGTTATGTAATGTCAGTATATATGGTCCAAATGTTGATGACCCCTCATTCTTTCATTCCTTCTTCTCTGTGCTCCTTGAACACATGGATTGCTCACTTCTTCTTTGGGGCGACCTCAACTTTGATTTAAATGAAGAAATAGACAGGCGCAGCACAGCAGGGACTCAGCGCAGCTGGAAATCTATAGATATAGTCAAACAGTACATGAGCGATTATGGACTTTGCGATGCATGGCGATCTCTTCACCCCAATGACAAAAAATATACTTTCTTCTCAAATGTCCACCATTCGTATTCTCGACTGGATTATTTGTTAGTCAGCAGCTCACTGTTGACTGACATTTCAGACACTGAGATACACCCTATAGCTGTTAGCGATCATGCTCCTGTTTCTTTAACTTTAGTAAATAAAATAGAAACGCCTCAAAGCAAAAATTGGAGATTGAATATGTCATTACTTAAGGATAAAGAATTCATTAAATATTTTGAAAAAGAGTGGGCTTCTTATTTGGTAAATAATGATATACATGGTACGTCACCATCCATTCTTTGGGAGGCAGGGAAAGCTGTGATTAGAGGTAAAATAATCTCATTCTCATCAAATAAAAAGAAAATAGAAAAAAGACGTATTCAGGAATTAGAAGAAACTATTATTTCATTAGAAGCTTCTCTAGATGAGGAGAGACTAGGCAAAATCCATAAAGCAAAGCTAGAATTAAATGAAATTATTAATAAACAGACCCAGTTCTTAATTCAAAGACTTAGGATAGAAAACTTTGAACAAGGTAATCAATCAGGTAGATTTTTGGCTAACCAGCTTAAAATTAATAAAGAAAAAACAACTATATCTGCTATTAAAGATCAGACCGGTAATACAGTATATGATCCCGGAAGAATAAACAACACCTTTAAAGAATTTTACAAGGCTTTATACTCACCAGAGATAAACCCATCAGATCATGAAATTGAAAAATTTTTGGATAACATATCACTACCTAAATTATCTGAAAGTCAAGTGATGGCCCTGGATTCACCACTAACAGCGGCTTAACTCCAGGAGGCCCTCCAAAGCATGCCCAATAAAAAGGCTCCAGGCCCAGATGGATTTCCAGCAGAGTTCTATAAAGAATTCTGGACAATTCTGGCACTAACATTCCACAGAATGCTGCAGGAAACCAAGGAAAATGGCAGACTTCCACCAAATATGAATTCTGCCTACATTAGTCTTCTACTAAAATCAGGTAAAGACCCTTTGTTTCCTTCCAGCTATCGTCCCATATCCCTCATTAATGTTGATCTTAAAATAATCTGCAAAGCCCTCGCAAAAAGGATTGACAAAGTAACTCCTCTTATAATACATCCTGATCAAACTGGTTTTATTAAAGGGAGACATTCATCCACAAATTCACATAGATTAATAGATTTAATAGATTTAATAGATTTTTCTTACTGTAAAAACATTAAAACTAATATATTATCTCTAGATGCATTTGATAGAGTTAACTGGAAATTCTTATTTGCAAGGGTCTCTGTTGCCTGTGGGGGTCGGGGCCGGCCGGCATGTGCAGCCGCCTCTCTCTTTTTCTCTGGGCCGATTGTCATCGCCGGTCCCTGTATGGCGTCTCGCCTTGTTTGCTGGTTGGGGTGCCTGGCTGCTGGTCGCGGCAGCTAGGTGGCATTTCTGGGCCTGATCAGTCCTTTTTCGCACTGGACTTAGCTCCTGGGTCTTGGGGCGCTGGGAGGAGCTGGGGTCGGGCGTTTGCCCAGGTTCGGTCGGACCTGCGGGTGGACTGGCCGGGTAGTGGGCGTGCAGGGCAGGTTGGTGGTGCGCTGGGTTTGGTTGCCTGCCGGGCCATTGAGCAGCAGTGGTCGCTCCACAAGGGAATGGGGATGGTGGATGTCGGCCTGGTGGGTCGGCCGCCCGGTTCATCGGTTTGCTCCTGATCTGGGCGGGTACGTCGCCGGGGTTTGGGCTGCGGGGGCCTCCGATGTGCAGGTGGCGCTGGGGGCCTCCTTTGCTGGCGAGGAGGCTATTGCTAACTAGCGACAGGTGCTCTCCCCCTACGAGGGCACTTGGACGGGGGGGGAGGGGTGTGCTGGAGGGGGGGGGGGGGCGAACTCAACCTGGGTGTCTAGTGTCTTTTGTGTTCTGAAAGTAGAGCGAATGTGAGGGTGGGGTTAGTTCTTCTTCTGGGATGGGGCTGGGGGGACTGCCTTGGGGTCCGTGGGGCTTGGTGGTGCTGTGGCCGTGGGCCCCGGGTTGAACGTGCCATGGCCTCCCTCCCCTGGTGGATCCTGGTGAACAGCGGTGCCTATTGGGGTCAGTGGGGGAGCTGGCTCCCTGGGAAGACATTTTGTCTCCCAGTCCTTCCCTCCCCATCCCCCAACACCTCTGTCCACCCGCTCCATCACTTTACCACTCATATAGGGTCTTGGGGCATGGGCACATCACTGGGGTACGAGGAGGGGTTTCCCTCCTCGCTATCCCGTGGCGTCCTGCGTCCCAATTTTAATATACAACTTAGATACTCCCACTTATAACATTTTCATGCGACACACATGTAGGGACTTTGGGGTGGGCACACTTTTCGGCATCCAGAGGGGGAGAGGTTCAATCAGCTTCACCTCTGGTGCCGGTGCCCACTGTTAAACCACATACAGACACTGAGGGCTCGGGGTGGGGGTTGGGGGATGTGTGGCTGCCTTCCCCACATCCCGCCCCTCTGTTTTAAATGCACATTATTACAACACGCATCAACACCATACTTGAGCGGGAGGATAGAGGCTAGGGGTCTTCTTACACCCCTGTTCGCTACCGGCCATCAGGTGTTGGGGTCCGGAGGAGGAACAGGTGGTCTGGTCGGGGTCCTGGGCTGTTGGGCTGCCTCCCCCCTGTGGGGCCCTTGGCAGTCTGCTTGTCTCCTGCCTAGAAGGTGGGGGGTCCATCTCCTGGGTCCGGGGGCTGGTTCGGACCTGGTGCGTGCCTGGCCGGGCCTGGGGGGGTGGTGTGTCGGTCGGCCGATGCGCTGGGCCGATATCTTCCTTTGGTTGGGGCACCTCTTTTAGGGGTGCCAGGTTTGGGATTGTTGGGTGGTGCCTGCTCGGTGGCTCGGCGCGACACGGATCCAGCGTCTCTGCTCGTTCGATCACCTGTTCTGTGCGCACCGTGCGTGGTCGGTTCATTGGCGGGTTGGACCGGCCCTGGCCTTTGTTGGATCCCTGGTCTCGGCGCTCTGCGTTGCGCGGGATCAGGACTCAGGAGCTGGTACAACTTGGTGTCTGCATCGATTCCTGGGAGACGGATTGATGCCTGCTCACACCAGCTATCGAACACTCTCATGGAGAAACCTTATATGCACCAGCATGCTCACACACACATAGATGTGGGGTCTCTGGTGTTTACAGATATATTCTTGGGCTGAAGTTATCATTCTAGTGCTTGATTAATCGGTACCATGAGTTTTTCTGTGACATTGTTGATGTATTTTTATATCCATTCTTGTGTGATGTGGTTGTGTAGTTCTTAGTTCACGATGTTAGGTTTATTTTGTCAATGTTCCTTTTTCGTGTTATGTTTTTTTTTTCCCTCTCTCTGGCGTCCTGTGGGTATGGAGGCAGACTTCAATGTTTTCCTGTGTTTTCTTTGTTCCCTTTCCTCTCTTGTATTTTCAACTCACCCTCTCTCATGACATTTTGTTTCCTACCTCTCTTCTTCATCTTCTTTCTTTCTTCCCCTTAATTTTATGTCTCCGGGTCCATAACATCAGGAAATAAACCCCCCAGCAATTCATAATAAAGATTTTTCACACATATATCAAGTGGAGTACTATAGCAAAAGCTGTACTGCTCCGCTTGTGAAAGTAAATCTGTTGGGCTTCTACTTGGTACTCAGACACCAATTCTGAGCTCCACACTGCCAAACAGGACACGTAAAAAAAAAAAAAAAAAAAAAAAAACTCTGTTATGCTCAGGTTAGTTAGATAACAGATAACATTTACTTTCAAATGTGTATTGTTTAATATAAAAAAACCCAGAATAGAATAGAAATGCCCTTATTGTCTCTGTTGGAAATTCAAGTGTACCAGCCGGAAAGTGATCTGGAAGCATTCAGATTCACATAAAGATAAAAATATATATAAATAATGAGAAATAAGAGACTGTACTATAAGGGAAAATTTACAACATTAGAAAAAATGCCGTACAGTGCTTAAAAATAGCATGTAGAATCAAAGAGTAAAATATGGAAGTTTCTAATCTGATATTAACAATGATCTGTCTCCATACACATCTGCTTGAAGTTAAATATGTATGCACCAAATCGCTCAGAACAACTCACTGTGGGCATGCAGCCAACAGCTTGTTTGTTCACACGCACATTTCTGCAGGACATCCAATAAACTACACAGAGATGAATACCTGTCTCCAAGACTCCTTTGGCAAACTGCGGTGTTTGAATTTGTTTCCTGGCTGACCAGCGGTCCCTTTGAAGCCTGAACAAAGCAGAAACAATGGGCTTTGATGGTCACTTCAGCAGACGTGTAGCAGGACTTCACCATATGGTACATGCCCTCACTGCACTTCACAGTTTGCTACTTGGTTCTCCTTTAGTCCAAGCTTTGAGGAAATGGATAAAGAAGGATTAGGTGAATGATATTGTAATGCACCTTTCTTTATGCAGAGTCACTAAGAATAAAAACAAAACATTTTATGAACCTAACTCAACTTGAAATCAGTGAACATCAATTTTGTTATGATCTCAGCTTTATGATTTGTAAAACTAAATCACACAATTGTTGTAATAGTTTGTATTTTTTAGACTTATTTCAGCTTTGTAAAATTTAGGGAGAAGCTTTGATTATCTGACAACCATCTCAAAATATTTTAGCATCAGCATTTTATATAACCCCGTATCATATATCAATATTAAGTTTGAGTTTATGATAGTAACCATCTGCATCCAAATTCAATGAATGACTCTTCGTTTTTAAAACTACTGGTCCAGTCTATCTAATATATTTTTTTTGTAATTGTCTGAACTTTCCAGAACTCTCAGTACTTTTGCTTTATATATCCACAAGGTATGAGCTAGATCCACAGTGAGGCCTCCTTGTGTTCCGGTTGCCTTTGTCTAGGGATCTGCTCTTCCTGAGAGCTAAGGGCAACAGTAAGAACCATCTAGCAGGTACCAAGAACCTACCATGTAGGCCTATATGCAAGGTAACTCCGGTGGTCAGCAGAGTTGCCTCACAAATACAAAGTCACAGTCACAGGTTTAAATGTCTATGGTGAGCATTTTGTGCGAAATGTATTTTACCGTACCTGTACCCTCTTGTAATTGAATGGATGGATGGATGGCAGTGATCCTCCTCTAAGAGCTCTGTTGTCAAGGACAAAACTGGCCAGTATTTTCCAAATACAACAATTTAAAATGTGAAGTTGTTGTGGTTATCGTTTGTTTAAAAAAAAAGAAAAATAGAATAAAATTTTTAACCCAAGCACGTTAATGTATGAAAGGATTTTTCCCAGTTTCACCAAGCCAGCTGTAGCCACTATAAGTTTAACCTCTGTAGAAGAATAATTAGGGTGAAGGATTTCACACTAATCTTTAACAGAGTGTAACGCTGTTGGCATAATGTTAGCATTCACTCAATAATACTTGCAGCATCTCCGGATCAGTGCCATTTTTCAAAATGTCTGAAATGTTTCCATTTTCAGCTCATTCACACAGAGTGATAGACAGGAATGAAAGAATGAGTCCAGCAAGTATTCTGATATATCGCTGTTACTTTTAAAGGCACTGTAATAAAACAAGTCACCTTGTCACATCCCAGTTAAGTTTCACTGTCACATATCCGATCTGGCTTCACTTACTCTGTGCAGCACATCCTCATCCAGCCCTCCTGACGACTCATTGTGAGGTTTTTGGACAGATTTCAATGGATACCCATAAAGCCTCTTGGCACTGCTATCTGGATGATGCACTGTATACAGATGGGATCATTTGTCTTCTCTGAGCTTCTGTCTCTTGTTATGCTTTTCAATATTTCCCTCTTCCATACATCATCCATTAACAGGGGGTTTGTAAAAGCATGACTATATTGATATTAAAGGAAAACCGTTGTGTTTATTGGCCTGATCAATAAAGTTCTTATTGTCCCCGTCACCTCACTGCTACTTTTCAATGAATGGACATACTGTTCACTTTCAGTAACAGATTCTGCAGAAGAAGCACTCTGTGGTTTTATCAATCACAGGATAATAAAATCACAGGAGCAGATTTTATTATCATATGATGGTGATTGTACTGACCCTAAGACGTTTCTGAACTGATTATAAGGATGTAACAACTCTGGAATTGGCACTGCTCTCTTAGCGTCACTAAAAATGCTGACAGTAATATCAGCTATGTTGTAAAATAGAATAATTTATTAATGAAACCCAACCAAAATAAGCCACAGCTTATCTCCTTCAATTCTTCACCCGAGACATTAGAACTCACTAGCTTTTTTATTAGTTTATATTGTTTTTCTTTAAAAAAAATGTATATGTTTTGTGTGAACAAAATATTTTTTCTCTCAACTTTCAATTAAATGGACAATATTTAAGAGGAAGAAATGTTGGTTTTCTGGTGTGTTCAATTATCAAATCATTTATTTTAATATACAGGACCCTTTAAATGCCCATCTGTAAGGATTCATCACAAATGTTTTTATATTTAGAGAAAAGGCAATGCCCCACTGTGTGTGACAGCACACAGCTCTGCAATTAACATGATCCAACTGATAATTCAAAACATGAACACTAGGTTTCTCTGGTCAATGTGTGGTATAATATGCATCTTGACATTATGCCAATGCTCCAGTGGAATACAAAGTGTTTGACACAGTACATTTGCCTCTTCTATCACGATGCACTAATTTTATGGTAAACAAAATGCATTTCATTTGCAGTTCTGATTGATTCAATAAGACCCAGCAAAGCAAATAAATTATACTATTCAGCCTAGTATACCAAATTTATTATCTTATTAAAAAAAACAACCTTTCACAAACAGGTACTTCTACCAAGTCTTGTGCAGTTTTATAAAACCAGACTTGCAATGAACAAAAACAGTGAGGCGTAGAGCAACTTTACAAAACCTGCCAGGCTGCAGATGGGATTAACACTCATGTAATGACTCAGCAGCTAGCAGCAACATGCTTTTTTTTATCATGAACAATAAAAAATGGCTTTCAAAATGATGTATGTGCAATATCATCTTTTTAATTCATTAATCATTTAGTTCTGCAGTAAGCTAGTACTGGTATCACACAAAGTCAACGGTAATGACAGTGGGGTAACTCGGCGATGCAGTTAATTTAGTTCCTAGGTTCTGTGACATGGCCATGGTAATAAAACAAACAAAAAAAAGCAAACATGAAAGACGTATCCAAAGCTGTGGATAGAGGCTACTGTGTCTTTAGTTGTCCAAGTGATAGAGCATGAGACTCTTTGAGTTTGTTGAGAATGCACACAACTTCTAAAGGTGTGGCTTTTCAGTGCTGTGAAAGCATGTCAGGGTTGTGAGTGGAGATGGTCATTATGGCAGTGCCATTGGTTGTTAGTTGTCTTGAATTTGAGATGCGGTATACCTGTATTGGTGAAGGTATACTAGGCTGGTGTAAAATTCTAGCACATAGCGGGATCCTGATTCAATCAAAGCACATTATGGTGTGAGTTACAATTTATGTGGTAGAAGTATTGTAGGAGCATGCTGCTGACATATACACCATGGTGGGGGCACACAAGAGCTTCTAAGGTAGAGGTTACTCAAAAAATGGAAACCCAATTTGTTAAGCTGAAGTTCTATTTATTTTAAGTTCTGGCCATCAGCCTTCAGGCACAACAATGGAAGAAGCTGCAGCTACTGCTTGGCTGAAATAACCCACTGATTTCATAGAGACTTTAGACTGGGCAAGGTGTGAAACACACCTTCTTGCCAATCAAACAGTCATAGGCAGAACCCAGAGGATCACCAGTCCGTCTCTGCACGCTGCTGAAGGCTTCGATCAGCTGTAGCTGTGGGTCTCAGTGGGTTTCATACCAGGTAGCTCTGAAGTATGTTCTGTACTAGGACATATATCCCATGAGTGTGGGATGCATAGCAGATGCGACGCATGGGAGTCAGCTTTAATCGTCTCCACAACCAGATCTCTAGAAACACAGAAGGAGGAAGAAGCTGCTACGAAGCCAGATTGTTATCGCCAACTTGTTAATAGATTTTTCATGTCCAAGGAAAGAGTCAAAATTCTGATCCAAAGTTTTAAAAAAAAGAAAAAAAAATCAATATGGAGTTTTGGCAAATAACCCACGGGAACGTGAAAAAAATCTTGGAAAGAATTTTTTGGCAAGTGCTAAGAGTATAACTGTGTCATTAATGCCTTCACAATAAAGAATGTTTTCCAGATTTGCCTTATTGTAATCACATTTGAATGGCTCATATAGGTTGTAGAGAGCAGAAAGTGTTTTCATTTTTTCAAAGCGTGAAAGAGCTATTGCTATTGCAATGTTCCAAATGATCTTATGAAAGAGTAAATATCAGGGAGCTATTAGCTGAAAACTAGTACATCTCAATATGATGTATGTTTTCCTAAAATCAATGAGATGAGGCAAATACAGAATATAATATCGGATCAACGGTATCAATTAGGAATGCGATTTAAAAAACCCAGGAATGGTTTCTGTTTCACCTAACAGAAATGCTGCATCCTTCATTCAGTAATCTGCTACACACCAGTTTGCATCTAATAAGAACTCTTAAGGAACCACCTAATTTGTACATGTCGTCTATCAAATCATAGCATTTTTTTCATATATTTAGCTAAAGAAAAGGGAAATAGAAAAAACGGTAAAGTTATGGGCTCTATAATGCCTTTTTTATCCTAAACCATCACTCTGACTCACAAGTTTAAATAACAGACCAAGAAGTCAACTGAGTGTATTTATTATTTCAAAATAAGTTTTGTGGTAAACATTTAAGCAACATACGATTTTCTCATTAAATTCTGTTATGCTTCAATTCATTTTTGTTATGCTACAACCAAAAACTTCAGTGTTGTTCTGCTGAACACAGAACCTCTGTCGTGGTCTCAAGTCTAACTGGCTTTCCTGTGTGACTCTAGTCCAACCGTAAGAATGCCAGCATGAAAGGGCGCATGTCACCACCTAGCGTTCAATAATTTGTTCGCTTATTGCTAAAATATGATTTAGATGTGCATGTAAAGTTTAATGTACTGAATGTCTCTATTTGACACTACTTTAAGTTGGTCAAGCACAAGAAACCTAATTTCAATACATTAAAAAAAATGTGGTTATGTGACAAATGTGGAAAAGTTCACATGGTGTGAATACTTCCAAACTTCCAAAGAAATCTCGACAGAATGAGTTGCATTTTTACATTTTCTGAGAGTTTGTGATGATTCACTCATCAGTCATGTTTTTGCTTGCATCTCCTCTAAATTTAGATGTTACATCACTTTGACTCAGTCCCTCCACCTGACCATGAGCGGAGCACCAGCTGGCCCTGCAGGCACAGGGAAGACAGAGACGACCAAAGATTTGGGACGAGCCCTGGGCGTCATGGTGTACGTGTTCAACTGCTCTGAGCAGATGGACTACAAGGTGAGCAAACACAAACGATGGATCAGCCTGTGCACGTACTCCAGCTAATGTGCATTCACAGTAGCACACATTATGCATGTTTTCTCCCTGGTCTTTGTCAGCGAAAAGCTATTTGTTTGTTATTTAAATTATCTACTGACCCTTACACCATTTTCTTTTCATCCGTCTTTAAACTTCTGTTTGCTCACTTCTTAGAAGAGGACCTCATTAAATTGAACCATATTGTGATTTCTTTGACAAACCCAAGTAAAAAGCTTCATGTGTGCCAAGCCTTCTCTGGTTTTTATTATACCTTTATAGTGTTGTAACTCATCCCCAGCACAGACTGAACGGCTGGAGAAGACTCATTTGCTCCGGGCCTCCCTGAGATGGGGGTCTTATAACAGTGCAGAGGCACATAAGACCCCGAGCTGTACATTGCACAGCAGGTTGTCAGTGGAGAGAAGTGCTAATGTACTCCAGGAAGACCACATGCACTAGAAGCTGGACTCACAGCCTCACACTGTTTGTCGTTTTTAGCTATGCACAGACACACAGCAGTTAGATTAGTCCTACAGTCAACTCTGGTTTGCATCGCAAGGTTAGCTTTGCTCTGTAATCAAAGACAACAGTCACCTGCATGCTCCTTCTAAGTCCAGCTGCTCTCTGAAAGGTTGTTCACCCGCTCTCATGTTGACTTCAGAAGGGAGATAAAATGTGAATGGTAGACATTTTATTTATCATTTTACCTTCAATGTCTGGTTTTATTAATGTGAGCCTATTTTTATGGATAAGCCTTGCTTTCATGCTGCTGTGAAGCAGGTTTGATACACATCCTCGGCTGAATTATAAATGTACCTCTGTCCAGTTCACCACAGGTTTTATCAGTCAAAGTTTGGCCAAAAATGTTTTGAAGGGTTCTTAACTGGGTGAAATTATCCAATTTATCAATATGGCCACCTTGAAAAAGAGGGGGAAAAAATCTGCAAATGCGACTAAAATACCCTTAGGTAACCGCAGACAAAATATACCAAGGGAATGTGTTCCTACCTCTTCAATTAGTGAACAAAATCAAGTAACTCAGAAGGTAGGTCAGGAATAAAGTTTTAGACACATTTAAAGCAGGGTAATATAATATAATGATATCTAGTGGCAGCCGTATCATGCCATGGGGATGCTCTTCTTCAACAGGATCAAGAAAGCAGGTCAGAGATGATGAGAGGATGGCTATATGCAATTCTGAAATAAAACGTGTGAAAATGGTCCAGTCCAAGTTTCACTCAAAGCGTTTTACATAAGTGACAAATTTCCCCAATTGCACTAACGAACACGCACACATTCATAGATATTCAAAGATCAGTTGGCACTGCTCTCTTAGCGTCACTAAGAATGCTGACAGTAATATCAGCTATGTTGTAAAATAGAAGAATTTATTAATGAAACCCAACCAAAATAAGCCACGGCTTATCTCCTTCAATTCTTCACCCGAGACATTAGAACTCACTAGCTTTTTTATTAGTTTATATTGTTTTTCTTAAAAAAAATGTATATGTTTTGTGTGAACAAAATATTTTTTCTCTCAACTTTCAATTAAATGGACAATATTTAAGAGGAAGAAATGTTGGTTTTCTGGTGTGTTCAATTATCAAATCATTTATTTTAATATACAGGACCCTTTAAATGCCCATCTGTAAGGATTCATCACAAATGTTTTTATATTTAGAGAAAAGGCAATGCCCCACTGTGTGTGACAGCACACAGCTCTGCAATTAACATGATCCAACTGATAATTCAAAACAACTTCAAAACAGTTGGCAACTTGGGGTTAAGTGCTTCGCACAGGGGAACATTGACATGTGGTAGCGAGATGCTGGAATCAAATCCACAACTTTCAAATTGCAAGATGACGACTCGACCCTCTAAGCCACAGGTGCCCCAATGCCCCAATCCTTTTTCTTCTTTCTGTATTTTGAAGTTCAGGTTACAACAGTACAACATATGAAAACTGAGTATTTTCCTGGTACTTAAAAACCTAACATTTAGTATAAGGGTTGTTTTGCTAAAAAAAATTAAGACCCACTGGAGGAATGGATTGGTTGTTGGATGGATGGATGGATTATTTTAGCAATTTTCAACTGGATAAAAATGGAAAACCTCCAGTTTGCCTTAAGCAGTCCTGATAGAGTAAGGTGCGGTGCCACTGCTGCTCTACATTGAAATAACTCAGTCAGGGATGTGGTCATCTAATCAGGGCATGTCCTGAACGGCCCCTTTGGGTGACTTTTGGTATGAATGGTAGTTTCACAAAGAAGACCCACATTACAGTCGTGTGTCTATTGTTCATGTGCCTTTCCTGAATCTTAATAAAATTCCTCTTTCAGTCTTTCTTCAAAACTTATTTACATTTTCCACCAAGATCAAAACAGACCGTTCACATCTCATTGGTTTTTTTAGCCTTTTTTCCCAACGTCTCATGCACCTTACGAGTCTTCGAATGGCTTACTCTCTCACCTGACATGTCCATCTAACTCATGTCACTGTCTGTCCACCAGTCCTGTGGGAACATCTACAAAGGCTTGGCTCAGACGGGGGCATGGGGCTGCTTTGACGAGTTTAACAGGATCTCTGTGGAGGTGCTGTCTGTTGTAGCTGTTCAGGTAAGAACAACACTACCTCACTTAACCTTTAGGTACTTTAAATGAAGTAAAAACATCATAGCAAATGCAGCATATGTGCCTGGGTTTGCAGACCAGGAAAGCTATTGTCAACTTTTTTACAAGCTGGGATGAACTGAATTGTGCGTCTTCAACTTTACACAGTGGATTGACAAAGTATTCACACCAAGGCAGAGGTAAAATGTATAAATATACAACACACTTAAAATAACATGCCCATGTCTTTAAAAGTACTTTAAAAGTGCACTGAGTGAGCTGTGTGGACTTGTAGAAATAACTTATTCCATAAAGCTGGAGCAGCTACAGCAAATCATTGGTCATCTCTCTAATATAACCTGGTCTTTGGGCAATCTAACAGTACCTGGGCACTCGAACGTAGTGCTCTTGCAGGGGTATGGATATGAAGAGGCGCTGACAAGTACAAAGGTGCCAGTCTATGTAAAACCCTAATCTGAAAACAAACAGGAAGCCAGGACAACTACACTGTTTCTTTTTTTTTTTTTTTTTTTTACATTTTATTACATTGGAACCACACACTTCAACATATTTTCTTGGTATTTTATGTGATAGACCAACACAAAGTATAACATAATTGTAAAGTAGTAGGGAAATGGTTAAGGGTTTTTAGCATTTTGTACAATAGAAATTCTGCAATGTATGGCATTTACATTCAGCCCATTTTACTCAGATACTGTTAAATAAAGTAGTGCTTTCTGAAGTCATCTAATTAGTAAAAAGAGTAAACCTGTGGTTGGCTTAAACTCCTTCTGTGAAGGCCTCACATTGGGCATTGGAGGACATTATTGAACATCATCGTGAAGACCAAGGATCATAGCAGACAGGTGAGTAAGAGAGTTGTAAAGAAGTTTAGAGCAGGGTTAGGTTAAAAAACAATATCCCTCGCTATAAGCATCTCATAGAATTGTTCAAAACATTACCTGAAAATTTCAAGAGTAGGTTGAAAGGATGTTAAGCAAAGCCTTTACTCAGAGGGCTGAATAGAAGTACAACCTCCACTTTTCAGATTTTTATTTGTAAAAATGCTAAAAATCCTGCATCATTTTCATTTAACTTCACAATCCAGCACTGCTTTGCATTGGTCTGTGAAATAAACATCCAATGAAAACTTCAATGTTTGTGGTTGCAACATGGCAAAAAGTTAAAACAAGTGTTATTAGGACTTTTAACAGGCACTTTATTCCCTCCCCATCAGCAACTGGACCGAAATGTATTCTTGCCAATCAGAGTTTAATGGCAAAACATACAGACTAGCAGCTGTATTCAATAACCAGATTAAAAACAAGAACAATTCAAATAGTGCAACACACGAGTACAAGTGGTTTCATTAAAAGCACAAAATGCTGCTAAAGACTCTCAGCCAGAGTGCTGGATTTTCAATGAGACCTCCGATAGCTGAAGTTTTGATAACAGGGCATTTTTTGTAAAATCAGCCATATTCTGTGTGTTTCAGCAGAAGCCAGCTTTTCTGCTATCTTGCATTGCATCAAGTATAATCACCCTGTGGCTTCATAAGGTTCTCTGGTGTTTTCAAATCAAACATGCAGTTACCTTTGAAACTATCTATAAATATGTGCAGCACTGTCATAATAAACAATGTACAGTTCATAATGATAGTGGAGATAATGGAGACAGCTTCCCAAAGCATTGTAATTCACTGCCAGACCCAAGAGTCACTTCTTTGTCCTTCTCTTCATCTCTCTTAAGCAAAGATGAAAGTCAAGCAGTCTTTCTCCGTAAGCTGGGGAAGTCCACAGTACTTAGAGAATTTTAAAGTGCCAGAAGAATGAATAGGTGTTGCAGGGTGCAATGAATAATAAATCACGTTGGCTTAGACGTGGAAGAGCAGACCTTGAGAACACAGGAGCATCAAATTCGTGCTATGACAGCTGGCGGCCCGCTCCGGCGCTCAGCCTTCCTCAGTGCAACCAGTGAAGAGCTATTCCTCCTCTGCGAGTACACCTAATCCATCGCCTGAAAACGGGGGCAGCGAGCATCGCACGGGGCCACACTCAGCTGCTGCTCAGGGCGGCTGGAACAGGTGGTGGGACCGCCTTGACATCAAACCAACAAAGGCAAACAGAAGGCAGCTAGACATCAATACATGAAGATAAATCGGAGACGTTCTGCCTCTTTAGAAATCTGCACAAACTTGGACGGCTGATAGTGACTTACACAAATCTTCCATGCGACTTACATTATGACCAATGACTGGTTGTAACACCTAGATGGTGGGATATATGTAAATATATATATATATATGAAACGGATCAAGGAAACATTTGCTGTCAAAGAAGCAAGAAAATAGTTGAGCCTGATAAAGGCTGTTCTCTGATGGCTGGATAACTAAGTTGCAGCATCTTCTAACTGCAGCTCTTGTGGGGTGTTCTCGTCGACACGGGTCAATATGTACTATAAGAAGTTCAAGGTAGGAATGGCAAATCACTAAAATGGTGATCAATGGACATGGGGGGCAAAGTCTGGTCTGAGTGATCAGATCCAACAGATAAGCTAAAGGGGAAACATCATGCAAATTCCACTTTTTTAGCCGTTAATTACAGTGTGTTGTGCATTTAGAGTCTCTAGGAGTGCAAAAAGGCATAAATTAGTCACTCCAGGTGCTGTGGAGATATTTTTGTATACTGTTTTGGTATACTATTTTCTCAACTCGTTCAGTTTTCGTTCAAACTACAAAAATGACATATGTGGTCGAGTGGAAGGTTCTGCGACCTGGAGGGGGGTGGAGTATATGCCTCATTTGCATTTAAAGAGACCCCACCAAAACAAGTTAGTCCCAGAGTCCTCAGAACAGGGGTAGAAGAGGGGGGCCTGTAGAGTTACAATAATGAGGAATTCAGACCAAAGAACTGCAGTTCCACTGGATATTGACTGCAACTAAATGAGATAGATGTAAAAAGGGCTAATTTAAAAGCATAGCATGTCCATTTTAAATTGCCAAAGAAGTTAATGCTGGTCTCATAGTGTTAGAAAATACAATGCAGCACAGTTTATTTCATATGGGGCTGCATAGATAAGTCTGTGCTCCTGTTGTAACCAGCATCTACTGATGAAAGTGCAACAGTTGGGACATGAGTATCAGAACTGGACCATGGCGAAATGGAGGTAGCTTGGTCTGATGAATCACTTTGTGTCACTATGTATCTCTTGGAGACCTGACAGCACCAAGATGCACTATGGGATGTTGGCAAGCCTGTGGAGACAGTGTGATGATTTGAGCAATGTTCTGGTGGGAAACATTGGTGCTGCAGCAGCATAATGCACCCTGCCACAGAGCAAAATACATTTTGAGGAGTACAACAAGTCTGAGGTGGTGACCTTGCCTGCAAATTATTCTGATCACAATCCAACCGACCATCTGTAAGATGTGCTGGACAAACCAGCATAATCCATGGAGGCCCTACCTGGCATCTTATGGGACTGAAAGGAACTTCTACCAAACTCTTCATGCCAAAGATCACAGGATGCCTTTAGAGGCCTTAGGTGATTTACACAAATCTTCGGTCAAAGACGTTGTTCGGGTAGATAAAGAAAAAAGTGCCAAGCACACTATCAGGCTAATTGGCATAATCCTATTCCTTATTAGTGTACATTTAATAAGTTAAAGCACGTAGCAATCTCAACAAGATCAGGATTTCGTAGTTTTTTTTCTTAAACTTATTGAAAGTGTATTCGTATTTTCCTCTTTAGGGTTCATGAGCTGTCATGTGACATAAATGCACACACTTTCTGCCTGTGCATGTGTGTTTGTGTGTGCCACAGCTGCCCTGTTAGTTTTTGCATCCCCTCTCTCTGTTGTGTTGGTATGACGGAACCATCTGAAGTCGACTACTCATCCATGAAGAGATGTTCCTTCTCTTTCCAGCTGTCGACTCGCTATGCTCTTTAACCGCTCGCATGTTAAATTCATAAGCAGGGATTCACAGTTTTAGGCCAGGACACACAGAAAGTTCACCCGGATAACTCACTTAGTCATGATTTAGACGCGCAGAGAGCCTTGGGAGCTCATCCACCCAGTAAACCCTGCTTGATAGGATGCTCACATTCATGATAAGAATCTGGTCCATTTATAGGAGAAAGGTGCGTGCAGCCAAACAGTTTGACAGGCTGTAACAGACTGAGTGTGGGACATGATTATATTAATATAATGCTAATAAGTGGGAACTGAGAGTAGTCTTTGGCTGCATTAATCAATAGTTTATTTCAACCAGTGTGTGAGTTGCTTCCATAATGAATCAGTGGTGTCAGACGGGTCGCTCCATGAATCAAATGTTCCCAACAGATCCTAACATGAATTTCCCAGTGTTTTGTGCTCCAGTTTTGGTTCCTCTTCACTTTTGGTGTGGGGGTTTTGTGAGAGCCATTAATTTGGGACCAGGCTGGAAGTGTCAGCTAAGCTGACTGAGGGGTAGTGTTGGGTACTGAAACTCGATACCTCTTTAGTACTGACCAAAAACATTCGGTAGGTACTGATACGGAAAAAAAGTCCCTGTTAATGAGCCGCACAGCTTTGTTCCTTCCGCTCCTGCGTGTCACGTGATTTGGGTACGCTACTCTCTTACTCAAACCCAGCCTCTTGTTTTCAACAAAGACTTCTCCACTTGCTTGGCTAGCAAAGCAAAAGATCGTGGACTAAGAAAATGCAGAAAACATTACAAAATGTGGCTGCATTTTGTAAAAGTAAACAGCAGCAAAGCTAAATGTAACATCAGCGATAAGATTTGTGTCACTAAATATGGAAATACCAACAATTTAATAACGAACCTTGATTTCAATTGCATCAATTTGCGAGGCGAAGCATGCACCGTCTTCGACTGCAAGAACATAAAAAAACAGTCCCATTTCCACAACCTTCCTCATCAGCTGCATCTAACAGTTCCATCTCAGGTTTTTAGAGTAGATGTTTTGTATTTCTTTCACCAAAGAGCATGTAATATTTTGTACTAGTTTTGCACTAAAGGGTAAACTACTACCTTTTTATTTTTTGTACAAATATTCAAATTTTGTGTCTTATTCTTGCTGTGTTTTTGCTTGGTTTAATAAACAAACAAAAAACAACCTTTTAAGTACTTTTTTTCTCTCTCAAAATTGGACTTAAAAATATAGGTACTGGAAAAAAGTATTAGCCGGGTATCAAAAACCAGATATTGTTAAAGTACTGGTTTAAAAAAAACTAAAAACTAAAACGGTAACCAACCCTACTGAGGGGTACTCGGTTATTAGAGAAGGCTAGTTTACCTGAATAAAGGTGGTCACTGTGGGGTGGGAGGAGGATTATACATGTTTTTCTTTTTCTTTACATATAAGAAGAACTGTAGTCTACAATTTAATCCAGATCCCTTTATAAAAATGAGCCTAAATAAAATCCAGTTAACCAAATGGCTTCAGGACTCACTGAATTTATAAAGGATAAAGTAATCTAGTACATAATAAGTATAGCTATACAGCAATAATCAGAGAATCTACTAGGAGGGCCATAGTAACTTTGGAGGAGCTGCAAAGATCCCCTGTTCAGGTGTGAAAATCTGTCTACAAGACTACTATTACTTCTACACTCCAAGAATCGAGGCTTTATGTAAAAGTGGCAAGAAGAAGCCCACTATCAAAAGAAAAACCATAAGAAGTTCTGTTGTCAGTTTGGGCTGGAAGTTTGCAAACAGGTGGAAGAAAGTGCTCTGATCAGATGAGACCATAATTGGAAATGTTAGCTTGCATGCAAACATTATGTTTAACACAAAACTAACATTCCATACCCCCTTAACACACCATCCCTGGAACCCCATAATGCCACCACCACATTTCATGGTGGGGATGGTTTTCTTCAGCACGAGCAGGGAAGCTGGTCAGAATTGATAGAAAGATGAATGGAGCTAAATAAAAGACATGACTAAATACAATCCTAAGAGTTAACCTGTTAGAAGCTGTGCAAAAGCTGAGACTATGGTCGATGTTCTCACCCTAAGCAAACAGCCACAGCTACAGTGGAATAGTTTGAATTAAAGTATCCTAATGTGTTTGCAAAAATGTGTGTGCAACGCTGGTAGAGACATACCCTTAAAGACTTAATTGCTGTAACTGGAGTAAAAGGTGGTTCGACAAAGTACTGACCCAGTGGGAAACAATACCAGAAATGTGGTCCCGATGGAAGTGATGATCAAGTCACAAATTGAATGACTTTAGACCCGACTTGATAAAATCACGTAAGATTTGAAACCTAACTTGGACTGTCACACCAATGATCTGTGACTTCTCTCAGATGAGTCGTTTGACTTGAAAATGCATGACACCTTACATCGAAGAGAAAGTATGTTGCAATGGAACTCCGTCTGGCGAGGAAATGTAGCCATTTGTCAATATTTTCTCTTCCTGTTGCTGCAACATGCATGCTGTTTCCCATGGGTTGTTTACCTGCTTGTCCTAGGCATCCTTGGAAGCTAACAGTGTTACACAGCCTGGGGACAAGGACAGTGACGCAGATTCTTTCACTGGCTGTATTGATATTTATTGTGGGATGCCAGAGCTGCCACAAATACTTGGGCATGATGTTGGGTAATGGACCCAGAGCAAAACGCTCTAAGATTGAAGAGTAACTGATGTCTACTACAAAGTCATATTTTAAAAGTCAGAACTTTTAGAATTGAGCTATTTTTTTATGCTGCTGCTGGGTCGTTGAGAGATCTGAACTAACATTGAACTTTGTTTGTTTTCAACAGGGAAAAAAAGATTACACATGTAAATTTTCAAGGTACAAATGATTGTTAAATGACACACACGTATACACACTGTGTAGCACGTTAGCATTGATTATTTTGAGCCTGTTTATTGTAACTCTCCATATTCTACTGATCAAACTGAAAAAAAATCATATAACATTTCATCTGCTTACTCAAATTACAAGGTGATCAAAAAGCAATAGATTAGACTCAATAAAACATTTTGACTGCGAACTATTGACAGAAAGAGAACAGCATTAGGTTCTTTTTTAACATTTAAACTTATAAGTATGATGAGTGAAAGCATAATGACTGTAGTATTTAGCGTACACTGCAAGGAGGTCTTAAACGTCAGGCTGAAGCTGGTGGCTTGATTTCAAGTTTTCTTTCTGCACAATCTTCACGATGGAGCCTCCACCCCAAGCTTTATACTGGAACCTCCTCCAAAAGGAATAATCACCATTTACTTGGCCTTCAGAACCCAAATCTATTAACACATCCAAGACGTCATCAAATTGTCTGGTTGTGTTCTCTTTTTAAAAATGGCTTGACAGACACAAACACCCCTAGGCAGTAAATTAGAAATGGAACATCCCACAATCAGCCTTTCCATATAAGGCTTTGGAGGCCTTCTGCACTGGTTTGACAGAGTGGCTTGGACAACACCTGAAGGTAAGATGGAAACAAAACAGAATATCTGGTAATATTTCCCTTTAAGATCAAATAACCAACAGGTGCCCAAAATCACAACACTCATCATAGAACACAATACAAACCAAGCAGCACAAGTTTGTAAGCCAGCCAGATGTAACAAGAAAAACAACATTACTGTGAAATAATGGGTTGTTTGTCCACAAAGCATGTAAGTTACATATTAATCACCCCATGATAGTGACTGTTAATAAATACTTAACAGGGGAGGTTGTTTGCTAATTACATTATGGAGTCATCTAGAAAAATGTCATACTTCATACTTCCAGGTTTAGAAACACACATGCTGTACCATACACAGTGGTAAGAAGAATTATAAAAAATAAATATCTTTTCATATCTTATTTGTTTTATAGTGCAGACAAGAGACTCGTGATTCTATATATTTTATGTGTAGGCTATATACAATTCTTATTGTCTCAATTGTATTATAACCACAAATCAATGTGTTTTTAGTAACTTAAAACTTAAGTTATCATAAACAGCATTGAAACTGGGGCTATGCAGGGGCAGTAATATCAAAAAAATATTTAAAAAGAAGATCTCAAAGGGTGATAACAAACAAGATGTGATACAAAAGCAATAGGCTATCAATGCAAACATGAGTTCTGCTGTGAAAAGATGGGTGGAAGATTTACAGTGTGCCAATACATGTGTGGAAATCAACAGTTTGATAACACCACATAAAAAAGCTGATCTATATACTGTATGTAAATCCATATGCCAAATGCATCCTGTAAGCATTATAAAGTATCAAAAGTATCTTACATAGCACCCAGTAAATACCCCCAAATTACCTTGACAGTAACTTGTAAGTAACCAGAAAGGACCCTGATAGGAAACACACATTAGTGAGGTATAATACATCTAAAAATACACCCTTATTGTTTTAAACCTATAGCAGAAGTGTGTAGTTGGAGGACATCTCTACAGGGCTTTTTGCTCCTTTTTGAAACGTTTCCATTTAGAAATGTCCTCTCTTTTGTTGAAGCCATCTACAGTTGCAGTCCATCTGTTATGTCTCTGTAGCACATTATGTTTGATGGTGCCAGTTGAGTACTGTGATGCTTCTGACATGTCTCCACCTGCAAAAGTATCTAACTACAACTTCTTAGACCATCCCATGTACAATTCTCCGTGCCGCAAAATTGAGATTGTCTGTTCCTACAAACACCAGGGAGCTGATATTGGACCCTCAACCAGCCAAGAAGGGGCAGAGCTGCCTCTGCTTCGTCCAAAGCCTGAGGTCCCTTAATGTGTGTGATGAGATGCTGCAAACATTTAATCACACTGTGGTGGCAAGTGGGGATGTTTTATGTTGCTGTGTTGTGGGGTTTTTGCCTCATGGACAAAAGTGGCCAAATGGCTGGACAGGGTGGTAAAATAAGCCAGTTTGGTTCTCAGCAGGAGGCTTAACTTGCTGCAAAATGTAACAATAAGGGACACACAGAGTAAGCTGAAAGTTTATTCTCCACTGCCCCCTTGGCTGGATAGGGGAACAGCATTTCTCTACATTTGACTGCTGTTTCGTGAGTCAAATTTAAATGTCTCGGGTCATTCCAAAACAATTTACAAAGTAAACACAAAATAAAGTGTTTTCAAATTATGACATTTATTCAGAGACGAAACGCTATCCAAACCAACCAAGTCATTTGAAAAATAATTGCCAGCTTTGGCAAATCAGGAATTAACTTTGATTAACAATACACCGAGCTCTGATAAATGCCACTCCCATAAAATCATGAAATCCAATAAAGAGAACTGAAATTGACAACATGAAGTAAGAAAGGGAGAGAAGAAAGGGCTACAAGGCCACTTCTAATGTTTTGGGACTTCCAAACGGGGTGTGTGTGTATGTTTGGTAGGGGGTTAAAAACCACTGCTTTCTAAAAAAAAGTAATTCTAGTGATCACCAAGATCCTTTAAAATTGGTGTAAAACAAACACAGCATTTCAAAAAGAACATTGTAACTACAGTGAAAACATGGGATTGCTTTGATGTTTCAGGAAGTAGACGACTTGCCTCAATTGATGGTACCATGAATTCTGCCTCGTCTCATAAACACGCTGTTCATGATCAAATACTTTCCAGTGTGGCTGAATTAAAACAAGTTTTCAGTTTAACAAAGACTCGATGGAAATTGTTGCCACTATGGGTGGCACAACCGGTTTATACTGGTCCGTCAAGGTGACGTTACTTTTTCACATATAGCCAGTTTGGTTTCGATGGCGTTTTCCTTTTATGAATGAAGTACCAATTAAAATCCGTGTTTTGGATTTACTGGAGTTATCTTTGTTTGATGGTCTGATTAGGGTTTCCAGGGAGTTGGAGACCACCTCACAGTTATGGGGCTTACCAAATATGTGAGAGAGAGAGAGAGAGAGAGAGAGAGAGAGAGAGAGAGAGAGAGAGAGAGAGAGAGAGAGAGAGAGAGAGAGAGAGAGAGAGAGAGAGAGAGAGAGAGAGAGAGAGAGAGAGAGAGAGAGAGAGAGAGAGAGAGAGAGAGAGAGAGAGAGAGAGAGAGAGAGAGAGAGAGAGAGAGAGAGAGAGAGAGAGAGAGAGAGAGAGAGAGAGAGAGAGAGAGAGAGAGAGAGAGAGAGAGAGAGAGAGAGAGAGAGAGAGAGAGAGAGAGAGAGAGAGAGAGAGAGAGAGAGAGAGAGAGAGAGAGAGAGAGAGAGAGAGAGAGAGAGAGAGAGAGAGAGAGAGAGATATAAACTACAACCTCTTGTTAAACTATCAAGCATGGTGTTGGAAAACCATCAAGCATGGTGTTGGACTGTGGGATGCAATCGAAGTACTTGAAAACAGCCCACACATGCACAGTTTAAATGAAAACCCAACACAGAAAAAAACTTTGGTTTAGATTTGAATTTCTGTTGTGAGACACCAGCAAAAAATCCTCCTTCAGGGTGACCCTTCATGTTTTTGTTTATTTCCATCCCATCTTAAATGTGATCTGTGTTATGGACAGAGTTTTCAAAACCTAAAAAAAAAACAATCTTCTTTGTTCAATGCATTGGGCTTGTATACAGGTTAAAAGCATCCAAGACGCCATTCGTAATAAGAAGCAACGATTTAACTTCATGGGAGAGGAGATGAATCTTTGTCCTTCTGTGGGGATCTTCATCACGATGAATCCTGGTTATGCTGGTAGAACGGAGCTTCCAGAGAACCTTAAGGCTCTTTTCAGGTACGTCTAAACCCATCAATATTCCACCCACTCTCTATGGCAGGGGTGCCCAATCCTGGTCCTCGAGATCTACTATCCAGCAACCTTTAGGTGCCTCCCTTCTCATCACAGCTGAATCAAATGAAGGCCTCATTACCAGGCCTCTGCAGAGCTGACAGACTACTGATGAGGGAATTGAAGAACTTGATTCAGGTGTGTCGGAGTTGGGGTACATCTAAAATTTGTAGGATGGTAGATCTCAAGGACCAGGATTGGGCACGCCTGCTCTATGGATATAATCCATCACATCAGATTGTTCATCCCACCTGGTTACTGAAGCCTTTAACATAGTTCTTAATAGCTTAAATGTGGAATTAAGACTTGAACAAATCAGAAAGACTAAAAGTTAATGTGAAGTGTCTTTTGTCATCAGACCTTGTGCCATGGTGGTGCCAGACTTTGAGCTCATCTGTGAGATCATGTTGGTGGCTGAAGGCTTTGTCAATGCCCGGATACTCGCCAGAAAGTTTATCACCCTTTACACACTGTGCAAAGAGCTGTTGTCCAAGCAGGTAGTACCTTCTCTCTTCAAAGTTTGGCTGGAAGACATCAGAACCTTTTAACATTGTTACTGCATGTATCACTTCTTCCATTTTAGTAGAGGTTTTAATGTAAATGAATAACCTCTGCAATGGTTCTCAGATTTTCTGTGCACCCCTCAATACAGCAAAACCATAGAAACAAATTGGTAAAAAAAAAAAGTTTAATAAATATAAAAAATATGTAGTTTTGCATAAAAACTGGTAGTTAGAATCTACCGCCCTACATATTGTGCAGTAAATTATTGTAAAAACTGAATCTAAATACTGGACATCCACAGGTGTTTTATGGGTGTTTCTACTCAGCTAGTCATTTTGCCTATTTAACACTGGAAATAGGATTTTGTTCATCCTGTCAGTCCTGTTAAAATTTAGCTTGAAGACGTTAGGCTTATTTGGCCTGTTTGATGTGGTCCAAATTCAGCTCTCACAGCCAATTTTCAGAAACAGAACATCAATAAATATCTTCATGTAGACGTCTTTTCACCCTTCACTTTTTAACCTTATGTCCACGTTGTTTCGACAAAAAGCAAAGTTGTCCTTCCTGTGTCCTTTAGGCAAAGTTTTTCTTGGGAGTGGGAGAAAAAAAGAAGCTGCAGTGTTAACAAAGTTGTGCCAAATTTCCTTAGGGCTTAAGACAGAAGGAAGTTCAGCTTTTTTTATCAGTAAGCTCAATATGATGATGTGAGCGAGGTTAAAAATGAACTACCCTGTTAAATTGGAAAAATAAGTTAGCTACTTTCTGAAAGCTATCATTTGAAATTTGGGCAACATCCAATTCTCTCCTCTGTGTTTTGAAAGATGTACAGCTTCAAGCAAGGTTTATATTACATACTGGTCAGATCTGTTTGCTCTGAGTTCCCCTTCTATTATTTCAACTCCTCTTACTGCTTAATAAATGTTCAAATAACATTGTAGAGCCAAATGAATTGTGAAACAGCTTTTTCAGTTTGATCTTGCAAAACTCATCCTGATTAGAATATAATTCATGTGTTCAGAGAGGTTGTTTCTCCTAACTCCTGTCTTCAGAATTCTGTCACTCTGTAAAATACAGCAACATCAGGTATTCAAAATACAGTTTTTTAGTTCTTGATACAGCCTCAGGGTGCAGTTCTTGCTTGCTAGCTTTCTGTCTTCCGAGGGGATTATGAAAGAAAAAATGCTGTATCACACAACGTTTTCTGTAGTAGAGCAAATAAAGCAACATTAGATATTAATGAATTGGCAATATGAGACTCTTATACAATTATCACCCAGAGTAAAACTTCCATGGGTACAGAAAGGTAAACAAAAATAGATTTCTATAATGTATAACGCCCAGGTTTCCTCCGATTTTCCATCCTTTAGTCTTGGTGATTTCTGACAAGAATGACGTCTTTTAGAATTCAACTAATTTTGCTCAAAACATTTTGTGATGATGGCTTTTATAGGTTATAGGTATATTCCAAAGAGGGATATTATTCTGTTCAATTAAAACTTACATTTACTTGTAACAAACTGAACAGTTCTGCACAAATGAGACATTACATTACCTGCAGTTTTGAGCAGGACAAGCCGAATGTTGTCCACAAGGCCAAAACCAACTAAACCAACTCGAAGTAGCTTTCAAGTAAATGTTTCCTAAAATTCAGAATACAGTATTCAACATTTGATGCTCTTTAAAAAGCAATGTGGGGTTAACAAGCTGATATTAACTGTTTGATGAGTTGGGCTTGCTGCCTTTGGATATAGCTTGCAGGCAGCTACTTAACAGACATGCCCATGCTCTATACCTTGTCAGCTGTAGCTTTGAAACAGGATTACCGTGATAAAAGGTGGGTGGTTGCTATTTCTTTACTTTACACATCACAACGCTTTGATTTCTTTTCTTTTTTGTCTTTCAAAAACCTTTCCAAAAAGCTGAATTAGTCTTGGAAACAAATAAAAGTAGCCTTTTAGCCTTCCAGAAGCTGACTGGCAGTGCACAACAACAGGTGGGGGAGGGTTAGTGCTGTGTTACACTATACCCTGTTCACTCTTACACTTCCCCTTCTCATTTAAACAATTTCAGTGGTAGGAACAGTGATACATTTTTTTAGTGTGGAAACCATACTTTAAAAAATCTTTTTAAAACCTTGGTTTCTCTTGACTAGTAACCAAACTATGCCTACATCTAACCCATATAATTTCCTCATACACCTTTTCCCGGCCTTTCCTGCAGGATCACTATGACTGGGGCCTCCGAGCCATCAAGTCAGTGTTAGTGGTGGCTGGCTCTTTAAAAAGGGGAGACCCTGGACGGGCTGAGGACCAAGTACTCATGCGAGCTCTGAGAGATTTCAACATTCCAAAGATCGTGACTGAGGACATGCCGGTTTTCATGGGCCTGATAGGAGACCTTTTTCCATCCCTGGAAGTCCCTAGGAAGAGAGACCTAGACTTCGAAAAGCATGTAAAGCAGTCAATCCTGGACCTGAAGTTGCAGCCTGAGGACAATTTCATTCTGAAGGTACACAGCTGAAACAGTCATGATGCTATATGCTGCTGTTGATTCCTTTTTAATTACAGCTAAAAGAAAATGTTGGTCTTTGGGAACTTTGACACTAAAACATATATGAAGGAAAATGTAATTAGTTGCTGTCCAAGATGTATAAACAGAGTTCCCAAATGTAAGTTTCATCTTCACCAATTTGACAGATATTACAGTTGCTGTGCTTTCATTTAGATTTATCCTGGTTCTCTCCAAAAGCTAATTTCCTCATGTCATAATGTTCCACCGAGAAATACACATTAGTGTCAAACAACACTGCAGCATCTGGATGAATTGGGCAAATATTGCCGAAAGCCGGTTGTTAGCAGCAACGAGAGTTCAGGTGCAAGAGCTGACGACCTAATTCTAGTCATTATGTCACACACAGATCCAAATACACACACATACATGCAATGGATGGAGCTATGTGTCAGTGACAGAACTACGCCGGACCATGGGAAATAAGTGCAATCTGCCTCGGGTCAAATAGACACGCGAATCACATAATAACACTCTATCAATGGAGGCTGGAGCTGCACCATGCCACTTAACCCTGACTCTGTGAGAGACAGCACAGAAATAAACAAAGAGGAGGAGAAACAGAGCGGGGGGGTTGAGAATGGCAGAGCGGTCAATAACAAGCGTCCACCCTCAGAGCTTGAACTCTTACTGTCTTTGTTTGGATGCCCAACCTTTTGATTTCAGTCAAAGCAGGAGAGATCCACTGTCTTTAGCATTAGCCTGGGCTAGCATTAGGCCAGCCAGATCAAAGAGCTAATCAGGCCAAGCCTGTGAGAGCGCAGAGCCGCCTGCGTTCCAGTTGAATGGATGAGGAGAAGGAATCGGGTCGATGGCATTGATCATTTAGAGCCATCTGTGTGTTTGAGAGAAAGTGAGGAGGAAACCTTTCTGTCTTTCCTTTTCTCTCCTGTAGTCATTGTAACTCTCCCTGTGGTGTCACTGAAAATGTTACATTGAATGAATTATGGTCTCTACGGTGAAAGAAAGGAGAAGGACTAAATATAATGGATGGATGCATGGATGGATGGATAGATGGATGGATGGATGATATCTTGGCTGACATAAACCTTCTTATTAAACCACAGAATACTGTTTACTATCCAACTAAATTTAGTGAGGCATATTTTGGAGTCCTGTTATCAACACCTGTAAGAAAAGGGAACAGAAGTCTCAACTTTGTTGTAACTTATTCTTTTCAGACTAAATTACTTGATGATGTAGAATTCAGTACAATTATCAGAAAAACAGTTGACTGTGTGCACAGTATATGATGACCCCTGTCATTATAGTGGGTGATCGTTCCATGTTTTTTTTTTTCTCAGACACGTCCTGTCCTGTCTGGTTCTGACAGCTTAAGCCCAGTTCACACTTTGCGTTTTCTTTGGCCAACGAAAAGGACTACTTAATGTCACACTGTACGAGCTCTAGAGAGGCGGCGCACTGTACTGCCCAAGATTTTAGTGAATCAAACTGCACGATGTCTCGCTCTAGGTGGACACGCCAATGTCACAACCATACGTTGCCAAACAGTATATGTCAATAAAAGCCGACAGATACCCAAGATGACAAATAAAATGTAAAATACTCTGTTTTTGCTGCCAAAGCTCAATAAATTTGGCTTCTTTGTTGCTTCACGTTTTTGCGTCTAGCCACCATCATTGCTAATGTTGATACCTCCACTGTCGCAATGTACTCTCATCACTAGTTTTTTTGCATCACTCCCTAGGTGTAGTTTCATTGGTTGATTTCAGACCAGAGTCGTAGATTTTTTGACTCTGCTTGAAGACTTTTGGAAGTTGGATTTGGTCCTGAAAATGTTTAATAAGGGCCCGTCACACTGGGCGGTCACAGACCTGCGAATCACGCTCATGCGCATTGCTTTTTGTCATGATTCTATTCATGACGAAAGATTTGTCTATGACGGCCGAAAAACGCATGGTGTGAGCCGAGCTTTAGGCACACAAGAATGGTGGGTTTGGTTGCCTCACTGTGTTATGTCCTATTTGGTCTACAAATAGTAATGAATGGTATAGTATCACTGCTGCACAATTTACTTAATCCAATTAAAGACACAATAGGCCACTTCTTTTTAAAGGGAAAGAGGAATGACATGGAGTGCCTGACGGGAATATTTTTAGGGCAATTACAATTAATTGATTAGTTATATTTTAGTTTCATCTAGGGAATATGTTACGTAGAGCTATTTAGAGTGTTTAAACAGATGTCAGTATGCAGCAGATATCCGCAGGACAACCTCTGACCTCGTCCCTCATACTCTGCAGTGTGAAGGGATTTAACCTTGTGGAACCAGACATCAGGACTGCGTAGGAGGGACTGAAGAAGATCTTTGCTTACCATATTCCATATAATATTAGGAGGGTGTGGAAAGAGTTCGAGCATAGCATAGTTCTGAGTGGATGGTTTGTCTTGCAATCTGGCCAACATGGTTATAAAGTATCTAAAACACCTAAAGGACTCCATTCTCATCTTTGTTTAAAAATAAGCTATTCTTTCCATGACAGGTATTATAGAGATCTGTCCATTTGATGCCAAATGACTGCATAATAGCTAAGTTGTGACCCCTGTGGAACTGTGCAAAATTTTGATGATGCTATTTGTTATCTTTACAAAGCATGCTCTCTGCCTGGTGACCTTCACCTACTCTTATGAAAATTACTCTTGTTGCCAACTTGCTGTACTATACAAGGCCGTTGCCTCCATTTACATGCCTATTATTGCTCTCCTAAACAACATCCATTTTAACACTTCTTTCAGAGGATACATTTTTTATGTCATTAAGTGTATTTGGATGACTTGTAAGGTTTTAGATTAGTCCATCTATTAAATTTGGAACTTTAAATTCTAAAGTCTTGTGTTTTGGTTTTATATGATATCTTTTCAAATGCAGTGTGCACTATTAATTATGGTATTTTACTTGTATCCATGTGTATTATGTTAATCTTGCAGGCCTGATTCAGTCAATGCCCTTTCAATTTGTGACTTTCCATGCCCCTTTCAAATACAAACATGAAGGACACATTAATTATACAGTAATGTGAGTTTTGACATTTGATGTTTTTAGAAGTCCCCTGCTGTCATTTATTCTGCTTCATATACAGGGGAACAAGGCACTTTGCTGCACCTCACTGCTGGATTTGCTGTATTACTGGGCATGAAATTTATTAGATTAAGCAGAATGAACACCATGGGTTTAATAAAATGCTGGATTAATGTGGAAGGTGATTTTGCCGTTCATAATAATCTCTCTCTGTCTGTGTGTTAGGTGGTACAGCTTGAGGAACTTCTGGCAGTCCGCCACTCTGTGTTTGTGATTGGGAACGCGGGCACTGGGAAAAGTCAGGTGATGAGATCACTCCAGCGGACCTTTCAAAACATGAAGCGTCGGCCTGTGTGGGCAGACCTCAACCCGAAGGCCGTGACCAATGACGAGCTCTTCGGAATCATCAATCCGGCAACCAGAGAGTGGAAAGATGGTGATTACCACGTCCTTCAGAAAGAGCATTTGATTAGCGCAAAGTGTTTAATGACGTGCCTCATATACCCTGCATGTGAACCCATCTTCTCACAGGGCTCTTCTCCAGTGTAATGCGTGAACTGGCCAACATTAGTCACAGTGGGCCTAAGTGGATTGTTCTGGATGGAGACATTGATCCAATGTGGATTGAGTCACTCAACACAGTTATGGATGACAACAAGGTGTGAGAAAATTGTGTTTGAAAAGGCTACATTTTCTGCTTTGTGTCTACACAAAATGAGCCCTCACCTGCAAAAATTAAGGTTGACTCATCACTAACAGAGATTTGCTCTGATTGGATCTAATAATACTCAACAGTGTTTGTTTGTATAATGCTAAATATAGTGACATGAGCAGATGACATATTCAGTGTTCAAGTGTGTGAACACAGCAACAGGAAGGCAGTAATTTTCCAGTGGCATTTCACAAATGGATGCTGTGTGAAAGAATCTTTTTCTCTTTCTGTTAGGTGCTGACTCTGGCCAGTAATGAGCGCATCCCTCTGAACCCCACCATGAGGCTGGTGTTTGAGATTAGCCACCTTCGCACAGCTACTCCTGCTACTGTATCTAGGGCAGGTACAGCAATTTATGAATACCTTTCCATGTGTGCTTTCCTTTAGCTTTTCCAGTTAAATGTGTTATTGAATCTAAAACTTGACGAGCTAAAAATACTGTGCCTTGCAAAAGTTTTATAACGCTTGAAATTTTTCACATTACAATCCTAACCCTAGGTGTATTTTTCAAATATTACATGGCAATATGGACCTTGATTGATGGCAGAGAGTATAAAGGAAACCCGGTCAACCACCATACCACATTGTAACCCACCTTTAAGTATGGTGCATTTGTATTCAACTCTTCTGACTCATCAAATATGCTTTAATCTAAACCATTTAGGGTCATTGTCCTTCTGGAAGGTGAACCTCCACCCCAACCTCAAATCTTTTGCAGCCTCTAACAGGTTTTCTTAAAGAATTGCGCTGTATTCAAATTAATCTTCCTATTAACTCTGAATAACTTATCTGTCCTGGCAGTAGACAAGCATCCCCATAGTATGATCCTACCACCACCTAGCGGTTTTAGGCACGGGCAGATGGGGGCATTTTTTTTCTTGACATAATGATTTTGCATCAAGGAAGGCCAGAAAAGTTATGTTTTAGTTTGTGTTTTCTGTTCTTAGTGCAATAGTGTAGTGATTATATTTTATTCAGTTTGTTATTTAAGTGATGAAGGATTTGTGCCATTTAGTTTTTTTATTCTATATTTTATTTGTATATGATAAATATTTTATGTTAGTGTTTTTATATATCTGATTGTATATATTTGTCACATTTATGTATATTGTGTGTATTCTTTTAAGTTCTGATAACGTATGCTGTGCAGAAAAAGTTCCAATGCAGGAAACCGATGAGATTAATCTAATGAAGGTAAAGTAAGAATTTACAAAGACTAGACTGAGTACATGAGAATAAATGCTGGGATTAAAAAGTCGGTGAATTAAAATGGAGGATCCAGCAGAGAACAAATGAATCTGGAGAGCTTAAATATACTGAGGTGAAATGAGGAGTGACAATGAAAACCTGAGGATCAATTAATGGCAAACAGATGCAGTTGAGCGAGGGAGAGAGAGAGCTGGGGAAGATTGGAAATGAATAACAGCTACACGGAAACAATCTTAAATGCCAACTAACTCAAATTGATAACTAATAATCTAAATAAAGAAAAACACTAATAAATCTAACAACAAGCAGAGAAGGAAAACCGAATAAAATTAAACAAGTATAAACTGTAGAAAGAAAAGTAGAAGTGTCTACAGAACCTAACAAAAATAAGAAAGACTAACACAGAAGTGACTGAAATAAGACCTAATTAAATAAATAAGGAAGGGTCAGAAAACAAGAGAATCTCAAAGTATAGACACCTGAGAGAAAAAACAGGAAAAGAGAGGAAAATGTAGTGATTTGCAGCAAACTTCAAACATGGCTTCCTTTAAAAAAAATACTTATTTCCTGCCGTTGTTGCATAAATACTATAGAGGGCAATTAGTATCTGACTAACAGTTGTCATGTTGTTTACAGTGGGATTGATTTAAACACAGGTGGGGTATATTTACTCTTAATGTTACTTCTGAAGATAGATAATGGCACCAGATTTTACTGAGGGGTATCGGTGTAAAGCTAGCAAAGGCATTATACTTTTGATCTTATTTGAAAAAATGTAAATAAAAACGTCAGTTTTTCCCAATTTCCCAATTGTGCACCAATTTTTTTTTGTCTATTCTATAAAATGACCCTAAACGAATTTAAACGTGTAAATAAAATGAGAAAATTTTAAACAGTTTTAATACTTTTGCAAGGCACTTTATATTTATCCGAACACATAAATCACATGTGGCAAAGTGGAATCTTGCTCTTTCCTCTACCCAGGCATTCTGTACATAAATCCAGCAGACCTTGGGTGGAGCCCACAGGTGTCCAGCTGGATCGACAGGAGAGATATCCAATCCGAGAAGGCAAACCTGACCATTTTATTTGACAAGTATCTTCCCTCCTGCTTGGACGCCCTCAAATCAAGGTAACTGGGTTATCCGGGAGAGATAGGAAAAGCACGCTGTCATCTTGTTGACACAAGAGGTTCCTGTGTGACACTGCCAGGGGAGGGAGGGTGGGCTGTGTTAAGTGGGCGTGTGGAACTGGGTGGGGGGAGGGGCAAACGGGGTGTGACTCAGAAGAACTGGATGTGAGCCTACATTCTGTACAAGGACGATTTGCATCCACTGACACCTTCATCATCGTTGCTGTTGGAGCAAACAACAGGAAGCAGAGGAGGAATAAATGCATTGTACTCACAAAATTTCTAAATATGCACCACAGCTCATAAATTTGTCATCTGGTGTTTTTGAAGTACTTGATTAAAATTCTTGGGTTCACAGAGCTTGTGTTCCTAATGCGAATTCTGTAAGAAAAAAAAGACACATTGGATACAGTTCTGGACAAAAGTTTATATACTCTCATGATGGGCGTGACTGTCAAGATTTGGGGATTTTAATAAATTGAATCAGGGTGCTATATCTGAGGTAGAAGAATGTTTCAACATCCCGCTGCTATGATTTTGAAAAACAAGTACTGGATATACAGGTTTAAACTTATAATGGATTTTTAAATATCCACATAGAGTCTTAATTACGCATTCAATGTGAAATATATACATACAGTAGTGTGCAAAGGTTTTAGGCAGGTGTGAAAAAATGCTTTAAACAAAGAATGTTTTCAGAAATATAAATTATGATTGTTTATTTTTATCACTTTACAAAATGCAAAGTGAGCAAACAAAAGAAAAATCTAAATCAAATCAATATTTGGTGTTACTACCTTTTGCTTTCAAACCAGCATCAATTCTTATAGGTACACTTGCACAAAGTCAGGGATTTTGTAGGATTATAGTCAAGTGTATGATCAACCAATTATACCAAATAGGTGTGAATTATCATCAATGTCACATGTAGGTTGAAACACAGCCATTAACTGAAACAGAAACAGCTGTTTAGCAGGCTTAAACCTGGGTCAGGAACAGCCTAACTCTGCTACCAAGGTGAGATGTGGAAGATAGTTTCATGTCATGGCAAGACTGAGCACAGCAACAAGACACAATTTAGCTGTACTGCATCAGCAAGGTCTCTCCCAGGCAAACATTTCAAAGCAGACTGGGGTTTCAAGGTATGCTGTTCAAGCTCTTTTGAAGAAGCACAGAGAAAAGGGGAACGTTGAGGATCGTAGACACAACGGTCTGCCAAGGAAACTTAGTGCAGTAGATGAAAGACTCATCAAGCTTACTACCCTTTGAAATCGGAAGATGTCTAGCAGTGCTATCAGCTCAGAACTGGCAGGAACCAGTGGGACCCAGGTACAGCCATCTACTGTCCGGTGAAGTCTGGCCAGAAGTGGTCTTCATGGAAGAGTTGCAGCCAAAAAAAACCATACCTCTGATGTGGAAACTGTTCCTCTAAGGTTCACAAGATTACATGTGGTGTGTCTCAGGGTTTGATACAGTAGACCACACTATTCTTTTAACCCGTTTAAAACAGATTGGCCTCTCTGGTGCTGTTCACAAATGGTTTACATCCTATCTCACAGACAGGACTTTTATGGTAAGTTTAGATACCTGCTCTTCTAAGGTCCACAAGATCACATGTGGTGTGCCCCAGGGTTCAATTTTAGGCTCAGTACTTTTTAACCTCTACATGCTCCCTCTTGGGGGTGTCATCGGAAAACATGGAGTTAACTTTTACAGTTATGTTGATGATAAACAGTTTTACATCTCCATGTCTCCCAATGACACACGGCCAATGGATGCACTTTTTAACTGCATTTTAGAGATCAAATCCTGGATGGCAGAAAACTTTCTCCAGCTCAACCAGGACTAAACTGAAGTTTTAGTCATCGGTCCTGAGGCTCAGAGAGATAAACTTTTACCATAACTAAAATCACTGTCTTTTATCCCTTCTTTACAAGTTAAGAACCTGGGCGTGATATTTGACTCTGAGCTGACTTTTATTCCACACATTAAAAATATTACTAAAATAGGTTTTTATCAACTTAAGAACATTGCCAGAGTCCGTCCCATTCTCTTTTGGGCTAATATAGAGACAGTGATTCATGCTTTTATCTTCAGTAGGGTTGATTACTCTAATGCCCCGCTTTCTGGTCTTCCCAAAAAGGTTGTATCCAGTTTACAACTCCTACAAAATTCAGCAGCACGTGTCCTGACAAAGCCCAGGAGGCGGGAACACATTACACCTGTCTTCATGGCATTGGCTCCCCGTACGTTTTAGGATTGATTTTAAGGTTATTTTAATGGTTTTTAAGTGTCTTAATGGTCTTGAGCCTTCTTATCTCTCTGAACTGCTTTTACCTTATGAACCTTTTTGGTCTCTGTGGTCCTCTGGCAGCTGTCTTCTTGTCACCCTAAAAGTCAGGACACACACTCATGGTGAGGCGTCTTTCCAGTACTACTGTACGGCCCTCACCTCTGGAACAGGCTGCCAGAGGACCTCAGGAACGTTCATGTTTTTAAGAGCAGGCTCAAGACTCACCGTTTCAGCCTAGCTTTTAACTGATTATTATTAATTATTTTCTGCATGATTTACATTGTTTTATCTGTGTTTTACTATTTAATCATATTACATTTATTGACTGCTTATTTTTTTAATCCCCGCTCCAGTGTTTCCTCTATGGGAGCCCTCTGCCCCGGGGGCGGTGGTCGGCTGAAGCTGCCTGGGTGCTATTCAGGTGGAGCTTAGGTGGAGGTTGGGGTCTTGGCCTTGCCTCCACTGGACGCCCTGGGTCAGTGCCTTGGCTGCTGCTGTTGATGTACTGCTGCCTGTGCAGAGGGCTCCTCTGATGACGTTTCCTTGCATTGGTTCATCTGAACTCGGCCCAATGTCCTTTTTTGCTGTTTCTTTTAACTGTGTGTGTGCATGGGAGATGGGTTAGGGGGAGGGATGTATAACTGTGACCATGCTTTTAAATCTGTGGGGGAGGGATCGGAATGTGGTTTTATGTAGGGTCATTTTAATCTGTAAAGCACTTTGTGATGCAATTCTTATATGAAAAGCTCTTTATAAATGAAGTTTGAATTGATTTGAAACAAGGCCAAGTGACACAAGTATACATGAAAACATAGGGTGGGTGCAAAACAATGGCAGCAGGTGCTCTGGACTGACAAGTCAAAATGTGAAATATTTGGCTGTAGCAGAAGGCCGTTTGTTCATCAAAGGGCTGGAGAGCAATACAATAATGAGTGTCTGCAGGCACCAGTGAAGCATGGTGGTGGTTCCTGGAACGTTTGGGGCTGCATTTCTGCAAGTGGAGTTGGAGATTTGGTCAGGATTAATGGTGTTCTCAATGCTGAGAAATACAGGCAGATACTTATTTATCATGGAATATCATCAGGGAGGCGTTTGATTGGCCCCAGATTTATTCTGCAGCAGGGCAAAAACCCCAAACATACAGCCAACATCTTCTTTACGCTGAACTATCTTGAGCGTAAAGAACAGCAAGAAGTCCTGGAAGGGATGGTGTGGCCCCCACAGGGCCCTAATCTCAACATCATCGAGTGTGTCTTGGATTACATGAAAAGACAGAAGGATGTGAGAAAGCCTACATCCACAGAATATCTGTGGTTAGTTCTTCAAGATGTTTGGAACAACCTACCAGCTGAGTTCCTTCAAAAACTGTGTGCAAGTGTACACAGAAGAATTGATGCTGTTTTGAAGGCAAAGGGTGATCACACCAAATATTGAATTGATTTAGATTTCTCTATTGTTTATTCACGGCATTTTGTTGATTGATGAAAATAAATGATTAACACTTCCATTTTTTTTATAAGCATTCCTTGTTTACAGCATTTTTTTCACACCTGCCTAAAATATTTGCAAAGTACTGTATATGCACTTAAAACTTTCATTAGGTGGTGCTGAAGATTATAGTATGGGTTTTAATTTGGCACACACAAGGCCTATTAGCTTTTGAATTATGCACACATTTGATTTGTTTGAATGTTTGGATTCATCCTTTCTCAGAGAAAAAGCAAAGTCTGAGAAATTGAGTGAAAATCTAAGAAAGATAAATGTAGATTTCAGCAGATTGGGAAAGTATCTGGGAGCTATTTCTAAGCACCTGGTGATCCATCTTCATCAGTTTAAACCATGATACCAAAGTGCAAGTTTCTCAGCTGGAATGAGATACAAACTATCACTCTCAGTTAAAAAGGAGAAATGGTGCTGATGTTCAGGAAATTCCAGCATCTACCAAGGCTCAAACTTGCCATAAGTTGGAAATGTCTTGACCACCCGTTTTACTGTCCAAGAGGGTAGAGTACCCAAAATATTTACTCAAGTAAGAGTAGCACTACTTCATCATATTTTTACTCAAGTAAAAGTAAAAAGTAGTTGTCCAAGAAAAAAACTCAAGTAAGAGTAAAAAAGTATTTGATACTAAAGGCTATTCTAGTAACTGATCATAAAATCTGATTTAATATTTGAAATGATATCATCAGGCAGACAAAAGTATAAAGTCATGGTCAAATTCTGGTATTTTAAACACTAAAATAAAAAAAATAAAAAAACATATATTCAATTGAATTACATAATTACAAAATAACAGATTCAGGCAGAAAAAACATTCTTCAAAGTATTTCTTTACATAAATCTTATTAAATCATTACTTACAGAGTAGGTATTTGTAGGTGTTTGTTCTTCATTCAGGGAAGTTACTTGCAGTGGTGTGCATGGCCAGTAATTTTACTCAAATAAGAGCAGCAATACTTTATATTACTCAAGTAAAAGTAAAAAGTACAGTGTAGTAAAGCTACTCCTAGAAGTAAATTTTCCAAAAAGTTACTCAAGTAAGTGCAACTAGTTACTACCCATCTCCGTACTGTCCACATTGAAAGAAAATGTACTTCACCATAGATTGAGAGAGGGTCAACTTGGACGAAAGGAAGAGCTCAAAAATGTGACACCTTCAAACTCAGCCAAAAGTTTCAGCTACCCACATGGAAAAGCTAAACCCCTTCTATAGACATTTTTATTGGTCAGACTAGATTAATTTTGAGCTATTTTGCCACAGTCACAAGAAGCATATTTAAAGGGGTTAAGGTGAGGCTCTTAATTCTTGGAAGACTGTAACTACTGTCCAGCATGGTGGTGGTATCTTTATGTTGGGGGTGCTGATTTGCTTCCAGTGAAGTAGCAACCTCTTGAATACTTTTGGTAAGACATATATTACTGCAGTCAAACGAACAAGGCAATGCCCAACAATTGGCTCCCTAAAGTTTGACTGAAATTTGTTGCTGGCCATATGGACATTGTTATAAAGTACTCTATAAATAAAGTGGTATGCTGTTGTGGTGATATTGACCAAAGTGACACACTGTGACTGGTAATCCCAAGAACAGACAAACAGAATTTCCCCTCGTGGGATCAATAAAGTATTCATTCTTTCAGTTATCTTATTTATCAAACCTTTTCAATCCTACCACAGAGGAATGGTCAAATTTCCAATCAGAATCATTAGGGAGCTTTTTGATAGCCTCAATAAGTGTTTAAGTAAACTGCAAGCTTTTCGAAGGAAGAATTTACCAAATATTAGTCAGGGTGTATGTAAAAACAAATCATTGCAGTTGCTTGTTGTATCAGCACTCTACCGTGGAAGGATTTCTACAAAAGAGTCACATTAATTCGACATATGAAAAGAGCATGTTAATTTCACCTTTTTATCCTCTGTTTGCACAGCAGTGCATTTTTGTCTTGCCTGAGGATCAGAGCAAGAATTTAGATTCCGTGACTTAATGTGTTTTTGGTCAGGTTCAAGAAGATCATCCCAATCCCTGAGCAAAGTCTGGTCCAGATGCTGTGCTACCTGCTTGAATGTCTTCTAACTCCAGAAAACACACCACCGGACTCTCCCAAAGATCTTTATGAGCTCTACTTCGTCTTTGCTGCGATCTGGGCCTTTGGGGGAGCCTTGTTCCAGGACCAGGTACTGTTAAATCTTATGACCATGTGAGATGCTTCCTAAAAGGAAAGAACAATGAAAAAATGGGGTAGCTAAATGTTTTGTTTTTTCCGCCCTTCATATCTTGAAATAGTTTCTTGGACTATTATGTAAGCCTCTTTGGCTTTTATGGAACTCAACATTGTCTCTATTTATGAAAAGTCATTTGAATGTTATTTTCTTTTGAAGGACTAGTAGTTTTTTCATAAAGCCGGAGATCTCCATCTGGAAATGAAATGGACTGCATTCCCGCTCAGAAACACACAGAATGGCTGAATTTAAATCAGCAGGAGAGCCATGGCAAGCAGTTGCTTAGCAATCCAGTTAGTTCAGTACAGTAAGCGTGTCCATCTAAGTTATGGGATGAAACTGCTTTCCCCTTGGTACAAATGTACTCCACTTTATTTTCCCATCACAGATGCATTTAAATGCTAAGTGGTTTTATTGACTGGGGAGGCAGTGGTGAAT